>CM067327.1:73515000-75915000 GCA_034376525.1 Nicotiana benthamiana
CAAAAACACTATATATATGTAGCATATACACACCTATAAGCAATTCATAATTGAGTTTAAATCGGCAAATTTCCCATATGACCATAACTTGAGGAAACTTCCGTAGAGCATTGTAAAAACGCTCATAAAAGAGTCCCCAGATGATTACCTTGGCAAACCAAGTATAAAGCCTGAAGAAACAGCAAGAACAACAGATTCCTATTTTCCAAGAATAGCTCCAAACACCGCTAATAGAAGGGGGAAACGATTGTAAAGCGTAGAGATTGTGTTTCTAGGCACGGGGGCAAATTTTAACGGTAAAAATCGTTAAAAACGCACCTTAATCACTCAAGAACACCATGGAACCCTCTATTCAGCTTTCTCACTGTTTTGAAACTTAAATGAAATGTTTTGGGGGTTTCAAAGTCGAGTGTACCGACTTATACCACTTGTTTGACCCGACCCGGTTCCCGACCCGATATTAGCTTGGACAGTCCAGGGTAAAACAGTCATAACATTTTACTCCAATATCCGTTTGATGTGAGGTTTTTTTGGTTGAAAACTAGACTCGTAGATCTTTGATTTGATAGGTTCTGGATCTCATAACTCTTTATATATTAGGATAAATAATCTGATACATTTGACCCAAAATTTAGAAAATTTATTAGAGAAATTTATGATAACTTTTGCCGACCTTTATTTCGCAACTTGCTTGACTCAAAAACATAACAAGTGACCAGAGTGATATTATACCCAATCATATATAAATAATATAACCATGTCACGTTACGTATATTAGGTAAGGGAATAGGAAAAAGAAAAACATTGGGTCTCACAATACAAACTCAAAAGATTGATGTTGTGAAATCCTGGCCTAGACCTACCACTCCGACACAGATTCTGGCTTAGCAGGATACTATTGGAGGTTCGTAGAGGGTTTTTCTTCTCTTTCAGCACCATTAACAAATTTGATGTGCAAAGCAACTAAGCTTCAGTGGACAGAGGCATGTGAGCAAAGTTTCCAGGAGCTTAAGAACATGTTGACCTCAACTCCAGTTCTAGCACTTCCAGAGGGCCCAAATGGTTATGCCATGTATTGAGATGCCTCAAGCGTTGGGTTAGGGTGTGTCCTGATGTAATATGGGAAGGTAATTATATATGCATTAAGGTAGTTAAGGAAGCACAAACGAAATTATCCAACCTGCAACGTTAAATTATCTGCGGTTGTCCATGCACTTAAGGTATGGCGACATTATTTATATTGTGTTCACGTTGATGTTTTCACATATCATAAAATCCTACAATATATCTTCAAGCAAAAAGAGTTGAATTTGCGATAGAGGCGATGCCTTGAGTTATTGAAAGATTATGATGTTAACATTCCCTATCTTTTAGGGAAAGCTAATGTTGTAGCTGATGCCTTAAGCCATCGATCTATGGGCAGCTTAGCACATGTAGAAGCCAAAAAGGGACAATTAACTAGAGAGGTATGGCGACATTATTTATATTGTGTTCACGTTGATGTTTTCACATATCATAAAATTCTACAATATATCTTCAAGCAAAAAGAGCTGAATTTGCGATAGAGGCGATGCCTTGAGTAATTGAAAGATTATGATGTTAACATTCCCTATCTTCTAAGGAAAGCTAATGTTGTAGCTGATGCCTTAAGCCATTGATCTATTGGCAGCTTAGCACATGTAGAGGCCGAAAAGGGACAATTAAGGAAGCACAAACGAAATTATCCAACCTGCAACGTTAAATTATCTGCGGTTGTCCATGTACTTAAGGTATGGCGACATTATTTATATTGTGTTCACGTTGATGTTTTCACATATCATAAAATCCTACAATATATCTTCAAGCAAAAAGAGTTGAATTTGCGATAGAGGCGATGCCTTGAGTTATTGAAAGATTATGATGTTAACATTCCCTATCTTCTAGGGAAAGCTAATGTTGTAGCTGATGCCTTAAGCCATCGATCTATGGGCAGCTTAGCACATGTAGAGGCCGAAAAGGGACAATTAACTAGAGAGGTATGGCGACATTATTTATATTGTGTTCACGTTGATGTTTTCACATATCATAAAATCCTACAATATATCTTCAAGCAAAAAGAGTTGAATTTGCGATAGAGGCGATGCCTTGAGTAATTGAAAGATTATGATGTTAACATTCCCTATCTTCTAAGGAAAGCTAATCTTGTAGCTGATGCCTTAAGCCATTGATCTATTGGCAGCTTAGCACATGTAGAGGCCGAAAAGGGACAATTAAGGAAGCACAAATGAAATTATCCAACCTGCAACGTTAAATTATCTGCGGTTGTCCATGTACTTAAGGTATGGCGACATTATTTATATTGTGTTCACGTTGATGTTTTCACATATCATAAAATCCTACAATATATCTTCAAGCAAAAAGAGTTGAATTTGCGATAGAGGCGATGCCTTGAGTTATTGAAAGATTATGATGTTAACATTCCCTATCTTCTAGGGAAAGCTAATGTTGTAGCTGATGCCTTAAGCCATCGATCTATGGGCAGCTTAGCACATGTAGAGGCCGAAAAGGGACAATTAACTAGAGAGGTATGGCGACATTATTTATATTGTGTTCACGTTGATGTTTTCACATATCATAAAATCCTACAATATATCTTCAAGCAAAAAGAGTTGAATTTGTGATAGAGGCGATGCCTTGAGTAATTGAAAGATTATGATGTTAACATTCCCTATCTTCTAAGGAAAGCTAATGTTGTAGCTGATGCCTTAAGCCATTGATCTATTGGCAGCTTAGCACATGTAGAGGCCGAAAAGGGACAATTAAGGAAGCACAAATGAAATTATCCAACCTGCAACGTTAAATTATCTGCGGTTGTCCATGTACTTAAGGTATGGCGACATTATTTATATTGTGTTCACGTTGATGTTTTCACATATCATGAAATCCTACAATATATCTTCAAGCAAAAAGAGCTGAATTTGCGATAGAGGTGATGCCTTGAGTTATTGAAAGATTATGATATTAACATTCCCTATCTTATAGGGAAAGCTAATGTTGTAGCTGATGCCTTAAGCCATCGATCTATGGGCAGCTTAGCACATGTAGAGGCCGAAAAGGGACAATTAACTAGAGAGATTCATCAATTGGCTTGTTTGGCGATTCGGTTAGTAAACTTTGGCAATGGAGGAGTTGTACTCTGGTTCACTGATAAGGAAGATAACGATTGTGTGAGGGTCAAAATACTGCAAAATCATCTCTCATAGGTAAAGTAAAGGAGAGGCAGTATGAGGACCCAGAGTTGGTCGAGTTGAGAGAGAAAGTTCCGCAGCATAAAAGACGTTATTAGAACTTAAGGGAGATGGGATTATCAGATACATGGGCCGTTTCTGTGTAGATGTAGTAGGGCTATAAGACAGGATTATGTCAGAGACACATCATTCGTAGTACTCCATTCACCCTGGGTCGACGAAGATGTATCATGACATTAAGGATGTTTATTAGTGGAACAATATGAAGAAGAACGTTGTTGAGTACGTTGCTCAGTGCCCTAGTTGCCAGGTGAAGATAGAGCACTAGAAGCCCGAAGGGCTAATGCAAACTATAGAGATCCCGACATGGAAATGGGAGGCGATAAACATGGACTTTATCATGTTTTTACGTTGTTCACATTATTGGTCCGATTCCATATGGGTGATAGTCACTAGGCTCACAAAATTAGCTCATTTCCTACTGGTCAGATCTACATATATAATAAAAGATTATGCAAAGTTATATATTAAAGAGATAATGCGACTACACGTAGTGCCAATATCTATCATATCTGAACGTGGGGCCTAATTTACAACATGTTTTTGGAGGTCATTTTAGAAAGGTCTAGGGATTAGGTGAATCTCAGCACAACTTTTCATCTATTAAGATGGACAAGCCGAACGCACAATTCCAACGCTCGAGGATATGTTACGAGCATGTGTGCTGGATATTAAAAGAAGTTGGAATGAACATCTACCTCTTATTGAGTTTGCATATAATAAACAGTTACAGCTCCCGTATCCAGATGGCTCCATACGAGGCTTTATATGGGCGTAAGTGCAGATCTCGTACAAGGTGTTTTGATGTTGGAGAATCTTGATCACACGGGCCAGATCTGGTTCAGCAGGCCATATAAAAAGAAGCTTATCTAGGAGCGACTGTTGACAGCTCAGAGTCATCAGAAGTCATATTCTGACGTGCGACGGTGAGACTGAGAGTTCGGGGTTAATGACTGGGTATTCTTAAAGATGTCAGCTATGAAAGGTGTGATGCGGTTTGGCAAGAACGGCAAGCTTAGCCCACAATATATTGGACTATATATGATCATTTAGGGAGTGGTTCATGCAGCTTATGAGTTAGAGTTGCCCTTGGAATTGGAGTCTGTCCATCCGGTATTTCACGTATCTATGTTACAAAAGTGCATTGACGATCCTACCCTAGTTGTGCCTACAGATGATGTATAGATTACAGAGGACTTGTCATACGAGAAAATTTCAGTTGCCATCCTAGACTGACTAGTCCGCAAGCTACAAAAAAAGGAGATAGTATCCTTAAAGGTTTTATGGAGAAGCAAAAAGGTGGAAGAGATAATGTGGGAAGCAGAGGAAGAAATGAAGTCTAGATACTCCCACCTATTTCAAACAGAAGATATTTCTTAGGGTGGGATACCGCATCACATCTCTATTCAGGCCAGTAGGTCATCAGGTAAGATCTTATTTTTAACTCTCAGAATTTATAATGGATAGTTGTATGGAGTCAAGTTTTGCTATTTATAGACAATGGCCATGTGTGGCATGTCTAGTATGTTTTCTGGCTGCGTACAAGTTGGTTTTAGTGCAATGTACGAAAGAGACTACGGCAAAAATTTTCCCAAAGTATCTAAGAGTAGACATTCGAGGATGAATGTTTATAAGGGAGAAAGGATGTTACATCTTGCGTTTTTTGTACGTTAAAGTTTTGTCTTCAGTTAATTGACATAGACTCGGGGATGAGATTATCTGGAGGTTAGCATATTTATGCTATTTATAACAAGCAATAAGTAAGCGCCATGAAGGAAAGAGTACACAAATTAAAGAAAATGGGTTTCGTTGAAGGTTATCGATTTGGGATAAAATATGGGCCTAGCGATAATACCCGATATTTATGAACTAATACCATATAAGGTACCATATGATCGTGATAGTAAGATATATAAAGTACATTTAGAATAAGTAGAATTTTAGGTAATTTAAAATAATTCTTAATTATACAAATAAATGGTTAATTACCGAATAATAAGACATTACTTAATTACCTAATAAAATGGATAAAGATTATATTTTTCCCTCATCCCACATGGTAGTAAGCCACACCTTAAGGAAATGACTAAGGTTCAAATTCTTATTAGGTGGCATATAATTACACCTTTACTACATTTCCAAAGACCTTACTTTATCAAAGAGATTTCAATTAAGGTGGGGGAGACGTTATCATTCTGATAACTCTTCACAAAGTCATTCTCAAAGACATTTTCAATCAGATGCAAAATCATTCTTAGTATTCTCAACACCAAGGCATTACAATTAGAAGGGAGAAAACGTTAGCAATTCGTCTTAACCAAAAGATTCCAATAAGATTTAGTAACTTTTGGAGTTTTAAAAGAGTACGATATAATTTTTTTCAAGAGTATTATACGAATTTTTTCTTATTTCAGATATATTAAGGCTAATTATTTTTTTTTTATTTTAGCATGATCTCGTCATTACACAAATTTGATAACGAGGCATAAAGAAAAATTCATATCCTAGAATTTAAGTATATTTTGCTAGTCTCACAAGTTACAATATTTTCTTTATCGGGACTTTATACTCGTTTGAGTATTTTCTTCTTCCAGTCAAGAGAAGAGAGAGCCTATATATATAGTATCACAATATTTCACTATCATCGGGCTACAATTGATGGGCAGACCCCTATTGGGCAACCTCTGATCAGATGGTAAGTTATATACCGAGCTCACTATGATCGAGCGCCTATGAGCAACTACTTAACTTACTATATTGAAAGAGTTGAGTCAGTATCAATAGTTAAACATATCTTCAGATTATCTTTGACTTCCAGTTAATTGTAGTTATTATATTACCAGTTCAGTTTCAGTAGATTGCTTTACATACTCGATATATTATTTCATACTAACGTCCCTTTCTAGGGGCACTGTATTTCATGCATGCATGTTCAGACACACATACGGGTAGACCTCCTCAGTAGGTGCTTGTCCGAGTTCAGCTTTATCGGTAAGCTCCTTGTCCTTCGAAGTTGCTAGGTCTATAAGTTTTGTGTAAATCTTGTGTATATATGTAGATAGGTTGTGGGTAGGTTTGGGCCCTGTTCCGATCACAGTAAATCCATCAGTAGAGGCTTGTGGACACATAATGTCAGTTAGTACAGTATGTTGGGCTTGTAAGCCCTGTACATATATTTTGTGGGCTTGTCAGTTATAGTAGTTATGACGGCCTTGCCGGCCCAACTTTATGTTGACATTTAGTTAGCGTTAGTCTCTATTCAGTTTTATATTCTGCTTCGCAAGTTATCTTGCAATGTGGCCCTTGCAAAAGTTTGACATTATATGTCCAGAATTCCTGAGCCGCAAGGTTGTATGCTGAGACGCTGAGTGACGGTCTCGCCCCTAGTCTGGGGACGTGACATAATGCATGCATTAGCTTTTGCTATTAGTATTATTAATCTTTTTTTTGTATACTTTTTCAATCTATGTATTACTAATGCAAGTATTAGCTATACAATCTATTTGCCATTATCCTATATATAACCAATACATAAGAAACTATGGTATCCGTAATACCAAAACTATTAATGCATACATTAGCATAGTTAAAGATAAATTAGCCTTAAAGTCATTTAAAGCTAAAGAATATAGAGGATATTTTTGTAAATAACTAATTCTCTTAAAAATTATATTATGCATTTTAATTTTTAATATACCACATCAAATAACGGCTAAAAAATAATTTTTACATAATTAATGCTTGCATTACTAACCCATGCATCACTAATACACCTTATTCACTGTTATTCCTATACATCCTACCGAACGAGCCCTAAGGGTGCATCTGATACCGTGAAATTTATTCTGTTGAAAAATAGTTTATGATATGAATCATTTTTCTACATTTGTTATCGAAAATATTTTTCAAAGAAAATATTTCCACTAAAAGAGGTTAAATGACTTTTCTCGCATATGAGCAAAATTAAATTATCTTTATTTACAAATATTCCAACTCAAACTCAATATCATTTATTTTAATCAACACCTTCATTAGTGTTAATTTTTAATACTTTAAAATAACATCATATCACTATAATCATACTCTCTCTTTCGCCTTGTATGTTTATCACGTTTCACTTACATTATACTCGACGGTTTATTGAAAAATAATTTTCAAAATAAAATATTTTATACAAAAGAATTTTCATATACCAGTATTTGGAATCCCACATTGAATATTTTCCTTTACCAAATAGCAGGACGAAATGTATTTTCTTTTTCCTTTTTATGGTATAAAATAGAAACAACGCATTTGGCTCGGAGGAAGTTTAAATATTATTGGTGTAAATCCGAGTTTTTAATTCTTTTAAGCTCAAATTTTAAATATTTAAGAACTATCTAAAATATTATAATGTCCTTAGCCGTTGAGGTCCAGATTCTTTTTAATTCTTATTCTTGTTTTTATTTTTTCCACGAAAAAAATGTGTTTACCAGGAGAAACATCTTTCTTTGGCATATTCTTGAAAGCTTTATTTGGTACATCTAAGGGTATTATATGTATTTACTTATCAGAAGTCTATGTCATACATAGTGGCATAACTAAATTTTTTTTAAAGGTGTTCAAATTTAAAATAAAAAAAATAAATTTTAATAAATAATATTTAATATATATTATATACCTGTAAAACTTAATATTTTATTTGTATTCATAATATACTTTCCTAACAAAGAATGACCAGTTGATCATCCTATATGGTTTAGGATTCTAAGTCGTGTGCATGCAGGGGCAAATAGAATTTATTGTAAACCATGTCGTATTTACATTAAAAAATATTATTTAATGTCCTTTTCCCACAAATTGCAAAATCTTGCCTGAATGATTTAATTATTACTGCAAAGGAAGGTGCAAGTTCAATTCTCCTAAGCCTCAAATTCTTGCTCAAAGATATTCAAAAAATAGAACTGTCACGATCTAGATCTTCTATCTTCGTGAGTCGTAATAGCGCCTACTCGTAAAAGTTAAGCAAGTCACCCAATTTAGATATCTTAACTCTTTCATTTTAGTCCTTTTCAACATCTTATAATAACATGCGGTCAATATTTAAATAATAGCGGAAGTTAAAATCTAGCGGAAGACTTAGACCAATATAATACCAAATAAGATAAAAATGCCAACATGCGTCTCTACCTAGAAACCAGTGTCATGGACTGTCTATGAATACTACATATAGATGTCTGAAGAAAAGAAATGCAGTCTGTCTCGAATACAAATGAAAACAGAATATAATAAAAGATAGAGGAGACGCGGGGCTTGCAGACGTTCGTAGGGTTACCTCAGAATCTCGGTGGACTGAAGGCTGGCTCCCCTACTGCTGCTGACCAAGTGCTGCTCCGATATCTGCACAGAGTGCAGAGTGTAGTATCAGTACAACCGATCCCATGTGCTGGTAAGTACCAAGCCTAACCCCGGCGAGGTAGTGACGAGGCTAGGACCATACTCCAGATAAACTCATACAGTTATATAATATATGGCGGGAAATAAACAAGAATAAACAATTTAAATGGGAGGGGGTACATGCCTCGGGGAACATATAAAATCCAACAGAAACTCAATAAAATATGAAATTAAAATTCAAGATCAACAACCATACAATAATAATACTGTTGCGGCGCGCAACTCGATCCCTTATCATTTATTATTATTGCGACGTGTAACTCGATTTACATATATAACTGTTGCAGCGTGCAAACCGATCCAATATAATGTCTGTTGCAGCGTGCAACTCGATTTAATATAATATCTGTTGCGGCGTGTAACCCGATCCATATGATATAATTATTGCATCGTGCAACCCGATCCAATATAATATCTGTTGCGGCGTGCAACCCGATCCACATATATAATAAAAAATGTTGCGGCGCACAACCCATTCCAAATATAGAGTCAATAATAATCCTAATAATTGTCCTGGCAAGAGATCAACAATAAACTACACTATCCCAGCAAGGGAACTCAACAGTACAAGTATATTCGTCCCGGCAACGGAAAATCAGCTATAACCAATCTTAGTTAAACTTCTACTCATCACAGTTATCACCATTACTCAATCATAAATAGATTCCACAAAAATAAACTAAGTCTTTACTCAATATCAAGGATTTACTTACTAAGCACCCATGGTATCATTTAAGAATACAACAAGTATCAAATTAAGACTCATGGTCATGTTCGACACTGACGTATAGATACTCGTCACTATGCCTATACATCACACTCCACAAGAAGCAATTAGCTAATAGGACTCAAATCCCAATCCCTCAAGCTAAGGTTAGACTGAACACTTACCTCAAACTTCCACATCCATTCAATCCTCAAAAACTGCCTTTCCTTTCGAATTTGACTCCAAATCAATCGTATCTGTACATAATCGACTTCATAATATTAATAAATACTAAACAATTCAATTCCAAAGAGTAATTATAGCTCTCTAGTCATTTTTTCCAAAAATCCAAAAATTAACCCCGGGCCCGCTTTGTCAAAACACGAGGTTCGGTCCAAAATCAAATCACCCATTTACCAACGAGCCCAAATATATAGTTTGTTTTCAAATCCCACCCAAAAATGAGGTCTAAATCATAAATAATCAAAAGCCCCAATTCTACCTAAATTTCTACTTTTCTACCCTTAATCACCTGTTTTAAGCATAAAAATCTAGTGGATGTTGATAAAAATGAAAGATAATAAGTTAAATATTACTTACCCAAGAGATTATGGTGAGGAAATGCTTCAAAATCACCTAAGAGCTTTGGAAAAGAAGAGGTTTGTGAAATTTTTATAAAATCCCATAAGTGTTTTGTTTTTGAGACTTTTATATAACTAGGCAAAATTACTCTTTGCATTCGCGACAGACTCATCGCGTTTGCATTGAGTCAGGCCTGAAGGCCTTCGCGTTCGCGGAGCTTTAGCCCCTCGAGCCTCGAGCCCTAGCATTCGTGTAAGACAACTACCCCACCCCGTACCCGGGCCCGTTTGGCATTCATGTTTGCGTGGCCAGGCTCGCGTTCGCGAAAGGATAACCCACACTGCCTCGCATTCGCGTCGAAGGAAATTACCTCAACAAACATTAATTCATCACGTTTGCATGGGTTCTCCCACGAACGCGAAGAAGAACACATCAGTATACCATATCAGCTATTTTCTGCAATTTTTCTTAAGTCCAAAACTTTCCGAAACAACTTCAAAACAAACCTGAGCCATCGGGACTCCTAACCAAATATATGTACTCACCCAACAACATCATACGAACTTATTCGCACGATCAAATCGCCAAAATAACCTCAATAACAACGAATTAAATCTCAAAATCAAATAACTTTTCTCAAACTTCATGAAACATCAACTTTAGCAATTTAGGTCTGAATCGCGTCAAACGACATCCGTTGTTAACCAAATTTCACAGAAATATCTTAAATCATATATTAGACCTGTACGAGGTGTCAGAATCAAAATATGGGCCCGATACCATCATGTTCTAATCATATTTCATTTCAAATTTCCTTAAACAATTTCAGAAAACATTTCCTTTAAATATTCATTTTTCGGGCTTGGGACCTCAGAATTCGATTCCGGGCATACGCCCAAGTCCTATTTTTTCCTACGAACCCTCCAGAACAATCAAATCATGGGTCTGAGTCTATTTACCCCAAACGTTGATCGAAGTAAAATTGATTAATTTTATAGCCAACACCGAATTTTCATATTTAAGCTTTCGAGCTACATACCCGGACAACACACACAAATCGAGGTGAGGCTAAAAGAGGCAAGGCCTCGAAAATACAGAATTTAATTTAAAATAAGTGATGACCTTTTGGGTCATCACATCCTCCACCTCTAAAACAACCGTTCGTCCTTGAATGCACATAAGAAGGAAGGACTTGATTCGGAAAAAAGATGGGGATAAAGGCTCTACATATCGAACTCAGACTCCTAGGTCGATGGCTTAGGAAGGTGACCTCTCCACTGAACACGAACTAAACGAAAACTGTTCGATCTCAACTGACGAACCTACCTGTCTAGAATAGCCATCGGCTCCTCCTCATATGACAAGTCCTTGTCCAACTGGACAATGCTAAGATCTACAACGTGGGATGGATTGCCGTGATATTTTCGGAGCATGGACATATGTAACACTAGATGCATGTCTGATAAGCTCGGCGATAATGCAAGTCTATAAGCCACCTCTCCCACTCGATCAAGAATCTCATATGGACCAATGAACCTACGGCTAAGCTTGCCCTTCCTCCAAAATCTCATCATGCCCTTCATAGGCAACACTCAAAGAAATACCCGCTCACCAACCATGAAAGCCAAATCTCGAACCTTGCGGTCAGCATAACTCTTTTGCTGGGACTGAGCTGATGAAGCCTATCCTGAATAATTATGACCTTGTCCAAGGCCTCATGCACCAAATCCGTACCCAACAACTGAGCCTCTCCCGGCTCAAACCACCCAACCGGAGATCGATACTTCCTACCATATAAGGCCTTATAAGGACCCATCTAGATACTCAACTAGTAGCTGTTGTTGTAGGCAAGCTTTGCTAATGGCAATAACTGATCCCACGAGCCTCCAAAGTCAATGACACATGCTTGGAGCATATCCTCCAAAATCTAAATGGTCCGCTCAGACTGCCTGTCCTTCTGAGGATGAAACGCCGTGCTCAACTCAACCCGCATGCTCAACTCTCACTGAAGTGCTATCCAGAAGTGCGAGGTAAACTGCGTACCTAAGTCCAAAATGATTGATACAAGCACACCATAAAGGCAAAATATCTCCCGAATATAGATCTCAGCTAACCTCTAAGAAGAATAAGAGACTGCCACAAGAATAAAATGTGCTGACTCGTTTAGCCTGTCAATAATGACCCATACTCCGTCGAACTTCTTCCGATTCTGTGACAGTCCATTAACGAAGTCCATAGTGATTCACTCCCGTTTCACTTCGGGAAGCTCAATCCTCTGAAATAAACCACTAGGCCTCTGATTGTCACGACCCTAACCCCAGTCGTGATGACGGCCAACACACTGCTAGGCAAGCCCGACCAATTTAATAACCTCAACCATTTTTATATAGTTCATGAATTAATTAACGCACATAAATTACTAAGTCATCATACTGAAATTCTGAAATAGAGTTAAAACATGCGGAAATCCCAAATACCAGTACTACTACACAACCCGAAGAATCTGGTGTCACAAGTCTGAGCCTCTAATACAAGAGTATCAACCTACTAAATATCGTTCTCTAGAAATACGAAAGTAAAGCAACAAGATAGAAGGAAGATCAGGACTGCAGACGTCATGCAACTATCTTGATACTCCCGAATGAGCTGCTCGACAGAGAAGTCCTCACTCAGCCTCAGATATACCTGGATCTACACACAAGGTATATGGAGTAATGTGAGGTTGAGAATAAGAAATCCTGAATATACACAAAGTAATTCTATAAATGCAGCAATGAAAACCCAGCAGTATAAAGTCCGTAAACCAATAAAAACAATTAAGGAAATACTGCAACATATAAGTAAGTAAATGACAGTCAAATATGAAATGCAACAAATCATCCAGTACTCACTGTGGCGTGCAACCCGCTCCATTTATTTATCATCGACAACGCTCACTAGGGGTGTGCAGACTCCGGGAGGGGCCCCTTAAGGCCCAAGCGCAATATAAGCCATCTCGTGGAACCAAATAGGCCCTCGAACTCATATAAATATCAACATAATACTGTTGCAACATGCAACCCAATCTCATACTCAGTCCAAAATCACATTAGCCCCCGGGGCACAATAATATAGAAATATTCAGCCCAGACTTCATTAAAAATATTAATTAAGTTTCAAGTTTGAGAAAAACATGGCTGAGTTTGAAAAATAATATTAAATACCAGGACTTAGTTCAATAGTACGTAAAAATAGTAAGAAACCAGTAATAGCAATCGCTGAAGGATTCAATCAATTAGCATGAAGCCAAATGTGACAATCAGCTCAAATCATATGATAACAGGTGATATTCATTCAAATACGCAGTAAATTCATCTATTTGGACAGACCAAGTCATAATCCCCAATTGTGCTCTACCCCACGCTTGCTATCCGTCGTGCAAGTCACCTAAATATAGCTCTACGATGTGCAATTCTGGGGTTTCAAACCCTCAGGACAACATTTACATCTATCTCTCACCTCAAGCCGACCAAAATCTTAGCTCGCTATTCCCTTGCCTCTCAAATAGACCTCCTCGCGCGTTGAATCTGATCAAAACCACAACGAATACATCACAATATGCCAATGGATCAATACTCGAAAACAATCGAAAAATAGAAAAGATCTCAAAATTACCAAAACCCGAGCGCCGGACCTACTTCTCGAATTCCAGAAAATTTTACATCAATGGATTCCTTATCTTTCCACGAGTCTATACATATCAAGAACTCTCAAATCCGAGCTCAAATGGACCTTCAAAACCCAATTTGAAATATCAACTTTGAATGGATTGCTAAGTTTTCATGAATTTCTAGGTTGATTCGACAAATAAATCATGTTTTTAGTTCATAGAACTCACCTCCAACCAATCCCAGTCGAAACCCTCTTCAATTACCGTCCAAAAGCTCTCAAGGATGCTCAAAAATGGTGAAAATAAGGCTTAGCTTGAGGATGAAATATTATTAAAAACCCTTCTGTCTAGACCTCTCTTTCTCTATGCGATCGCACTATCTCTCCCGCATTCACATTGAACAAATTTCCATTCAAGCCCTAGGTCCACTTACTTAACATTATATGATTGTAGACCTTGCTATGCGATTGCATTGAAATACCAAACAACCCCTCAAAAATCCTCCTATGCGATCGCAACACTCCCTCTGCAATCACATAGAGCAAAATGCTCTACAACAATTGATGTCTTTTTCTGCAACTTTTCATAGTCCAAAATCACCTCGAGGCCCCCGGAACCTCAACCAAAAGCACCAACACCTCCTATAACATTATTCAAATTTGCTCCAATTATTAAAACTCTTCAAAGCACGTCAAAACCATCAAATTACATCAAATTCAAGCCTAAGTTTCTTCAAAACTTCCGAAACACGCATTCGATAAAAACCCAACCAAACCACCTCTGAAGGACCTGAAACTTTACACACACTGATGCTCTTACTTGACCTGTTGACAATTCAAACACCGAGACACATATGCAACAATATCCTTCTTCATTCTCTACCACCAATAATATTGCCGCAAATCTTGATACATCTTCGTGGTGCCCAGATGAATAGAGTACCGGGAGCTATGGGCCTCCTCTAAAATAAACTCTCGGAGCCCATCCACATCAGGCACACAAACTCGACCCTACAAAATCTCAAAACTCTATCATCACCTATGGTAACTTGCTTGGCACCTCTGCACTGCACCGTGTTTCTAAGGACACACAAATGGGGATCATCATACTACCGATCACAGATACACTCCAATAATGAAGAACGAGCGACCGTGCAAGCTAACATACGATTACGCTTAGAAACATCTAGTCTCACAAACTGATTGGCTAAAGCCTGAATATCCAAAGCAAACGGTCTCTCATCGACCAGAATATAAGAAAGACTGGCCATACTAGTTGACTTCCTACTAAAAGAATCGGCCAACACATTGGCCTTTTCCGGATGATATAAAATGGTAATATCATAATTTTTCAACAACTCCAACCACCTCCTATGCCTCAAATTAAACTCTTTTTGCTTGAACAAATACTGAAGACTCTTGTGATCCATGTATATCTCACATGCCGCGCCATACAGATAATGCCTCCAAATCTTCAATGCATGAACTATAGCTACCAACTCTAAATCATGAACCGAATAGTTCTTCTCATGGATCTTCAACTGCCATGAAGCATAGGCAATGACTTTGCTATCCTACATCAACATTGCACCAAGTCCAATACGAGAAGTATCACAATAAACTGTATAAGGCCCTAAACCGGCTGAGCTTAGGGCACCATTGATGCACCATCGCCGGTCTGAGTTACCGCAACTGGCTGAGCTGCTGGAGTCTGAAACTGGGGAGCTACTTGCTCCGAAGTGTGAGTAGTAGGAGTCTGGGCTCCTCCTCCAGCCTGAGAGACGGCTGGTGCTACAAGAAGTAAACATGCCATAGTGACACTCTCCACAAGGCCTAATAGATGGACCAGAGCATCTTGAAGAACTGGGGTAGCAATAAATCTCTCTAGGACCTGAGCTGGGCCCACTAGAACTACTGGGCTTGGAACCTCGTTATCAAAATCAACCTGAGGCTCCGCTATGGGTGCTGCTGCACTAGGCTGAGCTCTGCCCCTGCCTCAGCCTCTAGCACGTCCTCGCCCTCTTCCCCTCATGGGAGTTGCTGTTCGGGGCTCGGGCGGCCCATCGGTAGATGAGGATTCACGTGTTCTTGTCATCTACGAAAGAACATAGTAGAAAGTCAATTAGCATTGAGAAAACAAAACGCATGACAAGAAAGAACAAATGTGAAGGTTTCCTAACTCTGTAGCCACCGGGGGATAAATATAGACGTCTCTGTATCAATCCCTCAGACTCTACTAAGCTTGTCTGTGAACTGTGAGACCTATGTAAGCTAGAGCTCTGATACCAACTTTTTACGACCAAGATTTCCCACCCTCGGGAGTCGTAATAGTGCCTAATGGCAGAATATAGGCAAACCACGAAATTTAGAAATCTTAACTCTTTCATTTTAGTCCTTTTCAACATCTTATAATAACATGCGATCACTATTTAAATAGTAGCGGAAGTTAAAATTTAGCAAAAGACTTAGACCAATATAATACCAAATAAGATAAAAATGCCAACATGTGTCTCTACCTAGAAACCAGTGTCACAATATTTACGGACTGTCTATGAATACTACATACAGATATCTGAAGAACAGAAATATAGTCTGTACCGAATACAAAAGAAAACAGAACAAAATAAAAGATAGAGGAGATGCCGGGCCTGCGGACGCGTCCAGGGCTAGCTTGGACTCGATGGACTAAAGGCTGGCTTCCCTACTGCTGCTGACCAAGTGCTGCTCCAGTATCTGCACAGAGTTCAGAGTGTAGTATCAACACAATAGACCTCATATGCTGATAAATGCCTGGCCTAGCCCTGACGAGGCAGTGACGAGGCTAGGACCAGACTCCAGATAAACCTGTGCTGTTATATAATACATGATGGGAAATAAACAGGAATAAATAATTTAAATGGCAGGGGGTTACATTCCTCGGGGAACATATCAAATCCACCAGAAACTTAATAAAATATGAAATGACAATTCAAGATCTACAACCACACAATAACAATTTGCGGCGCACAACCCGATCCCTTATCATTTAAAATTGTTGCATCGTGCAACCCGATCCACATATATAACCGTTGCGGCGTGCAACCTGATCCAATATAATATCTGTTTCGGCGTGCAACTCGATCCAATATAATATCTGTTGTGGCATGCAACTCGATCCAATATAATATCTGTTACGGCGTGAAACCCGATCCATATGATTTAATTGTTGCGGCGGCAACCCGATCCAATATAATATCTGTTGCGACGTGCAACCCGATCACCATATATAATAAAAACATTACAACACGTAACCCATTCCAAATATACAGTCAGCAATAATCCTAATAATCGTCCTGGCAAGGATCAACAATAAACTACACTATCCCGGCAAGGGAACTCAACAATACAAGTATATGCGTCACAGCAAGGGAGAATCAGCTATAACCAACCGTAGTTCAAGTTCTACTCATCATAGTTATCACCATTACTCAATCATAAATAGATTCCACAAAAATAAACTAACTTTTTTCTCAATATCAAGGATTTACTTACTAAGCATCCATGGTATCATTTAAGAATACAATAAGTATCAAATTAAGACTCATGGTCATGTTCGACACCGACGTATTGATACTCGTCACTATGCCTATACATCATACTCCACAAGAAGCAATTAGCAAATAAGACTCAACTCCCAATCCCTCAAGCTAAGGTTAAACCGAACACTTACCTCAAACTTCCACGGCCATTCAATCCTCAAAAACCGCCTTTCTTTTGGAATTTGGCTCCAAACCAATCGTATCTATACATAATCGACTTCATAATATCAATATAAACTAAACAATTCAATTCCAAAGCATAATTATAGCTTTCTAGTCATTTTTTCCAAAAATCCAAAAATCGACCCCATGCTCGCTTGGTCAAAACATAAAGTTCGGTCCAAAATCAAATCGCCCATTCACCCACGAGCCCAAACATATAGTTTGTTTTCAAATCCGTCCCCAAAATGAGGTCTAAGTCATAAATAATCAAAAAGCCTTAATTATACCCAAATCCCCACCTTTTAACCCTTAATCACATGTTTTCGGCTTAGAAATCTAGCGGGTGTTGATAAAAATGGAAGATAACAAGTTAAAAATTACTTACCCAAAAGATTATGGTGAGGAAATGCTTAAAAAATCGCCTAAGACCCTGGAGAAGAAGAGGTTTGTGAAATTTTTATAAAATCTCATAGGTGTTCTATTCTTGAGACTTTTAAATAACTGGCCTAAATTACCCTTCGCATTCGCGACAGACTTACCGCGTTTGCGATGAGTCAGGCCTGAAGACCTTCGCATTTGCGTTGCGGAGCTTTAGCCCCTCAAGCCCTTGCATTTGCGTAAGACAACTAACCCACCCCCTGCCCAAGCTCGCTTGGCCTTCGCGTTTGCGTGGCCAGGATCACGTTCGTGAAGGGATAAGCCCCACTGTCTCGCGTTTGCAACCTGGGCTACGGGTTCGCGTAGAAGGAAATTCCTTAAGCAATCATTAATGCATCGGGTTCACGTGGGTTCTCCCGTGAATGTGAAGAAGAACACACCAGTACACTAGATCTGATGTTTTTTGCAATTTTTCTTAAGTCTAAAACTTTCAGAAACACCTACGAAACACACTCGAGTCCTCAAGGCTCCTAACCAAACATACTTACTAACCCAACAGCATCATACAAACTTATAAGCGCGATCAAACCGACAAAATAACCTCAGTGACAACAAATTAAATCTCAAACTCAAATAATTTTTCTCAAACCTTCATAAAGCATCAACTTTAACAAATTAGGTCCGAATCACGTCAAACGACATCAGCTTTTAATTAAATTTCACAGAAATATCATAAATCATATATAAGACTTGTACCGCACGTCAGAACCAAAATATGGGCCCGTTACCATTATGTTCTAAACAGATTTCATTTCAAATTTCCTTAAATAATTTCAGAAAATAATTTTCTTTAAAAATTCATTTCTCGGGCTTGGGACCTTGGAATTCGATTCCGGAATTCATCGAAGTCCCGTATTTTCCTACGGACCCTCCGGGACCATCAAATCATGGGTCCTGGTCCGTTTACACAAAATGTTAACCGAAGTCAAATTAATTTATTTTACAGCCAAATTTGATCATTTTTAACAGATTTTTCATATTTAAGCTTTCCAGCTACCGCCCGGACTATGCACGCAAATTGAGGCATGGTTAAAAGAGGTTTTAAGGTATCAAAAATATAGAATTTAATTTAAAATAAGTGATGACCTTTTGGGTCATCACAAAAATTAATATGAAGGTAACCTGCAACCTTTACAAGCCCAAATAAACCTACGGATCAAGAGTCGTTATTATATATTGCTTTCTTTTTGAAGAGTATAGTATAAATACTTAATACGGAAAAGGGTCAGAACTGCCCTTAACGTATTGATGCCAGGTTAAAAATGCCATGCGTTAATTTATTTTGAAGAAAATGCCCCTACCGTTAAAATTCTGGCATATTTGTGCCCCTAACGTATTGACTCCAGTTTAAAAATGCCCCTACCGTTAACCTATTTTGAAAAAAATGTCCCTACCGTTTTAAATGTAAGTACAGTTAGTTGTTAGACTTAAGGGCACAAATATGCCATATTTTTAACGGTAGGAGCATTTTCTTCAAAATAGGTTAACGGAAGACATTTTTAATCTGGAGTCAATACGTTAGGGGCAGTTCTGACCCTTTTCCCTATTTAATATTTTGTTTCCGGCAAAGTAGTGTCAAATAACACCACTTCCATCCATATGCATCCGCTCCTATGTGCATGTTGCCGCCTGTTAGAGTACACTTTATTCTCTAATATATAGAACTTTTTGGCAAAAATCAATATTTAGTCAAATATGAATACGGTGTACAAACAAAAAACTGAAACCATAGAACTTTCAAACAAAAGGGATCAATAACGGCATATGCCAACGAGAATCACACGTTCAATTTGAGGATATGGATGGATTACTAATCAGTGTCTGAGAGTGTCATCAACAGGATCAAATTCAAATTTTTCTAATGGCTTTTTATTCTTTAATTTAATGTTTTGGTTAATAACAAACCACTTTCAACTTACTTCAATGTGTTTTTCCACTACAATTCATGTTATGTACTTACTTTCGCTCCAATTTGGGTAATTTTTGATTTTAGACACGCTTATTAGTGAATCAATCATATTTTGTATAAAAGTGGATTATGAATATTATTGTTTTTTTTTTATTCATTTGAATATTTTAGCAGAAGAATGGGTTTTTATTAGAAAAAAACTATTGTAATAATGCTGAATTTTTGACTATATAAAATTCTTTTTAGGAAAATGAACATAATTAAAGATAATCGATTAGAATGTACGCAAGACACAGTTTATTTTAAGACAGAAAAAAATATTGAGTCAAATTAACTGGAGTAATTAATTTTTGAGTCCAGTTTATCCTGTATACGTAACATAGAATAATACTATTTGTAGGATATAGATGACATCAAATTAAACGACAGTTGCATCATCAGTTAGTGATGAGAAATGCTTGAATATCTAGTTTGACTGCTTCAGTTGGATATTCGCATATCTACTATTGGATTCAATTTTACTACTCCATTTGTGGTGTATAGCTGTTGGTTATCAATATTATGTTATCATAATTAATTCGTTGAAATTTATGAATTCAGTATTTGTCACGATTTACATTGTTTAATTAAAAAGTGGGATTTCGGCCAAAGTTTATTTTAGAAAAATTCGGGTTACTGATAATCAAATAGAAATAAGAATAATGGATGTAAATAAAAGTTGAATAAAAAGCGAAGTAAATCAATACATTCCAATAGTATTTCACGTCCCTATAAATAATTAGACTTCCCCTTTTTATAGCTATATTTCTAGGTGATATATTGCCTTTGTCATAATAAGGTCATTATAAAAAATTAAAAGCATTTAATGCAACATTATAAATGCTAGTCATTATAATTCAATATAGATTTCCTAACGTTTCAGTAATTAATGCCTATTAAATACCGTATCCGTACCCCCTTTTGCTATCGGGTTCATTCTCTTATCTTGACCCTTGAACATAAAGAGGTGCGAGCATCGAGTCTTTTGAATCTTTGCTAGTATCTGTTGTAACTCGTACTTCTTTAATTATTCTTTGCCGATCATCATTCTTTGACCAGTCAACGTGTCATGGCATGTCATCTTTCAATGAATTCAGTATATATGAACTCAATTTTTTCCAATACAGATAGTACCTCCACTTACCGTTTATTCATCAATAGAATATTGGGGAAGTAGATTTTATTAAAGCGAGAATATTTGCCGCCATTGATTCTCCTCTGAAACTGACGCTTCATTTGTCACTCTATTTAATGCCCATTACACATGACATCTTCTAATTGGTTATGCGACTTCTCAGCGTCTTTTAAGATTTTCTACGACTTCACCAATTATGAAATGATAGTTCTCATTATGATGTTTCCATCATTGTACCTTTTCTTTTGACGGTTTCTTCTAAGTATAAATATAGTTTTTACCTTTGTTTTGTCATATAAAGTTCTCAGAATATTCAATTCTTGTTTCCTTCTTCCTCGTATTATTATGTCTTCGTCAAACCCTAACTCTAGGAGAGTCCCCGTGAGCACGTAATTTTTGTCCTATATGAATTACTCCCATAATTTCAAACAAAATAATTTTGTTTTGTTATTTTTAATTATTTTTAATTTTTGGCTGATTTTGTGGCATGTTCTGTTATTTGCTTGTATCTGTGTATACATTTTTTAGTTCATAAAAATATAAAAATATATGCATTGCATTTAGAGTAATTTTACATATTTTAGGAAATAATCAGTAATTAGGAGTTTACAAAAGTACAAAAATCACAAAAATATTTTACTTTTACTTTTAATTTTAATTTTTGAAATTGTTGCAGTCTTTCTTTTATATTTAACTATTCGTGATAATTATCATTTAGAACCAATTAATGTAATTTGGTAGAATGATTTTATTAGGAGTTAATTTTTGATTTTAGGATTTAATTTGAAAAGAAAAAAGAGAGGGAAAAAGAAAGAAAATAACAAAGATAATTCTTTTGTATGGTTTTGCTTTGAATTTTTGAATTTATCATACGATTTAGTTTTTGAAAAATTATTAGTTGCGATTTAGAATGAAACTAGGTATTTATTATTTTTAATTTTGTATTTTAACAAAATCTAAAAAATATATAATAATAATAATAATAATGAAAAAAATAAAATATGAAAAAGTGGATCTAAAAACCAAGGGGGAAAATATATATATTTGGGCTAGTCCATAAATATTCCCAGCCCAAACACTACCCAAACCCAGCCCATATCAATTCCTTGACCCAGTCTACCCCCGCCATTACAGAAACGATATCGTTTCAAACACACCCCATCTGGACGGTTGATCTCGGGCGATTGAACGGTCCGGAACTGAGCCCCCTCGAGCATGAAACTGTCCAAACACCGCTACCCCTCCAAACCATCTCTCCAACACCCCTAACTCTTCCGATGTAACACCACCCATCTCCACCTTCCTTCCGCTGGCCGGAAATCGTCGCCGGCGGCGGCATAGCTCCAACGAACTCCAAATTTAAACCCTTTTCTCCCATTCTCCTCCTCTTTCCAACCCCTAAACCACAACTCTCAAATATTATCTAATCGTCTCGAATATCATTTCAAAGATCCGACTGGTCTGCCGTCCATGGCAGCGATGGCTTAGACGGCCACCAAAAACACACCCTAGCATCTCCTTTGCCTCCTCTACCCGAATCCGAACCCCCTTCCCTCGAATCATAATACAACTTCTCGAATTTTTATTTGAATAATCTGGCCAAAGCACAACCTCTTCCAAACTCCGCCAAATCAATACCATATAGTCCCCTTACCCTCCTCATTCAATATCAACGACCCATGGCCCTCGAATCGTCCCCATTTGGTTCGAATATCAAATCAAAATTGTCCCGAACCCTTTTAACAATGCATACAGACTCCTGAAGCTCAAGAGTTTAAGCTAAATCCTTCAATCTGTCTAATTTTAATTAATTATCATTTTGTAACCCTTTTTCTCTTTAGTTTAAATATGTTTTTTAGTTTTCATGATTTCTTCTTTCTTGTCCTGTTTGGACTAGTCCATGTTTCATTCTTTTGGTAGGTTAAGATTAGCCTCTAATATAGTGAAATTTCGTTCGTATAAGTCTGTAAAGCATAGTTGTTTCTTTTGTCTTACTTGATTAAATACATAAGCTCACAGTGTTTGTTCTTCTCTTGAATATCTTCTATTTTTTTCATTATTCTATCCTGGCTGATTTTATTAGTGTAAGTTTGTTTTGTTGGAAGTTAATCTGTGTATATTCCTTGATTTTAATTTTTTTTAGTTTTGAACTTGTTTTGATTTTTGTAGTCCTATTTTGTAGATCAGTTTTGATGCATGATTGTATTGATTTTTTTGAATCGTCAGTAGTGTTTGTTGATCTAAACTCTAGTTAATTAATTCAAGTCCTTTAGAGTTATTTTGATCCATTGATTCAGACCTTAGGGTGTTTTATTAAAGCTGATAATTGTAAACCAAGATAAAAGGGTAGATGTTCAGTTAATATTTTGGTTTGTAATTCCAAAATAGGTCCAGGGGTGATTTAGGCACTTAGAATTGGATAAAAATGCTAGAGCTTTCTAGAAGAGGGTTAAAGTCATAGTTTTAAGACTCCAATGCAATGATTTGGCTAACAAGTTAATAATTCAGGGACTAAGTGAATAAAATCTGAAAATAGGAAGAGGGACTAAGGGGGTAAATACAAAATAAGAGGGTTGCCCTATGCTTTGGCTATAAATGGGCACCCTAATGCCTTCATTAAGGAGGTTCCTGGAAGATTGAAATCCCTGAAAACTTCCCAAGATTTTTGAACTCTGAAAAATCATAAAAATTCCTTAATATTTCAAGGAAATCCTGAAAGATGCCTAGAGTCTAAAATTTTACAAAAATGCTACCTCATTAAAGTGTTTTCTTCATAATTAGTTCCAATTCCCACTAGTTGATTTTAATTGCTAGCTTGAATTAGCTGGAAAAGATTTGAAATATGTGTGTTTGAGGTGTTAGGATTCCATAAGCTTGGGTGGATGCAATTTTGATATATTACGATCATATTTGGGGCTTTTGGGTTGGTTTGTTGGTGTTATTTGCTTTAGATCAACGTCCTGGTTTATTTGACAACTCCTTCTAATCGAATCTTGGACTCGAGTTTGGTTTATTTGCTGCATTTGCTGATGGATTTGTTGCTGCTATTGTTATTGCCTTTGATTTGCCTACTCATAGGTGTTTCTCCTCTTGCCAGGTACACCTCCTAAGCTTGATTTAATGTAAAACTCAACTTGGGATACGGAAATGGAGTTTGATGTTTAAATCTGTTGTAAATCTGGTTGTGTTGAGTAGTCTTTACTTTGTTTAATATACTTAATGTAATTAATTCCAAATTGTATTAGACTATTGAATTTTGGATTTGTATTTATTTGTCTAAAGACAACAGCCTCAGTATAGTTGGAGCTGTCATGGTCCTTTTACTTTAAAATTGACAGTGGCATGAAACTTGGAATTGAGTATGCAAGTCTATATCTATGCTCCGCCTAAGCTTGAAAGCATTTTAGTATTAAGGTCGTTTCAAATTCAGAAGTTATGTGTTTGCATTTTAGGCTTTAATGTAAATATTAGTTGCTTCTTATGAAATCAAGTAATCAATAGCCTGTTTGAATGGAATAAACGTACATGTTATTTCTATTATTACTGGAAGTAAAATGATGCAAGTTCATAATCAAATTGAGGTCCTATATAGATTGAATCCATTGAAGGATCAAGGCCAATAGCCCGTTTTGACTAAGCTGGACCTCAGCTCTATTGATGCTCATGCCCAAGCTGGTTCTAATTTGCTTCACATTTAGGTACAGGCCAAGGTTCGTGATTGGTTAGTTCTTGTAAAGCTGGACAGGGGTTTCCTTCTCCTTGGGCTCATTTCATAGCCCAACGGTTTGAATTTGTTTCAGATTTGTTATTGATTTGCATTGGACAACAGTAGATTAGCTAGGGTTTGTGGAAATAATGTTGATAGAAAACCATAGTCCTTTCGGGTATCCTGTTTTATTGCGCATTAAATGGTTAGACCTCGGGACGAGCAGATTAGCGAATTTTCACAGCCTCTCGCAAAGTTAAGAATGCGTAGCTGCTCTAGGCGCGTGTTTAATAATATTACTTTCCTAAATTCGGGTGCACATTTATGTGACCCAAATCCAAATCTCAACGATGTTGAAATGCGTCAAAAATAATGGTTAACAGTTGAGAGACCATGCTAGAACCACAGAACTCGGGAATGCCTAACACCTTCTCCCGAGTTAACAGAATTCCTTACCCAGGATTTCTGGTTTGCGGACTGTTAAACAGAGTAATTCTTTCCTCGATTCGGGATTCTTAACGGTGACTTGGGACACTATAAATCTCCCAAGTGGCGACTCTGAAATTATCTTAAAAAAACGAATCCCGTTTCGATTGTCCTTTAATTGGAAAAACTCCCTTATCTACGCCCTTCGCAAGGTTGTAGTAGCCAAAAGGAGGTGTGATAGTTCTGGCGACTCTGCTGGGAAGCGAACCTAGAATCTCTAGTTTAGGGTTCAAGATTCGAGCTTAGAATAATTGTTGTATTTGGATTTGTTTATTATCCAATTTTATTACATGTTTGGGTTGGATGTTGTAAATGTTTCCTTTTACTGCTTTGATATTATCTAATTTGTATAGAAACTGCCGCGAAACCCTTCTCTTCTCACCTACGCGGATGTGCTCGCTGGTCGAGACTTTCTATTCTTTTAGTGTCATACCTTGAAATAAGAAAGAGGCTCGGACATGTTACAAAGCCGGACGATCTTGCGGGTCCCCAGTATGTAGCCCCCTCCTTGACTCGAGTTGTCTGCTCGGGTACACAGTCTAGAACAAATACCCAGGTTTCAAACAAAGAACTACTTAACCTCATGCCGGGTCCCTAGTAGGAACGCTTATCTGCATCATGCATTTGACTTAGGGGACTCAATACAGGGGTTCGGTCCGTCTAGGACAGGTGTACCCGGAATAATGGACCATCCTGATGCATCCTACTTGTGCATTTATTTGTTTTGGATCTGTATGCTTACCGGCTTTTTACGGGTAAAGAGAGTTAACCACCTGCTGTGAAAGAACCAATGACCAAATACTGCTGAAGCTCTGCCGAATTTTTGGAGAAAAAGAAAAAAAATGGAAAAAAAGGGAGTATATTTTATTCGCCCAAGAAAAAGATAAAACCTGGTTTTCAAAAAATAGTTTTGTTTTTATGAATTGAGAAAGGGAAAGCAAAGTCCTGTTTTCAAAAATAGTTTTGGCCGAACTACGATGGTTTGTTTCTCGTCAGGTGCGAGATAGGTATGCAACCCCCATCAGGTCCAACCTCCAATTTGGAAAAATAGCCAAAACAAAGAAAAACAAATGTCAAATTTTATTTGTTGTCCTAAATAAATCGGGTGATGCCGTTGTTATCAAGAACAACTGAATGTTAGCAAAAGAGACGCCGGAAGGTTGATTTTGCACAAACGGCCACCATTGGGGTTTTATTTTGTTTTTGGCCTGTTAACAGACACATCATTAAAATCTTCCTCCGGAGGCGCTGAAAGGCCGTATCTGCAAAGCTGGGCTTTGATCTTAGAAAATAAATCGCATAAAAGGAAGGGGTCAATTTTTGATTTTGAAGTCAAACAGAATAAAGTCCTAAGTTGCTAATTCTCCTTAATAAATGTGCAGGATGAGCACAATCCAGAACAAACCTTTTTCATTTGTAAGCAGAATCCCTTTGGCGTTGCGGCTGTGGTGGAATGATCTAGGTATTGAAGGGCAATATGAGGTAAAGAAATATTTGGGAGGCCTTCCTGGCTATTGGAGATTGCACCTCGAGGTGACTTCATAAGAGTGTTGGTCACATGCTGGGAACCGGCGCACAATGTATTCCACTTCTCAGATTTTGAACTTACCCCAACTTTAGAAGAAATAGCCGGGTACATTGGGGATGCCGAGCTTTCTTTGAGGCACAAGTATCTAGTTGCTCCAAGAATTGTAGCAGTGCACAAATTCTTAGATACCCTAAAGATAAGCAGAGTGGTACACGACTCAAACCTGGCAGTAGGGTTTTGCACCTTTTAATTCCTGTATACCTGATATGGTCACATTGGGGGGGGGGGTCAATAATCCAGAGAACAAAATTTGCAGCAAAGGAAACCGTGTCAAGTGGGAAGAACACAGACGTTTCGCTTTTATAGCGGCTTTTCTCGGGCTCTTGGTATTTCCAAGGAAAGATGGGAACATTGACATAAAATTAGCAGGGGTTGTCAGCACTCTACTCACCCAAGCCATGTGCACACGCCTATGATAGTAGATGAGATTTTTCGTGCTCTCACAGCTACCTTGCAGGGCCGGGAAAGATTTCTTTGAGGGGTGCAATCTGTTGTTCCCAATGTGGATGACCGAACATTTGTGCGACCGTCCCCAGTTCATGAGCTATGGGTCAGCAGAGAAAACTTGCATAAAAGAGTATTACAAAAGAATTGAAGGGCTCGGTTTGCCTAAAAGAGTAACAGGATGGATATCTTACTATTAGTCCCTCACTGCCGATCAAATAGAGTGGACGCTGGGATGGTTGTATGTGGACAGGATCATATTCATGCCGGAAACAGAGCTTCACTTCCTTCTAAGGGGTCTTAGGAGAATCCAGCCTTATGCCCCGCATCAGGTCTTGAGACAACTCAAAAGGTGCCTGATAGTTCCAAAAATGAAGATCTTAGTATGCGGGTAGTCGATATTGGACCCGATGGTCAGTTCCCCAAAGCAACGGTCCGCAAAATTTGGAATGAATGCTAATACCTAGCAGCAAACACTTGTGTACGGGATCGGTCCAGAGGAAAAGTGTCGCCAGGATACCTTGCTTGGTACCGGAGAGATATTGAGTTCAAGAGGCCAGCCAAAAGGCCCAATCTCCAGGGATTCGTCGAAGCGTCACAAAAGCAATGGGACTGGTTGGCTAAAGAACACGAATAATGGGCTACGAAAAGCAAACTGGAGAAGCAGGTCATGAATTTGTAATTCGAGAAAGATTTGAAGGCTGCCGCAGATGAAGGTGAAAAGAATGAACTGGTCAATGAAAATGAGGTCCTTCGGGCCCAAATTCAGAAAATAAAAATAGCAGCGGAAAACCCTGTCCGGAGTGCCAAGGTTACAAAACTTATAGATGGCTTGAGATAGAAGGTGGATGACTACAGTTTCGATTTGGACAAAGCAGAAAAGAACTAGTCAGGGCTCGAAAACAATTGGCTAAAAATGCGGTAGAACGAGCACGTCTAGTTAGGAAATTAAAAGAAGAGTTCGACGGTGAGGTGACAGGGTTAAATAAAAATGTTTTCATCGCAGAAAACAAAATGCTCAAACAGGCAAAAGAGTTAAAAATTGAAAGGGAACATTGTTACACAACATTGGCACAATGAAAATTGGATTTGCAACAACTTTAAAAGCAGAATCAAGTAGCCGAACAAATTGTAGAAGCCAGAACTGAGCAGATTGGATGGTTAATACAGGAGAAAGGTGTCATACCAGAGATAATAAAAGGGATCGCCCACTATATCGCAATAAAATGTAGCAGCGGTGAGGATATTCCTAGATCTATGTTCTTTTCTACCGCGATGCTTTTTGTTCTCCGCGTAATGGAAGATCTTCATCACCTCCAAGGGGACTTAGCTAGTCGACCTACAACAAGGCCAAACGATGCCGTACGGGTCCCAGGAGCAATTGGATCCCTAATGTATTCGTAATTTCTTGAGATTGCATTTGTCATTAAAAGTTTGTCAGTTTGTTTTAGAGTTTGTATTTTCTTCTGCGCATGGTTAGCTGTTCTTCGAGTCTGTAGTTCGTCTTTTGTGAAAGTCTGTTGGTTTTTCGAGTCTTTGCAACAGAGTTTGTTATTATGAAAATGGAAAATTCCAAAATATTTTATGCTTCACTTTTTATTTGCAAGAACTATGCTCAGTACGATTCATGTGGGGTCATGATACGTAGGCAATCTACATATGATTTGACCATAACCGAATAAAAAAAGGAAAAGAGAAAAGGAAGGCAGAGGAAATGCAAGGGAACAAACAAGAAAACAAAACATGAGAGAGGGAGAAAATAAAGTCAAAAAGAGGGGGGCATTGCAAATAAAGAAAATGAAAGCCGGGATGACAAAAGCAACTGATGCATGTGGTGACCAATCGTTATTTAGGTGCATTCACACCCAATATGTGGCCGATTGCATGTTAAAACCTAACCATTAACAAGTTTTTGGTGTTTTGTAATTCCAGATTAGACAAGTGGTTAGTACTTGTGGCATTCTGGTAACCGACTCCTAAAACACGCGGTCTATTAGCAAGCTAGTCATGGCCAATCAGGAAACCGATGTTAGCATTATTGACCCCTCGAAAGAAGCAGAGGAATTGGACGTTAATGCCACGAAGGAGGAAATGTACAAACCAAAGCACCAAATGGCTGAGATATACTAGGCATAGGCAAGAGGACAACCACCCCTACCTATTTTGCTAATCCAACCTTCATCCCGCTAGTGGCCCAAGCTCTTGACTAGTCCACCACTGACCCACACTCAAGTTTTCTTGTCTACTCGCAGCACCGGGGTACGACCTCTCAACCACCACCAGCTCCACTACCCAAAGTCGCTCCTCACCCTCCTTCACCAATTACTCCCATCTATGGCACATCCTCCTCCCGGACTCCATAGATCATCAAGTGAAACCTTGCTTCAAGCTTACGACCACCAATACTATCTACCAGAACCTTCTCACAAAGCCCATGAGTCTTAATCCTATGCTCCCCGTTTTGAAATCCCGGTGGGAGTTGAAAAGAATATCAAAAATCTTAAATAGGAGGGGGTTCTTAGAAATGTCAGAAGTTTAGAACAATCATTCAGGGACATGCAGGGGTTAGGTGGCCAGGTGAGCATGGCTTTCAAGGACCTTTGTCTATTTCTAGACGTTCAGTTTCCTCCAGGTTTCAAGAAGCCTAAGTTTTACTTATATGATGGACACGATGATCCGGTCGAGCATCTAAGGGGTTTTGCAGCAAAATGAGGGGAGTAGGGGGAAAAGATGAATTACGAATGGTGTACTTTAGCTAGAGTTTAAGTGGGTCGGTACTGGAGTGGTACACTCAGAAGGATCACAATCGGTGGTATACTTGTGATGACCTGGCACAAGCATTTGCTTGTCACTATCAATATAATCTCGAGATTGTGTTGGATCGTTTATCTCTAGCAAAACTGGAGAAGTAACACAACGAGAGCTTCAGGAATAATGTTTCCGGTGGAGGGAACAAGCATATAGAGTTGATCCTCCAATGAAGGAGAGTGAGATGGTTGAATATTTCCTACATGCTCTAGAACCTAGCTATTTTGGACATTTGGTGTCAGCAGTAGGTAAATCTTTCAACGAAGTAGTCGAGATGGGAAGTATGGTCGAGGAAGGCCTTAAATCCAACAAAATCATGAGCTACTCTGCAACCGAGGCAACCACTCAGGCCATCCAGGGTGGAGCTGGGGGAACATTTTTAAAGAAGAAGAAGGAGGAAGTAGCAATAATGGAGTCGGGAACTTGGTTCAAGCCTCGGGCTCCATCTCATTACACCCAACCTCGTCCTCACCACCAAATATGCCCACACCCTCCATACAACTCACCACAACATTACTATCCACCATTAGAACCTCGCTTCTCAGTCCATCACGTACAAGCGTATACCCAACCTCCCGCCCACGCACAATGGCGCACGCCAGCCCCACAATATACCTACCCAACTCCATAAAATCACTACCCACCTTTAAGAGCCTACCAACAACCCCTGAAACCCGCCTTCCGAGCCAATCCACTCTTGAGAAACGAAAGAGTGCAGAAGAAGAAGACTTTCACTCCATTGGGAGAATCCTACACTAGTTTATTCCACATGCTACGACAATTGGATATGTTGATACCAATCGAAGAAAAATTGCCAAATCCTCGCCCGAAGAATCGAGATTATTCTATTAGCTGTGAATACTGTTCCGGTGCACTGGGGCATGATACCGAAAAGTGTTGGCATTTGAAGAATGCTATCCAGGATTTGATTGACTCCCATTGGATTGAAGTGCAGACTCCAGAGGCTCCAATATTAACCAAAACCCGCTGCCGGCAAATCATGGGACTAACATGATTGAGATCGCGGAAAAATGAGGAGAGTCCAAAAGGACCTAACAGACAGTAATGATGATCAAATCCAGTGAAGTTAAGCCAACTGATAATGTGAGCAGCGAGAAGTCAGTGATCAAGGCAAAAGGAAGAAACAACAAACCTGTCGTAGTTCAAGGGAGCTCATCATGCACGGTTGCACCAAAACAGGAACATGCAAAAGTGATAGTACACGGGGCTGTTAGAGAGCCTGTCGTGGTTGTGGAAGGTGTTCGCATAGAGCATTTCATTGCGAAACTAGTAATCCAGCCGTCGGTCGTCGATAGCAAAGCCGTTACTTGGAGATATGAACAAGTAATAGTGATATACAAAGGGAAGGAAGTTACGAAAGAAGTTTGTGAAGCCCGGGGTTTAACTCGGTCAGGGAGATACTTCGCCCCTGAGGAGTTGATGAAAAGAAGAATCTCTAAAGATAACCGAGAATCAGTTAAGAAAGCTGTATCGGAAGAAGAGGCAAAAGAATTCCCGAAGAAAATGAAAATGCAGGACTACTTCATCATAGAGCAGTTGAGGAAGACACTGGCTCAGATCTCCTTATTATCCTTACTAATCCATTCAGGTGAACACCGCTGGGCGCTGATGAAGATTTTGAATGAAGCCCACGTCCCTGACAAGGTAATAGTAAATCATTTGGAGAAGATTGCAAACAAGATATTCGAGGTAAATCGGGTCACTTTCTCTGATGATGAATTGCCTATGGAGTCACTGAGCATAACCGGGCCTTTTATTTGACAGTGAAATGTGAAGATGCTGTGGTCACTCGGGTTCTGGTAGACAACGGGTGCAAACTTTTGTCCACTCTCCACATTGACCAAGCCGAAGGTGGAGAACTAAAGGGTCCACAAGAATAAAATTTGTGTTCGGGGTTTCGATTGGTGGAGGCAAAGACTCAGTAGGAGATATAGTGCTAGAAATGACAATAGGGCCCGTTGAGTTCACCATGGAATTTCAAGTGCTGGAAGTGGTAGTTTCTTATAACCTGTTGTTGGGCAGGCCCTGGATTCACGTAGCCAAGGCAGTGCCATCTACATTGCACCAGATGGTCAAATTTGAATGGGACATGCAAGAGATTGTGGTGCACGGTGAAGATAATGAGTGTGTTCCAGGTGATGCTATCGTACCTTTTATTGAATATGAAGACAACAAAGGGCCCTGGGTCTACCAGGTATTCGATATGGTGTCAGTTGAGAAGATCCCAGAAGGTGAGGTTTTCATGACTCCAAAGATAGCAGCTGCATCAGTCATGGTGGCTTCAGAAATGTTGAAGAATGGTTTCATGCCCGGTAAGGGGTTGGGTGCTGCTCTGCATGGCATCTTGCAACCAGTTTCCCTCCCCAAAAATCTGGACACTTTTGATCTAGGGTTCAAGCCTATAGCTGCAGACATAAGGCAAGCCAGGAAGCTAAAGCAGAGGGCCTGGGCTCTCCCAAAGCCCATCCCAAGGTTGTCCAAATCATTTTTCAAGCCCAATACTAGCAATTGATCCGTGCCAACGATTCAAAGTCCGCTGATCGACGCAGATGGGATCTGGATAAGGGATCAGGAAGGCTATTCAATGAGGTAAATATGGTCGAGGCAAGAGAAGGATCAAGCAGGGTAGATGTGCAGTTTGTGGGAGCATGCGCAAAAGTCAATAACTGGGAAGCCACTCCTCTTCCCCCCGGAGAGAGTCGTGGTAGTCGGATTTGATTTTTCTTTCAGCCTAGTTTGGATTAACTTCAGAGTTGTTAATTCAGTTGTTATTTCCGTCCGTTTGGATGTGTAAAATCTATTATCTTTTGATTCTAATGAAGTGCAATTTCCTTTTAAGTAATGCTGATAGGTCCCATTTTTCTTTACTTCTCTTTCTTTTCTCTTTTGTACAGTTATTTTTATGCTGGTTCCAATGACCTGACATGCATATGGACTCTTCAGCCTAGTCTTAAGAAATGGTCTAGTTCAGAAATAATAATTAAGGAAATAGAGCATGAGGATGAGCCATAATACGACGAGGAAGGGGCATGTGATGAAATTAGTAAAGATTTGAGCCAATTTGAGGAGAAACCCAAACCGAATCTGAGCGATACAGAGGTAGTCAATTTAGGGAGCCCGGATAATGTCAGAGAAACAAAAATAAGTGTCCATCTGGAATCACAACTTAAGAAAGAAATTATTGAAGTACTTCTTGAATACAAAGACGTCTTTGGATGGTCCTACGATGATATGCCCAGATTGAGCACTAACTTGGTGTTTCACAAGTTTCCCACAGACCCAGCCTATCCTCCCGTCAAAAAAAAGTTGCAGAAGATTAAAATTGATGTGAGCATGAAAATTAATGAGGAAGTGACCAAGCAGTTTGAGGAAAAAGTTATACGAGGTACACGATATCCCACCTGGTTAGCTAATGTTGTGCCCGTACCAAAGAAGGATGGTAAAACTAGGGTGTGTGTCGATTACCGTGACCTCAACAAAGCAATCCCAAAGGACAACTTCCCCATACCAAACATTCACATACTGATTGACAATTGTGCGAAGCATGAGATTGGGTCGTTCATGGATTGTTACGCAGGTTACCACCATATCTTAATGGATGATGAAGATGCGGAGAAAACAACATTCATCACGCTGTGGGGGATATATTGCTACAGGGTCATGCCTCTTGGTCTGAAGAATGCCGGGGTGTCATACATGAGGGCAATGACAACCATTTTTCACGATATAATGCATAAAGAAATTGAGGTCTATGTGGATGATGTGATTGTGAAGTCCAGAAAGCAATCCGATTATGTCAAAGACCTAAGGAAATTATTTTAAAGGCTCCGTAGGTATGACCTCAAACTCAATCCGGCAAAATGCACATTGGGGTCCGCTCAGGGAAGTTGCTAGGGTTCATAGTCAGCCAACGAGGCATTGAACTATACCCATTAAAGATCAAAGCTATACAGGAACTACCACCACCGAGGAATAAAATAGAAATGATGAGTCTATTGGGAAGATTGAATTACATTAGTTGGTTCATTGCTTAGCTCACAACCATCTCCGAGCCCATCTTTAAGCTATTGAAAAAGGATGCTGCGGTGAAATAGACGGGAGAGTGCCAAGAGGCTTTTCATAAGATAAAGGATATTTGTCGAACCCACCAGTATTGGTCCCTCCAGAATCAAAAAGGCCCTTGATCTTATATTTGATAGGCTTGGACAACTTATTTGGATGCGTGTTGGGTCAGCACGATGTCACTAGGAGAAAAGACAAGGCCATATACTACCTCAGCAAGAAATTCACGGCTTATAAGGTTAAGTATACTCATCTTGAAAGGACATGCTGTGCCTTGACGTGGATAGCCCATAAGTTAAAGCATTACTTGTCTTCATATACCTCTTACCTCATCTCATGTCTGGACCCGTTGAAGTACATTTTCCAGAAGCCAATGCCCACAGGAAGACTCGTAAAATGGAAAATCTTGCTCACTGAGTTTGACATTGTCTATGTGACTAGGACCGCAATGGAAGCAGAAGCATTGGCTAATCATTTAGCTGAGTATCCGATAGACGAGGAGTATGAGCCCTTAAACACATACTTCCCAGACGAGGAAGTGATGCATATTGATAAAATTGAATAGGGTGAGAAATCGGGATGGAAATTGTTCTTCGATGGGGCCTCCAACATGAGAGGCGTCGGGATAGGAGCAGTGCTCATTTCTGAATTAGGGCGTCACTACCCAGTCACAGTTCACTGGTTCTATTGCACCAACAACATGGCAGTATGTGAGGCATGCATTTTGGGTTTGAGATTAGCAGCAAACATTGGGTGTCCAAGATGTTTTGGATTTGGGCGACTCAGACCTTCTGGTACACCAGATTCAAGGGGAGTGGGAAACAAGAGATTTAAAGCTCATACCATACCGGCAGTGCTTGCATGATCTTTGTCAATGATTTTGGTCAATAGTGTTCAGGCACATGCCCAGAATTCACAATGAGGTTGCTGGCGCCTTGGCTACTTTGGCGTCAATGTTACATCATCTGTATAAGGTTTATGTTGACTCGATACATATCCGGGTCCATGATAAACATGCCTATTGCAACATGCTGGAAGAAGAGCTTGACGGTGAGCCTTGGTTCCACGAATATATCAGAAGATTTGTGTACCCCGTACAAGCCATGAGTGACCAGAGGAGAACAATCTGTCGTTTGTCAAGTGGGTTTTTCTTCAGCGGAGGGACATTATACAAAAGAACACAGGATCTTGGTTTGCTAAGATGCGTAGATGCTGGGCAGGCGACAACCATCATGAATGAGGTTTATGCTGGCATCTGCGGGCCACACATGAGTAGATATGTTTTGGCAAAGAAGATTCTCCGGGCAGGATATTATTGGCTCACCATAAAGCGGGATTGTATCAGTTTCGTGCGCAAATTCCATCAATGTTAGGTGCACGGAGACTTGATTCACTCCCTGCCATCTGAATTGCATACAATGTCTGCACCATTGCCTTTCTATACGTGGGGCACGGACATCATCGGGCCCATTGAGCCATCAGCTTCTATGTGACACAAGTTCATCCTGGTTGCTATTGACTATTTCACTAAATGGGTTGAGCCAAAACCTTCAAGGCAGTGACTAAGAAGACCGTGATAGACTTTGTGCATGCAAATATCATTTGTCGGTTTGGAATCCCCAAGACTCTCATCAGTGATAACGGGGCAAATCTCAACAGTCACTTGATGAGAGAGCTATGTCAGCAGTTCAATATCACACATCGAAAATCCACCCCGTACCACCCCAAGGTGAACAGAGCGGTCAAGGCAGCCAATAAGAACATAAAGAAGATACTTCGTAAAATGGTGGAAGGGTCCAGGCAGTGGCATGAGGTTACCCTTTGCATTGTTAGGATATCGCACTACCGTTCGCACCTCGGTAGGGGAAACCCCATACTTGTTGGTATATGGAATAGAAGCACTAATTCCAGCTGAAATTGAAATCCCCTCCCTTTGGATCGTGGCTGAAGCAGGAATCGATGACGAAGAATCGGTTAAAACTTGTTTGGAGCAATTGAGTTTGATTGACGAGAAAAGATTGGCAGCGGTGTGCCACGGCCAATTGTATCAACAACAGATGGCCAGAGCATATAACAAGAAAGTGCGTCCCAGAAAGTTTGAAGTGGGTCAGTTAGTGTTGAAATGCATCCACCCTCACTAGGCCGAGGCAAAGGGCAAGTTCTCTCCAATATGTCAAAGACCGTTTGTCGTGTCAAGAGTGCTGTCTAATGGAGCATTGTATCTGACAGATATGGAAGGAAAATATGTAGAAATGGCTATCAATTCAGATGCAAGCAAATGATATTATGTATAATTTTCTTTTTGTTTGGATCATTGTCTATAATTGACATTTGTTTGTACTTGGCATGTTTTATAGATTGAAATGATGGATGAATTTTATTTAGCCATCTAAAAACTTTCCCTTTGATCTTCAATTATTTTTCCTTTCATATCCCCTCTTTTGGAATCAATAACGAAATGGAGAAACGTAATTATAAAAGGCGGCAAACAGACAATAAAGAATAGAGAAAGTAAAGCAAAACAAAGAAAGAAAGAAAAAAAAGAAAGAAAAGAAAAGTAAATAAAAAGAAAAAGAGAGAAAGTAAGAAAAAAAAGAGAAAAAGAAAAAGAAAAGAGAGAAGAAAAAGGAAAAAGTAAGAAAAGTACCAGAAAGAGAAGAGGAAAAGGAAATCAAACAATGGTGAACGTAAGAAATCAGTAGGAACTACGTTTGAACTGATTCCTTTTTAGGATACGTAGGCAGCCTCACGGCTCGATCAGATTCAAATAAAATCTAAAAGCCCCAAGCAATAAACTAGGGCAGAAATTGTGCGTGTAATAATAAATTGAATTCCGAAAGTTGTAAATTTTAAACCCATAAGAGTGATTTTGAGCCTTTCACATCTTTATTTTTTCTAATCCTATCCAAAACCTACATTACAATCCAAAGAAAGACCTTTTGATCAATCTGTAAGAAATGTCACGGCAAGCAAGGGGAGATGGACCATACCTCGGGGCGACAATTTAGTTCCTGCAGAAAATAATAAAAATGAGAGACTCTTATTGGTGAAAGCCCTCACGGGCACCATAAGGCGACGAGAGTTTGATAGAAATAAAAATGAGAGAGTCTCATTGGTGAAAACCCATACGTGCACCACGAGGTGAAGGCAACGCAAGAAGTAACAACCGAAAAGGGGCCGCTGGTGGAAATCCGTTCAGAACACCATAAGGCAAGAAAAGCTAGGGTTTGGTTGAAGTAATTGGGTTAGAAATGGTCCCAACAACAAAAGCAGGGCAACATAAGGCTATTCATCGTGACAGACTGGGCCGGCTAGGCCGAAGTGCACGTCATGATCGTGAAAAACCAGCTGTTTTTCCTCAGATAAGTTTCCTTTCTCTTCCTTTCAATAGTCAGTGAATGAGGAACTCTTTACTCTAAATACAGTTCTAAGTCATTGCATTTCGTTTTTTCTTTCGATTCTCTAATGTCTTTTGTTTAAGAAAACGGGAGGAATTTCAAAGCCTATTATCAGCTCCCAAAGGGTCAAAGTGCATAACCCCCAAAAACGTATCAAAGGCAGCAAGAGTTGGAAACAACAAGGGGAGGGATTCATAAAAGTTTCAATGATAGAATTGACAGAAGTGACAAGAGTTGGCAAGGTGAAGAGGCACCACGCAAAGACGGGAATGTAAAGTAAAACTACAGAGGTTCTAGGGTCAGCCGAGCATAACACAATGACGGGGTAATATCAGAAATGATGCAAAGATTCTGGCAAAAAGAGTCAGAAGCGCAACACAAAGATGGGAAAGATCACAAGGGTTAACCAAGGATAATACATTGACTCAAGAACCATCAGGGAAAGATGTAAATAATTCTGCCAAAGGGTCAAAAATGCAACACAAAGATGAGAAGCGGAGTGAAGACATAGAGGTTAGAGGGCTAGCCAAGCGTAATACATCAAACTGGCAATCTCGAGTAAGGTGCAAGGATTTTGGCAAAAGGGATAGAAATGTAGCACAATGATGGGGAGCAAAGTAAAGCCGTAAAGGTTCAAGGGGTTGGCTAGGCAGCTGAAGCAACTCATCATCAACTTCGAAAATCGAGCAGAACAGAATACGACAGTGGGGAGGCTACTTTCAACAAGAATGCCGCAAGCTAACCACCACTTTTTAAAACTGACAAGTACTCTTTGATTGACACAGGGCAGAAAAATTAGAGAAGAGCCTAAGGGGGGCCATCCACAAGAGTAGGCAGACACACGGCAGGTATTATCGAAATCTCAGGGCACACCTGGAAGTGGGACATAGTTAAAACTCAAAAGAGACATAGTCCGTCATAAATGTCCTTCCCAGCAAAGAGCACAATGGGACAGACTTTAACTATAAAACCCCAACACAAACAACTACGGGTTAAAAGAGGCATGGAAGTTGAGATGGAACGCAGTTTAAGACTCAAACAGGTGGGGGTTAACATGGGCAAGCACCAACACCTTACCTAGAAAGAGTCGCAGAAACCCTCCTGGACAATATACACTAGCAGAAACAACCAGAAGTTAGAATTGGCATTTAACTTGGAAACTTTAGGACCCTCCTGGAAAATGGGACTCATTTAAAGGTTAGAGGTAATCATGGATAGTAAAGGGCATAAAATGACTTGCATGTTGAAGTAGGATTCAATTAAGAATTGTCAGGACCCTCCTGAAAAATGAGACTTAGCCTAGAACACAAACAATCGAGTGGAATGATCAAACCTAAATACTTCCCCAACAATAGTCATCAGGATCCTCCTGGATAATGGAATTTAATAGTAGGAGTTTTCAGGACCCGCCTGGATAATGGGACGTAGCTCGAAATACTATTTCCCAGCAGACACATTTTGACGTCAAATCAAGAGTTGTCAGGACCCGCCTGGATAATGAAAAGTTGTTTTAATCACCAGTCACCAGCAGATCCCCAGCGGATATAACTCATAACAAGACATAGTGGAAATAATACCTTTTGAGAAACATAACATAATCTTAAAGTTGTCATCAGTCAAGAGATATCAGGACCCCATGGATAATGAGACTCAACTAGGTTTAGAGATATTTGGTATAGGGATTTGAGTAACACTCACAGATCTGCCCCGCACCAAACTGGGCAGGGAGAATTTCATGTCTTTTTTTTTGTTTTATTGTGATCAGATACGCAGGCAGCAGTCTCAGGGAATATTTTTCAAAATTTCAAATCTTGGTAATCAGGCACCCACCTGGAGAATAAAGGAATATTTTTCAAATTTCAAGTTTTTCCAATTAGGCGCCCACCTGTAGAACAAGGGAATATTTTTTAAATTTCAAGTTTTGGCAATGAGGCGCCCACCTGCAGAACAAGGGAATTTTTTTCAAATTTCAAATCTTGGTAATGAGGCACCCACCTTTAGAACAATGGAATATTTTTTAAAATTTCAAGTTTTGGAAATCATGCGCCCACCTGCAGAACAAGGGAATATTTATCAAATTTTAAGTCTTGGTAATCAGGCACCCACCTGGAGAACAAGGGAATATTTTTGAAATTTCAAGTTTACGCAACCAGGAGTCCACCTGGAGATAAGGGAATATTTTTCAAATTTCAAGTTTTGGCAATCAGGCGCCCACCTGTAGAACAAGGGAATATTTTTCAAAACTTCAAGTTTTGGCAATCAGGCGCCCACTTGTCAGAAGAAGGGAATATTTTTCAAGTTTCAAGTTTGGTAATCAGGCGCCTACCTGTCAGAACAAGGGAATATTTTTCAAGTTTCAAGTTTTGTTAATCAGGCGCCCACCTGTCAGAACAAGGGAATATTTCTCAAGTTTCAAGTTTTGGTACTCAGGCGCCCACCTGTAGAACAAGGGAATATTTTTCAAGTTTCAAGTTTGGTAATCAGGCACCCACCTGCAGAACAAGGGAATGCATTTCAAGTCCAGCGATTCGGCATCAGACATAGAAAAGAAAAAACAAGAAGTCAACAATGCAACAAGGAGTTCACATGAAGAAGTATCAGTCAACAAGGCAACGAGGAGTTTACACGAAGAAACATAAGGTATAAAAGATCATAAGAGAGATTAAAGATGTAGATAGGTTCTTTTGTAATACATAGTTCATAGCTTAGTTTAGCTTCTTCATTTTTCACAAGGTGTAATAAGGGGGTCTAGTAGTAGCAGTAGCAGCAGCAGCAGTGAAATCACGGCTCCTAGTAGTCCTAGCTACCAAAACACTCCCGAACTACACTGACCTTATTCCTTTCTAGCCAAGGATATATAGGCAACATTGGAAGGAGGGTGCGGTCGAACTTTTCAAAAGATGCTGCACACGGAGTATTCAAACGAGCAAAAATCGCTCGTATTTGCTCACTTATCTTTGCACGAAAACTCTTCATATTTTCGAGCAAAGAGGGACAGCTGTGAGCACGTGATTTTTGACCTATATGAATTACTCCCATAATTTCAAACAAAATAATTTCCTTTTGTTATTTTAATTATTTTTAATTTTTGGCTGATTTTGTGGCATGTTCTGTTATTTGCTTGCATTCATGTATGCTTTTTTAGTTCATAAAAATAGAAAAATATATGCATTACATTTAGAGTAATTATACATACTTTAGGAATTAATCAGCAATTAGGAGTTTAAAAAAGTACAAAAATTAGAAAAATAATTTACTTTTACTTTTAATTTTAATTTTTGGAATTGTTGCCGTCTTTCTTTTACATTTAACTATTTGTGATAATTGCCATTTAGAACAAACTAATGTAATTTGGTAGAATGATTATATTAGGAGTTAATTTTTGATTTTAGGAGTTAATTTCAAAAGAAAAAAAGAGAGGGAAAAAGAAAGAAAATAACAAAAATAGTTCTTTTTTATGGTTTTGCTTTGAATTTTCGAATTTATCGTAGGATTTAGTGTTTGAAAAATAATTAGTTGAGATTTGAAATTAAAATAGGTCTTTGTTATTTTTAATTTTGTGTTTTAACAAAATAAAAAAAAATATTAATAATAATGAAAAATTAAAATCTGAAAAAGAGGATCTAAAAACCAAGGAGGAAAATATATATATTTGAGCTAGTCCATATATATTCCCAGCCCAAACACTACCCAAAACCAGCCCATATCAATTCCATGACCCAGTCCACCCCGGCCATTACCGAAACGACACCGTTTCAAACACACCCCTTCTGGACCGTTGATCTCAAGCGATCGAATGGTCCGGAACTGAGCTCCCTCGAGTATAAAACTGTCCAAACACCCCCACCCCTACAAAGCATCTCTCCAACACCCCTAACTCTTCCGATGTAACGCCACCCATCTCATCCTTCCTTCCGCAGTCCACCGCCAGCCGGAAATCGTCGCCGGCAGCGGCGTAGCTCCAATGAACCCCAAATTTGCACCTTTTGCTCCCCTTCCCCCCCCTTTCCAACCCCATAAACCACAACACTCAAAATATTAACCAATCGCCTCGAATATCATTTCAAAGATTTGACTGGTCCGCCGTCCACGGCGGTGATGGACAGACGGCCACCAAAAACACACCCTAACATCTCATTTTCCTCCTCTACTCGAATCCGAACCCCCTTCCCTAAAATCATAATACAACTCCTTGAATTTTGATTCAAAAAATCAGACCAAAGCACAACCTCTTCCAAACTTCGCGAAATCAATACCATAGAGTCCCCTTGCCATCCTCATTCTAAATCTGCAACCCATGGCCCTCGAATTATCTCCATTTGGTTCGAATATCAAATCAAAATTGTCCGAAACCCGTATAACAACGCATGCAGACTCATGAAGCTCAAGAGTTTAAGCTAAGTCCTTCAATCTATCTAATTTTAATTAATTATCATTTTGTATGCCATTTTCAATTTAGTTTAAATATGTTTTTTTTTAGTTTTCATGATTTCTTCTTTCTGGTTCTGTTTGGCCTAGTCCATGTTTCATTCTTTTCATAGGTTAAGATTAGCCTCTAGTGTAGTGAAATTTCGTTCGCATAAGTCTGCAAACCATAGTCGTTTATTTGGTCTTACTTGATTAAATACATATACTCACTATGTTTGTTCTTCTCTTGAATATCTTCTATTTTTTTCATTATTCAATCCTGGATGATTTTTTTAGTTTAAGTCTATTTTGTTCGAAGTTAATCCATGTTTATTCCTTGATTTTGATTTTTTTAGTTTTGATCTTCTTTTGATTTTTTGTAGTCTTGTTTTCATTAGATCAGTTTTGATGCATGATTGTATTGATTTTTTTGAATCGTCAGTAGTGTTTGTTGATCTGAACTCTATTTAATTAATTCAAGTCCTATAAAGTTATTTGGATCCATTAATTCAGACATTAGGACCTTTGGTTAAAGCTGATTATTGTAAACCAAGGTAAAAGGGTTGATGTTCAGTTAATATATGGGTTTGTAATTCCACAATAGGTCTAGGGGTGATTTAGGTACTTAGAATTGGATAAAAATGCTAGACCCTTCTAGAAGAGAGTTAAAGTGATAATTCAAAGATTCCAATGCAATGACTTGGCTAACAAGTTAATAATTCAGGGACTAAGTGAAAAAAATCTGAAAATAGGAAGAGGGACTAAAGGGTAAACACAAAATAAGAGGGTTGCCCTAAGCTTTGGCTATAAAAGGGCACCCTAATGCCTTCATTAAGGAGGTTCCTGGCAGATTGAAATCCCTGAAAACTTTCCAAGATTTCTGAACCCTGAAAAACTATAAAAATTCCTTAAAATTTCCAGGAAACCCTGAAAGATGCCCAGAGTCTAAAATTTTACAAAAATGCTGCCTTATTAAAGTGTTTTCTTCATAATTAGTTCCAATTACCAATAAATTGCTAGCTTGAATCAGCTGGAAAAGACTTGAAATATGTGTGTTTGAGGTGTTAGGATTCCATAAGCTTGGGTGGATACAATTCTGATATATTAGGATATCTGGGGCTTTTGGGTTGATTTGTTGGTGTTATTTGCTTTAGATCAATGTCCTGGTTTATTTGACAACTCCTCCTAATCGAATATGAGACTCGAGTTTGGTTTATTTGTTGCATTTGCTGATAGATTTGTTGCTGCTATTGTTATTGCCTTTGATTTGCCTACTCATAGGTGTTTCTCCTCTTGCCAGGTACACTTTCTAAGTTTGGCACAATGTAAAGCTCAACTTGGGATATGAAAATGGAGTTTGATGTTTAATTCTGTTGTAAATCTTGTTGTGTTGAGTAGTCTTTACTTTGTTTAATATACTTAATGTAATTAATTCTGAACGGTATTAGACGATTGAATTTTGGACTTGTATTTATGTATCTAAAGACATCAGCCTTAGTGTAGTTAGAGCTATCATGGTCCTTTTACTATTAAATTGACAGTCGCATGAAACTTGGAATTGAGTATGCAAGTCTACATCTATGCTCATCCTAAGCTTGAAAGAATTATATTGTCAAGGTCGTTTCAAATTCAGAAGTTATGTGTTTGAATTTCAGGCTTTAATGTAAATATTATTTGCTTCTTATGAAACCAAGTAATCAATAGCCTGTTTGAATGGAATAAACGTACATGTTATTTCTAAAATTACTTGAAGTAAAATGATGCAAGTTTATAATCAAATTGAGGTCACATTTGGATTGAATCCATTGAAGGATCAGGGACCAATAGCCCATTTTGACTAAGCTGGGCCTCAGCTCTATAGATGCTCATTCCCAAGCTGGTTTTAATTTGCTTCACGTTTAGGTCCAGGCCAAGGTTTGCGATTGGCCAGTTCTTCTAAAGCCGGACGAGGGTTTCCTTCTCCATGGGCTCATTTCGAAGCCCAACGGCTTGAATTTGTTCAATATTTGTTATTTGATTTGCATTGGACAGCAGTAGATTAGCTAGGCTTTGTGAAAATAATGTTGATAGAAAATCTTAGTCCTTTCGGAAATCCCGTTTTATTGCGCATTGAATGGTTAGACCTCGGGACGAGCCGTTTAGCGAATTTTCACGGCCTCTCGCAAAGTTAAAAATGCGTAGCTGCTCTAGGTGTGTGTTTAATAATATTATTTTTTTAAATTCGGGTGCACATTTTTGTGACCCAAATACAAATCTCAACGAGGTTGAAATGTGTCAAAAATTCCGGGTGCATTTATGTGACGTGGTTCGAGACATGTTTTAACGACGTTGCAATTCTCTTTATTAAAATAATAATAAAAGTGGTTAAAAGATTTAAAATACACATAGGTTCATAATTGTATAAAATAAGATAATTTAAGCCAAATATAATAATTGGGCGACTGTGCTAGTACCATGGAACTCGAGAATGCCTAACACCTTCTCCCGGGTTAACAAAATTTCTTACCCAGTATTTCACTATTAAACAACGTCATTCTTTCCTTGATTCGGGATTCTAAACGGTGACTTGGACACCGTAAATCTCCCAAGTGGCGACTCTGAAATTCTATTAAACAAACGTATCTTGTTTCGATTGTCCTTTAATTGAAAAAAATCCCTTATCTATGCCCTTCGCAGAGTTGTAGTAGCCAAAACGAGGTGTGATAGTCCCCATCATCGATAACCTTTCTCTTTCTCCTATTAGGAGCATGAGAGGAGGCATACATTATAATATAGAGTCTTTATTTGCACGAGGTTCTTCTCTACCTTCATCCAGTTCCACTCCATCTTCTAGAACTAGAGGCTCCCTTTTTTTCAAACATTTTTCATCTAGAGGTAAATAACCCACTAAGCTTCTTTGTGAACCTACTATATATGAGATTGTACCCGTTGAACTCTTTTTTTACAATGATAGAGAATCCATTCGGAATCAAGTTTCTTCTATGTCTTCATTTGAACATGTTGATATTTACCCGACTCGGATTACTGAAGGTTTAATTTCTGTAGTTCGTAAGGACTGTCATGGGAGACATGGCTTCCTCATTATCATCCCCAATGTATACCAAAGAATCACCTCTTATGTAATTGGGTTTTCTTTTGTTTATACATACCCTTTCACGTTGGGTTTCAAACCTGCTATTAACCCTGTTATCCTCGAATTTTGTCATTTTTTCAACGTCTGTTTTGGAAATATTGGCCCTATTGTGTGGAGGGTTGTTGCTTGTTTGAGGCATTTGGCCGACATGACTGTGTGCCTTTTAATTTCTCCCATTTAATTCACCTCTACTCTCCCAAACTCTTTCGCATAGAAATCTTTACTTTAATAGCAAGAAGTGAAAGAGTTCTGGTCAGTCCAGAAGACGATAAGAACCGTGGATGGTATGCTAGGTTTGTTGCTGCACCTAATATTGTTTCCGTGGGTGAGGTAAATGTTCCCATTCCTGGGATGTAGAATTTGGCACGTGAGTTTTCTTTCTAATAACCTTATCATGCCTGTTTCTCAATTCTGATGATTGCCATTTTAACTTCCTTTCTTTTTTTCTTTTAGCAACCATGAGAATTGTCAATGAGATACCCAATTTCTGTGGTTGGGTACGAAAGTTGTTATATGCTGCCTCGATGGAGGGTAGATCTTGGAAAACTCCCTCTGTAAAATTTTGTTGGAAAGTAAAAACTCATGGTAAGTTTTTTTATAACTTTACTTATTGCTTTCTCTCGAAATTATTTTAACCTTTCTTTTTACCAGGATTTCCCATTCGAGGCATAAGTGCTGAGCCGTTGTAGCTTCTAGAATTTCTTTGAAAGGGCCCACGAAATAAATTTTTGGTTCTTCATCGAAAAGGAAAGCTACTGTTCATCAAGACTCTGAGGAGGAGGACGAACAAGACGAGGGTTCTTTGATAAGAAGGCCAAGGGCTAGAAGATGAATTATTTCAGATGATGAAGCATCTCCCCCTCGTTCTATTCCTCTCACCGAGCCTGTTGAAGCCTTGTTGGTGATATTCAATGATGATACTCCCGCTGCTGCCCGTGATTCTGTTGAACAGCTTTTTACCCGCGAGTTTGGTAGTGGATGATTAGGTCCAATTTCGGATGAAGCACCCATTGCTTCTTTTTCTATATTTGCTTTTGCGATACCTTCTTTGCCAGTCGTAACTTTTGCCGTTGTTGCTCCTCCCCCTGCTATTTTGACTTCTTCCACAGTTCCTCCCACAACTGTTCAACAAACTAAGGTTGGTTCCTCAAGTGGAAGTGGGGCCATGAAATAGGTTATCATCGAGGTAGCTACCAATGGTAATCTTTTGAGAAAATCAGGTGGGGCTGAATTATGTTTGAAACCCCTAATTGGTCCAATCGAGAGAATCAAGCTTGAGAGCCATAACTCTTTAACTTGGATGAATGACATAATACAATTATCATTAAAGGTATTCTTTTTTTAATAAATTTCTATTCCTTTTTATTAAGGTTCTTACCTTTTCTTTTTTTTGATCAACCTCACTGGTACAAAAATGATAAAAAGGGTTTCTCACATGGAGCAGTTAATGCATGAGTATCAAGTTGAAGCAGATAACTAGAGAGAACGATATGAAAGTCTTCAAATCGACATGGAAACGTTAGAAGAGAACAAGTGCACTTTAGAGCAGCAGTTGAGAGATTTAACTTCAGAATTAGAGGTTGAAAAAGCTTCCTCAAATCAAGATAATAAAGACAAGAGTCTTCTTGAAACTTCCTATTCCGAGAAATTCTCTAAGGCTAGTGAAGAAATCAGAGAGTTGAAGACTCTCTTAAGTGAAAAAGAAGCTTATGCCGGTGAACTTATGCAAACTTTGACTTAGAATCAAGAAGACCTTCGGGAATCTTCTGATAAGGTTCGTTCCTTAGAAAGTTCACATGCTTCTCTTCAAATTTCTTGTGATTATGCCTTGGTTGAGAATGAGAAGCTTAAAAGTTAGATTGATGAATGGGAAAAATATTGCAAGATTCTTGAGGACAAAACAGCAATTGAAGTGAGTTGGGCATTTTTAAATACTTGCTATGATACCCTTGTAGAAGTTAGCCAACAGAATTTTAACTTGGAGGCTGAGTTGGCTACAGTAAGAGAAACCATTGAAAAGACTAAGTAGAGCCAAGACTTTCTTTCTCCCATGGCTGAAACTTATGAAAATATTGAAGATGATATGGGTATGGTGAGTGCTCCAATTCCTTCCAGTCAAGTTGACCCTCCTGCTGCTGATGACCTTGCTTAAATTCCTTTTTCAACTCCTCAGTGACAAGTTTATGATACATGACTCTTTTTTCTTTGGTGGAATGTGGTTATAACCCTTGGTGCTATTTGTGGGTTTTTTTAAAAATATTAAGTCCCCAGACCTTTTTCCGGGTGTTTTGCATAGTCAAATCTTAGTTAATAACTAAGTTCATACTTAGTCTAAAATTTTTAATATTAAGAAGTTTTCTGTTTTCGTAGTTGTTCTGAACTTCTGTTTTATTTATTTTTGCCTTTATATTTAAAGACTTATTGAATAATTTACAATTTAATTTTGCAATTTTTTTTAACTTCGTGCATATTTAAATCATGAATTTTATAAAAGAGGGCTCTTTTATATTCGACACTTAATGAAGAACACGTCTCAACTTCATAATGGTGTTAATGTATGACAAAAATATTGGAATACACTTGTTTCATGAAATAACTTTGACAAGTTTTTATTTGAAATTTGCCAAGCTTTAAATAACATCTTACATGTATTTAAATAACTTCTGTAATTTTTTTTGTAACTGTTTTCCTTACAACAGATTTCAACAAAGAAAATAAAACACAATATTTTTATTTAGAACCCGTTTCAGTACATGAACATTGCCTTTAACCTCACTATGATAAGGCTTTTCTTTGGCTTTAGCTCGTAACTTTTCTCTGCACTTGACTTTTTCAATGAGTAAACTTTTCAGGCTTGAACTTTGATTATTTCTCAATCTTCTTTGCTTCTTTATACATATGTCTATGTATATTATATAGTCCCCAAGTATTTGACCTTTAAAATTTAAAGTCTCGAGCACTTGATTACTCCTCTTCTTTGGTCCGTTTCTTGTAAAGGAATAAAACATATGGGACTCGGAGGTACGAATATAGATGAAGACTGCTTAACCTGTCTCAATTTCTATCAGAATAGTTGTAACCCTAGTTTGGCAATTTTGACCTATGCAGGTCGTGATTCATTATTTAGTACGGTTTATCTTTTTTCCTATCATCTAAAATCGTTAGTAAAATATTAACAATTCAAAAACAAAAATTTAAAATGAGGATACCTGCCGGTGGGTACTCCTTAGAAATAGTATTTCTTTAGGTTAACGACATTCTAATGTGAAGGTAATATCTTGCTATCCATTGTTTCCAGCTCGTATGCTCCTTTCCAGGCAATACCATGAATCTTGTAGGGTCCTTCCTAGGCTGGACTTAATTTTCCAGCATTAACCGCCTTCGTGGATTAAAAAAATTTCTTGAGTACGAAGTCCTCAATCTTGAAGTATCTTAGACGTGCTTTTTGATTGTAGTATCATTCCATGACTTTTTTGGGCTTCCATCCTTATTAATGCAGCTTCCCTTTTTCCTTCAAGTAGATCAAGATTTAGTCGCATTTCCTCTTCATTGGATTCCTCAGTCGCTTGTGTATATCTCGTGTTAGGTTCTCCTATCTCCACTGGGATCAATGCTTCTGCCCCGTACACTAGTGAAAATGGTGTTTTACTCGTGCTTGTTTTTGTTGTGGTGCGATATGCCCATAAAATACTAGGTAGAAATTATGACCAATTGACTTTGGATTCTTCCAATCGTTTCTTCAAATTGTGGACAATAACTTTATTCGTTGATTCAGCTTGTCCGTTACCTACCAGATGGTAAGGTGTTGAGGTAATCCTTTTGATATGCCAACATTGAAAAAATTCTGTGATTTGTGCGCCTATAAATTGTGGGCCATTATCATACACGATTTCCTTTGGTACACCGAATCGATATATAATATTTTGCCAAATTAAATCTCTGACTTCTTTTTCCCTTACTATTTAAATGCTCATGCTTGTACCCATTTAGTAAAATGGTCAGTAAGTACAAGTTGGAATTTTACCTTGCCTTTTGCCTATGGTAGTGGACCCATAATGTCCACCCCGCATTTCATAAAAGGCCATGGTACAACAAATGGATGTAGTAAATACGCAGCTCTATGCTTGTTGTTACCATATCTTTGACACTTATCCTATTTAGCCACGAAATATTTCTCTTCTTCTTCCATTTTGGGCCAATAATAGCCTGCTCTAATCATGGTTCTTACCAATGATCTTCCTCCTACGTGATTTACACAATGTCCCTCATCTATTTCTCTAATCATGTATTCTCAAAAATTCCGTTTGAGGAGGTCTGAGGCATCTTGCTAAGGGACCATCGAACATTTTTTGGTAAAGATTGCCTTGCTTTAAACAGTACCGAGAAGCCTTTTTATGAAACGCGTGAGCCTTTTCTTGTCTTTAGGGATAGTTCCATACTGCAAAACACTGACAATCTGTTCCTCCAATCCTAAGTCAGGTTATTGAAATTTATCTCATTTTTGTCATGATCGAGTACTGAATGAAACAAATGAATTACAGAAGCATTTTCATTATTTATCACGTGTGCCGCATATGCGAGATTAGCTAAGGCGTCTGCTCGACATTTTTCTCTCTTGGTATCTGCACAACTTTCTAAATCTGGAATTGTCTAACTAGATCACGTGCCTTCTCTAAGTATTGCTGCATTCGTGATTCTCTGGTTGTATAAGTCTCCAGCATCTAAATAACAACAAGCTGTGAATCGCTTTTAATTTCAATCTAATCGATGCCAAGTTCTCATGCCAGTTCCAAACCTGCAATCACCGCTTCATACTCTGCTTCATTGTAAGTCGTATGAAGACTTTATATGGCTTGTCGAATGATTTCACCCGTAGGGGGTACCAAAACAACTCCTAAACATGCCCTTTTTACGTTAGGTTAGCCGTCAATAAATAAGGTCTAATTTCCCGGATTAGGCCCATTAAACACTTTTAGTTCCTCTTCAACTTCTAATTATATCCCATGGCTAAAATCAACTAAAAAGTATGCTAGCACTTGAGGTTTTATGGCGGTTCTAGGTTGATATCTGATGTTGTATTAGCTCAATTCTATGATCCACTTGGCTAATCTACCTGATAATTTATGTTTGTGTAATATATTACACATTGGATAAGAAATTACTGCGAAAATAGAGTGGCATTGAAAATAGGGCCTTAATTTTTTAGATGCCATGATTAGTGGAAGTGCAAGCTTTTCTAATTGAGGATATCGCATCTTCATATCTAATGCTGATTTTCTAATATAATAAATTTGAGATTGTTTACCTTGGTCTTCTTGAACTAAAACAACACTCACCGCTACTTCTAAAGTGGCTAAATAAATAAGTAACCTTTCCGACCTTCGGTTTTGCGAGCGACGATGGATTTGACAGGTATGCCTTCAGGTTTTTGAGCGCTTGTTGACATTCTTCAGACCATTCGAACTGGTCTTGATTTTTAAGAGTTGAAAAGAATTTAAAATATTTTTCTGATTACTTGGAAATAAATCTTCCCGAGGCTGCAATTCTTACTGTTAGCCTATGTACCTCTTTCTTATTTGTACGCATGTCCGGAATTTCTTCAATGGCTTTAATCTGTGCGATATTTACTTCAATACCCTGATTAGAAACGAGAAAACCCAAAAACTTACCTGACAAAACACCGAATGCATATTTCTCAGGATTAGCTTCTTATTGAATTTTCGTAAGATTTTAAATATATAAGTCAAATGCGATATATGATCTCTTGATTATTGATATTTGAAAAGCATATAATCTATGTAGACTTCCATAGCTTTTCCCAAATGTTGTTGAAACATTTTGGTCACCAATCTTTGATATGTGGTCATCGATGCCTCCTCTGCACTACTAATAAGTAGGAAGAGAGGGTCACAACAGCTTTTACTCGATTTGTGGGTAGGGATCGATTTCCATAGGGAGTTAGGAAGGGAGTCGAGTATCTATCTGGAGTAGAATTGGGTATTTGTTCCAAATATCACTTCCAAACATTTTTGGGTTTTCTTTTAACTATCTATTATTATTAACTACTAACTATGATTGTATCTAGATTATGCTAAAAAAATTGCTAAGAGTTGTATCTAATGGGTGGAAAGGCACTAGGGTAGTGACTTTCACCTAGGTGACTAATTGACGGGTAATTGATTTTATAGCACGCTTAATGTGATTGGGAAAATATTCTATAACCGTTGCACGATTCTACCCACTCGCACATCCCTCGGTAGAGAGAGTGATTTTGCCGAATTGACTTTCTCATGACCAAATGGGTAGGCAAATTAGCTCGAGAGACAAGGGTTCAAGTTGGATAATTACTCTCTCGAGGTTTAACCCTTTAATTGGGACTATCAATTCTCTTGAGTCCATCCCAATTCCTTGTTGGGTCAAATTTAGAGACTTGGGATCTCTTTCTCAAGAAGAGCTAAGTCAAATTAGCACAAACCAGTGTTTGCAACCACCAATTCATAAATTAAACCATAAAATTGACCCAAATAACAAATACCCATCGTCAATTTAGCCTAAATTGCAACACCCATTAATTACCCACACTAGAGTTGAGCCCCAACCCTAGCTAATGGGTTTTGTAACTCATGCTTGAAGAGAAAAACAGAGAAATAGATGAAAATAAAGATAGATTAATTAAACATGAAAGTAAATACAAAGATTCTATCGTTAGAACTAAGTTAAAATGCCCAAAATGGCTATAAAATAGCTTTTCACAAGTGCAGCTCAAGCTTGGAAATAGTTGACACCTTAAAAATAGAAAAAGACTCTATCTATACTACGCTAGAAAAATTGGACAAAAATTCCCCTGCGGGGTAAGTGCGGACCGCACAAAATGGTGTGCGGCCGCACTAGGCTCTTGACTCTGAAAAATCAACTCTATGAACTCAGGCTTCGCGGATCGCACAGAACGGACTGTGGCCACGAAGGCATCTAGCGCGGTCCGCACAAAAACGCCAACAGATCGCATAGGCTTGAAGCTAGGCACTTGACATCTCTATGAAGTTTGCTTCCGCGGACCGCATAAAATGGTAGTGCGGCCACGGTGTCTTCAGTGCGGACCGCACAATATGTATTGCGGCTGCACTACTTTGATGCCATAAATTCTAGGTCTCTGAATCTCTCTACTGCGGACCGCATAAAGTGTAGTGCGGCCGCACTAGGCCTATTTGTCCTATGTTGTCTTGTCTTTAGTACTTGTGCATGTTTCACTCCTTTTGAGCCGAGCTTTGATATCTCGTCACTTTGTTGATCAAATCTTTAATCAAGCACAACTTTTGAGCTTTTTGGGTTTATTTTGTAAGAATTTATAATCCAAGTGTAAGCAAGAAGGAGCATGAAACACGTCAAAATTCGTAGTTATCAACTCCCCCAAACTTAAGCTTTTGCTTATCCTCAAGAAAACAAAATAAGACCCACCCCATATGGGAATATCCAAGAATTTTCAGCTATCCTAAAGTAACTTCAACTAGCATCAATTGGGACTAACAGTTGCCCCCAATACAAATGGATCATTAACAACTTTTAAACTTTGAAAAACCATAGATCAAGTGTGACACAAGAGAATCAAGAGTTGACTCATTACATCAAAGAACTCTCTCAATTACTTTGGTCATTGTGGAACCCAAACTCACATATCCTAAACTTTCCCTAAGCAATCCTCACCTTTTAGAGTATTGGCACACAAACTAAGTTTAATGGGAATTCACCGATTTCTCTCAAGAAAAGGTCACAAGTCTGGTTCTAAGTACCATATGCTTGCCCCTTATGTAAATATCCACTAATGCAAGCTTCATTCAACTCAATATCAAATAGGGCTTTGTGGAGTCTTTGTGAAGGCTTTTGGTTCAGGGTAGGACATGTTTTCATTCAAGTGGGTTCCATATTCCTTTAAGCACTTCTTTTGATTCCTTTGGCACATTTCACTTGACTCTTTGAGTCATTTCACTTCTTTCTAAGGGGTTAGAGAGACACATGATCACTCTTTCTTATGCATTTTAAACCTTTTCTCCTTTTTTCAACTTTTCACACCTTTCTTTCTTTTCTTTTCTTGAATCCCTTTTTATTCTTTTTTATTTCATATTAAGTGTTCTTTTTGTCTTTTGCTTTTCTTTCTTTTTCATTACCTTTCCTTTTCTTCATTTATGTTCCTTTTACCACTTTGTTGCCATCCTCGTCTCTCCCCCCAAACTTATACTTCTGCCATGTGCTCAAGGAAAGATCGGGTGCCAAGAGAGGGTATGTTTTAGAAATTGTATAGGCTTGTATCATGGTTCTTGAAAGAAAAAGGTCTAAGGCTCAAAAGGGTTAACTAGGGATCATATCGTTGGTACACTATGGAGTTAGCTCAAACTATCATTTGGATCAAGGAGAGCCTATAATAATGTATCAAGTAAAATTTCACTTAAGATTTCACTCAAAAAATATTCAGGGCAAGTTCTAGATTAATGGCTTGAGACTTGGACTCACAATTCGATTTCTCACCACACAAGATAAAGGATTGCTAAAGACATAGAGTTGGGTGACCACAACTACCTTTGATACGATTTGAGCAGACAATGGTCCCAAGAAACCGCATTATGATTATCGGCAAACACAAGAGTCTCAAGGTCACGACTTTCACCATCCTAAACACAACATTTTGTCTTTGATCATGGGATCAAAGGCAAATATGCTAGGCCCAGTTGAAGCTTTGCTAGGGGTACCCTTAACTATAAAAACAAAAATAAAAAACGAACTCAAACCTTTAAGAAGGTTTTCACGCCATCCATCATTAGGAAGAACCACTCGGTTCACACAACATTTAATTTTTAGAAAGAATCGTGGCATTAAGAAAATAAAAGGCTTATTGAAAACGTCCAAAATAACACAAAAAGCTACGAACATAAATAAGAAACTAAAAATGAATATTTTTAGCAAAAATAGAATGAATATATACAATAGGGAATTTGAATATACAACATGGGATGAATATATAAAATGATATAACGTTATATACAGACCTATAGAAAGATAGAGAAACGCAATAAAAGTAGCTAAATATCAAATTATATACAGACCAGAGATGAAAATCAAGAAAGCATAAAATGTAATAATATATACAGTAATTCAAAAATGTAGGGCACACTCCCTCAAATAAAAGATGGCATTGTCCCCAATGCCAGCTAGTCCAAGTAAGCACAAAAAATAATAGAAAAAGGATATGAAGACTCCCTAAGCCCTGTCGGTCTACATAGGATCTTGGATGGTCCCTGGGTCCTCTGTGTGCTCCGGAACCTCAGATAGGTTTTGATGCCCTACTGCTCTGCTGCTGGGACCTGGAACTGGACCTGGACCTGGACAAGTGCTGGATCTGGTACACCCTGTGGCTGACTGGAGGAAGTCTCCGCTGGGTTCGCCAACTGGATAACGACATCATCTAGTCTCGGGATCTTCCTCCTCTTCAGAGGCCACTGTGACTGCTCCGGCTGTGGCTTAGCTGCTAGAACTGGGTCCTCAAAAAATAGATCTAAGGGCAGCTGGTTTGCCTTCAACTTGTCAACATCCACCCGCAACTCCTTCATGGACTCCTAGGAGGCTCCTGTTTTCGGCAGCTTCTTGTGTTCCTTAGCAAGCTCCTTGAGAGCTTTTCTATGTTAATAAACTGCCTTCGTCAAAGCATCCTGGTTAATGAGGATTTTCTTCTGGCTCTCAAGAATCTCTTTAAAAGAATCCTTAATTGATTGTGGGACTTGCGCTAGCTGAGGTGCCGACTGAGCTGCAATAGTGGTGGTCAAGGTGGACAACTTGGATGAAGCAATATAAATCCAGTTGTTGATACTCTGAATCATCTGAATTAGTCAGTGAGCAGTGATAGGATGGACCCGCGAAGATGGAATCTCCAAGCCTGTTGATATGGATTGGCCGGGAGGAATGGCTGAAGATGTGGATGGTCCGGGAGGCATCTCGACAGAAGTGGAGACAGGCTTAGCGGAGGCCTCTACCACAATTGGCTCTTCAGATTAGCCAGTTGGGGTAGAAGTGGGTGCTTTATAGTTTTTGTCCTTTGGGTTGTCAGTCCCCTTCATGGTGTACCAGGAGAACAGTGTTGTCGCCTTGATCTTGATGTCATATGGCCTCTTATCCATTTGAAAGTCCCGGAAGTAATAGTAAGGGTGTTGAGGAATGATAGTTCCAGTTGCTCTCAGCACCCACGATAGAGATGATACGGAACATCATATTCCCCATGTTGATGGGGTACCCTGCCATGATGGACGCAACCAAAACAACCTAGTGGAGAGGAAGGGTTTAGTCATGAGTAGGAGGATCCAACCGGCTGCACACGAATATCTCCCAACCCATCGCCTGAAAATTTAAGGTGCTCCATAGTATTTTGACCCCAACAGTCAACCACTCAAAATGGTACCTAGGATTTCCAGGTACAAGGCTAACTATGGACGGACCTCCTCGCCCATCTCTAGCTTCCCCAGATAAAGAGACTCGTCCTCCTCATTGAAACCCAGATATTCATTGAGCGACTTCTGGTCAAACAACACCTTGAGGTTCCGATCCTTAGTCACTTTGGAACCCATTATGATACGGGCTACATTACAACAGAACGCATTAACCAAGTGTTCATTGGCATCCAAATAGTCATCTAAGAAGTGCTCCCAACCCACTCTAGTTCTGATCTGTCTATGCATATTGGGGTTGTGGGGTAGAAGGTCTCTGTCTATAAAACTCCTCTCCAGAATTAATTTTATCACCGTCCACCACTCCCTAAACATGTGGTATGCCACCTGGCTCACATACCTGTCCTCCCAAACTTCAGGTTTCCTAATTCGGGCAATGCCCCCAACCAGAGGCTCACCCCCCTCAAATACTTTCTCATCCCCTTGTATGTCCTCCTCATCTACGTATGCACTCTCCCAGGATAATGAAGCTGTGGAATAGGTGGAGTATGCATCACTGCCGGATGCCGAGCCCTCAGACGACTCAGTGGGGACATGCTCTGGTGCTTGGGTAGTGGGTGATGGTAGAGGAGTGTCATCAGTCAATCGGAAGCTTGAGATGAAATGACTTGTAACTGAGTCTGAAGAGATTTCTTGGGAGGGCACATACTCACTACCTGACTGATCAGAGGCTCTATCAGCTGACTTGATTGCCCTTCTCATGTTCTTTATGTTTTGACGAACCTGGGGAGTGACTTTAACCAATCTCTGCTTCCCTCTCCATGAGAAATCACCTCTCCCGGGTTGTTTTGATCCCTTGCCTTTTTGTTTTACCATTGTCTGCAAACACAATCAACTAACATTGTTAGTATCAGTAGAAGTAGTGAGCAACATTTATGCAAAACGAATTGTAGAATAGAATTTAAGAATTGCACACAGGTTGTAGAAATAGCCAGCGCGGACCGCACAAAATAGAGTGCGGCCGCACAGGAACCACTGCAAACCGCACAAAAATGACTCCGGTCCGTATAGGGATGGGGTTCAGACTACCCTTCCTCTGAATCTGACCAGTGTGAACCGCACGAAATAGTACCGTAGCTATATTAGGCCAATGCGGACCACATAAAATATAGTGCGGCCGCATTGGGCACGAGTCACTTTTCAGAAGTTCATCACCGCGGTCTGTACAAAGTGGTACTGCGGACTGCACAGAATTGACCGCGGTCCATACAGGGTACCCAGACTTGGCACTGAGTTAGGGTTCATTAATTTTGTTCTTAAGTGCAACTCTTCACCTAATTAGGGTCCCTACTTAATAAACCAGTGCATAAAACTACTAGATCCACAAGAATTACCATTTAATTTAATCTACTCTACAATTCAAACTAACCATGGGAAAAAGAAGAACTACAAGCTAATATAAATAGAAATAGAAATAAAATGAAATTGCACAATTAAACTAAGAATATTTAAGTGAAATGTTACTAACTGTTGAGATGAAGTGCAGTTAACCAATGCTAATCAAGAATTATGGTCACGGAAGAAAATGAACAATGGTCAAATGCTATGAGTTTCAAATTTTTGAAAAAGATAAAAGGAGACCCTTAAGGTCTATTTATAGAGAAGCCCCTGCATGAGACCCAATGTTTTTCTTTTTCCTCTTCCCTTACATAATATACGTAACGTGACATGGTTATATTAGTTATATATGATTGGGTATAACATCATACTGGTCACTTGTTATGTTTTTGAGTCAAGCAAGTTGCGAAATAAAGGTCGGCAAAAACTATCATAAATTTCTCTAATAAATTTTCTAAATTTTGGGTCAAATATATCAGATCATTTTTCCTAATATATAAAGAGTTATGAGACCCAAAACCTATTGAATCGAAGGTCTACAATTCTACTTTTCAACCAAAAAAACTTCACATAACACGGACATTGGAGAAAAGTTATGACTATTTTGCCCCAGATTGTCCAGGCTGAAACCGGGTCGCGAACTGGGTCGGATCAAACAAGTGGTATAAGTCGGTAAACTCGACATTGAAACCCCCAAAACATTTCATTTCAGTTCCAAAATAGTGAGAAAGCTGAAGAGAGGGTTCCATGGTGTTCTTGAGTAATTAGGTGCGTTTCAAACAAATTTTACCGTTAATATTTGCCCCCGTTCCTAGAAATCTCTACTCTTTGCAGTCATTTCCCCCTTCTATTAGCGGTGTTTGGAGCTATTCTTGGAAGATAGGAATCTTTGTTCTTGCTGGTTCTTCAGGCTTTATACTTGGTTTGACAAGGTAATCATCCGGGGACTCTTTTATGAGCGTTTTTACAAAGTTCTACGGACGTTTTGTCAATTTAGGTCATATAGCAAATTTGCCGATTTAAACTCATTTATGAATCGTTTATAGGTGCGTATAAACTACACACACATATATATATATATATATATATAGTGTTTGCGAAGCTTAGGACGTAAGAAACAACTTTCATGAAGGAACACATGCATTCGAACGTTCGTTGGAAAGGTATGTTAAGACTAAGCTCCGTCCTTTATATTAGCACGAATTTTGGGAAACTCCTAAGCCGTCAAATGTTATATTTTACTATTGTATTGCTAGAAAGACCTTCCGTGGAAGGCATTAGGATCAAAGCAGAAGTATTTTCTTAACGCTATTAGGTTGATGTTCCACTCTTTCTGTTAAATAGGGTATTTGACATCTATATATGTCATTTTGTTGGATTTCTTCACTATATGTCTATCCATATGAATTATTATTCGTCTTTGGGTTGTGTAGCTAAAACAAATAAATAAATAAAGGCATTTAGTATTTGCGATCAGTCTTTCTTCCTTTATAAAGTATATTTTAAAATCTCTGAAGTGACACATCGATTACCAATTATCTCACATATAAATTTTTATTTAAACTTGTAAAACACTTGAATTTTTTAAATACTTCCATTTATTAAATATCGAGAAATCAGGTACAAGAACTAAGTGAAGCACCTTAAGCTTTTTATGAATATCTTCAGAGTTAAATTATCTTCCTAAAAGTCGAGTTATGTTTTCAAGCTTATTCAAACAAAAAGAAGAAGAAGAAAGATATGAGGTTCCACGAGACAATTGTATGCAATAGGAAGGTGATTGTGAGATCATATGAATTAGAGTACGTATGAGCAAGGATTGGCTAAGTTCTTGCTATGGTATATTATGTGCATTCAAAATTCATATCATACATAGCATATTATGCATGGACTTCGAGCTATAATCGGAGGTAAGGGGCCTATTTTCCCGAAAAACTATATATTGTACAGATGGCCACAGGTTGGAAATAATATACCGGTGAGCTACCGGAAGAGACCACCATTGCTAGCATTTGTTTGGGTATGTCATGCATTTGCATATATATATATATATATATATATATATATATATATATATATATATATATATATATATATATATTTGTGTATATATATATATGTGTATGTATGTATATATATGTGTATGTATATATATGTGTATGTATGTATATATATGTGTATGTATGTATATATATGTGTATGTATGTATTCACGACATACGATTGCACGAGCATACCGTGCATATTTGTTTACTATGAGGTCGGATGTCGTCCATGGAGGCTATCAGAGTTTTAGTGTCAGATGGTATCTCTATTATTTTTTTTATATCAGCTATGTGTGATTCTACTTTCTCCCTTACATACCAGTACATTTTTATTTGTACTGATGTCCCGTTGCCTAGGGATATTGCATTTTGTTCGTGCGTGCAGGTAGAGGTAGAAACTCTGATCGACCCCTCTACTTGGATTTCAAGGTTCTGCTGTGAGTTGGTAAGCTCCAACTCTTCGTGGAGCTTTCATAGGATGGTTACTTTTGTTGTACAATTTGGGCATAGTCAGGGCCTTGTCTCGACAATGCTTGTGACACTCTTAGAGGCTATTGTGGACATAGTATTCTGGGTTTCTTTTTGCAGCTTCCACTCTCTAGCCCATAGGCTTGGCATGTATATATATATGTGTGTAGGCATGTATGTCTTCAATCGTGGCCTCGTCGGCCAGCTAGTACTTTATTATTTTGGCTCGTCTAATTTTAGTTATATGGCTTATTGTTATTCAGGTCATGACCTTAATGTTCCAGGCTTAGTATTTCAGATTTTATGCTGCCCGATCTGTTGGACCCCCAGTTTAGTTAGCTAGTATGCTTAGTGGCTAACTCGGTCAAATATAGTATCGAGGGCCAGTCGTGCACCTCCTAGTTTGGGGCGTGACAAACTTGGTATCAAAGCGGGTCGTATCCCAGCGAGTCTACAAGCCGTGTCTAGTAGAGTCTTGCTTATGGGTGTGTTGTGCACCACACTTATAATCAGGAGGATATGCGGCATTTAGGAATGGTTATGTTTCTTTCACTTAATAGATCATGCTATAGAGCGAAGTTATATGAACATATGAAATCTAAATCGTGCTTTTCGTTTCTTATCTAACAGGCTAAATACGCTTAGGAGATGGCATAACGAGAGATAGTTATGGATCTGGGGAAAGGTACCAGTCGTTCCCCACCAGGACAGAGGGATAGATTACCCTTAGAGGCACATAGTGAGTCTCCAGTACCCCTAGTTTCAGCTTCCCCGGCACTTGTTGGAGCCCAGGGGGATGCAGTACCCCCAGCCTGACCAGTTCCATTAGTACCTGAGGTAGCTGGAGACACAGGACCTCCAGCACTTGCTGTTCCCCCATCAGAGACTGGGGAGCAGTGGATGAGGGAGGCAGTTCAGTTGCTGACTAGGATAGTTTCTATTAATGAGCGACAGCTAGAGTCGGGAGCAAATACCCGGAGATATCGGACAAGAAGCTCGACAGTACTAGAGTTTCTTCACCTGGCCCCTCCATTATTTACAAGATCCAGTTCCACTGAGGATCCCCAGAACTTTATAGACTAGATGTATAAAGTATTAAGGGTGATGCATGCCTCCGTCACCGATGCTGTGGAGTTGGCTTCTTTTCGACTAGGTGATGTAGCCGTCCTATGGTATGAGGCATAGGATAGATCTAGAGGACCTGATGCTCTACCAGCAGAGTGGGCGGACTTATTTGAGGCTTTTTTAGCCAATTATTTTCACCAGAGGTTCGGGAGGCCCGACTTGACCAGTTTCTTAACCTGAAGCAGGGGGATATGAGTGTGAAGGAGAGACTGTAGGGTATCATCCCTATCAGATAATGTATATATTTACCGCATACAGGTTTTCGCTCTGACTACAGAGGACCTTTTTCATCGGATTCGTGATACTCGTAAAGATAGGGAGCAGAGTAAGAGGGATCGTACTACGGGGTATTATAGGGAACTACGGATGCAGGGCCAGCGGTTTGATCGATATATTCTGTCAGGACCGGGACAAAGCTCAGGCCAGCCTGATGGCCGTCGACAGGAGCGTTCCTCACAAATGATGCAGCCTACTCCTCCATGTACTTAGTGCGGTAAGCTACACACTAGGTAGTATAGACAAGGTTCGAGTGCATGTTATCATTGTGGGGATACATGACATTTTATTAGTCGGTGCCCGGGATTAGGCAGAGGTGTACCAACTCCGACTTTAGGATCCACAGCAGTCTCTTTACCCTCAGTCTATCCTCCCCGACCAGGTCCACAAACTACTCAGGGTCGCGGTAGGGGGAGAGGTGGAGTAGACACCTCAGGTTCTAGTGGTGGCCGAAACTGCTTTTACGCACCACAGGCCGACAGGATTCTGAGGCATCCCCAGATGTTATCATAGGTATAGTTACAATATATTCTCATGCCATTCATGCATCGATAGATACCATCTCTACATTTTCATATATTACTCCATTTACTGCTGCTAAGCTTGACATGAGATCTGAGTTTTTGCCACAGTCAATTGAGGTGTCTACGCCACCGGGCGACTCTTTTATAGCTAATCATATCTATCGAGGCTGTATAGTGTTAATTAGTGACCATCCAACCTCTGTTAAATTAGTTGAATTGGTTATGCTAGACTTTGAGGTCATTATGGGTATGGATTGGTTGGCAGCTTGTTATGCTAATATTGATTGTCGTGCAAAGTTGGTCCGATTTTGTTTTCCTGGTGAGCCTGTCCTTGAATGGAAAGGTAATGCAGTCACGCCCAATGGTAAGTTTATTTCATACCTTAGGGCTCGGAAGTTTATTGCTAAAGGCTGTATATACCATCTGGTTCATGTCAGAGATATAGATAAGGAACCAACAACTCTTCAATCGGTTCCTATTGTGAATGAATTCCCGACGGTATTCCCTGATGGGCTTCTAGGTATTCCCCCGATAGGGAAATCGATTTCACTATTGATTTGCTTCCTGATACGCAGCCTATATCCATCCCTCCCTACAAAAATGGCTCTTGCAGAACTAAGGGAATTGAAGGAACAACTGAAGGACTTGCTCAATAAAGGCTATATTAGGCCAAGTAAATCCCCATGGGGTGCTCCAGTGCTCTTTGTTCGAAAGAAAGATGGCTCCTTGCGGATGTGTATTGACTACAGGCAACTAAATAAAGTCACTATCAAGAATAAGTATCCTCTTCCACAGATTGATGACTTGTTCGACCAGTTACAAGGTGCCAAATGCTTTTCAAAGATCAACTTACGATCCGATTCTCATCAGCTACGAGTCACGGATATTGATATCCCAAAAACAATATTTAGGACGAGGTATGGCCATTTTGAATTCTTTGTCATGTCTTTTGGGCTTACAAATGCCCCACTAGCCTTTATGGATCTTATGAACCGGGTATTCAGACCATTTTTGGATGAGTTTGTGATTGTGTTTATTGATGACATCCTGATATATTCACAATCGAAAGCGAGCATGCAGACCACTTGCGAGCTGTATTGCAGACTCTCCAGGACTACATGTTATATGCTAAGTTCTCTAAATGTGAATTTTCGCAAACTTCTTTAGCTTTTCTTGGTCATGTTATTACCGGCGATGGTATCAAGGTTGATAGCCAAAAAATTAATGCTGTGATGACTTGGCCGAGGCCCTTGAATCTAACAGAGGTTCGTCGCTTTTTAGGCTTGGCAGGATATTACTGAAGGTTTGCGGAGGGATTTTTCTCTATCTATGCACCATTGATAAATCTTGCACATAAGGAGCTAAATTTCAGTGGACAGAGGCATGTGAACAAAGTTTTTAGGAGTCAAAGAAAAGGCTTACGACAACACATGTTTTGACTCTTCCAGATGGAACCGAGGATTATGTTATATATTGTGATGCCTCGAGAATTGTCCTTGGGTGTGATATTAACATGGTAAGGTTATTGCGTACGCCTCCAGACAGTTGCGGAAACATGAACAGAACTATCCTACACACGATCTTGAGTTAGCCGAAGTTGTCTTCGCCCTAATGATTTGGCGGCATTATCTATATGGGGTTCATATTGATGTTTTCACTAACCACAAAGCCTTCAGTATTTATTTAAATAGAGGGAGCTAAACCTACGACAAAAAAGATGGTTAGAATTACTAAAGGACTATGATGTTGATATTTTATATCATCCCGGCAAAGCTAATATTATTTCCGATGCCCTTAACCGGAAGTCCATGGGCAGTCTAAGCCATGTTGAAGCTGATAAGTTCAAGATGACCAAATATCTATGCCAGCTAGCTAATTTGCAGGTGCGTTTGGTAGACGCAGAGGGTGGACGTATTCTCGTTTAGAATACAACACAATATTCTTTTGTTACTAAAATAAAAGAGCGACAACACGAGGATCCTGAGATTACAAAACTGAGAGAAAGTATTCCACAGTAGCGACAACCTTTATTTGAGCTAACATGAGATGGAGTCCTTAGATACCAGGGTCACATATGTGTACCGACAGTCGGAGAGCTCTGCACCAAGATTCTTTCAGAGGCCCATTATTCTAGATATGCAGTTCACCCCAGAGCGACAAAGATATATCAGGATCTTTGACAGATCTATTGGTGGAATGGAATGAAAAAAGATGTCGCGGAGATGGTAGCCCAATGTCCTAATTGCCAGCAAGTTAACGCCGAACATCAGATGCCTGGAGGCCTAAATCAGTATATTGAACTTCCATTATGGAAATAGGACATGATAAATATGGACTTCATCATTGGTTTTCCTCGCACTCCACGGAGGTAGATTCTATTTGGGTAATATTGATAGGCTTACAAAATCTGCTCATTTCTGCAGTCAGGATAACATATTCAGCAGAGGATTATGCCAAGCTTTACTTCGAGACATTGTTCTCCTTCACGGCGTACCATTATCTTTTATCTCTGATCGAGGGGCTCAATTTACAGCACATTTTTGGAAATCATTTCAAAAGGGTCTAGGCACGCACGTAAATCTTAGCACCGTTTTTCATCTACAAACTAGTGGACAGGCAGAGCGTACTATTCAGACAGTTGAGGATATGTTACGTGCCTGCGTGCTAGATCTTAAAGGAAGTTGGGATGATCATCTACCTCTTATTGAGTTCACTTATAATAACAGCTTCCAAGATAGTATTCAGATAGCCCCTTATGAAGCACTATACGGGTGGAAGTGTAGGTCGCCGATCGGTTGTTTCAAGGTCGGGGAAGCTGAGTTGCTAGGTCCTAATTTAGTCCATCAAGCAATGGAAAAGGTAAAACTTATGAGAGACTGACTGTGTACAGCACAAAGTCGACAAAAGTCTTATGCAGATGTTCGACGACGAGACTTAGAGTTTGATGTAGAAGATTGGGTTTTCCTGAAAATATCGCCTATGAAGGGTGTCATGCGATTTGGAAAGAAGGGTAAGCTCAGTCCCATGTATGTGGTTCCGTATAATATTATTCGGAGGATTGTTAAGATAGCGTACGAGCTTGACTTTCCTTTAGATTTGGAAGTAGTCCATCCTATGTTTCATGTATCTATGTTGCGGAAGTGCATTAGATATCCTTCACGCATTAAGCCCACTGAGGACATTCGCATTGCTGAAGACTTATCTTATGCAGAGGTACCAGTAGTTATTTTAGATCGCTAGGTAAGAAAGCTTCGAACTACAGAAGTGACTTCAGTGAAAGAGTTATGGAGATATAACAACATCAAGGAAATGACCTGGGAAGCTGAGGAGGGAATAAGGAAGAAGTACCCCCCACCTATTTACGACTTAAGGTGAGTCACATTTAAATAATTGGCAATTATTTCTTTACAACAACTTAATGGCATTTTGGATGACTTGAAAGTGCAATTTAAATTTCTTATTGCGAGATAGCTATACGAAGCCTAGTAGTTGAAATCTTCTAAATTTGATTTAAGCTTGCAAATGAAACAAATATATCCTCTCAAATAACATAGAGGAAAAGAAATGAAACATGGAAATTAACTTGACCCATTTGCGGACGAATGTTCCTAAGGGGGGGGGGGGGGAGACTGTGAGACCCAATACTTTTCTTTTTCCTCTTCCCTTACATAATATACGTAACGTGATATGGTTATACTAGTTACATAGGATTGGGTATGACATCACACTGGTCACTTGTTATGTTTTTGAGTCAAGCAAGTTGCGAAATAAAGGTCGGCAAAAGTTATCATAAATTTCTCTAATAAATTTTCTAAATTTTGGGTCAAATGTATCAGATTATTTCTCCTAATATATAAAGAGTTATGAGACCCAAAACCTATCTACGAGTCTAGTTTTCAAAAAAAAAAAACCTCACATCAAACAGATATTAGAGTAAAATGTTATGACTGTTTTACCGGACTGTCCAAGCTAAAATCGGGTCGCGAACCGGGTCGGGTCAAACAAGTGGTGTAAGCCGGTACACTCGACTTTGAAACCCCCAAAACATTTTATTTCAGTTCCAAAACAGTGAGAAAGCTGAATAGAGGGTTCCATGGTGTTCTTGAGTGATTAAGGTGCGCTTTTAACGATTTTTATCGTTAAAATTTGCCCTTGTGCCTAGAAACACAATCTCTACGCTTTGAAATCGTTTCCCCCTTCTATTAGCGATGTTTAGAGCCATTCTTGGAAGATAGGAATCTGTTGTTCTTGCTGGTTCTTCAGGATTTATACTTGGTTTACCAAGGTAATCATCTAGGGACTCTTTTATGAGTGTTTTTACAAAGTTTTACGGACGTTTCGTCATGTTAGGGTCATATGGCAAATTTGCTGATTTAAACTCAATTATGATTTTTTATAGGTACGTATATGCTACATATCTATAGTGCTTGCAAAGATTAGGACGTAAGAAACAACTTTCGTGAAGGAACTACAGGTATTCAAATGTTCGTTGGAAAGGTATGTTAAGGCTAAGCTCCGCCCTTTCTTTTAGCATGAATTCTAGGAAATTCCTAAGACGTCAAATGTGATATTTTATTATTCTATTGCTAGAAAGACTTCTGTGGAAGGCATTGGGATCATAGCAGAAGAATTTTCTTAACACTATTAGGTTGATGTTCCACTCATTCGGTTAAATAGGGTATTCGACATCTATATATGTCATATTGTCGTCTTTCTTAACTATATGTCGATATATATGAATTCTTATTCATCTTTGGGCTGTGTAACTAAAAATAAATAAATAAAGGCATTTAGAATTTGCGATCACTCTTTCTTCCTTGTTAAAATATATTTTAAAATCTCTGAAGTGACACGTCGATTTCCAGTAATCTCAAATATAAATTTTTATTTAAACTACTAAAACACTTGATTTTTTAAAATACTTTCATTTATTAAATATCGAGAAATCAGGTATAAGAACTAAGTGAAGCACCTTAAGCTTTTTATGAATATCTTCAGAGTTAAATTGTCTTCCTAAAAGTCTAGTTAAGTATTCAAGCTTATTCAAAAAAAAAAAAAAAGAAGAAAGATATGAGGTTCCACGAGACAATTGTATGTAATATGAAGGTGATTATTAGATCATGAGAATAAGAGTACCTATGAGCCAAGATTGGCTAAGTTCTTGTTATGGCATATTATGTGCATTCAAAGTTCATATCATACATAGCATATTATGCATGAACTTCAAGCTATAATCGGAGGTAAGAGGCCTATTTGCCCGAAAAACTATATATTGTACAGATGGCCACAGGTTGGAAATATGATACCGTTTAGCTACCGGAAGAGACCGCCACTTCTAGCATTTGGTTGGGTATGTCATGCATTTGCACCAATATATATATATATATATATATATATATATATATATATATATATATATATATATATTCACGACATGCGATTACATGAGCATACCATGCATATTTGTTTACTATTAGGTCAGATGTTATCCATGTAGGCAACCAGAGTTTCAGTGTCAGGTGGTATCTCTATTATTTTGTTTTACATCAACTATGTGTGATTCTACTTTCTGCCTTACATGCCAGTACATTTTTATTCTTACTGATGTCTTGTTGCCTGGAGACACTGCATTTTGTTCGTATTGATGCTCTATGTGTTGTACCATCACATCATTTGAAATGAAGGAGCGCCATCACGTGGCTGTCATCAACCTTTCCAAGATAATGCTTGACCCGGTGCCCATTAATTTTGAAAACTCCACCATTTTTGTTCTTAAGATTAAGAGCACCAAAAGGATTCATGAACACAACTTCAAATGGCACACTCCACTTTGATTTAACATTTCCCGGAAATAGATGTAACCGATAATTGAACAAGAGAACCAAATCACCAACTTTGAACTCCTTTCTACGAGCATATTTATCATGAAGGTACTTCATCTTGTTCTTATATAAGGAAGAACTAGAGTAGGCATGGAATCTAAACTCATCAAGTTCATTGAGTTGTTCAACACGAAGATTAGTTGCAACATCCCATTTCAAATTCAACTTTCTCAAAGCCCACATGGCCTTGTGCTCTAACTCAACTGATAGATGGAAAGCTTTCCCAAACACCAACCGATATGGAGACATGCCAATCGGAGTCTTGTAAGCTGTCCGATAAACCATAGAGCATCATTCAACTTCTTCGACCAATCAGTCCTATTAGCATTGACCGTCTTTGACAAGATGCTCTTGATTTCCATATTAGAGACTTCCACTTGACCACTAGCTTGAGGATGATAGGGGGTAGAAACCATTTGATTGACACTGTACTTGGAAAGAAACGTGTTGAAAGCTTTATTGCAGAACTGAGACCTTCCATTACTAATAATCGCATGAGGAGTGCCAAACCTTGTGAAAATGCTCTTTTTAAGAAATACAACAACACTTCGGGCTTGGTTGTTAGGCCAAGCCACAGCTTCAACCCACTTTGAGACATAATCAACCGCCACAAGAATGTAAGTGTTCCCACAAGAGCTAACAAATGGACCCATGAAATCTGTGCTTCAAACATCAAAGATTCTACTTCAAGAATGGTAGTAAGAGGCATCTCATCCCTTTTTGAAATTGCGCCAGCTCTTTCACACTTGTCACACCTCTTCACAAAATCACTCGCATCTTTGTACAAGGTTGGCCAATAGAATCCGCAACTAAGAACTTTAGAAGACGTCCTCGCCCTACCATGATGGACACCATAGATAGAGGAATGACATACCTCCAAGATGCTCAATTGTTCTTCCTCTGCGACACATCTATGATTCACACAGTTCGTGCAAATCTTGAACAAGTATGGCTCATCCCAATAGAAATCCAAACTATCCCGCTTGAGCTTCTTCGTTTGGTTAGAAGAGAGCTCATACGGGATTATTTCGGTCATAAGGTAATTGGCAACATCGAGGAACCACGGCATATCATTCATTGACACCGCAAGGAGTTGGTCGTCGGGAAATGAATCATTGATCTCAAGGCCATCACAAGGCCTCCCCTCCTCCTCCAAATAGGGCAAGTGGGTTGCCACTTGATTCTCACTACCTTTCCAGTTCATAATTTCTAGATCAAACTCTTCGAGTATTTGCACCCATCTTCTCAATATTGCCTTTGATTCTTTCTTTGTCATCAAATACCTAAAGACGGCATGATCGGTGTGCACTATTACCTTGGCTCCCATAAGATATGGTAGAAACTTTTCCATAGCAAACACTATAAGCAACAACTCTTTCTAAGTGGCTATATAGTTCCTTTGAGCCTCATTCATGGTCTTGCTTGCTTAGTACACCGGATGAAACATCTTGTTAATCCTTTGACCTGAAACAGCCCCAACCGCAATGTCACTTGCGTCACACAAGAGCTCGAAAGGCAAGCTCCAATTTGGTGCAGTAATGATAGGGTAATGGTTAACTTAAGATTCAGAAGCTCGAATACTTGCATACATCCTTCATCTAACACAAACTCTGCATCCTTTTATAGAAACTTGCACAAGGGGTGTACCATTTTTGAAAAATCTTTTATACACCTCTGGTAAAATCCCACGTGCCCAAGAAAACTCCTCACCCCTTTGATAGAAGTAGGGGGAGGAAGCCTTGAAATCACCTCTATCTTGGCTTTGTCAACTTCAATTCCTTGCTTTGAAATTTTATGACCCAACATTATACCCTCTTCAACCATGAAATGCCATTTTTCACAATTCAGTACAAGGTTTGTGACTTCACACTCGGCCAACACTCTATCCAAATTACATAAACATTCTTCAAAGGAATCCCCAACCACACAAAAATTGTCCATGAAAATCTCCAATTTATCTTCCACCGTGTCGGTGAAAATAGCCATCATGCATCGTTGGAAGGTCGCCAGAGCATTACATAATCCGAACGACATATGAGAGAAAGCGAATGTGCCATACAGACAGACAAAAGTTGTCTTCTATTAATCCTTTGGTCAAGTAAGATTTGATTGTACCCTGAGTATCCATCCTAAAAATAATAAAAAGCACACCCCACAAGACGATCTAGCATTTAGTCAAGGGATGGCAATGGGAAATGGTCCTTTCGGGTCATCTTGTTTAGCTTCCGGTAATCCATGCATACTCTCTATTCGGTGATTGTCCGAATAGGAATAAGTTAATTGTTTTTATTGGTCACCACAGTCATACCACCCTTCTTTGGTACACATTGCACTGGATAAGTCCACGAGCTATCAAAAATGGGGTACACAACCCCGACATCCAACCATTTGATCACCTATTTCTTCAGTACTTCTTTCATAGCCTCGTTCAATCTTCTTTGATGCTCCAAGAAAGGTTTTGCATCATCTTCCAAGATAATTATGTGCATACAGAATATGGGGCTTATTCCCTGAATGTTAGCTAGAGTCTATCCAATTGCCCTTTTCCACTTTTGAAGCACCGCCAAAGTGGCCTTTACCTGTATGTTAGTAATTCAAGAAGAACGAATAACTGGCAAAGTATAATTTGAGCCCAAGAATTCGTACCTGAGGTGTGAAGGAAGTGGTTTCAACTCCAACACTGGTAGCTCCTCAATTGATGGCTTTGTTGGTGGAGTTTTCCGATTTTCAAGATCTAAAGACAATTTTCTCGGCTCATAAGAATAAGACCCCATCCAATGTAAGGCATCACACACTCCACTCTGCTTGCAGCATCATTGACATCCATATTTAATATCACGGCCTCAAGAGGATCCTCCACGTTTATCATAGAACTTGTATCATACAAAATCATAGATGTGACAAGGTCTAAAAATTAGCACACGTCGGTGCTATTGGGTTGCTTCATGGATTTGCAAACTTGGAAGATGACCTTTTCATCATCCACTCAGAAAGTGAGCTCACCTACGTCAACATCAACCAATGGCTTCCCCATTGCAACGAAAGTTCTACCTAAGATAATAGGAACCTCATTGTCCACTTCACAATTCAAAATTACAACGTCGGCCGGTAATATCAATTTTTCCACCCGGACAAGAACATCATCAATAATTCCCAAAGCGCTTCATCGGTCGATCCACCATTTGATGTCTCATTGAAGTTGGTCTAGGTTGCTCGATACCCAAAGTCTTGAAAACCGAGTAAGGCATCAAATTGATACTAGATCCCAAGTAATATAAAGCTATGGCAAAGTCCGCACTCCCAATGGTGCAAGGGATAGTAAAAGCTTCGGGGTCTTCAAGCTTCGGTTCCATTGAATGCACTATAGCATCACTTGGTGAGTCATCTTTATTGTTTCACAATCCATAGACCTCTTCTTTGTCACTAAGTTCTTCATAACTTGGCATATCCCGGCATTTGTTCAAGAACTTCCACCAAAGGCACATTTATGGACAAGCTCTTCATTATATCAATGAACTTCTTGAATTGATTAGCATTGCTTTGCTTTGCGAGACGTTGAGGATAAGGTGGAGGTTGTCTAGGGAAAGGCGCCTTGGCCTTTGGCACAATCATCTAGGGCATGTTAATCACGTGTTCCCTAGACGGGTTCACGGTATCTTGAGTTTTCACTTCGGCCTCCTCAAATTCAATCCTCACATCATTGTTCACATTCTCTTCAACCACATCTTCAACAACCAATGGCACTTCATCATCTTGCAACTCAATATTTTCATCCACAATTTGATTTTTCTTCGAGGCATTCATATCACCACCTCTCCCACTTCTTGTTGTAACCTCAATCACATTATTGTTGTTCCCACCTTTCGAGTTTACTAGCGTATCACTTGGTAGAGCACCCTTGGGGAAAGTGTTCAAAGCTTGCGAGATTTGGCCTAATTGCACTTCCAAGTTCCGGATAAAGGTATTGTGAGATGCTAACTGAGCATCGGAATCTTGGTTCTTCTTCATCATCTACTCAAACATCATTTCAATTCTGCCTAAATCATTTCCAGAAGAACTAGGACCTTGAGAAGGGAAAAGGGGTGGATTGTTCGGTTGTTGATATATTGGGGGCCTTTGAAAGCCTTGTCCCCGGTTGCCTTTGTTTCCATTGTTGTTCCACCCGCCTTGATTTTTGTTGTTTCTCCAATTATTGTTATTTCCATTCCAATTGCCTTGGTTGTTATTTTGATTACCCGAATTGTTGTTTTTGTTGTTTTGTTCCAATTGTCATCACCTTGTTGTTGATTGTTGTTGTTCTAATTGTCACCACCTTGTTGTGGATTGCCCCAATTTCCTTAGGGTCGCCATTGTTGGTTTGAAGAGTTGCCTCTATTGCCTTGATAGTTGTTAACATATTGAACCTCTTCACTTTGGTCATCATAACACTCATTTGAGAAACCACCACCATCATTGTCATATTGTTCACAATTCCCTTGAGATTGTTTCCCTTTGTGCCTTCTCTTAAGCATATGGAACCTTCCATGGCATTGACTTGGCGTGGATTTTGGACTTGTTGCAACTTCTCCTTCGCCTATTTGTTTATAGTAGTGGTAAGCTCGGCAATAGCTTGTCCATGATCATGCAATTCCTTGTGCAAATGAATCACCGTAGGGTCACCTTGGGGCACATTCGCTCTACTTTGCCATGCCGAAGAAGTGTCGTCCATCTCATCAAGTACATCACATGCCTCATTATAAGAAAGCTTCATAAAATTGTCCTCGACCAATTGGTTCACTATGCATTGTTTGTCGTGTTGACGCCCGATAAAAGGTTTGTTGAATCATCACCTCGGTCATATTGCTATACGGGCACTATTTCACCATTGTCCTATACTGATCCCATATTTCAAGAAAAGGTTTTGTTGGCTCTTGCTTGAAGGCTAATATTCATCCCGAAGTGCTGCCATATGACTCGGTGAGAAGAATTTGGCAATAAACTTATCCGCCAACTCATCCCAAGTTGTGATGGAATGGTTGGGGAGTCTCTCGAGCCAATCTAATGCTTTTCCCCAAAGTGAGAAAGGGAAAAGTCTCAATCTTAGTGCATCCTCAGACACATTCATCTACTTGCTTCCCCGGCATGTATCTACGAACCCCTTGAGATGTTTGTAGGCATTTTGATCGGAAGCACCCGTGAAGTATCCTCGCAGCTCAAGTAAAGTCAACATCACATTGGTTATCTGAAAGTTGCCCGTCCGGATTCGGGGTGGGACAATAGCACTTGCGTATCACTAATTCGATAATACTCTAGGAGCCTCTCTTGGAGGTGGCAGAGAAGGGTCTGGAACATTGTCATTTGGATTAGCATTGGCATTTCGGCATCTCTGTTTTCCTTGACGTGCAAGAGGAAGCCCATCTTGCTCAAGATCATCTACCTCTTCCCATGCTATCACGATTCCAAGAGGGTCATTAGCGTTGTCTAAAGCCATGTTGGTACCTGAGTAATGTCACAAACAAGTAAGAAAGAAGGAAAGAAGAACAATACACAAAGATAACTAAATAGATAGCCAAAACCATTATCTTCCCCTGCAACGGTGCCAAATAGTTGATCATTGCCTACTCCGCACTACTAAAAAGTAGGAAGAGAGGGTCGCAAAGCTTTTACCCGATTTGTGGGTCGGGATCGATTTCCACAGGGAGCTAGGAAAGGAGTCGAGTATCTATCTAGAGTAGAATTGGGTATTTGTTCCAAGTATCACTTCCAAACATTCTTGGGTTTTTCTTTTAACAATGTTCTACTATTAACTACTAATTATCATTGCAACTAGACTATGCTAAACAAAAATTGCTAAGAGATGTATCTAATGGATAAAAAGGAACTAGTGTAGTGACTTTCACCTAGGTGACTAATTAACGGGTAATTGCTTTTAAGGCACGCTTGACATGATTGGGGAAAAATACTATAACCGTTGCACGATTTTACGCACTCTCACACCTCTCAGTAGAGAGAGTGATTTTGCCCAATTGACTTTCTCAAGACCAAATGGCAGGCAAATTAATCAAGTAACTAGGGTTCAAGTCGGGTAATTACTCTCTCGAGGTTTAAACCATTAATTGGGACTATCAATTCTCTTGAGTCCATCCCGATTCCTTGTTGGGTCAAATTTGGTGACTTAGGCTCTCTTTTTAAGAAGAGCCAAGTCAACTTAGCAAAAACCAGTGTTTGCAACCACCAATTCATAAATTAAACCATAAAATTGACCCAAATAACAAACACCCATAGCCAATCTAGACCTAAATTGCTACACCCATCAATTACCCACACTAGGGTTGAGCCACAAGCCTAAATAATGGGTTAAGCTACTCATGCTTGAAGAGAAAAATAGAGAAATAGATAAAGATAAAGACATATTAAATAAAAACTAAAGTAAATACTGAGGTTGTATCGTTAGAACTAAGTTAAAATGCCTAATAAATAGCTTCTCACGAGCGTAGCTCAAGTCTGGAAATAGTTGATACCTGAAAATGGAAAAAGGTTCTATTTATACTAAGCTGAAAAAACTGGACAAAAATACCCCTGCAGGGTCAGTGCAGACCGCACAAAATGGTGTGCAGCCGCACTAGGCTCTTGACTTTGAAAAATCAACTCCTTGAACTTAGGCTCTGCGGACCGCAGAGAATGGACTACAGCTGCGGAGGCATCTAGCGCGGTCCTCACAAACACGACCGCAGACCGTATAGGCTTGAAGCTAGGCACTTGATATCTCTCTAATGTTTTCTTCCACGCAAAACATAAAATGGTAGTTCGGCCGCAGTGCATTCAGTGCAGACCGCAAAATATGTAATGCAGCCACACTAGTTTGATGCCTTAAATTCAAGGTCTCTGAATCTCTCTAGTGCGGACCGCACAAAGAGTAGTGCGGCCGCACTAGGCCTTTTTGTCTTGAGTTGTCTTGTCTTTGGTACTTGCGCAGGTTTCACTCCTTTTGAGCCGATATTTGACATCTCGTCACTTTGTTGATCAAACCTTCAATCAAGTACAACTTATGAGCCTTTTGGGATTATTTTTTAAGAATTTATTATGAAAGTGTAAGCAAGAAGGAGCGTGAAACGCGTCAATTTCCCTAGTTATCATGTAGCACCAGTGTTTTTGAGACCGAAGGGCATTACATTATAACAATAAGTCCCAATTTCTGTTATAAATGAAGTTTTTTCTTCATTGTACCTTGAATACGCATCTAAAATGCTTAACAATTTATGTCCAGTAGTAGCATCAATCAATTGATCTATATGTGGTAACAGAAAAGAATCTTTAGGACAAGCTTTGTTAAGGTCGTGTGATCTACACAAACTCGCCATTTGTCATTCGTTTTCCATACTACTACAGTACTGACTAACCAATTAGGATACTTTACCTCGTGGATAGACCCGATTTTTAATAGTTTTTAAACCTCATCTTGAATCACCTGATTCTTGGAAGTTCCTTGCTTTCTCTTCTTTTGTTTGACAGGTGCATACGATGGGTCATCATTTAGCTTGTGAGTCATTACTTTTGGGGGTATTCTTGTCATATCAGAATGGGACTAGGAAAAACAATCCACGTTAGTTTTTAAAAATTCACCAACTTACCTTTCATGCCGTGGCTTAAGTTGGCCCCAATGTAGACTTTCCTTTCAGGCCATTGTGCAAATAACTCTTTAGCAACCTCTAGTTCTTCAATTATTGTTTTGATATTTTCATTTTTTTCTAGCTCTTGAATGGAATCGGGCCTTGATTCAATATCTGTTCGCCCCTGTTCAATTGAGGTTTGTTCCGTGGTGTCCTCAACCAGATTATGTAATTGCTACTTATCTTCATTTTTCGTACGTGAATCTGCTGCAGAATTGATGCTCCTGGAAGTCTGTTGATCTCCACGGATTTGAAGTACTCCCCATGGTGATGTGAATTTAATAACCTGATGCAAGGTAGATGGAACATCATCCATTTTGTGGATCCATAATCTCCCAAGAATCATATTGTAAGCCATTTACACTCATACCACCTGAAACTTTGTATCTTTGACCACCCCTTCTGCAAATGTTGTAAATGTTACCTCCCCTTTTGTTACAATGCTTGAATTGTTGAAGCTATGCAAAGTATGTGCCTTAGGTAATAGCTTATCCTCAACTTGCATCTCGCCTTAGTACTTTTAGCAGAATAATGTTCACGGAACTACCTGGATCAATTAAAACGCGTTTCACATTAGTATCATGCACAAGTAGAGAGATTACCAGTGCATTTTTGTGTGGAATTAACACGCCATCTGCATCCCCATAATCAAATGTAACAGTTTCTTCCTCCAAAATGTGCCGGACCTGCTTCCCGCGGGTAATTGTTACTTTAGAAACTTTATTGGCCGTCGTATATGTTATGCCATTAATTTCTTCGCCCCCGCTGATAAAATTAATGGTCCATTTAGGAGAAAGAGGTTTAGAGGGCTCTTGCTTGTTGTTCAAATATGCTTTCTTACCTTTTTCACTAAATAAATCAATAAGATACCGTTGCTTCAGTAGATGGTCGACTTCGCCTTGTAGCAATCTACAATATGCCGTTTTCTGACCATGATCGTTGTGAAATTCACACCAATGATCAGGATTATGTCTATTTGGATTTGATCTCATTTCTTTATGCCACCGCACCTTATCACCCATGCTTCTTAATACGGCTACTAACTCTGAAGTGCTGGCATTAAAATTGTAACGTTCCAAATCTTGCCTTCAGGTTTCTATCATCATCTCGGGTCTCTCACGTGTTTCGATCATTTCCAAACCTCGATGAAGAATCTGATTCTCTATTAATCGATCTATGATCATACCTTGAATTTTACTTCTTTAATTGTGAATTTTTTCTTGCTGGACCCATATATGTTTCGTATCTATTTTTACCGGACCTTTTTTCAGTTTCTGTTTGTTTTGAACTAATATTTTCATCTATTTGAGATTATGAGATAATATCTTCTTCTATCCTTAGCTTTGTACTATATATGTTGTAAACGTCATTCCAGGTTGTTGCTGGAAATTCACGATGGCTTTCCTTGAGTCGTCTCGTGGCTTCTAAGCTTTTCTCCTTCAAAGTACTGGTAAATGCTATAGCTGCCCAGTTGTCTGGTACGTGTGGTAACGTCATTCTTTCATGCTGGAATCTATCTACAAACATCTAAGAAACTCTAAATCTCCGTGCTTGATTTTGAAAACATCTTTCATTCTTTTTTTGTGACTTTTTAAGTTCCCGGATACGCTTTGATAAATGAATTTGCAAGCTTAGCAAGAGAATTTATAGAATTTTCGGGTAAAAGAGAATACCATGTCAATGCTTCCTCGATGAGTGTTTCACAAAATTTCTTGACCAATACTGATTTTTTCACGACCCCAAATTCCCACCTTCAGGAATCGTGATAGTGCCTACTCGTGGAAGCTTGGTAAACCATGAATCATTGAAACTATTAACCCTCTTGTTTTAAAACTCTTTACCAATTATGTTAACCAGAAAGCAAACAGCTAAATAACATCAGAATGTAAATTTGGTGGAAGTCTTATATAAATAAAAAACCAAAATGTCTAGAAAATCAATAAAAGTCTCTGCCAGAACCTGGAGTCGCAACATTCACAGACTACTACGAATACTACATACATCGGTTTGAAGGAAAAGTAAAGCTATTTGTCTCGAATACATGAGATAAATATATAAAATAAGAAAGAGGAGACGCCGAGCCTGCGAATGTCTGCAAGGTTACCTCGGTGTCTCGGTGGAGTGAAGGCTGCCTCCCGAACTACTGCTGCGAACAAAATGCTTCTCCGGTATCTGCACAGAGTACAGATGTAGTATCAGCACAACCGACCCCATGTGCAGGAAAGTATCTGTCCTAACCCCGGCAAGGTAGTGAGGAGGCTAGAACGAGACTCCAGATAAACCTATGCACTTATATAATATATGGTGGAAAAATAAAAAGGTAATAAGCAGTTAAAGAGGGAGGGGGTACATGCTTCACGGAAACAACTCAACCTAGCAGAAACCGAATAAATATGAAAGATCAGTACAATATCTACATCAATGAAATAATACTACTGTTGTGGCGCGCAACCCGATCCATATATATGTGTATAGATATTGTGGTGTGAAACCCGATCTAATATAATAATTGATGTGGTGTGCAACCCGATACAATATAATAGTTGTTGCGGCGTGCAACATGATCCAATATAATAGTTTTTGTGGCGTGCAACCCGATCCAATATAATAATTGTTGCAGCGTGCAACCCGATCCAATATAATAATTGTTGTGGCGTGCAACCTGTTCCACATATACAACTCACAGTAATCATGACAATAGTCCAGGCAAGGGATTAACCATAAGTTACACTATCCCAGTAAGGGACCTCAACAGTACAAGAATATACGTCCCGACAAGGGAGAATCATCTATAACCATTCTCAACTCAACTTTCAATCACCTCTATTATCACAATTTCTAAATCATAAGTAACTTCCACGAAAATAAACTAAGCCATTGCCCAATATCACGGATTTAATCACTATTGCAACCATAGTAACTTTCAAGAAAAGCAACAAGTATCAATTTCAGACCCACGGTCATGCTCGACCAAAAACAAGTAGAAAATATGACTCAACTCCTACTCCCTAGAGAAAAGGTTAGACCGTACACTCACCTCAAACTTCTATGGCCAACTCAATCCTCAATTACCGCCTTTCTTGGGCGAAAATGTGCATCGCGTTCGCGACAGACCCTTCGCGTTTGCCACAGACCCTTTGCGTTCGTGATGGGTCAGGCTGCAATAGCCTTTTCGTTCGCGGACAATAGATCGAGTTTGCAAAGTGGGAACTGCTCGAGCCTCGCGCTCGTGATGAACAACTTGGTAACCCTTCCTCTCAACCGTACACGTTCGCGGGTGGAAGGACGCGTTCGCGAAGGGTCTCCCCTCTTAGCTTCGCGTTCGAGTCTCAACCTTCGTGTTCGTGAAGAAGAAACTAGGCACCTGGGATCTTTGCCTTATGCATTCGTGAGGGGTACCATGCGAATGCGAAGGGTAAAATCCTTGGGCACTGAGTTCAGAAAATCTGCAACTTTTCTTAAACTCAAAACTTCCCGAAACACATCTGAAACACACACGAGCCCTCGGGCTCCTCACTAAACATAGGTACTAACTCAGCAACATCATACGAACCTATCCATGAGATCAAATCGCCAAAACAACCTCAACAACAATGAATCAAACCTCAAAATCAAGAACTTTTCTCAAACTTCATCAAGTACAAATTTAGCAATTCAAGTCCGAATCACATTAAAAAACGTCCATCTTTAACCAAATTTTACAGGAATGACTGAAACCATATAGTAGACCTGTACTGAGTGCCGAAAAAAAAATACGGGCCCGATACCATCAGTTTCTAATCGGATTTCATTTCAAATTTTCTTAAACATTTTCAAAAAATAATTTTACTCAAAAGTTCATTTCTCGGTCTTGGGACCTCAATATTCGATTCTTGGCATACGACCAAGTCCCATACAAATTACTGGCCCGGGTCCGTTTACCCAAAATGTTGACCAAAGTGAAATTTATTCATTTTAAAATGATAACTTAGCATTTTCACAAAATTTCTTATTTAAGGTTTGCGACTACGCTCCCGGACTCCACACGCAATCAAGGCAACTCTAAATGAGGTTTTTAAGGCCTCAGAGTCATAGAATTTAATTTAAAACAAGTGTTCATCACATAAAATAACTGTTCGTCGTCGAACAGATATAAGAAGGAAGTAACTGAGTCGGGAAAAAGATGGGGATAACGGCTCCGCATATTGGACTCGGACTCCCAGGTCGATGCCTCAACAAGCTGACCTCACCACTAAAGACGAACGAAAGGAAAAATCTTCGACCTAATTTGACGAACCTACCGGTCTAGAATAGCTACCGGCTATTCCTCATAAGACAAGTCCTTGTCCAAATAGACAGATGAAATCTAAACGTGGGATAGATCTCCGTGATACCTCCGAAGTATGGACACATGAAACACTGGATGCACAACTGATAAGCTCGGGGGCAATGCAAGTCTATAAGCCACCTCTCCCACTCGATCAAGAATCTCAAATTGACCAATGAACCTAGCGCTAAGCTTTCCCTTCTTTCCAAATCTCATCACGCCCTTCATTGGAGACACTCAAAGCAATACTCTATCACCAACCATTAGAGCCACATCTCGGACCTTGCGGTTTATGTTGCTCTTTTGCCTGGACTAATCTATGCGAAGCCTATCTTGAATGATCCTGACCTTGTCCAAGTCCTCCTAAACCAGATCCGTACCCAACAATCGAGCCTCGCGCTGCTAAACCATCCAACCGAAGATTTGACACCGCTTACCATATAACGCCTCGTAAGGAGCCATATGGATACTCGACTCGTAGCTGTTGTTGTAGGCAAAATTTCCTAACAGAAAACACTAATCCCAAGAACATCGAAGGTCAATGAAACAAGCTCGGAGATTATCCTCTAAAATCTGAATAGTCCGCTCAGATAGACCGTCTGTCTGGGGATGAAATGTTGTGCTCACCTCAACCCCTGTGCCAAACTCTCCTGAACTACTCTCTAGAAGCCTGAGGTAAACTGCGTACCCTGGTCCGAAATGATAGAGATGGGCACACCATAAAGGCGAACAATCTCCCGAATATAGATCTCAGCTAACCTCTCGGATGAATAGGAGACTACCACATGAATGATATGCACTGACCTTGTCAGCCTATCAACTATGACCCACACTGTGTTGAACTTCTTCCGAGTCTCGGAAGCCTAGTAACAAAGTCTATAGTGATCCGCTCCCAGTTAGACTCAAGAAGCTCGATCCTCTGAAGTAAACCATCAGGCCTTTAATGCTCGTACTTAACTTGCTGATAATTCAAACACCGAGCCATATATGCAACGATATCCTTCTTCATTCTACGCCACCAATAATGCTGCCGCAAGTCCTGATATATCTTCGCGGTGCCCAGATGAATAGAGTACCAAGAGCTATAGGCCTCTTTTAAAATAAACTCTCCAAGTCCATCCACATTGGGCATACAAACTCGACCCTGCAATCTCAAAACTCCATCATCATCTAAGGTAACATGTCTGGCACCTCCGCGCTGCATCGTGCCTCTAAGGACACCCAAATGTGGATCATCAAACTGCTGATCACGGATACACTCCAATAATTAAGAACGAGCATGGTGCAATCTAATACCCGACTAGGCTCAGAAATATCCAATCTCACAAACCGATTGGCCGAATCCGAAACATCCAAAGCAAGCAGTATCTTAGCGACCAGAATATAAGAAAGACTGCCCATACTGACGGGCTTTCTACTCAAAGCATCATGCACCACATTGGCCTTTCCTGGGTGATATAAGATAGTGATATCATAATCCTTCAACAACTCTAACTACCCCTCTACCTCAAATTAAACTCTCTTTGCTTGAATAAATTCCGAAGACTCTTGTGGTCAGTGAACACCTCACATGCTACGCCATACATATAATTCCTCCAAATCTTCAATGCGTGAACAATGGTCGACAACTCTAAATCAGGCACCGGATAGTTCTTCTCATGAATCTTCAACTGCCTCGAATCATAGGCAATGACCTTGCCATCCTGTATCAACACTACACCAAGACAATACGGGAAACATCGCAATAGATTGTATAAGGCCATGAACCTGTGGAAAAAACCAATACTGGTGCCGTAATCAGAGCTATCTTGAGCTTATGAAATCTCACCTCACACTCCTCTGACCATTTAAACTAGGCACCCTTCTGGGTCAACCTGGTCATCGGGGATGCAATATGTGAAAAACCTTCCACGAACCGACAATAGTAGCCAACCAATCCCAAGAAACTCCAAATCTTTGTAGCTCATATTGGTCTAGGCCAATTCTTGACTGCCACAATCTTCTTTGGATCAACCTGAATACCCTCTGCCGATAACATGATCGAGGAATGCAACTTAACTCAACCAGAACTCATACTTCGAGAACTTAGCATATAACTGACTATCCTTCAAAGTCAGAAAAACTACTATGAGATGCAGCTGGTGCTCCTGTTGGCTGCGCGAATATATCAAAATATCATCAATGAAGACTATCTTGAACGAGTCTAAATAAGGCTTGAACACTCGGTTCATAAATCCATAAAAGCTGCTGGGGAATTTACCAACCCGAATGACATAACCATGAACTCATAATGCCAGTACCGAGTACGGTAAGCTGTCTTAGGGACATCGGATGCCCTAATCCTCAACTGATGGTAGCCATATCTCATGTCAATCTTTGAAGAAACCTTGGTACCCTGAAGCCGATCGAACAAATCATTAATCCTCGGCAATGGATACTTATTCTTGATTGTAACCTTGTTATATTGCTGGTAATTAATACATATTCTCCTTGACCTATCATTCTTTTTAACAAACAACACCGGTGCACCCCAAGGAGAAACACTAGGTCTAATGAAACCCTTCTCAAGCAAGTCCTGCAACTGTTCCTTTAATTCTTTCAACTCTGGCAGGGCCATACGATATGGCGGGATAGAAATGGGCTGGGTGCCTGGAGCCAAATCAATGCGAAAGTCAATATCCCAGTTGGGAAGCATACCCGATTGGTCTGAAGGGAAGACTTCAGGAAACTCACGAACACGGGCACAGAATCAATACAAGGAACCTCAACACTAAAATCAATAACATATTCCAAATAGTCCAAACACTCCTTCTCGACCATACGCTGAGCCTTCAAATACGAGATAACACTACGGGTGGAAAGACTAGGAGCCTCTCCACTCTAAACGACGCATACCCGATAAAGTTAAGGTCACAATCTTGGCATGACAGCCCAAGATGGCATGGTAAGGAGATAACCAGTCCATCCCTAATATAACATCAAAATCGATCATGTCTAGAAGAAACAAATCCACATGACCATGTCTAGAACGATGGACTCGATCTAACATAATAGAATCACCTACCGGTGTATACACATAAACAGGAACACCAATGAACCACTAGGCATGACCAAATGTGGGGCAAAATAAGATGACACGTATGAGTATGTAGACCCTGAATCAAATAACACTGAAGCACCTCTATCACAAACCAGAATAGTACTTGTGATCAGTGCATCTGAAGCCTCAACCTCGGGCCTGGGTGGAAGAGCATATTATTGGGGCTGGGCTACATATCTGGGACGGCCTGCAGCTGGCTGGCCTCCACCGCTAGTGGCCTGAGCTCCACCTGTAAATCCTTTATCTCCACCTCTAGCACCTCTACTACCACCTCTAACTGGCTGGGTGGTATGTGGAACACCTGGTGCCTGGACCATACCACGAGAACCCAACTGCTGCGACTGGGTACCTACTAACCTTGGGCGAGCCCTGTGGATACAATCATAACCACCACAACTCATAATATCCACATAAATGCTGCGGCTAAGGAAATTAAGACTGACCCTGGCGACTTGAATGACCACCCTGGAAACTCTAGAGCGACGGTGCACTGATAGGAGCTGGTGACACACTATAGGGCTGATGATCAAGATACCGCATGTGAGAACCACGACCACCTGAAGCATTGTGAGAAACTTGGAGAGCTGACTGAAAGGGACTAGGAGGATGGTATCTGTCTTATGATTCCCTACCTCCAGACGAGGTACCACTGAATCTACCTGAATGTCAGGGCCTCTTATCCAACCACTAACCACCTCCCTGCGATAGAATCATCTCAACTCTGCGGGCTACATTGTCCACCTGTTTAAAAGTGATCTCACTCCCGGCCTCCTTGGCCATATGAAGACGAATCAGATGAAATAGACCGTTAATAAACTCACGCCCTCTCTCTTGGTAAGAAGTATGACAAGGGCATGGAAAGCTAAGTCAATGAACCCGATCTCATACTGGGTGACCATCATGGAACCCTACTGGAGGCATTCAAACTGCCTCCGATAGGCCTCTCTTGAGTAATGGGGAGATATTTCTCCAGAAACAACACTGTAAACTGCTCCCAATTCAAAGTTGGTAACCCGACTGGCCTAGCTAAGCAATAATCCCTCCACCAAGTCTTGGCGGATCCAAAGAGGCGAAATGTAGCAAAATTGACCCTATTGGTCTCAACAATACCCATGTTCCTAAGAACCTCTTGGCAACTGTCTAGATAATCCCGGGGATCCTCAGTAGATGCACCGCTAAAAGTAAAAGTGAAGAGCTTGGTGAACCTATCCATCTCCATAAAGCATTGGTGTACATAGACGCTTCATCGCCGGTCTAAGCTACTACACTCGGCTGAACTTCCCTGAATGGCTGAACCGTTGGAGTATGAATCTGGGGAGCTATCTGCTCCAGGGTGCGAGTAGTAGGAGTCTGTGCCCCTCCCCCAGCCTGAGAGACGGCTGGTGCTACAGGAAGCAAACCTACCCAGGTGACACTCTCCATGAGACCCACCAATCGGACCAGAGCGTCCTGAAGAATAGGGGTATCAATAAACCCCTTTGGCACCTGAGCTGGGCCCATTGGAACTTCTGGGGCCAGAATCTCCTTGTCAAAATGAACCTGAGGCTCCGCCATTGCCACTGCTGCTCGAGGCTGAGCTTTGCCTCTACTTCAGCCTTTGCCCCTCATGGGGGATCCTGCTGGGTGCTCAGGTTGCTGACCGGTAGATGAGAAAGAGCGTGTTCTTGCCATCCGTGAAAGAACATAGTAGTTCAATTAGAATTTGAGAAACAAAACCGCACGACAAAAAATAATAGATTTGAATTTTTCCTAACTCTGTAACCTATGGGGAATAAATACAGACGTCTCCGTAAGGATCCCTCAGACTCTACTAAGCCTGTCATGAGTTGTGAGACCTATGTAACCTAGAGCTCTGATACCAACTTGTAACGACCCGAAAATCCTACCTTCGGGAGTCGTGATGGCACCTACTCGTGGAAGCTAGGCAAGCCATGAATCTTTGAAACTATTAACCCTTTCGTTTTAAGACTCTTTGCCAATTATGTTATCAAGAAAACAAACAATTAAATAACAGCGGAATGCAAAATTTAGCGAAAGTCTTAGATAAATAGAAAAATAAAATGTCTAGAAAACCAATACAAGTCTCTACCCAAAACCTAGAGTCACAACATCCACAGACTACTACGAACCCTACATATATCGGTTCGAAGGAAAGTAAAGTTGTTTGTATCGAATACATGAGATAACAATTATATAAAATAAGATATAGGAGTCGTCGGACCTATGAACGTCTGCAAAGCTACCTCGGTGTCTCAGTGGAGTGAAGGCTGGCTCTGGAATTACTGCTACACACCAAATGTTGCTCCGGTATCTGCATAGAGTGCAGAGTGAAGTATCAGCACAACCGACCCCATGTACTGGTAAGTGTTTGGCCTAACCCCGCCAAGGTAGTGACGAGGTTAGAACCAGAGTCCAAATAAACCTGTGCAGTTATATATTATATGGTGGAAAAATAAATAGGTAATAAGAAGTTAAATAGGGACGGGGTACATGCCTCAGGGAAACAACTCAACCTGACAGAAACATAATAAATATGAAAGATCGGTACATTATCAACATCAACGCAATAATACTACTATTGTGGCGCGCAATCTGATCCAGATATATGTATATAATTGTTGCGGCGTGCAACCCGATCTAATATAATAATTGTGGCGGCATGCAACTCGATCCCATATATTAGTTGTTGCGGCAGGAACTCGATCCAATATATATTAGTTGTTCCCGCGTGCAACCCAATCCAATATAATAATTGTTGCAGCGTGCAACCCGATCCAATATAATAATTGTTGCGGCGTGCAACCCGATCCAATATAATATTTGTTGAGGCATGAAACTCGATCCACTATATATATATATAATAAAAATGTTGCGGCGGACAAGACATTCAAAATATATAGCTCACAGTAATCATAGCAACAGTCCCGACAAGGGATTAACCATAAGTTACACTATCACAGCAAGAGAACTCAACAGTACAAGAATATATATCGCGATAAGGCAGAATCAGCTATAACCAATATCAACTTCCAATCATCTGTATTATCACCATTTCTAACTCATTAGTAACTTCCACGAAAATAAACTAAGCCTTTGTGCAATATCACGGATTTACTCACTATTGCAACCATAGTATCATTCAAGAAAAGCAACAATATCAATTTAAGACCCACGATCATGCTCGACACCAATGTATAGGTACTCATCACCATGCCTATACGTCATACTCAACCAAAAACAAGTAGCAAATATTACTAAACTCTTAATCCCTCAAACTAAGGTTAGATCGAACACTTACCTCAAACTTCCACGGCCAACTCAATCCTCAATTACCGCATTTCCATTCGAATTTGGCTTCAAATCAATTGTATCTGTACATAAATGACTTTATAACATCAATAAATGTTAAAAAATTCGAATTCAATACCTAATTATAGCTTTCCAATCATTCTTCCCAAAAATCCAAAAAAAATTGACCCCGGGCCCGCTTGGTCAAAACACAAGATTTGGCTCAAAATCATATTACCTATTCACCCACGAGCCCAAATATATAATTATTTTCAATATTCGACCCCAAAATAAGGTCTATATCACAATTAATCAAAAAGCCCTAACTCTACCCAAATCCCTAATTTACTACCTTTAGTCACATGTTTTAGACCTTAAAATCTAATAGATATTGCCTAAGAAGTTTTGGTGAAGAAGTGCTTGAAAAATCACCTAAGAGATTTGGAGGAGAATGGGTATACGAATTTGTATGAAAATCTTGTAATGGGTTCTGTTTTGAGACTTTAAATAACTGGGCGAAAATGTGCATCGCATTCGCGATAGACCCTTCGCGTTCGCGATGGGTCATGCTGCAATAGCCTTCACGTTCACGGACAACGGCTCGCATTTGCAAGGTGGGAACTGCTCGAGCCTCGCGTTCGCGTTCAAGTGATCCGTCTGCGATAAACAACTTGGTAACCCCTACCCTCAACCTTACGTGTTCGCGAGTGGAAGGACGCGTTCACAAAGAGTATCCGCCTTCAGCTTTGCGTTTGTGTCTCGACCTTCACGTTCGTGAAGAAGAAACTAGGTACCTAGGATCTTTTCCTTACGCGTTCGCAAGGGGTACCATGCGAATGCGAAGGGTAAAACCCCTGGGCGCTGACTATAGAAAATTTGCAAGTTTTCTTAAACTCAAAACTTAGCAAAACACATCCATGCTTTCGGGGCTCCTCACCAAGTATAAGCACTAACTCAACAACATCGTACAAACATATTCGTGTGATCAAATCGCCAAAATAACCTAAATAACAATGAATCAAACCTCAAAATTAAGAACTTTTGTCAAACTTCATCAAGTATCGAATTTTGCAATTCAAGTCTGAATCACGTCAAACGACGTGCGTTTTTCACAAAATTTTACTGAAATGACTTTAACCATATATATGACCTGTACCAAGCACCGAAATTAAAATACAGTCCCGATGTCATCTCTTTCTAATCGTATTTCATTTCAAATTTCTCTAAACATTTTTAGAAAACAATTTTACTCAAAAATTCATTTCTCGGGCTTGGGACCTTAGAATTCGATTTCGGACATACGCCCAAGTCCCATATTTTCCTGCTGACTTGCTAGGACTGTCAAATCATGGGTACGGGTCCATTTACCTAAAATGTTGACCTAATTCAAATTTATTCATTTTAAAATCAAAACTTTGTATTATTCACAAAATTTCATATTTAAGCTTTCTGGCTACACGCCTAGACTGTGCATGATAATGAGGAGACTCTAAATGAGGTTTCTAAGTTCACAGAGTCATAAAACTTAATTTAAAACAAGGGATGACCGTTTGGGTCATCACAGATTCGATTTATTGTTTGGTCAAATCGTTGCCTTTCACGCCAGTCGTGAATGCAGTTACGTGATCTCGTTGATTAGTTGTGCCTTCATATTTTAGAATATCAGGCATTTTAAAATTCTTTGGAATTGGCACAGCAGCGGCACTAGGCTTCCATGGTTGTTATGAGTATTTATCCAGATCTACTCCTTTGATTACAGGTGGTACTCCACGTATTTTCTCTATGCTATCGCTTTGTTCCTTGAGCTGTTTTTGAAAGGTTAGAACAAAATTTTGTAAATCGGAATTAGTTATATTACCTGGTTCTCCATCACGAGAGTTGCTTGGAGTTCCACAGTGCCTGAATGAACAAGCCCAGAACGTGGGTTTCCAAATTGTTCTAATTTGGAGTTAGTATTTGTGGCACAACTAGCAACTGACTAGTAAAAGCTCGGAGAACATTACTGACTTGTTGAGCAATATAATTTGTTAAGGCATCATCGAGTGCTTGTTCGTTCACAAATCCAGCATTTTGATTTCCCTCGACTTCGTTTTGATTTGCAACCCCATTATTTGTCTCAGAGCCATCTGGAGTTCCTTCTCATGATTGACATTGTGAATCACGTGGTGAAGAGGGTAGAGTCCTGTCACCCGCATTATTTTCTTGTTGTTGAAGACCTTAGTGACTTTTGACGTTGATATTTCACATAGTAAGTTTTTTGATGAGAGAATTGACTTAAGAAAGCAAAACGATTATTAGAATATCCTATAACGGAACCAATTTGTTTAACCAACTAGTGGGATTTCAGCCAAAGCTTATTCTATAAGAACTCGGGTTATTGATAATTAAAGAGAAAAAGAAATAATTGATGTAAATAAAAATCGAATAGAAAGCGAAGTAAATCAGTATATTCTAATAGTATTTCGTATCCCTACAAATGATCAGGTTTCCCCTTTTATAACTATTTCTAGGTGATACGTTTTGTCTTTGTCATAGTAAGACCATTATAGACAATTAAAAGCATTTAATGTTATGTTATAAATAGTAATCATTGTAATTTAATGCAGATTCCCAAACATTTTCAGTAATTAATGCCTATTAAATACTGTATCCATAGCCCCTTTTGCTATCGGGTTCATTCTTTATCTTGACTCTTGAAAATATAGAGGTGCGAGCATCGAGTCTCTTGAATCTTTGCTCGAGTCTGTCGTAACTCATACCTCTTTAACGATTCTTTGTTGATCATTATTCATTGACTAATCTACGTGTTATGACATATCTTCTTTCAATAAATTTAATATATATAAACTAAATTTTCCCAATACACACATTAATTGTCCTAATTCTGAACTTTTCATCGACCATAATATATGACATGTCTTTATAAAACTGTAATGGTAAACTCTAACCACAGATATTATGAAAGTAACTTTTTTTTACTTCTAAGCAGCGATTAAAGTCTTAATTGATTGATCAACTATTGTTTCCTACTTATAACTTAACCTTATTCTCATGCATCAAACAGTGTGGCAAAAAAAATTGAACTTTGGTAGATTTAACTAGTGACATGTTTATTGAGTCAAATACATATTTAAGTTTGTGGGATGAATCTATTTTGACTGCATGTTATGTGTTGAATAGGGTTCCTCATATGAAAATAAAATTGGGTAAAAACGTTATCACTTGTGCTTTTCTTGGTTATGCTTCTAATAGTACAACCTATCGATTTTTAAATCTAAAATAGAATATGATTATAGAATCAGGTGATGCTATTTTTCATAAAAATAAATCTCCATATGAGTAAAAAAATAGTGTGGGTCAAAGAGATAAATAATTTTTTTTGTCTAAGCCTAGTTCTTCTACTTGTATTGTGCAAAATGACGAAAATGCCGCTTTTGAAATAAGAAGAAGTAAAAGAGGTAGCATAGAAAAAATTGGTCCTGATTTTTATGTTTTGAATATTGAAAATGAACCTTTTACTTTACAAGAAGCTTTATTGTTACCTGATGCTATTTTTTGGAAAGAGGCTATAAATGATGAAATAGAATCAATAATTTCTGATAAAACGTGCAAGTTGTTTGATATACCACCAGGTTATATCATGATTGGGTGAAAATGGGTCCCAAGAAAAAAGTTAAAGTTGAAGGCTCCGTTTATATGTATAAAGCTGGATTAGTTGCTAAATGTTTTAAGCAACTAGAAGGTCTAGAATTTTTTGATACTTTTTCTCCAGTAATTAGAATTACATCCATTAGACTTTTAATTGTTATTGCTGCAATTTTTGATTTGCAAATTCATCAAATGGATGTTAAAACTACTCTTTTAAATGGGGACCTAAATGAAGAAATTTATATGGATCAACCTGAGGGTTTTATAGAAGCAGGTCAAGAAAGTAAAGTATGTAAACTTACTAAATCCTTATAGAGCTTGAAACATGCACCTAAGCAACCGAGTGCTTTATAGAAACAGTGCATACAGTGTAGCACAGTCTTGCAGTCACTTGTTCTTTGACCAACCGAGTGCTTATGTCATTCAAATGATGTGATTCAAGGCGTATTAACAAGAGCGTTACAAAAAACATCACTTGAATACTTGAGAATTTACTTCAAGAATTCAAGCCTTCTGAGACAGTGATTCGATTCTCAAGTGCCTCAAGAACAAAGTTTAATGCTACTACGGGCCAGTTCCTAAATCTAGTATTTTATTGTCCTTAGTGGAGTTATAATTTTGTAATTATTCTTTATTGGAATTCCTAATTTTCTTACCTAGAAGCGTTTCTTAGGAGCCTATTTGTAAAACTGCGAATACCTAATTTTTGTTTGCTTGCAATTCTCCTACAAATACTAATATTTGGATGATATATAGTTATTCATGCATTATCTATTTGCATTCCTTTATAAAAGATACAAAAATATTTTTTTACCTTTTATTTGTGTATTTTAATTTGCATCTTTAAATTATATATCCCAAAAAGATTTTCTTTCTACCTGTATATTCTTTTAGGACTAAATAAGATAATTAGGGGGTAATGGATTGAGCTAGTGTATGTCGGTCTCTGGGTGAAGAGGAAGAGGACGGGCGCTCGGGGACAACCGCGGATTAGCTGGAGTGTTTTGACTAAGGAGAAAGCAAAGGAGTTGGAGAGGAGGTTAGCTGAGGGCGGAGCTTGGAGAAGTTCTGGGGAAGCGGACGCAATGTGGTCAGAGACGGCGAACTTGGTTAGGGAGGTAGCACGGGACGTGCTCGGGGTGGCCAAGGGCTATTCAGGCAGACATTAGGGTGACTGGTGGTGGAACGATGTAGTCGAAGGAAAAGTGGAGGTGAAGAAGGCGGCGTTTGCTAAGTTGGCAGGAGGCACAAGCGAGGAATAACAGAGAGCGAATATGGAGATCTACAAGGTGGCGCAGAAAGAAGCAAAGATGGTGGTTACAGAAGCTAAAAACGCGGCGTTTGGTCACATGTACGAGGAACTAAGGGAGAGAGGCGGGGACAAGAAGTTATTCCGGTTAGCTAAAGCAAGGGAAAGGAAGGCACGTGATATTGACCAAGTTAGGTGCATCAAGGGCGAGGATGGTAGAGTTCATATGGGGGAGTCTCAAGTCAAGCAGAGGTGGCAGGCGTACTTTCGAGACTTACTAAATGAGGAGGGGGATCGTAACATAGAGCTAGGGGAGTTTAGATATTCAGAGCAACATAGAGACCTTGGGTTCTGTAGGCGCATTAGGGCGGAGGAGGTCATGGGGGCTTTGCGTAGGACGAGTAGAGGTCGAGCGACCGGGCCTAACGAGATCCGGTGGAGTTCTGGAAGTACATGGGTAGGTCAGGAGTGGAGTGGCTCTCCAGGTTGTTCAATGCGATCTTCAGGAACAAAAGGATGCCGGATGAGTGGAGGTGGAGTATAGTGGCGCACTTGTATAAGAACAAAGGGGACATCTAGTGCTGCAACAACTATTGGAGTATCAAATTAACAAGTCACACCATGAAGGTCTGGGAGCGGGTGATTGAGGCGAGGGTGAGAGAGATGACATCTATATCTGGGAACCAGTTCGGTTTCATGCCGGGTCGCTCCACTAAAGAGGCTATCCGCCTTGTCAGGCGGCTGGTGGAGCAGTTCAGGGATAAGAAGAAGGACCTGCACATGGTGCTTATCGACTTGGAGAAGGCGTATGACAAGGTCCCAAGGGAGGTGCTATGGAGGTGCTTGGAGGAGAAGAGCGTGCCAGAAGCCTACATCAGAATAATCAAGGACATGTATGATGGAGCGAAGACTAGGTTTACGACGGTGGGTGGCGACTCAGACCATTTTCCAATGAGCCCTCTCTTGTTTGCTTTGGTGATGGATGCTCTAACCCGACATATTCAAGGGGATGTGCCTTGGTGTATGCTATTTGCTGATGATATAGTCTTGATAGATGAGACGAGGGTCGGTGTTATTGAGAGGTTAAAGGTATGGAGACACACTCTCGAGTCTAAAGGTTTCAAAATATGCAGATCTAAGACAGAATACCTGGAGTGCAAGTTTAGCATCGAGCCGAGCGAAGTAGGCAGGGACGTGATGATTGGATCTCAGGTCATCGCCAAGAGGGACAGTGTCAGATATCTTGGGTCGGTGATTAAGGGGGACAGAGAGATTGACGGGGACGTCACTCATCGTATAGGAGCGGGGTGGTCAAAATGGAGGCTTGCATCAGGAGTCCTGTGTGACAAGAAAGTTCCACATAAACTCAAGGGGAAGTTTTATAGAGCTCTGGTTAGACCTGCGATGTTGTATGGGGCGGAGTGCTGGCCCGTGAAGAACTCTCATGTTCAGAGAATGAAGGTTTCAGAGATGAGGATTCTCATGTGGATGTGTGGGTTCACCAGGTTAGATAAGATTAATAATGAAGTTATTCGAGAGAAGGTGGGGGTGGCCCCGGTGGATGAGAAGATGCGAGAAGTGAGGCTGAGGTGGTTCGGGCATGTGCGGAGGAGAAGTCCTGATGCCTCGGTGAGGAGTTGTGAGAGACTGGAGATTGTTGGTGTTCGGCGAGGCAGAGGGAGGCCAAAGAAGTATTCGGGAGAGGTGATTAGGCATGACATGGCTAGAATGCGGGTTTCCGAGGACATGACCCTTGATAGGAAAGTCTGGAGGTCTAGTATCAGGGTCGTAGGATAGGGGCTCCTAGAGTTTTTCGTACTCCTCACCCGGGGTTGGGTGAGGCATGGCAGGGCTATCCATGGATGATTTGTGTTTTGGCTTGTGTCTCCCTTATGGTTGTTATTTATGGTAGTTACTGTATGATATTATTGCATGCTATTTATTTATGTTTCTTATGTTTAGATAATTATTTACGCTATTTCTGCTGGAGTTACTAATGCTCTTTTATTTTTGTTTTTGTTTTTCCTTTTCTTCACTGAGCCGGGGGTCGATTGGAAACAACCTCTCTGCCCTTTCGAGTAGGGGTAAGGCTCGTCTACATATTACCCTCCCAGACCCTACTTTGTGGGACTATACTGGGTAGCTGTTATTGTTGTTGTTGGATTGAGCTAGAGTACTTTAATTGAAATTGAGCCAAATTGACCCAAAATTAAAAGCCCAAAAATCCCACAAACCCGATCTACATGGGGCTGCCAGGGGAGGGTCCCAACAACATAGTTTTAGACTAAACTATGTCATTTCATTTTGTAATCTGAAGACTTCATCTCATCCATCCATAATCTTTTATCGAACTACCCTCATTTAATCCATTTGTGGTATAAATGCCTTTTAAAATCAGATTTTCGTTCATTTCTCTAAAAATCCAAACCCTAGAGACCCCTCTCTTCACTTTTTCCTCTTTCTCAAACCACCGCCCCCCTCCACTGCCACCACCATGTGCCGCCGCCAGTGGAGCTCCTAACACCACCAAAATTTTACCCCTTCTCATCTCAGCCTCCTCTTTTCAAACCCAACACCAAAATTTCCTAAATATCTCTCCGTCCTCACAAATCCCATTTGGCCGAAACCCTAGCCTCAATTTCTTTTTAAATTAGTCAATTTCTAGGCATCCCCATCTCATAATACACACATATTTGGACACAACTCTTGAAGAACTACCGATTAAAGTTAGTTTCGAGTCACTGCAGGACTTATCCTTTTCAGTTTAGATATCAAATACACTAAGTTAGGCTTATTCTTAGGATCTTCTGGTCCCTTGTTGACAAAGCACTCTCATGTATATATACACATTAGTTCATCAATAAAATTAGTTTTTTAGAGTTCTATATGACTCTTTCAACCCTAAAACTAAATTCAATAAGAAACCAAAATTACACACTTCTCACACCAAAAAGATAGCTGAAAACAAAATTCTGCGTTCAAAAATTAAATCTCATATCTAAAAAAAGCAAGAGTTTCAAAAATTGAGAAAAAAACAAAAAACAAAAGAGATTTTTCAAAGCTGGTTGGAACTTCTACTTTTCTGCTTCATATTCCTGGAATTTCACGTGATATTTAAGTTGTGGGGTTGTTGTTTGTTTGCTGAATTTGCTATTTTGTATAGGTGAGCTTCATCTCTTCTTATTTTGCCTTTATTTGGTCTGCTGAATCTTCTCTATTCCACAAATTAGGGATGGACGATGACTATTATTTCTCGGTGCTAAAATAACACGACCACAACTACTTCGATGGTGAAGATGAGGCATGGAATGCTACTTCTAAGCGTTGGTTTGCCTCCAGTGATACCGATTCTTACGATGTTGAGAATTTTTTGAGTTTGTGTGAATCACCCTTGTCGGGGAATGGCTGAGATCGTATGCAGCTAGAATCTATAATTTTTCCTGGGCATGAAGCTAAGTCTACTATATTGAAACTAATAACTGGGATCACACAATCTATAAACAAATTATGCACCTACATTATAACAATTTATACGGCTCAAACTGTGCCTTTGTTCTACTCTAAAAATTCCGTGTATCAGTTTTCTTGTTATTTTTTCCCATAATAGACCTTTATGATTCGCGTACTTGACTCAAAAAAAATATACATAGTGACTTCAACTTTTGGGTGTTCTCGTAGCACTATAAAAAATAAATAATCCAAGATTTATAAACCAGTACAAATATATGCATGCAATTTAATGTTATCTTTTATTTTTTCCATACTTATTTATAGAGTAGTTATTTTACGAAACATAAAATTTATTTTTTATAATAGCAAGGTGAATTCAATTTAATAAGATGTTAGCCATGTATTTGCAATATATTATCTTGGATCTTGTTGTAAAAAACTTTATTTACTTATATGAAGATTTGAATTGTTTAATTCAAAGTTCTATAATATGTCTAATGCTAAAAAGTGAATATTTTTTGTTTCTTTTTTCTAAAGATTTGTTACCTTTTTATACAAATTTCAATATTGTTTAAGCGAGAATATTATTGCATATTCTAATATTAATACTTTTTGGGACCTCAAAATTCGAAAGCCTAAAGAAAACTTTACTAGCCTCACCTTGAGCTACCCATGCAAATTATAGGTACCTTTAGATACCAATTTGTCACGATCCCAAAGCCACTCCGGTCGTGATGGTGCTGGTCATGGAACAAGACTAGCCGGCACATTCCCAAAACAAATTAATATTTTTCCATTCTTCGGATAAAATCAAAGCTTTTTAACAATAAATCTGCATAAAATGTTTAAAATAAAATAACAATGCGAAAAGAAAGCCCGACATCGGGGTGTCACTAGTCATGAGCATTTACTACAAATGTCTGACAACTTCAAGACCAACATGATCGAAAAAATCACAAAATATACTAAGTGTGATGACCCAAAAGGTCATCACTTCATACTAGTAAATTCATTTTTTTTCCTTAAAAGCCTCCTTTTATCTCACCTCGATTTGTATGCGTGGTCTGAGCGTATATCCGAAACGGTTTTATATGAAAATTTGATAAAAATGCTAATTTGACCTTTAAATTTTTAATTTAAGTTGATTTCGGTCAATAATTTTGGTAAACGGACCCGGGCCTATTATTTGATGGACATAGATGGTCCGTAGAAAGTTATGGGACTTTGGCGTACGCTCGAAATTGAATTCCAAGGTCCTACGCCCGAGAAATTAATTTTTGAAGAAAATTGTTTAACTGAAATTTTAAGAGTTTGTGGAAATTTGAATGTATTTAAAATTGATGGTATCATGCCCGTATCTTGGTCCTGGAGCTCGGAACAGGTATTATATTTAGGCCGAGCCTATAAATTTTTGAAGAAACAGACTTGATATGATGTGAATAAGACCCTCGGTTCTTAAAATTTAAACTTAAGAGTTCTTGAGAATCTTCTTTGATTTTTATGCTAAATTCATTGTGAAAGGTGTTAATTTGGTAATTTGATCGCACGATTAATTTCATGTGATATTTTTGAGTTAGTATGCATGTTTGGTTGGAGGCTCGAGGACTCAGGTGAGTTTCAGATATGTTTCATAAGGTTTTTACACTTAGAAAAAGTTGTAGGTTTTGCTGCTTATGGTGCATGGACACTTTGTGCATCGCGATCATAAAGTAACTCTCATGATCGCGAAAGGGAACTTGGGACTGGGATGGATTTGTTCTTCTCAAACGCAAAGCCACATTCACAAACATGGAGCACTGGGGGGTTGCTCATTGCAAACACGACTTATTATACAGAAGAACAACAACAAAGTGAAGGACATTGTGTCCTTAAAATTGAATTGAAAAGGTTAAGGACACAATGTCCTTAACTTTGTTGCTAGTGTCCTCATTTTGCAAATTGAATTGAAAAACTTAAAGACACAATGTCCTTCACTTTGTTTTTTTTTTCTTATACTAAGTCCTGAAGTTTGAGTTTCAAATTGAAAAAGTTAAGGAAAAGGAAGTCCTTTAGTTTGAATTACAGAATGAAAAGTTAAGGACATGAGTCCTTAAGTTTGAATTTCAGGTTCAAAAGTTAAGGAAAAACAGTCCTTAACTTTTAATTCCAAGTTTAAATGTTACAGATAGGCAGTCCTTAAGTTTTAATTTCGGGTTCAAAAGTTCAGGACAGACAGTCCTTAACTTTTAATTCCATGTTCAAAAGTTAAGGAAAGACAGTCCTTAACTTTTCATTCCAAGTTTAAATATTAAGGATAGGCAGTCCTTAAGTTTCAATTGCAGGTTCAAAAGTTAGGGACATGCAGTCCTTTACTTTTAATTCCAAGTTCAAATGTTAAGGACAGACAGTCCTTATGTTTTAATTTAAGGTTCAAAGTTAAGGAAATGCAGTCTTTAGCTTTTAATTCCAAGTTCAAATATTAAGGACACTTAGTCCTTAACTTGGTCTTGCACTTACAGTACACTTGTTCTTAATTATAGAAGGATTTCTTTATAAAATATATCCTCAGTTTCCCATTCTCTTGACTTGCAGGATGGAAACAATATGCATTATAGTTGCTTTTAATGGTAGATGGACTGAAGACCTGAGATGGACGGGCAGTCCGAGCGGACTATTTAGATTTTGGAGGATATGCTCCGAGCTTGTGTTATTGACTTTGGAGGTTTGTGGGATTAGTTCTTGCCCTTTCCAGAGTTTGCCTACAATAACAACTACCAGTCGAGCATCCAGATTGACTAGATGGCTCCTTATAAGGCTTTATATGGTAGGGATTGGTCGCCAGTTGGATGGTTCGAGCCAGGAGAGGATCGGTTGTTGGGTACAAATCCGGTGCAAGATGCCCTAAACAACGTGAAGATCATTAAGGATAGGCTTTGTACAGCTCAGACCAGGCAAAAGAGTTATCTGACCGTAAGGTTCGGGATGTGACATTCATGGTCGGTGAGCGGGTGTTGCTTCGAGTGTCGCCTATGAAAGGCGTAATACAATTTAAAAGAAGGGCAAGCTAAGCCCTAGGTTCATTGGCTCGTTTGAGATTCTTGATCGAGTAGGAGATGTGGCCTAAAGACTTGTGTTTCTATTGAGTTTATCAGCCGTGCATCCAGTATTTCATGTGTCCGTGCTTCAGAAGTATCACGACGATCCATCTCATGTATTAGACTTCAGCTCTGCCTAGTTGAACAAGGACTTGTCTTATGAGAAGGAGCCACTAGCTATTCTAGACTAGCAGGTTTGTCAGCTCAGATCGAGGAGTTTTCTTTTGATTTATGTTCAGTGGAGAGGTCAGTTTGTTGAGACAACGACCTAGGAGTCAGAGTTTAATATGCGGAGCTGATATCCACATCTTTTCACTGACTCATGTACTTCTTTTTTGTCTTTGTTCGAGGATGAATAGTTTTCTAGAGGTGGAGGATGCGATGACCTTAAAGGTCATCACTTGATTTACTACTAACTTTTGTGTTTTGAGGCCTTAAAATCCTCCTTTTATCTCACCTTAATTTGTTTGCTAGTCCGAGTGTATATCTAGAACACTTTTATGTGAAAGTTTGATAGAAATGCTAATTTGCCTTTAAAAATTAAATTTAAGTTCACTTTTGGTCAGAATTTTGGGTAAACAAAGTCGGACTCGTGATTTGACGATACTGAAGGGTCCGTTAAAAAATATAGGACTTCCGCATATGCCCAAAATTGAATCCAAGGTCCTAAGCTCGAGAAATAAAATTTTGAAGAAAAATGATGTTTAACTGAAATTTTTAAGAAGTTGTAGAAATTTGAATGTATTTGAAATTGATGGTGTCGGGACCGTATCTTGGTTTTTGAGCCCAGAACATGTATTATGTGAATCACACCCTCGGTTATTAAAATTTGAACTTAAGAGTTCTTAATATTCTTCTTTGATTTTGATGCTAAATTCGTTTTGAAAAGTGTAAATTTGGCAGTTTGATCGCTTGAGTAAGTCCATATGATGTTTTTGAGTTAGTATGAATGTTTCAATTGGAGCCCTGAGGCATCGGGTGAGTTTCATATAGGTTTCAAAAGGTTTTTACACTTAGAAAAGTTGCAGGGTTTGCTGCTTTCAGGTGCACATACATTTTGTGCATTGCTATCGCGGAGTAACTCTTGCGATCACGAAAGGGAAATTAGGACTGGGGTGGATTTATTCTTCATGAACGCGAAGTTACAATCACGAATCCACAGTATTGGGGGATTGCTCTTCGCAAACGCGACTGGTGTCACGCGACGCGTAGTGTAGAAATGGAGGTGGGCTAGGACTGGTCATTTCTTCTCCGTGAATGCATAATGTTGTCCGGAAACGTGAAGGACATGGGGGCTTACCCTTCGCGAATGCATAGGAGATATCGTGATCGTGTAAGTCTACTTCTGGCAGCCCTTCACGATCGCGATAGTGTTCTCCCGAACGCGATGAACACTGTCGCCCAACATTACAAACAATATCAAAATATGGATTTAGCCCATATTTTCATATTTTCAAAACTAGAGGGCATTGACGCGATATTCAAGGAACAAGTTCTTCCCAAAAGCATTGGTATATGATTCTAATCCTTTTTCTTTCAATTTCCCGTTGCATTTCATCAATCTTCATCTAAAAATCTGGGGTTTTTATGGTAGAAATTGAGAATTTGGGTAGAGTTAGGGATTTTCGAATAATTAGAATTTAGACCTCGTTTTGGAGTCAGATTTCGAAACTAATTACATATTTGGGCTTGTGAGTGAATGGGTGATCGATTTTTAGTCGGTAGCTCGAGTTTTGACCAAGTGCCCGAAGTCGATTTTTGACTTTTGGAAAAAGTGATAGAAAACCTGTAATTAAGCATTGGGTGTGAATTCTATTGTATTTATTGATGTTGTGAAATTAATTTGGACTAGAAACAAGTAATTTGGTGGCGAATTCTAAAGGAAAAGTGGTGTTTAAGGATTGAGTTGGCCTTTAAAGTTCGAGATAAGTGTTTGGTCTAATCTTAGCTTCAGGGAATAGGATTTTGGTCTTATTTTTTATGTATTAATTGTTGAGTACGACATAGGTGTGGGGACGAGTATCTATGTATCTATGTGAGTCTCGTATTGTACTTATTGTAGTTACGTTCTGTATTATTCCTACTTAATATGATGACTATCATTGTTGAATAAGGCTTATGAATGTATTCATGGTAATTGACTATTCTTGAGTATTGGCTCAAGTGGAGGTTTATGTTGAGAAACAATCATGGAAATGAGATGATATATATTGTTCTCATTCCTGGGATATTATTGTTATTGATATTGGTTCCTTTGATGGGATATTATTGATAAACTATTGTTCCTTTGCCGAGATACTATTTGATATCGTTGATTCCCTATCCCAAATTGTTTTATGATTGTTGCTTGGGTGAGAAAGAGTGTATAGCACGATGGGTGATGCCGTGCGTGAGTTTGAGAGTGTTAATGCACGAATGGTGATGCCGTGCCTTTATATGAGGCAAAAGCACAAAGGGTGATGCCGTGCCACACGATGTACAATGTCGTGCCATGATATGATTGAGAATACCCGAAGGATAATTCCGTGCCATGATTATGTGAGGTAAAATCACGAAGGATGATGCCGTGCCGATTATATTGATTCTTGTGGTGAGAAGGAGAGTAAAAGCACGAAGAATGATGTCATGCACTTGTATTGTTCTCCTTACTCTTACCTGTAGTTGAATTTTGGTGTAATTTATGCTTCTTTATTGAAATTCTGTTGTATTTGTTATCCCCCGCAACATGTTTCCCCTTCCCAACTTTAACTATTACTTCTGTTGTTGTTACTCACTGTATTGATATATCTTCACAAGTTTATTTGGTAGTCCTATCCTAGCTTCGTTACTACTTTTCCGAGGTTAGGCTCAACACTTACCAGCACGTAGGGTCGGTTGTGCTGATACTACACTCTGCACTGTGTGCAGATACTGGTACTAGAGCGTTTGGAAAATAGTAAGATTGTTGCCTTCAGTCCATCGGCGGAGACCCAAGGTAGTCCTGCAGACGTCTGCCGGCCTTGACGTCCCCTTATATCATTTCCTTTCTATTTTTACTTATTCGTAGATAGATTCGTGTATTTCTATTTATAATGTATTTGTAGTATTCGTAGATGGTCTGTGATATTGTAACACCAAATTCTGGGTAGAGTTGTATTTAGACCTATGCATTTTGTATTAAGCTAAACAATCAGATTTCGTCTTCCGCATTGCTTTTGTTATTATTATTTCTGCTATTTTTTTATATGTTATGTTGGAATTGTTAAGTAATTAAAACTAGAAAAGGTATTTAAATTGGAAAAGTTGGATTGCCTAGCTTTCACTAGTAGGCACCATCACGACTCCCGAGAGTGGGAAGACCATGTCGTAACATAAAGGACAAAAGTAGGGCTTGATCACCAGGCAGCTACCTTGCTAACTCCGATGAACCTACCACTGAGTAATCAACACCCTCCACCAGATTCAGAAACACCTCAATCTGCACGGAAGGTGCATAGAGTAATGTTAGTATGCCAACTCAGTAAGTAATAAAAGTAAATAAAGACTGAACAGTAGAAAACAAATAGAATCCACATCATAATAAACTCAGCAAGCACAACATGCTTTCAAATTGGAAATGAATCGATTATATCCTTTAAAACCCAGTTTTTGGTAAAAAAGCATTAATAGATGCTTTCCAACAGTTTCAGCAGTGGTTCAATGCAATTTATATTAAAAGTGATAAAAATCATAATCGGACCCGTGGGCAAAACATAGTTCGCATACATCCCCTCGGGCAAACATGAATTATACACAACCTCTCGGGCAAACCTCTCGGTCACTTATATACATCTCATAATATAAAAATCTCAGTGGAAATAATAAGGCCAAATCAGTAACTAAATTCCGAACATCTAGTAAAAACTCCAGTTTCAGTGAAAAATGCTTAAAACATTTGTTCAAAAGTTTCAATAGAGGCTCCGTAGAAAAAGGAGTGAAAATCGTAAATTCGTAAAACAAGCCCCTCGGGTAAAGCATCACTCGTATATACATAGCCTCTCGAGCAAGCCTCTCATTCACTTATGACTCAACGCTCCTCAATTAGCGCTCACGCTGAATAGACACCTTATAATAACCATTGCAGCGTGTAGCTCAATCCATAAATATATAGTCAACTGCGTTCATTGGGGGTGTACAAACACCGGATGAGTTCCTACAGCCCAAGCGCTATATCACTACGGCATGCGGCCCGATCCATGTCATCTATATACATATATATATACATATATATATATATACACACATATATATATACATATATATATATATATACATACATACATATATATATATATACATATATATATATATCATTGCGGCATGCAGCCCGATCCATAAATATATAATCCTCACAATTGGGCCCTCGGCCTCTTTCAGTCGTCAACCTTACGATCAGGCCCTGGGCATCTCTCAGTCATCAACCTCACAAGCCACTCAGGCTATAAGTCACAAAAAATGACTGAAAATTGTGAAGGCACGTTTACATACATTCTGCCCAGCACTTCTGCATCTGCGGTCCTCATGATGCTTCTGCGAGGCCGCATCACCGCAAAACTCTCTACTTCTTCAGAATCTCAGAAAAAGGCCATTCCCGCTTCTTCGGTTGCCTGACTGCACCTGCAATCATCGTAGATGGTGGGACAAAACTGCACCTATGACCCCTGCTTTGCATCTCTGCTACATAACCGCTTCTGCAGACCTCGCACCCGTGGTCCCAATCCGCAGGTACAGATATGACAGAAGCAGTAGCTTCAGCTGCTCTAATTCAAGTGCAATCTTTCAAATTCATCCCGAGGCCCCTGGGAACTCAAACAAAAATACGAATAAATCACATATCACCATTCAAACTTATTCCAACCTTCAGAACACTAAAAATAATTTCAAAACATCAAATCACCCTCGAATTGAAGCCTAAGGATTTCAAGCTTCTTAATGCCGTAACCAATCCAAAAACCTATCATACCTCATACAAATGATTTGAAAGTTTGCACACACATCACAAATAACGTAAAAGACCTACTTTAATTTCCAGAATCCAATTCCGACCCCGATATCAAGATTTTCACTATCGACCGAAAAATGCAAAATTTTTAATTCTCCCAGTTGAAGCCTAAATCTACCATAGAACTTCAAAATACATTCCGAACGTGCTCCTACGTCCAAAATACCCGACGGAGCTAACTAAATCATAAAAATCCAAATTCGATGTCAAATACTAAGAAGTCAAAACTGGGTCAAACCTTTCAGATTTAAAACTTCAAACTGAGAACCATTCTTCCATATCTATTCTGATTAACTTGCAAATCCATTAATCGACGATTTACATAAGTCATAATACATTATACGGGGCTAGTCATGCCCGAGAACTATCGAGTGAAGTGCAATCGCTCAAAACGAGCGGCCGGGTCGTTACATCCTCCCTAGTTAAACATATGTTCGTCCTCGAACATTTCCAGAGTTGTTACAAAAGCTAACAAATTGTTGTACAACATTATTAGGCACATACCCGGGGGTGATGCCACGTCACCCATCCCATGTAGGTCTCATAGCACAACATACTGAAATTCTGTAATGCAACCAAGGCTATAAAACTTAGAACAAAATTTCCACTTTTGAAATCATTTATAAGATCAAAATCTCACATCTATACTTTGAATAAGTCTGAACAAGCCATAACAAACCATACATGTAAACTTAGATGCAATTACATGACATAACACATAACTCAAACACGCATAGCGATAACTTGTAATCACGGCAGCTTTTTAAAACAACCGAACACCGGCCTCTTACCAAATAAAGCCTCATTCCAACATTTTCGTATACTACCAAAGATGAATGAAACACGCAGAAAGTCATAACCATTCCTCAGATCAACCATTCATAAAGCTCCCTCTCCTTTGGCAAAGACCATAGAAATTTCTAAGCCGAATCCTGATATTATCCTTCCAACATGCTAAAATCGAATCCGATAGTATCAATTCTAGGTCCAATGACCTCATCTCATCCAACACGAATACTCTGATGACGTGACATATCAACACAATCTAAAGACATAACCAGTGCAACAATAAGCAACAGGCCAAATGTACTCAATTCATAGAAAATGGATCAAATGAGAGATCTCTACCGCAAGATCACCAGTACCACCAAAACATGATGTTAAGAACCCATCACACACTGTAGGACCAGAAAACACAAATCCATCCCAAATGATCATACCGCCACATAACTTCACCACATTTTGCGATAATATCCAAACTCTAGTACACGAAGCACCTCAAGTTACCATGCTCAGAATCAATAACCATGCACGATTTGATGTCTAGAACCAAGAGTGAATCACCGTGACCACAGAGAAACAAATGACACAGTGAAAAATTGACCCGAAAGAACATACCAAATGCACAATCAATCGTGCAATACCAAAGTACTCATATCTCTCAAATTCTGTTATAAAGCTCAAATTGAAATACACCATATTTGAATATAATAAATGAATCCCAACTCCCAGTAACATAGAATAGTAACTCATAGATCACTTCAAAACACGAATAAGCTCAACAGATATCGAATGGCACATCCCTTAACCATAGCAGTTCAGAGTCAACAAATCCGACCCGCTGCAGAACGCACATTCATGATGGGCCTGCCAATGAATTCAAAATCAACTTTTCTCACACACAACAGATAAACAACCCTGTGAAAGTCCATAGTGACTGAGTCACAACACATACTACCCTCTGACTAACCTTAGCTACATTTTCACAGTCCACAACCATGAAACAATCGACTCACAAAAACTCTTAGTTTCCAAATCCATAGAACATTCAAATCACCATATCTGGTCTCAACTCCACCGGCTGAATGTACACACTTCTCCGGTTACACGGGCATCTTACGAGGAATACTCCTGAAAATATTTTGTGCGACTAGGCAAAAATATAAACTCCAACAATTGATCAAACAAGAGAGTGCCACAATACTAATGTTGTATCTATAAATCAATCACATTTCCCTTTCTAAAATGTATTCCCTCATCAAGCCACACCAATTAGCAACATCATTTGCCTAATTATTTGAAGCTTTCTATGCAGCCTAAGAATTTATGACCTTCCTTTCAGAACTCAACTGTGACCTTACACATGCAATATAAACCATACACAATATACCGCATATACCATTCCATCCTATGTCAAACATGAGGACTTCATAATCCATTCCGAGCCACAAGAAACTACGTACTAAACTAGCCAAGAACATTCCTTTTGATCCTATTTTAAAAAAAAATCACTATACATCACATGCTCCTCACGCTAGCATAAAACATACATATCTAACCGTGGTAGAAACCATCAAGAACTCTACAAATTCTATTTTCACAAAACAGAACCATCAAGACTGACTCATTCTAACCCAACCAAGCTACGAAATCTATCAAAACTTAATAGCATTGCCATGAAACACATGTAGAAACCTACCGCTTCATAAGCACCTAAGAACCGATTATATCCATTACCACGCCGATCCAACTTACTACCAAGTTGTCCAAATTCTCCGAGTTCCTTCCATATTACCTTCAAATTGATATATTTCCTTGCTAGTGCACCACTATCTTAAACTAAAACTTGCCCGTGAACTTTAGCATCAAACTACACGATCGTAAAGCTCATAAACCATTGTGTTCTTATGAAGCACCCCCAAAAGTACCACAACCGAGATACCACTTTGAAGAGATCTTTTGAAAATATAAAGCTATTACCTTTGCCTTTCTGATACTGGTATGTAGAATCCATAATGATACAGAAATGCCAAAAGTCTTTGCATCCTCTATTGTAAACCTCGGTTTCTAGCCAAATACACATCTTTAAAATATCAAATTATTACATGCAAATCTTGAATCCATCAATTGATTTAGAGAGTCATCCACTCTGTTCAAACCTTAATTAGACCGATCAAATAGACTTGAAGACTTGTGCTCCATTAGCGCTCCAACACTGAAGGAAGTAACCTCACCTTAATGCAACCAAATAAATTCCTGCTCCATTTACATGGCATCCTTCACCAATAACAACTCAAGTCATTCCATAATTCTTGTACACCCATAAGGTATAACACAATCCTTATGCAAAATTTCCTTTATTGCGATCATCCTCGATCTCATCCTTCGTAAGCCATAACTGATTCACTAGAATGCCTAAAGTTGGAACCAACATAGCACATAACCGTGCAATCAACTCGTCAATAGCAGACTCCCCCACTTGGCTCAAAGCCATTGATAAAAACACATAACAACTCATAATGGATATACTCCATAACTGTCATAATACCATAGTGAGATTAAAGTCAATCCCGCAAATGCCTGTGCAACACAGACTATCTAGTATTTCAAATCTTCTACAAATCTCGCATTCACCCTCGTAATAGTCAAGCCCACTCTCTTAAGAGATCCAAGTTTAAATTGCAAAACATATATTTTACTGGTAAAAGAGGTCTTCCAACAAACAACATAAGGATCACACAAACTTCAGAACACTCCGCATGAGATAACCCACCTGCTTCGCCTCAAACTAACATCTCTTTATACCCTTACACCATCATAACCATCACGTAATCACTTAATTCTGCCTGAGTCCAAACTCATAACACAACGTGAAATCTACTTCACTCCCTAACTATACAACATGAAAAGATCCTTTAACGCATCCACAACTCAGAGCTATAGTTCAAATCACAATGGAAATAATGTACCAGATAGTTCTTTCTACCCTTAAGCAGACCCTTATTGTCACATTCAAATCATATGAATATATCTCACAGTCACATCATACTCATCACGTAGCTATTCGATCATCACTTCCCCAAATAGGGACTCTATCGAACATATAGATCCAAAAGCATGTGCTTATGCAAGGAACACCTTAGTGCTCAAGCTACAAGCAGAGCCTGGCCTCAATTTCATTAGACTGTCCCACCATCAACACACAAAAATCACATCTCGCCCCTCAATCAGGGAATCACAAGTCGTTGATGCACAACAGATACCGAGCACTCATGCGCGCATACGAACGCATGGAAGCATTTCAAAGAAATACATTTCAAGGTGAATCAATGAAGCACGATAAGAATTCAAGAATGTGGGATTTCCTAAAGGTTCTCTAGTCTCTTGAGGATATATACAGATGTCTCTGTACCGATCCGTAGGACTCTACTAAACATGTTGATGACTCGTGAGACCTATGTGACCTAGGCTCTGATACCAACTTGTCACGATCCCAAAATCACCCCGGTCGCGATGGCACCTACCATGGAACTAGGCCACCCGACACGTTCCCAAAACCTATCAATATTTTTCCATTCTTAGGATAAAATCAAAGCTTTATTACAATAAACCTTTATAAAGTGTTTAAAATAAACCAACAATGTGGAAAGAAAGCCCGACATCTGGGTGTCACTTGTAATGAGCATCTACTACAACTGTATGAAAACCTCAAGACCGACATGGTCGGAAAAATCACAGAATACACTAAGGGAGTATAAGGAGGGAGAAAAGCAGTGCTACAATCACTAGGCAGGTACCTTGCTAACTTCGATAAACCTGCCACTGAGTAATCAACACCCGCCATCATGTTCAAAAACACCTGAATCGGCACATAAGGTTTAGGGAGTAATATGAGTATGCCAATTCAGTAAGTAATAAAAGTATATATAGAATCCACATCATGATAAACTCAGCAAGCACAACATGCTTTCAAATTGGAATATGAGTCGATTATCTCTTTTAAAACCCAATTTTTTTTGTAAAAATTATTTTAAAGATGCTTTCCAACAGTTTTGTGAGCATGTGATTTTTGCCCTACATGAATTGCTCCTATCAATTCAAACAAAATCATTTCTTTTATTTGTTTGCAATTTTGTAGATTTTGCAGCATTTTTCGTTAATTGTTTGTATTTTTTTGCATTTTAATTAGTAAAAAATATAAAATATGTTGCATGAGCATTTACAAGCTGATTTGATCATTTTTCAAGAATTAATTAGCAATTACTCGTTTTATAATAAAAAAATATCTTAATCTGCACTTTTAATTTTAATTTTGATTTTTAAGTGATTTTTCTTTTAATTTTGTTTAAATTATTTATGACAATAATTATGTAGGGGATGATTAGAATTTTATAGTTAAATTTAGGATTTATAACTAATTTAGGATTTTAGTAATTATAAAAAAATGAAAAATGAAAGAAAAATGAAAAAATCTGAAAAAACGAAATAAAAAGAAGAATAATGAAAACAATTCGGCTAACTGAATTCTAGCCCAAAAACCTTCAAACTCAGCCCAAGATCCACCCCAAATACCCGGTCCAAGCCCCAGCCTCTAAGACTCTTGAAACGACGTAGCATGGGGAGAATACTACGTTGTTTTGAGTTAGTTTGCGGCAAGTTAATCTTGGCCCTCCAATTTACCTCATCTAAGGGCTCCAATCGCTTTCCCATTTTAATTAAAATGTCCAAACACCACAACCTTAACCTAGGACCCCGATTTTATGTCGTTTCTTTCACTTTCATCTCTCACCACCGCCAGCACCACCAGAAAATCGCCATGCGGCGACGTTTGACCTCGTAATCCCTTGAAAACTTGACCACATAACCACTTTCATACCCCTATTCCAAATACACCATTATTTCCTTTCACAAACCACTCATCCTCTTCAAATCAGAGATCAAAGGCAGCACTGAAATACTTTTAGTCTTCTCTCTTTCTAGCTCCGATATGGTTTTTTATTGATCTTGGCAGCATCGACCAACTTCGATAGAGAGCCAGGTAGTTAGAGGTTCATTTGTGCGTGATGGACAGGTATGGTCATAAATCTCCGATGGGTCTTCCTCTCTGTTTCTCCTTCATTCTTGGCTCGTGATGGTAACTGTGACAAAGAGCACAAGCCATTGGAGAAATCCAGGCAAATGCTCAATGTTGCAGTTCACACCATGGGGTCGAGGCCCTTCGCACCAGTGCTATTCCTTTGTGAGCCATCGATCCAGTAAGTATTTATCTTCTTTTATGTCATTTCTTTTCCATTTAAGGTTCGTTTGATTTATTTCATTAGATATAATTGGGTCAGACGATGAAATAGATCTTGTTCATTTGTTTTTACTCAACTTGCATGGTTCATAGTTCTGGCCAGATTAATTAAACCCTGTTTCTATTTTGTTCCAATTATTTGAATTGTTTGGACTCAATGCCTTTGGCCTTCCTTGCTTTTGTTTCTGTTCTCTTTGGCCCAGACAACTTTGTTCAAAAACTTAGTTCTCGAGGTTGATGGCCTGAAAGTAGGTGGAAGTAGACTGTATTATTCAGGCCCATAATTTAAACAAGGTCTGGTTCATATGTTGACCATTGGAGACCTTTCAAGGGCCATAACAAGGTCATGGGGAGTAATTATCAGGGCTATAAAGGGTAGTTTTACAAAATAAAATAGAGAATCTTGCATTAAGTGAAAGTAGAAGCCCCCAGAACCTTCTAAATTGATGTTTCAATTTAAATATAAAAACATAAGTATTGTAACTTGGAAAACAAGTCAAAAATTGAAGGACTAACTAGCCAAAAAAGAGAAAAACTAAAAAGGACTAAAGGGTAAACTTACAATCTGAAGTTGTCCTAGTAAATTATATATAAAGGAACTGTTACGTAGGGCTAAGGGAGATTTTGGAAGAGCTGAAAAAATTCAAAAATTCTAGACGGCTAAAAGCTTTATAAAAAAACCTTGTTTTATTGAGTTCTTCTAGTAGTTTCTGAACCTCTCATGGTGCTGAAATAAGTTATGATTAGCTGACATTCAAAAAAATGAATTAAAACCAAGCTTGATTGAAGTGTCTTGGTCCATTGTTTGGACTGAAGCTATATTATGGGTTGTTTTACCTCACTTTCTGGGTTTGAAATTTTGTTTTAAACTGTTGATTCCGATGTCCCATTACTGCTGCTAGATTTCTAATTACCCAGCTGTGTTCTCTTCAGACTTTTAGGTACCTGCTCCTGAACCTTTGTCACGATATTTGGCTTGAAGTGGAAATGAAATGTGGAATTTGATAACTTCATCCTCCTTGGATTGAATTAGCTGAATTCATTCTGTGTACATGGCTTTAGTTTTGGCATAATTGAAACGATGTAGGCTAATTTTAAGGAGTATTATTAGTTTGTATTCGATATAGCTTTTGGATTTTATTATCATGACTAATTTGGACCGTTAAAGGCATGAACTGCTTAGATTATGCTCAATTATTCCAGTTTTAATGTAGTTTAGATTTCCTGCGATTAATAGGTAGTTTGTAGGTCATGTTTGCTTGATTTACTCGTCTTTACACTCCAAATAAGAGTGTCTGTAAGCCCTGTATATTTGTGAAGAGTTTTGATTAAATTGATGAATTCATGGTTCAATAAAATCCCAAATGTCAAGTTATGTGTGTTTTGTTGTCATTGGTGAAGTTCACGTTGAGACTCAAGCGTTATATGACATGTTAGGTCATTCAAAAAATGATGAGAAAATGACTAATGTTATGGAGATTCAAGTTTTCTTCCATTAGTAATGCTTGGCAGTTTGTTTTAGCAAATAGTTAGTACATTGTTCCTGTTTTTTAGCCATAACAGATCTAGATCAAAGACATATGCTAAAACGAGGGATTTGTGTTATTCAGTTAATTATTGTCAAATGATTTAATTTATAACTCCGATCTTATTAAAAGACCATATGTTTGTTGATTATGCCTATATTATTGTGGTTTGAGTATGAATAAATCAGATCACAAGAACCAGGCCCAACTAGGGCCCAGTTTCAATTGTTACCATTTTGTGAGCATATCATTGGGTTGGGCTGCGTAAGCTTCAACCATATTGTGGTCTCGTCCATCATTAGCGGGGCATTAAATAATTTTATTTGAGCCTTAAGTAGATAAAAAATAGATTATGACCTTTCAAGCTTAGTCCAATATCCTTTTAATTGGAATCGAGGTGGGTCGTGCGAAGTAGAATCACCAAATGTGTGGCCCTCGTATAAATTAATTCCTTAAAACACATAGAATTTGGGACGTGCCATTTAGCGAATCTTCATGGCACCCCGTAGAGTTAATAACGCGCTAGTTGCTTTAAGCTCGCATTTTAATAAAATTACTTTCTTAAACTCGGGCGCACATTTATGCGACTCAAATCCAAATCTCAACGATATTATAATATATCAAAATTCACGGGTGCATTTATGTGGCGTGATTTGAGATGTGTGTCAATAACGTAGAAATTTTTCTTAAAATTATTCCAAAACGATAAATAATTTAAAATTACACTATACTTTGAAACATGTATTAAAATCGGTTAATGGTAGATTATGATAGTTTAAGCGACCATGCTAGAACAACAAAATCCGGAGGTGCCTAAAATCTTCTCCCGGGTTAACAGAATTCCTTACTCAAGGATTTATGGTTTGCAGACTTCAAATAGGAAAGTCAAAATCTTCCTCGATTTGGGATTTATGACGAACTGGTGACTTGGGACACCAGAACAAACCTATCCCAAGTGGCGACTCTGAACAAAAATGAATAAATAATCACATTTCGAATAATGTCACTTAAATTAGAAAACTCTCTCATGCATTATCCTTCCTGGAGTGAAGTGTAACAAAGGAGGCGTGACAGCTCTGGCGACTCTGTTGGGGATCGAACCTAGAATCTATGGTTTAGGGTTCAAGAATTCAAGCTTAGAATAGCTATTATATTTTTCTCTACCTGTTATTTGATTTTCTTAAATGTTTCATCTTAAATATGCTAAATGATTTACCGCTTTGATATTATCTGAATTGTATATAAAACTATTACAAAACCCTTCTCTTCTCACCTTCAGGGATGTGCTCGCTGGTCGAGACTCCCTATTTTATTTAGTGTCATACGTTAAAGTAAGAAAGAGGCCAGACAAGTTACTAAGCCTAATGGTCTTTTGGTTCCCGATACGTAGCCCCTTCTCGATGCGAGCTCTCTGCTCGGGTACATAGTCTAGAACATATACCCAGGTTTTGAACCTAGAATAACTCAACCTCATATCGGATCCCTAGTAGGAACGTTTGTTTGCATCACGTGCATTTGACTTAGGAGACTCAACGCAAGAGTTGGGACTATCTAGGACAGGTTTACCTGAAATAAAAAGACCATCCTGATGCCTCTTACTTGCTACGTGTGCATTTGTTTGCTTTGGATCTGCATGTTGACCAGCTTGCAAATAATGGGAGAGAATTGAAAAGAGAATATCAATGGTAGGGTTTAAGTGAGGATGATCACCGGTTTTGAAAAAAAACAAGTACCCAAATAGTGTTTAAACTCTGCTGAATTTTTGAGAAAAAAAAACAAAAAGAAAAGTTTTTCCAAAAAATAGTTGGTTTTTGTCAAATCTGTCCGAACTATGCCAGTTTGATTTTCACTTTATGTGAGATACGTAGGCAACCCTATCGTGTCAAACTTCCCTTTTTGCAAGATTAGCCAAAAGCAACAAAAGTTAATCTTAGTCACAAATAAGTAGGATATGCCATTCTTACTTAATATAAGTCGAATGTCCCCAAAAAGGTGCCGGAGGGCTGTTTTTGCAAGAACAGTCACCTTGGGTCATTCCCAACGGCTAGCGAGCAAATCCTTCGAATCTTCTTTCCTGAAGTGCTAAAAGGTTGTATCGGCAAAAGCAGGGTTTTGTTTTTGAAAACTAAAATAAGAAATAAAAAGAGAATTTAAAAAAAAATATATAGTGTTACTTCTCATTAAAATAAGTCATTAAATCACCTTAATAAATGTGCATGATGAGCACGAATGAAATTAAACCCTTCACAGTCCTTAAGGAGATTCCCCTGAAGCTCCACATGTGGTGGAATGATCTAGCAAAAAGCAGTAAAGAAATGGGGGTGAAAGTTCTGGGAGGCCTTGTCGGACTATTAAATGTCAAGCCAAGGTCGGACATAATTGAAGCCTTGATACCATTTTGGGACCCAACTTCCAATGTATTCCGCTTCACTGATTTTGAGATCACACCAACATTGGAGGAAGTAGCTGGTTATGCAGGCCTCAATGGGAATCTTACAAGTCGATATCCGCTGTCACCAAGACCAGTGTCCCCTCATAGCTTCCTGGATTTGCTAAGCATTAGTCGGGATGTCCAAGATAGAAATATATCCGAAGGGTACTACACACTCTAGTTTCTGTATCTTCGATATAGTAATCCCCGTGGTTTTGAATAGTCAAACACTAGCCTAACCCATGCCGGAAACAAAGACAAGTGGAAGGCAAGACGGAGTTTAGCTTTCATGGTGGCCTTTATGGGTGTTGTGGTTTGTCCACAGAAGGATGGAAATATAGAGATAGGTCTTGTGGGAATGATCGGCGTGGCAATCAAAAAAGCCAACAGCACTTTGATTCAACTGATCGTGTCTGAAATCTACCGAGCCTTGATCATCTGTTGGGAAGGAGGAAAATTTTTCCAGGGGTGCAACTTGCTACATCAATTATGGATGCAGGAACACCTCTGCCACCAGGTTGGGTACATGAATTATGGTTTAACCGGTCTGAGCTGTAGTGAAGATTTTGAAAGTCGGGTAGCAGGTATTGAATTCCCTACGGGTAGTGAAGCTTGGCTTGAAAATTTGAGATCCTAGACTGCCGATAAAATTGAGTGGGCATTTGGATGGCTTCTCATCACCGAAGCAGTGTACAGATCAGCTGAAGTATTTTATATCCTCTTAATAGACATTTGGAGCATCCAACCTTATGCTCCCTACAGGGTGTTGCGTCAACTAGGAAGATCTCAAATTGTCCACAATGACGAAGATCTGAGTAAACATGCAATTTAACTGGGTCTAAAAGCTGCATTCCTAGAAGGAAAAATTCGCCAAATATGGAATGAATGTAGGTTTCTTGAACCTAAGACCATAGCACGAAACCGAGCCAGAGGAGAAGTGGACCCCAAATATGTTGAATGGTTCAGTGAGAAATATCAAATTCCTGAAAGGCCGCAAAGAGACCACATGTCCAACAATTCACAGTTGAGGTGCAGCCGCAATGGGACCGGTTGACCAATGAGAATGAATACAAGGCAAAAATAGGCCAATTGGAAAGACAAGTCATGAAACTTCAATCTGAAAACGGCGTTCTTACCCCGAAAAATGAGGCCCTTGGAGATCAGATCATAAGGATGGAAACAACTGCCAATAACCCTAAAAGAATTCGGCCTGATGAGAGACTTATAAGTGGACTAAAAAGGAAAGTCCTTGAGTGTCAAGTAAAACTTGGAAAAGTCTGAAGATAGCCTAGCAAACAGTTGGGCACGATGGATGAAGAGAGCAGAAGAACAGGTACGGTTCGTGCAACAAATGAAGAGAAATTATGAAGGGACCATTACTAGCCTAAGAAGAAAGATAACCATTCTTGAGGATGAAATGACCAAGCGAGCTAAAGATTTCGCTGACGGGGAGTACTATTATATTCTAAGGGCTAGAATGGAGGAAGAAATACTGCACATACAAGATCAACACTTTCATGATTCCCAAGTGTTAGAAGCCCGGAACCAGCAGATAAGACAATTAACCCAGCAAAAGGGTAGAAATTAGGGGGAGAGGATCAGAACCATCGCTAACTACATTACCATAAAGTTCCAAGCATGCGAGTATATGACTCGTACAACCTTCTACCTTCTTTGTTGCGGTGATGATTTTTATGGGTCAAGTAATGAGTAATTTGGAGCAACTACAAGGGGTCTCGCACATAAGCCCGCGAAAAGACCGAATGATGCCCCGCGGGCCCCAATAGTGGAAGCTTTAATGTATTCTTGACTTTTCAAACGTTGAGTTTGTATTTTGTTTCATTTCGAGTTTGTATTTTATTTCCAAGAAACAAATTAATTTAGCATCTTTGTAATTGAAGTTTTATTAATGAAATTTAAAAATCCTCAAAAAATTGTTTCCTATTCTTTGCATTTGTTTTTCAAAGAGCTACACTTGGTCTGATTCATGCAGGGTCATGATATGTAGGAAATCTCCGTACGATTTGACCATATCCCTAAAATAAAAGAATAAATAATAGAGGAAAAGAAACAAAAGAGAGAGAAATAAGAAAACCGAGAGAAAGAAACCATGGCAAAAATCGAAGGCCAGAATGAAAGAAAAGAAAAGAGAGTGGGAAAAGAAAAATGAGGAAAATGAGAAAAGGGCAAAAGGAAAGAAAAGGCAAGGAAAGGAGAGTGGAAATCAAGAGAAGAAAATGGGAAGAGATCAGGAAAAGTCGGGATGAAGCATGCAATTGTTGCAAAACATGTAGACACCCATTTAACTGCATAGGTGAATCATACCCCAACATGCGATTACATGTTTGTTATTTGTCTCAAACTAACCATTTGCTGTTGTAACCAGTCCAAGGTTTTTATAAATGGTGGTTGGTTTTTTTGGTAACCTGGCTTCACATCCATACTTCACCAGATCAAAAGTAAGCATCGGAATGTCTTCAAAGATTACTCTGCCAGCAATTCATATCACGGATGAGAGCCTAATCTCGTGCATCCTTGTTTCAGAATCAGAAACTGGCAAGGAAAATAGGTTATTGCGTCTCAACATGATAGAAATTTGGGAAACCTGGTCAAATGAAAAGGAGACGCCCAGTGCAATTCCCGATTTTCTCGAGCTTTTCCCTAGAATTGTTGGAACTTCCACTGGCCAAATCAGTCATCCAAATATCCCACTAGGACACCCAACCATCTCGGCCTATTTTGTTGGAACATCCTCTGAGACTCGTCCCCAGATGTTCATACCCAGCGTGGCCCCAAACATCTTTACCGCTCCCCCATGTTCAGCTACTACACAACCTGCACTGCCTAGGCCCACTTTTGATCCTTTAGCCTTTACATTCCAAACACTCACTCCCTAAATGGAGCCTCTTCAATTTCGCGCTTATTCTTACCCTCAGCCACCTCAATTTGAGTTCATTCCGGGACAAGAAAGGACTTCCAAAACTCTTGAGCACAAAGACATCGCAAGAAAGAGAGGAGTATAGAGCAAAGCCTCAAGAACATCTAGGGCTTTAGTGGGCAGAAGAGTGTGTCGTATGTTAATCTATGCATGTTTCCCTATGTGCACTTGCCCCTAGGATTCAAAACTCCAAAATTTGAGAAGTAAGATGGGCACGGTGATCCTATTGCTCATCTCAAGAAATACTGCAATCAGTTGCGAGAGGTCGGAGGAAAAGAAGAATTACTCAAGTCTGGTGGGTATTGACTTCGAGTTGTACATGGATCAACACATATCTCGGTGGCACATTTGGGACGACCTCGCTAGAGACTTTGTCAGACAATTCCATAATAATATAGACATTACTCTAGACAGAAACTTAGTGTCCAACTTGAAAAAGAAGTCCTCGAAGAGCTTTCAGGAATACGCAATCAAATGGCGTGAGCAGGCGTCTAGAGTAAAGTCTCTGATGGATGAGGTCAAAATGGTCATAGTGTTCATCCAGGCTTAGAAAGCTGACTACTTCCAGAATATGATGTCAACAATGGGTAAACCATTCACGGATGTTATCAAAATCGGGGAAATGGTGGAAAATTGATTAAAAACAGGTAGAATTCTTAGCAAATCCGCTATTAGAGAAACCTCCTAAGCCATCTACGGCGGGTCTGTAGGAGTAGCAAGGGGCAAGAAGAAAGAAGAAACGTCCATGGCAGCATTAGCTGCAAGAAGAAACCGTGCTCCCAGATCTATGTTCGCAGAAAGAACTCCTCAGCATTATTACCCTCACCAGGACATTGCCTATGCTCCTCAGCCATATGCGGTCATGGATGCTCAACCCTTTGTCCAGCCGCAGCAATAAGCCAACAGGAACCAAGCTCGATTCCCAAGAAATCAGCCTCCTCACCAAAACCACTATAACCCCTATCCTCCCCAGAAAAACTTCTAACCTCGTGAACTACCTAGAAGGGAAAATTTTACACCGATTGGAGAATCCTACTCCAGTTTATTTTTGAAGCAACCAAATGGGTCTGCTGTAGCCCGTACCTTGAAATAGGCAAAACCCAAAATCGCCTTCCTACCAGTGAGGAACTCGATATGCCTATCACTCAGGAGCTGAGGGACTTGACATGGAAAACTGATTGTGTTAAGGGACGAGGACCTCCCCAACGTGACCAAGAACCCATTGGCGCCCCACAACAACGGACCGGTAATTGGAATGATCTATGAAGACAAGGAATTCGACTCGGCGTGAAAGCCTTATTTGCCTTTGCTGATTTGGAGAGATAGCCAAAAACATCCCCAAACCAAGATGAAGGGTTTATAAAGAAAAAAGCCACACACCCCAAAACAAAAAAGAAAATTGAGGCAGAAACTGGGCATCACCCGCCAAAGACATTTTTCTTTATGTCCCATGGGGCCGCAAGGAAAAACCTTTGCCTTTGAGTCCTCCCTAGAGATTCGAACTAAACAAGATCACCCAGATGTACATGCCAAAGGGAGCTATGTAGTGTGGGGGCAAACTAATCCACCAAGACTGAGTGAGCTCGTGGTTATTGGTCGCGCGGCACAGAAGTCCATGATTAATCCTTCTGCGGTGCCCTGGAATTACCATAAAACAGTGGTGACATATAAAGGGAAAGAAATCTCAGGAGAAGAAAACTACCATGCGGAAAAGCATTCCAATTTGGAAGAAGTAAGCAACGCTACCAGGAAGCGCTTTCCAGCCAAAAAACTAGTGAGTGTCGAAGAGGTGGAAGTTTTCTTTTAAAAAATGAAAATGGTGGATTATGATAGCTTCGAAAGTTTTCTGAACAAATCTCTTTGCTTCTCTGTTGATAAAATCCCCCGACCACCAGAAAGTACTAGTCAAGACCCTCAATGAGTCATACGTGCCAGCTGAGACTTCCATAGAGAAACTAGAAAGAATGGTAGAAAGATTTTCGCTGTCAACCAGATTTAATTCAGCAACAATGACTTGCCCCGGGAAGGGGCTGCACATATTAAAGCCCTGCACTTAAGTGTAAAATGTGAAGGATATAACGTGAAAAGGGTTATGGTAGACGGATTTTATGGGGGGGATATCTGCCCACGCTCAACATTACAGTGCATGGAGACAGGGACTGGAAGGATTTGTCCCAATAATGTCTATGTACAAGCTTTTGATTGTATCAAAAGGGACACGGTTGGAGAGATCAATATAATTCTAATCATCGGTCCGGTTGATTTTGTGGTGACTTTCCAAGTTCTTGACATGGAAACATCCTATAAGCTTCTTTTGGGGAGGCCATGGATCCATGCAGCAGGGGTTGTACCTTCCACTCTTCATGAGATGGTAAAGTTTGAGCATGAAGAACAAGAAATTGTGGTCCATGGGGAAGACAAGCAATCAATTTATTGAGATCCCTCAGTCCCATTCTTTGAAGCGAGAGAAGGCAGTGAGCAGATAGTTTACCATGCCTTTGAAGTTGTGGTGACAGACCAGTATGGAGAAGGAAACCATTGCCCCAAACTCTTCCTTTTCAAAGCATCAATTATGGTAGATGAAGAAATCATACGACATGGCTGCAAGGAATAGCTGAATTAATTACTCTGCCAGTCGTTGAAAAGTTCTTCGGGGTAGGCTTCTGACCTACTCCAAATGACATAAAATGGGCAAAAGATAGGAAGCATGATGGATGGGTCCTGCCTCAACAGTTGCCACATTTGTATGAAATATTTGTCAAGCCAAAGTACAATAAAGAAGAAGAGGGGGAGGTTTTCACAGCTGAAGAGATTGAGGAAATATGTGGGGCAATGAGAAAGATACAATATGAAACCCATATGGTTCATCCAGGAGAGGGCTCGAGCACCGCTAATATGCTGTACATGGGACTCGAGGCCAAATTACAGAATTGCAAGGCTACACCATTCCCAATCAGGCAGGAGTCTTGGTAGACTAGTCCTGCCACTTTTTCTGCATCGCAAGTCATACCAAGGTGAAACTCGGATGTTTTCTTTAAAGTTTCTTGTCTTTTTTATTTCCAAATGTAAACCCTGTTATCTTCCAATTCCAAGAAATGAAATCAATATTTCATCGTTCATTTTTATTTATTATTTCTGGTTTTTTCTATTATCTCTTTTGTTTCTTTTTTCATTTCTAATAATGCGAATTTATATAACATGACATGCTTGCGGACTGTGTGCCCAGATCCAAACATGCTGCCTAATTGTGAAATAATGAACCAAGAACCAGAATACGATGAAGAAGAGACTTTTTGGGAAATAAATCGAGAACTAGAACATTTTGAAAATAAACCTAAGCCAAACCTAAATGACATTAAGCTGGTTAATTTGGGTAGTTCCGAAGATATCACGGAAACCAAAATGAGCATCCACGCAAATGAAAAAACTCGGGATGCACTAATCCAACTCTTGTTCGAGTTCAAAGATTTGTTCGCGTGGTCATATGATGATATGCCGGGACTAACTGTTGATTTGGTAGTGCATAAATTTCCAACTTATCTCGAGTGCCCACCAATTCAGCAAAAATAGAGAAAATTTAAAATTGATGTCAGTGATAAATTCAAAGAAGAGATCACGAAGCAGTTCGGAGCAGAAGTAATCCGAGTGGTCCGGTACACAGCATGGTTGGCCAACATAGTTCCAGTGCCAAAGAATGATGGAAAACCCGAGTGTGTGTGGATTATAGAGACCTGAACAAGGCAAGCCCCAAGGATAATTTCCCTTGCCGAACATCCACATCCTTGTTGATAACTGCGCCAAACATGAGATACAATTCTTCGTGGGTTGCTACGTAGGATATTACCAGGTGTTGATGGATGAAGTGGATGCAGAGAAAATAGCTTTCACCACACCTTGGGTAACCTACTGCTACAGGGTTATGCTTTTCGTACTGAAGAATGCCGGGGCAACCTATATGAGAGCCATGACTACCATCTTCCATGATATGATGCATCAAGAAATAGAGGTGTATGTGGACAACGTGATCATCAAGTCCAACTCACGATGACCAGGTGTGGGATCTAAGGAATTTATTTGAACGGCCGCGTAGATATGATTTGAAATTGAACCCAGCCAAAGTGCGTTCAGAGTTTCGTCGGGCAAATTTCTAGGATTTATAGTCACCGGGAGAGGTATTGAGTTAGATCCAACGAAGATAAAGTCTATTCAGGATTTACCTCCTCTAAAGACCAAGAAAGATGTTATGAGCTTGTTAGGAAAATTGAATTATATCAGTCAGTTCATCGCCCAGCTAACTTCCACATGTGAACCCATATTCAAATTTCTAAAGAAAGATGCAGCGATCAAATGGACGGATTAATGTCAAGAAGCTTTTGATAAGATTATAGATTACCTGTCCAACCTACCAGTCTTGGTCTTCCTTGAACTAGGGAGGCCACTATTTCTGTACCTGATAGTCTTAGGAAGTTCCTTTGGTTGTGTCCTCGGGCAACATGATATCACTGGAAAGAAATAGTAGGAAATATACATAAGCAAGAAGTTTACTAGCTACGGGGCCAAGAATACTTTTCTGGAAAGAACCTGTTCTGCTTTAACGTAGGCTGCTCAAAAGTTGAGACATTACCTACAAGCCTACACCACCTACCTCATAACTGAGATGGATCCATTGAATACATATTCCATAAGCCAATGCCTATCAGAATATTAGCAAAATGGCAAATCCTGCTCACTTAGTTCGACATAGTCTATGTCACCCGCACAGCCATGAAAGACAGGCACTAACGGGTTACGTGGCTGAAAACCCGGTTGATGATGAATACCAACCTCTAAACACTTATTCCCAGATAAAAAGGTACACTTAGTTGAGGAAGTATTAGAGGATACGACAACTTGAAAAATGTTCTTTGACGGAGCAGTAAATACAAAAGGTGTGGGAATATGGGCAGTCTTGACCTCACCCACTGTCAACACTACCCGACTATAGCTAGGCTTCATTGTTTTTCTGCACAAGCAACACAGCCGAGTATGAGGCCTGCATCATGGGCATTAACATGGCAATCGAACCAGATATCAAAGAGTTGTTGTTTATGGGGGACTTAGATTTGATTATTCGGCAGGACCGGGGGGAATGGGAAACTTAAGATGTTAAGATTATCCCTTCATATGGCAGATCTTAGTAAGCGGTTTAAGTCAATAGAGTTTAGGTACATCCCCGTGGTCACAACGAACTAGCTGATGCACTCGCCACTCTAGCCTCGATGTTTGCTCTACCCAGGCAATGCCCACATTGATCCTTTGGAAATCCAAATCAGGGAAAAACATGGTTACTGTAATACAACTGAGGCAGAACCAAGTATTCAGCCGTGGTACCATGACATTAAAAGATTTTTGAAAACATAGTAATGCCCCGAGCAGGCTATTAGGGACCAAAAAAGAACCATTAGACGGCATGCAGGTGGTTTCTTCTTGAGGGGTGATGTCTTGTTAAAAAGGACTCAAGATCTCAATTTTGAAGATGTGTTGATACTGAAGAAGCTGGAAGGATCATGTACAAAGTACACGCAGGAGTGTGCAGATCCCACATGAACGGATATGTTTTGGCAAAGAAAATTCTTTGAGCAGGCTATTACTAGATAACCATGGAGAAGGATTGTTTTAGCTTTGACCGAAAGTGCTATCAATGTCAGGTGCACGGTGATTTGATTCATGCACCACCCACGGAACTGCACCCCATGTCATCACCCTGGCCATTCCCCGCTTAGGGCATGGACGTCATTGGGCCAATTGAGCCAAGAGCTTCAAATGGGCATATGTTCATACTAGTTTCCATTGACTATTTCACAAAATGGGTCAAAGCCATTACTCTTAAATCTATCACCAAGAAAGCGGTAATAGACTTTGTACACTCCAACCTTATTTTTCTATTTGGTATTCCCGTAACCATTATCACGAATAATGCGGCAAACCTCGATAGTCGTTTGATGGAGGAGATATGCGAACAATTCTAGATAACGCATTAGAACTCTTCTCCTTATCGGACCAAGGATAATGGCGCCGTCAAAGCAGCAAATAAACAAATCAAGAAGATCTTGAGAAAGATGATTTAGAGTTCCAGGCAATGGCATGAAACGTTGCCTTTCACATTAATAGGATACCGCACCACAGTGCGTACATCAGTAGGAGAGACCACATACCTCTTAGTCTATGGAATTGATGTTGTGATACCCCGGAGGTGGAAATCCCTTCTCTCTAAATCATCATTGATGCTGATATTGATGACACGAAATGGGTCAAGACTCATTTGGAACAACTAACCTTAATTGATGAAAAATGAATGGTTGCGGTCTGTCACGGTCAATTTTAGCAACAAAGAATGGCCCGATCTTATAACAAGAAAGTGCGGCTAGCAATTTTGAAGTGGGACAAGTTGTGTTAAGGCGCATTCTTCCTCATAACTAGAAAGCAACGGGAAAATTTTCTCCTAACTGGAAGAGCCCGTACATCATCAGAAAGATATTGTCGAAAGGAGCATTGTATCTAGGTGACATCGAAGGAGATGATCTCGAAGAAACCATGAACACAAATACAGTAAAAAGGTACTATGTCTAAGCTCTCTGCAACAATGACTCTGTACAATTGAGATGATGAAGGATTTCATTCCCGCTATCCAAACACAATCGACCCTTTTGCAAACCTATTTGAGCCAGTTACTCTTCTTTGGTTACCCTCTTTAGGCCCTAAAAGTGTTGTTGAAAAATGAAATAAAAAAATAATAAAGAGAAAGAGAAAAACAAAAGAAAAAAATGAAAACAAACAAAAGAAAAACCAAAAACAAAGCTTCCTGAACTATGTCTGACTTGATTCTGAAAGGATACGTAGGGAGCCTCTCTCTGGGGTTCAGTCACACCAAAACAAAAATCCCAATTCCCCCCAAAAAATGAAACTGGGGTAGATGATGTAGTGGTTCGAAAAAAGCCCACCAGAATGGTTCTAAAGTTGTAACTTCAGTCAAATTCCTCATACCCAAACCCTGTCCAAGTCCTTCCGATCAATTGGCAAAGGCACTGGAATGGGAAAACACCGCTGTTGGAACTTGGTGCAATTAAACTGAGAGAAATAAAATAAGAGTCTTATTGGTGAAAACCTACAGGCACAATAAGGTGACGGTGAGTAGACAATTTGAAAATGAGAGAGTCCGCTTATTAATAACTCGTAAAGAGCACGATTCGGTGACGGTGAGAAGAGAAATGAGAAAGGTCGATTAGCGAAAACCCTAAAACGGCGTCGTTGGCCGAAAATAAGATATTGTCCACCATTGAAAGTCTTGGCAAGATTGCTTGGTTTTGAAATGCCGATTAATGAGTTTATGAGAGGCGGAGAAGAGTCTGTGCGGGTTAGGCATCCAGCCCAAGAAACATGTCATGTCTATTTTGAAGTTTGCACGCACCCCAAATAAGTCCTTCTTGTCTCCCTGAAAGGGATGCTCCTCTTTAAATTCATTTTTTCTTGCCTTCGCTTACTTTTCCTTGAGTCCTTTTCGATTTAACTTTGTCTCCCGAAACTAGTACAAAGAAAAGGTGGCAAGATTGGCTTTACAAGGCTCTGCCTAAAGACAGAAAAGGATACCCAGCCTCAGCGGGCGCATCTAGCCGATCTCGAATGGGCATCATGGCTGATGCTTCGAAACAAAGTGGTTGAAAAGAAAAAAATCCAAAGTCAAAGGTCCTAAAGGCGGAATGAAATCGAGGCCCCATACGGGCGAGTCATCATGAAAGCTTTAAAGTTGATCCCTTTTGGTTGCAAGAGAGATTAATCTTCAAGACCAGCAAGCATACAAGGTTTCTTAACAGATGCAGGGCCTAGATCAAGCAATCAAGGTCACAAAATCAACAACCATTTCAAATTAACAATTAGGCTTTGTTTGAAAATCTGAAATAGGTGTAGTCCAAAACAATCGTGCAAGAAGAACTTGTAGCCAAGAGCAAATGCGCAAGAGCTAGGAGTTGCTTCACAACAACAATTAACCTAAAAGGGAAGTTCCCTTCAAACCCTTTCCTGCACTCTTACTAAAAAAAAGGAAAATCACATTCCCTAGTTGTCCCCAGCATAACTTGAGGACCTTTTTCCCTGGCATAACCCAAGGATCATTTTCCTTAAATCCCCAGCATAACCTTTAGGTCCTTTCCCCTTTCCCTCGGCAATAACCCGAGGATCATTTTCCTTAATCCCAGCATAACTAGAGGATCGTCTTCCTTTCATCCCCGGCATAACCCGAGGATCATGTTCCTTTAATCCCCAACATAACCTGAGGACCCTTTTTCCTGGCATAACCCGAGAATCATTTTCCTTAAATCCCCAACATAACCCGAGGATCCTTTTTCTTTTATCCCTAACATAACCCCGGGATCATTTTCCTTAATTCCTAGCATAACCTAAGGATCTTTTTCCTTTTATCCCCGGGATAACCCGAGGATCATGTTCCTATTATCCTCAGCATAACCTGAGGACCCTTTTTCCATAGCATAACCCGATGATCATTTTCCTTTTATCCCCATAAGAAACCTTTCTTTGTCCCGGTATAACCTGTGGATCCTCCCTGGCATAACCCAGGAGCCTTTTCTTCTATCCCGGCATAACCCGTGGATCCTCCCTGGCATAACCCAAGGACCTTTTCTTCTATCCCGGCATAATCCGTGGAGCATAAACCATGAGCCTTTTCTTCTCTCCCGTCATAACCCATGGATCCTCCCTGGCATAACCCAGGAGCCTTTTATTTCTCATCCCGGCATAACCCGTGGATCCGCCCTGGTATAACCCATGAATCTTTTCCTTCTATCCCGGCATAACTCGTAGATCCTCCCCGGGATAACCTAAGAGCCTTTTTGTTTATCATCCCGGCATGGCTTGTGGATCCTCCCTTGTATAACCCATGAGCCCTTTCATGTTTCCAGCATAACCCGGTAATTTTCTAGCACAACCTGGTGATCCTCCCAATTTAAGGCTTCATTCCCAAGGATACACAATCTTGGTTTTGATTGCTTTCAATGAAAAGTAGCTTAAATTTGTGTTGCAAATAACTCACGAAATTTTTCTAGTGAAAATTGGGGCAAAACAATTTCGTTCGTTTGTTTGTTTTGGTGTCCGAACAGGTTTTATCTCAGGCACAGGATTCGAGATGACCGAAAGAGTGAGTCTCAATCTAGAATAAAGGAAAGGAAGAATATAAGGAAAAGAAGCAAACTCAGAGTGTTCGAAGAAGAAACGATTTGGACTGCTGAAATTTGATTCAAAATAACAAGTTTCGCATGTCCCGTTCTGCTCCAATGGTGAAGAAAGAATCAACACCTATAGCTTACGAGCATCAAGATTTAGGTCGGGGTCCACAGAAAATTCAGCTACAACTCAAAATCAAGGTTCAATAAATTTATAGATAGGAATCTTGTAACTCGTAGTTGATAGGCATAGCTAGATTAGGTTTTGATCATTTGGTGTAACAAGGAGGTCAGCAAACAGTTGCAGCATCAGTGAAACCACAGCTCCTGGTAGTCCCAGCTACCAAAACTTCATGAACAACACTGACCTTATTCCTCTTTAGCCAAGGATATGTAGGAAATCTCTGAAGCAAGGTGCGGTCAAGCTTTTCAAAATGCTTCTCACGTAGTATTCAAACGGGCAAAAATCGCTCGTGTCCGCTCACTTATCTTTGCACGAAAATTCTTCGTATTTCCAGGCAAAGAGGGGCCGCTGTGAACATATGATTTTTCCCTACACGAATTACTCCTATAAATTCAAACAAAATCATTTTTTTTATTTGTTTGCAATTTTGTGGATTTTACAGCATTTTTCGTTAATTTTTTGCAATTAGTTTGTGCATTTTAATTAGTGAAAAATACAAACGCGTGCACATTTAGAAGCTGATTTGATCATTTTTAAAGAATCTATTAGCAATTAGTCATTTTATATAAAAATAGCTTAATTTTCACTTTTAAGTTTAATTTTGATTTTCAAGTGATTTAGTTTTAATAATGTTTAAATTATTTCTCAAAATAATATGTAGGGGATGATAGCATTTCATAGTTAAATTTAGGATTTATAATTAATATAGGATTTTACTAATTTTTAAAAAATTAAAAATGAAAGAAAAAATGAAAAAATCTGAAAAACCCAAATAAAAAGGAGAATAAAGAAAACAATTGGGCTAATTGAATTCTAGACCAAAACCCTTCAAACCCAACCAAGATCCACCCCAAATACCCGGTCCAAGCCCCAGCCTCTGAGACTCTTGAACATAGTATGGGGAGAATACTACGTCGTTTTAAGTTAGTTTGCGACAAGTTAATCTTGGCCCTCCGTTTTACCTCATCTAAGGGCTCCAATCGCTTACCCATTTTAATTAAAATGTCCAAACAATAAAACATTAACCTGTGACCCTGATTTTATGTCTTTCTCTTTCACTCTCATCACTTACCACCACCGCCACCACCGGAAATCGGCATGCGGCGGCGTTTGACCTCCGAATCCCTTGAAAACTTGACCACATAACCACTTTCATACCCCTATTCCAAATACACCATTATTTCCTTTCAAAAACCACTCATCCTCTTCAAATCAAAGATCGAAGGCAACACTGAAATAGTCTTTTTCTTCTCTCTTTCAAGCTCTGATCTGGTTTCTTCTTAATCTTTGGCTCATCGACCAACTTCGATGGAGAACCAAGTAGTTAGAGGTTCGTTTGTACATGATGGATAGGTATGGTCATAAATCTCCGATGGGTCTTCCTCCCCGTTTCTCTTTCATTCTTGGCTCGTGATAGGAACTGTGACAAAGAGCATAAGCCATTGAAGAAATCCAGGCTAATGCTCAATGTTACAGTTCATATCATGGCTTCGAGGCCCTTCTCACCAGTTCTTTTGCTTTGTGATCCATCGATCTAGTGAGTGTTTATCTTCTTTTGTCTCATTTCCTTTCCTTTCAAGGTTCGTATGATTTAGTTCATTAGATATAGTTGGGTCAGACGATGAAATAGGCCTTGCTCATTTATTTTTACTCAACTTGCTTAGTTCATAGTTGTGGCTAGATTAATTAAACCCGATTCTTGTTTTGTTCCAATTATTTGAATTCTCTAGACTCAATGCCTTTGTCTTTCCTTGCTTCTGTTTCTGTTCTCTTTGGCCTAGACAGCCTTGTTCAGAGCCTTAGTGCTCGATGGCTGAAGGCCTGAAAGTAGGTGGAACTGGGCTATATTATTCAGGCCCATAGTTTAAACAAGGTCTGGTTCATAAGATGACCCATTGGAGACCTTTCAAAGGCCATAACAAGGTCATGGGGATTAATTATCAAGGCTGTGAAGGGTAGATTTAGAAAACAAAAATAGAGAATCTGACAGTAACTGATAGTAAAAGCCCCTAGAACCTTCTAGATTGAGGTTTCAATTTAAATATCAGAACTTAAGTAGTGTAACTTAGATAACAAGTCAAAAATTGAAGGACTAACTAGTAAAAAAAGAGAAAAACTAAAAAGGACTAAAGGGTAAACTTAAAATCTGAAGTTTCCCTAGTAACTTATATATAAAGGCATTGTTAATTAGGGCTAAGGGAGATTTTAGAAGAGCTGAAAAATACAAAAGTTCTAGACGGCTAAAACCATCAGAAAAAAAAAACACTATTTTATTGAGTTCTTCTCAGAATTTCTGAACTTCTCCTGGTGTTGAAACAAGTTCTTATTAGCTGACATTCGAAAAATGAATTAAAACCAAGCTGGATTGAAGTGTCTTGGTCCATTGTTTGGACTAAAGCTGTGTAATGGGTTGTTTTACCTCACTTTCTGGGTTTGAAATTTGGTTTAATACTATTGATTCTGATGTCCCGTTACTGCTGCTTGATTTCTGATTATCCTGCTGTGTCTCTTCACGTTTTTTAGGTACCTGCTCCTGAACCTTTGTCACGATTTTTGGCTTGAAGTGGAAATGAAATGTGGAATTTGATAACTTCAACCTCCTTGGATAGAATTAGCTGAATTCATTCTGTGTACATGGCTTTAGTTTTGGCGTAATTGAAATGTTGTAGACTCATTATAAGGAGTATTTTAGTTTTTATTCGATAAAGCTTTTAGATTTTATTATCATGACTACTTTGAACTGTTAAAGGCATGAATTGCTTAGATTCTACTGAATTATTCCCGTTTTAGTGTTGTTTAGATTTCCTACAATTAATAGGTAGTTTTGAGGTCACGTTTGCTTGATTTACTCATCTGTACACTCCAAATCAGAATGTTTGTGAGCCATGTATATTTTTCAAGAGTTGTGATTCAATTGATGAATTTATGGTTCAATTAAACCCCAAAATGTCAGGTTATGTGTGTTTTGTTTTCATTGGTGAAGTTCGCGTTGAGACTCAAGCGTTATATTACATGTTAGGTCATTCAAAAAATGAAGAGAAAATGACTAATGTTATGGAGATTCAAGTTTTCTTTCATTAATAATGTTTGGCAGTTTGTTTTAGCAAATAACCAGTACATTGTGCATGTTGTTTAGCCATAACAGATCTAGATCAAAGAGGCAGTCTAAAACAAGGGATTTGTGTTATTCAGTTAATTATTGCCAAAAGATTTAATTTATAACTCGGATCTGATAAGTAGACCTTATGTTTTGTTTATTATGCTTATATTACTGTGTTTTTGGTATGAATAAATCAGATCACAAGAACTAAGCCCAACTAGGGACCAGTTTAAATTGTTACCATTTTGTGAGAATATCATTGGGTTGGACTGCATAAGCTTCATCCATATCGTGGTCTCGTCCATCATTAACGGGGCGTTAAATAGTTTGATTTGAGCCTTAGGTATATAACGAATAGATTATGACCTTTCAAGCTTTGTCTAATATCCTTTAAATAGGAATCGAGGTCTGTCGTGCCAACTAGAATCACAAAATGTGCGGCCCTATTTTAAATTAATTTCTTAAAATACTTAGAATTTGGAACGTGCCATTTAGCAAATCTTTATGGCGCCCCGCAGAGTTAAGAACGTGCTAGTTGTTTTAAGCTCGTATTTTAATAAATTTACTTTCTTAAACTCGGGTGCGCATATATACGACTCAAATCCAAATCTCAACGATATTAGCATATGTCAAAAGTCACAGGTGCATTTATGTGGCGTGATTCGAGACATGTTTTAATAACGTTGCAATTTTCTTTAAAATTAATTCAGAAAAGTAAATTATTTAAAATTACACTATAGGTTAAAACATGTATTAAAATCAGGTAATGGCTGATCATGACAGTTTAAGAGACTGTGCTAGAGCCACGGAATCTAGGGGTGCCTAACACCTTCCCCTAGGTTAATAAAATTCTTTACTCAAGAATTTGTAGTTCGCAGACTTTAAATAGGAAAGTTGAAATCTTCCTCGATTTGGGATTTAAAATGAATTGGTGACTTGACACACAGGCGACTCTGAACAAAAATGAATAAATAATCCCATTTCGAATAATGTCACTTAAATTGGAAAAACTCCATTATACATTATCCTTCCGGTTGTGGAGTGTAAAAAAAGAGGTGTGACAGTTTCATTAAATGTTCAATGCAGTTTATAGTAAAAGTGATGAAAATTATAATCGGCTCCTTGGGAAAAACATAGTTCGTATACAGCCCCTCGGTAAAACATGAAATATAAATATCCCCTCGGGCAAACATGAATCATAAACAGACCCTCGGGAAAACCTCTCGGTCACTCATATACATCTCATAATATAAAAATCTCAGTGTAAATAACAAGGCCAAACAAGTAAGTAAAATTTGAACATGTCGTGAAGACTCCAAATTCAATGAAAGTTGTTTAAAATATTTGTTCAATATTTTCAATGAAGGCTCAGTATAAAGAAGAGTGGAAACAGTAATGTCATAAAACAAGCCCCTCGGGCAAAGCATCACTCGTATATATATATCCCTCATGCAAGCCTCTCAGTCACTCATGACTCAACTCTCCTCAATTAGCACTCACACTCAGTACTCACACCCAATAGGTACCTTATGATAACTATTTCGGCGTGCAACCCGATCCATAAATATATATTCGACTGCGCTCACTTGGGGTGTGCTGACTCTGGAGGGGCACTTACAGCCCAACTGCTATATCATTGCGGTGTGCAGCCCGAAATATATTGTCGCGCCCCTTTTTCCTCCGTGGAACTTGGGTATATGACATTCGGTTGGGACAACTCTTTCCTTTTGGGAAATGGGTTTTGAAATTTTGAAGAGTCAGCACCTAACAAATTTTTTAAGGTGTGTTAGGGCACCTATGGGGTTCAACTACAACTATGTTGGTAACCAGAGATACGGTAAGAGCTTGAAATTATCCCAAGGGAAAGTTGTTAGGCACCCCTCAGAATCTACTAGCGGGATTCACGGCCAGATTATTTTTGTGAATTTGTGCAATTAACAAGTAAGCAAATAAGGCTCGAGTAAAGAGGATTTTGAAATTAATACACAAGTGTTTGTTTAAAATAAAGTAGAAAATCAAGGTTTTGAAAAGAGTTACAATCTAAGCATGCTGAGAAATGTGAAGAGGTCCTAGGTTTATTTGTAATATGGATCACATCAATGCAATACCTAGTATTCACTCCTCAAAAGAGGGGCTACATGTGGTATTGGCGCACCAGTCATCATATTCATATCTCCCTTTCCCCCTCGTGAGGTATTAAAGCGCAGATTTGTCTCGACCTCTATTGCGTGCTATTACCCCTCCCATTTCTATCAGTCCCCGAGGAATTTAGGACTACTATTCCTATAAGAGGGAGGATTTTAGGCTGACTCTAAGGTTTAAAGGTAAAAATACTAAGGCGACATACAAAAACAAGTAGGATTGCATTTAGAAGGGAAACATGTAAGCAGTTAGAAGGCTCATGCATACCTCTGCAAATATGCATATAAACAGCACGACTTAAACACAATTAAGGTCTGAATTTTAAATCCTAAATCAGAACCAGATTTATTATATATCTCTGAAAAGAAGTCCAAATCAGGCCTACCTGCTAGTTGTATCAGTTGATAATTAAATAGAAGAAGTTCCAGTTTTATTATTACCTGAGACTTGCCTAGGCGTAATAATGATAGCATATGGGCATGATATCCATATGGATTAGGAATGCAGTAGAGCAACGATTAATTTTAAGCAGACAGCTTGAAATTTTATAGGCACATTTTCTAATAGCATTAAGTAAAGGCAACATTTGAAGAATAAAACTCATCAAAGAAATAGAAAATTAATTAACAAATCCCATTCCGAATAACGACATGATTAAGACGACTTCTCCAACTAAATTTTTTTTAAGTTCGATAGGCATGATTTCAATTATAGCCATTTAGATCCTAAAGGTATGGTAACTAAGTATTAAAAACTGACTTTGGGCTTATAGGCATGATTTTTAAGGGAAACGAGTTTGGATCCATACTATAACGAAAATTGAGCTTCAATTACTTTATATCCTATAGGTATGATATGTAATTGTAAAGCTGATTTTTAACCCTATAGGCATGCCATCTATTATTAAAGCCATTTATGTCCTATAGATATGATTTCTGATTGTGTGAAAGTGAAACATACATAATTTATTTTAAACAAGAAAAGATCCTATATGCATGTTATCTAGCATACCACATTTGAAGCAAAATAGACCATATAGGCATGTTATCTACCCATTTAATAGCTAAAACATACATATTTCCCAACCCTTTTCACTAGCCAACCCCATACTTTTTTACAAACTATTACAGACCAAGTGATTACATTACAAAAAAAATAAGAAGTTACAACCATAGGAAGCTTGATCTTGACTTCCTCTTTGAGATATGCAACGAACCATATCAATGCCAATGTTATTCCAAAGCCATTCTCATATCTGAGTCTGTTAAATTTTCCTAGGGACCTCAAGGGATCTCGGGCAGTGCTCACACCCAGATTTGCATAACCAAACGAAATGAGTACAGTGTGGAAGGGCCAACCCCTATGTGTCCAAGTTTAAATGAAGCTCAAGGGTCCCATGGCAAGGCTTACACAAGAGGGCCAGAACCTAGATTCTAAAAGTATAGTGGAAATGCAGAACATAGTTTGAAAGAGATTTATTAAAACTGGATTGAAAATAGTAAGTGGCAAGGTTGATTTGAAAACAGTTGTAGTAGTGAAACTCAATTTACATAGAGTCAGTAATCATTCAAAGGGGCAAGGGATTGTGTGGATACATCGCAAGACACCAGCATGGGTCTGATTTAGTCATGCACAATGATAAGTAGGATTTTAATGTGTTTTATGCCCCTGCTTGCCTATGCTTTGAGTATACTTTGCCACAAAATAGCCCTAAAATGCTTACAGGTTGTGCTTGATTGCAGGTTTGAGCGACAAAGTGACAAAATATCAAAGATTTGCTCAAAACAGAGTGAAACCTGCTCATGTATCAAAGGCCAAGTGAAGTGGTGGAAAGAGGTGCCTAGTGCGGAATGCACAATTGTGCATGCGGACGCACTAAGGGTTTCACATAAGAGTATGATCAAGTCTTGCATAACGTGGCCGCGATTTGAAATGTGCAGCCCGCGTCCAGCTCACGCGGACGCGCTATTATGTTATGTGGCCCGCATCACAAGGTTCAGTGAAGAGTATGATCGGCTCTTGCATAACGATGCCGCGGTTAGAAATGTTCGGCCCGCGTCCAGCTCACGCGGCCGTGCTGTCATGGCATGCGGCCCGCGTAACAAGGTTCATAGAAGATGGAGATTTTAGCAAAGGCAAGCCATGCGGCCACGGTCACCATTTCGCGGTCCGAACCATACCTTCACGCGGCCGCGCCACACCTTTAAGCGGTCCGCACTAGCCACTTCAGAGAATATAGAAACTGAAGCCATAGAGCCAACGCGACTGAGGTCGTAATTGTGCGGCCCGTACTTACCCCGAAGGGGCAATTTTGTCCAGTTTTTCCAACCCACTATAAATAGAACATTTTACCATTTTTATAGAGAGTTTTTTAAGGTTTTATTTAATTAAATGAAGCTGCGCTCGTGAGGACAGAAGTTTTAGCCTATTTTGGCATTTTTGCATTAATTTCTCCATAGATTCTTGTAGTTTAATCTTAGTAATAAATTGTTATGTCTATTTGTCCTTCTGTTTCTTCTTTAATCATGTCTAGCTAAACCAATTAGCTAGGGTCGTGGCTCAACCCTAGTATGGGTAATTGATGGGTGTTGCTTTCGAATAATAGATTTCTATTGGGTATTTGCTAGTTGGGTTAATTTTATGCTTAGATTAAGGATTGGTGGTTGCAAACATTGATCATAGCTTAGTGGGTTTTGACTCTTCTCGAGAAAGAGAGTCTATGATCCTAAAATTGACCCAACAAGGAATTGGGATGGACCTATGAGAAATGGTAGTTCCAATTAACAGGTTAAATTTCGAGAGAGTAATCACCCTACTTGAACCCTAGTTGGTTGGTCTAATTTGGCCTACCCAATTGGTCTCGAGAGAGTCAATCGGGCAAAATCACTCTCTCTACCAAGAGGTGTAAGAGTGGGTATAAATGTGCGATGGTATATATCCCGAATATGTCAATCTATTCTTAGTAGTTTCTACCCGTCAGTTAACCACCTAGGTGATGCCATGACCCTGGTGCCTTTCTTCCTATTAGTTACAACCAAGCAATATTTCCTTAGCATAATTTAGTCTTCAACTTTAGTTCATAATAGTAGTTATTAATACAAAGAAAACCCAAAAATATTATGAGTGCAATTAGAAGTTCAATGCAACTCTAGGCTAAACAGAAAATACAACTTCGTTCCAAGCTCCCTATGGAAATTCGACCGCGAACCACTATTCGGGTAAGAGCTGTAGCGACCCACTCTCCCTACATTCATGTAGTGTTGAGTTGGCAGCGATCACACAATAATAGCTGATGGTGGCATGGCCACAAACCAACCAAATGAACACAAAAACACATAGAAGGGATATGAGGGTTTGGGCTTCATAAGATAGAAATTACATAACAAGTAACCTACAAAGTACACACATAGGGAAACATTGATCTAAAGTGGAAGGTAGCATACTACAACATGCTAGTAATATATGACTGCAGAAACATAAGCAAAAGTAGACAAGAATGAGAAACTGGAGCAACTAAAGAAAGTATGTTGTTGTTGAGGCATGAAAATTAACTAGGACATACCACTAGAGAAGCAAAGTGTAGAAAGGAAAAGTAAGCAAGATTCCACAGTCTAAGGAAAAGTAAGCAAGATTCCATAGTCTAAGCCTTGGCTTTCAGCCTGCTAGATAATGCAATATCACAAGTGGCAATAAAGAAAGAGAGAGTTTTGAGTGTAAGTGTCTGTTCTGAACTCAAGTTGCTCCTCTTAAAAGAAGAGAGGGTAGAATATTTATAGTTTTGAGAACGTGTATAAATTAAGGTAATAAGTAAAGTTTTAACACAAACATGGAAATAGTGACAATTAGAATCAATTAACACAAGTGATTTCCTTTAATTAAGGAATCACTACTTAACGCATACTAACATGTTTAATAAAGGAAAGAAATCAGTTAGGGGACAGATTGCTTATTGCCATATAAGGGGGCAGTAAAAGTATGAAGTAAATAAGGGTGTCTAAGTACAAAAATATGATTAATTTAGGGAATAGATTCAAGGTAAAACATTACACTAATTAAAAGAAGTGAATCAATTAATTTAAACAAACGAATAAAATTAGGGTTCATAAGAAAATCCTTTTTCAATAAGTCGCAACATTGAGGGAGTCAGAATCAATCAAGAAAGGATCATGATTTGGCACCTCAACATATAAATAGCAAGGAATGAACATATATGCAAGGTCAAACATATTGACAAAAAGAAATAACACAAACATACAGCAGCAACAGGGGTAAGCTAGGATAAAGTAGTAAAAGAAAACCATTCGAAGCATAGTAGTCAAGTAGTCACATAGAATCAAAGTACAGAGAACCAAAATTACAGTTAAGAAAGTCAGAAACAAGTAAAGACCTTCAAACTCGTAGTAATAAGCGAGGAAAACCCTTTTAAGAAATTAGGGCTTCAACAGTGGTCGAGTTTAAGAGATGATAAGAACTCAGAATCAGATAAGTCAAACAAGGAAAAGTGAGTCAAAACAAAGAACTTAATCGAACAAATAGACATTCAAAAAGACAAGGACAGTTTCAGAACTCGGATAGGACCAAAACACCTAGAGTTTTTAACATGCTGAATCAAGTAGAAAGATGCATAAACAGGTTGTTGAACATAGTAAAATCATAAAGCAACACAAAAATCAGAGAAGAATCTTTAAAAGAAGTTAAGAGAAACCATAATCGTTGAAAAATGAAGAGCCATTTTGAAAGAAAATTGAAGAACTTCAAGAAACACTTAAGAAGTTCGTAATAAGAATAGATCTAAGATAGATCTGAAATAAAAATTGAACAACTCTTGGAGCTAGGGTTTTAAAGAACCTAGAGAAAGTGAGAAAGTCTTTGAAACATACTGATCTAGCCGGAAAAGTCAAGGATCGGACTTGAACAACCATGGATGGACAGAGAAAGACCGGAGATCAAAGTCGAGCAAGGACCGGACCAGATCTCTTCAAGATTAGTCCATGGAATCATGAAGATACATAGCTAGTAGAAATAGGAGAGGAGTAAACGTCTTGAAACACCATGGGAGACCATGGATTAGGTGGGAATTGAGGTCGATTAGAGTTAAATTAGGTGGCGGTGGCTAGGATTTATATGAGGTTGCAGGGAGATTGAGACAAGAGGAATTCAAGGGCGACGTTTGATGGAAAATGAATTAGGGTAAGAGGTCTTTTTAGGTTTATTTTAGGAAGGGTGAACGATGGTCGTTGATATGAATGATCAACGACCTGGATTAAAAGGGTAGGTGGAGAATCTGGGTTTGCATTGAGTTTAGCTGAAATTGGGTCAGGGAAATTGGGTTTGATTTGGGGTTCAATTTAGGGTAGCATTTAAACACAAATGGGATGTCATTTAAATAGCTAATATTTCCCTTTTTGAATTATAATGAATAGTAAATAAATTTTTGAAATAAACTAAAAGTACTAATATAATTCACAACATGTAAATAACAATTTAAAAATATGGAGCTTAATTATATTAATATAAAACATAATTAAATCTTAAAAAGTCTAGTATTGTAATTATATGCAATTAACAAAATAAAAATACTAAATAAAATTGTAAAAAAGAAATACAAAAATTACTTTAGCCATATTTTGGCATAAATATAAAGATCCAACAAATGAATTATCAAAAAATAATAATTTTGAACATAATTATTGGGGATTTATGGATGAAAATATATATATATATATATATATATATATGTATATATATATATATATATATATAAAGATCCAACAAATGAATTATCAAAAAATAATAATTTTGAACATAATTATTGGGGATTTATGGATGAAAAATATATATATATATATATATATATATATATATATATATATATATATATATATATATATTACTACGACGTGCAACCTGAACCATAAATATATAATCCTTATAGCTGGCCTCAGCCTTTCTTAGTCATCAACCTCACAAACCACTCGTGCTATCATTAAAACAGGGTGCTCGACCAAAATATCACTTTTATGCATCAAAGGAGTAATAAATACTGAGTTATGAAATCACTAAAAATATCACATGTCCTCACAACGGGCCCTCAGCCTCTCTTAGTCATTAACCTCATAAGCCACTGGGGCTATCAATAAAATATGGTGCTCAACCCAAACTCTCACTTTTATGCATCAAAGGAGTAATAAATAGCGAGTTATGAAATTAATAAAAATATAACATGGTTGAGTACAGATCTTAAGTCAAAACAGTGAGGAAATAATAAAAAAGCCCCTAAGGGTCCAAAACAACTTGGCATGAGGTCCAAATATAGCATTCAGCCCAAAACATAATAATATTTCTAAAACACAAGTGTACTAAATAGTTTTTAGTCAAATACGTAACTTAAGAGTTGCTACGGTGTGGACCATATCATAATCCCCAATGTGCACCAACCCACATTTGTCATCTAGCGTTTACGCCACCTCAATATAGTGAAGCAAAGTGAAATCCGGGGTCTCATACCCTCACGACAAGAGTTACAATCATTACTTACCTCAAACTGGATGCAAATCTACTCCGCAATCCCTTGCCTCTCGACTCGGCCTCAAATCGTCCCAAATCTATCCAAAATAAGAATCATAGCATCAATACAAGCCAACGGGATAAATCTCACGCGAAAATTATCAAATTAAACTCAATTCTGAAATTGGTCAAATCCGGTCTCCTGGCCCACATCTCGAAATTCGACAAAAATTACAACACTAGAATCCTTATCCTCTCACGAGTTTATACATATGAAGAATATCAAAATCGGACTTCAAATCGCCCCTCAAATCACCAATTTAAACTCTCAAACTTTCAAGACCTAATTTCCCAATTTCTTCTCTATCTTTCCCACTAATTTCAAGATTAAACCATGGAATAATCACCATAAACACAAGATACAAAGGCCAAATAGCTTACCTCTCTAAAAACACTTGATTCCCTCTTGAAATCACTACTTGGGGCTCCAAAATCGACCAAAAATGGTGAAGAAATGATGGAAAATCGAGAAGGAGCGTTTATATACATTCTGCCTAGAACTTCCGCATCTGCGCAAAAATCTTCGCTTCTGTGGAATCTCATAAAAAGGCCATTCCCGCTTCTGCTGTTGCCTGAATGCACCTACAGTCATTACAGATGCAGGGATCAAATAGCACCTGTGACCCCTGCTTCACATCTGCTCTACTTAACCGCTTTTGCAGACCTCGCACTTGCAGTCCCCAATCCTCAGGTGCGGATATGATAGAAGCAGCAAATTCAGCTGCTCCAATTCAAGTCCAATCTTTCCGATAACCTTCCGAATGTATCCTAAGGCCCCCTGGACCTCAACAAAAAATACAAATAAATCACATAACACCATTCAAACTTATTCCAACCTCCGGAATACTCCAAACAATATCAAAATATCAAATCACCCTCGGATTCAAGCTTAAGTATTTTCAAACTTTTGAATTTCGTAACCAATCCAAAACCCTATCAAACCTCATCCAGATAACCTGAACTTTTGCACACACATAAAAAATGATATAACAATCTACTCTAATTATCGGAATCCCATTCCCACCCCGATATCAATATTTTCACTACCGGACGAAAAATGTCAAATTTCTAATTTCACGAATTTAAGTCTAAATCTACTATGGACCTCAATACATTCCGAACCTGCTCCAAAGTCCAAAATCACCCGATAGAGCTAACCAAATCATAAAAATTTAAATCCTATATCAAATACTAAGAAGTCAAGATTGGGTTAAACCTTTCAAACATAAAGCTTCAAGTTGAGAATCATTCTTCCATATCTATTCTGATTAACCTGCAAATCCACAACCGACAATTTACATAAGACATAATACATCATTTGAGGCTACTCATGCCCCAGAACTTGGAAGCAAAGTGCAATTGCTCAAAGTGACTGGTAAGATCGTTACACAATTATTCTCTTAAACAGAGATAACAAATAACTTTATTCATCCTGGCTTAGCTTGATGCAAATACGAGCCGCGATTTAACCTTCTGGGTTTTTAATTTTAGATACTACTTTAAATGCTCGATTGAGTTTCAAATTAATATTTATATACATTTAATGAATTTCTTAACGCAAAATAGTATATTGAGCTAGCCACGTGTGTCTTTGTTGTTGTTTCAATCTTGGTTTCCCAAGATTTTCAGTCACTTTTAGACCATCTCGAACCCAACAAAAATTTTGACACCTAACGTCATTTTGGTGTATAAAATGGTGATTTGGTGCTCCAACAACACCATTTCTTGAACCATTTTGGTGAGTGAATATTGTTGCACCAAATTTGGTATAACATTTCATCAACACCATTATTATTCACCATTATTTTATTATTTTCTTTTATTATATAACACTTTTAATTTAACATATTATAAATTTTATAATTACTTATAGTTTTTATGTAATGTCTTTATAATATTAATTTTATATTTTAATTTTGGTGTATAATTTTTATAATTAATTTTCATATGTTTTATTTTTGGCGGAAAGGTGAGAAGCGCTAAATCTTTCTTCCTGGTTGGTGTACTAGGGCGAGGCGAATCCCAACCCCTTCGTATAAAGTTGTAAGTTAATTTTATTATAGATTATGATTGTATAAAAACATACGACCATCAAAAAATAAAAAGTGCAAATCTGAAATATAATATGTTGTGAATAAATAGCACAATATTGTTCATTGATTATTTAGAGGTGAATCAGGAGTAAGAGTCTCGAACTACGATGAAATATAAGAAGAGCCTTGCTTCCAGATTTTTTTCTTTCAGCATCGACATCTTTAAACTTCTCAAAATCCTTCAATATATGTTGCACATGATCAACATATTCAGATTAATATGTATAATGAATAATATTTGTTTATGACTTAAAAATTAAAGGCATAAAAAAAGTTTATATTAAATGGTAATATAAGAAAGAATATAAATTGTATGAGATAAATAAAAGAAAGAATTTATTTTCTTAAAGAAAATAACATAATATAGAAGAAAAAAAGATTATAAAAGGATTTTTTTATATATATAAAATAACGTTATGGATTGGAGTTAACTTGCACCATTTTAATGTTTACTCCATTTTGATGTAAAATAATGGTGCTGGTATGTGTGTGTATACTTTTGCGACTGAAGTAGAGGACAAACTCATAAAGCTTGTCCAATACTTCAACGTTTGCATTATCAACATTTAAGTATTACGAGCACATTGGCTAGAACATATGTACAACTTTAATTTTCATATATTGCGAATTCCCAACTAAATCCTCCTATAATAACCTACTACCGTTGATTCATTTCTATAAATCTACCAAGTACTAACTACGCCAACCGAGAAAGCGGTGTTTTCCGCCTTCCTCCGCCGTCTACAACCGTCCCACAACCTAACTACGTTGCCGTCAATTACTTTCATGTCCCGGCATCTATACCACCCCATTTCCCCATTTCTCATTTTCAATAAATTTTCCCAATTCTCAAACCACATTTCAACGGCGCCGTCTTCTCCGTCCTGATCACCGTCGTCTCCATCGACGTCACGTTCTTCGCCGTCATCTTGCTTAAAAATCATCGTGAGTTTCCCTTTTGTTCCTTCTTCTTTGTTCATAGCAACACCAGGGTACATCTCACTACATACTGTTGAAGAAGGTTCTTTTGATACCCTCTCAACCTGCGGTGATGATGAACATGATGGTAACGAGGTTGGCGGCGGTGGAGGTGGAGATGGGGCACCGGGAAAGTCGCCACGTGGCTCCGGTAAGGGCAAAGTTGAAGAAATTTTGATCCTCCAGAAGCTAACGGCGGCGGTAATAACGGCGGCCCACGCCCAAACATTGTTGAAGACAGTAAAGAAACCGAAGCTCGAGTAATTAAAAGCAAGAGCTTCGAGCGGATATTCCATTATTGTATTCATCTCTTTAACAAAGAGACAATAGCTAGAGTTGTTTTCTTTTTCTCTAAGTTAATGCAGAAAGTGTAGCATAAAGAAGGGATTATATATATGGAAGTTGGGGTGATGAACGTGAGCCGTGAAATAATGAAGGGAGCAGTGAAAAGCATATGAAATTAGATGCTGGGAATCGTGAGCGAAGATGCTACTCAAAGATCCAAATTCTTACGGCTCTATAATTTTATGGCTTTAACTATATTGTTTTTAGAATTGATCTCATTATACTTTTAAGGCAAAATATATAAGATATCATCTGTCCTATGATTCAATTCTCTGTTACATATTTTCTGAGAACGAATATTACTCTACGTATCCAATCTTTTTAAAATATATCTAAGAAACACCCTTTTGACAGCCGGCGTATGCGTATTTTATACAAAAAAAAAAAGAGGTGAGTGAATGTAAAAACTTTAGGGTCTAAACTATTATTTTAAATGCCACATGTCCCCTGCCTTTGTTATTTTTTTTTTCTTTTCTATTTTTAGTTATTTCATCTCCAAATAATTTTGTCTCTTTTCTACATACCCCCACCTATATTCTTCTTCCCCTGGACACCTACTTTGTCATCTCCATTGATTAAACTTTGAAACACAAAAATAATTTTAGAGCTAGGTCCAAGTTTCAAATTAATTAGTCATCTCCTCCAAGTTTAAATAATTTTAGATCTGCTAATGAAATTAGTGACTGATTTTTTCATTTGTTTTCATAATTTTATTTTTAGAGCTGCTGATTCTTTCTTCAACTTCAAAAATTTATCTTTTTTTGAATGGTTTTGAAGAAAGGGTTTATAGTGTAGGTTTTGATCTAAAAATTAATGGCGATAGTGGTGGCTGCCATGGCCAACACTTAAAGCACCATGTGAAAGATCTATGTGAATATTGGTCATGACGATAGTGGTGGCTTTCATGGCCAACACTTGATTCATGTGAATATTCTTTTCTGGTGTGTAAAGTTATTTTCGTTCCCAAAAAGTGTATAATAGGGATTCGGGCAATAGGTCAGGTGGCAACTAATGTACTTTGCCTATTTTTAAAAATATGAGTTCATATATAATTTTAATAAATTTTTACATATAAGTTTATACTCCACGTCAAAAGTTATGGGTTCAATTAAACCCGCTGCTAACCCTATGCACCCTCCTCTGCATGTACCACAATATGTATTTGGGGTTGCAAGAGGCGGCAAACAGGCGGATAGAAAATGAGTACCGAAAAAAATGAATAAGTTATTCGATCTGATGCATATTTAATACGAATAGAAAATTGGTTAACCGGCGGATAAAATAAGTAACCATATTATCCATGGCTTTTTGAATATTTTCGAGAGTATTCCTAGTCTCCCAAGCTTCAGTAACCTCCAATTTTTCAGAAACCAAAATGGACCTCAGTCATGTCCTCCCGAGGTCACCCCCCTCATTAGCTCTCTCTGATCAAGAAGTCCTCAAACAATTTTTCTTGGAGGTTATAAATTTAAAAGTTAAATACATTAGTTATCCACTGGTTATCCATTTTCTAAGTAGATAATATGGTTCTTATCCATATTTGATCCATTTTAAAAAAAAAGTTCATTATCTGACACATATTTTAATGGATAATATGAATGAGTAACTACTTTTTTATCCGTCTTGCCACCACTATAATTGGCAATGGGTCGTGAGGATATTTGGGTGCACGTGCATAGGTGGATCCAGATTTTAAGTTGTATGGATTCAAATCAATTTATATTTTTAAAATTATGAGTTCACATCTACCATTTAGTATAATTTTAGTGAATTTCTTTACTTAAATTTATACGCCAAGTTAAAAATATTACTCCCTCTGTTCCGATTTATGTGAACCTATTTCCTTTTTGATCCGTTCCAAAAAGAATGAACCCTCTCTAAATTTAATATCAATTTAGCTTAAACGTACAACTTTATCCTTAATGAGAAGCTTTTATAAGCACACAAATACTCTAGGCCCCATTTGGACTTGTTTAGGACCATAAATTCTAAAAGTCTTCATTTTTTTCTAAAACTTCGTGCCCATTCACACATGTTCACTTATATTAGAATGGAGGGGTACACTACTAGGATTCCTGTAAAAAGCGACCAAACTTTAGTGACCAACATTGATCTGTCAAAAAAATTTGTCGCTAAACAGGTGAAACTAACAAAAAAATAATTTTAAATAAATTAGCGACCAATGTTGTTCACTATTTGTCGATAATTTTGTCACCGGACTGGTCAGAGTTGCTTGGTCAAAGAAATACTTAGATTAGCGACCAACGTTGGTCGCTAAAGGGAACCCACTTATAAAATTTCAATAATTATAATATTATTTAAAAAAAATTAGAAATTATAAATAAATTAACTTTAAAATTAGCGAACAAAGTTGGTTGTTAAATAAAGAGTAAACATATTGAGACCAACTTCGGTCGCTAATTTGAGACCCAATTATAAAATTTTAATAATTATAATTTTATTTTAAAAATTATAAAATATAAATAAATATAATTCAAATGCAGCGACCTAAGTTGGTCGCTTAACAAAATAGAGACCAACTTTGGTCGCTAAATTTACATTATATTTATTTAAATTTTATAATTTTTTTAAATAAAATTATATATGGAGTTAAGTAGTACTACGAAGCATATATATAAGAACATGAAGCACTCGAAACACATGGATGGGTTCTTTTAGGTATTGATACACTTGTAAGCTTATTCACCAATTTATAACCTACTCATATGCATATGTATGTATGTATGTATGTATGTATGTATATATATATATATATATATATATATATATATATATATATATAATAACCACGATCGAATCTATGGAAGCTATTTTGGTCAAACAGTCAAAACTTAATTAGTTACAAAAATAGCGGCCAATGTTGGTAGCTTTTTGTAAATCCAGATTCAAAAACAGGTTTCCCCCTCCCATTCTTTTATTTTCTTCCCCAAATTTTTTCAAACTCTCTATCAACACATTCCCCTTCCCTTCTTTATTTTCTTCACACGGATCAATCCCCCACCCCGCTTCACAACCTGAGCCAGTATCACTGTTCGCCGAAACCGTTGCAGCACTATCACTTCTTTTTAATCCTCCTTTTACTTTACCAAAGTTAACAATTTACCTTATTATCTTTCTAATTTTTAATTTTTCTATATAATTTTATGTAATTTTTAGAGTTTTTGTCTATTTATAGTTTTAAATTGAATTAAAATTCTAAATTTTAATGTTCAATTTTTAATATCGAATATATATATACATATAAAAGAACCAAAATAGAAAAAAAAGTTATTTAATGTTTTGTTAGAAATAACAACCAACTTTGATATATAATACATTATACTATATATATAGCATAGTGTATTATATATATATATTCGATATAATATTAGCTAATGCACTAATTCTTAGTGCATAGTATAGTACAGTATATATATACTAAGTGTATAGTATAGTGTATTATATATCAATCTGTGTGTGTGTGCGTATATATATATATATATATATATATATATATATATATATATTTATAAGCTATAATCGATATAATATTAGCTAATGCACTAATACTTAGTGCATAGTATAGTATAGTATAGTATAGTATAGTATAGTATAGTGTGTGTATATATATATATATATATATATATATATATATATATATATATATATATATATATATATATATATATATATATATATATATATATATATAAAACTCAAAATCGACAAGGGCCGTGGTAGCGCCGAACACCACAATCAGGCAAACCAACCAAAATACTCAATTAAATTCTAATTTTTGTATTGTCTAAAACCATTTTTCTTTACACATTAAATAACGAATAATAAATTTTACAGAAACAACCGCAAAATCTTTAATAAATTTAGTATTTAATAATCCAAAAATCCACCCAAAACCTTGTGTCACAAGTGCATGAGCATCTAGTGATAAGGAAATAAAATACAACATTTGTCTGGAATACAGTGGACAGGAAGCAAATGCAGTATACTGGAAGGGACAGTACTAGCAGCGACCGTCTCGAATAATGCAACTCACCTAGTCCCAGAATCATTTGTGCTACTACGTCCAGTAGGCCGCTAGAGTTACATATACCTGTGCAACAAAAGTGCACAAAGATGTAGTATGAGTACGTAAACCACGTGTACCCAATGAGTATCCCATCTAATCTCGAAGAAGTAGAGACGAGATGGTCAACTTCGACACTTACAAGTGGCCCAATAATGATGTAAATGATACCTTAAATCATGAATTTCTACAATTTTACCAAATAGAAGGAAACATGTAAACAAATTATTCCTTTTATAGGAAATTTCAAAAATTTCTTTTTCATTATTTTCCGAATATTTTCAAGCCATTAAGAGGCAATAACAACTTTAATAAATTCAAGGACATAATACCAGCATGTGCAAATAACCATCGTGGGACGTACGGTCCAATCCATTATAAAAGTAAATTATGCACTAACGAGGCTCGAACGGCTCGAATCATAGATGCATCTATTACCCCGCTCGTGAACTATCCATGCGACGCGGTCAACATAAAATAAATAATCACCCTACTCGCGAATCATACATGCGACGCAGGCACACATAAAATACATGCTCAATAGCAAGTTAAGAATTTATCGGAAATAATTATTCAAATAAAAGCCATTTTTTCTTTTATTGATTTAAGAGAAGCGTTAAATCCTTTTGTGAATGTATTTATTAATTCGGGTATGGTTTAAGCAATTTGAGCTATCAATAAGATTACAAATATTCCAAGTATAACATGCTTTTGGGTCCTAGAATACCCGGGCTTAAATATAATAGTCAACTCGTGCATACATAACCTCAACAAATAGGAGCACATAACAAATTAATTCACCTATGGGGACAATTCCCTCTTACAAGGTTAGAAAGGAAACTCACCTCGCTCCGAAGATCCATAATCGGCATTCCACGCCCTTCCAAAGACTCGAATCGATGCAAAATGCTCCAACACTAGCCAATAATTATGCAAATTCATCAATATATACTCAATTATTCATGATAACCCAATTTACAACAATTTCTAACCCCGATCGAAAAGTTGACGAAAACGCCCTCAGGCCTACGTGCCCGTATTTCAAAAATTTCTGAAGATTACGTTTTTCCATAACCTCACGAACTCAAATATATTATTTACTCTCAATTTCATACGCAAAATCGTGGTCAAATTCAAAGAACATCAATTTTCTAGGTTTTTATCTAAATCCCTTCATTTTTCTTAATTTTCACATGTTAATCTACCCATAATCCATGTGTTTAACTCATGATGTGTATAAATACTTACCTCACCGTTCTAGGTGAAGACCCTCTCCCAGAAGCTCCAACAATTGCTTAAGAGGGTGAAGAAAATGAGCTAAATGATCTAGATCTTGAAATTAATAGTTGGATACAGGCATATGATGTTGCATTTGCGACACCAGGTTCGCAAATGTGAAAAAAACCTCACAATTGCGAATCCTGCTCCCTTCCTTCCACCGTCGCATTTTCAACAAGAAGATCACAAATGTGAGCTTGCAAATGCGAGCTTGGAAAATGCGAAGAATCCATCGCAAATGAGACCCCTGACAGATTTGGCCCATTTTGCAATTGAGATAAGGGTTTCGCAAATGCGAACCCTTCAGGCCTCGCAAAAGCCACCCCAATTGTCGCAAATGCGAAGAATCCCCTAGCTTCCCATGTTTGCAAATGCGAACGTCACTTCGCAATTGCGATGATCGCATTTGCGACCAACGCATCGCAATTGCGATCATACCAGAACCATCAACAACATTTTACCCAATTTCGATTCATTAACCACCCGAAATTCACTCGAGGCCCTCGGAACCCCAAACAATCATACGAAATATTCCCAATATACATTACGGACTTGATCGATGCCTCAAATCATATCAAAGAATGCTAAAACAACGGATTAACCTACAATCCAAGCTTTATGAATTTTAAAACTTCAAACTTCTATTTTTTATGTTAAAACCTATCAAATCATGTCCGATCGACCTCAATTTTTGCACACAAGTTACATGACATTACGGACCTACTCCAAATTTCAGAATTGGATTCCGACCCCGAAATCAAAAAGTCCACTTCCGATCAAACTTCTCAAAAACCTTCAAATTTCAATCTTTAGCGAAATGATTCCAAAATGACCAATGGACCTTCGAAATCACTTCCGATCGCGCTCCCAACTCCAGAATCCCAAACGGACATTGATATCACTGAAATGCACTTCAACCCAAACTTATGAAATTCTTTCAAAATGCTAACTTCCACAATAGGCACCAAAACACTCATGGGTCGTCCAAACCCGATCCAGGCATACCCCCAAGTTCGGTCTCATCATACAAACCTGATGGAACGTTCAGGTCCCGATTCCGAGGTGGTTTACTCAAAATTCCAATTCTAATTAATTCTTTCAACTTTAAGCTTCCGAAATGAGAATTCTCTTTCCAAATCAACTCTAAACTTCTCGAAACTTAATCCCAACCATGCGTACAAGTCCTAATACCTGAAATGTGTTCATAGCCTCAGATTGCTGAACAACGTGCTACAGCTCAAAACAACCTGTCGGGTTGTTACATTCTCTCCCACTTAAACATATGTTCGTCCTCGAACGTGCTAAGAACTACACTGAAGTCGTTTGGAATCACTGTTTAACTTCTCATGCACCTTCCCGTGCTACCACAACTTAGTTGAGCATATCAGCTCGATCAAATTCTTAAGATATTCCTTTTTATTCAAGCAAATAAGCCTTAGAGCCCAATTCTAACATCCGTAATTCTTTACCCGATCTGTTTACGACTTAAGATTACTATATCAATCACTGCACGCTGTACCCAAACATGGCCGCATAACTTTGCTAAACTCACGCCTAGCACACTTCACTCACTAGACCACCATAAAATTTTCTGACCAACTTAATCAAAATTCCACAAATCTGATGCTCCCATAGCACCCCATGACATACACAGGTCTTACTATAACTCGTACAATGCCGCCACAATGGAAGAGATGTACATAAATTCATATTCAACTGCCGAGTCAATCAATCATTGAGTTTATACTTCTGACAAGAAACAATAACTCATTTTTAACCAAATAATGATCTTTGCTCCTTAATATATTTCAAGAAATCAGATTGCACTCATCCTAAATCCAATAATCTTGTCTCAACCAGTACGAACTGCTTAGGCAATAAGCCACTCTGACATGACCAAAAGTCTTATGTGATGCCACAATGTGCCGATAGGCTACCAGTTAGATTGCGATAAAAAAAAGGAGAATGAACTCTGAAAAGGAATTTCAATTACCCCGCTCGTGAATCATACATGCGACGCGGGCGCACAGCTAATATGAGCTTTCTTCAGAAAATAGGAAATAGAACACAATAAATAGATACGGGGAATTTCACTGAACATCATACTATTGCGGCGTAACCCGATCCGAGCAATCGTAACCATGGCGGCGTGCCACCCGATCCAAACAACATCACCATGGCGGCATGCCACCCAATCCACATTACAACAAAATACTGAAAATCAGTCAGAAACACGCTAGGTGCGTTATACCATCCCTGAGGGAAACATACAACACTATAGGCTACAAAACTTAAGCTCAACTGAGGTGCGATATATGATCTGAACCTCAAGAGTCATCCTGCTCATATAATATCATCGCCACACGGAACCTCAACACATAAGAAATTACGAAGATGTCTCACAACTCTTACGATACAATACATCATTTCCTAGAATGGTTTTCGACAAAATAACACCTCTACTACTCATCCTTATGGAGCACTTTGCTGGAATGAACACAACTGGCCCGACAAAGAGCCAGTATTCATATTTAAATTCATTCACTGACCTCAAGTCGATCTTGATCGTATCAAACTAGACCAATAACCTTTCAAAGGTCCACACCAACCCCTTTTTCAAAAAAAACACATAAGCACCACAATCATAACCGAAGAAAACCTCTACCGTCCATAACACAACAAACTGAGTTCCTTCCAGGCGTAAATTCTCAAATTAATGATTTACCACAATCCTTATACTTGGTTTAAATCTTAAGCCAATCAAGTGACTACATGTCACGCTTATAAAACCTTCATGTAGGACACGCTCCCACAACCTTCCGAAACACAAAATAGGTCTGTGCACCCAAACCAACGGTCGCACAAATGCTAAAAAGCGATCAAAACTTTCTTAACCAGGATGCAAGGCCTTCCTTACAAAACAGTAATCTAAGGTGATGCTGAAGACAATACCAACTTACCTTAAACATCTAAACTCTTTTCCTCCTCATCTGAGCTCGTGACATCCTTGCCAACACCGAACCGCAACCTTGATTCTCACTTTCAAGTTCCATAGCACTCATTGCACCCAACATGCCAACATACGATAGAATGCGCTTTTCATTATAGCTTCGGAACCACTATTAGGCTATCACTTCATCATGTAAAAGCTCTTCACTTAACTCGCTTCAGGAGAACCATAGCAACACACAGGCAAATTCTCACAGCCGTAGAATATTCAAATCTCTAAGTAGTTATCCAAACCACCATAGCCCATTAGGGATCCACCTCTACATAATAGGCCATAACGGTAGAAAACTTTCCAAATAACACTAACTATGGCGGACGACAAGCCTTGCACGCACCATCACAATTGACTTGCATAACTTTTTCATGCTGAAAGAACAGATCGTTACCAGCAACATGCCAATTTGACTATGGCTAACCTATCCCTCTTCTTCCAATTTGTCCTTGATTCCCATTGAAACAATGATAACCCCATTCAACACTTAACACACTCCATCCGCCCTCTTCTCGAGTGACCCTGAATCACGAGACCATGCTATCTCAAATCCCACAAAACCATTTCATACCTTCCGTGTGCGCATATTTTCACCCTCAGCTGATATGCCATTCTACTAATCCTTTTACGAATATGAAATCTCTTCTAATTTTCCTTTCAAGAACTGCACTGCAAGTCAAAACGTTATAGATCGTTTCTGCGCCTTCACCCCTGAGCTGCTGCAAAAGCTTGATTCTCAACTGTACCTATAGGCTTGAAATTATTAGGCACTGCACCTTACCTCCTTTTTAATCCATTAGGACCATTTCTGAGAGCCACCCCCTCTGACTTGGCCCCGAATATAATATACTCCATATATCTTCTAGCACACGAAAACAACTGGCAGAATCACTTCTCTTGTAGTCCACATCTATACAAGGCATAAACACTGAATATTTCTCTCAAGTCTGAACATGAGCCAATTAGGCCAACAATAGAACCATATGACAATTCCTCTTCTCAAATCAGCACTTATGTTCTTTTCTCGTAGCCGAAATTACCTAGAAATATGCTAACAACCAGAAAACCTCGCAAGTGGTTAGCCATGCAACCCAATCATAGGCGGTTTGACGCTCCCACTTAGCTTGAAGCAACTATTACACAACCCTGAAACTCATCAGGATTCCTTATCTCTTATTGACATAACTTTGCGCAATCAACTGCCTAAATTTTCGGATTCTTTCTGTGGAAACCCCCTTTTTATACTCTGAATCATCAACAACTTTCGCATGACCGATCCCTTTGCTATATAACAATTAGAATTCTTCGCAGAAGCCTCGCCAAGTGTGCGGATGGCTAACATGCTCACAGGGAATAACCCACCTATGGAAATCACTTTCCGACATCTTCCAGTGCTGCTGCATAGGGTACAATAACCCTGACATCAATAACCCATCCTGAGTCCGAGCTAATCTCTCTAGCTGCATGAGTTCTTTCAACCCTCGTGGACATCAACTAAATGTGCGGCAGCATCCTTCCCATTAAAAGTTACATTGTATCCTTCTTCATTTCAAGCATCTCCTTTCCCAAAACATATTACGGACTTACTCGAGGCCTCAAATCATATAAAACAACATTAAAACAACAAATCAACCTCCAATCCAAGCTTTATGAACTTTAGAACTTCAAACTTCTATTTTCAATGTTAAAACTTATCAAATCACGTCCGATCGATCTCAATTTTTCCACACAAGTCATATTTGACATTACAGACCTACTCCAACTTTCGGAATCAGATTCCGACCTGGATATCAAAATTTCCACTTCCAGTCAAACTTCTTAATAACCTTCAAATTTCTATATTTAGCCAAATGGCTCCAAAATGACCTACAGACCTCCGAATTCACTTTAAATCGTGCTCCCAACTCCAGAATCACAATATGGGGCAACTCCCAGACTCGAAATCCCAAATGGACATTGATATCACTGAAATACACCTCAACACAAACTTATAAAATTCTTTCAAACTGCTAACTTCCACAATATGTACCAAAACACTCCCAGGTCGTCCAAACCCGATCCGGGCATACGCCAAAGTTCGAAATCATCATACGAAACTTATGGAAACTTAAGATCCCGATTCCGAGGTCGTTTACTCAAAACTCCAATCCTAGTTAATTCTTTCAACTTTAAGCTTCCGAAATGAGAATTCTCTTTCCAAATAACCTCTGAACTTCCCGAATCTTAATCCCAACCCCACGTACAAGTCATAATACCTGAAATGAAGCTGGTCATGGCCTCAAACTATTGAACAACGTGCTAGAGCTTAAAATGACCGATCGGGTCATTTCATTTTCTCCTACTTAAACATACGTTCGTCCTTGAACATGCTGATAACTAAACTGAAGTAGTCTGGAATCACTGTTTAACTTCTCATGCACCTTCATGTGCTACACAACTAAGTTGAGCACATCAACTCGATAAATTCTTAAGATATTTCCTTTTATTCAAGCAAATAATCCTTAGAGCCCAATTCCAACTTCTGGAATTCTATGCCCGACCTGTTTCCGACATAAGATCACTATATCAATCACTACACGATATACCCAAACATGGCCGCATAACTTTGCTGAACTCACGCCTAGCACACTTTACTCACCGGACCACCATAACATTTTCTGACCAACTTAGTCAAAATTTTACGAATCTGATGCTCCCATTGCACCCCATGACATACACATGTCTTACTATTACTCTTACAATGCCGCCACAATGGAAGAGATGTGAAGAAATTAATAATCAACTGCCGAGTCAACCAATCATTGAGTCTATACTTCTGACAAGAAACAGTACCTCATTTTGAAACCAAATAATGATCTTTTCTCCTTAATATATTTCACGAAACCAGATTGCATTGATCCTAAATCCAACAATCTTGTTTCACCCAGTACGAGATGCTCAGGCAGTAAGCCACTCCGACATGACCAAAACTCTTATATGATGCTACAATGTGAAAATAGGCTACCAGGTAGATTGCGATACAAAAAGGTGAATGAACTCTGAAAAGGAATTTCAATAACCCCGCTTGCGAATAATACATGTGATGTAGGTGCACAACTAGTATGAGCTTTCTTTAGAAAATATGAAATAGAACACAATAAGCAAATACAGGGAATTGTACGGAACATCACACTGTTGTGGCGCGCAACCCGATCCAAGAAATCATAACCATGGCAGTGTGCCACCCGATCCAAACAACATAACCATGGCGGCATGCCACCCGATCCACACATGGAACTTACATAAGGAGATGTACATCGAGCTAAATTGCTCATTACAATAAAATACTGAATATCAGTCAGAAACACGCTAGGTGCATAATACCATCCCTGAGGGAAACATACAACACAATAGGCTATAGAACTCAAGCACAACTGAGGTGCGATATATGATCTGAACCTCAAGAGCCATCCTGCTCATATAATATCATCGCCACGTGGAACCTCAACACATACGAAATTACCAAGCTGTCTCACAACTCATAAGATGCAAAACATCATTACCTGGAATGGCTGACGACAAAATAACACCCCTACTACTCCTCCTTAAGGAGCGCTTTACTAGAATGAACACAACTGACATAGAGCCCATATTCATATTTAAATCATCCACCGACCTCAAGTCGATTCCGATCGTATCAAACTAGGCCAATAACCTTCAAAGGTCCATAGCCACCCTTTTTTCCAAAAAACACATAAGCATCACCTTCATAACCGGAGCAAACCTCCAAAGTCCATAACCTAATAAACCGAGTTCCCTCTAAGCATAAATTCTCAAATTAATAATATTACCACAATCCTCATACTTGGTTTAAATCTTAAGTAATTCAAGTGACTACATGTCACGCTTATACAACATTCTAGTGGGACACGCTCCCACAACCTTCCGAAACACACAACAGGTCCGTGCACCCAAACCACCGATAGCAGTAATGTTGAGATGCGATCAAGAATTCCTTAACCAGGATGCAAGGCCTTCCTTACAAAACACCAATCTCAGGTGATGCTGAAGACAATGCCAACTTACCTTAAATATCAAATCTCCTTTCCTGCTCATCCGAGCTCGTGATATCCTTGCCAACACCGAACCGCAACCTTGTTTCTCACTTTCAAGTTCCATATCACTCAGTGCACCCAACATGCCAACATACAATATAACACACTTTTCATCATAGCGTCGGAACCACTATTAGGCTATCACTTCATCATGTAAAAGCTTTTCACTTAGCTCGCTTCAGGAGAACCATAGCAACGCACAGGTAAATTCTCACAGCCGTAGGATATTCAAATCTGTAAGTAGTGGTCCGCACCAACATAGCCCTTCCGGGATCCACCTCCACATCATAGGCCACAATGGTAGAATACTTTCAAAATAACACTAACAATAGAGGCCGACAAGCCTCACACGCACCGTCAGAATTCACTTGCATAACTTGTTCATGCTGAAAGAACTGATCATTACCAGCAACATACCAATTCGACTATGGCTAACCAATCCCTCTTCTTCCAATTTGTCCTTGATTGCAATTAAAATTATGATAACCCCATTCAACAATTAACACACTCCATCCGCCTTCTTGAGTGACCCTGAATCACGAGACCATGCTGACTCAAATCCCACGAACCATTTCATACCTTTCTTGTGGGCATATTCCCACCCTCAGGTGATATGCCCATTCTGCTAATCCTTTTACGAATCTTAAATCTCTTCTCATTTTCGTCTTAAGAACTGCACTCCAAGTCAAAACATCATAGAACGTTTTTTAGCCTCCACCCCTGAGCTGCTGCAAAAGCTTGATTCTCAATTGCATCTATAGGCTCGAAATTACTAGGCACCGCACCTTACCTCCTTTTTAATCCATTAGGACCATTGCTAAGAGCCACCCGCTCTGACTTGGTCCGTAATATAATCTACTCCATAAATCTTCTAGCACACGAAAGCACCTGGCGGAATCACTTCCCTAGTAGCCCGCATCTATACAAGGCATAAATTTCAAATCTTTCCCCCAAGTCTGAACATGAGCCAATAAGGCCAACCATATCACCCTTTAACAATTCCTCTGCTCAAATGACCACTTTTGTTCTTTTCTCGTAGCCGAAAGAACCCAGAGATATGCTAATAACCAGAAAACCTCGCAAGTGGTTAACCATGCAACCCAATCATAGGAGGTGGTACTCTCCGACTTAGCTCGAAGCCACAATTACACAACCCTGGAACATCACCGGGATTCCTTAAATCATATTGACTTAACCTTGCACAATCAACCGCTTTAATTCTCGGATTCTTTCTGTGGAAACCCCTTTAAATACTTTGAATCATCGCCAACTTTTGCATGACCTATCTCTTTGCTGTATAACCACTAGAATTCTTTGTGGAAGCCTCGCCAAGTATTGCGGACGACTAACGTGCTTATAGGGAATAACCTACCTATGGAAATCACTTTCCAACATCTTCCAATATTGCAGCACATGGTACAATAACCATGACATCAATAACCCATCCTGAGTTCGAGCTAATCCCTCTTGCTGCATGGGTCCTTTCAACCCTCGTAGACATCAATTAAATGTGTGACAGCATCCTTCCCATACAATGTCACCTTGTATCCTTCTTCATTTAAAGCATCTCCTTTCCCAAAACACATCATGGACTTGCTCGAGGTCTCAAATCATATCAAACAATGCTAAAACCACGAATCAACTCCCAATCCGACCGACCTCAATTTTTGCACACAAGTCATATTTTTGACATTATGGACCTACTCAAACTTTTGGAATTAGATTCCGACCTCGATATCAAAAAGTGCACTTCCGGTCAAATTCTCAAAAACCTTCAAATTCTTATCTTTAGTCAAATGGCTCCAATATGACCTACGGACCTCCGAATTCACTTCTAAATGCGCTCCCAACTCTAGAATTGCAGTACGGAGCTACTCCCAAACTCGAAATCCCAAACGGACATCGATATCACTGAAATTCACTTCGACCCAAACTTATGAAATTCTTTCAAAATGCTAACTTCCAAAATATGCACTAAAATGGTCCCAGGACGTCCAAACCCGATCCAGGACTACACGCATGTCCGGAATCGTCATACAAACCTGATGGAACCTTCAGATTTTGAGGTCCTTTACTCATAATTCCAATCCTAGTTAATTCTATCAACTTTAAGCTTCCAAATGAGAATTCTCTTTCCAAATAACCTCTAAACTTCCCGAAATTTAATCCCAATAACACGTACAATTTGATAGAATATACGCTTAACGCTAGAGGGGGAGGGGGTGAATAACGTTATAATAAAAAATAGCGTAAACTTGGGGAATTTAAAAATTGCAGGAATGAAATAAGTGCGATAAGTAAATAATAAGGAACGAACGCACCGATGTTATCCTGGTTCACCACAACCCGTGGCTAGTCCAGTCCCCGAGAGACTCTCTCGAGATTTCCACTAACTTCGTTAAGCTTACGGGTGCTTAACAAACCGTTACAAACTGAGAACTTGAGTCACACAAGCCTCAACAATCTTTGCTCGAAGATACAACACTTCAAGACTTCAACCAAAGGAATCACAACGTTCCTTCTTACAATACAAAGGATTAACACTTCCCTTCAAGTGTATAAAAATACTTTGCACTCAAAACAAGACTCTCCTTAAGAGTAGATATGAGTAAAATAAATACGCTCAAGAACGCAACAACTTTCGTCAAGAATTTGGCTCTCAAAAACATATGTAATGAATAGAAAATGATGAATAAGAGAGTATGCAAGCTTTAGCAATAATATGATCAGTTGTTGTCTTTAGAAGACTGATTTGAAGATGTATTTATAGTGTCAAAAACATGCATAACCGTTGCCTAATTGCCAATTAAGAATTGCTGATTTTGTGCTACGACAATCGATTGTCTAATTGGCACAATCGATTGTTTTCCAATCGTTCCAAAAATCATTCCCAGATTTTATGCAGCATAATCGATTATCTAAGACGTATAATCGATTACTGGCAACGTTAAAAAAAATCATTTCCAGATTTTACTTAAAACAATCGATTATCAGAAATATACAATCGATTACTTGGCAACGTTCAAAAAATCTTTTTCAGATTTTACTTCAAACAATCGATTATCAGAAATATACAATCGATTACTTGGCAACGTTCAAAAAATCTTTTTCAGATTTTACTTCATACAATCGATTATTAAAATCCTATAATCGATTATCTGACGGAGTTTGAAAATATTTTGGCAACGGTCATTTACATAATCAATTATGCTATATGGACAATCGATTATTTTTCAGTCTTGAAAAATCTAATAGACACTGCCTCAACACAATCGATTGTCATAAGGTTCACAATCGATTATTTTGTATCTTTGAAAAATCTGATAGACACTGCCTCAACACAATCGATTGTCATAAGGTTCACAATCGATTATTTTGTAGCTTTGAAAAATCTGATGGACACTGTCTCAACATACTTGATTGTCATAAGGTACACAATCGATTGTCATGCAGATTTCAAACATCTTATGGACGCTGCCATAACATAATCGATTATCTTTGTCCAGATTTTAGACGCATGTTTAAAAATCATTTTGTTAAAATAAATATGCATGATTTTAAATCATTTTTCTCTAAACTAAATATGCATGATTTGATAAAAATGTTTTTACGAGAGAAGCCAAGTCTTGAGTTAAATTGTCGGATCAAGATCACAATTAAAGAGCGACTCATGTATAACTTTGTTTAATCTTGATCTTTGTTTGTCTTGTGCTTGAACTTCGTTACGTGACATTTGCGCGTTTGTGCTTGGACCTCGTCATATGTCAATTGCGCATCGTTTGTCATTTATCAAAACCTACAAATATGAACACACGTTTAGTTTAGTGCCTTGAGAACGCGTTTCAACAATTTCCCCCTTTTTGATAATGGCAAACCTTAATCGGGATATGCATATAAGGTAATTCATAATGACGATCCAAGACAAGTGTATATATATATGCAATTAGTTCCCCCTCAACATATGAATTCCCCCTCAATTTGTGCCAATAAGTATTAAGTGCATAGCCCTTATTCTTCCCCCTTTTGACATTAGCAAAAAAAAACAAAATAAGTAATAACATGTTGATTGACTAACAAAAGGCGATTACATAAAAGAGATAATAAAAGATAGAACAATAAGCAAATAAAGACATTATTCATTATCAATTCCCGCCTCGTCATCCGGTACTGCTTCATAAGGGACAAGTCCAGCATATGGATAGTGAATATGATCAAAATATCCATGGATCTCATATGTCAATCGATTGACAGAGGTGGACAAAGAAGCAAGTTGGTCGGAAATAATTTGAAGTGAAGGAGCTTGAGGCTGACGGGTTTGAAGAGTTGGAGGAGGAGCAGGAGCCGCGTGTTCGCCGTCATGGGGAAAGGAGGATTCGGAAATTTCCCATTTCTTGGTGCCCTTTTTGAGCGGACCGATAGAGGTGTTGAACCCGGAGGCTTCAAGAAAATTCATTATAAGAAGGGCATAGGGAAGTGGTCTATCGTCCCCGATGGCATCAAGCATGTGGATTTTGATAAACTTACACCAATTGATGTGAGCCCCGGTTATAATGGCATGCATGAGTTTTGCGTCCTCTTGGGAGAGAGTGGTATGATTATGTTTGCCTGGTTTGAGGACTCGGGTTATGAAGTAGAAAATTAAACGATATTCGGGGAGCATGCCCGTAATGGTAGGACGACGATTGGAAAAATTAGGATCATAAGCTCCAAGTCCTATTTGGTTTAGGAGAATTCGTTCATCAAATAAGGCGCCGGCTTCTCTAATGTAGAGAGAAATGTTTTCCCCACTTCGAGGAAGGTGAGCAATAGAATGTAAGTTTTCGTTGGTTAAAAGAATTTCAACTCCATTAATGTTTGACACAAGATGACCATCGTCGTCCTCATGAAGATTGGAATAGAAGGCTTGAATCAAGAGAGGATTAATGTGAGGATAGGTTAGATATAGGAAATCAAGGAGTTGGCATTCCCTAAGCATGTTTGCAGCTGCAGCGGGGGCGCTGGATTCAAGATATTTGCTGGTGGAAAAGCGAGGAGGAAGAATTTCACGTTTTTCGAATTTTGTCATGAATCGAGTTAACTCGGGTTCAGTGTTGAACCGTAAGAGAGAGCCATATTGGTAAGGAAAACTGGGAGGAGGAGGAGCAGCTGAAGAAGATGCACCATGTCTGCCGGAACGAGGGCGTTTGGTGTGTCTGCTCGTCATTTTAAATAAGTAGTAATAGCTTTTGTAAGAAATTTGAGAGATTTTTGAAAGTTTGAGAGATAAGATTGATGCTTGAGTGAAGAAATTGAAGACATATGGTACCTATTTATAATGAGAAGGATGACATTGCATTTAAGGTAACAATCTGCAGAAATTTAAGAGGCAAAAATGGTCAGAAACGGTAAAAAAATTTGCACTGTCCGTTACACAATCGATTATGGAATAGAAACAATCGATTGTTATGGAGTTTTTGAATTGTACTCGGAAATGACACAAAATCGATTGTGGGAATCTTGCAGGACCCAAACGATAACAAAGATTTTGAATTACTGACTGAAGATAATCGATTGTTGAATTATGGTAATCGATTGTTCTGACACAGTGTGCACAGTGATTTTCTGACTTTTGGAAAATAATCGATTTTACTTATGAGACAATCGATTATTTTAGAAAGGCAGTAATGAATATCCGAGACGGTAATCGATTATACAGTAAAAAAATCAATTATTTAATTAACATCAAAAACCTGCAAGGCACAATATGTTGATTTTCCGTCATAATAAGCATAAGACGTAAATAATCGATTAGTGATACTTGCTAATCGATTTTCCGGCACAGTAAGCATGAGACATAAAGGAATGATAATCGATTATTGACTGTAACTATCAATTGTTCTACACCATTGCCTTATAATTCCCCCTGCATTTAGGGCGATACATGCAAAAGAGAATTAGACGTCTCCCACGCTCAAGTTAGTAATTTGTAAACAAATAATGACATAGATCAATGTGAAGTCAAGAGTTCCGAGTTTACAATAGATTCAGAAAAGAACTTTTTTGCTAAAAGGCTTTGTGAAGATGTTGGCCAATTGAGAACGTGATCTCTTAAGAAGTGTGTCCTAAGGTGTTCTTAAGAGTGTTTCGAGTACTTACCTGTTGTTCAATGTCGCCAATTACCTATTGGAGAGGATGGTCATTGATTGTCCTCCACGCGTTAGGCAGTTTCGTTTCTTTTTCCAGTTGTGGCGCTTCCTCCGATAATTGTTCCAAGATTTCATCTTGAATTTTCTTAGGAGTTTCCTCTTATACTTTTTCTTGAGGACTTATTGAGTTTAAACTACCTGCAAGTTCAAAACCAGAATCCTTTCTCGCCAAGCGAGCATTATTTTCGGAAAACACAATATGAGGGGATTCCTCCACAGTTTCGGTTCTATTATTGAATACTCTATATGATTTGCTACGTGAAGAATAACCAATAAAAATTCCTTCATCGGATTTGGCATCAAACTTTCCCAAATTATCTTTACCATTGTTATGAATAAAACATTTTCAACCGAATACTCTAAGATGGGAGATATTTGGTTTCCTTCCCTTGTTGAGTTCATAGGGAGTATTCATGAGTATTGGCCTTATGACTACTCTGTTTAAAACGTAGCATGCGTTACTCACGGCATCCGCCCAAAAATGTTTGGCAATCTTAGCCTCATCGAGCATGGTTCTAGCCATCTCTTCGAGACACCTATTTTTCCTTTCCACCACTCCATTTTGTTGTGGTGTGCGTGGAGCAGAGAAGGTGTGCTCGATACCGAGTTCGTCACAAAAATCCGCGAAGAGATTGTGATCGAACTCTCCCCCATGATTACTTCTTATTGAAGTGACGGTTGTGTCCTTTTCATTTTGAACACGTTTAAGAAAACATTTAAAATTATGGAAAAGCTTCACTTTTATGAGCAAGAAATAGTGTCCATGTAAATCTAGAATAATCATCAACAATAACAAAAGCATAACGATTTCTACCAAGACATTCAATGCGAGATGGTCCAAAAAGGTCCATGTGAAGAAGTTCCAATGGTCTAGTAGTTGAAACAATATTTTTCGATTTAAAAGATGCTTTTGTTTGCTTCCCTTTTTGACAAGAATCGCAAATGGAGTCTTTTTCAAATTTCAAATTTGGAAGACCAATAACTAAATTTTGTGAAACCAATTTGTTTAAAAGATGCATGTTGTTGTGAGCTACTCTACGATGCCATAACCACATATCATCTTCTTTGCTCACAAGACAATTCACATACTCAGATGAAGAATTTTCGAGATCAACCATATAGATGTTATCCATTCTAAAACCACGAAGGATAATTTTACAATCGCTACGGCGAAAAACTAAGCATTCATCCGAATCAAATAAAACAAGATTTCCCTTGTCTCATAATTGACTTATGCTCAAGAGATTATGTTTTAGACCTTTAACTAGCAATATATGCTTAATGGAAGAAGGTTCATCCTTACCGACAGATCCAATGCCGATAATTTTTCCCTTGTTGTTATCTCCAAAAATAACGCTTCCTCATTCCTTGTGTTCTAGTTGAAGGAACTTGGATTCGTCTCCGGTCATGTGTTTGGAGCATCCACTATCAAGGTACCAAAGTACACTTGATCCCTTCAAACATACCTACAAGACAAATTAATGAGTCTTTGGTACCCAAGCTGTTTTGGGTCCTTGAGAGTTAGGTGTAACATGCTGTTGTGCTTGACATGCAGTTAAGTGTCTATGTCTAGTGAAGCAAGAAGGAGCAATATGTCCAATTCGATTGCAATAATGACAAATGACATTAGGATTATGCATTCGTCTAGGTTGACAGTAGTTGGACGGACGAAATTTGTTTACTCTATTTTCGACAATATGACTATTGCGCATTTCATGAAAATCATTTCTCCTACTATTTGTTCTAGGATATGCAGCATTTCTAGAATAGTTATTTCTAGGTTGAAAGCCATTTCTAGGTGTCCTAAAATGTTCAACGTTTCTTCTAGTGTTTAGTCTAGGATATGCATCATTTCTAGAATAGTTATTTCTAGGTTGAAGGCCATTTCTAGGTGTCCTAAAATGTTCAAAGTTTCTTCTAGTGTTTGGTCTAGCATGCATGTTGATTCTAGGATTGTTATCTCTAGGATGAACATTTGTTTTATTTGTCCTAGGTTGAGCCTTAGGTGGTTGGGGTTTGGCTTCAACTTTTTCTTTAGGCTCGTTTTTAAAACCTATCCCATGTTTGGTCGATTTCAAATTAACAAGAACTTCATTCAAATTTTTATGAGAAGAATTGAACTTGTCTAAGGTGCCCTTAAGTCTTTCTACCTCATCTTTTAGATCCATGCAAGAAGTACAATTTATACTAGAACTCTCGGGTTTGTCGGCGCTTCTTTTGCCGAAAAAATTGTTTTCTTCTTTCAACTTCTCATTTTCCAAAATCAGTTTTTCCAAATCCTTTTCTTTCAAAGAGAGTTGTTTTTCAAAATCTTTTTCATTCAAAGAAGCATTTTCCTTAATGTTTTTAACAGTTTTGGAAGCTTTAATGAATTCACTATACAACTCATCAAAGGCATTTTGCATTTCCTCAAGAGAATAGAAGTTTTTGGAAGAAATTTGACATACGTCTTCTTGATTGTTTTTCGTGAGCCATGAGACAGAGATTTGCGGTTTCGTCTTCTTCTTCCTCACTCGACTCGTCTCCGGAGTCGCCTCCCCAAGATATGTATGCTCGTTGTTTCTTGAAGGGTTTCTTCTCCTTTTTGACATTTGGGCAATTTGATTTAATGTGCCCGATTTCTCCGCACCCATAGCACTTTACTTGATCTCCTTGTTGTTTGCCTTTTCGTTCATACTCTTTTCGCATGAACCTTTGAAATCTCTTAATAACGAGTCCGAACTCGTTATCTCCGTCCTCGTTATTTTGAGGTTGGCTTGTGCTTGCCTTGAGGGCGATTCTTTGTTTCCTTTGATCATTAACCAGAGGGTTAAGTATAGTAGATTCATAAGTTTTAAGATTACCTCTTAATCCGTTGATGGTGACATTTGAAATGCCAATAGACTCTTGAATCGCGTCGGCCTTGGAGCGCCATTCCGGAGTGAGACTTCGGAGAATTTTTCGGACAAGTTCCTTATCCGTGAAGGTCTTCTTAAGAGCATGTAAGTCATTAACGATTTTTGAAAATTGTTCGAACATGTCATCGACCCTTTCGCCTTCCTTCATGTGAAACAGTTCATATGCATGGGTTAGAAAATCAATTTTAGCCTCTCTTACCTGGTCCGTACCTTCGTACGTGATTTTCAGCTTATCCCACATTTGCTTCGCCGAGTGCAACATGATATTTTTCTGTAATCATCAGCGTTTACAGCACAATATAATAAGTTGATGGCTTTAGCATTGTTCTGCACTTTTCGGATATCATCCGCATCGTATTCATCTTCAGATTTTGGAACCCATTCATTTTCAACCTTTTTGGTTGGAATTTGTTCTCCCTTCATTATAACCTTCCATAGATGAAAATTATTCGATTGAATGAATATTCTCATCCTCTCCTTCCAGTACGTATAGTTTGTGCCATCGAATAGTGGTGGTCGGGTAGAGCATTGTCCTTCACCTATTCCTGCAAAAGAATCACGAGTAGAAGCCATGGATTGTTTCTCTCAAACGGTTAAGTTTTTCAGAGAGTTGGGCTCTGATACCAATTGTTAGAATATACGCTTAACGCTAGAGGGGGGGGTGAATAGCGTTATAATAAAAAACAGCATAAACTTGCGGAATTTAAAAATTGCAGGAATGAAATAAGTGCGATAAGTAAATAATAAGGAACGAACGCACCGATGTTATCTTGGTTCACCACAACCCGTGGCTAGTCCAGTCCCCGAGAGACTCTATCGAGATTTCCACTAACTTCGTTAAGCTTACGGGTGCTTAACAAACCGTGACAAACTGAGAACTTGAGTCACACAAGCCTCTACAACCTTTGCTCGAAGATACAACACTTCAAGACTTCAACCAAAGGAATCACAACGTTCCTTCTTACAATACAAGGGATTAACACTTCCCTTCAAGTGTATAAAAATACTTTGCACTCAAAACAAGACTCTCCTTAGGAGTAGATATGAGTAAAATAAATACGCTCAAGAACGCAACAACTTTTGTCAAGAATTTGGCTCTCAAAAACTTATGTAATGAATAGAAAATGATGAATAAGAGAGTATGCAAGCTTTAGCAATAATATGATCAGTTGTTGTCTTTAGAAGACTGATTTGAAGATGTATTTATAGTGTCAAAAACATGCATAACCGTTGCCTAATTGCCAATTAAGAATTGCTGATTTTGTGCTACGACAATCGATTGTCTAGTTGGCACAATCGATTGTTTTCCAATCGTTCCAAAAATCATTCCCAGATTTTACGCAGCATAATCGATTATCTAAGACGTATAATCGATTACTGGCAACGTTCAAAAAAATCATTTCCAGATTTTACTTAAAACAATCGATTATCAGAAATATACAATCGATTACTTGGCAACGTTCAAAAAATCTTTTTCAAATTTTACTTCAAACAATCGATTATCAGAAATATACAATCGATTACATGGCAACGTTCAAAAAATCTTTTTCAGATTTTACTTCAAACAATCGATTATTAAAATCCTATAATCGATTATCTGACGGAGTTTGAAAATATTTTGGCAATGGTCATTTACATAATCGATTATGCTATATGGACAATCGATTATTTTTCAGTCTTGAAAAATCTAGTAGACACTGCCTCAACACAATCGATTGTCATAAGGTTCACAATCGATTATTTTGTATCTTTGAAAAATCTGATAGACACTGCCTCAACACAATCGATTGTCATAAGGTTCACAATCGATTATTTTGTAGCTTTGAAAAATCTGATGGACACTGTCTCAACACAATCGATTGTCATAAGGTACACAATCGATTGTCATGCAGATTTCAAACAACTGATGGACACTGCCTTAACATAATCGATTATCATAAGTACATAATCGATTATCTTTGTCCAGATTTTAGAGGCATGTTTAAAATCATTTTGCTAAAATAAATATGCATGATTTAAAATTATTTTGCTCTAAATTAAATATGCATGATTTGATAAAAATGTTTTTACGAGAGAAGCCAAGTCTTGAGTTAAATTGTCGGATCAAGATCACAATTAAAGAGCGACTCATGTATAGCTTTGTTTAATCTTGATCTTTGTTTGTCTTGTGCTTGAACTTCGTTACGTGACATTTGCGCGTTTGTGCTTGGACCCCGTGATATGTCAATTGCGCATCGTTTGTCATTTATCAAAACCTACAAATATGAACACACGTTTAGTTTAGTGCCTTGAGAACGTGTTTCAACACAATTCATAATACCTTAAATGAAGTTGTTCATGGTCTTAGACTGTTGAACGACATGCTAGAGCTCAAAACGACTGGTTGGTTCGTTACATTCTCTCCCACTTTAACATATGTTCGTCCTTGAACCTCCTGAGAACTACATTGAAGTAGTCTGGAATCACTATTTAACTTCTCATGCACCTTGCCGTGCTACCACAAATTACTTGACCACATAAAGTCGATCAATTCTGAAGATATTCCCTTTTATTCAAGCAAATATCCTTAGAGCCCAATTCTAACATCCAGAATTCTATGCCCGACCTGTTTCGTCATAAGATCACTAATCAATCACTACATGTTGTATCCAAAATGGCCGCATAACTTTGTTGAACTCATGCGTAGCATACTTCACTCACCGGACCACCATCACATTTTATGACCAACTTAGTCAAAATTCCACAAATCTGATGCTCCCATTGCACCCCATGACACACACATGTCTTACTATAACTCTTACAATGCTGCCACAACGGAAGAGATGTGCAGAAATTCATAATCAACTGCCGAGTCGACCAATCATTGAGTCTATACTTCTGACAAGAAAAACTACCTCATTTTGAACCAAATAATGATCTTGCTCCTTAATATATTTCACGAATTCAGATTGCCCTTATCCTAAATCCAACAATCTTGTCTCACCCAGTATGAACTGCTCAGGCAATAAGCCATTTTGACATAGCCAAAAGTCTTATATGATGCCATTACGTGCCAATAGGATACCATGTAGATAGTGATACAAAAAGGAGAATGAGCTGTGAAATGGAATTTTGATTTACCATGCTCCCGAATAATACATGCGATGCACGCGCACAGCTAATATGAGTTTTTATCAGAAAATAGGAAATAGAACACAATAAATAGAAACGGGGAATTGTACTGAACATCACAGTATTGCGGCGCGCAACCCGATCCGAGAAATCATAACCATGGCGGCATGTCACACGATCCACACAACATAGCCATGGAGGCGTTTCACCCGGTCCACACATGGAACTCACATAAGGAGATCTACATCGAGCGAAATTGCTCATTACAACAAAATGCTGAATATCAGTCAGAAACACGTTAGGTTCATAATACCATCCCTGAGGAAAACATACAACATTATAGGCTACAAAACTCAAGCACAACTGAGGTGCGATATATGATCTGAACCTCAAGAGCTATCCTGCTTTTATAATTCACGTAGAACCTCAAAACATATGAAATTTCCAAGCCATCTCACAACTCATACAATGCAATACATCATTACCTAGAATGGTTAACGACAAAATAGCACCCCAACTACTCCTCCTTAAGGAGCACTTTGCTGGAATGAACACAACTGGCCTAACATAGAGCCTATATTCATATTTAAATCCATCCACCAACCTCAAATCGATCTTGATCATATCAAACTAGGCCAATAACCTTTCGAAGGTCCAAACCCACCCCTTTTTCAAAAAACCACATAAGCACCACCATCATAACCGCAGAAAACCTCTACCGTCCATGAACCAATAAACTGAGTTCCCTCCAGGCATAAATTCTCAAATACATGATTTACCACAATCCTCATACTTGGTTTAAATATTAAGTCAATCAAGTGACTACATGTTACGCTTATAAAACCTTCCTGTGGGAAACGCTCCCAAAACCTTCCGAAACACACAATAGGTCTGTGCACCCAAACCACCAGTCACATTAATGCTGAAAAGCAATCAAAACTTCCTTAACCAGGATGCAAGGCCTTCCTTACAAAACACTAATCTAAGGTGATGCTGAACACAATACCAACGTACCTTAATCATCAAAACTCCTTTCCTGCTCATCTGAGCTCATGAAATCCTTGCCAACACCGAACCGCAACCTTTATTCTCATTTTCAAGTTGCATACCACTCACTGCACCTATCATGCCAACATACGATAGAACGTGCTTCTTATCATAGCTTCGGAACCACTATTAGGCTATCACTTCATCATGTAGAAGCTTTTCACTTAACTCTCTTCAGGAGAACCATAGAAACGCACATGTAAATTCTCACAGCCGTAGAATATTCAAATGTCTAAGTAGTGGTCCCAACCAGCATAGCCGTTCCAGGATCCACCTCTAGATAATAGTCGATGATGGTAGAATACTTTCCGAATAACACTAACTACGGCGACCGACAAACCTCGCACGCATCGTCATAATTCACTTGCATAACTTATTCATGCTGAAAGAACTGATCATTACCAGCAACATGCCAATTCGACTATTGCTAACCAATCCCTCTTCTTCCAATTTGTCCTTGATTGTCATTGAAAAAATGATAACCCCATGTAACACTTAACACACTCTATCCGCCCTCTTCGTGACTGACCCTGAATCACGAGACCATGTTGTCTCAAATCTTTCCAAACATTTCATACCTTACTTGTGCACATATTCGCACCTTCAGGTGATATGCCCATTCTGCTAATCCTTTTACGAATCTGAAATCTCTTCTCATTTTCCTCTTAAGAACTGCACTCCAAGTCAAAACATCATAGAACGTTTTTGAGCCTCCACCCCTGAGCAGCTGCAAAAGCTTGATTCTCAAGTGCACCTATAGGCTCGAAATTACTAGGCACCGCATCTTACCTCCTTTTTAATCCATTAGGACCATTGCTGAGAGCCACCCACTCTGACTTGGTCCTGAATGTAATCTAATCCATAAATCTTCTAGCACATGAAAGCACCCGGCAGAATCACTTTCCTTGTAGCCCACATCTATACAAGGCCTAGATCCCGAATCTTTCCCCCAAGTCTGAACATGAGCCAATAAGGCCAACCATATCACCCTTTAACAATTCCTCTGCTCAAATCACCACTTATGTTCTTTTCCTGTAGCCTAAATAACCCAGAAATATGCTAGCAACCTGAAAACCTCGCAAGTGGTTAACCACGCAAGCTAATCATAGGCGGTGGGACTCTCTCACTTATCTTGAAGCCACTATTACACAACCCTGAAACTCACCGGAATTCCTTATCTCTTTTTGACATAACCTTGCGCAATCAACCGCCTAAATTCTCAGATTCTTTCTGCGGAAACCCCCTTTTTATACTCTAATTCATCAACAACATTCGCACGACCAATCCCTTCATTGTATAACCATTAGAATTCTTCGCAAAGCCTTGCCAAGTATGTGACGGCTAACCTGCTGACAAGGATTAACCCACCTATGGAAATCACTTTCCGACATCTTCCAACACTGTTGCACGGGGTTCAATCACCATGACATCAATTAAATGTGTGGCAACATCCTTTCCATTCAAAGTTACATTGTATCCTTCTTTATTCAAGCATCTCCATTCCGTTATACCAAGTCTCCTACCGCATAATAGCCCATACTTCAGAATAAATACGTAGACCCCAATCACCAATCACTAATATTCTCAGATCCCTCCGAACACTTTCATCCTATTATGAAGCCTATATGAAACTCCACCACTCTCCCACTTTGGGCAAACCCACTTCCTTAATCAACTACTCGACCTTCGCTTCATATACCCGGCCTTTTAGAATTATTGAACACTGCCCGACGCTTCCCACACATCTTTCCTCATCATTTGCTGCTCAGCTGTTGCCTTATATGAATCCCTTTTTGTGGCACTTGAACCTATGAATCACTACTAACCTTTAAACCTTTATGAAGATTGCCTTTCTCGAGCCATCAACATTAGAAACACTTATTTGATCTGAACCACCACACCCCACATTTATTATTGTCTTTCCAATATTATTTTATAGTGCCTTATCCCAAGGCAAATTGCAGAAAACCATAACACCGACGAACTTAACACATACAACCAAGGATGATGATACTACATCGCAGATTAAAATTCCACCACACTTGCAAATACCAAGTCTTGATACCTCATCAACCCAAACTTGAACACTCTCAGCCCGATTGTCTCTTCCTCTTTCCGGGAATAACATATAAAATCTCTACATCAGGAACTGAGTAAACCTCCCTTCAAATCATTCACTACCTCGACACGTAGGCAAACATCCTACCATCATATCAATACTGCGGAATGATCGTTCATAAGCATCATGGCAACTAGTGCCTAAACTTAGAGCTCATAGAAGTATCGCTACTGAGCTGAAACAATAGAATATCCTTCCACAAGGCGACGATAATAGCTCAAATAACCCCACAGGGAGAAACACCCGCACTACATTCGTAGTGCCATTACAATTCTTCAATTCTTGATTTTTAACAATTGCTTCACATCACATAAGATTGAGTAGGAAGGAAATAAAGGCATAAGCCTAACAGGAATCAAATCTCACGATAAGGAATTAAGAAGGGAAGTACTCCTAACAGTCCTGCAGCCTCCCAAGGATAAGTAAAGACGTCTCTGTACCGATCCGCAAGACTCTACTAGACTTGATCATGACTCGTGAGACCCTAGGAACCTATTGCTCTGATACCACGTTGTCACGACCTAAAATCGACAAGGGTCGTGATGGCGCCAGACACCACTATCAAGCAAGCCAACCAAAATACTCAATTAAATTCTAATTTTTGTATTGTCAAAAACAAATTTTCTTTACACATTAAATAACGAATAAAATATTTTAAAGAAAAAATCGTGAAATCTTTAACAAACTTAACATTTAATAATCCAAAAATCCTCCCAAAACCCGGTGTCACAAGTGCATGAGCATCTGCTGATAAGGAAATAAAATACAACATCTGTCCAGAATATAGTGGACAAGAAGTAAATGCAGTATACTGGAAGGGACTATACTAGCTGCGACCGTCTCGAATAATGCAACTCACCTACTCCCAGAATCAGTCGTGCTGCTACGTCCAGTAGGCCGCTGGAGTTACATATACCTGTGCAACAAAAATACACATAAGTGTAGTATGAGTACGTAAACCACGTGTACCCAATGAGTATCCCGTCTAATCTCGAAGAAGTAGAGACGAGATGGTCAACTTCGACACTTACTAGTTGTCCAATAATGATTTCAATAATACCTTAAATAATAAATTTCTACAATTTTACCAAATAGAAGGAAACAAGTAAACAAGTTATTCCTTTTATAGGAAATTTCTAAAATTTCTTTTTCATTATTTTCCAAATATTATCAAGCCATGAAGAGGCAATAACAACTTTAATAAGTCCAAGAAAATAATACCAGCATGCGCAAATAACCACCGTGGACGTACGGCCCGATCCAACATAAAAGTAAATTGTGCACTGCCGAGTGTCGAACGGCTCGAATCATAGATGCATCTATTACCCCGCTCGCAAACTTTCCATGCGACGCGGTCAACATAAAATAAACAATCACCCTACTCACGAATAATACATGTGACGCAGGTACACATAAAATACATGCTCAATAGCAAGTTAAGAATTTATCAGGAATAATTATTCAAATAAAAGCCACTTTCACTTTTAGCGATTTAAGAGAAGAGGTCAAATACTTTTGTGAATATATTTATTAATTTGATCTGGTTTAAGAAATTTGAGCTATCAATAAGATTAAAAATATTCCAAGTATAGCATGCTTTTGGGTCCTAGACTACCTGGGCTTAAACATAATAGTAGCTATGCACGGACTCTCGTCACCCTCGTGCTTACGTATCCCCCACAAATAGGAGCACATAACTAATTAATTCACCTATGCGGAAAATTTCCTCTTACAAGGTTAGAAAGGAGACTCACCTCGCTCCAAAGATCCATAATCGGCATTCCACGCTCTTCCAATGAGTCAAATCGATGCAAAACGCTCCAAAACTAGCCAATAATTGTGCAAATTCATTAATATATACTCAATTATTCATGACAACCCAATTTACAACAATTCCTAACCCTGATCGAAAAGTTGACGAAAACGTCCTCGGGCCTACGTTCCCGGATTTCCAAAATCTTTGAAAATAAGTTTATCCATAACCTCATGAACTCAAATATACGATTTACTCTTAGTTTCATACCCAAAATCGTGGTCAAATTCCAAGAACATCAATTTTCTAGGGTTTCATCTAAACCCCTTGATTTTTCTTAATTTTCACATGTTAATCTACCCATAATCCATGTATTTAACTCGTGTTGTATAGAAAATACTTACCTCAAAGTGCTAGGTAAAGATCTTTTCCCAAAAGCTCCAAAAATTGCCTAAGAGGATGAAGAAAATGAGCTAAATGGTCTAGATCTCGAAATTAATAGCTGGACACAAGCCTCTGATGTCCCATTTGCGACACCAGGTTCACAAATGCGAGAGTCTCAAATACGACAAAAACCTCGCAAATGCGAAGCCTGCTCCCTTCCTACCATCGTAACATTTGCGACAAGAAGATCTCAAATGCGAGCTTCACAAATGAAAAGAATCCATCGCAAATGCGACCCCTGCCTGATTTGGCCCGATTCACAATTGCGATAAGGGTTTCGCAAATGCGAACCCTTCTGGCCTCGTAAAAGCGACCACAATTGTCGCAAATATGAAGAATCCCCTAGGTTCCCATGTTCGCAAATGTGAACGTCACTTTGAAATTGGGATGATCGCATTTGCGACCAAGGTATTGCAATTGTATTCATTCCAGCACCAGCAACAACCTTTTACCAAATTTCGATCTGTTAACCACCCAATATCCACCGGAGGCGCTTGGAACCCCAACCAATCATACCAACCAGTCCCAAAATACATTATGGACTTGCTTGAGGCCTCAAATCATGTAAAACAACCTTAAAACCATGAATCAACCTCCAATCCAAGCTTTATGAACTTTATAACTTCAAACATTTATTTTCGTTGCTAAAACCTATCAAATCATGTCCGACCGACCTCAATTTTCGCACACAAGTCATATTTGACGTTACAGACCTACTCTAACTTTGGGAATCAGATTCCGACCCCGATATAAAAATATCCACTTCCGGTCAAACTTCTCAAAAACCTTCAACTTTCTATCTTTAGCCAAATGGCTCCAAAGTGACCTACGGACCTCCGAATTCACTTCCGATCGCGCTCCCAAATCCAGAATCACAATACAGAGCTACTCCTGGACTCAGAATACCAAACGGACATCGATTTCACTAAAATTCACTTCAACCCAAACTTATGAAATTCTTTTAAAATGCTAATTTCCACAATAGGCACCAAAACAATCTTAGGTCGTCCAAACCCGATCCAGGCATGCGCCCAAGTCGAATCATCATATGAACTTGATGGAACCTTCAGATCCTTATTCTGAGGTCGTTTACTCAAAATTTCAATCCTAATTAATTCTTTCAACTTTAATCTTCCGAAATGATAATTCTCTTTCCAAAATAAACTCTGAACTTCCCGAGACTTAATCCCAACCACGCGTACAAGTTGTGAGCATGTTATTTTTTTCATGTATGAATTACTCCCATAAATTCAAAAAAAAAGAATTATGTTTGTTTATTTGCAATTTTGATTTTCGTGGCATTATTCCGTTAATGGTTTGCATTTTGTGCATTTTTAAATAACAAAAATATAAAAATACATGAGGCATGTGCATTTAGGAGTAATTTTGCATTTTTAGATATTAACTAGTAATTGGAAAACAAAATTCAAATAAATGGCTTAATGCATATCTAAGCTTTATTTTAAGTAATTTTTACCATCTTTTATTTGTTAATAATCCTTGGTTAATTATGTTTTGTAGATTAATTAGGATTTTTGTTTAGGAATTCAATTCATAAAGAAATATATTTAAAGAAGCCTGAAAATACAAGTTCAATATATCCATCTACGCCATTTTTGATATAGAGTCTATGCCCAAATATCAAATCCACTTGTCCCCTACCCAGTCCAGCTCTAGGGATGCCAAAACGACATCGCTTGTTCGCATCTGATCTGGGCCGTTCATCGGCATCATCCAACGGACCCAAAACTCCCCCAAACCAAATAAAAATGTCCAAACGTGTGTAACAAAATAAGAGGCCAAAGGCTCCCTCCTCGTACAATTCCTCACCGGTGTAACGCCGCACATGAGCCACCCTAACCCCACCGTCCGCCGCCGCCGGCAGCGTAACCCAAATGCCTCCCAAATTTATACAATAAAAGCACCTCATTATCTTCTTCCCATTCCCATGAAAATCATCCCTCGAATCACCGCCGATGTGCTCGAATATCCAATCAAAACCCGGAGGCTCTGCCGTAGAAGGAGGCGGCCGGTGGCAAACCACTCCTAAATCAACACCAATAACTCTTCTTACCACCCACACCCTAACCTTGCCAGTGGTGACCCTCAAATATAGCCACAATGCGGCGAATATTCTCCTGAAGACGGCAGCTCTGCCATGCACAGTGGTGGCTTCCATCCAATACCGTTAAACACCACCTTGTCAACACCCCATAACCCCTTTTGCCTCCCTCGTGTCCAATATGTCATTGGACTTCTTCAAAACCTCCCAGAACTGTGCATTTCCTGAATCTAGCGTTCCTGAAGCCAAATCTTGAACGAAGTTTAGGAGGTTCTATCTCGAGTTGTGACTAAATTCTACCATAAGGCATTCTCAATTAGGTAAACATTTCCTACCCTGTTTCATTTTCTAGTCGTTCTTCTTCTCGTCTTCTTTTCTTTTGATTCAGACGTCAAAACTCAAATTTTAACTCCATTCATCTTGTTGAATCAATTGCATAGGTCATATTCTTTTGGTGTTTGTTTCAAGTTAATTAGCTTAGGTCCGGAATTGTTTGGTTATTGTTTAGTTGCGACAAATATGCAATCAAGTCCCCATTTGTAGGATTAGTCTAAGTGACATTGGAAATGCTGGTTGTGCTCGTTCAATTGCTAACAAGTTTTATGCATTTCTTTTCTTTATCCAATCGAGTCATGATTAGTATAATGGTGAATACTGACTTAAGTCTGCCATGTCTTTATTAGCTTTTAGTTATGTGTTTAGTGATAAACCCTGTATTCTTAAGGTTCAGATTGTTTAAACTTTACATATTTGATTTGAGCATCGTATTGTAATTGGTTTTAAATTAATGCTTTGATAGGGTAGTGTTTATTATGATTGTTTTTTGAGTTTTTGTAAAGCTTTTGGGCCCGATTGGCAATAGCAGGCCCATTTATGGAATTAATTCAGGGTTTATGACCCATTTAACTGAGCCAGTTGGCCCAGGGAGGTCGCAATAAAACCAGGGGTCCTGGGAGGGTAATTTGGGTCTTTAGGTTTTGGGGAATATTTTGTAGTTAATATAAGAAGCTTCCAGTAGGGGTCTATTAGCAAAAACTTTAGCTGTGACTTGGCTAGCAAGTCATAACATCAAGGACTAAAAGGAAAAAAGGGAAATTTGAAGTTTTCTTATGGCTTTGCCTATAAAGGCAACCATTTCTTCAATGAGAAGGGCTGGAAAAAACTTTAGAAAATAAATACATACAACTGATATGATTTTACTATTACATTTGGACCTATCATTGATCCTCTAAAGAGCTTCCCATTCTAAAAAACTTTAGAGTTATTTGGCACCATTTGATTTGAGTTTGGTTATATGATGATTTGAAGTCATTTTGGGCTCCTTTTACTTCATTTCTTCGAGTTACAAGTTATCTTGTCATTTATCTTCAATTGCCTGGGATCCGGGACTATTTGGCGTGGTTGTGTTGCTATTACTCTGTTGCATATTTGTTGAAGCTCCATCCTCACTTTCTTTCCATTTTCCAAGTATATTTTGGCCCTATGGATCTCATACGAATGTAATATGAAGTTATGACTTTGGAATCCAAGTGATTAATGACTCAAAATTCCTTTCCCTTTGTCTCATGTTAGCTGATAAACTTTATTTATTGTTTAGCTGTGCACCTCATTTACATGATGTTTAATTAGGAATCCCATTGTTTTAGTTATTCCTGCAGTCAGCCAGTGTAATGTAATAAATAGATTTCCAGTCTTGCATTTAGGCTTGGCGTGAATTCTGAAGTGTTCATGAGTTGCAGGATATCCTATAAGTGTGATGCATCCTAGGCAAAGTTTGTTTGTGTAATTTATTGGAACATCGGTATAGTGATAGTGTATTTAGTCGTTAATATAGCCTTCATGTTCATACAATTCGTGTATGCTCGTAATTGACTCAAAGGACTCTGTCTGAGTTGTTGTTATTATGTCTATATTTAACAAATGTAAGTCCACTTATAATTTCAATTGAAAGTTGGACAAATCTGAAGAATTGTTTGGATTGTTAAAACGCCTTACATACATGTTAGTAATATCAGGGTGTCCAAGATTTCGATTATTTGTGCAAGCCAATGCCTGTTTGGGCTGATTGGGCCACTTGGCCCACCAACTTCACTAATTTCTATGTATGTATTGTCCCTGAGATTCAGCTTGAATTTATGGCCCAAAGTGCAGTATTGAATAAGGGCCCTTCTCTTTTGGAGGTTAAGTGAAAGGGTTGCCCTTGGACCCGAGCTTAAGGCTGTCAAGCTGGGCTCTATTGAGGCCCAACTAATATATGAACCCAGGTCATCCGAATGTGGCGTTAACAATAAACCCTTGTTGTTAATTTTAGAAACAAATAGTTTCAGCATCAAATATTCCTTGCGTCATCTCTTGTAAAACGTAGAATTTACCACACTTAGAATTTGAGATGATCCGTTTAGTGAGTATTCACGGCCTCTCACAAAGATAATAATGCGCTAGTCGCCTTATGAAGCGTCTTTAATATTTCACCTTTCCTAAGTACGAGTGCACATTTATGTGACCCCAATCTAAATCTCAACGAAATTGAAATGTGTCAAAATCCACGGGTGCATTTATGTGACATGAATCGAGGCATATTTTAACAACGTTGCAATTCTCTTTAAAATTATAATAAAAGTGGATAAAAGATTAATAAATGCACACAGGTTCATAATTTTTTAAAATCAGATAATTTAAGCCAAATATAACAGATAGGCGACCATGCTAGAACAACGGAACCCGGGAATGGCTAACACCTTCTCCCGGGTTAACAGAATTCCTTACTCGGATTTCTGGTTCGCGGACTATTAAACAGAGTCATTCTTTCCTCAATTAGGGATTCTAACCGGTAACTTGAGACACCATAAATCTCCCAAGTGGTGACTCTGAATTCTCTTAAATAATTGAATCCCATTTCGATTGTCTTTTAATTGGAAAAACTCCCTTATCTATGCCCTTCGTGGGGTTCTAGTAGCCAAAAGGAGGTGTAACAGCTTTGGCGACTTTGCTGGGGAGGGAATCCAGAATCTCTTGTTCAGGGTTCAAGAATTCGAGCTTAGAATAGTTGTTGTATTTGGCTTTGTTTATTATCTGATTTTACATATTGGCTTAATATGCAAAATGATGCTTTTACCGCTTTGATATTATGTGAACTGTAAATATAAACTGCTACGAAACCCTTCACTTCTCACCTCTAGGGATGTGCTTACTGGTTGAGACTCCCTATTCTGTTAGTTTCATACTCTGAAATAAGAAACAAGTCGGACAAGTTACTAAGAAGATGGCCATTTGGTTACTGGTACGTAGCCCCCTCCTCGACTCGAGTTGTCCGCTCGGTACACAGTCTAGACCCTATACCAAGATTTTAACTTAGAAAAACTTGACCCCATGCCGGATCCCTAGTAGGAATGCTTATTTGCATCATGCATTTGACTTAGGAGACTCAACACAGGGGTTGGGTCTGTCTAGGACAAGTAACCCGAAATGAAAAGACCATCGTGATGTATGTTGCGTGTTACTTGTGCATTTAAAACTACTTGGGATTTGCATGTTTACTGGCTTGTGAATAAGGAAAGAAATTGTGAAAATAAGTAGTATTAGTCATTAATCTTATAAAACCAATGCTCAAATAGCGGCGAAATGCTGCCGGATTCTTGAAAAAAAAACAAAAAAAGCAAAAAAAGAGGCTTATTAAACTTTTGATTTTGACAACTTGATTTGACCGAACTACGCCGGTTTGATTCGCGTCGGAAGTGAGATATATAGGCAACCCTCATCAGGTCCAACCTCTCTTTTGCAAAAATAACTAAAACAAGAAATACAAATGTCCGATTTTCTTCATTTTTTCGAAATAAATCCGGTGATTTGTTTCCAGAAATAGCCGAACGTTACCGCAAGGGACGCTAAAAGGTTGATTTCGCACAAATTGCCACCTTTGAGTCTTAATTTGGCGGGCGAGCGAGCACAGTCTTAAAACCTTCCTTCAGAAGTGCTGAAAGGCCGTATTTGCAAAGCCAGGCTCTGGTTTTAGAATAAACGGAGGAGGGCAGTTTTAATATTTTCTGGAGTCAAGTAGTCAAATTTTGAGATACTAATTCACCTTAATAAATGTGTAGAATGAGCACGATAACGCTCATGAATAAAATTCCCTTGGAGCTGCACCTGTGGTCGAATGACCTGGGGGAAGCAGGGCAAAACAGGGTCAACGTGCATCTGGGAGGACTTACCGGGCTATTGAAAATTAACCCGAGGGGAGATAAAATAAAGGCATTGATCACATTCTGGGACTCGGCTCACATTGTCTTCCATTTCTCGAATTTTGAGCTCACACCGACTTTGGAAGAAATAACTGGATATATTGGGATCCCTACAATTCCTTTAAGACACCAATACCTAATTGCACCAAGAGTCCTTGTCGTGCACAAGTTCCTGGACTCCTTGAAAATCAGTAGGAAGGTTCACAATCCGGACCTATCAGTCGGCTTCTGTGCCGCGCAGTTTATATATCATAGGTACGGGCATATAGGGTGATTCAATAACCCAGACAATTATATTTGTAGCAAAGGGAACCAACTCAAATGGGAGGAGCATCAATGTTTTGCATTCATGGTATTTTTCTTGGGTCTTATGATGTTTCCGCGGAAGAACGGAAATATTGACATACAGATAGCAGGGGTCGTCAGCACTTTAATAACTCAAGCCAAGAGCATCCTGGCTCCTATGATCTTGTCCAAAATCTTCTGTGCTCTCACCACCTGTAAAGCGGGAGGAGACTTCTTTGAGGGATGTAACATATTGTTACAAATATGGATGATTGAGCATTTATGCCACCGGCCTCGGTTCATAAATTATGGGTCACCAACAAAGAGCTTCATAGAAGAATTCTACAACATGGTTGATGGTTTATGCTACCTGAGGGTGTCACAGAATGGGTTTCGCATCTCCGGGTTGTCACTGCAAATCAAATAAAATGGACATTCGGGTGGCTCCCTTTGGGTTAAATTGTGCATATGCCAGCCACCGGACCACATTACCTTTTGATGGGTCTCCAAAGTATCCAAGCCTATGCGCCATACAGAGTGTTAAGGCAATTGGGTAGATGCCAAATGATTCCCCGGGACGAGGACATTAGTCGCCATGCGGTTGAGATTAGCCGCAATGGTCAGTTCCCTGAAGCTATCGTGCGTCAAATCTGGAGGGAATGTCAATACTTGATAGCAGATACCCGAGTACGTGACATATCTAATGGCGAGGTCGCACCGAGATACACTGCCAAATATAGAAAAGAGACAGAGCCCGGGAGGCCAGCTAAAAGACCACATCTTTATGAATTTGTTGAAACATCACAGGAGCAATGGGATTGGCTAGCCAAGGAAAATGAGTATAGAGCCACCATAGGAAGATTAGAAAAGAAAGTCAAAGAACCGCAATTTGAAAAAGGTCTGCAAGCCGCACTAGATGAGGGAAAGAAGAAAAGATTAACCAAAGAAAATGAGGCGTTGCAGGCACAAATCCAGAAGATTAAAGCAGTCGCCAAAAATCCTACCAGGAGCGCAAAAGATGAAAAACTAATAGACAATTTTAGGTGAAAGGTAACTGAATATGGGTTTGACCTGAATAACGCCGAAGGTGAGCTGTCTAGGGTTCGGAAACAATTAGCTAAAGGTGCGGAGGAATGAGGCCGCATCATTGAGCAATTAAAGGAAAAGCATGACGATGAGTTAAAACGGAGGGCCATCGTGGTTGAGAACAAAGTAGCCAAGCAAGTTGGGGACCTCAAGGCCAAAAGAAAACATTGTTATGCAGCAATAGCTAGTTTGAAGAGGGATTTAAGGCAATTCCAGGAACTGAATAAGGTAGCCGAGCGAACTTTAGAGGCGAGGGCTTAACAAATTGGGCGGTTGTTGCAAGATAAGGGTGTTATTACGGAAAGAGTACGGGCGATCGCAGACTACATCACCACAAGTTGCAGCCATTGCGAGGATATGACAAAATCCATGTTCTTTGCCAACGCCATGAATTTTTTCCAACAAGGGATGGAAGACCTCCACCACCTCCAAGGGAGTTTAGCATGCAAGCCAGCGTCAAGGATGAACGATGTCCCGCGAGGCCTAGGAGCACTTGAGGCATAAATTTTCTTCTAATTATTGTGTTAGAATATACGCTTAACGCTAGAGGGGGGGCTGAATAGCGAAATAATAAAAAACAGCATAAACCTGCGGAATTTAAAAATTGCAGGAATGAAATAAGTGCGATAAGTAAATTATAGGGAACGAATGCACCGATGTTATCCTGGTTCACCACAACCCGTGGCTAGTCCAGTCCCCGAGAGACTCTCTCGAGATTTCCACTAACTTCGTTAAGCTTACGGGTGCTTAACAAACCGTTACAAACTGAGAACTTGAGTCACACAAGCCTCAACAACCTTTGCTCGAAGATACAACACTTCAATACTTCAACCAAAGGAATCACAACGTTCCTTTTTACAATTCAAGGGATTAACACTTCCCTTCAAGTGTATAAAAACACTTTGCACTCAAAACAAGACTCTCCTTACGAGTAGATATGAGTAAAATAAATACGCTCAAGAACGCAACAACTTTCGTCAAGAATTTGGCTCTCAAAAACTTATGTAATGAATAGAAAATGATGAATAAGAGAGTATGCAAGCTTTAGCAATACTATATCAGTTGTTGTGTTTAGAAGACTGATTTGAAGATGTATTTATAGTGTCAAAAACATGCATAGCCGTTGCCTAATTGCCAAATAAGAATTGCTGATTTTGTGCTACGACAATCGATTGTCTAATTGGCACAATCGATTGTTTCCAATCGTTCCAAAAATCATTCACAGATTTTACGCAGCATAATCAATTATCTAAGGCGTATAATCGATTACTGGCAACGTTCAAAAAATCATTTCCAGATTTTACTTAAAACAATCGATTATCAGAAATATAAAATCGATTACTTGGCAACGTTCAAAATTTTTTTTTCAGATTTTACTTCAAACAATCAATTATCAGAAATATACAATCGATTACTTGGCAACGTTCAAAAAATCTTTTTCAGATTTTACTTCAAACAATCGATTATTAAAATTCTATAATCGATTATCTGACGGAGTTTGAAAATATTTTGGCAACCGTCATTTACATAATCGATTATGCTATATGGACAATCGATTATTTTTCAGTCTTGAAAAATCTAATAGACACTGCCTCAACACAATCGATTGTCGTAAGGTTCACAATCGATTATTTTGTATCTTTGAAAAATCTGATAGACACTGCCTCAACACAATCGATTGTCATAAGGTTCACAATCAATTATTTTGTAGCTTTGAAAAATCTGATGGACACTGTCTCAACACAATCGATTGTCATAAGGTACACAATCGATTGTCATGCAGATTTCAAACATCTGATGGACACTGCCTCAACACAATCGATTGTCATAAGGTACACAATCGATTGTCTTGCAGCTGCCTTAACATAATCGATTATCATAAGTACATAATCGATTATCTTTGTCCAGATTTTAGAGGCATGTTTAAAAATTATTTTGCTAAAATAAATATGCGTGATTTAAAATCATTTTGCTATAAATTAAATATGCATGATTTGATAAAAATGTTTTTACGAGAGAAGCCAAGTCTTGAGTTAAATTGTCGGATCAAGATCACAATAAAAGAGCGACTCTTGTATAACTTTATTTAATCTTGATCTTTGTTTGTCTTGTGCATGAATTTCGTTACATGACATTTGCGCGCTTGTGCTTGGACCTCGTCATATGTCAATTGCTCATCGTTTGTCATTTATCAAAACCTACAAATATGAACACACGTTTAGTTTAGTGCCTTGAGAACGTGTTTCAACAATTTCCCCCTTTTTGATAATGGCAAACCTTAATCGGGATATGCATATTAGGTAATTCATAATGACGATCCAAGACAAGTATATATATATATGCAATTAGTTTCCCCTCAACATATGAATTCCCCCTCAATTTGTGCCAATAAGTATTAAGTGCATAGCCCTTATTCTTCCCCCTTTTGACATTAGCAAAAAAAATTGGTAAATAACTTGTTTATTGATTAATCAAAAATTTCAACTTCATAAAAGGGATAATAAATCAAATAATGTCAACATAATCGATTATTGATACTTGATAATCGATTATATACTAAAGAGAAATCGATTATTCTGCAGAGGAATCGATTATTCTGCACCAGTTTTTATAATTCCCCCTGCTTTTAGGGCGATACCTGCAAAAATACGTTAGACGCCTCCGACGCTCAAGTTAGTAATCATGTGAAAGGGAAAATGCAATGCATGACTTAGATCAATGTGGAGTCAAGAATCCCGAGTTCACTACTAATTCGGAAGTAGGACTCTTTCTCTAAAGGTTTTGTGAAGATGTCGGCCAATTGATCTTTGGTTTCAACAAATTCAATTTCGACATCACCTTTGAGAACGTGATCTCTTATAAAATGATGCCTAATTTCAATGTGTTTTGTTCTTGAATGAAGAACGGGGTTCTTTGTCAAGCATATGGCGCTAGTATTATCACATCTAAGAGGGATATGATCGATACTTAGGCCATAGTCCAAGAGTTACTGTTTTATCCAAAGAATTTGAGCGCAACAACTCCCCGCGGCTACATATTCAGCCTCGGTTGTGGACAACGCAACACTTACTTGTTTCTTGCTAAACCAAGAAACTAGAGAGCTACCGAGCAAATGGCAAGTGCCACTAGTGCTCTTGCGGTCCAATTTGCATCCAGCGAAATCGGAATCGGAATAGCCAACAAGTTGGCATGAAGAACCTTTGGGGTACCATAGACCCACATTTACAGTACCAACAAGATACTTCAATATCCGTTTCACCGCAGTTAGGTGAGACTCCTTAGGACATGATTGATAACGAGCGCATAAGCACACGCTAAACATGATGTCCGGTCTACTAGCAGTAAGATAAAGGAGAGATCCAATCATACCTCAATACTTCTTGGTGTCGACTTCCTTACCTTTCTCGTCTTTGTCTAGATGGTCGGATGTGCTCATGGGAGTGGCCATTGCTTTTGCGTTGCTCATTTCAAATCGTTTTAGCAATTCTTTGCAATATTTAGCTTGATAAATGAAGGTTCCTTCTTTCATTTGCTTTACTTGCAGCCCCAAAAAGAAGGTTAGCTCACCCATCATAGACATTTCAAATTCGCTTGTCATTAAATCAGAAAATTCCTTGCACAACGCATTGTTAGTAGCACCAAAAATAATATCATCCACATAGATTTGAACTAATAAAATATCATTGTTTTTATGCTTAACAAATAGAGTGGTGTCAACTTTCCCCCTAATGAATTCATTTTCCAAAAGAAATTTGCTCAATCGTTCATACCAAGCTCGGGGAGCTTGTTTGAGACCATAAAGCGCCTTTTTAAGTTTGAAAACATGATTGGGAGATTTAAAATCTTCAAAGCCCGTGGGTTGTTCTACATAAACTTCTTCTTGAAGAACACCATTTAGAAAAGCACTTGTTACGTCCATTTGATATAAATTGAAATTCATAGAAGAGGCAAAAGCAAGCAATAAACGAATAGCTTCTAACCTTGCTACGGGTGCATATGTTTCTTCATAGTCAATTCCCTCTTCTTGATTATAGCCTTTTGCTACAAGCCTAGCTTTGTTTCTAGTGATTACCCCATTTTCATCTAGTTTGTTTCGAAAAACCCATTTCGTACCAAATATGGTATGATTTTCGGGTCTTGGCACCAAATCCCAAACGTCATTTTGTTTGAATTGGTTAAGCTCCTCTTGCATTGCCAAGGTCCAAAATTCATCCCCAATTGCTTCGGAGATGGTTGAAGGTTCAATTTGAGAAACGAAAGCAGTATGTCCTAAGGTGTTCTTAAGAGTGTTTCGAGTACTTACCTATTGTTCAATGTCGCCAATTACCTGTTCGAGAGGATGGTCTTTGATTGTCCTCCACGCGTTAGGCAGTTTCGTTTCTTTTTCCAGTTGTGGCGCTTCCTCCGATAATTGTTCCAAGATTTCATCTTGAATTTCCTTAGGAGTTTCCTCTTGTACTTTGTCTTGAGGACTCATTGAGTTTAAACTACCTGCAAGTTCAAAACCAGAATCCTTTCTCGCATAGCGAGCATTATTTTCGGAAAACACAATATGAGGGGATTCCTCCACAGTTTCGGCTCTATTATTGAATACTCTATATGCTTTGCTACGTGCAGAATAACCAATAAAAATTCCTTCGTCGGATTTGGCATCAAACTTTCCCAAATTATCTTTACCATTGTTATGAATAAAACATTTACAACCGAATACTCTAAGATGGGAGATATTTGGTTTCCTTCCCTTGTAGAGTTCATAGGGAGTTTTCATGAGTATTGGCCTTATGACTACTTTGTTTAAAACGTAGCATGCGGTACTCACGGCATCCGCCCAAAAATGTTTGGGAATCTTAGCCTCATCGAGCATGGTTCTAGCCATCTCTTCGAGACACCTATTTTTCCTTTCCACCACTCCATTTTGTTGTGGTATGCGTGGAGCAGAGAAGGTGTGCTCGATACCGAGTTTGTCACAAAAATCGGCGAAGAGATTGTGATCGAACTCTCCCACATGATCACTTCTTATTGAAGTGACGGCTGTGTCCTTTTCATTTTGAACACGTTTAAGAAAACATTTAAAATTATGAAAAGCTTCACTTTTATGAGCAAGAAATAGTGTCCATGTAAATCTAGAATAATCATCAACAATAACAAAAGCATAACGATTTCTACCAAGACTTTCTATGCGAGATGGTCCAAAAAGGTCCATGTGAAGAAGTTCCAATGGTCTAGTAGTTGAAACAATATTTTTCGATTTAAAAGATGCTTTTGTTTGCTTCCCTTTTTGACAAGAATCGCAAATGGAGTCTTTTTCAAATTTCAAATTTGGAAGACCAATAACTAAATTTTGTGAAACCAATTTGTTTAAATGATGCATGTTGATGTGAGCTACTCTACGATGCCATAACCACATATCATCTTCTTTGCTCATAAGACAATTCACATACTCAGATGAAGAATTTTCGAGATCAACCATATAGATGTTATCCATTCTAAAACCACGAAGGATAATTTTAAAATCGCTACGGCGAAAAACTAATCATTCATCCGAACCAAATAAAACAAGATTTCCCTTGTCACATAATTAACTTATGCTCAAGAGATTATGTTTTGGACCTTTAACTAGCAATATATGCTTAATGGAAGAAGGTTCATCATTACCGACCGATCCAATGCCGATAATTTTTCCCTTGTTGTTATCTCCAAAAATAACGCTTCCTCCTTCCTTGTGTTCTAGTTGAAGGAACTTGGATTCGTCTCCGGTCATGTGTTTGGAGCATCCACTATCAAGGTACCAAAGTACACTTGATCCCTTCAAACATACCTACAAGACAAATTAATGAGTCTTTGGTACCCAAGCTGTTTTGGGTCCTTGAGAGTTAGGTGTAACATGCTGTTGTGCTTGACATGCAGTTAAGTGTCTATGTCTAGTGAAGCAAGAAGGAGCAATATGTCCAATTCGATTGCAATAATGAAAAATGACATTAGGATTATGCATTCGTCTAGGTTGATAGTAGTTGGACGGACGAAATTTGTTTACTCTATTTTCGACAATATGACTATTGCGCATTTCATGAAAATCATTTCTCCTACTATTTGTTCTAGGATATGCAGCATTTCTAGAATAGTTATTTCTAGGTTGAAAGACATTTCTAGGTGTCCTAAAATGTTCAACGTTTCTTCTAGTGTTTGGTCTAGGATATGCATCATTTCTAGAATAGCTATTTCTAGGTTGAAGGCCATTTCTAGGTGTCCTAAAATGTTCAAAGTTTCTTCTAGTGTTTGGCCTAGCATGCATGTTGATTCTAGGATTGTTATCTCTAGGATGAACATTTGTTTTATTTGTCCTAGGTTGAGAGCTTAGGTGGTTGGGGTTTGGCTTCAACTTTTTCTTTAGGCTCGTTTTTAAAACCTATCCCATGTTTGGTCGATTTCAAATTAACAAGAACTTCATTCAAATTTTTATGAGAAGAATTGAACTTATCTAAGGTGCCCTTAAGTCTTTCTACCTCATCTTTTAGATGCATGCAAGAAGTACAATTTTTACTAGAACTCTCGGGTTTGTCGGCGCTTCTTTTGCCGAAAATTTTTTTTTCTTCTTTCAACTTCTCATTTTCCAAAATCAGTTTTTCCAAATCCTTTTCTTTCAAAGAGAGTTGTTTTTCAAAATCTTTTTCTTTCAAAGAAGCATTTTCCTTAATGTTTTTAACAGTTTTGGAAGCTTTAATGAATTCACTATACAACTCATCAAAGGCATTTTGCATTTCCTCAAGAGAATAGAAGTTTTTGGAAGAAATTTGACATACCTCTTCTTGATTGTTTTCGTGAGCCATGAGACAGAGATTTGCGGTTTCGTCTTCTTCTTCCTCACTCGACTCGTCTCCGGAGTCGCCTCCCCAAGATATGTATGCTCGTTGTTTCTTGAAGGGTTTCTTCTCCTTTTTGACATTTGGGCAATTTGATTTAATGTGCCCGATTTCTCCGCACCCATAGCACTTTACTTGATCTCCTTGTTGTTTGCCTTTTCGTTCATACTCTTTTCGCATGAACTTTTGAAATCTCTTAATAACGAGTCCGAACTCGTTATCTCCGTCCTCGTTATTTTGAGGTTGGCTTGTGCTTGCCTTGAGGGCGATTCTTTGTTTGATCATTAACAAGAGGGTTAAGTATAGAAGATTCATAAGTTTTAAGGTTACCTCTTAATCCGTCGATGGTGACATTTGAAATGCCAATAGACTCTTGAATCGCGTCGGCCTTGGAGCGCCATTCCGGAGTGTGACTTCGGAGAATTTTTCGGACAAGTTCCTTATCCGTGAAGGTCTTCTTAAGAGCATGTAAGTCATTAACGATTTTTGAAAATCGTTCGAACATGTCATCGACCCTTTCGCCTTCCTTCATGTGAAACAGTTCATATGCATGGGTTAGAAAATCAACTTTAGCCTCTCTTACCTGGTCCGTACCTTCGTACGTAATTTCCAGCTTATCCCACATTTGCTTCCCCATTGTGCAACATGATATTTTTCTGTAATCATCAGCGTTTACAGCACAGTATAATAAGTTGATGGCTTTAGCGTTGTTCTGCACTTTTCGGATATCATCCGCATCGTATTCATCTTCGGATTTTGGAACCCATTCATTTTCAACCTTTTTCATTGGAATTTGTTCTCCCTTCATTATAACCTTCCACAGATGAAAACTATTTGATTGAATGAATATTCTCATCCTTTCCTTCCAGTACGTATAGTTTGTGCCATCGAATAGTGGTGGTCGGGTGGAGCATTGTCCTTCACCTATTCCTGCAAAAGAATCACGAGTAGAAGCCACGGATTGTTTCTCTCAAACGGTTAAGTTTTTCAAAGAGTTGGGCTCTGATACCAATTGTTAGAATATACGCTTAATGCTAGAGGGGGGGGGGGGGTGAATAGCGTTATAATAAAAAACAGCGTATACTTGCGGAATTTAAAAATTGCAGGAATGAAATAAGTGCGATAAGTAAATAATAAGGAACGAACGCACCGATGTTATCTTGGTTCACCACAACCCGTGGCTAGTCCAGTCCCCGAGAGACTCTCTCGAGATTTCCACTAACTTCGTTAAGCTTACGGGTGCTTAACAAACCGCTACAAACTGAGAACTTGAGTCACACAAGCCTCAACAACCTTTGCTCGAAGATACAACACTTCAAGACTTCAACCAAAGGAATCACAACGTTCCTTCTTACAATACAAGGGATTATCAAGTGTGTAAAAACACTTTGCACTCAAAACAAGACTCTCCTTAAGAGTAGATATGAGTAAAATAAATACGCTCAAGAACGCAACAACTTTCGTCAAGAATTTGGCTCTCAAAAACTTGTGTAATGAATAGAAAATGATGAATAAGAGAGTATGCAAGCTTTAGCAATAATATGATCAGTTGTTGTGTTTAGAAGACTGATTTGAAGATGTATTTATAGTGTCAAAAACATGCATACCCGTTGCCTAATTGCCAATTAAGAATTGTTGATTTTGTGCTACGACAATCGATTGTCTAATTGGCACAGTCGATTGTTTTCCAATCGTTCCAAAAATCATTCCCAGATTTTACGTAGCATAATCGATTATTTAAGACGTATAATCGATTACTGCCAAAGTTCAAAAAATCATTTCCAGATTTTACTTAAAACAATCGATTATCAGAAATATACAATCGATTACTTGGCAACGTTCAAAAAATCTTTTTCAGATTTTACTTCAAACAATCGATTATCAGAAATATACAATCGATTACTTGGCAACGTTCAAAAAATCTTTTTTAGATTTTACTTCAAACAATCGATTATTAAAATCCTATAATCGATTATCTGACGGAGTTTGAAAATATTTTGGCAACGGTCATTTACATAATCGATTATGCTATATGGACAATCGATTATTTTTCAGTCTTGAAAAATCTAATAGACACTGCCTCAACACAATCGATTGTCGTAAGGTTCACAATCGATTATTTTGTATCTCTGAAAAATCTGATAGACACTGCCTCAACACAATCGATTGTCATAAGGTTCACAATCGATTATTTTGTAGCTTTGAAAAATCTGATGGACACTGTCTCAACACAATCGATTGTCATAAGGTACACAATCGATTGTCATGCAGATTTCAAACATCTGATGGACACTGCCTCAACTCAATCAATTGTCTTGCAGCTGCCTTAACATAATCGATTATCATAAGTACATAATCGATTATCTTTGTCCAGATTTTAGAGGCATGTTTAAAAATCATTTTGCTAAAATAAATATGCGTGATTTAAAATCATTTTGCTCTAAATTAAATATGCATGATTTGATAAAAATGTTTTTACGAGAGAAGCCAAGTCTTGAGTTAAATTGTCGGATCAAGATCACAATTAAAGAGCGACTCATGTATAACTTTGTTTAATCTTGATCTTTGTTTGTCTTGTGCTTGAACTTCGTTATGTGACATTTGCGCGCTTGTGCTTGGACCTCGTCATATGTCAATTGCGCGTCGTTTGTCATTTATCAAAACCTACAAATATGAACACACGTTTAGTTTAGTGCCTTGAGAATGTGTTTCAACAGATTGCACTATTAATTTATTAGTTTTAAATTCTATTAGTTAACCAAGAGTCCATATTTTCTTTATGCATAGTTGGTTGTTATTCGAGTCTGTAGAAAGTTTTATCATCATTCTTTATTTTCTTTATGCATAGTTGGTTGTTGTTTGAGTCTGTAGTTTGTTTTATCATCATTTCTTTTATATGTTTCCTTTCGAGTCCTTATAATTAAAGTCTGTTGTTATGAGCATAGAAATATGTTAGGCTCCGCTTTTATTTACAAGAACTACACTCGGTCTGATTCATGCAAGGACATGATACATAGGCAATCTACATAAAATAGAACCATAATTGAATAAAATTGGAAATTGAATAAATACGGAACAGGGAGAGAATAAGGCTAAAACAAGAGGGAGTTTCGCAATTAAAAGTCAGGATGACGCAAGCAACAAACGCATGTAGGAACCAATTCTCGTTTATGTGCATACATACCCAATGTGTCGCCACTTATGTGTCAACAGCCTAACAACTAATGAGTCTTTGGTGTTGTGATTCCAGTTCCCAAATTAGACAGGTGACTAATACTCGTGGCATTCTGGAAACTAACTCCTACAACACGCGTTCAAAAAGCAAACAACTCATGGTCAACCAAGATGCTGATGTCAGCATTATTGACCCTTCGAAGGAGGCAGAGGAATTGGATGTTAATGTTATGAAGAAGGAAATGTATAAGCTTAAACACCAAATGGCCGAGATGTACCAGGCATGGTCAAGAGGACAGCCGCCCCCGACCTATCCTGCCAACCCAAACTTCATCCCACCATTGGCCCAAGCGCCTGACCAGTCCGTCACTGATCCACCTCCAAGTTTTCCTATATACTCGCAGCATTAGGGTGCTACCTTACAGCCACCAGCCCCGCTACCCAGAGTAACTCCTCATCCTCCCCTGCCAATCACTCCTATCTATATGGCACCTCCATCTCCTACGTTGCATAGGTCGTCCACCGAACCACTGCTTCAAGCTTATGACCCTCAATACTATCCCCCAGAACCTGCCTACAAGCCTAGGAGCCATACTCCTATGCTCCTCGTCTTGAAATCTCAATGGGAGCTGTAAAGCAGATCAAAAATTCCGAGCAGGAAGAAATGCTTAGAAAGGTCTGGAGTTTGGAACAATCCGTCAGAGACATGTGGGGATTAGGTGGCCAGGTGGCGGTGGAATTCAAGGATCTTTGCTTATTCCCAGACGTACAATTGCCTCCAGGTATCAAAATTCCTAAATTTGACTTATATGATGGTCACGGCGATCCAGTCGCACATCTGAGAGGTTTTTGCAGTAAAAGGAGGAGAGCAGGGGGAAAAGATGAATTGCTAATGGCATATTTTAGCCATTGTTTGAGCGGATCGGCATTGGAGTGGTATACTCAACAGGACCCCAATCGGTGGTATACCTGGGATGATTTAGCGCAAGCGTTTGCATGCCACTTTCAATATAATCTTGAGATTGTCCCGGATCATCTATCTCTGACAAAGCTGGAGAAGAAACACAACGAGAGTATTAGGGAGTACGGTTTCCAGTGGAGGGAACAAGTAGCCGGAGTTGACCCCCCCCCATGAAGGAGAGTGAGATTGTTGATTATTTTTTGCAAGCTTTGGAACCTACCTATTTTGGGCAGTTGGTATCAGCGGTAAGGAAGTCTTTCAACGAAGTGGTCAAGATGGGAAGTATGGTTGAGGAAGGCCTCAAATCTAATAAAATCATGAGCTAATCGGAAATTAAGGAAACTACTCCAGCCATCCAGGGTGGAGCTGGGGGATTTTTCGGGAAAAAGAAGAAGGAGGGAGTAGCGACATTGGAGTCGGGAACCTAGTTCGGGCCTCGAGCACCATCTCATTACGGTGAGCCCCGTCCTAACCCACACACCCCATATGGCCCGCCACAACATTACTTTCCACCACCAGAACCTCGCTTCGTGGTCCATCACGCTTAAGCATATACATGACCTCCCATTCACGCACAATGGCGTGCATCACCCCCTTAATACACTTACCCAAATCCACAAAATCATTACCCGCCCCCAAGAGCTTACCTCAACCCCCAGGCCCGCCTTCCGAGGTAATCCAGCCCTAAGAAATGAGATGGTACAGAAAAAGAAGACTTTCACTCCGCTGGGAGAATCTTACACTAGCCGTTTCCACAGGCTGCGACAACCGGATATGTTGAGACCAATTGAGGCGAAGCTACCAAATCCTCCCCCAAAGAATTTAGATTATTCAGTCAGTTGTGAATACTTTTCTGGTGCACCTAGGCATGACACCGAAAATGTTGGCATTTAAAGAACGCTATCCAAGAACTTATTGACTCCTACACGATTGACGTTCAGACTCCGGAGGTGCCCAATATTAACAAAAAGCCGCTGCCGAGCCACCAGGAAACCAACATGATTGAAATTGAGGAGAGAAGGGGAGAGTTCAGGAGGCCTTCACAAACAGTAATGATGATCAAAGCCAGTGAGCCAACCAAGGTCGCAAGCAGTGAGAAGCTGGTAACGGGGCAAAAGAAGGCAATAAAGCTGTCGCAGTTCAGGGGAGTTCAGCATGGGCGGTTGCGCCAAAGCGAGAATAGGCAAAAGTAACAGTATACGGTGCAGCTAGAGAACCCGCCGTAGTTGTGGAAGGTGTCCGCATCGAGCAAGTTATTGAAAAACCCATGATCCAGCCGCTAATCATCAACAACAAAGCCGTTCCTTGGAGATATGAACAAGCAATAGTGATGTACAAAGGGAAAGAAGTTAGAGAGGAAGTGTGTGAGGCACGAGGTTTAACTAGGTTCGGAAGGTACTTTGACTCAGAGGAATTGAGGAAGGGAAGAATTGCTATAGATAACCTTGAACCGACAAAGAAGGTTGTGTCAGAAGAAGAGGCAGAAGAATTTTTTAAGAAAATGAAAATGCAGGACTACTCCATCATAGAACAGTTGAGGAAGACGCCAACCCGGATCTCTTTGTTATCCTTACTAATCCACTCAGATAAGCATCGCCGAGCATTGATGAAGATTTTGAATGAAGCTCATGTCCCAGATAAGATAACGGTGAACCATTTGGAAAAGATTTAAAACAAGATATTCGAGGTAAACCGGGTCACATTTTCTGACAAAGAATTGCCTATAGAGGGCACTGAGCACAACCGGGCTCTTTATCTTACGGTAAAATGTGAAGATGCTGTGGTCACCCGAGTTTTGGTCGACAACGGGTCCAGTGCAAACATTTGTCCACTATCCAAATTGACCAAGATCAAGGTGGAAAATGAAAGGGTCGCAAGATAACATCTGTGTTCGAGGTTTCGGTAGCGGAGGTAAAGACACCGCAGGGGATAAAATGTTAGAAGTAGCTATAGGGCCCGTTGAGTTCACTATGGAATTCCAAGTACTGGATGTATCAGTCTACTATAATATGTTATTGGGCAGGCCCTGGATTCGTGCAGCCAAAGCAGTGCCATCTACACTGCACCAGATGGTCAAATTTGAATGGGACAGGCAAGAGATTGTCATGCATGGAGAAGATAATCAGTGTACCCAAGGTGACACGATCGTGCCTTTCGTTGAATCCGTGGACAGCAAAGGGCCATGGGTTTACGAGGTGTTATATGTGGTGTCAGTTTAGAAGGTCCCAGAAGGAGAGCTTGTTGCAACCCCAAAGATAAAAATCGCATCCGTCATAGTAACTTCAGAAATGTTGAGAAATGGTTTCATGCCCGGCAAAGGGTTGAGAGCTTATCTTCAAGGCATCGCGCAACCAGTATCCCCTCCCAAGAATCTAGACACTTTTGGCTTAGGGTTCAAGCCCACAGCCGCAGACATAAGGCGAGCCAGGAAGATGAGATAGAAAGCCTGTGTTCTCTCAAAACCTATCCCAAGGTTATACAAGTCATTTGTCAAATCCAGTAATGGCCCCAGACCCAAGACTTCCGGTCCGCTGATCGACGCGGATGCAGATCTTGATAAAGGGTTAGAAAGGTTGTTCAATAAGGTTAATATGGTCCAGGCGGGAGAGGGATCAAGCAGGGCAGAAGTGCAATTTGTGGGAGCGCGCGCAAAAATTAAAAACTGGGAAGCCACTCCTCTTCCTACTCGGAGGAAGTCGTGGTAGTCTACTAAGATTTTCCTTTCAGTTTAGTTTGTATTAGCGTCAACTCAGTTGTTATTTCCTTCCCTTTGGATAAGCAAACTCGGTTATCTTTGATTCTAATGAAATGCAATTTCCCTTTCAGCAATGCTGATAGTTTCCATTTTCTCTTTACTTTTCTTTCTTTTCTCTTTTGTATAGTTATATGTTGGTTCCAGTGATCTGTTATGCATAAGGACTCCTCGGCTAAATCTTCGAAACAAGTCTAGTCCAGAAATAATAATTCAGGAAATAGAACACGAGAATGAATCAGGGTATAATGAGAAAGGGGCATGGGATGAGGTCAGTAAAGAGATGACCCAATTGGAAGAGAAACCCTAACCAAACCTAAATGATACAGAGGCAATCAATTTAGGAAGTCTGGATAATATCAGAGAAACAAAAATAAGTGTCCGTCTGGAGCCACAACTTAGAGAAGAAATAATCGATGTATTGCTGGAGTACAAAGATGTGTTTGTATGGTCCTACGATGACTTGCCCGGGTTGAGCACTGATTAGGTAGTCCACAAATTACCTACTGACCCGACTTGCCCGCCTATTAAGCAAATGTTGAGGAAATTCAAAACTGATGTGAGTGTGAAAATCAAAGAAGAGGTGACCAAGCAGTTTGAGGCAAAAGTCATTCGCGTAACACGATATCCCACTTGGTTAGCTAATGTTGTTCCTGTGTCGAAGAAGGATGGAAAAACCAGGGTGTGTGTCGATTATCGCGACCTCAACAAAGCAAGTCCAAAGGACAACTTTCCCTTGTCGAACATCCACATATTGATTGACAATGGCGCAAAGCATGAGATCGAGTCGTTCGTGGATTGTTACGCCGGGTACCACCAGATTTTAATGGATGATGATGATGCGGAATAAACGGCATTCATCACACCGTGGGGGGCGTACTGTTATAGAGTCATGCCTTTTGGATTGAAAAATTCTGGGGCTACATACATGAGGGCTATGACTACCATATTCCATGATATGATACATAAGGAAAGTGTGGTCTATGTGGATGATGTAATTATCAAGTCTAGGAAGCAGTCTGATCATGCCAAAGACCTGAGGAAATTCTTCTAGAGGCTCCGCAGGTATGACCTTAAGCACAACCTGGCAAAACGTGCGTTCGGGGTCCCCTCAAGAAAGTTATTAGGGTTCATAGTCAGCCGCTGAGGCATCGAGCTAGACCCATCAAAAATCAAAGCTATACAGCAGTTGGCGCCACCTAGAAACAAAACAGAAGTAATGAGTCTACTGGGAAGGCTGAATTACATCAGCCGATTCATCTCCCAGCTCACAACCATTTGCGAGCCAATCTTTAAGCTGTTAAAGAAGATGCCGCAGTTAAATTGATGGGAGAGTGCCAGGAAGCTTTTGATAAGATAAAGGAATATTATTCAAACCCTCCACTATTGGTCTTGCTAGAACCAGGAAGGCCTCCGATCTTATATTTGACAGTCCTGGAAACCTCATTTGGGTGCGCGTTGGGTCAACATATTGTTACCGGGAGAAACGAGCAGGCCATATACTACCTCAGCAAGAAATTTACAACCTATGAGGTTAAGTAGACTCATCTTGAGAGGACATGTTGTGCCTTGACGTGGGTAGCCCATAATTTGAAGCATTACTTGTCGTCATACACCACTAATCTTATCTCACGGCTGGATCCATTGAAATACATTTTTCAGAAGCCCATGCCCACATGGAGGCTCGCAAAGTGGCAAATCTTGCTCACTGAATTCTACATTGTCTACATGACTAGGACTGCTATGAAGGCATAGGCATTGGCAGATCATCTAGCAGAGAATCCCATAGATGAAGAATATGAGCCCTTGAATACCTATATCCCAGATGAAGAAGTGATGCACATCAATCAAATGGAACGGGATGAGAAGTCGGGATGGAAATTGTTCTTCGATGGGGCTGCCAACATGAAAGGCGTCAGGATAGGGTGTTACTCATTTTTGAAGAAGGGCATCATTACCCAGTCACAGCTCAACTCTGCTTCTATTGCACAAACGACATGGATGAATATAAGGTGTGCATTTTGGGTTTGAGATTAGCAGTGGACATGGGTGTCCAGGAAATCATGGTCTTGGGAAACTCGGACCTTCTCGTACACTAGATTCAAGGGGAGTGGGAGACAAGAGATATAAAACTCATACCTTATTGGCAATGCTTGCATGATCTTTGTTAATGATTCCGGTCAGTAGAGTTCATGCACATCCTCAGAATTCACAATGAGGTTGCCGATACCTTGGCTACTTTGGCATCAAGGTTACATCACCCGGACAAGGCTTATGTTGACCCAATACATATCCGGGTCCATGATCAAAATGCTTATTTCAACATGGTGGAAGAAAAGCTCGACGGTGAACCTTGGTTCCATGACATCAAGGAATATATCAGGAAAGGTGTGTACCCAACACAAGCCCGAATGACTAGAAGAGAACAATCTGTCGTTTGTCAAGTGGATTTTTCTTTAGTGGAGGGATATTATACAAAAAAAAAACCAGATCTCGGTTTGCTAAGATGCGTGGATGCTGGGCAAGAAACGATCATCATGAATGAGGTGCATGCTGGCGTCTGCGGGCTGCACATGAGCGGATATGTTTTGGCAAAGAAGATTCTTCGGGCAGGGTATTATTGGCTTTCCATGGAGTGGGACTGTATCAGCTGTGTGTGCAAATTCCACCAGAGTCAGGTACACGGAGACCTAATTCACTCTCCTCTGTCTGAATTGCATACGGTGTCGGCACCATGGACTTTCGCCACTTGGGGCATGGATGTCATCGAACCCATCGAGCCAGCAGCCTCTAGCGGACACAGATTTATCTTGGTTGCTATTGATTATTTCACTAAATGGGTTGAAGCCAAAACCTCCAGGGCAGCAACCAAGAAGGTCGTGGTCGATTTCGTGCACACATACATTATTTGTCAGTTTGGGATCCCCAAAACACTCATCACTGATAACGGAGCAAAACTTCAACAACCACTTAATTAGAGAGGTATGTCACCAGTTCAAGATCATACAACGAAACTCTACCCTGTACCGCCCAAAGGCAAACGGAGCAGTCGAGGAAGCCAATAAGAACATAAAGAAGATACTTCATAAAATGGTAGAAGGATCCAGGCAATGGCATGAGAAAATGCCTTTTGCATTGTTAGGTTATCTCACCACTGTCCGCACTTCATTGGGGGCTACTCATACTTAGTTGTATATGGCGCAGAGGCGGTGATCCCGATCGAGATTAAAATTCCCTCTCTTAGAATCGTGGCCGGGGCAGGAACCGACGACGAAGAATAGGTCAAAGCTCGAATGGAACAGTTGAATTTGATTGATGAGAAAAGATTGATGGCGGTCTGTCACGGCCAGTTGTATCAACAAAGAATGTTCAGGGCATATAATAAAAAGGTGTGTCCCAGAAAGTTCGAAGTAGGTCAGCTGGTACTAAAGCGCATCCACTCTCACCAGGCAAAGGCAAAAGGCAAGTTCGCTCCAAACTGGCAAGGCCAATTCATTGTATCAAGAGTATTGTCCAACGGCGCATTGTATATGACAGATGTGGAAGGGAAATGTGCGGAAATGGCTATCAATGCGGATGTAGTCAAAAGATATTATGTATGATTTTCTTTAGAACATTGTTTATACTTGACTTCTGTTTGTATTTGGCGAATTTTGAAGATTGAAATGACAAAGGCATTTTGTTCTGCTACCTAAACACTTTATCATTTGCTAACCCTTTCCCCTTTTTCGGAGTAATTAACAAAAGTCTGAAACGCAAGTGTGAGAAGGCACTAAAAAGAAAGGAAAGGAAAAAATGGAAAGATTGAAAAAAAAAATAAGAAAATAAAAGAGAAAAAGAAAAGAGAAAAAGAAAAGAAAAGAAAAGAAAACAAAGAAAAGAAAAACATAAGAGAAAAAGGAGAAGAAAAAAATAACAAAAAATAAGGAATTGCATGAACTACGTTTGACCTGATTCCTTTTAAGGATACGTAGGCAGCCTCAAGTTTCGGTCTCATCAAAACAAAAGTCCAAAAGTCCCCAAGCAAGAAACTGGGGCAGACGTTTTGGTTGTTGCAAGAATTTGATTCTGAAAGTTGTAATTTTGAACCCATTTAAATTTTTTTGAGCCTTTGATACCCTTTCGTTCTAACCCTATCCAAAGGCCCACGTTACGGTCCAAAGAAAGACCTTCATATTAGTTTTCAAAAATGCCGAGTCGAGGAGGTAGAGGGTATTCATGTCAGGGACAACACTCTAAGACAAATAAGAGAGATAATAAGATAAGAGAGTCGTATCGCGGGGAACCCTCACGGGCACCATAAGACGACGAAAGTTTGAGAGATAATATAATGAGAGAGTCTTATCGGTGAACGTCTTCACAGGCACCATGAGGTGAAGGTAAAGCAAAAGCAAAACTCAGAGAGGGGATATTGATAGATGAACACTACAGGGCAAGACGAGTTAGGGATTGGTTAAAAGGATTGGTTTGGAAAGGTCACAGTGACAAAAGCATGGCAGCGAAAGGTCGGTTATCGAAACAGATTGGGTCAACTAAGCCGTAGTGCATGTCATGATGATGAAAACCAGTTGTTCCTCTTTAGATAAGTCTTCTTTCTTTTCTTTTCAATAGTTTGCGTGTCTGGAATTATTTACCCTAAATACCATTCCGAGTCTTTGCATTTAATTCTTCTTTCAAGTCTAAAATCTTTTGTTTAAGCAAACGAAAGGAATGTCAAAGCCAGTTATCAAACTCCTAAAGGAAAAAAGCACATGACACCCCAGAGATGTAACAACTATAACAAGTGTAGAAAAGTAAAGGGAAGGATTCATAAATCTGTAACCGATGGAAGATAAAAGAATCAACAAAGTGAAGAGGTACCACACGGAAATGGGCATGCAAAGAATTCAGGCAAAGAATCGAGAGTGCAATATAAAGTGGCGAGGAAGTAAAACTCAAGAGTCAGTAAGACCTCACAAAGAGACGATGTAATCTCAAGAAAGGGATAAGGATTTTTGGCGAGGGTTCAGAAATGTAACACCAAGATGAGAAACAAAAAAAATCATAAGGTTCAGGGGACCATCCAAGCATAACATCTTAACTCATCAACCTTCGGAAAGAGGGAGTATAAAATAATTTCGGAGAAGGTTCGAAGGTGAAACACGAAGTAGAGAGTGACATAGAGGTATCATAGACACACTGGTTGATTTCGGGAATGGGGCGAGAATTTTTCCAAAGGAAGGGTAACACAAAGAAAAAGAAAAAGAGAAATTGCAAAGAGCGAAGATCTTACCGAAGCATGGTACATCAACACATCAATCATGGGGGAAGGACAGAAAGAATTCCGGCCAAGGGTTGGTAATTTAACACAATGATGGGCAGGCAAAATAAAGCCTAGAGGTCTTATGGGGTCAGACGAGCAGCTCAGGCAACTCATCATCGACATGGAAAATTGAACACAACGGAACATGACAATTAGGAGGCCGCTTCCAACAAGAATGCCGCAAGCCAACCACCACTTTTCAAACTGACAAGTTTTCTTTGATTGACATATGGGTAGAAAATTCCATAAGAGCCTAAGGTGGGCCGTCCACAGGAGGAGGCAGGTACACATCAGGTATGATTAAAATCTCAATACCCACCTGGAAGTAGGACTTACTTAAAACTCAAAAGGGACATAGTCCATCATAAACACCCTCCTCGGCAAAGAGCACAATGGGACAAAATTTAACTAGCAAACCCCAATTCAAACAACCGAGGTTTAAAAGAGGCATAGAAGTTGAGATGGAACGCAGTCTAAAACTCAAGCAGGTGCGGGTAACATAGGCAAGCGCCAACATCTCCCCAGTAAAAGTCGTAGAAACAACCAGAAATCAGAACTGGCATTTAGGTTGGAACCCTAGGACCCTCTTGGAGAATGGGACTCATTCTAAGGTCAATGGTAATCATGGATGACATGTGATATAAAATGACTTGCATGTCGAGGTAGGATTCAGTTGTCAGGACCTTCCTGAAAAATGGGACTTGGCTTAGAACACAAACAATCGGGTGGCATGGTCAAACCCAAATTATTTCCCCAATAAGAGTCCATAAGAGCCATCAGAACCCTCATGAAAAATGGGACTTAGAGCCAAAAGCTCCCGAGCTAGAGTCAATAAGAGTCATTAGGACCCTCCTAAAAAATGGGACTTAGAGCAGATATTCCCCCATCTAGAGTCAATACAATTCAAGAAAAGTCATCAGGGCCCTCCTAAAAAATGGGATTTAGAATGAAAATTTCAAATTTCCCCAGCTGAGTCAGCAAGAGTTTTCAAGACCCTCCTGAAAAATGGGACTTAGATTAGATACTTCCCCAGCAAGAAGTCAACATGAATTGTAAGAACCCCCCCCCCCCCTCCCCCGTAAGTCGGATGTAGCCATAAATACTAACCTCCAGCTGTCACCTTTTTGTCATTAAATTAAGAGTTGTCAGGACCCGCCTGGAAAATGAGATGTAGTTTTAATCATTAGTCACCAGCAGATCCCAAGCGGATATAACTCATAGCAATACATAGTGGAAAATAATACCTTTTCAGAAACACATCATAGTCTTGCAATTGTCAACAGTTGGGAACTGGCAGGACCAGTTTTAGCAATCAGGCGCCCACTGGTAGAACAAGGGAATATTTTTCAAAAATTCAAATTTTTGTAATCGGGCGCCTACCTGTATAACAAGGGAATATTTTTCAGAAATTCAAGTTTTGATGATCAGGAGCCCACCTATAGAATAAGGGGATATTTTTAAAAATTCAAGTTGTAATATTCAGGCGCCCACCTGTAGAACAAGAGAATATTTTTCAAAATTCAAATCTTGGTAATAAGGCGCCCACCTGTAGAATAAAGGAATATCTTTCAAGTGTCAAGTTTTTATAATCAGGCACCCACTTGGAGAACAAGGGAACACAATTCGAGTTCAGCAATCAGGCGCCCACCTGGAGAACAAGGGAATATTTATTTCAAAATTTCAAGTTTTTGTAATCAGGAGCCCACCTGTAGAACAAGGGAATATTTTTCACAATTCAAGTTTTTGTAATCAAGCGCCCACCTATATAACAAGGGAACATTTTGCAAAAGTTAAAGTTTTGATAATCAGGCGCCCACCTGTAGAACAAGGGAATAATTCTTAAAATTCAAAGGTTCGGGAATCAGGCACCCACTTGTTGAACAAGGGAAAATTTTTAAAAATTTTATGTTTTTGCGATCAGGCTCCCACCTAGAGAACAAGGGAATATTTTTCAAAATTTTAAGTTTTTGCAATCAGGCGCCCCCTAGAGAACAAGGGAATATTTTTCAAATCTGCAAGCTCAAGTAGTCACGCACCAACCTGTAGAAAAAGGTAATATTTTTCAAATTTCAAAGTTTTGGAAATCAGGCGCCTAACTGTAGAATAAGGGAATAATTTTCAAAATTCAAATATTTTGTAATCATGCGCCCATCTGTAGAACAACGGAATATTTTTCAATTTTAAGTTTATTGACAATCAGGTGTCCGCCTGTAGAACAAGGGAATATTTTTCAAATTTCAAAGTATTGGTAATCAGGCGCCCACCTGTAGAATAAGGGAATATTTTGCAAAGTTCAGGTTTTTGACAATCAGGCGCCCACCAGTAGAACAATGGAATAGCTTTCAAATTGCGAGCTCAAGCAGCTAGGCACCCACCTAGAGAACAAGAGAATATTTCTCGAAAGTCAAGTTTTGATAATCAGGTGCCCACCTGTAGAACAAGGGAATATCTTTCAAATTGCGAGTTCAAGCAGCCAGGCGCCCACCTGTAGAACGATGGAATGCTTTCAACAGAGTACATCTTAAGACCAGCAGTTCGGCATCAAACATAGAGGAAGAGGATTACCAGACAATAAAGCAACAAGAAGTTCCACAGGAGGAAACACCGGTTAATAAAGGAACAAGAAGTCAACAAGGCAACAATGATTCAGAGAAGGTCGGAAGATATAGATAGGTTTTCTTATAATAAATAGTTCATAGCTTAGTATAGATTCTTTCTTTTTCACAATGGTGTAATAAGGGGGTCCAGCAGTAGTAGCAGCAGCAACAACAGTAAAATCACAAGCTCGGTAGTCCCAGCTACCAAACACTCCTGAACTACACTGACTTGATTCCTCTTCAGCCGAGGATATGTAGGCAATCTCTGAAGCATGGTGGGGTCAAACTTTTAAAAAACTCTTCTCACGAAGGATTCAAACGGGCAAAAATTGCTCATGTTCTCTCACTTATCTTTACACGAAAGCTCTTCGTGTTTCCGCGCAAAGAGGGGAAGCTGTGAGCAAGTGATTTTTTCCCTATACGAATTAATCCCATAAATTCAAAATAAAATAATTTCATTTGTTTATTTTTAATTTTGATTTTTGTGGCATTATTCTGTTAATGGTTTGCATTTTGTGCATTGTTAAATAACGAAAATACAAAAATACATGTAGTATGTGCATTTAGGAGTAATTTTACATTTTTAGACATTAATTAGTAATTGGAAAACAAAATTTAAAAAAAATGGCTTAATGCGTATATAAGCTTTATTTTAAGTAATTTTGTCCATCTTTTATTTGTTAATAATCGTTGGTTAATTAAGTTTTGTAGATTAATTAGGATTTTATTTTTGGAATTAATTTAGTAAAGAAAAAGATTTAAAGAAGCCTGAAAATACAAGTTCAATATATCCATCTGGGCCATTTTTGATAAAAAGTCCAGGCCCAAATACCCAATGCACTTGTCCCATACCCGGTCCAGCTCCAGGGATGCCTAAACGACATCGTTTGGTCGCCTCTCATCTGGGCCTTTCATCGCCCATCATCGAACGGCCCTAAAACTCCCTCAAACCAAATAAAAATGTCCAAACGCGCGTAACACAATTAGAGACCAAAGGCTCCTTCCTCGTACAGTTCCTCACTGGTGTAACACAGCCCATGAGCCACCCTAACCCCACCGATTTCCGGCCGGCGGCGTAACTCTAATGCCTCCCAAATTTACACCGTAGAAGCACCTCATTTTCTTCTTCCCATTCCCATGACAATCATCCCTCGAATCACCGCCAATCTTCTCGAATATCCGATCTAAACACGACGGCTCCGCCATCTACGGCGGTGGCAAACCACTCCCAAATCAACAACAATAAATTTTCTCACCACCCCCACCCTAACCTTGCCAGTGGTTACCCTCAAATATAGCCACAACGCACTGAATTTTCGCCTAAGATGGCAGCTCTGCCATGCATGTCGGTGGCTGCCATCCAATACCGTCAAACACCACCTTGTCAACACCCCATAACCCTTTTTGCCTCCCTCATGTCCAATATGTCATTGGACTCCTTCAAAACCACCAAGAACTATGCATTTCCTGAATCTAGCGTTCCTGAAGCCAAATTTTGAACAGATTTTTGGAGGTTCTATCTCAAGTTGTGACTAAATTCCACCTCAAGGAATTCTCAATTAGGTAAACCTTTCCTACCATATTTCATTTTCTTGTCGTTCTTCTTATCGTCTTCTTTTCTTTTGATTCAAACATCAAAACTCAAATTAAAACTCTGTTCATCTTGTTGAATCAATTGCATAGGTCTTACTCTTTAGGTGTTTGTTTCAAGTTAATTAGCTTAGGTTTTTTTAGTTATTATTTAGTTGCGACAAATATGCAATCAAGTCCCCGTTTGTACGATTAGTCTAAATGACATTGGAAATGCTGGTTGTGCTCGTTCAATTCCTAACAGGTTTTCTGCATTGTTTATCTTGATCCAATTGAGTCATGATTAGTATAATGGTTAATACTGACTTAACTCTATCATTTCTTTGTTAGCTTTTAGTTATGTGTTTAGTGATAAATCCTGTAATATTAAGGTTCGGACAGTTTAAACTTTACATATTAGATTTGAGCATCGTATTGTAATGGGTTTTAAACTAATGCTTTGATGGGGTAGTTTTTATTATGATTGTTGTTTGAGTTTTTGTAAAGAGTTTGGGCCTGATTGGCAACGACAGGCCCATTTATGGAATTTATTCAGGGTTTATGACCCCATTTAACTAAGCCAGTTGGCCCAGGGAGGTCGGGATAAAAACAGGGGTCCTGGGAGGGTAATTTAGGTGTTTAGGTTTAGGGAATCTTTGGTAGTTAATATAAGAAGCATCCAGTAGGGGTCTATTAGAAAAAACTTTAGCTATGACTTGGCTAGCAAGTCATAACATCAAGGACTTAATGGAAAAAAGGGTCATCTGAAGTTGCCATATGGCTTTACCTATAAAGGCGACCATTTCTTCAATGAGAAGGGGCTAGAAAAAACTTTAGAAAATATATACATATAGCTGATAAGATTTTACTGTTACATTTGGACCTATCATTGATCCTCTTAAGAGCTTCCCATTCTGAATAGCTTTCGAGCTATTTGGCACTATTTGATTTGAGTTTAGTTATATGATGATTTGAAGTCATTTTGGGCTCTTTTACTTCATTTCTTTGAGTTAAAAGTTATCTTGTCATTTACCTTCAATTGCCTGGGATCTGGAATTATTTGGAGTGTTTGTGTTGCTATTACGCTGCTGCATATTTACTGAAGCTCCATCTACACTTTCTTTCCATTTTCCAGGTATATTTTGGCCATATGGATCTCATACGAATGTAATATGAAGCTATGGCTTTGGAATGCAAGTGATTAGTGACTCAAAATTCCCTTCCCTTTGTCTCATATTAGCTGATAAATGTTTTTCAGTGTTTAGCTGTGCACTTCATTTACATGATGTTTAATTAGGTATCCCATTGTTTTAGTTATTCCTGCAGTCAGCCAGTGTAATGTAATAAATTGATTTCCAGTCTTGCATTTAGGCCTGGTGTGAATTCTGAACTGTTCATGAGTTGCAGGATATCCTGTAATTGTGATGCATCCCAGTCAAAGTTTGTTTGTGTAATTTATTTGAACATCAGTGTAGTGATAGTGTATTTAGTCGATAATATATCCTTCATGTTCATACTATTCGTGTATGCTCGTAATTGACTCAAAGGACTCTGTCTGGGTTGTTGTTAGTATGTCTATTTTTAACAAAGGTAGGTCCACTTATAATTTCAATTAAAAGTTGGACAAATCTGAAGAATTGTTTGGATTGTTAAAATGCCTTACATGATACATGTTAGTAATAATAGGGTGTCTAAGATTTCGATTATTTGTGCAAGCCAATGCATGTTTGGGATGATTGGGCCACTTGGCCCACCAACTTCAGTACTTTTATATATGTATGATCCCTGAGATTCAGCTTGAATTTATGGCCCAAAGTGCAGTATTGAATAAGGGCCCTTCTCTTTTGGAGGTTAAGTGAAAGGGCTGCCCTTGAGCCTGAGCTTAAGGCTGTAAAGCTGGGCTCTATTAAGGCCCAACTAATATATGAACCCAGGCCATCCTAATGTGGCGTTAACAATAAACCATCGTAAATAATTTTAGGATCAAATAGTTTCAGCATCAAATATTCCTTGGGTCATCTCTTGTAAAACACAGAATTTAACAGACTTAGAATTCGAGATGAGCCGTTAAGTGAGTATTCACGGCCTCTCACAAAGATAATATCACGCTAGTTGCCTTAGGAAGAAACTTAATGATTCACCTTTCCTAAGTACAGGGGCACATTTATGTGACCCAAATCTAAATCTCAACGAAGTTGAAATGTGTCAAAATCCACGGTTGCATTTATGTGACGTGGTCCGAGGTATATTTTAACAACGTTGCAATTCTCTTTAAAATAATAATAAATGTGGATAAAAGATTAAAAAATGCACATAGGTTCATAATTGTTTAAAATCAGATAATTTAAGCCAAATATAACAGTTGAGCCACCGTGCTAGAACCACGGAACCCAAGAATGCCTAACACCTTCTCCCAACAGAATTCCTTACTCGGATTTCTAGTTCGCAAATTGTTAAACAGAGTCAGTCTTTCCTCGATTCGGGATTCTAACCGGTGACTTGAGACACCATAAATCTCCCAAGTGGCGACTCTGAAATTCTCTTAAATAATTGAATCTCATTTTGATTGTCCTTTAATTGGAAAACTCCCTTATCTACGCCCTTCGCGGGGTTGTAGTAGCCAAAAAGAGGTGTGACACAAGTCATAATACCTGAATTGAAGTTGTTCATGGCCTCAGACTGCTGAACGACGTGCTAGATCTCAAAACGACCGGTCTGGTTGTTATAATATATATATAAGCTATATTCGATATAATATTAGCTAATGCACTAATACTTAGTGCATAGTATAGTATAGAATAAATATACTAAGTGCATAGTATTGTTTGCTATATAATACACTATATTATACATATAGTATAGTCTATTATATATCAAGATGTGCATATATATAAAAGCTATATTCGATATAATATTAGCTAATGCACTAATACTTAGTGCATAATATAGTACAGTATATATAATACACTATACTATATATATATATATAGTATAGTGTATTATATAATACGCTATACTATACACTTAGTTTATATAATACACTTAGTGTGTGTATATATGTATATATATATATATGTGTGTGTGTGTGTGTGTGTGTGTGTGTATGTAGCTCAAAGTGAATTATGCTAAATTTATACTACTTATGTACATAATTTTAAATTGAACTAAAAATAATTTAATCTTTTTTTATAAATAGCGATCAACTTTGGTTGCTATTTTGGTCAAAAAGTCAAAACTTATTTGGCTACCAAAAAAGCGACGAAAATTGGTCACTAGTTTTAACTCTAGTAGCAAAACCGGGTTTCACCTCCCATTCTTTCAAAAAAAAATTCAAAAATCTTTCTTCTGTCTCTGACACTTAAACTCCCCCCCCCCTCCTAGCCATCGGCGACCAATGACGGCAGCAGCACCACCTCCGATGACCTCCACTCCCAAGATTAGTTTCTCTCTCCTTTCTTTATTTTTTCCAAAAAACACTGATTTTAATTAATTTCTCCATGTTAGGGTTCAAAGTTATATATTATTTGTTCAACCCTGTTAAGGTTCAAAGTAAATTTCTCCATGTTAGGGTTCAAATTTAGCTCAACCATGTTAGCGTTCAAAGTTATATATTATTGCAATTTTTAGGATTTTTATTAATACTTGGTTCAAATAAATTAACTGTTTAGGTAGACTAATTTATATATGGGGTTAAATTTCATTTTATGAAGCAACAACAAGATGCATGGAGAAAAAACATTAAAAATACTAAATTTAAGCCTTCAAAGGACATGAAACATTTAAATTAGGATATGAATTGGCCTTCAAAGGCCTATTGTGAAATGTTATACAAATAGAAATAAAAGGTTATATAAAAGAATTTTAGGGTATGAATTGATCCTTTAGGATATGAATTGAAATTTTGGTTTATGTATTGGAATTTTAGATTGTAAATTGAAATTTTAGAACATGACTTGAACTTTGTGGATATGAGTTGAATCTTTAGGATATGAATTAAAATTTTGGTTTAGGTATTGGAATTTTAGATTATAAATTGAAATTTTAGGATATGACTTGGACTTTTGTGGATATGCGTTGAACCTTTTGGATATGAATTGAAATTTTTGTTTATATATTGGAATTTTAGATTATAAATTGAACTTTTAGGATATGACTTGAACTTTTGTGGATATGAGTTGGATCTTTAGGATATGAAGTGAACCTTTAGGATATGAATTGAAGTTTCGGTTTATGTATTGGAATTTTAGGTTATAAATAGAAATTTTAGGATATGACTTGAACTTTTATGGATATGAGTTGAACCTATAGGATATGAATTGAACCTTTAGGATATGAATTGAAATTTGGTTTATGTATTGGAATATTAGATTTTAAATTGAAATTTTAGGATATGACTTGAACTTTTGTGAATATGATTTGAACTTTTAGGATATGAATTGAATCTTTAGGATATGAATTGAACCTTTAGGATATTGGAATTGGAATTTTAGATTATAAATTGAAATTTTAGGATATGACTTGAACTTTTGTGGATATGAGTTGAACCTTTTGGATGTGAATTAAACCTTTAGGATATGAATTGAAATTTTTCTTTAAGTATTGGAATTTTAGATTTGCGGGAGAATTTTAAAGAAGCGGTTGATGACTTTATTAGACATGCAATGGAACTTCCACCAATAATAACTAAGACATGGTACCTGGTAGAGTGTGTCTTTAATTGTTCTTCTCATTAGCGACAATAATGATGAGAAGGCAAGAACATGTGTTTCAAATAGTTATGGTGTAAGTAGGAATTTAACATTTCCTAAGTAGATAAAAAAATAGGTAATAGAGGAATTTTTTACTTCATTTTCCAAGAGGAAAACAAGTTTAATTGAGAGTGACAAGGTTGATGGTGATGGAATATTTTCCATTGGTCATGGTAGTTCCCATAAAACGAGGATCATAAAGCTCTATGATGACAAAGATAAAATAAAGTTTTATTCTCAACTTTCTTCCAAGTCTGATATGTACAATCTTAATGGGATTGGTGATATTTCTTCGGACTCAGACATTGATTTGACTGACAAAAGTATGGAAATGCTAATAAAAAGAATTAAAGGTAAAACTGTATTGGGAAAAATCATATTTAAGGAAATGTTTCATGACACGTGGACCGATTAAATGGTCAAAGGATGACAACTGGTTAAGAGGCACGAGCAACAGTAGAGATGAATTACAATAGGCACGAGCTAATAACAGAAGAGAAGGCACGAGTAGATATTGAAATAATTCAGCGCACGTACAAGTTGAAGTCGTTTATATTCAAGAGCCCAAAAAAATGAATCTAACAGTAAAAAGAGCGCAGATACAACATATAACAGACACTAAATAGGAAATACGTTAGGAAATTCATATTAAACGTAATGATTATGTAACGTAGCATTCAATGGATTTAGTTACTCATAATAGCCTCATTATATTTTGGGTGAAATGCATATCTCTAGGACACCTATAAAAGGAGAAACATTTGATCAGTTGAGGACACGAAAAATCATTGAAATATATATTTGTTTACTCGCTTTATTCGTAAAATATTCTTCTGCTACATAATTTAATTCCTTTTATACATTCTTTTGATTATCAGTAACCTGAGTTCTTCTAATTTATAGCTTTGACTAACATTTCATCTTTTGGTTCAACAAATTGACTTTTTTATAGGGAATTAGATAATCTATTTCTTCTCGGTAAACTTTTCTTGCTGATAAATCATGTCGAACAACAATGTTATCATTCGAGGAAACCAAGAAAACCAACAAAATTAGGAAGATCCATAATATTAACTCTTTGATTCAAACTCCGCATGGCTCTCCCTGACAATCTCGAGAGGAGACCCCTGATGGGTCTCAGATGAATGAACGTGCTCAACTTATGAATGTTTGAAACCGTTGATGATGCCTTGCAGAAATTAATTGCTGCTCAAGTCAACAAAGCTGTCAAAGTACTTGTCAACCGGTTACCTGTTGCAACCCCTGCACCAACACCCAATAATAACACTTTAGAAAACCCTCGTTCTGGACTTGTCAACTCAGGCAGCGGAGGGACTCCTAGTGAATCACAAGAGAGGGAACCAGGTAATGTGGTTAATTCTGATTCACAAAACTTAGATTAACCTTATAGAAACAGCTCAAGAAGCAAAGTGAGCGCATAGAGAAAATACCTGGGGTGCCACCCGTGATCAAAGGAGTAGATACGGATCGTTATTCACAACAACCCCGGAAGCCAAGTGTTGCTCCTCTTCCAATTAAAAAAAAGTTCAAAATGCCTAAAATTCCAAAATATGATGGAACATAAGATCCACGAGATCGCGTGACTGCATTTACAACGGGAGTAGAAGGCAACGACTTAACTAAGCAGGAAATTGAATTTGTGTTACTTAAGAAATTTGGCAAAACACTCACTAAAGGAGGGCTCACGTGGTACTCTCTTCTACCTGAAAATTCTATAAATTCTTTTGCTGAGCTTGCAGATTAATTCATCAAAGCACACTCAAGAGCTCAAAAGGTGGAAAATGAATGGAAGATATTTTCAAAATTCAACAAGGAGACTCAGAGTTGCATAGAGAATTAGTAGATAGATTTCAGCATAAAAGAATGACATTGTCGTGCGTACCTTATTACTGGGCGGCTATAGCCTTTGCAAGAAATTTGAATGAAAAAAGTTCAGAAGCCACGAGGAGGCTCAAAGAAAACCTTCGAGAATTCCCCGCTTCAACTTGGAATGACGTTTATAACAGATATAGCACGAAGCTAAGAATTAAGAAAGATATTGTTCCACGATTTCAAAAAGAAGAAAAGGTAAGTTCGAGATGTATGGAAATTGAAAAAGGGTCCAAAAATAGATACGAGCCTTACATAGGACCTTCAGGAAGAGACTCACGATCAAAGCAAGACAATCAGAGGTACGATCAGAGATCAAGAAATAGAGAGTCAGGCTCGAGATTTAGGAACGATCGAAACATTCATGAGCCATGAGATGATGATTCAAATTTAAAAGCAAGATTCAGTGGTTATAACTTCAATGTAAGCACCTTCGAGCTCGTGTCTGTTTCTAAAGGCATGGGAGATAAAGTTCGATGGCCAAAAGAAATAAGATCACATCCAAACAGGCGCAACCCTGACCATTGGTATGAGTTTCATAATGACCACGAGTATAAAACAGTTGAGCCACAGATTTCTACAAAGTGAATTTTATCATATGTTGAAGCAATGGTACCTCATAGAACTATTTAGTAAGAAAGGCACGCAAGCTTACATGAAAAATAGGATGGAGCCTCCAAAACCGCCGTCTCCAAAAAGGATTGTCAATGTTATAAGTGGAGGTGAAGATATTAATGGTATATCATACATGACCACTAACAAGATTTATAAAATAACAATCACTCAAGGGAAACGGGTGCGACACACCTTGGAAAAAGGTAGCATTACATTCGATGTTACAGATGCAAATGGAGTGTTAATACCCCCAACGACGCACTGGTAATATCTTTAATTGTATGTGATAATAATGTAAAACAAGTTTTTATTGATCCACGTAGCTCGGTAAATATTATTTTGCTAAGAGTATTGCTTGAAATGCAAGCTGACGACAAAGTAATCCCAAAAGCCCACACTTTATCTGCGTTCGACAATTCCAGTGTAGTCACGAAAGGGAAGGTAACACTCACCACATCGCCGAAGATGTCCAAAGTTCCAGGTAGTAGATATGGAGATGGCTTATAACATAATTCTTGAGAAGCCATGGATCCATGAAATCGATGCAGTTCCTTCAACTTTGCATCAAGTTATTAAATTTCCATCACCATGGGGAATCTGTGAAGTTCGTGGAGATCAATATGCATCCAGAGCGATCAATTCTGTTGCAGATACAAGCACGAGAAATGAAGGTACATAGCAATCATAGAAGGCATTCAAGGTCACCACAACGCAAACCTTAACTGAGCAAAGGCAAACATATCTAGATTCAAGACCCGATACTATTCAAGAACCAGAGGAAAATGAAAATATAACAACAACAACAACTACCCAGTATAGTCCCACAAAGTGGGGTCTGGGGAGGGTAATATGTAGACGAGCCTTACCCCTACCCGAAAGTGCAGAGAGGTTGTTTCCAATCGACCCCCGGCTCAGTGAAGGAAAGCGAAGACAAAAACAAAAACAAAAGAGCATTAGTAACTCCAGCAGAAATAGCATATATAATTATCTAAACATAAGAAACATAAATAAAATAGCATGCAATAATATAATGCAGTAACAACCATAAATAACTACCATTAGGGAGACACAAGCCAAAACACAAATAATCTATGGATAGACCTGCCAAGCCTCACCCAACCCCGGGTGATGAGTACGAAAGACTCTAGGAGCCCTTATCCTACAACCCTGATACTAGACCTCCAGACTTTCCTATCAACGGTTATGTCCTCGGAAACCCGCATTCTAGCCATGTCATGCCTAATCACCTCTCCCCAATACTTCTTAGGCCTCCTTCTGCCTCGCGGAACGCTGACAATCGCCAGCCGCTCACAACTCCTCACCGGGGCATCAGAACTTCTCCTCTGCACATGCCCGAACCACCTCAGCCTCACTTCTCGCATCTTCTCATCCACCGGGGCCACCCCCACCTTCTCTCGAATAACTTGATTCTTAATCTTATCTAACCTGGTGAGACCACACATCCACCTGAGCATCGTCATCTCCGCAACCTTCATTCTCTGAACATGAGAGTTCTTCAAGGGCCAGCACTCCGCCCCATACAACATTGCAGGTCTAACCACAGCTCTATACAATTTTCCCTTGAGTTTATGTGGAACTTTCTTATCACACAGGACTCCTGATGCAAGCCTCCACTTTGATCACCCCGCTCCTATACGATGAGTGACGTCCCCGTCAATTTCTCTGTCCCCCTGAATTGCCGACCCAAGACATCTGACACTGTCCCTCTTGACGATGATCTGAGATCCAATCATCACGTCCCTGCCTACATCGCTCGGCTCGGTGCTAAACTTGCACTCCATGTATTCTGTCTTAGATCTGCTTATTTTGAAACCTTTAGACTCGAGAGTCTGTCTCCATACCTCTAACCTCTCATTAACACCAACCCTCGTCTCATCTATCAAGACTATATCATCAGCATATAGCATACACCAAGACACATCTCCTTGAATATGACGGGTTAGAGCATCCATCAGGCAAACAAGAGAGGGCTAAGTGCCGATCCTTGATGGAGCCCCATAACCACTGGAAAATTGTCTGAGTCGCCACCCACCGTCCTAACCCTTGTCTTAGCTCCATCGTACATGTCCTTGATTACTCTGATGTAGGCTTCCGGCACGCTCTTCGCCTCCAAGCACCTCCATAGCACCTCCCTTGGGACCTTGTCATACGCCTTCTCCAAGTCGATAAGCACCATGTGCAGGTCCTTCTTCTTATCCCTGAACTGCTCCACCAGCCGCCTGACAAGGTGGATAGCTTCTGTAGTGGAGTGACCCGGCATGAAACCGAACTGGTTCCCCGATATAGATGTCATCTCCCTCACCCTCGCCTCGATCACCCGCTCCCAGACCTTCATGGTGTGACTTATTAATTTGATACCCCTATAGTTGTTGCAACATTGGATGTCCCCTTTATTCTTGTACAAGGGCACCACTGTACTCCACCTCCACTCATCCGGCATCTTTTAGGTCCTGAAGATCGCATTGAAAAACTTGGAGAGCCACTCCACTCCTGACCTACCCATGCACTTCCAGACTCCACCAGGATCTCGTCAGGCCCGGTCGCTCGACCCCTACTCATCCTACGCAAAGCCCCCATGACCTCTTCCGCCCTTATGCGCCTGCAGTACCTTAGGTCTCTATGTTGCTCTGAATGCCCCAACTCTCCTAGCTCTATGTTACGATCCCCCTCCTCGTTAAGTAAGTCTCAAAAGTATGCGTGCCACCGCTGCTTGACTTGAGACTCCCCTATCAGAACTCTACCATCCTCGCCCTTGATGCCCCTAACTTAGTCAAGATCACGTGCCTTCTTTTCCCTTGCTTTAGCTAACCGAAATAACTTTCTGTCCCCGCCTCTCTCCCCTAGTTCCTCGTACATGAGACCAAACGCCGCGTTTATAGCTTCCGTAACCGCCAGCTTTGCTTCTTTCCTCGCCACCTTGTAGATCTCCCTGTTCGCTCTCTGTTCTTCCTCGCTTGTGTTCCCTGCCAACTTAGCAAATGCCGCCTTCTTCACCTCCACTTTTCTTTCGACTACATCGTTCCACCACCAGTCGCCCCGATGTCTGCCTGAATAGCCCTTGGCTACCCCGAGCACGTCCTGTGCTACCTCCCTAACCAAGTTCGCCGTCTCTAACCACATAGCGTCCGCTTCCCCAGAACTTCACAAAGCTCCGCCCTCAGCTAACCTCCTCTCCAACTCCTGTGCTTTCTCCTTAGTCAAAACACCCCATCTAATCCGCGGTTGTCCCCGAGCACCCCTCCTCTTACTCTTCCTCTTCACCCAGAGACCGACATCCATCACTAGGAGTCTATGAAGAGTCGAAAGGGACTCTCCCGGAATAACCTTGCAGTCCTTGCACATACCCCTATCGCTCCTTCTGAGAAGGATGTAATCAATCTGAGTCCTCGCCGACAAACTCTTGAAGGTGACCAAAAGTTCCTCCTTCTTCTGAAATGTCAAGTTCGCAATAGTAAGCTCGGAAGTCTTGGAGAAATCAAGCACTGAAGTGCCTCCTCCGTTCCTAATCCCAAAGCCGAAGCCACCGTGCACCTCACCATAACCACCAGCATCAGCCCCAATATGACCATTAAAGTCCCCTCCAATAACTAACTTCTCAGATTGGGAAATACTACTCACCAGATCATCCAAGTCCTCCCAAAAGCGCCTCTTAGCCTCCTCGTCTAAGCCCGCTTGCGGCGCCTAAGCGCTGATGACGTGGAGGATGCAACCCCCAATAACCAACTTAATAGACATTAACCTATCATTCACTCGCCTAACCTCGACCACGGACTCCCTTAGATCCATATCTACCAAGATACCCACTCCATTCTTACCTCTCACGACCCCAGAATACCACAGCTTAAACCCGTCTACATTTCTCGGCTTCAACCCTTTCCACCTGGTCTCCTGGACATATGCTATGTTAACCCTCTTCTTCTGAAGAACCTTCGCCAATAATGGACTTGCCAGTCAGAGTTCCTATGTTCCATGACCCAATGCTTAATTTATGAGTGTCCGCTACCCTCTTCCCACCCTTACCTCCCGCCCTACCCCCCAGGACCACTCCCTGCATCCCTACTCGCCCCCGCCACCGCCCCCCGAGGACATGACCTTACGCTATCATCCCCCGCCGCGGCCACTATCCCTCCAACCGACTATGGAGAATAGTCACGCATACGCGCACTATAGCGGAATACGCAAAAGGATGAAAACTAGTTAGCAACAGAGTAAACCTCACACAGAATGCTAGCTAAAATAAGTAAAAAAAGTATACAAAGTAAACAAGAGAGCGGGAGGTACCAACTCCCGATGGAAAAACCTGAAAGTAGGCTTTGATGCGCCCAAGGTCAACTATTATCGACTCCTGCACGTCACGGCCGGTGTTGCTTATCTCTTCACTCACAAACGCTGCAAATTGGCCTCGCCGCCGTGACTAGTACCTGGGGCAAGTTTTCCTGAAGCTTATCGGAATATATAGTTCAATTGCGTCCTGCCGAAAGTCTGAACGGGAGTCGCCGGAAGTACTTTAGCTTGCCGGAAATCCTCGCCGGAAAAAATAAGGTACCTGTCCAAGAAAACAGAACGCACCCACACACACCCACAAAAAGCAGAAGAGAGAATAGAAAGAAAAGAGCAGGGGTCTCCGGAAAAATCGCGGGCGAACAGCCTATAAGACAGAAATAGACAATACTAGAAAGGAAAATAATCGGCACCACAACAGATAAAAATAATCGGGACAACGAGAGATAGCAAAATAACAGGAGTCACCAAACCCTAGATTGACAAACCCTAAACCTCGACCAAAAAAAACACAATAAAGTCAGAAATACAAATCAGCAACAATGTATATGAATAACAAATAAGAAGAACACAGAAATGGTAACACGAGAAAGAAGAAACTAATCGCACTGTTTCAAACCCTTAAAGGATTAAAACTAAAAGTAGATATAAGAAACAGAAACAGGACATACCAAAGGAACCTTATGGAATCCAGTAGAGAATTCAAGACTCAAATTTTGGTAAAAAACTCAGTCGATTTTAGTGAATTGGGGTCACAAAATTGGAGTCTCAAAAGTTTGAAACAAAATTCAATAAATCTGCACAATCGCAAATGATATATCATTAAAAATGCCAAATTAGACTAAAGATTAAATGTCACAACAAACAAATCAGTCAACTAAATCAGAATCAAACGATTTCAGAAGAAAACCCTAGTAAGGTAGGTGCAAGGAAATTAAGAAAACCTGAGCAACGAAGAAACTAGGGTTTCGATGATATAAATGGGATTTAAGAGAACAATTGCTAAATTTTGAGTGATGCCAAAAGCAGACCACGAAACCAAACTAAGATATATTTTGGGTGAAGGATGAGTTTGAGTCGGTGCAATGAAGAGAAAGCGCGAACACAAAAAGGAAAGAGAAGAAAGTCTAGTATGCGGATTCTAATACCAACCAGATATTGCAACTTCTTCTATTATATGCAAAATTTGACGAAGAAGGAGCCGAAGAAATTGAAGGCAGAGTAGGAGCATACGAGCTTGGATTCTCTATAATCAGTTAGAAGTGAAAATGAAAATATCAAAACCACAATTGGAGAATTGGAGCCTGTCGTGTTATTTGCTCAATGGCCCGATAGGAAAGTCTACGTAGAAGCTAATCTCATCCAAGGAACGAGAGGTAAGTTAGATGAGCTTTTTAAAACTAACGTGGATTGCTTTACTTGGTCCCATTCTGACATGACAGAGATTCCACCGATGGTGATGACTCATAAACTGAATGAAGATCCCTCATACCCTCCGAGCAGACAAAAGAAAAGAAAGCAAGGAACTTTCAAAAATCAGGTTATTCATGATGAAGTCCAAAAATTGACGAAAATTGATTCTATCCATGAAGTAAATTATCCTAACTGGTTAGCCAATACTGTTGTGGTTCCAAAGAAGAACGGTAAATGGGGAGTTTGTGTAGATTATACTAATCCTAACAAAGTTGCCCTAAAGACTCTTTTACACTACCACACATAAATCAATTAATTGATGCGATAGCAGATCATGAACTATTAAGCTTTTTAGATGCATATTCAGGTTATAATCAGATTAAAATGGATTCAAAAGATGAGGAAAAAACTTTGTTCATAACAGACAGGGGGAATTATTGTTATAAGGTAATACACTTTGGTCTAAAGAATGTAGGTGCAACATATCAAAGCTTAGTTACCAAAATGTTTTAAGAACATTTAGCAAAGACTATGGAAGTATATATAGATGATATGCTTGTTAAAACTCAGTATTCGAAGGAGCACATATCTCATTTATCTGATACATTTTCAATTTTGCGCAAAAATAATATGAAACTAAAACCCAAGAAATGTGCACTTGGTGTTGCATCGGATAGGTTTTTGGGTTTTCTTGTTTCTAACCATGGTATAAGGTAAATACTATACGGATTAAGGCCATAGAGGAAATTTCTGATATACTTCCAAATAAGAAAGAAGTTCAAAGGTTAACAGAAGGATTGTAGCTTTAGGGAGATTCATCTCCAAACCATTAGAAAAATGCTTTAAATTTTTCTCAGGCCTTAAAAAGCAAGATCATTTTGAATGGAGTGAAGAATGTCAACAGGCGCTCAAAAACTTGAAAAAGTACTTGTCAAATCCTCCCTTTTTGGCAAAACCAAAAGCAGGGGAAAGACTACTTATTTACTTTGTCGTATTAGAAGTAGCGGTAAGTGTTGTTTTGGTCTGGGAGGAGCAAGGTAAACAATCCCCCATTTATTATTTTAGTAAATCTTTATTAAATGCAGAAACAAGGTATCCTCAGTTAGAAAAACTTGCACTTGCATTAGTCATGGTATCTAAGAAATTGAGACCTTATTTTCAGTGTCATCCTATTGTTGTAATAAGTGCCTACCCTTTACGAAATATGTTACATAAACATGAGTTATCAGGAAGATTGGCTAAGTGGGCTATAGAGTTAAGTGAATACGAAATCACCTATCAACCTAGGATTGCTATAAAATCACAAATATTAGCTGATTTCGTGGCTGATATTAGTAAACATATGCAATTAGAAGCAGAAAAATAGTTGCAAGTGTTAAATGGAGCAAACCCAGGAACTTGGACTTTATTTGCTGATGGTTCATCTAATATAAAATTTGCAGGTTTAGGGATTGTCTTGGTAACACCTACGAGTGAAACCATTCGACAAGCCATTAAATGTAATTCCATGACTAACAACGAAGGAGAGTATGAAGCTGTTATTGCAGGCCTGGAACTGGCATGAGAACTTAGCATAAATCAAATTATAATCAAGAGCGATTCACAAAATTGTGATACCTGGCCGTGTATTCCTTAGAAGTAACATCTCTTCAAATGAACATCATTCTAATGTGAAGGTAATACTTTTCCATTCATTGTCTCTAATTCATATGCTCCCCTGCCTACAATATCACAAACTCTATACGGTCTTCCCAAGCTTGATTCAATTTACCCGTGTTGGCTGCCTTGTGGATTGAAAAATATTTTTAAGCACAAATTCCCCAATTTTGAAGAATCTGAGGCGTGCTTTCCTATTGTAATATCGTTCTATCACTTGTTTTTGTGCTGCCATTCTTATTAATGCAGCTTCCCTCCTGCCTTCAAGTAAATCAAAATTGACTCGCATCTCTTCGTCATTATATTCATGTGTCGCTTGTATGAATCGTGTGCTTGGTTCTCCTATCTCAACTGGAATCAAAGCCTGAGCTCTGTAAACAAATAAAAATGGTGTTTCTCCTTCTCATTTTTTGTTGTTGTGCCATATGCCCATAAAACTCCGGGTAATACTTCAGGCCAGCTACCCTTTGACTCCTCTAATCATTTCTTTAAATTGTTGATAATAACCTTGTTTGTTGATTCTACTTGCCCATTATCCACCGGATGATAAGGTGTAGATGTAATCCTTTTAATTTTCCAACTCTCAAAAAACTCTGTGATTTGAGCTCCGATAAATTGAGGGCCATTGTCACATACGATTTCCTTTGGTGCACCAAATCGACATATGATATTCCGCCAAACAAAATCTTTGACTTCTTTTTCTTGCACTTGTTTAAATGCTCCTGCCTCCATCCATTTAGTGAAATAATCAGTAAGTATGACCATAAACTTTACCTGTCCTTTCGCTTGAGGTAATGGTCCCACTATATCCATTTCTCATTTCATAAATGGCCACGGTGTAATGACTGGATGTAACAATTATGTGAGTATATGCATATTGTTACCATACCTTAGCATTTATCACATTTAGCGACGAAACTTTCTGCTACTTCTTCCATTTTAGGCCAATAGTATCCTGCTCTAATCATGGTTCTTACCAGCGACCTTTCTCCTGCGCGATTACCACAATGTCCCTCATGAATCTCTCTCATTATATAATCCGTCTGTGATGGTCCGAGGCATCTTGCTAAGGGGCTACCGAAATATTTTTTTATATAAATTACCATGCTTTAAACAGTACCGAGCAGCCTTTTTTCACAGCACATGGGCTTTTTTCTTATCATTAGGCACGGTGCCATACTGCAAAAAAGCAACAATTGCGTTTCTCCATTCCCAAGTTAAATTATTAAAATTTACCTCATTTTTATCAGGGTCAAGAACTGAATGAAATAAATGTATAACATAGGAGTTTGAATCACTTGCCATGTCAGCCGCTGATGTGAGGATAGCTAAAGAATATGCTTCAACATTCTCATCCCTTGGTATTTGTGTAACTTTCCAAGTTTGAAAGTGCTTTATCGATTCTCGTAACTTTTCTAGGTATTGTTGCATCCTTGTTTCCCTGGCTGTATAAGTCCCCAGCATTTGATTAACCACGAGTTGTGAGAAACACCCTTTTCATTGGTTTACGGAGTTGTGGGTTTGATTCCAATTGAGATAGTAGAACCAAGCACACGATTTACGCAAACGACACAAGAATCTAATGACGAAGAGATGCGGGTTAATTTGGATGTACTGGAAGGTAGGAGGGAAGCTTCATTAATAAGAATGGCAGCACAAAAACAAGTGATAGAACAAAATTACAATAGGAAAGCACGCCTCAGATTCTTCAAAATTGGGGACTTCGTGCTTAAAAAGGTTTTCAATCTACAAAGGCAGCCAACACGGGTAAATTGAGTCCAACTTGGGAAGGACGCTATAGAGTTTGTGATATTGCAGGCAAGGGAGCATATGAATTGGAGACAATGGATGGGAAAGTAATACCTTCACATTGGAGTGTTGTTCATTTGAAGAGATAATACTTCTAAGGAATACCCACGGTCAGGTATCACCATTTTGCGTTTAATTTTTTTAATTGTTAAAATTTTTCTAACGATTTTAGATGATAAGCAAAAAGCTAGCCCGTACCAAATGATGAGTCACGACCTGAAAGGCACACATAATAACCTAAAATTCCTGGCCTAGGGTTATAATTATTCTGATAGAAACAAAAACGAGTTAAGCAGTCTTCATCTATAATCGTACCTCTGAATCCTATATGTGCTTCCTTTTCAGGAAAAGGATCAAATGAGAGAAACAATAAAGTGCTCGAGGCATCATACTTCAACACTCAAACACTTGGGGGACTACATAATATACACAAGTATATATAAAGAAGGCAGAGAAGATTGAAGAAAAAAAAGCCCGAAAAGTCAAGTGTAGAGTAATAAAAGTCACATGAAGTCATGAGCCAAGGCTAAAGACAACCTTACTGTAGTTAGGGTAAAAACTATGTACTGAAGCAGGTTATAAAGAACAACCTTGCATTTATTATTCTAAAACAGGTTATAAAGAAAAACCATGTGTATATTATTTTTTCTTAAAAATACGTTACAAGAAAAAACAGTTACGAGAAAGTTATAGATGTAATTCAAATACATGTAAGATGTTATTCAAAACTTGTCAAAGTTTGAAATAGGAACTTGTCAATGTTATTTCAAGAAAAATGTGTGCTCCTATTTCTTTTATCGTATATTAACACCATTATGAAGTTGAGACGTCTTCTTTATTAAGTGACGAAATATAAAAGGGCCCTCTTTTATAAAAACTCATGTTTAAACCTATTTAGTCATGAGATTAACAGAAGCATTTTTAAAGAGAAAAAATGCAAGTTATTCTATAAGTCCTTAAAAATAAAGGCAAGAATAAATTAAACAGAAGTCTAACATCAAAATATTCTTAAAATACTTAAGATTAAGTACGGACTTGATCACAAAACTGTAAAATTGTTTATACAGATTGCCCCCAGAATGACTTGGGGACTTAAGTCTCAAAAACCAACCCATAAATTGAACTAAGGGTTTGACTACAATTTTCTAAGAATAAACCCTTAGATAAAGCCAAAAGTTTCTAACACAACTTTCCAAAGAGGTACATGCAACAAAAATAAGGAATTCAAGATAAATTTTTACTAAAAAGATGTGGGAACTGAAGAATGTGCATCAGCGGCAACGTGCTCAACTTGGATAGGAGCATCAGTGGTTGCAAGTTGATCTTGATTCACAACAATAGGCTCAACTCGAGTAAGTGCTTCAGTAGAGGTGGTTTCAACTTGGCTTGCAGCAAGTGGATTATATTGGGCTTGAAGAAGATGTGATACCTGTATGTGCCTCAACCATGGGAGCTTCAATCACGGGAGAAGGGAAGTCATGTGGTTGCTGAGCTTGTTCTATGGTTTCGTTGACCTTAGCTAATTCAGCTTCCAGGTCAAAACTTTCTTGCCCAACTTCAAGGAGGGTATCACAACAGGAATTCAGAAAAGCCCAACTTACCTCAACATCAAATTTTTCTTCAAGGATCTCATAATCCTTTTCCCAAGCACCAACCTCACTCTTAAGCTCTTTATTTTCGGCCAAGGAAGAATTACAAGAAGCTTGAAAGGAAGCATGAGAGCTCTCTAAAGCATGTACCTTGTCAATAGAAGTTCCAATGTCCTTTTGTGCTTGAGTTAAGTTTTGCACAAGTTCTCCAGCGTAAACTTCTTTTTGAGCCAACAGAGCCTTTAATGCCATATTTTCCTTGCTAGCCTTAGATAGATATTTTGAAAAGGAGGATTCAAGGCGTTCTTTTTCCTTCTCAGCTTGGCTCAAGGAAACCTTGATAACTGCTAGCTCTGAAGTTAATGCTCGTACTTGTTGTTCTAAGGTACTTATACTCTCTTGTAAATCCTCCATCTCAATTTAAGAACTGTCAGACTGTTCCTTCCAGATGTTTTCTTCCTACTGAGAATCGCGAGCATCCTTCTCCGCATCATGAGCAGCCTTCTCCAAGTCACGTGATGCCTTCTTCAAGAGGGAGATTTTATTCATCAGCTCAGTGCCAATAAGATTGGCCTAATAAAAAAAGGAAGCAAGAATCCCAAAGTCAAAAAACTTTACAAAGTGGAGAAGAAAAGAAAATACCTTCAAAGTGGCATGCACTATGGCATTCATAAGGGTCAGGCTGCTATGTCTTTCAGGCTTTGCTTTCTTCATTGGGCCGATCAAAGGCTCGAGCCAAATATCAGCTTGGCCGGACTTTCTCAAGAGGCTGTTGTTGACAAGAACTTCAATGGTTATGCTCCTCATATTAGTACTTTTACTTGAAGAACCTGCCTCCACATGGTGAACGATAGGTGGGGGAATTGTCAAAGGAGGAGCGGTGGAAGGAGTAAAACGGTGGAGGAAGGAACAAAAGAAATGGTTGATGCAGGTAAAAAAGCAATCACGGGTATGGGAGATGATAAAGAAGATAAGGGAAGTTTATCTAGAACAGGTCCTAAATTTTCACTAGTAAAACCACTATAAAAAATTTGGTCAATAGACTCACGAGTGTCGTGAGGAGAGATGTCATCATTAGGAATGATAACTGGAGCAACAATCGGCTCGGTAAGAGACAGATGAGGAGAAACTTCAACCTCATCATCGTGATCTCGGTGCCAGGGAGCCTTTATCTTCTTCCTCGGAGTCTTCTTCTTCAGCAGCTTTTCTTTTCGAAGAAGAACCCAAGACTATCTCTTCGGGACAAAGAGGTACGAGTATCCAAAGAGTCACGATAAGCCATGATTGCTTAGCAGTGACCCCTCTAATAGAAAATCCTAATAAAAAAGAAGGATATAAGATAGAACAATAAAAGAACATATTTATGTACGTACAAGAAAACTAAATAAAAACTCTTACCATGAGTTTTCACTTTTCAATCGTAACGACTCGAAAGGTTTTTCCATGACCTAGCCTTCATTGGGGCGGTCCTTAACAATATTTCTACCCAACCATGGAAGTTAGTACGGTCTCCACAACACCCATGGTTGCTGAAAAAAAGATAAGAAGTGACATTAGAAAAGTCAATGCGCTTGAAAGAAAAAGGCATGAGAAAGATGTAATACTTACGTGCAAAGTTCCACTTTTCAGGAAAAAGAACGTTCACTTCACTCACTAAACCAGCAGTGGGGCAGCAACAAATCGAGGATACCAACCACGATCTTTGTCATCCTCGAGGCTTACTAAAAACCCTCTTGCTCCTGGCTGCTAGGGTGAAAACGCCAATGTGGAAAATCCCAGGGGAGTAGAGGTGAATTAAGTGGGGGAAAGTAAAGCCAACATCTGTCATGTTAGCAAGGTGTCTCAAGCAGGAGAAAACCCTCCAAACAATTGGACTGGTTTGACCCAGACAAACATTGAAAAAATGACAACAATCCAGAATGAGGGGGTCAATGGCTGGTTTAAACCCTAGAGTAAAAGGGTATGTGTAGACAAAATAAAATCCAATCATGTAGGAAGTGATCCTCTTATTTGGATTAGGAATGATAATTGGAAAATCACTACTCTAGTGACAGTCCTTACAAACTATAGGAGCTAAGATTTCTGTAATTTGAGTAGGGAAAATATCGGCACGATCTAAAGTATTTACTTTGTTTCATAAAAATTACCTATCATGATGCAAAGATAGTTCAGTAGGGACTATTTCATCCACTAGAGGCTCACGCAAGAGTTCAGTGGGTTCTTTATTCCTAGAAGAAGCCCCCTGAGAAAGACAACCTCTAGTTCTGGAAGAGGGACCAGAACTAGGAGAAAGTGCTGATGTGCTACCACCAGGAGTAGAATAAGGGTGTTCTACCCCCTCTTCTATGCCTAACAGGAGCATTGGGAAATTTATCTAAAATGAGGGTTCTCTAAGGGTTAGGGTTTGGCAAAGTCATAGTGAAGAAAATCAAGATCAAAGTAGGGAAGACGTAAATAGAGATTTAAAGAATTTGTATGTTCAATAAGTTTTATGTGATAGAAGACAAAGAAAGAAATTATATTTATATTGAGGGACAACCAGCAAAAGGAAAAAGTACGATGATGAAATAATACATAATAATGATAACTGACACTTTGAGAATAGAGGAGCCGTAGGAAAAACCTTAAAAAAGGCTGCAAAGCTGCAAAAACCAATGAGAAAACAACACGTATACGGAGATTAAATGGAAGCGACAATAAAAGCATCAGTTTTGTCATAATATTTATGGTGAGGAAAATTTTCTTTTAAAAAAATTTACTTCCCAAATATTCAACGGATGAATAAATAGAATGTGGGGGGGGGCTATCTATATTGAGAAAAATTGTATTTAAGAAAGTGTGTCATGACACGTAGACTGATCAAATGGTCAAAGGATGCTGGTTAAGAGGCACGAGCAACAGCAGGGAAGAATTACAACAGGCACGAGCTAATAACAGAAGAGAAGGCACGGGTAGATATTCAAATAATTCAGCGCTCGTACCTGTTGAAGTTGTTTATATCCAAGAGCCCAAAAGAATGAATATGACAGTAAAAGAGCACAGATACATCATATAATAGACATTAAATACGAAATACGTTAGGGAATTCATATAAAATGTAATGATTATTGTAACGTAGCATTTAATGTCATTAATTACTCATAATAGCCCCGTTATGATATGGGCAAAACACATATCTCTAGGACACCTATAAAGAAGAAACATCTAATCAGTTGAGGACACGAAAAATCATTGAAATATATCTTTGTTTACTCGCTTTATTCTTGAATATTCTTCTGCTACATAATTTAATTTTTTTTATACATTCTTTTGATTATCAGTAACCTGAGTTATTCTAAATTCTAGCTTTGACTAAAATTCTATTTTTTGGTTAACAAAAATGTTTTCTTGGTAGAGTAGGATGCTTCATATTCATCCTACAGAGTTCAACGTCTTTCTCTACCAAGAAAAACATTTTATCTTTAATTCTTTTTATTAGCATCTTCATACTTTTATGCCTCAAATCATTGTCTAAATCCGAAGAAATATCACCAATCTCATTAAGCTTGTACGGATCAGACTTAGAAGAAAGTTGAGAATAAAATTCCTTTTATCTTTGTCATCATAGAGTCTTATGATCTCCATTTTATGGGAACTGCCATGACCAACGGAAAATATTCCATCACTATCAACCTTGTCACTCTCAATTAAACTTCTTTTCCTCTAGGAAAATGAAGTAGCGAATTCGTGTATAACCTTTCTTTTATCTACTTAGAAAATGTTAAATTCTTTCCTACACTATCACTATTTGAAACACATGCCATTGTCTTCTCATCATCATCGTCGCTAATGAGAACAAAAATTTATCAAAGACAAACCATGTCAGATATTGTATCCAAGTTATTCTTTGTATCCAAGTTCATCCCGAGTATTAGTACCCCGAGAATAATCACTAAAGCCACCAGACAGCTTTATGATGCCAATGAAGCAAGATGAGCTATTCAATGAAACTCGTATTGCAAAGAAGAAGAACGAGAATGATTCAGAAAGGTGGGTTGAGAGTCGAGCCTCGACTACACATGTAAGTTTTTTACTTTTCATTAAGTATTTTGATTTACTTTTATATAAATTTTGAAATACTAATTCAATATAATATTTCTTATAGGTTCGCTTCACAACTGATGTGGGAGAATTCATACGCAGTCAGTCACCTAATGATTCGGGCGAGGCAATCCAACTTTCAGACGAGGATGCTTAAAGAACACTCCTCGAGTACTTTATATACTTTGAACTAGACAATAGAACTAGTTTTCGAATGGGATTGTAATAAGCATTAACTTAGTTTTGTTAGCTTAATGTGCTAGTTCTATTGAACTTTATACTTTATTGCTTTTTATTGTTGTTGTTGTTGTTTGCATAAAATACCTATTTAGGATATTTGGAAAGCTGGCATGTGGTGTAGCTGCCAAAACAGGTAGTTTTTGCAAAAAATATACCAAGAAAAGCGACCAACTCTGGTTTCAAATTGGTTGCTTTTTACTTTAAAAAATAATTTCTGAGCAATTGCGACCAGCCTTGGTCGCTATTTAACCTAGATTTCTCAAAAGCGACCAACCTTGATCGCAATTCCATTTTAAAAAAAATAATTTCTGGAAATATAGCAACCAAAGTTGGTCGCTGATAATTAAAAAAAATTAATTCTTGCACTTGGCAACCAATTGTGGTTGCTTATTTTAAAAAAAAATATAAAAATTAATAATATAGCGACCAACTTTGGACTCTATTTTTCAGATTCTAAAATACAATATTTACACACCAATGTTGGTCGCATTTTTATGGTTGATAATAAATATAAATAAAATATAATTTACATGTGGAGACCAACTTTGGTCGCAAAAATTATAATATTAAAATATTTTAGCTGCCAAAATTGGTCACTATTTACTTTACCCGGAATTTTGGTCCTTTTACCTGAGAGACCAAAGTTGGTCGCTAATTAACGACCAACTTTGGTCCCTAAGGTAAAGGGACCAGTTTAATATCGATCAGGCCATTTTGGTCGCTTTTTGATCACTTTTTGGTCAATAAGCAACCAACTTTGATTACTTTTCTGGATTGCTAAAATCCGAATTTCTGATATTCGCATATTTATAGCCTGTTTGGTCAAGTTTTTTTGGCCAAAAATTGAGGTGCTTGGCTAAGCTTTTAGAAGGAAAAAAGTGTTTTCGAGGAGAAGCAGAAACAGTCTTGGAGAAGCAGAAAAAAGTAACTTCTCTCCAAAAGCACTATTTGGAGAAGCATTTTTGAGAAAAATACACATAAAAGTAGTTTTTTAAAGCTTGGCCAAACACTAATTGTTGCTCCGAAGTGATTTCCAAACTAATTAGCCAAATACAAACTGTTTCTCACCAAAAATAATTTTGAGAAAAACACTTTTACAAAAAATACTTTTAAAAATAAACTAATTTTTACAGTTTGGCTCTTGGATTCAGTATCACTAGTCCATTTGTTTAACCATTCATTTAAATGGGGTTGTTGTTACCATCATTATTACCAATATTGTATTATAACCAATTAATTAGTCCATCAAGGTTCCTGGAGAATATCGAATATTTAATTACGTAACACATGTCTACTTGAGCACACTGTTATATATTGTAATAATATTGTTTTAGTATATATACTTATATGTCATAGTTGATTGATCCAATGCTGTTTTAATTATATTCAGCTGATAAATTAGAATCAATATTGGCAGGACTTAGTAGATCAATCCAACTATATTCTGTGAAGAAAATACACGTATACTTACAGTTATCAGACAATATTTAAAATCTTATTAATCTATTTTTACATTACGAGCTGTTTTCTCTTTAAATCTTGTGGCAGACAAGGCAGGACCGTGCAGCTTTTAACTTTTATATATATATGTTGTTAGTACATTGAATTCGGACTGTTCTAATTTTACCCGTAACTATTCTTACTATACTTTGAAAACAGCTTAACTATAAGAACACAGAACATGCATTAATTTAGATATACATTGTAATTTTGATATATTTCCATGTTATCTTTAGCCACAAAAATATTAGAAATGCAAGCACACTACGTAATTTCTTCCTGTCAATTGAAATCCCTTCGTCGGAGATAAATTTTTCTATTTTATGTATATTTATTATAGGTTGACTTCTCTAAACTTTTCATTATACTTATTTTTTTAATATTTTGACAGTGAAAATCTATATAAGCTTCAAAGCATGAAAAAGAAGTTGCAAATATGAATTCAACAAGGTACGATGTAGGGCCTGTCTTTGCTGTTGTTTTTACAAGTCATATTCTGTGCGTTATAAGCATATAGAACAACAGACAAAAAATGCAGCATTTGCGTTGTAAAGATTTAGGTATTACAAACACTAATTAATAGCTAGAATATGTACAATTTTTCTTTCTAAAATTCCATAGTGGTGATAACCCGTTATTGCATTCTCTACTAGCTAATTACGACTCCTTAACTACCACGTACTGACTACACCAACCGAGAAAGCGGTGGTTTCTGCATTCCTCCGCCGTCTACAACCGTCCCATAACCTAACTACGCTGCCATCAATAAACCTCATGTCCTGGTAAGAGTACCACCCCATTTCTCCTTTCCTCATTTTCAACACTCTCTCCCAATTTTTAAACCACTCCTTACTAAATTCTTCCTCCTCCCGATCACTGTTTGCGATATCGCCGTCACATTCTCCACCGTCAATATCTTGCTTAAAATACACCGTTAGTTTCCCTTTTGTTCCTTCTTCTCTGGTCAAAGAACCAATAGGAAACATCATAGTAGTAGATGTTGAAGAGGTTTCTTTTGATATTGTTGCCTGCTGAGTTGACTCCCTTTCTACCTGCGATGACGGTGACGACATAGACGACGTTGTCTTCGGCGGAGATGCTGATGGGGTACGGCCAGAAAAGTCTGCACGTGGTTCCCGTGCAGGCAACGTCGAAGATGCTTTGATTCTCCAGAAGCTAACGGCGGCCGTAAAAACGGCGATCCATGTCCAGACATTATTAACGACAGTAATGAAACCGAAGCATAAGTAATTGAAAGCAAGAGCTTCAAGCGGAGATTTCAATGCATTCATGTCTTGATAAATTTTCTTTGAAACTTTTCCTTATCAGTTTTCCTTTTTCCTTTTCTCTTAGGGGAGTGGTGTGTAATGTAGGGAATATATATGGGAATTGGGTGATAAATATGAGCCGTCAGATTCAAGAGGAAGAGGGAAATCAGAGAAGCATCTGAAATTAGATGCCGAGAATCGTGGGCTAAGATGCTAAGGTAGATCCAAATTCCTTATTACATGTACCATATTATATATAGGGATTTATATATATATATATATATATATATATATATATATATATACCATATAGCAAACCTTATTACCTCTCATGTTTAAGGTTTGTGTTTATTACATTTAAGCATACTAAATTTCAATTTATGTACCATAATTCAAATTAAGTGTATAATTATTGCTTCATTTATTCTAGGCATGATTTTAGGAGCATATATTCCTTTCTCCTTTTTTTCCTCTTCTCTTTCCTAGTGTTGCATATCTTTCACCAAAATAAAATAAGAAGACGAAATTCCCCGCCCTAGCTGGATGTAACCAGAGTTGCTGTAAACATGTTCTCATCAAATGATATACCAAATCTCCTTTGCCAATGACTTTATTATATGGCTTACACTAAATAGTAAAATTTTTTATTCTCTTCATTTCCATGTCAAGTATTAAACCAAAGCAGAAAATACGCAATGATTCTTGAAGCCAGGAGGATATTTACATGCATAGACAAAGTTGTATTGCAAATCATGTGACTTCAAATGAAACGATTTATATGCATTGGATATTATAAATAAATTATCACAACAACATCCAATGCATAAAAATCGTTCTTTCTCTTTCCAAATTTGCGGCACTACCAAAATTGAAATTTTGAATATTAAGAATTGATTAAATTTGGTATGCTTAAATTGTTTTGACACAAGATTGTAGTTTAATTGTAATATAAATGTAACAACACAATTTAACTACAATTTACAATTTATCTACAAATTATCTATATTTTATCTACAATTCTACAATTTAACTACATTTTAACTACAAAATCTGGAAAAATATATCTTCTTCTTCTTCGACGAGTTTCAATCTGAAATTCAGTCAAAACCAAGTCTAATCTTCACCAAAACACCTCAAAATTGAGATATAAACTCCTAAACATATTTCGAATTATTTACAACAACACCCCATCCAAGGGATTTTCAATTTAGCATAATTGACATTTTCGACATAATTGTAGAAGACTTGTAGAAGTTTTAGTCTTCCCAATCTACAATTTATCTACAACTTATCTACAATTTATCTATATTTTATCTACAATTGATCTACAATTCTACAATTTAACTACAATTGAACTACAATTTCGCTACAATTTCTGGAAAAATATGTCTTCTTCTTCTTCTTCGACGAGTTTCAATCTGAAAATCAGTCAAAACCAAGTCTAATCTTGACTAAAACCCCTCAAAATTGAGATATAAACTCCTTAACATATTTCGAATTATTTACAACAACACCCAATCCAAACAAATAATGATTTTTGAAAATTCAAATTTGAATTCAAAGCTTTCAAGCTTTTTAATGGCTATCAATGGTGGAAAATATATGGAGAAGGAGAGAATTACGCTGCAATAGATTTTCTTCCGTTTTAAATTTCGAAACTAATGGTGATAGAATCACCATTAAATGTGATTCCTACAAATTTGGAGCCTTTTTAGGGTAGAATATATCTATTTTTGGTTTGGTACAATTTTCGTAAACAAAACATGGTATAGGCGGGTAAATACCAAACCATGCATAATTTTGTAATAAGGTTTGCTATATGGTATATATAGGTAAAAATCCCTTTTTGTTATATAGGGAGAGATTTTTGGTTAAAAGGGTATGGGTTTGGTATTATTGGCCCTTGAAATTCGACCAAAGACTTACAAAACTACAAAAATCATAAAGATGGTATAAAATCTCCTTCCAAAATTATATGCAATTATAGTATAAAATATATAATTAATTTTATGATTAAACTAACTATATTAAGACATGAAACTATTTTCGTGTTTTCAAAATTATTTTAAAAAAAAGGTATTATTTTTTATTTAAATTTATGAAAGATATGCAAACTAAAAGAAACTAAAAAGAAAAAATATTTTTCGTAGTTTTTATTTTGTGATGAAATAAAGTAAAAGAGTCACAATTAGCTGAAATTTAGGAGATTTATGGTGTCCCAAGTTACCAGTCAGCATCCCGCATCGCGGAAAGAATGACTCTGTTTAACAGTCCGCGAGCCAGAAATCCGGGTAAGGAATTCTGTTAACTTCGGAGAAGGAATTTGGCATTTCCAGGTTCCGTGGTTCTAACACGGATGCTCAATTGTTATATTTGGCTTAAATTGTTGTAACTTATGTGCTTTTAAACTTTAAACTGCTTTTATTATTATTATTTTTTAAGGAATATTGCAACGCCGTCAAAACGTGCCGCGAACCACGTCACATAAATGCGCCCGTGATTTTTGACACATTCTAACTTTGTTGCGATTCGAATTTGGGTCACATAAATGCACACCCGTGTTTAAGGATATTAAATTACTAATGACGTGCCCTAAAGTGAATAGCGCCTTATTATCTTTACGAGAGACCGTGAAAATTCGCTAAACGGCTCGTCTCAAATTCTAAGTATTTTAAAAGACAAAAGTAGAGAAGGCGACCATAATTGGTGTTTTTAAATAGCCCTGACAGCTTGCTACGAGGGTTTATTGTTAATTGTATCTATATTACATCCAAATGGGTTCAATTCATGTAAAAGTTGGGCCCCAAAGCGAAGCCCAACCTGGTAGTCCAGCCATTAATGCTCGAATCATCTCTTTTACTAGGGCTGATGGCCTCATTAAGGCTATATTTGTGGATGTTGAACCATACTGAACAATAATCGGATAAAGAGATAATTCCTTGATTCAGATGTTCAGATGTAGTACATTCAAACGACATTAAAATTAATGCAAAACACATTTACTAAAACCAAAATGCCTAGATACCTAACGTTTAAGCTCAGATAATTACCTAGGCTAACTACGATAACCATAAAATTACAGACTAACAATAGTGTGAATGAAAATCCATTTAGCATGTATATTCCTTGGGGCGGCTCATTTTTACAGCAACACATAGAAAACATTCCCAGCTAGCAACTAAGATCTAATGTCCTGTTATTACAGACTAGTGGCATTCATTTGCAAGTGAGCACATGAAACACTGATAAGAGCATGTGAAACACTGAAAAGCATAAACTACAATATCTTATTATTACAAACCACTTATTTCACGCATAAATCACACAATAACGATAAAACTAATAAAAATAGGATAATAAATTGCTTTCACTTGAATATTTTTTAACTCCAAGCTCGATAAACCATTAGAGGGCGAGAATATACCTAGAATTTATGCACAAAAGTAGAGTTGAAAGTCAGCAATACTCATAACAGTGTATTCAACAGGAATGCACAACTTAGAAGTAGTTAACAACCAAGAAACTTCAACAAATTACAGGGAAGGTCGTAAACTCAAAAACCAAAAAGCAATACTTGTTCAAATTTGTCCAATGAACCCAGGAACTCAGGTGGTCTTTACACAATATAATATTAGCAAATCTACTCGAAACACACTGAATAACAACCAAACCAAGTCATTTACCTATGATCCCTGCTTGGCTGCTGGATTTAAGAGTGTTTCTCCATAGTAAATTCAATGAAACAATAAATTTAAGACTGTTGGGGGTTTCCAGGAGTTATTTTAGAGATTTTGAGCTTCAAAATTCTGGGAAAATTATAGAGATACTTTTCAGATTGTCCCCACCCCCCTTTGAGTGATTTTTAGTCCCTTTTTATAGCCAAAGGCTAGGGCATCACTACTATTTTGTATTAACTAAAGGTCCCTTTTCAATTTTCAGATTTTACCTATTTGGACCCTCATTTTTTGACTTGTTTCCCAAGTTACTGCAATAGTACTACTGATTTTGTATTGAAGACCACTTCTAGAAGGGTCTAAAGGCGTCTACCATTTTCTATCCTTTATATACTACCTATACTACCCTTATTTTGTTCCTAATATTACCAAAACCAAGTTAAAAACTCTATATTACCCTTATTTATCCTAAAATTATCAGAATTAGGTAAGAAAACCCTATACTACCTTAAGTTACTTATTTGGTATCAGAACTAACCCCTAAAACCAATCCAAGTGATATTAATCAGTGATTCTTCTAATCTTAACATCCATAACCAATCCAAAATCAATCAATCCTCAGAAGTCAAAGTAGAAATCAAATCCAATACTCAGCTTGAGAAGAAGAACCATGGAAGGCTACCACTACCAAAATTTAACTCGTGAATCACAAATTTAGTCAAACTAACCCCCAACCCTATTAATTGGGTCAAAACTAACCATAGTTAGCCAATTGAGGGTTGGGGACACAAAAGCTATATTCAAACAATTGCTGAAATTGAACTACTCAATCTAACAAATCAAAACTGGCATTTAACTCTAATTAACACTATGCCCTAAGGTCATAATTAAATAGGAAACTATCAGTTAACAGCAACCCTTGAATTGAAACTAAAAACAAATTAACATCAACAATCATCGATCATTTAATTGAAACAAACACACAATCGAATACGAACTAAACCATAAGACCGCACTGTTCAAGAATTAGAAGCCAAAATCGAATAACCCTAACTCACATCAAAATAAAGAGAGAGTCTTCCCAATCTACAATTTATCAACAACTTATCTACAATTTATCTATATTTTATCTACAATTTATCTACGATTCTACAATTTAACTACATTGAACTATAATTTAACTACAATTTCTGAAAAAATATGTCTTCTTCTTCTTCGACGAGTTTCAATCTGAAAATCAGTCAAAACCAAGTCTAATCTTCACTAAAACCCCTCAAAATTGAGATATAAACTCCTAAACATATTTCGAATTTTTTTGTAACAACACTCAATCCAAACAAATAATGATTTTTCAAAATTCAAATTTGAATTCAAAGCTTTCAAGCTTTTTAATGGCTATCAATGGTGGAAAATATACGGAGAAGGAGAGAATTACGCTGCAATAGATTTTCTTCCGTTTTAAATTTCGAAATTAATGGTGATAGAATCACCATTAAATGTGATTCCTACAAATTTGGAGCCTTTTTAAGGTAGAATCTATCTATTTTTGGTTTGGTACAATTTTTGTAAACAAAACATGGTATAGGCGGGTAAATACCAAACCATACACAATTTTGGTAATAAGAATTGCTATATGGTATATATAGGTAAAAATCCCTTATATATATTTGGCTGCAAGTGGGGTTGTAATGGAGTATTATCAATTTTAGCTTGTGACAAAAATTATTTATATTTGATAGCAGAATAAATATAGATAATTTGTATATAACATAAATAATATATATGCATATAAAAAATATACAAATTTTATACATTTTTGAGCTATTACTTTACAGTGATTACACAGTGTAATTTTTCCATTTGTAACCACACGGGCTTAAAGATTACATTTGTCCACCTTTAATTATGATTTCACATTATAATTTTGAATTAAATATTTAACAAACATAGTAAATTTCAATACCAAATAATTAAATGAAAAAATAGAAATATTTGGATGCACGTAAACCACCTCCCCCCGAATAATTTGTTTTATTGATACTCGATGTATTTAATTTCGATCAAATTATTAAATGGATAGTATCTGTATAAATAAATTTCCATCTTCCAACAATAATTAATTATCAAATAATCTTATTTTAATTTTCAATCATCAAGACTAGTTACTTGTTTTGATATTAAATATTGAGTACCGCGACACAGGTTTTCCTTTTATTTACCATTACGTAAAACCTGATTCTCACGAAACAGCTAGAGATTTCACTTTTCCTCACATCGTGCCGGAAATGCTATTGGCCTACATTCCATTTCTTTTTTCCTACTGTACTGATTGAAATTGGGAATTGAAAATAAATCTAGTTTCTTTTACGGAATAAGATAAGCTAAATAATTTCAAACAACTAAAACTGTATAAGTTGGAGAATGTTATGAAATAATATAAAAGACAAGAACAATATAGAGAGAATAGGGAGAGAAGTATTCTTATTGATACTTGGGATGGATTACAATGGAATAGAAGCCCTATATGTATAGGGAGGTGGTGACTTAGCCACCAAATAGTAAACCCTAGAATCTCTCTAAATATAGACATTCACCTTAAATAGAGTTCTATTTATAACACTCCCCCTTGAATGTCTATTCAACAATGTGCCTCGTTAAAACCTTAAAACCAAAACCCAATGGGAAAAATTAAAGAGAAGGAAAAAGAGTACACATGTTTGAATATGCGCCTATTGGTTGCCTCGTTAAAAACCTCGCAAGGAAAACCCAGTTGGGACAAAACCTTGTAAGGGAAAAAGAGTACAACGCGCATTAACTCCCCCTGATAAGAGCATCAATTCACATCCTTGAGCATTTGCATTCCAATCTTGTGCACCATCTTCAAAACGATCTTTTGTAGAGATTTGATAAATAAATCAGCCATATTGATTTGAATAAATATTCCGCACCTTGAAATTATCATTCTTGATAGATATGAACATCTTCATATAATGTCGTGGAATGACTCTTCAATATCTCCATAGATGTATTCTCAATGCCATCATGCTTATAGTTATAGCAACATACATATGTACACAAATTGTACTTAGGATGTGGTACTTCAGGACCAAGAATTGTGTATGCTTTAAGCAACTTAAATCTTTCAAGTTAAGTCATATAAATCACATAATAGACTTTAGATGCATATCAAGTTTTCATGTCATGCTAAACAAATAAGATATCGAAAACTGATTATACATACCTTTGGCTTTATACTTTCAAGTATTTGAACTACATGTCCAAAACTACATGTCTTTCATATGGAATCAATTCTTCTTGAATTGTATCTTTTCCATTTAGTCAATATTTTGTTTGTATTCGACAAACATAATATCCTCATCAATATTTAGCGCTATCATAGATGTCGTCGACGAACATTTTATATCGGTTCCAGTAAATTTTCATAAAGACATAACATGGAGATCTCTTTATTCATATATTCAGGTACCTGAATCTCTCATGAGATTTTATGAAGTGTTATGTCATGTGATCTTCTAGATCACTTGCCTCCCCATTATGATCACTTTGATCATTTGCTCATCTTCTTTATTAAGAAATTATTTTGAAACCGATTTGTCTATAAGCTTTAAGCGTATCAAAGACTTTGTCCTTCTGAAACTTAATATGAGCATTTGCAGTGAGAATATAGTTACTTTCTTTGGGTCAGCAAATACGTATAGCATGCTTTGCAATATGTTGCAATTGAATTATCCTTTTTATGAACTTCATGTTCATATTATGATATTCGAGGATCTATATATACAAATGATAATTCATCGCATGTAACCTTTTCTCAAGTGTTTATCATGTCTCCCCCTCATGTTAGAAAAGCTAACTTGTTTCCTCAACTTTGAGAGTCCATCTTTGTGCATTATGGTGTTAATGAAAATATACACCGCACATCAATAATAATAAGATGAAATTATTTTGTTCCTGACCCTGAACCACTTGTGAGGGGAGAATATAATATACTCTCGTATACAACGTATATCAAACTGATATATATAACTTTGTTCTCATAAGAAACAGTTTAGCTATTAAGTGGAGGCACTCAATAGTTATCTTGCTAAACCAACTATGATATAAACCAACTTATCAAGATGAACTATCTTGAATAGAAAATCTGGAAATTATGCTCGAAGTTATATTACTGAGCAATTTACCTCGCAGGCACCGGCCAGGCTGCGGGTTAATAACAATCGCACATGTAACCATATCATAGATGCATCATATGTGGTATACATGGCAGGTGAATGGGCCCATATTCACCTTTGATATTTCCAGAATTTATGGGCTTCAACCCGAACTCTTTAGTTGGTCAGTTCATTAATGAGAACAAGTAATACAAGAGAATTCGTAAAGAACTTTCTAGTTCTTTAATATTCATCCATGTGAATTCTCTATTATTGCACATCATACTTAAAATGAGATGGCTAACCCGAATGCCAACTGAATAAATTATCAATATTGGTAAACTTCAAATTTACACCATGACATGTGCACTTATCAATAAACTTCAGGTTTATTATGACATGGGTTTTATACTAATAGATATCCACTTTATTGTGGCATTCTTTTGTTTGTGTAGTACAAACTGGAGAATGAAGCGGGTAGCTTTTCATATACAATTATCCCGCTACAAGTTGTAGTAACAGGAGATATCAAATCTTTCCTTCATTTATAGTCTCAATATAATCAATCGCTTTCGCGTGTACTTTGGAAACTGAATAAGTTTCTTTGAGACTTACTACAGCACAATACTCAATTGTGTTTCTCCAACATAGTAATTGGCTCTTCTAGAGCTCTCAATTAATTTTGTACTACCACAGATTCATCAACATCCATGTGGTGAATATCTCTTTTAAAGAGAAAGTTATACCATTATGGTCATGGTCAAAATTATATGCAAGATATGTTTCTTGCATTATCGTTGTCCTTTAATAGTCATATTTCCAAAATACTTTGGCATACAATAGGTACGTGACCAACGATCATTCATGCCATATATCATCTCAAACCTCCTTCTAGGGGTGAGTGTGGTATCATCTCAAACCTCCTTCTAGGGGTGAGGGTGGTATATTCAATACCAACTTCATGTTCATATTCTTCCGATAATGAATATGTATTCGTGAGTCAGATGTTGTCACATTCACTGCGAGGATATGTGATTTTGTTATCCTTTTCAATTCTGTAAATGCGTCTGGCATTCGATTTGCTATTCTTTGCAAAATGGATAATATTTTGCGCCTCATTTTCACAAATAGAGGTATGTGGATCAAGATGAGATAATGATGCATTTTTCCACAAAATTTCCCGTTTGGTTTCACCAACTTCTCCCCCTAATTTTGGGAAAAGTGTCTCATCAAATTGACAGTCTGCAAATCGTGCAGTGCACAAATCCCTTGTCAATGTTTCGAGGTAGCGAATAATGGAGGACGATTCAAACTCAACATATATTCCTAACCTTCTTTGCGGACCCATTTTGGTGCGGGATGGCGGTGCTATAGGCACATATACTGCGCATCCAAAGATTCTTAAATGGGATATATTAGGTTCATGACCCAAAACCAATTGCAGCGGGGAATATTTGTGTCAATTCGTCAGTCAGAGACGAACTAGCATTGCTGCATGCAAAATGGCGTGACCCCAAGCCGAAGTGGGCAGCCTCGTTTTCATGAGTAAATGAGGTATTCAAGATTATAATCATGTATTGTCTCAATCTGATATCCATTTTGAATGATATCTTTAAAACTCAACAAGTTCCTTTTAGACTTGGAGGAGAACATTGCATTCTCTAAAATGTTGTTCCTTTAGGCAGAGTTATAGTTGCTCTTCCGGAGCCTTTAATCAATTTACTACTACCAGAAATTGTAGTAACATCTGCCTTACACATACTTAAATGAGAGTAATATTTCTTCTCTTTGAATATCGTATGTGTGGTACATGAATCAATTAATCAAAAGAGATATACGAACATGAGAATAAACAAATTTAATCCGTTGCTTCATAATTAAACAATATTTTCAAAATCTGCTGAGGTTAGTCGATTAACTTAGTTAATAGTCGACTAACTTGGGAAGCAGTCATTAGGGTAGTCAACTAACTAAATCAGATAGTCGACTATCTTGCCTTGCGGAAAAGTCCAGTTTTAATGCGAAAAATTAGTTAGTCGACTAACTAAGTTGATAGTCGACTAACTTAGTAAACAGTCATCAGGTTAGTCGACTATCTAAATAAGATAGTCGACTAACTTAGCTTGTGGAAAAATCCAGTTTTAATGCGAAATATTAGATAATCGACTAACTGTTAGGTTAGTCAATTAACTCTACTGGAAAATAAAAATATCTTTGAAATTTAAGCATATTGAAACATTCTAAAGAACTAATACTAACATTATATCATAAGCTAACTACTACGAGCTGATACTAATGACTATTAGTTTATTCACTAACTAATACAAATAAGTAAAATAAAATCAAACAATTCCATCTTCCTTCATCACAGATCCATCACCAATTAAGTGGTCTATTTTCCCCTCAGGGTGCTCAAAGAAGTCTGTCACATCCAAGTGGGTGATGTCAAAATTGTCGTCAGAGACAGAATTGGTTTCAGGGCATTTACCTTTTAGAGATGCTTGATAAAGCTCAACCAAATGTCTTGGTACACGGCAAATTTTCGCCCAGTGCCCTTTACCACCGCAACGATAATATATAGTTTATGAACTATTTGCTTTTGGATTCTCATTGCATCGTGCTTGTGGCAGAGTGACCAACTTTAGGTTGTCATATCTCTCCTTTAAGCCATTCCACAAGGTAGGTGGATCTTTGACTGTGATATATTCAATTTTCAAACCTTCATCAAGATGATGGCGCAAGTAAATTAAGGCCTTAGCACAGTTTCAAACCTTCATCAAGGTGATGGCGCAAGTAAATCAAGGCCTTAGCACAGTTTCAAACCTTCATTAAGGTGATGGCGCAAGTACATCAAGGCCTTAGCACAGTTTCAAACCTTCATCAAGGTGATGGCGCAAGAAAATCAAGGCCTTAGCATAGTCTTGGGTGGATGCATTATTTCTGTCTTTAATGGCGTCTCCAAGACCCATAGCATCTAAGTGGATTTCAGCATCCAACACCCATGCCATATAGTTCTTGCCCGAAATTTCAAGGGCAACGAACTTTCTTTTCATAATGTCAGACATAAGACACAATTACATCAAGAGCGTGTTCATACTTACAGGCTTTATTACAATTATCACATTCACTTCAGGGAATGGATCATAATGACGATTATAATTCCGTCTATTGCCACGTCCACGTTCATTGATACCATCATGGTAATAATTTTGTCTTCTTTCAGACTTATCACATACTGCTACCACATTCTCTAAAGGGAATGGAGCAAATTCAATGGGACGGAATTTTAATTCTTTGCCCACAATCATACATGAATTTGATCATGGCAAGGCATAGAAATTGTACCACTTCATGTGAGTGTAATTTCTTACGAACTTCATTAGAGTTATAATCAAACTTTGTTGTCTTTGTTTGTATATAAAATCAAATCGTAGAATTTCAAGAATTTGAAAGGGAAAAGTAAATTACTTACCTTTAAGGTATACCAATAAATGTTGTGATATCAAATATACCTCTTGAGTTTCCATTCCGTTGCATTACTTTATGATGATACCATCTCTTCTATTTTTCCATATAGAAATTAGAAAAAGGCGGCGATTGAGTTGAGAGAGCCGAATCGGCTATGAAGCAAAAAACCCTACACAAACAAAAGTTAAAATAATCGAAAATTTCAATTGGTTAGAGACTCGTGCTGATAACGTGTTATGAAATAATATAAAAGACAAGAACAATATAGAGAGAATAGGGAGAGGAGTATTCTTATTGATACTTGGGATGGATTACAATGGAATAGAAGCCCTATATTTATAGGGAGGTGGTGACTTAGCCACCAAATAGTAAACCCTAGAATCTCTCAAAATATAGACATTCACCTTAAATAGAGTTCTATTTATAACAGAGAAAGCCTTTTTGGTGGTTTCCATTGGTTTTGTGTCCGATTAATTCAGATTTATAACCAAAAATCCTATCTTTAGGGGTAATTTGTTCCTTATTAAAGTCGTGAGCTTAAACCTAAGGCCTTTAGTTATAGACGGAGAAATTTAACGTCCCACCACATTTTCTAGTGGTGAAAAAGCAATTTTTTATTTCTTTAAATTTTTTTTAAATTTTCTGAAATAGAAAATTAGCAGTAACAAAATATCAAAATATTGAAGATGAATGTAAAAAATAATTTTCGAGTAACATCGAGCAATTAAATGCATAATGTGTACTTAAGGAAATTATTTCCCTCAAGTACCTGAGGTGTTGGAATGTTATCCTCCCAATATAAAACGTTCTGACTCACCAGAACCACACTAGAATTCTAATTATGCAGAAGAAGGAGAAGAAGATCAGAAATTTTCGTAAGGAAAGATTCTGGGATCAAGGTATATTTATAGCCATTTTCTAGCACTATTTCTGAAAAGGTTTGCAACCATTTGGAGCAAACGGGAATGATTCCTGTTTAAAATATTCCAAAACAAGTATTTTAAAATAATTCGAAAAAATGGATCGGGTTACATCGCGGGTCCTGGGTTATTCTGAGTTGATTTTTTGTTAATTAATTAAATAATTGAAAAAAATTTGTTTTAAAAGATTAATCAATTATACTTTGTCCGAAGCCGAAGCAGAAGCCGAGATGAGCCGAGCGAGCGATTACGACGATGGCATGAAGCTTACTTTCTTTCCAAATCATTTAACAGCAAGAGAAGTGCTTTCTCAGTATAAGCACATTTATTTTTCTTTCCATCACCAATGAGGGACACTTGCTCTTTCCAATACAAAAAGAAGCTCACTTTTCCTCCATTTTCTGTTCACCATTCTTTTAATCACAACAATTTCCGACATATAAGACAAAGGAATTGTTGGCCCATGTTCAGTTGAAGTTTTAAAGAATGACAAATGAACTCAGTGAAGGACCAGGTCCATCTTAGGAGACACAATTGTTACAGCCTATGCACATGAGATGCACGTGAAAAAGATAAGACTTTGGGATCAAGCAATAATATCTTCCAAATATCTTCTCAACTGATTGAAAAAGATTGTATAGGAGATAAGGAGAAGAGGTATCCTTATATGAAGAGAACTATGTTCGGATCTAGGATAAGAAATTGGAGTTTGAATTGTTTTAGGACTCGAACTTGATAAAGAATTAGCAATTCGAGTTTTTATCAAACTCTGATTACTAACTCTATGAAAGTAATATTGTTCTGTTGTACATGCACGCACGTATACAAAGAAGTGAGAGCTAAATTGAGAGCAAAAGAGCAAGAATATTTTGCAAGCAATTTACGTGAGATCAAGTGTACACGGTTGCAGCTACTTGAAAAAGATTGAAGAATCAGTTCCATTGTGTTTTTCTTATTCTAGTTCTATTGTAGTAGGTGATTTAAAATTGTACATTTTTAGCTTTCGTAGAAGCAAATTGTATTAGGTATGTTGAGTATTCAAGTTAGAATTAACTTGAAAGTGTCGCAACAATTGAGGTTGTATGCCACACTGGGATTAGAGTTAATACTTAGGTTTATAAGAGTTTTGTAAATGCTGTTTTGGCTCATTAAGTTTAGTGGATGTTTGGAAAAATCCTACTGAGAAGTGGGTTGTGGTTTTTTCACCTTTTGAGCCAGGTGTTCTTCACGTAAAAATCTTTTTGTTCTTTATTTTATGCACTCTTAATTTCGCAAACAGTCATAGTTAGTGCACCTAGAAGAACCAGGTTCGTCTAGTGCAAAAATTGGGCACCACACAAATTATCCCCCCCCCCCCTCTTGTGTGGTATTTACGTTTGGAACATCAGGAATGCACGAATGAGTGTGTGATTTAAATGCAAGGATTAATTGCATCTGGATTAGTAGGTTTCATTTTGAACTTTCTGTAGTGAACTTATATTGGATACACTTGGTCAATCGCTAGATTTAATTTCTTTAAACCATTGTGATTTTTTGTATACCCAAAAAAATATAAGTCACGAAATCAACCTTTAACCATCTATGATTCTCACGATTCTGTTCATTTTAACCATGAACACCATCTGCTTTCATGAGTGCTTAGAAATTTGCTTTTACTTTCATTTCCTTTGAAGCGGCTTATACTTTACACTCACATAGGTAATTTCTAAACGTGTAATCTTATAGACACACTATCTGGTCATTTCTTGTCAGACTTAGCAAATCATTAAAAAATTTTAAGCTTTATTGACTCATCAAAAAGCCATAATGCAATATCCTTATTTCTAAATATTGTCTTTGTAGACATGTGATTTTTTACCCTCCCCAATATTTTTTATATTTTAGTATATAAATATTTAGTTTAGGCCTAATATCTGTGAGCACGTGATTTTTGCCTCACTTGAAATGTTCCTATAAATTAATAAACTAGGATTTTCTTTTACTATTTGAATTTTTAGAAATTAATCATGTGATTTTGTGTTTGTTTGCATCTTTTCTTTTATTTTTTGAATTAAGGAATTAATTGTTTATTTTGCATTAATTGCGCGTATTTACATTTTTCTGTTATTACTTGAATTTCTAGGGGTTAATTGCAAGATTTTGTGTTTATTTGAATTTTTGTGTGATTTCGTGTTTATTTGCGTCTTTCTTTTATTATTTGAATATTTAGAGTTAAATTGCATAAATTTTACATTTATTTGCATATTGAGTGCGTTTTAAGTCACAAAAGTACAAAATATAACATTTTTATAAATTAGCCCAATTTTGGATTTTAAATAAGTTTTTTTGTTAATTTGGTGTTAATGAAATAATTTAATTTAGATATTAAAACAAAAAAAGAGAGAGATTTGGAAATTTGGTCTTAATTGTGATCGAATCTGGGCCACACAAATAAAAATAAACAGCCCAAAAACACACCTCCAACCAGCCCAACACATATACACACGGTCCAGCCCCACTTCTTCAAAACGACGCTGTTTAACTCGGCAAATCTGAACCCTCGATCCCTCATAATCCAACGGATCAAATTGGGATTTATACTTTAGATACAAGTGTCCAAATCCCCGTAACATTTCAAAGACAAAAATCCATCCTACTCGTACAGTTTGATCGCCGGTGTAACGCCACCGTCGAACCACCACACCATCACCGTCCGCCGCCGGCCGGAAATCGTCGCTGCCGCAAGTCTCCAAATTGTACCAAATTAACACCACATATGCATCTCAACCCTCTTTATCCAAATATCCAACTCTTGGCCCTCGAATCATCTCCAGACTTATCGAATATTCAAGAAATGATCGCCAGCTCCGCCGTGTTCAGCGGCGTTTTTTACAAACCTCTCCAATATAAAACACAAGGGTCTCCTCACCTTCTCCTCCCAAATCCAAGACCAACTTCTCTCAAAACCAACCAGAATTACGCGAATTTTAGATCTAAGGTCTCGTTCAAAACAGGTCGAATTTCCAAGGTGCCAGTGTTCGAATAGGGGTTCCAAATAAGGTTATATGCTTGTTCTTGGCAAGAACAAGCATTCAACATTATTTGGAGACTCGATTGGAGGTCAGTCCAGACGATAGCCTAAACCGTAAGTTTCTAAATCTTTTTCTTTCTTTGTTGGTCTTTCTTTCTCTTTGCATGAGTAAATATGTTTCAATGCATGCTTTTCTATTCTAGTACTTCTTTTATTTTGATGTGAGTTAGGGTTCTTCGATTTACGCTTCTGATTCTTGAACAGTGCAGTCATATGGTTTAGTTCGTATTTGATTATGTGTTTGGTTCGATTAAATGATCTATGATTGGTTCTGTTAATTTGTTTTTAGTTTCAATTCCGTTAGGTTTGCTGTAAATTGATAGTTTCCTGTTTAATAATGACCTTAGGGCATAGTGTTAATTAGTGTTAAAGGCCAGTTTTTATTTGTTGGATTGAGTAGTTATATTTCAGGAATTATTTGAATATAGCATGAGTGTCCCCAACCCTCAATTGGCTAACTATGGTTAGTTTTGACCCAATTAACAGGGCTGGGGGTTAGTTTGACTAGGTTTGTGATTCATGAGTTCTATTTTGGTAGTGGTGCGTTCCATGGTTCTTCTTCTCAAGCTGAGCGTTGGATTTGATTTCTACTTTGACTTCTGAGGATTGATTGATTTTGGATTGGTTATAGCTGTTAAGCTTAGAAGAATCAGTGATTAATATCATTTGGATTGGTTTTAGGGGTTAGTTCTGATACCAAATAAGTAACTTAAGGGTAGTATAGGGTTTTCTTACCTAATTCTGATAATTTTAGGATAAATAAGGGTAATATAGAGTTCTTAACTTGGTTTTGGTTTAGGAAAAAAATAAAGGTAGTATAGGTAGTCTATAAAGGGTAGTAATGGTAGAAGCCTTTAGACCCTTCTAGGAGGGGTCTTTAATACAAAATCAGTAGTACTATTGTATTAACTTGGGAAACAAGTCAAAAAATGAGGGTCCAAATAGGTAAAATCTGAAAATTGAAAAGGGACCTTTAGTTAAAACAAATAGTAGTGCTGCCCTAGCCATTGGCTATAAAAAGGGACTAAAAATCACTCAAAAAGGGGGGAACAATCTGGAAAGTATCTCTATAATTTTCCAAGAATTTTGAAGCTCAAAATCTCTAAAATAACTCCTGGAAACCCCCAGCAGTCTTAAATTTACTATTCCATTGAATTCACTCTGGGGAAACACTCTTAAATCCAACAATCAAGCAGGGATCATAGGAAAATGACTTGGTTTTGTTGTTATTCAGTGTGTTTCGAGTAGATTTGCTAATGTTGTATGGTGTAAAGACCACCTGAGTTCCTGGGTTCATTGGATAGATTTGAACAAGTATTGCTGTTTGATTTTTGAGTTTAAGACCTTCCCTGAAATTTGTTGAAGTTTTTGGGTTGTTAACTACTTCTAAGTTGTGCATTCCTGTTGAATACACTATTATTGAGTGTTGCTGACTTTCAACTCTACTTTTGCTCACAAATTCCAGGTATATTCTCGCCCTCTAATGGTTTATCGAGCTTGGACTTAATAAATATTCAAGTAGAAGCAGTTTATTATCTTGTTTTTATTAGTTTTGTCGTTATTGTGTGATTTATGCGTGAAAAAAGTGGTTTGTAATAATAGTATATTGTAGTTTATGCTTTTCAGTGTTTCATTTGCTCTTATCAGTGTTTCATGTGCTCGCTTGCAAATGAATGCCACTGGTCTGTAATAACAGGACATTAGATCTTAGTTGCTAGCTGGGAATGATTTCTATGTGTTGCTGTAAAAATGAGCCCCCCCCCCCCCCCCAAGGAATATACATGCTAAATGGATTTTCATTCACACTATTGTTAGTCTGTAATTTTATGGTTATCGTAGTTAGCCTAGGTAATTATCTGAGCTTAATCGTTAGGTATCTAGGCATTTTGGATTTAGTAAATGTGTTTTGCATTAATTTTAAAGTCGTTTGAATGTACTACATCTGAACATCTGAATCAAGGAATTAGCTCTTAATCTGATTTTCCGTGCAACATGGTTCAACATCCATAAAATAGCCTTAATGAGGCCATTAACCCAAGTAAAAGAGCTAATTCGAGCATCAAGGGATGGACTGCCAGGTTGGGCTTCGCTTAGGGGCCCATCTGTTACATGAATTGAACCCACGTGGATGTAAATAGATACAATTGATAATAAACCCTCGTAGCAAGCTGTCAGGGCTGTTTAAAAACACCAATTATGGTCGCATTCTCGAATAATGTCTTTTAAAATACTTAGAATTTGTTGAACATAACAAGACGCTAGTCGCTTTAGGACACGTATTTAATAATTTTATATCCTTAAACACGGGTGTGCATTTATGTGACCCAAATCCTAATCCCAACAAAGTTAGAATGTGTCAAAAACCACGGGCGTATTTATGTGACGTGGTTCGCGGAACGTTTTGACAGCGTTGCAATTTTCCTTAAAAACAATAATAATAAAAGCAGTTAAAAGTTTAAAAGCACATAAGTTAAAATATGTTCTAAAATCCGATAATTAAAGCCAAATATAACAGTTGAGCGACCGTGCTAGAACCACGAAACCCGGGAATGCCTAACACCTTCTCCCGAGTTAACAGAATTCCTTACTCGAATTTCTGGCTCGCGGACTATTAAACAGAGTCATTCTTTCTTGATGCGGGATTCTAACCGGTGACTTGGGACACCACAAAACCCCCAAGTGGAGACTCTGAAATTCTCTTAAATAATTGAATCCCGTTTCGATTGTCTTTTAATTGGAAAAACTCCATTTATCTATGCCCTTTGTCGGGTTGTAGATAGCCAAAGAGGAGGTGTGACAGCTCTAGCGACTCTACTGGGTATCGAACCAAGAATCTCAGGTTTAGGGTTCAAGAATTCGAGCTTAGAATAGTTGTTGCATTTGGAATTGTTTGTTATCTTATTTTACATGTTGGCTTAATGTGCAAAATGATGCTTTTACCGCTTTGATATTCTCTTAACTGTACATATAACTGCTACAAAACCCTTCTCTTCTCACCTCCGGGGATGTGCTTACTGGTTGAGACTCCCTATTTTGTTAGTGTCATACCCTGAAATAAGAAAGAGGCCGGACAAGTTACTAAGTCGGATGGCCTTTTGGTTCCCCGTACGTAGCCCCCTCCTCGACTCGAGTTGTCCGCTCGGGTACACAGTCTTGATCCTATACCAAGGTTTTTAACTTAAAATAACTTGACCTCATGCCGGATCCCTTGTAGGAACGCTTATTTGCATCATGCATTTGGCTTAGGGGACTCAACATAGGGGTTGGGTCCGTCTATGACAGGTAACCCGAAATGAAAAGACCATCCTGATGCATATTATGTGTTGCCTGTGCATTTAGCTGCTTGGGATTTGCATGTTGACCGGCTTGCGAATAAGAAAAGAAAATTGAGAAAATAGGTAGTACTAGGGTTGGCTAGATTAATCATTTGTCTTATAAAACCAATGCTCAAATAGCGCCGAAATGCTGCCGGATTTTTGAAAAAAAAGGGGGGTCTTTTCAACAAAGTTTTGGTTTGAAAAATTATTTTGCAAGAACTACGCATGTTTGATTCTCGTTGGGAGCGAGATATGTAGGCAACCTCCATCGGGTCCAACCTCCCTTTTGCAAAATTAACCAAAACAAGAAAAACAATGTCCGATTTTATTTTCTTAAATAAATAAGGTGATGCTATTACTACCAATAATAGTCGAATGCTACCGAAAGGGACGCCGGAAGGCTGACATCGCACAGATGGCCACCTCTGAATATTATTTTGGCCGGTGAACGAGCATAGCCTTAAAATCTTCCTTCGAAAGTGCTGCAAGGCCGTATTCGCAAAGCTGGGCCCTGATTTTAGAAAATAAATTTGATAAAAGAAAAATGCCAATTTTAATGTTTTGTGGAGTTAAGTAGAACAAATTTTGCGATACTAATTCACCCTAATAAATGTGCAGAATGAGCACAGATCAGTACTTGCCGATAACATTCATGAACAAAATTTCCTTAGAGCTACACATGTGGTGGAATGACCTGGGGGAAGCGGGACAAAACTGGTGATTAGTATTCGTGGAATTCTGGTAACCCACTCCTACAACACATGGTCGAAAATCAAGCAAGTCATAGCGAATCAGGAAGCCGATGTCAACATTATCGACCCCTCGAAGGAAGCAAAGGAATTTGACGTTAATGCTATGAAGGAGGAAATGTATAAGCTTAAGCACCAAATGGCTGAGATGTACCAGGCATGGGCAAGAGAAAAACCGCCCTCGACCTATCCTGCTAATCCAACCTTCATCCCGCCACTGGCCCAAGCACCTGACCAATCCACCACTGATCTGCCTCCAAGTTTTCCTATCTATTCACACCATCAGGGTACTACCTCTCAACAGCCAGCTCCACTACCCAAAGTCACCCCTCACCCTCCCCCCTCGTTGCTCCTAAATATGTGGCAGCTCCACCTTCTACACTCCATAGGTCGTCAAGTGAACCCCTCCTACAAGCTAACGACCCTCAATAATATCCAATAGAACCTACATACAAAACCCAGGAACCTTACTCCTATGCTTCCCGTCCTGAAATCCCAACGGGAATTGAAAAACCAATAAAAAATGTTGAGCATGAAGAGATGCTTAGAAAGGTCAGGAGTCTGGAACAGTCATTCAGGGACATGTGGGGATTAGGTGGCCAGGTGAGTGTGGGGTTCAAGGATCTTTGTCTGTTCCCAGACGTCCAGTTACCTCCAAGTTTCAATATGCCTAAATTTGACTTATATGGTGGTCATGGGGATCCGGTCGCGCACCTGAGGGGGTTTTGCAGCAAAATGAGGGAGCAGGGGGAAAGGATGAATTGCTAATGGAATACATAAGCCAGATTTTAAGTTGGTTGGCCCTAGAGTGGTATACTCGGCAGGATTCTAATCGATGGTATGCTTGGGATGACTTGGCACAAGCGTTTGCCTGCCACTTTCAATATAATCTTGAGATTGTCCCGGATCGTCTATCTCTGACAAAGCTGGAGAAGAAGCACAACGAGAGTTTCAGGGAGTACAATTTCCGGCAGAAGGAACAAACAGCTAGAGTTGATCCGCCCATGAAGTAGAGTGAGATGGTTGATTATTTTCTATAGGCTTTGGAACCTACCTACTTTGGGCATTTGATATCAGCAGTGGGAAATTCTTTCAACGAGGTGGTCAAGATGGGAAGTATGGTCGAGGAAGGCCTCAAATCCAACAAAATCATAAGCTACTCTGCAATTAAGGCAACTACTCAGGCCATCCAGAGTAGAGCTGGAGGAACCTTCGGGAAAAGGAAGAAAGAGGAAGTAGCGACAGTGGAGGCGGGAACCTGGTTCAGACCTCGGGCTCCATGTCATTACGCCCAATCCTGTCCTCACTACCAAGCATACCCACATCCTCCATATGGCCCACTGCAGCATTACTATCCACCACCAGAACCTCGCTTCTCAATCCATCACGCGCAAGCATATGCACAACCTCCCGGTCATGCACAATGGCGTGCGCCACCCCGTCAAAACATCTACCCAACTCCACAAAATCATTACCCACCTCCAAGAGCTTACCAACATCCCCCAAGGCCCGCCTTTAGAGCCAATCCAGTCCTGAGAAATGATACAGAAAAAGAAGTCTTTCACTCCGCTGGGAGAATCCTACACTAGCTTATTCCACAAGTTGCGTCAATTGTATATGTTGAGACCAATTGAAGAGAAACTGCCAAATATTTCCCTGAAGAATTTAGATTATTCAGTATGCTGTGAATACTATTTCGGTGCACTTGGGCACAACACGGAAAAGTGTTGGCATTTAAAGAACGCTATCCAGGAACCTATTGACTCCTGTAGGGTTGAGGTGCAGACCCCAGAGGTGCCCAATATTAACCAGAACCCGTTGCCGGCCCATGAGAAAACTAACATGATTGAAATTGTGGAAAGAAGGGGAGAGTCCAGAAGGCCTTCACAAATGGTAATAATGGTCAAAGCCAGCGGGTGGGCAAAAGAAGTCAGCAAACTTGTCATATTTCAAAGGAGCTCGGCATGCTTGGTTGCTCCAAAGTGGGAACAGGCAAAAGTAACAGTACATGGGGCAGCTAGAGAACCTGTCGTGGTTTTGGAAGGTGTCCGCATTGAGCCAGTTATTGTAAAATCAGTGATCTAGCCACCAATCATCAACAGCAAAGCCGTTCTGTAGAGATATGAACAAGAAATAGTGATGTACAAGGGGAAAGAAGTGAGAGAGGAAGTGTGTGAGGCACGAGGTTTAACTCGATCTGGAAGGTACTTTGCCCCAGAAGAATTGATGAAGGGCCGAATTTCTAAAGATAACCCAGAACTAGTGAAGAAAGTTGTGTCAAAAGAAGAGGCTGAAGAATTCTTGAAGAAACTGAAAATGCAGGACTACTCCATCATAGAGCAGTTGAGGAAGACACCAGCTCAGATTTCTTTGTTATCCTTACTAATCCACTCAGATGAATATCGCCCGGTATTGATGAAGATTCTAAATGAAGCCCATGTCCCAGACAAGATAACGGTGAACCATTTAGAAAATACCGCAAACAAGATATTCTAGGTAAACCGGGTCACATTATCTGATGATGAACTGCCTATGGAGGGCACTGAGGATAACCGAGCTCTTTATCTGATAGTGAAATGTGAAGATGCTGTGGTAACCCGAGTTTTAGTCGACAACGGGTCTAGTGCTAATATGTTCCCACTATCCTTATCAACCAAGCTGAAGGTGGAAAATGAAAGAGTCCGCAAGAATAACATTTGTGTTCGAGGCTTTGATGGAGGAGACAAAGACACCGTAGGAGATATAGTGCTGGAAGTAACCATAGGACCCGTTGAGTTCACCATGGAATTCCAAGTGCTGGATGTAGAAGTATCCTATAACTTGTTATTGGGAAGGCCCTAGATTCATGCAGCCAAAGCAGTGCCATCTACACTGCATCAGATGGTCAAATTTGAATGGGACAGGAAAGAGATTATGGTGCATGGTGAAGACAATCAGCGTACTTCAGGAGACGCGATCATACCTTTCATTGAATCTGAGGACAACAAAGGGTCGTGGGTCAATAAGGTGTTTGATACGGTGTCAGTACAGAAAATCCCAGAAGGTGAGGTTGTCGCGACCCCAAAGATAGGAACCACGTCCGTCATGGTGGCTTCAGAAATGTTGAAAATGGTTTTGTGCCCGGCAAAGGGTTGGGGGCTTCTCTGCAAGGCATTGTGCAACCAGTTTCCCTTACCAAAAATTTGGGCACTTTTGGCCTAGGGTTCAAGCCCACAGCCGCAGACATAAGGCGATCCAGGAAGCTGAAACAGAAAGCCTGGGTTCTCCCAAAACCCATCCCAAGGTTGTCCAAATCATTTGTCAAATCCACTGCTAGAAATGGCCCCAGACCAAAGATTTCCGGCCCGCTGATTGACGCAGACGAAGATCTTGATAAGGGGTTGGAAAGACTGTTCAATGAGGTGAATATGGTCGAGGCAGGAGAAGGATCAAGTAAGGCGGATGTGCAGTTTATGGGAGCATGCGCAAAAATCAATAACTGGGAAGCCATTCCTCTTCCCACTCCGAGGGAGTCGTGGTAGTCGGCTTTGATTTTCCTTTCAGTCTAGTTAGGATTAGCGTCAGAGTTGTTAATTTAGTTGTTATTTTTGTCCGTTTGGATGTGTAAACTCTGTTATCTTTGATTCTAATGAAATGCTGTTTCCCTTCCAGCAATGCTGATAGTTTCCATTTCTCTATACATTTATTTCTTTTCTCTTTTGTACAATTATTTTTATGCTGGTTCTAGTGATATGACATGCATAAGGACTCCTTGGCCCAGTTTTCAAAATAGGTATAGTTCAGAAATAATCATTCAGGAAATAGAACATGAGGATGAACCAGGGTATGATGAGAAAGGGGCATGGGACGAGATTAGAAAAGAGTTGACCCAGTTCAAAGAGAAACCCAAACCAAACCTGAATGATACAGAGGCATTCAATATAGGAAATCCGGATAATGTCAGAGAAACGAAAATAAGTTTCCATCTGGATCCATAACTTAGGTAAGAAATAATTGAAGTATAGCTTGAGTACAAAGATGTCTTCGCATGGTCCTACGACGACATGCCCGGATTGAGCACTGATTTGGTATTCCACAAGTTACCTACTGACCCAGTTTTCCCGCATGTACAGCAAAAGTTGAGAAAATTCAAAACTGATGTGAGTGTGAAAATTAAAGAGGAAGTGACCAAGAAGTTTGAGGCCAAAGTCATCCGAGTCACACGATACCCCACTTGATTAGCTAATGTTGTGCCTATGCCAAATAAGGACGGTAAAATAAGGGTGTGTGTTGATTAGCGTGACCTCAACAAAGCAAGTCCAAAGGATAAATTTCCCTTATCGAACATCCACATATTGATTGACAATTGTGCAAAACATGAAATCTGGTCATTCGTGGATTGTTACGCAGGATACCGCCAGATTTTGATAGATGAAGAAGATGCGGAGAAAACAACGTACATCATACCGTGGGGGACATACTGTTATAGAGTTATCCCTTTTGGTTTGAAAAATGCCGGGGCAACATACATGAGGGTCATGACAACAAACTTTTACGATATGATACATAAGGAATTTGAGGTCTATGTGGATGATGTAATAATCAAGTCTAGAAAGCAATCCGATCATATCAAAGACCTGAGGAAATTCTTCCAAAGGCTCCGCAAGTATGACCTCAAACTCAACCTGGCGAAATGTGCATTTGGGGTCCCCTCGGAAAAGTTGCTAGGGTTCATAGTCAGCTGCCGAGGCATCGAACTAGACCCATCAAAAATCAAAGTTATACAGGAGTTGCCGCCACCAAAGAACAAAACAAAACTAATGAGTCTACTGGGAATATTGTATTACATCAGTCGGTTTATTGCTAAGCTCACAACCACCTGCGAGCCCATATTTAAATTGTTGAAAAAGGATGTTGCGGTGAAATGGACAAGAGAGTGCCAGGAAGCTTTTGACAAGATAAAGAAGTATTTGACGAACCCGCCGGTATTGGTCCCGCCGGAACCAGGAAGGCCTTTGATCTTATATTTGACAGTCTTGGACAACTCATTTGGGTGCGTGTTAGGTCAGCATGATGTGACCGGAAGGAAAGAGCAGGCCATATACTACCTCAGCAAGAAATTTACATCTTACGAAGTTAAGTATACTCATCTTGAAAGGACATGCTGCGCCTTAACGTAGGTAGCCCAGAAGTTAAAGCATTACTTGAAATCATATACCACTTATCTCATCTCACGTCTGGACCCATTGAAATACATTTTCTAGAAGCCCATGCCCATAAGAAGGCTCGCGAAATGGCAAACCTTTCTCACGGAATTTGAAATTATCTACGTGACTAGGACAGCCATGAAGGCACAAGCGTTGGCCGATCATTTAACTGAAAATCCCATAGACAAAGAATATGAGCTCTTGACACATATTTCCCGGACGAGGAAGTGATGCATATCAATTAAATGGAACGGGATGAGAAGTCTAAATGGAACTGTTCTTCGATGGGGATGCCAACATGAAAGGCGCTGGGATAGGAGAAGTGATCATTTCTGAAGAGGGACATCATTACCCTGTCACAGCTCAACTTCGTTTCTATTGCACCAAAAGTCTTGGTCTTGGGAGACTCGGACCTTCTGGTACACCAGATTCAGGGGGAGTAGGAAACAAGATATTTAAAACTCATGCCATACCGGCAATGCTTGCATGATCTGTCAACGATTCCGGTCAATAGAGTTCAGGAACATCCCCAAAATTCAGAATGAGGTTGCTGATGCCCTGGCTACTCTGGCGTTAATGTTACATCATCCGGACAAGGCTTATGTTGACCCGATATATATCCGAGTCCATAATCAACACGCTTATTGCAACACAGTGGAAGAAGAGCTTGAGGGTGAGCCTTGGTTCCACGACATCAAGGAATATATCAGGAGAGGTGTGTACCCGGTACAAGCCACAAGTGACCAGAAGAGAACAATCCATCGATTATCGAGTGGATTTTTCTTCAGCGGAGGAATACTATACAAAAGAATTCGAGATCTTTGTTTGCTAAGATACATAGATGCTAAGCAGGCAATGGCCATCATGAATGAGGTGCATGCTGGAGTCTGGGGGACACACATGAGCGGATATGTGTTGGCAAAGAAGATTCTCTAGGCAGAATATTATTAGCTCACCATGGAGCGGGATTGCATCAAATTTGTGCGCAAATGGCACCAATGTCAGGTGCATGGAGACTTAATTCACTCTCCGCCGTCCAAATTGCATATGATGTCTTCACCATAGCCTTTCGTTGCTTGGTGCATGGACGTCATCGGGCCCATTGAGCCAGTAGCGTCTAACGGGCACAGATTCATCCTAGTTACTATTGACTATTTCACAAAATGGGCTGAAGCCAAAACATTCAAGGCAGTAACCAAGAAGGTCATGGTCGACTTCGTGCACACAAAAATCATTTGTCGGTTCGGGATCCCCAAGATGCTTATCACTGATATTGGGGCAAATATCAACAGTCACTTAATGAGAGAGGTTTGTCAGCGGTTCAAGATCACACATTGGAATTCTACCCCGTACCGCCCCAAGGAGAACGGAGCGGTTGAGGCGGCCAATAAGAACATAAAGAAGATACTTCGTAAAATGGTGGAAGAGTCCAGGCAGTGGCATGAGAAGTTGACCTTCGCATTGTTAGTTTATCGCACCACTGTTCGCACTTCAATGGAGGCCACTCCGTACTTGTTGGTGTATGGAACAGAAGCGGTAATCCCAGCCGAAATTGAAATCCCCTCTCTTCGAATTGTGGCTGATGCAGGAATCGACGACGAAGAATGGACCAAAGCTCGTTTGGAACAATTGAGTCTGATTGATGAGAAAATATTGGTAGCGGTCTGTCATGGCCAGTTGTATCATCAGAGGATGGCCAGGGCATATAATAAGAAAGTGCGCCCCAGAAAGTTCGAAGTAGGTCAATTGGTATTAAAGCGCATCCACCCTTACCAGGCTGAGGCGAAGGGCAAGTTTGCTCCAAACTGGCAAGGACCATTCATCGTATCAAGAGTGTTGGCCAACAGAGCATTGTATCTGACGGATGTGGAAGGAAAATGTGTTGAAATGACTATCAATTCGGACGCTGTCAAAAGATATTATGTATGATTTCTTTTAGATCATTGTCTACGCTCAACAGTTGTTGTACTTGGCATATTTTGAAAATTGGAATGACGAAGGCATTTTATTTTGCTATCTAAACAATCTATCCTTTGCTAACCTCTGAGAGATTTAGTTATTTTCTCTTTATACCACTCTTTCGGAATCAGTAATCAGTAACAAAAATCAAAAGCACAAGTGTGAGAAGGCGCGAGAAGGCAGTAAAAGGAAAAGAAAGAAAATGGAAATGAAAACTGAAATGAAAAAAAATGAAAAGAATGGAAAGGAATAAGAAAAATGAAAGAAAAAGAAGGAAAAATAAGAAAAGAAAAGAAAAGAGAAAAGAGAAAAGGAAAAGGAAGAAAGAAAAGAAAAGGGAGAAAAGAAAAAAACAAAAAGGGGAGAAGAAAACAACAACAAAGAATAAGGAATCAGCATGAACTATGTTTGACCTGATTCTTTTTTAAAAGGATACGTAGGCAGCCTCACGGTTCTGTCTCATCAAAATAAAAATCCAAATGTCCCCAAGTAAGAAACTGGGGCAGAAGTCATGGTTATTGTAAGAATGTGATTCCGAAAGTTGTAATCCTGAATGCATTTAAATTGTTTGAGCCTTTGATATCCTTCCTTTCTAACCCTATCCAAAAGCCCATGTTACGGTCCAAAGAAAGGCCTTCTGATCAGTATTAAAAAGATGCCAAGTTGATCAAGTTCAAGGGATTCATGTCAGGGACAACACCCTGAGCCAGACAAGAGAGATAATAAAAATGAGAGAGTCTTATTGGTGAAAACCCTCACGGGCACCATATGGCGACGAGAGTTTGAGAGAAATAAAATGAGAGAGTCTTATCGGTGAAAACCTTCACAGGCAACCCGTGAGGCGAAGGTAAGGAAAAAGCAGAACTCTGAAAGGGCTTGTTGGTGGATGAACACTGGAGGGTAAGCCAAGTTAGGGTTTGATTGAAAGAAGTGGGTTGCAAGGGTCAAAACAACAAAACGCACATCAACAGAAGGTCGGTTATCAAAACGGATTAGGTCGACTAAGCCGAAGTGCATGTCATGATCACAAAAACCAACAGTTCCTCTTAAGATAAGTCTTCTTTCTTGTCTTTTCGACAGTCAGCAAGTCTGGAATTCCTCATTTTAAGTACCGTTCAGAGTCTTTGCATTTCATTTTTCTTTAGAGTATAAAATCTTTTGTTTAAGCAAACGAAAGGAATTTCAAATCCAATTAGTAACTCCCAAAGGGACAAAGCGCAAGACGCCCAAAGGCGTAACAAAGATAACAAGTGCGGAACAAAAAAAGGGAGGATTCATAAAAATATAATTGATGGAAGAGATAAGAGTCGGTAAAGTGAAGGAGTGTCACACAGAAAAGGGCGTACAAAGTAGAACAGCAAATATTCTGGGGTCAGCCGAGCATCATACACCTATCGGGCTATCTCAGATGGGACGTAAAGTTGGCACAACACGAAGACAAGAAAGGTCATGAGGTTGCGAAGTTTGACTAAGCCTAATACATCAGTCATCGGGAAAGATATAAAGAATTCCGGTGAAAGATCGAGAGTACAATGCAAGGTGAGGAGCAAAGTGAGGGAGTAAGATCAAGAGTCAGTCAAGCGTCACAAATGGACTAATAGAAGGGGGTAAGTATTTCTTGCGAATGCTCGGAAACGTAACACCAAGATGAGAAACAAAGCAAAGCCACAAGGATTAGAGGATCAGCCCAGTATAACATCCTAACTCAGCAATCGTCCAAGATGGGCATAAGAGTTGTAGAAAAATAGGCAAAAGCATAACACAAAGGTGGAAAGGGCCATGAGAGTTGACCTAGCATGATATAGCAACTCATGGAAAAGAGGCATAAAGAATTATGGCAAAGGTTCGGAAATGCAACGCAAAGTGGAGAGCAAAGTAAAGATACAAAGGGTAATGGTCAACAAAATATCAGAGACAGATCAGTTGATTTCAAGAAAAGGGGCAAGGATTTTGACAAAGGAATGGAAAGGTAACACAAAGATGAAGAACGAAACAAAGCCGCAAGGATTAGAGGTTTATCGAAGCATGATACATCAAAATATCAATCATGGGGGAAGGACACAAAGAATTCTGGCCAGGAACTAGTAATGTGACACAATGGTGGGTGGGCAAATAAAGCCTGGAGGTCTCGAGGAGTCAGCTGAGCAGTTCGAGCAACTCAGTATGGGCAAAGGAACATAACAAAACACGACAATGGGAGGCTATCTTCAACAAGAATGCTTTGAGCCAACCACCACTTTTCAAATTGACTAGTTTTCTTTGATTAACACATGGGCAGAAAAAATTACAGAAGAGCCTAAGGGAGGCCATCCACAGGGTAAAGTAGGCACACGGTCCCCAGGAAAGAGTCCGTCATAAACACCCTCCCCAGGAAAGAGCATAAGGGGACAAACTTTTGAGAGTTAAAAGAAGCATGGAAGTTGAGATGGAATGCAGTTTGGAACTCAGACAGGTACGGGTAACATGGGCAAGCACCAAGACCATCCCTAGTAAGAGTCGCCGAAACCCCCCTGGACAATAATCACTAGCAGAAGCAACTAGAAATTAGAATTGGAATTTAAGTTTGAATCCTTAGGACCCTCATGGAAAATGGGACTTATTTAAAGGTTAGAGATAATCATGGATAGCAAAGGGCATAAAATGACTTGCATGTTGAAGTGGGACTCAGTTAAGAGTTGTCAGGACCCTCCTGAAAAATGGGACTTAGCTTAGGACACAAATAGTCGGGTGGCATGGTCAAACCCAAATACTTCCCCAACAAGAGTCATCAGGACCCTCCTAAAAAATAGGACGTAGATTAGATTTTTCCCCAACAAAGAGTCAACAAGAGTCATCAGGACCCTCCTGCAAAATGGGACTTCGATTAGATACTTCCCCTGCAAGAGTCAACAAGAGTTGTCAGGACCCTCTGGATAATGGGACATAGCCCTAAATACTAACCCCATCAGGCACATCTCGCCATCTAATTAAGAGTTGTCAGGACCTGCCTGGATAATGGGAAGTAGTTTCAATCATCAGTCACCAGCAGATCTCCAACAGAAATAACTCATAACAAGACATAGTGGAAAATAAAATCTTTTGAAAAACATAACATAATCTTAAGACTGTCATCAGTCAAGAATTGTCAAGACCCTCCTGGATAATGGGACTTAGCCTAGATTTAGAGATTCTTGGTAAGAGAGTATTTTTTTTCAAATTTCAAGTTTGGTAGTCAGGCGCCCACCTGTAGAACAATTGAATATTTTTCAAGATTTTAAGTTTCGAAAATCAGGCGCCCACCTGTAGAACAAGGGAATACTTTTCAAAATTTCAGGCATTTGCAATCAGGCGCCCACCTGTAGAACAAGGGAAATTTTTTCAAAATTTTACGTTTTTGCAATCAGGCTCCCACATGTAGAACATAGGAATATTTTTCAAAATTTCAAGTCTTGCAATCAGGCGCCCACCTGTAGAACAAGGGAATTTTTTTCAAGATTTTAAGTTCCAAAAATCAGGCACACACCTATAAAACAAGGGAATACCTTTCAAAATTTCTGGCTTTTGTAATCAGGCGCCCACTTGTAGAACAAGGGAATATTTTTTGAATTTTAAGTTTTTGCAATCAGGCGTCCACCTGTGAAGAAGGGAATACTTTTCAAAATTATAAGTTTTTGCAATCATGCACCCACCTGTAGAACGAGGGAATATTTTTCAAAATTTCAAGTCCTGCAATCAGGCGCCCACCTGTAAAACAAGTGAATATTTTTCAAAATTTCAAGTCTTGCAATCAGGCGCCCACCTGTAGAACAAGGGAATATTTTTCAAGATTTTAAGTTTCGAAAATCAGGCGTCCACCTATAGAATAATAGAATATTTTTCAAAATTTCAAGTCTTGCAATCAGACGCCCACCTATAGAACAAAGAAATATTTTTCAAGATTTTAAGTTTCGAAAATCAGGCGCCCACCTGTAAAACAAGGGAATACTTTTCAAAATTTTAAGTTTTTGCAATCGGGCACCCAGTAGAACAAGGAAATATTTTTCAAAATTTCAAGTCTTGCAATCAGGCGCCCACCTGTAGAACAAGGGAATATTTTTCAAGATTTTAAGTTTCGAAAATCAGGCGCCCACCTATAAAACAAGGGAATAGTTTCCAAAATTTCAGGCTTTTGCAATCAGACACCCACCTGTAGAATAAGGGAATACTTTTCAAAATTTAAGTTTTTGCAATCAGGCGTCCACATGTAGAACAAGGGATTATTTTTTAAAATTTCAAGTTTTGCAATCAGGCGCCCACCTGTAGAACAAGGAAATATTTTTCAAGATTTTAAGTTTCGAAAATCAGACGCCCACCTAAGAAACAAGGGAATACTTTTCAAATGTCAAGCTTTGGCAATCAGGCACCCACCTGGAGAAAAAGGGCATAGTTTTCAGAAATCAAGTCTTGGTGATCAGGCGCTCACCTATAGAGCAAGGGAATATCTTTTAAATTTCAAGCTCTAGTAGTCAGGCGCCTACCTGTAGAACGAGGGAATACTTTAAACAAAATACATGTCAAAGTCCAACAATTCAGCAGCAGACATGAAAGAGGAAAAGGCAAGCAGTCAGCGAGGCCACAAGGAGTTCGCAGAAAGAAATACAAAGCAACAAGGATCAAGATTGAAGACGTAAATAGGCTTTCCTTTGTAATCCGGAGCTTATAGCTTAGTCTTTTATTCAAAAGGTGTAATAAGAGGGTCGGCAGGTAGTAACAACAGCATCAGCAGTGCAAGCACAGCCTACGCTGACCTGATTCCTCTTTAACCGAGGATATGTAGGACACCTTTGAAGCAGGGTTCGGTCAAAAAGTTTTCAAAAAGCTTCTCATGGAATGCAAAGCGGGAATCTCTCAGTCGCTCACTTATATTTGCCCGGAAACCCTTCGTGTCTCTGAGTAAAGATGGGCAGCTGTGAGCACGTGATTTTTGCCTCACTTGAAATGTTCCTACAAATTCATAAACTAGGATTTTCTTTTACTATTTGAATTTTTAGGAATTAATCATGTGATTTTGTGTTTGTTTGCATCTTTTCTTTTATTGTTTGAATTTTTAAGAATTAATTGTTGACATTACATCAATTGCGGGTATTTCCATTTTTCTGTTATTATTTGAATTTCTAGGGGTTAATTGCATGATTTCGTGTTTATGTGCATTTTTGTGTGATTTCATATTTATTTGTGTCTTTATTTTATTATTTGAATAATTAGAGTTAAATTGCATAAATTGTATGTTTATTTGTATATTGAGTGCGTTTTAAGTCTCAAAAATACAAAAAGATAGAATTTTTATTAATTAGCCCAATTTTGGATTTTAAATAAGTTTTTTTGTTAATTTTCTGTTAATGCAACAATTTAATTTAGATATTAAAACAAAAAAAGAGAGAGATTTAGAAATTTTGTCATAATTGTGAGGAATCTAGGCCAGACAAATAAAAATAAACTGCCCAAAAATACCCTCCAACCAGCCCAACACATCTACACACGGTCCAACCCCACTTCTTCAAAACGACGCCGTTTAACTCGACAAATCTGAACCTTCCATCCCTCATAATCCAATGGCTCAAATTGGAATTTATACATTAGATATAAGTGTCTAAATCCCTGTAACACTTCAGAGACAAAAATCCATCCTCCTCGTGCAGTTCGATCGCCGGTGTAACGCCGTCGTCGAACCACCACAACACCACCATCCGCTGCCGGCCGGAAATCATCGCCGCTGCCGGCAAGTATCCAAATTGTACCAAATAAGCACCACATATGCATCTCAACCCCTATCCAAAAATCTAACTCTTGACCCTCGAATCATCTCCAGACTTCTCGAATATTTGATGAAACGATCGCCGGCTCCGCCGTGTCCATTGGCGTTGCTTCCAAATCTCCCCAATATCATATACAAGGGTCTCCTCACCTTCTCCTTCCCAAATCCAAGACCAACTTCTCTCAAAACAAACCAAAATTACGCGAAGTATAGATCTAAGGTCTCGTTCAAAACAGGTCAAATTTTCAAGGTGCCAGTGTTCGAATAGGGGTTCCAAATAAGGTTATATTCCTGTTCTTGGCAAGAACAAGCATGCAGCATTATTTGGAGAGTCGATTCAAGGTCAGTCCAAACAATACCCTAAACCATAAATTCTAAATCTTTTTATTTTTTGTTTGTCTTTCTTTCTCTTTGCATGAGTAAATACGTTTCAATGCATGCTTTTCTATTCTAATACTTCTTTATTTTGATGTGAGTTAGGGTTCTTCGATTTTGGCTTCTAATTCTTGAACAGTGCGGTCTTATGGTTTAGTTCGTATTCGATTGTGTGTTTGTTTCGATTAAATGATCTATGATTATTGCTGTTAATTTGTTTTTAGTTTCAATTCTGTTTGGTTTGCTATTAACTGATAGTTTCCTATTTAATTATGACCTTAGGGCATAGTGTTAATTAGAGTTAAAGGCCAGTTTTGATTTGTTAGATTGAGTAGTTCAATTTCAGCAATTGTTTGAATATAACTTTTGTGTCCCCAACCATCAATTGGCTAACTATGGTTAGTTTTGACCCAATTAATAGGGTTGGGGGTTAGTTTGACTAAATTTTTGATTCACGAGTTAAATTTTGGTAGTGGTAGCCTTGCATGGTTCTTCTTCTCAAGCTGAGTATTGGATTTGATTTCTACTTTGACTTCTAAGGATTGATTGATTTTGGATTGGTAACAGATGTTAAGATTAGAAGAATCACTGATTAATATCACTTGGATTGGTTTTAGGGGTTAGCTCTGATACCAAATAAGTAACTTAAGGTAGTATAGGGTTTTCTTACCTAATTCTGATAATTTTAGGATAAATAAGAGTAATATAGAGTTTTTAACTTGGTTTTGGTAATATTAGGAACAAAATAAGGGTAGTATAGGTAGTATATAAAGGATAAAAATGGTAGAAGCCTTTAGACCCTTCTAGAAGTGGTCTTCAATACAAAATCAGTAGTACTATTGCAGTAACTTGGGAAACAAGTCAAAAAATGAGGGTCCAAACAGGTAAAATCTGAAAATTGAAAAGGGACCTTTAGTTAATACAAAATAGTAGTGATGCCCTAGCCTTTGGCTATAAAAAGGGACTAAAAATCACTCAAAGGGGGGAGGGGACAATCTGAAAAGTATCTCTATAATTTTCCCAGAATTTTGAAGCTCAAAATCTCTAAAATAACTCCTGGAAACCCCCAACAGTCTTAAATTTATTGTTTCATTGAATTTACTATGGAGAAACACTCTTAAATCCAACAGCCAAGCAGGGATCATAGGTAAATGACTTGGTTTGGTTGTTATTCAGTGTGTTTCGAGTAGATTTGCTAATATTACATGGTGTAAAGACCACCTGAGTTCCTGTTTGAGTTCCTGTTTGAGTTCCTGGGTTCATTGGACAAATTTGAACAAGTATTGCTTTTTGGTTTTTGAGTTTACGACCTTCCCTGTAATTTGTTGAAGTTTCTAGGTTGTTAACTACTTCTAAGTTGTGCATTCCTGTTGAATACACTGTTATTGAGTATTGCTGACTTTCAACTCTACTTTTGTGCATAAATTCTAGGTATATTCTCGCCCTCTAATGGTTTATCGAGCTTGGAGTTAAAAAATATTCAAGTGAAAGCAGTTTATTATCCTATTTTTATTAGTTTTATCGTTATTGTGTGATTTATGCGTGAAATAAGTGGTTTGTAATAATAAGATATTGTAGTTTATGCTTTTCAGTGTTTCACATGCTCTTATCAGTGTTTCATGTGCTCACTTGCAAATGAATGCCACTGGTCTGTAATAACAGGACATTAGATCTTAGTTGCTAGCTGGGAATGATTTCTATGTGTTGCTGTAAAAATGAGCCCCCCCCCCCAAGGAATATACATGCTAAATGGATTTTCATTCACACTATTGTTAGTCTGTAATTTTATGGTTATCGTAGTTAGCCTAGGTAATTATCTGAGCTTAAACGTTAGGTATCTAGGCATTTTGGTTTTAGTAAATGTGTTCTGCGTTAATTTTAATGTCGTTTGAATGTACTACATCTGAACATCTGAATCAAGGAATTAGCTCTTTATACGATTATTATTCAGCATGGTTCAACATCCACAAATATAGCCTTAATGAGGCCATCAGCCCTAGTAAAAGAGATGATTCTAGCATCAATGGCTGGACTACCAGGTTGGGCTTCACTTTGGGGCCCAACTTTTACATGAATTGTGTTGGACAATACGCTTTACGCTAGAGGGGGGGTGAATAGCGTTTTAAAAATATTAAGCGTTTTAGTGCGGAATTTAAAAACTTTGCAGAAATTAAAACAAGTGCAGTAGAATAAACTTACACAATGATGTATCCTGGTTGGCCACAAACGTGGTTAGTCCAGTCCCCGAGAGACTCTCTCGAGATTTCCACTAAACTTGTCAAGCTTACGGGTGCTTAACAAACCGTTACAGCTGAGGACACAAGCCTCACCCAGTTGCTCGGGGATCACAATCCCAAAGACTTCAATTGCTCGGGGATACCAATCCCAAAGACTTCAATTGCTCGGGGATAACAATCCCAAAGACTTCAACTGCTCGGGGATAACAATCCCAAAGACTTCAACTGCTCGGGGATAACAATCCCAAAGACTTCAACTGCTCGGGGATAACAATCACAAAGACTTCAACTGCTCGGGGATAACAATCCCAAAGACTTCAACCGAGGAATCACAAGTTCCTCAACAAACGAGAATCGCAATTCTCTTACAAACACAAAACACACTCACTTTACAAACACTCCTTAATGAGTAGATATGAGTAGAAATAGTACGCTCAAGATCACAACAACTTAGCTCAATAGAATGGCTCTTCAAAAAGCTTTATGGATGAATGAAAAATGATGATCAATGTAAGAAAGCTTTTAGCAATGAAAATACTCAAAGTGTATATGTTGTTGTTATGAAAACACTGAGTTGAAGCTGTATTTATAGGTGAAAAACTCAGTCTTACCGTTGTCTAATTGCCAATTAAGGATTGCTGAAATTACTCAGTGACAATCGATTGTCAAGACTAAACAATCGATTGTTTGCCTATCAGATTAAAAATTCAATCCCAGATTTTACGTCAACAATCGATTACTTCAAATCAATAATCGATTATTTATAACGGTAAGAAATCCTTTCCAATTTTTGGCATAAAACATCGATTGTCCGGAAATCAACAATCGATTATTTTAACAACGTTCAGAAAATCTTTTCCAGATTTTAAGCAAAACATCGATTGTTAAATATCAACAATCGATTACCTGAAGGTAATTGAAAATATATGACAACGGTCAGCTTCAACAATCGATTATCAAATGGAATAATCGATTATTAATTAATTTCAAAACTCTCTGTCTCATATATAATCGATTATCAAAAGCCACAATCGATTATCATTTTATTTAAAATCACTGGGAGACATTTTTCTCATTCTAATCGATTTCCATTAGTTCATAATCGATTTTTATGAGTTTTGAAAACTTTGCCTCAGTTAACAATCGATTATCATAAGTACACAATCGATTGTTATGCAGTTTGCAAAAACCTGATGTTAACTGACTTACTCACAATCGATTATCATTAATTCACAATCGATTGTCATGCAGTCTTGGCTTAGAGATACTCGATTATCATAAGTACATAATCGATTATCTTAGCCCAGATTTTTGAGGCATGCTTGGAAAACATTTTAACAAATGTAAATATGCATAGTTTAAAATCATTTGACACTTAATTTAAATATGCATGATTTTGGAAAAATAATTTTAGTAGAGAAGCCATGTTATGAGCCAAGTTGAGGAATCAAGATCACAATTAATATTGACTCAATTATAACATTTCTAAACTTTGTCTTGAGCTTCTTGTAATGCATCCATTTTGTGCTTGTCCTTGAGTACTGCTATATATCGCTTTTTGCTTTGTTTGACATTCATCAAAACCTACAAAAGAACACACGTTTAGTATATTGCATTTGAAACGTGTTTCCAACAAATTGAACCCATTTGGATGTAATATAGATACAATTAACAATAAACCCTCGTAGCAAGCTGTCAGGGCTATTTAAAAACACCAATTATGGTCGCCTTCTCTTATTGTCTTTTAAAATACTTAGAATTTGAGACGAGCCGTTTAGCGAATTTTCACGGTCTCTCGTAAAGATAATAAGGCGCTATTCACTTTAGGGCACGTCATTAATAATTTAATATCCTTAAACACGGGTGTGCATTTATGTGACCCAAATCCGAATCGCAACAAAGTTAGAATGTGTCAAAAATCACGGGCGCATTTATGTGACGTGGTTCGCGGCACGTTTTGACGGCGTTGCAATATTCCTTAAAAAACAATAATAATAAAAGCAGTTTAAAGATTAAAAGCACATAAGTTACAACATGTTCTAAAATCAGAGAATTTAAGCCAAATATAACAATTGAGCATCCGTGCTAGAACCACGGAACCTGGGAATGCCAAATTCCTTTGCCGGGATTAACAGAATTCCTTACCCGGATTTCTGGCTCGCGGACTGTTAAACAGAGTCATTCTTTCCGCGATGCGGGATGCTGACCGGTAACTTGGGACACCATAAATCTCCCAAGTGGCGGCTCTGAAATTCTCTTAAATAATTGAATCCCGTTTCGATTGTCCTTTAACTAGAAAAACTCACTTTATCTATGCCCTTCGGCGGGTTCTAGATAGCCAAAAAGGAGGTGTGACAATATCGTTATTTCAGCTAATTGTGACTCTTTTACTTTATTTCATCACAAAATAAAAACTAAAAAAAATATTTTTTCTTTTTTAGTTTCTTTTAGTTTGCATATCTTTCATAAATTTAAATAAAAAATAATACCTTTTTTTAAAAATAATTTTGAAAACACGAAAATAGTTTCATGTCTTAATATAGTTAGTTTAATCATAAAATTAATTATATATTTTATACTATAATTGCATATAATTTTGGAAGGAGATTTTATACCATCTTTATGATTTTTGTAGTTTTGTAAGTCTTTGGTCCAATTTCAAGGGCCAATAATACCAAACCCATACCCTTTTAACCAAAAATCTCTCCCTATATAACAAAAAGGAATTTTTACCTATATATACCATATAGCAAACCTTATTACAAAATTATGTATGGTTTGGTATTTACCCGCCTATACCATGTTTTGTTTACGAAAATTGTACCAAACCAAAAATAGATATATTCTACCCTAAAAAGGCTCCAAATTTGTAGGAATCACATTTAATGGTGATTCTATCACCATTAATTTCGAAATTTAAAACGGAAGAAAATCTATTGCAGCGTAATTCTCTCCTTCTCCATATATTTTCCACCATTGATAGCCATTAAAAAGCTTGAAAGCTTTGAATTCAAATTTGAATTTTCAAAAATCATTATTTGTTTGGATTGGGTGTTGTTGTAAATAATTCGAAATATGATAAGGAGTTTATATCTCAATTTTGAGGGGTTTTAGTCAAGATTAGACTTGGTTTTGACTGATTTTCAGATTGAAACTCGTCGAAGAAGAAGAAGAAGACATATTTTTCCATAAATTGTAGTGAAATTGTAGTTCAATTGTAGTTAAATTGGAGAATTGTAGATCAATTGTAGATAAAATATAGATAAATTGTAGATAAGTTGTAGATAAATTGTAGATTGGGAAGACTAAAACTTCTACAAGTCTTCTACAATTATGTCGAAAATGTCAATTATGCTAAATTGAAAATCCCTTGGATGGGGTGTTGTTGTAAATAATTCGAAATATGTTTAGGAGTTTATATCTCAATTTTGAGGGGTTTTGGTGAAGATTAGACTTGGTTTTGACTGAATTTCAGATTGAAACTCGTCGAAGAAGAAGAAGATATATTTTTCCAGATTTTGTAGTTAAAATGTAGTTAAATTGTAGAATTGTAGATAAAATATAGATAATTTGTAGATAAATTGTAAATTGTAGTTAAATTGTGTTGTTACATTTATATTACAATTAAACTACAATCTTGTGTCAAAACAATTTAAGCATACCAAATTTAATCAATTCTTAATATTCAAAATTTCAATTTTGGTAGTGCCGCAAATTTGGAAAGAGAAAGAACGATTTTTATGCATTGGATGTTGTTGTGATAATTTATTTATAATATCCAATGCATATAAATCGTTTCATTTGAAGTCACATGATTTGCAATACAACTTTGTCTATGCATGTAAATATCCTCCTGGCTTCAAGAATCATTGCGTATTTTCTGCTTTGGTTTAATACTTGACATGGAAATGAAGAGAATAAAAAATTTTACTATTTAGTGTAAGCCATATAATAAAGTCATTGGCAAAGGAGATTTGGTATATCATTTGATGAGAACATGTTTACAGCAACTCTGGTTACATCCAGCTAGGGCGGGGAATTTCGTCTTCTTATTTTATTTTGGTGAAAGATATGCAACACTAGGAAAGAGAAGAGGAAAAAAAGGAGAAAGGAATATATGCTCCTAAAATCATGCCTAGAATAAATGAAGCAATAATTATACCCTTAATTTGAATTATGGTACATAAATTGAAATTTAGTATGCTTAAATGTAATAAACACAAACCTTAAACATGAGAGGTAATAAGGTTTGCTATATGGTATATATATATATATATATATATATATATATATATATATATATAAATCCCTATATATAATATGGTACATGTAATAAGGAATTTGGATCTACCTTAGCATCTTAGCCCACGATTCTCGGCATCTAATTTCAGATGCTTCTCTGATTTCCCTCTTCCTCTTGAATCTGACGGCTCATATTTATCACCCAATTCCCATATATATTCCCTACATTACACACCACTCCCCTAAGAGAAAAGGAAAAAGGAAAACTGATAAGGAAAAGTTTCAAAGAAAATTTATCAAGACATGAATGCATTGAAATCTCCGCTTGAAGCTCTTGCTTTCAATTACTTATGCTTCGGTTTCATTACTGTCGTTAATAATGTCTGGACATGGATCGCCGTTTTTACGGCCGCCGTTAGCTTCTGGAGAATCAAAGCATCTTCGACGTTGCCTGCACGGGAACCACGTGCAGACTTTTCTGGCCGTACCCCATCAGCATCTCCGCCGAAGACAACGTCGTCTATGTCGTCACCGTCATCGCAGGTAGAAAGGGAGTCAACTCAGCAGGCAACAATATCAAAAGAAACCTCTTCAACATCTACTACTATGATGTTTCCTATTGGTTCTTTGACCAGAGAAGAAGGAACAAAAGGGAAACTAACGGTGTATTTTAAGCAAGATATTGACGGTGGAGAATGTGACGGCGATATCGCAAACAGTGATCGGGAGGAGGAAGAATTTAGTAAGGAGTGGTTTAAAAATTGGGAGAGAGTGTTGAAAATGAGGAAAGGAGAAATGGGGTGGTACTCTTACCAGGACATGAGGTTTATTGATGGCAGCGTAGTTAGGTTATGGGACGGTTGTAGACGGCGGAGGAATGCAGAAACCACCGCTTTCTCGGTTGGTGTAGTCAGTACGTGGTAGTTAAGGAGTCGTAATTAGCTAGTAGAGAATGCAATAACGGGTTATCACCACTATGGAATTTTAGAAAGAAAAATTGTACATATTCTAGCTATTAATTAGTGTTTGTAATACCTAAATCTTTACAACGCAAATGCTGCATTTTTTGTCTGTTGTTCTATATGCTTATAACGCACAGAATATGACTTGTAAAAACAACAGCAAAGACAGGCCCTACATCGTACCTTGTTGAATTCATATTTGCAACTTCTTTTTCATGCTTTGAAGCTTATATAGATTTTCACTGTCAAAATATTAAAAAAATAAGTATAATGAAAAGTTTAGAGAAGTCAACCTATAATAAATATACATAAAATAGAAAAATTTATCTCCGACGAAGGGATTTCAATTGACAGGAAGAAATTACGTAGTGTGCTTGCATTTCTAATATTTTTGTGGCTAAAGATAACATGGAAATATATCAAAATTACAATGTATATCTAAATTAATGCATGTTCTGTGTTCTTATAGTTAAGCTGTTTTCAAAGTATAGTAAGAATAGTTACGGGTAAAATTAGAACAGTCCGAATTCAATGTACTAACAACATATATATATAAAAGTTAAAAGCTGCACGGTCCTGCCTTGTCTGCCACAAGATTTAAAGAGAAAACAGCTCGTAATGTAAAAATAGATTAATAAGATTTTAAATATTGTCTGATAACTGTAAGTATACGTGTATTTTCTTCACAGAATATAGTTGGATTGATGTACTAAGTCCTGCCAATATTGATTCTAATTTGTCAGCTGAATAAAATTAAAACAGCGTTGGATCAATCAACTATGACATATAAGTATATATACTAAAACAATATTATTACAATATATAACAGTGTGCTCAAGTAGACATGTGTTACGTAATTAAATATTCGATATTCTCCAGGAACCTTGATGGACTAATTAATTGGTTATAATACAATATTGGTAATAATGATGGTAACAACAACCCCATTTAAATGAATGGTTAAACAAACGGACTAGTGATACTGAATCCAAGAGCCAAACTGTAAAAATTAGTTTATTTTTAAAAATATTTTTTGTAAAAGTGTTTTTCTCAAAATTATTTTTGGTGAGAAACAATTTGTATTTGGCTAATTAGTTTGGAAATCACTTCGGAGCAACAATTAGTGTTTGGCCAAGCTTTAAAAAACTACTTTTATGTGTATTTTTCTCAAAAATGCTTCTCCAGAAAGTGCTTTTGGAGAGAAGTTACTTTTTTCTGCTTCTCCAAGACTGTTTCTGCTTCTCCTCGAAAACACTTTTTTCCTTCTAAAAGCTTAGCCAAGCACCTCAATTTTTGGCCAAAAAAACTTGACCAAACAGGCTATAAATATGCGAATATCAGAAATTCGAATTTTAGCAATCCAGAAAAGCAATCAAAGTTGGTCGCTTATTGACCAAAAAGTGATCAAAAAGCGACCAAAACGGCTTGATCGATACTAAACTGGTCCCTTTACCTTAGGGACCAAAGTTGGTCGCTAATTAGCGAACAACTTTGGTCTCTCAGGTAAAAGTACCAAATATTCCGGGTAAAGTAAATAGTGACCAATTTTGGCAGCTAAAATATTTTAATATTATAATTTTTGCGATCAAAGTTGGTCTCCACATGTAAATTATGTTTTATTTATATTTATTATCAACCATAAAAATGTGACCAACTTTGGTGTGTAAAAAAATATTGTATTTTAAAATCTGAAAAATAGAGACCAAAGTTGGTCGCTTTATTATTAATTTTATATATTTTTTTTAAAATAAGCAACCACAATTGGTCGCCAAGTGCAAGAATTAATTTTTTTTAATTATAAGCGACCAACTTTGGTTGCTATATTCAGAAATTATTTTTTTAAAATGGAATTGCGACTAAGGTTGGCCGCTTTTGAGAAATCTAGGTTAAATAGCAACCAAGGCGGGTCGCTATTGCTCAAAAAGTTATTTTTCTTAAGTAAAAAGCAACCAATTTGAAACCAGAGTTTGTCGCTTTTCTTGGTATACTTTTGCAGAAACTACACCACCTGCCAGCTTTCGAAATATCCTAAATAGACATTTTATGCAAACAACAACAACAACAATAAAAAGCAACAAAGTATAAAGTTCAATAACAATCAATATGAACTCTCATATGTTAATGTTAAGCTTTTAGTGTTAAGTTAACATCCATGATTCGGCAATTGGAGCAGCCACTGGATTTGCATTATAGTTAACTGTTTTTATATCGCCTATAGCAATGGAGAAATGAATGTTGGGAATTGATTTGATTGAGCTTTCATTGCATGAATTAATGTGTATATAATTTTCTTTAAAAGTTCAATTGTATAGTACTTTAGGTGGATTATGTAAAGTGTCTACTGTTTCTTGTTTGGTCTCTTAAATTTGAAATGAGGTGTTGGGTTATTCGAGAAATATCATATGGCCCTCGTATTGGTTTCGTATGATTTAGACATAAATAATAAATATTCATAGTTTGCTTAGGAACATTTAATATATTATCGTGGTCGTGGACACATTCGCATAATATGATTACGATTTTAAAAACAAAATCGGAGTATGCATTCGCGCAACTTCAGCTAAATTTCCTTAATAATAATAAAGCATTATTAATTGTGGACACGTACGCGTGACATGATTTTTGACGCGCCAAACAAATAGGTACACGTATGCGGACCCATTTCAAGATAATTTTCTAATTAAAAGCAGAAAATGCACATAGGTTCTAAAATAAGTAAATAAATAATTTTATAACCCAAGTATTATCAAAGCTACCGTGCTAGAACCATGAAACTCGGGAATACCTAATACCTTCTCCTGGGTTAACAGAATTCCTTACCCGGATTTCTGTGTTTGCAAACTATAATTAGAGTCAAATTTCCTCGATTCGTAATTTTAAACCGGTAACTTGGGACACCAAAAATTATCCCAAGTTGATTTAATAAATAATCTCGTTTCGGTTGTCACTTAAATTGGAAAAAACTCCCTTCTACGCTCTTTCAGGGGTGTAGGTAAAAAAGGAGCCGTGACAGCTCTAGCGACTATGCTGGGGATCGAACCCAGAACTATGGTTCAGGATTCAAGAATACGAGCTTGTTAATTTGATTTTTCTTGGCTTTATTTATTTGTTAATATTACTGTATTTTGTAAACCTCTGTGCTAATTACTTTTTTTACCGTTTTGATATTATCTGAATTATATATAATTGTCTTCTCATGCCATCCCTCTGAGTCTTTTGAAAATGGTGCACATGTTCGTGTGGCCTGATTTTTTTGTAAAAATTATACCAAATAGAAGGAGGTTGGGCAAGCGACAAGGCCAGGCAGACTTCAGTGCTCCCAGTACGTCGCCCTCTCTGCGGCCCCAGTTGTTCGCTCGGGTATTCTAAGTCTAGACAAAAAACCGAAGTATTTAAAGAAGAACACAACCTCATGTCAAATCCCTAGTAGGAGCGCTTGTTTGCATCATGTGCATTTCACTTAGGGGCCTCAACACAAAGATTGGATCGTCTAGGATAGGTGTACCCAAAATAACAGATCATCTTCATTCATCATATGTGCTACATATTGCATTTCTTCAAGGTTAAAAGGTTCATTTGGCGGACCAATAAGAGTTAAAGGCAAATAAAAAGAAAAAGAAAAAGAGAGGGTGTTTTTCTGTCATATATTTGCAAAAGAAAAGTAAAAAAAAGAAGAGAAAATGAAAAATTCAAAAAGATTTTGCATGTTTTATCATTTTCAAGGAAAAGACAAAAAAATATGTTTTCTCTAAATTAGTTATTTTTTTAAAAAAATATCGCTCGTATCCAATCTCATTGAACTACGCAAACCTGATTCTCGTCTTTCGAGACGTAATACGTAGGCAACCCATATAGGGTCTGGTCTTCCTAGTGAATTTAGGTTCTTGGCTTCGCGGGGTCATAGCCAAATCTTACATTTATAGCCACTTTTAACCACATAGGTTAATTTTAGAAAATAGTCACAATCATGTCTTACATGTGTCTAGTAGGGAATATTATTTTCTCACATAGTATTGGTTTAAGTTTTTTCATATAAGTGTGGATCTACTTACCGAAGTGTGAGCATGACAGATATCCCGAGACTATCCAGTCAGGATCATTCAGGAGTTGCTTGAGGAGATTTTTCTTTTTATGTTTTGATTTTGTTTTTCTTTTTATGCTGTCTTTTACCTTCTAGTTTTGAATAGTAATGTCGAGTTTTATTATTTTACTTTCTATTTTGTATTTGAAAATGTGTGTAATAAATCAAAAGTACAAAAAAGAAAAAAAAAAGATTTTGTATCTTATATTTTTGTTAGGAATTTTCTTTATAATATTAATTCTAGAAATAAAAGAAAAATATTTTTGAGGGGGTTTTTCCTTTAGGCAATTAATATCTAGAACTTAAAATAAAAATTATTTTTATGTTTTCTTTACTATTATGACCAAAAACTCAAAAAAAAAAAAACAATTTCTCTTTTACTACCTCTTAAATATATTCTTTAAAAAAATAATCTTTTGATGTTCTTCTTTGGGAAATCACTGAACATGAAAAAATTCTTTTCTTTTTACTAGAACTTTAGGATATTGTACATAGAAGATAAAAAATATCCTTTATCTTTTGGTTATCTTTAAAGTTTCTTTCTTAGGTGATCAAAAATTAAAATTCAAAAATAGTTTTCATCTCTTTCATTTCTCATTTTCAAATCTTTCTTCAAGGATATCAAATGAAAATTCAAAAAAAATTTCTTTGGTTTATTTTTTAGATTTTCTTCCTAAAAAATAACCAAAAAATATTTTTCTCTTGTCGGATTTTTTCCTTAATAATTTTCCATAGAGTGTTTGTTTCAAAAAGAAGAAAAAAAATAAACAAAATATTTGCTCATTAAGCTTAAGTTTAGAATAGGATATAGATTATTGAGTCTAGAAAATTAAAAAAAAAGGGAGGGGGGTTGCTTCTTTTATTTCTCTTTTCTTATCAGAATAGTCATTAAGGTAAAAAATGAAAAGGAAAAAAGAAAAAAAAAGAAGAAAAAGAAAATGAGAACGTCAGTCTGCTTACTTTATTCCTGATCTTCCTGAACTACGCAAAGATCTGATTCATGCGGGGTCATGATACGTAGGCAACCTACATAGGATTCGATTGAATTATTTTTTATTAAATAAAAAAGGGATGAAATCATGGGATGTGAGAAATGAGAGGGAAGAAAAGAGTGATAATGAGAAAGAAAAAAAAGGGAAGGAAAATGAGCGAGCAAAGAAGTGAGAGAAAAGAAAAGAAAAGAGAAGATTCAAATGGAAAAATTGGGATGATGTCAAGTGACCTTGCAACCCTCGAAGTCATTCTTGTACCGTTAATTATTGCTAGGTGCATTTCACGGAATGTGATATTTTTAGCTGTTAAATGCCCTAACGCTAACATGATGACTTTATTTTGTTCCTCTTCATTCTCTTCATTATAACAGAAGGGTAGTTGGTTTGTGGTTCTTAAGGTAACTCATCCGTACAACACAAGGTCAAAGGGCAAGGTAGCTATGGCTAGCAAAAACTTGGGCACAAGAATTGTTGACCCGTCAAGGGAGTTTGTAGAATCGGAGTCTGAATTGAAAGAGGAGGTCCAAAAGGTGAAACAATAGATGGAAGAAATGTATCAGTCTTGGATCCGGGGGCATCCTCCACCTTCATTCCCTGCTAACTACACTGAAAACCCTTCAACTATCTTGCCACTATCACAAATCCAGATTCCCGCTACTGTTGATATCACCCCACAACCTTTTTAACACTCTACCCACCAAAATCACCTCGTATCCCGCTCCTTTGGTAACTCATGCTCTTGCAACTCCTCCACAAGCCATTTTACCTCGATTCTCTAAGGAGACTGTGTTCAAAGTCCCTGATGCCTAACAGTATGCTACAGAACCAACTTTCAAAGTCTCGGATCCATACTCTCATGCTCCTCATTTTGAGGCTCCTGGTGAAACTAAAAAGCCTGTTAAGATAGTGGAGTAAGATGAGATATCCAAGAAGGTAAAAATCTTAGAGCAGTCTTTAAGAAGCATTCAAGGGATAGGGAGCCAGATGAGTGTGTCTTACAAAGACGTGTGTTTGTTTCCTAGCGTCCAACTGCCTGCTGGATTTAAGATTCCAAAGTTTGATTTATATGATGGGCATGGAGATCACGTGGCCCATTTGAGAGGTTACTACAGTAAGATGAGGGGCATCGGTGGGAAAGACAATTATTGATGGCATATTTTAGTCAGATTCCGTGTGGGACAGCTCTAATATGGTTCACCCGCCAAGACGTTTGCAAGTGGTACACATGGGATGATATGGCTTAGGCTTTTTTCCGGAATTTTCACTACAACATAGAAATTGTCCTGTATCACATGTCCCTCACCAAGATGGAAAAGAAGCCTAATGAAAGCTTTAGGGAATACAGGCTCAAATGGATAGAGCAAGATGCTAGAGTCAATCCCCCGATGGGAGAAAAAGAGATGGTCGAGTACTTTCTTCAAGATCAAGAGCCAACTTACTTTAGGCATTTGATCACAGTTGTGGGTAAGCCTTTTCATGATGTGGTAAAAATGGGAGAAATGGTAGAATATGGACTAAAGTCGAGCAAGATCGTGAGCTATTCTACTTTAAAATCCATAACACAAGCAACTCAGAATGACTTAAGACACTTGTTGGGTCAGAAGGAACACGATGATGTTGCCATGGTTGTTTCATGGCAAGTAAAGGAGCAGTAGACCTCAAGGCCAATGCCAGTGGTTTAAGTCAAGAAAGAACAACATACGCACTGAGTGGGTGGCAATTGACGTGATTTGGAATTCATGTGACACTAAAAGGTTTAGTAAATGTCAGTTCATGAGCAATGCAATAGATAAAGGGTATTAGGTCTGAACAGAGAAGAGGTATTTTCTGTGATAAGGGTGATGGAGAAATTGGTTAGTCCATATGCAAGCAACGTCTTTCAAGGTGAAATCAAAGTTATAATGGCAAGTGGAGGAGCAATCGCCGCAAAGTCAAGGCCACAAACCAACCACCAGGTTTAAACTCACAATTTTCTTTGTTTGAAGCTGGAACGGAAGCTATGTTCATATCAATGCTTGGAAGCTTGAAATTTTCAAGTGTAATGCCCAAATTCTGCTTACGCAGAGGCTATTGGGAAGATCACACACTACCCCCAAGGAGACGCACTTCCTAGTCTAAATTTTTCATGTTATATTTTATCGTAGAAGACCCATTTCCTAAATTGAGATTTTACCCATAGAAAACACACTTTCTAGTTTGAGTCATTGAAGTTTCACCTGTAGGAGACGCACTTCCTAAATTATGAGTTCATTCATAGGAGATGTACTTCATAGTTTGAGTCATTGAAGTTTCACCCCTAGGAGACACACTTCCTAAGTTCATTTTCACCTGTAGGAGACACACTTCCCAAATTGAGAGTTCATTCATAGGAGACGCACTTCATAGTTTAAGTCATTGAAGTTTCATCTGTAGGAGACGCACTTCCTAAATTAAGAGTTCATTCATAGGAGACACACTTCCTAGTTTGAGTCATTGAAGTTTCACCCCTAGGAGACACACTTCCTAAGTTGATTTTCACCTGTAGAAGACGCACTTCCCAAATTGATAGTTCATTCATAGGAGACACACTTCCTATTTTGAGTCATTAAAGTTTCAGCTGTAGGAGACGCACTTCCTAAATTTAGAGTTCATTCATAGGAGACGCACTGCCTAAATTGAGAGTTCATTCATAGGAGACGCACTTCCTAGTTTGAGTCATTGAAGTTTCACCCCTAGGAGACACACTTCCTAAATTGATTTTCACCTGTAGGAGACGCACTTCCCAAATTGAGAGTTCATTCATAGGAGATGTCACACCTCTTTTTGGCTACTACACCCGACGAGGGGAGTAGATAAGGGAGTTTTTCCAATTAAAGGACAATCGAAACGGGATTCGATTATTTAAGAGAATTTTAGAGTCTTCACTTGGGAGATTTATGGTGTCCCAAGTTACCGTTTAGAATCCCAAATCGAGGAAAGAATGACTCTGTTTAAAAGTCCGCGAACCAGAAATCCGAGTAAGGAATTCTGTTAACCCGGGAGAAGGTGTTAGGAATTATCGGGTTCCGTAGTTTTAGCAATGTCGCTCAACTGTTATATTTGGCTTAAATTATCTGATTTTATACAATTATGAGCCTATGTGTATTTGGATATTTTAACCACTTTTATTATTATTTTTTAAGAGAATTGCAACGTTGTTAAATCATGTCTCGAATCATATCACATAAATGCACCCGTGGTTTTTGACACGTTTCAACTTCGTTGAGATTTGGATTTGGGTCACATAAATGTACACCCGAATTTAAGAAAGTAGTATTATTAAACACGCGCCTGGAGCATCTACGCGTTATTAACTTTGTGAGAGGCCGTGAAAAATTCGCTAAACGGCTTGTCCCGAGTTCTAAGTATAAATTTAAGATTAAATCGAGGGCCATGCAATTGTTATTTTATTTGGCATAGCCTGTTTCAATTTATTATTTAAAGGGACATTTTTAAAGTAAACTATTGTTCTCTACTAAATTTGTCTCCAATAAAACCTAATTAATTAACACCGCTCAACTCAGGCCTCAAGTTCAAGCCATTGAACTTTGAAACGAGCCCAAAGAGGAGGAACCCTTGTCTAGCTTTACAAAATTAGCAATTCATGGGCCTTAGCAAATTAAAACCAATTTGTGTTGTGCATTAGTAAAGCTGAAACCCAGCTTTTCGAAGGCGGGCTGTTGAGCCCTGATCCTTTAATGGATCCAATCCAAACAAAACCTCAATTTGATTATAAACTTGCATCATTTTACTTCCAGCAACGTTTATAAATATAAATGTACGTTTAATCCATGCAAGCAAGTTGTTGATTATTCGACTTCAACTAATACTTAAAAAAGTTCGAGGAATTAGTACGAAACAACTCGTTAAAACCTGAAACTCAGACACATGACTTAAGATTTTTGAAATGAAATTAATCACTAAATGTTTTCAGACTTGAGCTGAGCATATATATGAACTTGCATAAAAGACTTGACTCCCAAATTTCATGATACTGAAGTAAAATAGACACTACACTTCACATTAGCTACAGGGATTCGTGAGCCCTTGATCTACTTGGGACGTTGAAGCTAATATGAAGGAAATAAGTTAAAGAAAACATTTAAAAATACCAATCCATTACTATTTTTTAAAAGAGTCCAATAAAGTCCAAGTTACTTACCACCAATTACAACAAAATAAAACCTAATCCTATTACAACACAAAGCATCATTGTCACTCGACCTCCACTTGAGACATATAGTGAGAGAGCTCAGAAAAATGTACCTGGAATGAAAGCAAGGAGAAACACCTATGAGTAGGTCGTCAAGAGAACAATAGTAGCAACAAATCTATCAGCAAATATAGCAAATAAACCAAGCTCGAGTCCCAGATTCGAATATGAGGAGTTATCAAATAAATTAGGACATTAATATAGAGCAAATAACACCAGCAAACCAACCCAAAAACCTCAAAAATAACCCCAATACACTCAAAATTTCATCCACACGAGCATATAGAATCCTAACACCTCAAACATACATATTTCAAGTCTTTTTCAACTGATTCAAATTAGCAATTCAAATTAACTGTTGAGAATTAGAATTAATCATGAATAAAATCACTCTAATGAAGCAACATTTTGGGAAGTTTTAGACTCTGAACATTTTTTAGGATTTCCTGGAAATTTTGGAGTTTTTTATATGATTTTCAGAGTGCAGAGGTCTTGGGAAGTTTTCAGGGATTTCAATCTGCCAGGAACCTCTTTAATGAAGGTGTTAGGGTGCCCTTTTATATCCAAAGCATAGGGAAACCCTCTCATTTTATGTTTACCCATTAGTCCCTCTTCCTATTTTCTGATTTGCCCTACTAGTCCCTAAATTCTTAACTTGTTATCCAAGTTGTAACTAAATAAAATCTGAATTTCAATTTTGACCCTTATTCTAGCAGCTTCTAGGGATTTCTATTCTAGTTACCATAGTTTTCTCATGCTAAATTTTCCATGTTACCCTTTTGACCTACTAAAATTATCATTTTGAGTTAAACCAAACCCCAGCCCTGTTATTAACATAATAATCCTAATTCATCTATAACTAAGTTAACTAAACTAACTCAAAAGCTTCTTGAGGACAAAATAATGAACTTAGAAACCAATTACTGATAAAAACTGGGATAATCTATTCTGAACGAATTACATTAACAAATCAAAATCAAATAGTGGCTCACACAGGCTTGATTAACTATCAAGATCATATGAAACAGAACTGGTTCGAAACATAAAACCAATTTAACCAACAGATTTAAATCATATTAACAGGTGACCCTAAAGAATATACAATCAATAAAACCAGTCAATCAGAACAAAAGGCATAGAAATCGATCCAAAAATAGAACTAGAAGAGATTCATGAGAAGAAAAAACCAACTGAACCTAAAAGAATATCTAAAACAGCTGCCAAGAAGGTCATAGATCAAAGCAGGGAAACTGAACCAACTAAAATTAAAACTAATAAACAACTAAAATTAGCAGAGAAACTAGAATAAGACTAGCATTAATCGAGAAACTAGAAGACAATTTAGGTTTACAGTGAAACTAGAAGAGAAGACTAAATTAATAGAGAAAACAGAAGAAAAAGACTACAATCAAACAAAAAAACTCAGAAGCCAACTTAGCTTAAGATTTCGAGGCCCAGGAATCCACATGCATCCTTAAAGGGTTCCAACGATTTTGATCCGATATTCGAACCGACTAGGGATGATTCGAGGGCCATGGGTCGCAGATTTGGGACGAGGAGGGGAAGCGGTCTATACGGTGTTTATTTGGCGGATTTTTGAAGAGGTTGTACTTTGGCCGGATTTTTCAAATTAAAATTCAAGAAGTTGTATTGTGATTCGAGGGAAAGGGGGTTCAGATTCGGGTAGAGGAGGCAAAGGAGATGCTAGGGTGTGTTTTTGGTGGTCGTTTGAGCCATCATCGCAATGGGCTGCGGACCAGTCGGATCTTTGAATATTCGAGGCGATCGGTTGATACTCAAGGATTGTGGTTTAGGGGGTTGGAAAGAGGAGGAAAAGGGAGCACATGGTGTTAATTTGGGGTTCATTGGAGCTACGCCACCGCCGGCGACGATTTCCGGTCAGCGGTGGTTGGCGGAAGGAAGGTGGAGATGGGTGGCGTTACATCGAAAGTGTTAGGGGTGTTGAGTGATGGTTTGGAGGGGCGGGGGTTGTTTGGCTAGTTTTATACTCGAGGGAGCTCAGTTCCGGACTGTTCGATCGCCTGAGATCAACGGTCCAGATGGGGTGTGTTTGAAACGGTGTCGTTTTGGTAATAGAAGGGATGGATTGGGTCTGGGGAATTGATATGGGCTGGGGTTTGGGTAGTGTTTGGGATAGCCCAAATATATTTTCCCCCTTGGCTTTTTTATATCTTTTTTCAGCTTTTATCTCTTCCATTGTTTTTTTTATTATTGTCATATATTTTTTAGATTTTGTTAAAATAAAAAATTAAAAATAACAAAGACTTATTTAAATTCCAAATCTCAACTAATTACTTTCCAAAACTAAATCCTATGATAAATTTGAAAATTAAAAGCAAAATAATACAAAAGAACTATTTTGTTATTTTCTTTCTTTTTTTCTCTTTTTGCTCTCTTATTTTTCAAATTAAATCCTAAAATCAAAACTTAATTCCTAATAAAATCATTCTATCAAATTAAATTATTTAGTTCTAAATGAGAGTTATCACAAATAATTAAATGTGAAAGAAAGACTGCAATAATTCCAAAAATTAAAATTAAAAGCCAAATTAAACTATTTTGTGATTTTTATACTATTGTAAACTCATAATCACTGATTAATTCCTAAAATATGTAAAATTACTCTAAATGCAATGAATATAATTTTGTATTTTTATATGAACTAAAAAATGCGCACACGAATGCAAGCAAATAAACATGCCACAAAATCAACCAAAATTTAAAAATAATTAAAAATAACAAAAGGGAATTATTTTGAAATTATGTGAGTAATTCATATAGGGCAAAAATCATGTGCTCACAGCTGCCCCTCTTTGCTTGGAAACACGAAGAGCTTTCGTGCAAAGATAAATGAGCAAATACGAGCGATTTTTGCCTGTTTGAATACCTCGTGTGAAGCATCTTTTGAAAAGTTTGACCGCACCCTGCTTCCGAGGTTGCCTATATATCCTTGGATAGAAAGGAATCATGTCAGTGTAGTTCGGGAGTGTTTTGGTGGCTGGGACTACAATGAGTTGTGATTCCATTGTTGTTGTTGCTGCTGCTACTGCTAGACCCCCCCCCCCCCATTACACCTTGTGAAAAATGAAGAAGCTAATCTAAGATATTAACCATGGATTACTTAAGAACCTATCTACGTCTTTAATCTTGCTCTTGATCTTTATTGCCTTGCTGCCTTGTGTTTCTTCCTGTAAACTCCTCGTTGCCTTGTTGACTGATACTCTTCCATGTGAACTCCTTGTTGCCTTGTTGACTTCTTGTTTTCTCTTTTCTGTGTCTGGCGCAGAATTACTGGACGTGAAGTGTATTCCCTTATTCTGTAGGTGGGGGCCTGATTATCAAAATTTGAAACTTGAAAAATATTCCCTTGTTCTGACAGGTGATAGCCTGATTACCAAGACTTGAAACATGAAAAATATTCCCTTGTTCTTACAGGTGGGCGCCTGATTATCAAAACTTGAATTTTCAGAAATATACCCTTTTTCTGTAGGTGGGCACCTGATTACCGAAACTTGAATTTTGAAAAATATTCCCTTATTCTGCAGGTGGGCGCCTGATTACCGAAACTTGAAATTTGAAAAATATTCCCTTGTTCTACAAGTGGGCGCCTGATCGCGAAGACTTGAAATTTGAAAAATATTCCCTTGTTCTACAGGTGGGCGCCTGATTACCAAGACTTGAATTTTGAAAAATATTCCTTTTTTCTGACAGGTGGGTGCCTGATTACCAAAACTTGAATTTTTAGAAATATTCCCATATTCTACAGGTCGCTGCCTGATCATCGAAACTTGAAATTTGAAAAATATTCCGTTGTTCTGCAGGTGAGCGCCTGATTATCAAAACTTGAATTTTGAGAAATATTCCCTTGTTCTGCAGGTGGGCGCCTGATTACCGAAACTTGAAATTTGAAAAATATTCCCTTGTTCTGACAGGTGGGCACCTGTTTACCAAAACTTAAACTTTGAGAAATATTCCCTTATTCTATAGGTGGACGCGTGATCACTGAAACTTGAATTTTGAAAAATATTCCCTTATTCTATAGGTGGACGCCTGATCGCCAGGACTTGAAATTTGAAAAAAAATTCCTTGATCTGCAGGTGGGCGCCTGATTACCGAAACTAAAAACTTGAAAAATATTCCTTGAGACTGCTGCCTACGTATCTGACCACACCAAAACAAACAAAACACAAGAAATTCTTCCTGCCCCAGTTTGGCGTTAGGCGGATCTGTGAGTGTTACTCAAATCCCTTTACCAAACATCTCTAAACCTAGTTGAGTCCATTATCCAAGAGGGTGTCCCGACATTTCTTGATTGATGAAAACATTAAGATTATGTTATGCTTCTAATAAGGTATTAGTTTTCACCATGTCTTGTTACGAGCTATATCTGATGGGGATCTGCTGGTGACTTGGTGATTAAAACTACTTTCCTTTATCCAGGCGGGTCCTGACAACTCTTAATTAGATGACCAACTGTGTCTACTGGGGGTTAATATTTAGAGCCCATGTCCCATTATCCAGGGGGTCCTGATAACTCCTACGGTTAAATCCCATTATCCAGGCGGATCCTGACGACTCTTGTTGGGGAGGTATTTGGGTTTGACATGCCACCCTACTGTTTGTGTTCAAGGCTAAGTCCCATTTTTCAAAAGGGTCCTGACAACTCTTAACTGAATCCTACTTCAACATGCAAGTCATTTTATGCCCTTTGCTACCCATGATTATCTTTATCCTTTAAATAAGTCCTACTTTCTTGGAGGGTCCTAAGGGTTCTTGCTTAAATGCCAACTCTAACTTCTAGTTGTTTCTAGTAGTGATCATTGTTCATGAGGGTTTGAGTGACTCTTACTGGGGAAGGTGTTGGATCTTGCCCATGTTACCCGTGCCTGTTTGAGTTTTAAACTGCGTTCCATCTCAACTCCCATGCCTCTTTTAACCCTTAGTTGTTTCTGTTGGGGTTTGTTAGTTAAAGTTTGTCCCATTGTGCTCTTTGTTGGGGATGATATTTATGACGAACTATGTCCCTTTTGAGTTTTAACTGAGTCCCACTTCCAGGTGGGCCCTGAGATTTTGATCATACCTACCATGTGCCTGCCTTCTCTTGTGGACGTCCCCCAGGCTCTTCTGGAGTTTTTCTGCCCCTGTGTTAATCAAAGAGAACTTGTCAGTTTGAAAAGTGGTGGTTAGCTTGCGGCATTCTTGTTGAAAGCGGCATCCCCACTATCATATTCCGCTGTATTCAAATTTCCATGTTGGTGATGAGTTGCATGAGTTGGTTGGATGACCCCCAAACCTTTATGACTTTACTTTGCTCATCCATTACTGTATTACATTCTTATCCCTTTTTCCAGAATTCTTGAACCTTTCCCGAGATTACTAAGTCAATGTATTATGCTTGGCTGACCCTCTGACCCTTGTGGCTTTACTCTACTCCCCCATCCTTGTGTTGCACTTTCGACCCTCTTTCTAGAACTCTTACATCCTCTCCTGAGGTTGCTGAGTCAACGTATTACGCTTGGTTAATCCTTGTGGACTTTCCTACTTTGTGTTGCGCTTTTGACTCTTTCGCCAGAATCCTTGCGTTCTTTATGAGATTGCCCGGTCACTGCGTTATGCTTGGCCATCCCTTGAGCCTTGTGGCTTTACTCTGCTTCCCATCTCTGTATTGCATTTTCGACCCTTTGCCAGAACTTTTACATCTTTCCTAAGATTGCAGAGTCAGTTTACTATGCTTGGCTAACCTTTTTGGCCTTTCCCATCCTTGTGTTGTGCTCCTTCACTTGCCATGATAACTATGATTTCACCTTGAAAGACATTGCTTGCTTATTGTCTAACCAATTTCTCTGTCACCCTTATCGCAGAAAATACCCCTTCTCCATTTAGACCCCATATTCTCTATTCGTTGTATTGTTTATGAACGGACATCTTCCTTTCCTTTATGTTTCACGTGACCCCACCAAAGCACGTCGATCGCCCCCCATTTTGTGTGTATGTTGTTTTTATTAACTTAAACCACTAGCCTTGACCTTGAGGTCTACTGCTCCTTCACTTGTCATGATGATTGATTTTCATTTGAAGACCCTATTTTCCCCTTGACTAACCGCTTCCTTTGTAAACCTTAACCCAAAAAATACCTCTTCTCATTCGAACCCAATACCTTCCGACTATTGCATTATTCCTGAACCGATATCTTCTCATCCTTTATGTTTCACATGACCCCACAAAGCACATCCATCACCCCCCACTTCGTGTGTATGCTATTTTTATTGTTCCTTTGTAAATCTTAACCCAGAAGTTACCTCTTTTCATTCGAACCCAATACCTTCCATCTGTTGCATTGTTCCTGAACAGACATCTTCCCATCGTTTGTGTTTCACATGACCCCCAAAGCATATTTACCAGCCATATTGTATATGATGTTCTTTGGTGACCCAAATCACTGGCTTTAACCTTGAGGTCTACTTCTCCATCGCTAGCTATGATGACTTCGATTTCTTCTTGGAACACTTTTGATCTGTCTCATTCTGTTGCATTGTCCATGATTTGATATGTACAGAGCCTTTCAATTTCAAACGAATCCAAAGCATGTTGATTGCCACTAACTCAGTGTGCATGTTGTTCCTTCTTGACTTATGCTGCTTTGATGTGACAAACAGATCCCGTTTTCTGCAATTAGAAAGATGGGTGGCCAATTTTGAAGTCATTTCTCACTTATTTGACCCGACAGACTCAAGAGGAGGGAATAAACAAGACGAAAGAAATAGAGTAGAGGACAATGAAAAGAGATGATTCCTAACAAAAAAACTAAAAAGTAGAAACCTATAAAATGCGAGTATCAACTCTAATGACCATGACATGCACCTCCGGCCTATTCTATTAAGCAAATATGATGTTCAACTCTTGTTATACCCCCCAGACCGTGTATCTGGGCTTCGACGCTCCAATTATCCAATCTGATTCTCAATCCTTATTTGACTTGTAGTGCCAGAGTTTTTTCACAATCAACCTCTCTTTGTTCTTTCTCTCAACTTACAGTCGCCTTAAGGTGCCCATGAGGGTTTTCACCAATAAGACTCTCTCATTTTTTATTTCTTTCAGCTCTCGTCGCCTTACAGTGCCCGTGAGGGTTTTCACCAATAAGACTCTCTCATTTTGATTATCTTTTCTGCTTGGACCGAAGTGTTGTCCCTGACATGAATCACCTCTACTTTCTCAACTTGGCATCTCTTGAAGACTGATCAGAAGGTCTTTCTTTGGACCGTAATGTGGGATTTTGGATAGGGTTAGAAAGAAAGGGTATCAAAGGCTCAAAACAATTCAAATGGGTTTAAAACAACAACTTTCGGAATCAGATTTCTTACAACCACCATTTCTGCCCTAGTTTCTTGTTTGAGGACGTTTGGATTTTTATTTTGATGAGACCGAACCGTGAGGCTGCCTACGTATCCTTTTAAAAGGAATCAGGTCTACTGTATTTCATGCCGATTCCTTGTTTTTGTTGTTGTTTGTCTGTTTTCCCTTTTTTTCTTTCTGTTTTTTTTTTCTTGTTTTGTTTTCTTTCTTTCTTTTCCTTTTCTTTTTTCTCTTTTCTTTTCTTATTTTTCTTTGTTTTTTCTTTTCTTTTGTTTTCATTCTTTCCTTTCTTTTCCTTTCACTGCCTTCTCATACCTGCCTTTCTGACTTTTGTTGCTGATTCCGAAATAGGGGTATGAAAGAAAATAATTAAAGCTCAAAAGGGTTAGCAAATGATAAAGTGTTTAGATAGTAGAATAAAATGCCTTCATCATTCCAATTTTCAAAATACACCAAGACAAACAAGTACAATCAGACAGAGGAATCAAACATAGTATTTCATGACTCTGTCAGAATTGATAGTTACTACACATTTTCCTTCCATATCTGTCAAATATAATGCACCATTGGATAATACTCCAGCTACAAATGGTCCCTGCCAGTTGGTAACTTGATTTTAGGATTTTTTTCATGTTCTATATGTCCGTGGTTCGGGCTTCAAAAGATCTCAAAGGGTTCAAATCTATTCTTATTTCCCGCAAGTGCCTCTACTGCCTTATGAGTAATCTTTTAAGACCAGGCCTCGAGTTATGCATGCATGTCATGTCATTAAAGTCAACAGGGAAAAGAATTATAAAAAGAAAAGAAAACTAAACCAAATGACTAGAAATAACGGAAAGTAGAAATTGTATTCGACAGATGGTGAAAGAGCTTGGACAACAAAATAAATAAAAGAGTGGGGTTACAACCCTGGAAAGAACTTTTGACGATACTAAACAAAATTAGGAAAAATAAAAGGATAGAAGGGTTTGAATCATAAGAAAATATCCGGATTACAACCCTAAAAATAACCCCGACAACAGAAATGACAACAAAATAAATCACCAAAACTCCTCTCTGGCTGACAAAGAAATGGAGCGTCTTCCCAATTACCCATCATGACATATTAGCCACTGGGTTCCATATCAATAACACTAGGCACTTCACAAGCCTTCGTCACATTGTTCTTAACAGATTGCTTTTGGGTCACCGGCTCATTCTGAAGATCAACCTCTGATAGCTGAAATCATAGCAACACTCGTGCACATCCCAAACATGTGCATCTCATTATGCACAGGCGATGGACTTTGGCTGGTGTCCGGTGCATCCGGATTGTGCACAATAATGTATCCTGCATCGATAAGCTTCTAAATTGCTTTCTTTAGACTCCAACACTTCTCTGTGTCATGCACCAGAGCATCTGGCAATATGCGCACCTTTGAGAAACATCAAACTTCTTGACAGAGGGTTTGGCATTTTTGTTTGAATCGGCTTCAACATGTCCAAATGCTTCAACCTTTGGAACAAACTGGCTTATGATACTCCGATAGGGATGAAAGCCCATTCTTTTTCAGTAGCCTCTCATTCATAAATGCTTGCTTGGGCCGGAAACCTGGTCCAGAAGGTTTTCGATATACTCATGGGGGTGGACGGGCATTCTGTGGAGCTGGGTATGGGGAAAGTGATGTACGATTTTGGGAGTTCTGCGGAGAGAAGCAGCGTTGGGGTGGATCATCTGTTACGCAAGGATATCCACAAGGACGATGTCGAGGATGGAAATGTTGATCATCTTTTCTATTTATCTTTCTTCCGCTGAAGCTTACTTGGATGGCCTGATTGTCTTTCGAACCATTCATGATTTTTCCTGACTTGATTCCCTCTTCTACTTGCTCCCCCATTTTTAACGGATCACTGAAAGGTTTTCCCAAGGCCAGGACCAAATGACTGAAGTAGGTGGGCTCCTGGGCTTGTAGGAAAAGCTCAACCATTTATTGTTTACCAATCGGGGTACTGACTCGAGCAGCTTGCGCCCTCCATTCGAGCCCAAACTCCTTAAAGCTCTCCTCTGGTTTTTTTTCTATTTTAGATAGGGAAGCACAGTCTGGGGTAACACTGGATTTGCATTGAAAGTATCGAACAAAATCTTGAGCCATGTAACCCAATGTAGGCCATTTACCAATATCTTGACGAGTATACCAGTCCAAAGCTGCCCCAGTCAGGCTCTTGCTTAAATATGCTATCAACAGGTCATCTTTCTCTGCAATGCCTCTCATTTCACTGCAGTAAACCCCTAGGTGGGCTACCGGATCTCCACACCCATCATACAAGTTAAGTTTTGGCACTTTGAACCCTGTGGGTAGGCGAACGTCAGGGGATACAAACAGTTATTCGCAAGCCATATTACCCTGGTCTCACATTCCTTGCTTGTTCTTGAAGGACTGCCTTATGCCTGCCAGCCTTCGGGGTATTCCATCCCGCCTTTCACTTCCATTAAACCTTTCACTTCCGGCATGAGGCTCGTCCCATGGACCCTGCTTGTGTGAGTTGGAAACCTTGTGGGCAACCTCTGAGGGGCAATATTGGATATCATGAGCTTTGAGTAGGTATTCATTGTTGGGGAGAATGGATGTGAAAGGAGGGCGCTTTTGGGAAAAAATAGTTGGAGGATGAGTGCCAGAGCTACTAGGGTGGTTAGGAGAACTATAATAAGCAGGTGCACCTGTAGAGTATGGAGGATCATTCAGAACCATGACCGTATTTTGGATGAGGGTAGCGTTTGGGAAGCTAGGTGGTGGTCGGGGTGGTGCTTTCCCAGTCATCCAAGCCTGATACATTTTTTCCATGTGTTGTCTCAATATTTTTACCTCTTCAATTAACCCACTGTTTTGGTCAACCAACTACTTTCGCGCATCGGTATTAACCAACTCAGTTCTATCGTTGTCCTCCATTGCCTTTGACTTTGTGTTGTAGAGGAGTGTTACTGCTTTAAAAGCCACAAACCAACCACCCTTATGCTATGATTATAGCAAAATAAAGCCATCATGTTAGCGTTAGGGCATTAAACAGCTAAAATATCACATTGCGTGCCATGCACCTAGTCACAGTTACCGGTTCTAGCATGACTTCGAGGGTGTGAAGGTCATATGGCATCATCCCAATTTGTTTTTTTTTTCAACCTCTCCTTTCTTTGATTTTCTAGCACTTTCTTGTTCATTTACCCTCATTTTTTCCCTTCTGATTATCACTCTCTTCTTTCTTTTCATTTCTCGCATTCCATGATTTTTTTTTTCTTTTTTTCTTCTTTTATCCTTTTCTTTTTCCTTTTAATAAGTAAAATAAATGATTCGATCGAACCCTATATAGCTTGCCTACGTATCATGACCAGCATGAATCAGATTTTTGCGTAGTTCTGAAGATCGAGAAAGGAACAAATAAACTAACTCATTTTTTATTTATTTTTATATAACTCAAACCATGAAAGCTCTAAGAAACAAAAAAAATATTTTTTTTCTCTTTTTGTTGAAATCAACTTAAAAACCATATCAATGCCACCAAAACCATCTGATACTAAAAAACAAAGATAAAAATCCAACCCTATCTAACTCTTGACCCTTTTTTAAAGATAAGCCACTAGTTTACGGACAAATCATTTAGAATGGTCACATATGCTAAAACTGGTCAATTCTGCAATTCTAGACAGCCTCACAATAACCGACAAAGTTGCAGCCTAATGGTAATCCCCCGAGCCATGTTCTTCATTCTTTACTTTCTGCTTTCACTTCTTCTTTTTCATCATTTTTTAAATTTGTCTCAAGGACAATCCAAAGTAACAAAAACTAAAATTAAATCTACTAAATTAAAATAGCAAAAATCAGACAGAAAAATATAGTAACTATATTAAAAAAAATTAATACTACTATTACTAAGTATTTCCTAAAGCCTACACTTAAAAAAAATCACTATACTAGATAAAACTATATTTTTGGAAACTCTACTTTCATTGTACATGAAAATAAAATTAATACTCTAGAAATATAACTCCTTTTGTATTTTTTTAAAAATTTTGTTAAATAAACCAACTACAAAGTGAAATAAAGATTAAAATATCGAGATAAAACTTAATAAATGTATTTACATTCTAAAAAGTGTGAAAATCCAAATAACACGATAAATAAAATAATTTCAAATAACTACTCAACCTGGCAGAATTTACTGAAAGCTAACCGAAATTTCAGTGCACTAAGTAATATTTTTCAGCTTCTAATTTTCTGTTAACTGAATCATCAAAACATTTGTAATCAACTGAATTCAACTATGCAGAAAAATCAGCTTGCATTCACTAGACAACTGATGCAAAAAGTGCAGATTTTCAAGGTTTCAACAACTTTCAATAGCAGTCCAAAACACTCTTATTTGAGTTCAAAATTCTTAAAACAAGCTCTAATGTCCAAACCCAATTTCAGGTTCACAAAATGTTGTAGGAAAATACAAATAATGCTTAGGGAACTTGTATTACATCAACAGATTTCATTTAAATGCAAAATTCTAAGATTCAAACAAGCTGGCAGGTTCGCTATTCCATTGCTTCTCAAAACTCAGAACTTTAGCAACACCTTGAGCACTAAATTCAGCAGCAGTAGGCACAAAAATATTCAGCTCAGAATGACGACCTCAATTGTAGAAACAAAGCGTTGGAATCACAGCAATATTGAGTCAGAATAACCACAAAGTTTAAATAAATAGTGCAGGATCTGCTTTCAAAAAAAGAACTGATCAAAACTTGAATTTCAATAGTGTATTGTTGGCATATAATTTGAAGCAACGCAGTTGAGTTAACTAAAGCTAAAATTTTTGCAAAATTCTCTCAACTGTTAAGAAAAAAATAGTAACAACAATCAATTAAAGAAATGTGGAATTCTTCATTGTTGAGTGAAAAGTGAACAATGCAGAGCTCTGGATAACAAGTATGAAATCCTTTACAGCAACGGAGAACAAGCAGCAAATTATTTTCCAGTAAACTTACAACTTCTGTCAGCAGATTCTAACCAACTGGACAATAGCTTATGTAGCAAGAGCACCCAATTCAACAAGGAGAACCCTTTTTTAGAAGTAAAAATCAGATTTCGACTATCACTGATGAACTCGAACACTATCTCAACTAACATAAATTTCCGACAGATTTAGCTTATTGTGTGTTCAACCTAATGACAATTCAAGCATGCTCAATCTCTAGTCCCACTGAATCCCCTCTATTAAACTCAATAATAACAATAAATATTAGAAATCAGTGGTAACAAGTTCAAACTAGGAGAATTTCAGCTATCCATTTACTCCAAAACTTCACAAATAGTGGAAAACTTCAACGAGACAAGCTTCAAAACTCCACAGTCTTAGCACAAAGACAACTGGTGTTCAATGCAGGATTTTCTTTCAAACATTGGCCCCAACCAATTCATAGATTGAATTGAAATAAAAAAACAATACTCCAACAAACAAAGACGGATCTCAACAGAACTTTCGTCAGCATAAAAGAAATTTGACAACATAATTCCAACTTGATCTCTAAGAATTTCAATAGTAGAGTCCATTGACCCAACTCAATTCACACAATTTCCTACAAGCAACTTCTGAATTCTAAAACTAACCTATGTGGCTAAAAGTGGCTAGAAGTGCAAATTTTGGATATAAGCCCGCAAAGCCGAGACCTAAGATTTACTAGGAAGACCGAACCCTATGTGGGTTACCTATGTATCACGCCCCGAAATACAAGAATTATGTTTGTATTGTTCAGACAAATTGGATACGGGCAAGAATAAAAAAAACAACTAATTTTTAAAGAAAACATTTGCTTTTGTCTCTTTTTTTTTTTTGAAAATGATGAAACATGTAAACCCTTTATTGGGTTTTTTCTTTGATTTTGATTTTCAGGAAATGATGAAAAAGTGCAAAATATTTTTCGAATTTTTCATATATCCTTTGTCCTTTTTTTTAATAAAAATATAACAAAAACATAACTAGACCTTACTTGCTTTATTTTCACACTTCATCCTTTTTTTTATTTTCATTTGTTTTTTTTTTCATTTTTTTTACCCTCAACTATCATTGGTCCGCCAAATGACCCATTCACCCTTGAAAAAAAAGCAACATGTGGAATATAGAATGCATCAGGATGATCTTTTATTTTTGGGGTGTACCTGTCCTAGATGGAGCCAACCCCTGTATTGAGTCCGCTAAGTCAAATGCATGATGCAAGTAAGCGTTCATACTAGGGATCCGGCATCAGGCTGAGTTATTCTAGATTCAAAACCTGGGCATTTGTTCTAGACTAGTGTACCCAAGCGGAGAACTCGAGTCGAGGAGGGGGCTACGTACCGAGGACCCGAAAGATCATCCAGCTTAGTAACTTGTCTGAGCCTCTTTCTTACTTCAAGGTGTGACACTAACAGAATAGGGAGTCTTGACCAGTGAGCACATCCTCGAAGATAAGAAGAGAAGGGTTTCGTAACCGTTTATTTGTATAGTTCAAAAAAATATCAAAGCGGTAAAACAACTCTTAGCACGTTGGGTACAATTATGCAAGAAAATCAGATAATAAGGCCAGATACAACAGTTATTTTAAAGCTCGAATTCTTATACCCTGAACCAGAGATTCTGGGTTTGGTCCCAAGTAGAGTCTCCAAAGCAATCACACTTCCTTTTGGCTACTACACCCGGCGAGTGGAGTAGAAAAGGGAGGTTATCCAATTAAAGGACAATCGAAACGGGATTCGATTATTTAAGAGAATTTCAGAGTCTCCGTTGAAAGATTTATGGTGTCCTAAGTCACCGCTTAGAATCCCGAATCGAGGAAAGAATGACTCTGTTTAACAGTCCGCGAACCATAAATTCGGGTAAGGAATTCTGTTAAGAGAATTGCAACGTTGTTAAAAAATCATGTCTCGAACCACGTCACATAAATGCACCCGTGGTTTTTGACACGTTTCAACTTTGTTGAGATTTGGATTTGGGTCACATAAATGTGCAACCGAATTTAGGAAAGTAGTATTATTAAATACACGCCGAGAGCATCTACGCATTATTTACTTTATGAGAGGCCGTGAAAAATTCGCTAAATGGCTCGTCCCCAGTTCTAAGTATAAATTTAAGATTAAGTCGAGGGCTGTGCAATTGTTATTTTGTTTGGAATAGCGCAACTCAATTTACTATTTAAAGGTCCAATTCTAAAGCAAACTATTGTTCTCTATTAAATTTGTCTCCAATAAAACCTAATTATTTAACTCTGCACAACTCAGGCGTCAAGTTCAGGCCATTGGGCTTAGAAACGAGCCCAAAGAGGAGGAACCCTTGTCCAGCTTTATGGGCCTTAGAAAATTGAAACCAATTTGGGATGTGCATTAGTAAAGCTGAAGCCCAGCTTATCGAAGGCGGGCTGTTGAGCCCTGATCCTTTAATGGATCCAATCCAAACAAAACCTCAATTTAATAATAAACTTGCATCATTTCTCTTCCAGCAATTTTTAGAAATAGAAATGTACGTTTAATCTATGCAAGCAGGCTGTTGATTATTCAACTTCAAATAATACGTAAAAAAGTTTGAGGGATTAATACGAAATAACTAGTCAAAACCAGAAACTCAGACACATGACTTCTGATTTTTGAAACGAAATTAATCACTAAATGTTTTCACACTTGAGCTGAGCATATATATGAACTTGCATAAAAAACTTGACTCCCAAATTTCATGCTACTGAAGTAAAACAGACACTATACTCCACATTAGCTACAAGGATTCCTGAGCCCTTGATCTACTTGGGACAATTGAAGCTAATATGAAGGAAATAAGTAAAAGAAAACATTTAAAAATACCAATCCATTACAGTTTTTTAAAAGAGTCCAGTACAATCCAAGTTACTTACAACGAATTACTACAAAATAAAACCTAAACGTATTATAACACAAAGCATCATTGTCATTCGACCTCCACTTGAGACATATAGTGAGAGAGCTCAGAAAAATGTACCTGGAATGAAAGCAAGGAGAAACACCTATGAGTAGGCAGTCAAGAGAGCAGTAGCAGCAACAAATCTATCAGCAAATGAAGCAAATAAACCAAACTCAAGTCCTAGATTCCAATAGTAGGAGTTATCAAATAAATGAGTACATTGATCTAGAGTAAATAACACCAGCAAAACAACCCAAACACCTCAAAAATAACCCTAATACACTCAAAATTGCATCCACCCAAGCATTTGGAATCCTAGCTCCTCAAACACATATATTTCAAGTCTTCTCTAGCTGATTCAAATTAGCAATGCAAATTAACTGTTGAGAATTGGAATTTATTATGAAGAAAATCACTCTAATGAAGTAGCATTTTGGGAAGTTTTAGACTCTAATTATCTTTCAAGATTTCCTGGAAACTTTGGGGATTTTTATATGATTTTCAGAGTGCAGAGGTCATGGGAAGTTTTCAGGGATTTCAGTCTGCCAGGAACCTCTTTATTGAAGGCATTAGGGTGTCCTTTTATATCCAAAGCTTAGGTAAACCCTATCATTTTATGTTTACCCATTAGTCCCTCTTCTTATTTTCTTATTTGCCCTACTAGTCCCTAAATCTTTAGCTTGTTATCCAAGTTGTAACTAACAAAAATCTGAATTTCAGTTTGACCCTTATTCTAGCAGCTTCTAGAGAATTCCATTCTAGTTACCATAGTTTTCTCATGCAAAATTTCCCATGTTACCCTTTTTACCTACTAAAATTATCATTTTGAGTTAATCAAAACCCTAACCGTGTTATTATCTTAATAATCCTAATTCAGCTATAACTAAGTTAACTAAACTAACTCAATAGCTTCTTGAGGATAAAATACAGAACTTAGAAACCAATTACTGATAAAAACTGGGATAATCTATTTTGAATGAATTAAATTAACTAATCAAAACCAAATAGTGGCTCACACAAGCTTGATTAACTATCGAGATCACATGAAACAGAATTTGTTCGAAACGCAAAACCAAATTTACTAACAAATTTAAATCATATTAACAGGAGACCATAAAGAATATACAATCAATCAAACCAGTCAATCAGAACAAAAGGAATAGAAATCGATCCAAAAATAGAACCAGAAGAGATCATGAGAAGAAAAACCCAATTAAAACCTAAAAAAACATCTAAAACAGCTGCCAAGAAGGTCATAGATCAAAGAAGGGAAACTAAGCCAACTAAAATTAAAATTAAAACTAATAAACAACTAAAATTAGCAGAGAAACTAGAAGAACACTAGCATTAATCGAGAAACTAGAAGACAATTTAGGTTAATAGAGAAACTAAAAGAGAAGGCTAAATTAAAACAGAAACCAGAAGAAAAAGACTACAATCAAACAGAAAAACTCAAAAGGCAACTTAGCTTAAGCTTTCGAGGCCAGGGAATCCACATGCATCCTTAAAGTGTTCCGACGATTTTGATATGATATTCGAACCGACAGGGGACGATTTGAGGGCCATGGGTTGCAGATTTGGGATAGGAGGGGAAGGGGACTATATGGTGTTGATTTGGCAGATTTTGGAAGAGGTTGTACTTTCGCCGGATTTTTCAAATTAAAATTCGATAAGTTGTATTTTGATTCGACGGAAAGGGGGTTCAGATTCGGGTAGAGGAGGCAAAGGAGATGCTAGGGTGTCTTTTTGGTGGCCGTCTGACCCATCGCCGCCATGGGCGGCGGACCAGTCGGATCTTTGAATTAATATTCGAGATGATTGGCTGATATTCGAGGGCTGTGGTTTAGGGGGATGGAAAGAGGAGGGAAAGGGGAGCACAGGGTGTTAATTTGGGGTTCATTGGAGCTACGCCACCGGCGGCGACGATTTCCGGTCGGCGGCGGACGACGGAAGAAGGGTGTAGATGGGTGGCATTACATCGGAAATGTTTGGGGTGTTGGAGAGATAGTTTGGAGGGGTGGGGGTGTTTGGATAGTTTATTCTCAAGGGGGCTCAGTTCTGGACCGTTCGATCGCCTGAGATCAACGGTCCAGATAGGGTGTGTTTGAAACTGTTTCATTTTGGTATTGGCAGGGGTGGACTGGGTCAGGGGAATTGATATGGGCTGGGGTTTGGGTAGTGTTTGGGCTAGCCCAAATATATTTTCCCCCTTGGCTTTTTTATATCTCTTTTCGGCTTTTATCTCTTCCTTTGTTTTTTTATTATTATCATATGTTTTTTAGATTTTGTTAAAATACAAAACTAAAAATAATAAAGACCTATTTAAATTCCAAATCTCAACTAATTATTTTCCAAAACTAAATCCTATGATAAATTTGAAAATTAAAAGCATTGCTCTTTTTTTTTCCAAATTAATTCCTAAAATCAAAATTAATTCCTAATAAAATCATTCTACCAGATTAAATTAGTTACTTCTAAATGACAGTTATGACAAATACTTAAATTTGAAAGAAAGACTGCAACAATTCCAAAAATTAAAATTAAAAGCAAAAGGAAACTATTTTTTTTTTTTTTTGTGATTTTTGTGCTTTTGTAAACTCCTAATCACTGATTCATTCCTGAAATATGTACAATTACTCTAAATGCAATGAACATACTTTTGTATTTTTATATGAACTAAAAAATGCGCACCCGAATGCAAGAAAATAAACATGCCACAAAATCAACCAAAAATTAAAAATAATTAAAAATAACAAAAGGGAATAATTTTGAAATTATGGGAGTATTCATATAGGGTAAAATCACGTGCTCACAGGAGACGCACTTCCTAGTTTGAGTCATTGAAGTTTCATCCACAGGAGACACACTTCCTAAATTGTGAGTTTACTCATAGGAGACGCACTTCCTAGTTTGAGTCATTGAAGTTTCATCCCTAGGAGACGCACTTCTTAGTTTGGGTCTTTCAGGATACACTTGTGGGAGACACACTTCCTAAATTGAGAGTTCATCGTAGGAGACACACTTCTTAGTATGAGTCATTGAAGTTTAACCCCTAGGAGACGCAATTTCTAAGTTTCTTTTCACCCTTAGGAGACACACTTCCTAGTCCGGATTCTTCCAGTTATATTTTATTTTAGGATATCCACTTCCTAAATTGAGATTTCACCCCTAGGAGACACACTTATTAGTCTAGGTCTTTCAGGATACACCTGTAGGAGATGCACTTCATAAATTGAGAGTTCATCCGTAGGAGACGCACTTCCTAGTATGAGTAATTGAAGTTTCACCCCTAGGAGACACACTTCCTAGTCTGGATTTTTCCGGTTATATTTTATTTTAGGAGACACACTTCCTGAATTGAGATTTCATACCTAGGAGACGCACTTATTAGTCTGGCTCTCTCAGGATATATCGGTAGGAGACACACTTTCTAAATTAAGATTTTACCCCTAGGAGACACACCTCCTAGTCTTGGTCATTTAAATTCTCCCCTAGGAGACGCACTTCCTGATTTAGTTCATTCATGTTTTATTTTAGCAGACGCATTTGCTAGTCAAAGATTCTTGGTTTTACTCATAGGAGATGCACATCCTAATCTAATCTTTAGTTTACTCACATCATTGCATCTGTAGTATAAGTGGTTTACAATATTGCTAACAACTCACAAATCTTCCTAGTGCAAACTGGGGCAGCAAATTTTGTTTGTTTTGTTTGTTTGATTGCAGGAACCCATATATAGAACAATGGGATACAATTCAAGTTTTGGTAGTCAGGCACCCACATGGAGAATGAGGGGTACATTTCAAGTTTTTTGCAGTCAGGCGCCCACCTGGAGAACAAGGGGATATAATTCAAGTTTTTGTCAATCAGGCGCCCACCCGGAGAACAAGGGGATATAGTTCAAGTTTTGGCAATCAGGCGTCCACCTGGAGAGCAAGGGAATACAGTTCAAATTTTGGCAATCAGGCGCCCACCTGGAAAGCAAAGGAATACAACTATTGTTTTGGCAATCAAGCGCCCACCTAGAAAATAAGGAAAGTAGTTCAAGATTCAAAGGAAGGCAATTCAAGTTTCAAGGGAGAACAACAGCAGTTGTAGGGAATGGAAGCGATTTATGTGTCGATAATTAGGAGCCCGCCTGAAGAACAAAGCAACTCAAAATATTGTTAATCAGGAGCCCACCTGGAGAACAAAACACCAATGTTCAAAAGAAGATGGTTCAAGTTCAACAATCAGGCGCCCACCTGAAGAAAAGGAAAAGCATATCAAATTACAATCAAGTCGGTAACAGAGGAATTTCACCTAGAGAATACAGCTCATGTTTTGGCAATCAGGAGCCCACCTGGAGAGCAAGAAAATGCGGTTCAAATGTTAGCAATCAAGCGCCTACCTGGAGAATAAGATAATTTACTTTAGAATGCAATTCAGGTCAGCAACAAAAGAAGCTCGTAGCAAGTATGCAAGTCAACAGTTCGAGGTGGTCAACAAAAGTTAGTCACAATAAAGAAGAAAAATAAAGGCAAGAAGTGAATCCAAATACAGAAGTTGATGAAGGATGTGAGTTGCTCAAGACATGACTAAAGTCACAAGCATGGTACGTCCAGTTTTGATCCAATAAGCTGAAGAAGAATGAACTAGCACCAGCAACTAGCAAGTGTCAAAGTTCAAATCTAAAGTCTGCATGAAGAACCACTCAAGACTCAAGATCAAGCTTTAGAAAACTTATAGATAGGAATTTATTAACTCGTAGTTGATAGGCTTAGCTAGTCTTCTTCATATTTTGATATTTGATGTAACATCAGGACCGCAGACCGGAACCTCGGCGGAACGGCACCTCGACTGGCTCTCCACCTCGGTATATACTCCATCATATCACTCACCTCGGAACTATACGTGGCCTGATTCCTTTATAGCCAAGGATATGTAGGAAGCTCAAATACAAGGGTTCGTCACATTCTCCTTTCTTTTAGTTTTAGTCTCTCCAAATAAGGGTTGAGTCAAAAAACATGTTCAGTCGTTCTTTGTCTGAAGATACTTCGTATTTCCAGTCAAAGAGGGGCAGTTGTAGACATGTGATTTTTGACCCTCTCCAAGATTTTTTATATTTTAGCATGTAAATATTTAATTTAGGCCTAATATCATTATTTCAGCTAGTTTTTACTCTTTTACTTTATTTCGTCACAAAATAAAAACTACAAAAAATATTTCTTCTTTTTAGTTTGCATATCTTACATAAATTAAAATAAAACATATACAAAAATAGTACCTTATTTTTATTTTTATATAATCTTGAAAACACAAAAAAATAGTTTCACGTCTTAATATAGTTAGTCTAATCATAAACTTAGTTTTATATTTTTATGTTATAATTGTACATAATTTTAGAAAGAGAAATTAGTGTTGGTTCGATACATCCAATTTTTATAATTATTGTAATTTTTTTAGTCTTTGGCCCAATTTCAAGTCCTATTAATACCAAACTCATACCCTTTTAACCTAAATTTCCTCTCTACATAACAAAAATACAGCCTAAGATATAGATGGACCCTAGGCTCCTAAAAGAGCTGAAGAATCCACCGTTTCATCCTACATACCCCACCCCCTGAATATTGTTTCTTCACCCCACCCCAAGGACATAAGGCCTAGAAATCCCTACTTGGAAACCAGCCGCCCAGACTCACTACACACACATACACAATCAAAAAATAAAAAAATGCAAGAAAAGGGAGGGGATGGATGAAATGGAGGTTGATTGGATTTTCAGTTTGGTTTAGGCTTTAAATTATTGATATATATATATATATATATATATATATATATACACACATCTATACAAAGAGATTTCAGTTCCTCTTAAGTTTTCATTTTCGATTCTGCGTATCAAAAGGACCAAAGGGTTTAAATTCTTCTTTGATTTCTCGTTGTGGGGTGCGTTGAATTTGTTTTAGTACGGAGATTTCTTGTCCTGTTTTGTCCGTATTAGTTCTGCTGGAAATCCCTTGTTGCGATGAAGTCCGATTGAAGTGGCGAGTGTCGCTTGAGGTTTACAGTTCTGGTTCGATTGTTGCTATCCTGTTCTTGATCTTTTGCACGTTCAAATTTCGATGCCGGTCTGCCTGTATTCATTTCTGAACACATTAAACTGAAATTGTTCGAATTCAGGATCACCTCTTTCCCTTTAATTCCCTTTATTATAAGAATAATGGTGGATTGATGTATGATAGAGCCGTGGAAATTTGTTCATAGCGTGACGGGTATTTCGATCAATTTTTTCGTAGAATGGAGTTATTTTTTATTTGTGATTTGTGTTTTGATTTATGTTTGAGCGTGAGGTTTGGTTGAATTAGTAAAGTTAATATTGACTGTCATGCTCGAATTGGAAATTCATTCGTATGTGCGTATCTTTTGGGTCTAGTGCAACTATATTCTTGCAAATTGAAGGAGAGCATCTTTAATTTTCTGCATTTGTCCTATTACTTGATTTGGAAATGTGCAATCTTTGATGTTAATTTTAATAGGATCAGTTTGAAACTGTTTGTAGTCTCACCTAGATTTCATGTGTGCAAAGGAAAGAGACGAATGAACTCATATATTAATGTTAAGCTTTCAGTGTTTAAGTTAACGTCCATGTTTCGGTAACTAGAGCGCCACTGGATTTGCATTATAGTTGACTATTTTTGTATCGCCTATAGCAATGGAGAAATGAATGTTGGGAATTAATTTGATTGAGCTTTCAGTGCATGAATTAATGTGTATTTAATTTTCTTTAAGAGTTCAATTGCATAGTACTTTAGGTGGATTAAGTAGAGTGTCTATTGTTTCTTGTTTGGTCTCTTAAATTTGAAATGACTTGGATTATTCGAGAAATTTCATATCTCCCTCGTATTGATTTCGTATGATTTAGACATAAAATAACAAATGTTCGTAGTTTGTTGTAGGCACATTTAATATATTATCATGGTCGTAGTCGTGGACACGTTTGCGTGACGCGATTACGATTTTAAAAATAAAATCGGAGTATGTATTCGCGCAATTTCAGCTAAATTTCCTTAATAATAATAAAGCGTTATTAATTATGGACACGTACGCGTGATATAATTTTTGACGCGCCAAATAAATGGATACACGTACGTGTGACCCATTTCAAGATAATTTTCTAATTAAAATGCGGAAAATGCACATAGGTTGTAAAATTAGTAATTAAATAATTTAATAAGCCAAGTATTATCAAAGCGACCGTGCTAGAACCACAGAACTCGAAAATGTCTAACACCTTCTCCCGGGTTAATAGAATTCCTTCCCCGAATTTTTGTGTTCACAGACCGTAATTAGAGTCAAATTTCCTAGAGTCGGGATTTTAAAGCGATGACTTGGGACACCATATATTATCCCAAGTGGCTACTCTGATTTTAATAAATAATCCCGTTTTGATTGTCACTTAAAATGGAAAAACCTCCCTCCTACGCCCTTCCGGGGGTGTAGGTAAAGAAGGAGGTGTGATAGTCTTCATCACGAGAATGAGTTAAGTTGTTTGAAAATATTGAACCGCCAATCATAACTTTGTTTGATCTATTTAAACCTAACTCTTGGGATCAGTAGTCAATTAGGCAGAGTCGCCAACATGATGACTTGTCCTAGGCCTTTGTCTTGTTCCCTTCGATAATCTTTCAACTGCCTCTCTAGATAATACTTTTGTAAGTAGACTCGACACATTATCTCTTGACTTTACGTAGTCAATCGTGATAACACCACTAGAGAGTAGTTATCTAACAGTATCGTGTCTCTGTTATATGTGACAAGATTTTTTGTTATACATAACTCTCTCTGTCATGCCTATTGCCGCTTAACTATCACAATATTGGTATATATATATACACCAATGGTTAGGGCTAAAATTGAATATCTTTCAAGAAATTTTGAATCCATTCAGCTTCTTTACCGCCCTTATCTAAAGCTATGAATTCATATTTCATTGCAGAACGAGCAGGTGCATGTTTGTTTGGATGATATCCAAGATACTGCTCCACCTTCAATTGTGAAAACATATCCATTTGTGGATTTAACTTTAGAAAATCTGTTAATTCATTTTGCATGACTATATCCCTCGATCACGGAGGGATATTTGTTATAATGCCTCATAATCTTGGGTATATGTCAGATACACCAAAACTCGTTTCATTGACATCCAATGTATTTTATTGGGATTATTTGTAAACCGACTCAGTTTGCTAATGGCACATACTATATCTGTTCGTGTACAACTCATAATATAAATCAAACTTTCCAATACTCTTGCATAGTCTAGTTGTGAATCACTTTCACCTACAACAACAACAACAACTACCCAGTATAGTCCCACAAAGTGGGGTCTGGGGAGAGTAATATGTAGACGGGCCTTACCCCTACCCGAATGGGCAGAGAGGCTGTTTCCAATTGACCCTCGGCTCAGTGAAGGAAAGGAAATAATCACTTTCACCTTCATTCTTTTGAATTGCATAACGCACGTCAGTTGGAGTCTTGGCAATCTTGAAATCAAAATACTTGAACTTGTCAAGTATTTTTTTCAATGTAGTGAGACTGTGATATGCTAGACCTTGTGGAGTCTTGTGAATTCTGATTCCTAGAATCACGTCAGTAACTCCTAAGTCCTTCATGTCGAATTTTCTAGCTAGCATACGCTTAGTAACATTTATATCTGTTATATTTTTGCTCATTATCAACATGTCATCAATATATAAACAAACGATGACTTCATGACCTGGAGTATTTTTAATGTAAACACATTTGTCACACTCATTGATTTTAAACCCATTTGCCAACATTGTTTGATCAAATTTGGCATACCATTGTTTGGGTACTTGTTATAGTCCATAAAGTGACTTAACAAGTTTGCACACTTTATTTTCTTTACCCGAAACCACAAAACCTCAGCTTGTTTCATGTAAATTTCTTCCTCCAGTTCTCCATTTAAGAAAGATGTTTTAATATCCATTTGATGGATTTCAAGACTATACATGACCGCCAATGCCACTGACAACCTAATAGATGTTCTTCTTGTTACTGGCGAGTAAGTGTCAAAGTAACTAAGGCCTTCCTTTTGTCTATAACCTTTGATAACAAGTCTTACCTTATATTTGTCAATAGTGCCAACATCTATTATTTTCCTCTGAAAGATTCATTTCAAACCTAAAGGTTTATTTCCTGGAGGAAGACTAACCAATTCCTATTATGACTATCCAAAACTAATTAAATCTCACTATTGACTGCCTTTTTCCAAAATATTGAATCAGAAGATGACATAACTGCTTTAAAAGTTTGAGGCTTATTTTCAAGCAAGAATGTCACAAAACCTACTTCAAAGGAAGTAGTTTTTCTTTGACATTTGCTATACCTTGAATCTACTTTACTTGATGTATTTTTCTTTGTTCTTCCCATGGTCGTTTAGGTCTTTCATTTAATCACTACCATTCACTTTTATACGAATAGCCGCTTTTAAAGAATTTAGAATTATCTGAATCATTATTGTATTAACATTAATTTCGAGATTATCAGATTTATGAACCAAAAACCGACATGTTTTACTGTTTATAGCATATCCAATAAAAATACAATCTATAATTTTTTGTCCAATTTTTACCCTTTTAGGTAAAGGAATTTGTACCTTTACTATACACCTCCACACTTAGAAGTATTTCAAGTTAGGTTTTCTTTCTTTCCATTTTTCAGATGGAATAGATTGCGTTTTGCTATAAGGTATTCTATGAGTATTCAGTTAGTTGTAAGGATAGCTTCCCCCCATGAACTGTGTGATAAGACGGAGCTTATTAATAAATAATTATCATATCCTATAATGTCCGTGTAACGACCCGATCGGTTGATTTTAGAATTAATGCCCCGATCCCCTATTAACTACTTTTTTCGTATTTATTTTAGCTATTATGATTTGCCGGGAAGATTCCTTTTGAGTTTCAAGAGTATTTTGGGATATTTAATCTTTAAATGAGAGCTTAAGCTTTAGATTATGGACCGTAATCGGAGAAGTGTGAAGACGACTTCAGAATGGAATTCCGTCATTTTTGGCAGCTTCGTTGAGTGATTTTGGGCTTACGGACGTGTTCAGATTGTGTTTTGGAGGTCTGTATCTTATTAAGGCTTGAAATGCTGAAAGTTGAATTTTTGAGGTTTCCGGACCGATAGTGAGATTTTGATATCGGGGTCAGAATCTGATTTCTAAAGTTGGCATAGCTCCGTAGTGTTGTATGTGACTTGTGTGCAAAATTTGGGGTCAATCGGGCATGGTTTCGTTGGTTTCAGCATCAATTGTAGAATTATTGAGGTTTTGAGTTCATTAGGCTTGGATTAGAGGGTGATTCATGGGTTTATCATTGTTTGAGGTGAATTGAGAGTTGGACTGAATTTGTATGATGTTTTAGGATTGTTTGGTATTCTTGGTTGAGGTCCCGGGGGTCTCGGGTAAGTTTCGGATGCTTGACGGAAGCTTAACTAGACTTAGGAATTTCTGAACTTTGCTAAACCTATTGGTTTCGCACCTGCGTTGCTAGAACTTGGTGGGAACTCAAAGGTACAGACTAAGTCGTACGGGCATAGGTCGCAGATGCAGCTCACGGACCGAGAAGTGGGAGCGCATTTGTTAATAGTGGAGTGCAGGTGCGGCTCGAGGCGTTTAATGAAATTTCGCAGGTGCAGGTCCCCATCTGGCGAAGTAGAACTACAGATGCGGACCCATGATCGCAGAAGCGGAAATCGATGGGCAGATATATGAAAAATCAAGGGTTTGAGTTAATAACTTGAAAAATTAAACTGGAGCTCGGGAAAGGCGATTCTGTGGAGATTTTGAAGAGAAGACCGTTGGGTAATGATTTCTAATGTCACGCCCTAACCTCGGGAGGCGCGACCGCTGCTCAATCGAGTGAACCCAACTGAGCAAGCCTTATCAAATACATTCAACCCAACTCAACGCGAATAAGGAAACCATGCTTTCATCGTTTAGACAAGAAAAGACATTGTGTTGAATATTTTTTGTCCATTTTAGGTCACAACATTAAAAGGTAGATAAGTTCCAAGATTCCATACATTTATACTTTAGAGAAGCGGGAGCTAGAATCACAACATAGTTAGTACTCCCATCTAACACCCACACATGACCCACATTTATGTTTACGGAGCCTCTAAGAATACGAAAGACAAGTATAACAATGCAGGCGACAAGGCCCCGGCTATACCTCAAAAGTGAGAGTCCGCAATAGGAGGTGTACTATATAGCCTCTTGAAAAAGAAAGGTGGATCACCAAGATCTTGAGGAGAAGGGTGCTCCGCTACGCACAATCGGTACTATCCGCTATGGAGCCACCTACATTCAATTAAAACAAATGTAGCGCCCCCGGCAAAAGGGACGTTAGTACTATGGAATAATGCTAGTATGTATAACTAAATACCATTTTACTAGAAAGATCTATCAAGCAAGAACAAGTAAATCACAAGAATAAATCAAGGTTTAACAGAACTCTACATCATCAAATAAATGAACCATGTAATCTTGCACATAATTTCCACAGCTTAGGTTGGGGCATTTCTTTCATATGTTCATTACTGTCCTCAATACCGCCGCTATCTTCAGCGGAGTCCGATCACGACCCCATCGGCTAGGTTGCCTCATTTGAGGCATGTTCCTCAATCACTATTTCCTTTCTCTTTCCGAAATTCAATGTTAGCACATTAACACCATGTGTGCGGCATGGTGTCCAATCACAGTTATTGGCTAGGCCACCTTACTTAGCATTGTTCCTTTCTCATCAATCGTCTCACTTGAATCATTATTTCACATATATCATATCCATTCATTGGCACTCAGGGCCTCAATTATCACACTATTTCCATTCTTAATGTTCATCTTGAAATTTGTGGTCTTGGGCACATTCAAAAACATATCAAGTTGCAAACATAAGTAGATTTCACATAGCATATCGACCTCATTTTTAATATTGGCTTATAGTCCAGGCATATCAACACATGATTTGAGTTCTTCACACATCTTTAAATATCAAGGATAGTTCATTACACACATTGAGGCACATCTTTCATATATATATATATATATATATATATATATATATATATATATATATATATATATATATTGTAAACCAATTCATGTGAAATAACAATCGGTACATCAACAAATTCTAGTCTTACCACATTTGCGTAAATGCCAACGGAGCTCAATTTCTAATAAAAGGGGGTTTTAGCCATACATACCTCAATATAGCTTTCCTTATTCTATAAAAAATTTAAGAACTCTTAGCACTTCGATCTATTGTGTAAGAATTACAAATTGAATCGAGAACTAGAGACGTGATTGAGATTCTAGCTTGTTTCAAGCATATTATCAAACATTAAAGGCGCATTGTGATCTTAGGTCCTTTTTGAGAGACATTTCTATCATTGTATACCCCATTTGTTTTCTTTTTAATTTACTTCCTCCCAATACCCTAAGGTTTGATATGCATGCAAGGAACCCATTCTTATACCCATAAATTACCACACTTATGACCCCCTTATAGTTTAGAAATAAGAGCTGAGGTGATGAAGTCTTACCTCTTGGGATGAAGATTGAGGTACCTTCACTTGGTTATCTTCAATGTGTAAGCAAGATTTCATGGAGAAACGTTGATGGGAGACACTTTCCCTCTCTAAGACCCCCCTCTCTCTAAAAGCATCAAAATGAGCCATAACACACAATATATCGATAGAGGGTGGGGTTTAAAATTTAGAAAATTGGAGCCCCCAATCGGATCTGTGATCACAAATGCGGTCCGTATAATGGACCGCAAAATACTTCCCCAAAACAGGACACACTGGCTGAATTTGCACAGAAATGCGGTCCGTATTCACGTTCTGCGGTTGCAAAGTGCACTATTGAACTGACCTTGACAAACTCCTAAGGAACTTATGTGACGACTATGCGGTCCGCATATTGATTATGCGATCGCATAATGGACCGCATAATTGACTTTAATTTGGCCAACCTACTGCTCATTCTACGACAGATATGTGGTCCGCATACCTGGTATGCGACCGCATTCTCGATCGTAAAATTGCATCTTCTGGAAAACTTTAAATTTTTTGATTTTTAAATTCATAGATCAGTACAAAAGGGTCCGAAAACCTATATTCATAATTTAGCACTACGAGCTTTTAAGTGTTGAGTGGAAAAATTCACGGGCCTCACACCTAATCCCCTTTTGATTGTATCATATTAATCTAAGCTTAAATTCCTCAACTAATTTCGGATTTGGGGTTAAAAATTGAGGGAATTGAGAAAAAGTTCTTAGGCGAGTTTTGGGATTTTGATTGAAATTTTGGTATCGGTTTTTGGTATGGTTAGACTCGTGAGTGAATGGGTGTTCATAATCTGTAATTGTTACCCGATTCTGAGACGTGGGCTCGGGAAGGATTTTTGGGCGTTTTTCTATTTTCTTAACTTAGCTTCGATTCCTTAATCAAAATTTTTTGTTTGTAGTTATATTTATATTATGAAATTTATTTGATTATATTTGGGCCACTCGGAGTTGGATAATCATGAAAAGAGCATGATTTCAGAGTGATTTGAGCTGGTTCGAGGTGAGTGGCATACCTAACCTTGTGTGGGGGAACTCCTCTTAGGAATTGGTATTGTTGTTAAATGAATACCATATATGTGAGGTGACGAGTTCGTAGTGATAATTGTTGGAAAAACCCCATTTTCATTAAGTAAATATCTGTGTTTCCTTTTTGTTGAACACTACTTGTGTTTTAAAGCCTACTATTTAGTTTAGGAAAGCATGCCTAAGTGATTTAGTTGTTCTATCTGCTTAAGCTGTTTAGTTGAATTATGTGCAGCATGTTTAGAATAGAAACCTCTGCTTTCTTGGTACGAACTTGAATAGAACCATCGATTCTTTTCTTGAGACTGTTGTGTGTTTACTTAGGACTACAGGATGATATCCCAAGAGATCCCCGTGCACATTCATATTTGGGACTACAGGACGCCATCCCGAGGGATCCTCTTGTACTGGATATTTACTTTGGGACTATGGATTGGTATTTCGGGAGATTCTCCTACATATTTATGATTCGGACGATGGAACGATATGCCAGGAGATCCTCTGCACATTTACGTTAGGATTACGGGATGATATTCTAGGAGATCCCCTATTGATATATTTTGTGTACTGAGTTACATTCTTTTTGTGTTTTTATTCTTTATCGACTGTTAGTATTTTAATTATACCACCACATTTCATATTGTTTTACCTTGTTCTTTGTATATAACTAGTAGGGCTCTGACCTTCCCCGTTACTACTTGATCGAGGTTAGGCTTGCCACTTACTGGGTACTATTGTGGTGTACTTCTGCCCTTTCCTGCATATCTTTTTCATGTGCAGATCCAAGTTCTTCTGCTCAGCCGTTCTATCAGTGAGGCAAGCGATATCAGAGAGTTCGAGGTGTATATGCCGTGTTCGTAGACCTAGAAGTCCTTCTTCATTCTCCCCTTTAGCTTTAGATTTCCTGTATTTACCTTCGATTAGACATTCTGGAGTTAGAATACTATGTAGTTTTCTCTAGAGTGTAATTGCATGAGATTCCAGGTTTTGGGAGTTTGATTCAGTTTGGAGAGTGTGTATTGTATATGCCGAGCGGTATATTAGACTCTTTTATTATGTTGTACCTGCAACTTGCTAGATTTGTATTTCATTTCCTTTTTTTTGTAATTTGTTGGGCTTACCTAGTTGTAGAGACTATTTGCCGTCACGACAGTTCTTGGAGGGAGAACTTGGGTCGTGACAGTCCGGTTTTCCTTTCTGCAATTCCATTGGATTGAGGTGTGTAAGAGTAGTAGTTTGATGGATAATTCCATATTCTAAACATATTTCTGCAAATGGAGATTCATATTATCCACCCCAATCACTTCTAATCCTTTTGACCTTTTTATTTAATTGATTCTCCACTTCATTCTTGTATTGCTTAAATGCTTCAATTGCTTCATCCTTATTATTAAGAAAATAAAAATAACAATATCGAGTGCAATCGTCAATAAAACACTTTTTTCTACCTCGAGATGGTGTCGACTTCATATCACAAATGTCAGTATGAATCAAGTCTAAAGGATTTGAATTCCTTTCAATAGACTTATAAGGATATTTCACAGACTTAGATTCAACACATATTTGACATTTTGATATATTACTCAAATTTAGGAAATACTTCTAAATTAATTAACTTTCGCAAGGTTTTGTAATTGACAAGTCCTAAACGAATATACCATAAATTACTTGACTCAAATAAATAAGAAGAAACTAAAATTTTATTAATACTGTTAACAACCATTAAATTGAGTTTAAAAAAGCCCTCTATGAGATGGCCCTTTCCGACATATATTTCATTCTTGCTTACAACAATTTTGTCAGATACAAATACATACTTGAATCCATTCTTAACAAGTCAAGAAGTTGAAACTAAATTCTTCCTAATAATAGGAACATGAAGAACGTAGTTGAGCATTAACACCTTACCAGAAGTCATCTTCAGGAATATCTTTCTATAACCCTCAATCTTGGTTGTTGCAGTATTTTTCATGGAAAGCTATTCTTCGAGACCAGCAGTAGGGCAAGTCATAAATGTTTCTTTGATAGCATAAACATGTCGAGTGGCTCCAGTGTCAATCTGCCACTCCTTCGGATTTCTAACTAGGTGTCACGATCCGAGTTCACCCTCCGTGAACCGTAGTGATGGCATCAAGTCTTTACGACTAGGTAAGCCTAAATTTGCTTAAAAATAACTAAACTTGCGGAAGTAAAACAATTTAAAAACAGGAATAAAGAATTAATAGTGTTTAAATGGCCGCTCGGCACACACCATATATAAAAACTCAAAACCAATATATAAGTCCAAGACCCGGAAACCCACGAATCACAATCTAAGAAGTACTACATAGCTCTAACTCCAGAATGTCTAAATAGAATAGAAAGAACAATATAGAAGGGAAAAACATTAAAAGCAGAAATAGAAAGGGACTCCTCGGTCTGTGGACGCGACATATATACCTTGAAGTCTCTACAAAAGTGCCTCGCCTCAAGGATGATAAGACTGAGTGAAAGTACCTGGATTCTGCACATGAAAAACATGCGCAGAAGGGGCATAAATACACCACAGCGGTACTCAATAAGATATAAGGGCCCTACTAAGATCAAATAAGATATAAGGGTTAACAGTGTAACTAAAACAGTATAAATAAGTGCAACGATAGGAAATAACATAAAATTATAAGAACAACAATAGCCAGAACAGAGACAAACAAACAACGGAGAGAAGTACAGCTCAACACAGAGATAACAATCTGGGCATCTTCCAGGATACCGTATTTTAGTCCCAATTACAACTCTCCAGTGGATCTCCCGGGATACCATCTCGTAGCCCATCATATATATGTCCGAAGGATCTCTCGAGATCTCGTGCCGTAGTCCAACTATCAATGCGCGAGGATCTACTAAAATCTCGATCCGTAGTCCTGAATATAAATACCAAGTATTGGGGGAAGCTATTGGGTGCATTCCCATAGTTCCATATAACTGTGCAGGGGGATCTATTAGGAATCTAACCCGCAGTCCCAAAATTAATGTGCAGGGGGGTCTATCGGAAGTTTAACTCGCAGTCCCAAAGTAAAGAGACCAGGGGGAGCTAGTGGAATTCCACATCCGTAATTCTAATGTAAATACGCAACAGTAGCAAGAAAGTATTCAGAGAAGGGAAATTTCATATCAAGGCAACAAATAATTCTAGCCTAGCATGCTGCACAGAGATTAGGCAAACACATTGAACAACTGAAGCAATTAAATTACTTGGACATGCTTCCCTAGGCTTGTGAGCATGTGATTTTTGCCTCGTTGAAATTACTCCTACAGAATTCTCAAACTTAGGATTTTGCCTTCTATTATTTATTTTTAGGATTTAATTGCGCATATCAGTGTGTGTTTTCACTGATGCATGCATGACAAGTCATAAAAAATACAAAAACAATTGCATAAAGCATTAGGAACATATTTTGTTAAATTAATTGGTAATTAAGTTTTATTTTTGCAACATATAAAATCACAAAAATCAAGTAGTTATTTTGACATTTTATTGTTTAGCATTTTATGGTTAATTTTCATTTTTGCATTTTTGATTAATTTTGCACATTAGGTAGTTATTAGTGTGACTTAGCCTAATTGCAATTTTATAAATAAAATTAGGAAGTAATAAATAAGAAAAAAACAAAAAAATAGATAGAATTTAAATAATTAACCCAGGCTCGCCATAATTAGGCCAAGCCTGGGTGGCCCAAAACACTATACCCGGTCAAATTACCCAAAACCCAGCCCAATAACCCATCTTTGACCCAGTCCACACAAGAGACGCGGGCAGTACATTTCAGCCATTGGTCACAACCAATCCTACGGTCCTTAAGCCCCTTCCCCAAGTCCCATATAAGTGTCGTAACATTTGTGTATATTCAGAGACAAACACTCACCATCCTCGTACCTAACAACACCGGTGTAACACCACCCCTCAGCCACCGTCAATCCACCGACGACCATTCCTCAACCACCGCAACGGCGCCGCCGGAAATCACCTCACCGCGGCGGCCGACCACCAAATGGACCCAGATTTACACTACTAGAACTTCTCAACCTCCTCTTTCCCCTCCTTCCATCAGTTCCCCTCAAATACCTCCCCAACTCGTCGAATATTTGAGAGAAGAGTCGCCGGCTCCACCGTCTTCGGTGACACCAACCCCAAACTGACCCAAAATAACACCTCTGAACCGCCTCTTTCCTCTCTTCCCAACCATCTAAGCCCCGTCCCTCGAATCCTCCCAGACCTTGTCGAATTTCAAATCGAAGATTGCACCCAAACCCTAAACTCACTAGAACCCCCTCAAACTGGTCCCTAATGACTGTCTCTCCTTCCCCATCTACAACCCCACGACCAGTGGCCCTCAGATACAACCAGACAGGACCAAAGCCAGGTCTGCAGCCCAGATCCGTCCCAAAGTTACTCAACCCTAGCCTAAATACCCCCTTCTCCTTTCCAACAATGAGACAAGGGTCTCAAAATACCAAAGATCATCTCAGAAAAGGTCGAAGAACCTTGAGACTTGAAGGAGTCCGATTTTAGGGTTATAACACTGAAAAGAAAGCTAAGTTTCCTTATTTCTCTTCTCAGCATTTTAAATATCCTTTGTCTGTCTTTTGATTGCTTTAATTTCTAGGATTCTTCTTTATTTTTCTTCTGAGCGTTTTAATGTCCTTTGTTATGTCTTTTAGTTGTTTTAATTTCTTGAGTTATTCCTTAGTTCTCTTTTGAGTGTTTAATTTCCTTTGTTCGTCCTCTAATTACTTTAATTTCCAGTATTCCTCCTTATAATTGCTTTAGTTTTCTGCTGAGTTTTTTCTTTTAATATTTTTGCCCTTATAAATTGTTCTTCCTTAGTTCTTTTCTGAGTGTCTTAATTTCTTTTGTACGTCTTTTAATTGCTTGCTTGTTCGTCTTCTAATTACTTTAATTTCCTGTGTGCTTCCTTGTAATTGCTTTAGTTGTCTTCTGAGTGTTTTCATTTGTCTGTCCTTATAATTGCTGTATAGTTTCTTTTGGTTCTCTTCTGATTGTTTTGGTTCTTCCTTTCGTTTGCTTCTAAGTTTCATCAATTTTTTATGCAAAGGCATGCACCCATTTACTCGTCTGTTAGATTTTTCTGGTTAGTGACTTCCTTCCTACCATATGTTTCGGTTTTAACATTGGATGACCTGCTTCTAAATAGTCCGCTTGATATTTATTTTCATGATGGTCTCTGAATAAGCATGCTCTGATTTTTCATTTCTTCTGGTCCCAAAATCGATTAGTATCCACGTGTTTCTGAAGGTTGTGATGATTAGTTTCATCTTTGTTCTAAGAAATTTAAAGTCCACATTGTGATATTTGCTTGAGTCTATTTGTTGCATTGATCAAATTTTAACCCTTGGTTGTTTGTTTCTGCATAATATAGTATGCAATTCAGAATTTGATATTGGTTTATAATGTGAAGTAGTTAACTAGGGTCAGTTTCTGAACCAAATAGATAGGAACCAGGGTTTTAAAACGCTTAGGCCAGTAATTAGGAAAAGATGACCGGGGTATTAAGGGAATTTGAACATAGGGAATCTTGTAACAAACTCCTGGAACATTCTAGTGAGGGTTCAAAGTGTAATTTCCGTTAATTCTGCCCCAAAACTTGAGACAAGACTTAGAAAATCGAGGGTCATTTAGGCAAAACAGAAAATGAATAAAGTACTAAAAGGAAAACAAAAAGATTTTGTTTCCCTAAAGGATTTAGTTATAAAAGGAACATCTGATCATTTACAAGGGAGGATTTCTTTTTGGGATTTTTTTAGTTAGAGATGGAGAACAATTTTTCAGATATAGATACACATTAAGACACACTTTCATATAATATTCAGCTGAAATCAATTCCAATTTTGGTTCTTGTGGTTGAGTCTTTTTTAATAATCGAAGCTCTACTCATTATAAGTGGAGGATGGATTGATGCATGTGCATTTTTGAGTTGCTAGGGAAACCTGTTATTATCATTTACCTCTAAAATCATTGTAAGTTCCTGGGTTTTACTGGTTATTTGGCTGTTTTGTCTTGCTTACTATTCGCTTAACTTTGCTCATACGTTCTTCTTTTCTGCTGTAATTCCAGGTATCATTCTCACTCAAATCTGGAAAGCATAGCTGTACATGTTCGAAGTCATAACTGATAATGAAGACAATCTTATTTTATGTATCGATGCCATATTATAATCATTATTAATTTCAGTAGCATTTCTGATATTGTAACATGCATAAATGTGTAATAATACTGGACCGTGCTTTGACTATAATTTTAATTTGTTTAGATTTAGTAGTTTTAAAGTAGGTCACTCCATAATTTACTCGATGTTTATGATTTATTCTATAAGAATGTAGGAACTTGATGTTTGTGCATGTACTCTGAACGATGAGTACATCACTTCCTTCCTTTAGATGCCAGATCTAAATTTGAGTTATAGCTTATTAATTTGTTAATATAAAATCATTATCAGTATGTTTTAAAAAATGATCAGTTATACAATGTCAACAGCTGTAGTATAGCAAATAGAAGTGTTGTTATCATCCTCTATGATGGACTTGTAATCCAACGTTTCTGGGGTCAAACGGAAGGCCCAAACTGCTACTAGTTGTAAATATAAAGAAATGCATTTCCTGGGGTCAATATTAAATGAAGTCCAAATTGCAAAACTAGCCATGAATGAGGCTGAAAATTTAGATACCGAAGCGTTTCTTTTTTTGAATATATCCGTCACATATGAAATAATTAGGATATATTTCTAGAGACACGTATAATTGAAAACAATAGTCACTTTAGGCTACCTTCATAAAATTAAGTGAGCCTCTCAACAGAATAATTCACTATGTGAGCTCCTAAACCGTAATAAAAATGTATAGAAATTTGGAGGTGCTGTTTAGCGAATTTCACGGCCTTCCATAAATTTTCAAATGCGTAGTTGCTATAGGCGCGACATTTTAATAAGATATCTTACTAAATTCGGGTGCGCATTTATGTGACCCAAAATCCAAGTCTCAATGGTGTTAAAATGTGTTGAGAATCCGGGTGCATTTATGTGACGTGGTTCGAGACATATTTTAATAACGTTGCAAATATTCCTAAAATGAAGAAAGCGATTAATAATTTTTTTTAAAATTTTCATTGTAGGACAAACATGTATATGAATCAGGGAATTATCCATTTATAAAAGTTTAAGCGACCACGCTAGAACCACGAGATCCGGGGTGCCTAACATCTTCCCTCGGGTCAACAGAATTCCTTACTCAAGAATTTCTGGTTCGCAGACTCCAATTGGCTAGTCGAAAAATTTCCTCAATTTGGGATTGTAAAATAATACGGTGACTTGGGACACCAAAATCCAAACCTATCCCAAGTGGCGACTCTAAATAAATAAATAATCCCATTTCGAATAATGTCACTTTAATTGGAAAAACTCCCTTATACGTATTATCCTTCGGGGTAGCCGTGAAAAAAAGGAGGTCTGACAGCTCTGGCAACTCTGCTGGGGAACAAAGAACCCCGAATCTCTGGTTCAGGTTTCAAGAATTTGAGCTTAGAATAACTATTATATTTGGCTTCTTCTAATTTGCTTACATGTTCTATGCTAAGTAGTAAATGCTTTACCACTTTGATATTATCTGGACTGTTCATATAAAATGCTACTTCAGGGATGTGCTTACTGGTTGAGACGCCCTATTCTGTTAGTGTCATACCTAAAGTAAGAAAGAAGCCGGAAGTTACTAAGCCGGATGGCCTTTTGGTTCCCCGTACGTAGCCCCCTCCTCGACTCGAGTTGTCCACTTGGGTGCACTGTCTAGACCCTGTACCGAGGTTTTCAACTTTGAATAAACTCGACCTCATGTCGTATCCCTAGTAGGAAAGCATATTTGCATCATGAATTTGACTTAGGGGACTCAATACAGGGGTTGGGTCCGTCTAGGACAGGTGATCCGAAATGAAAAGACCATCCTGATGCATATTACGTGCTACTTGTGCATTCATTTGCTTTGGATTCGCATGTTGACTGGCTTGAAATCTGAGAGCTATTGAGATAATTCATTTGAAAAACAACTGATGCCCGAATAGCGCCGGAATGCTGCTGAATTTAAAAAAAAAAACAGAAAAGGGGGAAAATGCAAAATACAAAAGGGGAAAGAAATAAAGAAAGTTTTTAAAATATCTTTGGGTTTTTGTTTTGCCGGGTCCAACCGTTCTTTTGCAAAAATTCCAAAAACAAGAAAAAAGAAACAAAATCTTGTCCATTTGTTTCGAAATAAATCTGGTGATGCCATTAATACCGTAGATAGCCGAATGTTACAGGCGGTGAGAGCACGGAAGATTTCGGACATGATCATTGGAGCGAGGGTACTTTTAGCTTGGGTCATTAAGGTGCTAACAACCCCTGCTAGTCAATATTCCCATCCTTTCACAGGAACACTAGAAGACACAAGAAAAATACCATGAACACAAAACATTGATGCTCCTCCCATTTGAGTTGATTTCCTTTGCTACAAAAAAGACTTTTGGCCACATCGAAGGATTCAACAACCCAAAAGTCTTATTTGTAGCAAAGGAAATCAACTCAAATGGGAGGAGAATCGATGTTTTATGTTCATGGTATTTTTCTTGGGTCTTCTAGTGTTCCTGCAAAAGGATGGGAATATTGACATACGGATAGCAAGGGTTGTTAGCACCTTAATGACCCAAGCTAAAAACCCTCGCTCCAATGATCTTATCTGAAATATTCCGTTCTCTCACCGTCTGTAAAGCAGGAGGAGACTTCTTCGAGGGATGTAATTTGTTGCTGCAAATATGGATGATCGAGCATTTATGCCACCGGCCTCGGTTCATGAATTACGGGTCGCCAACAAAGAGCTGCATAGAAGAATTCTGCAACAGGGTTGATGGGTTCAAAGTACCTGAGGGTGTCACAGAATAGGTGTCGCATCTCCGGGTCATCTCTGCAAATCAGATAGAGTGGACATTCGGGTGGCTCCCTATGGATGAAGTTGTGTATATGCCGGCAACCGGACCGCATTTCCTTTTGATGGGTCTCCAAAGTATCCAGCCCTATGCGCCATATAGAGTGCTGAGACAATTGGGTAGATGCCAAATGATCCCCAGGGACGAGGATATTAGGCGTCATGCGGTTGAGATAAGCCCAAATGATCAATTCCTGAAGCCGTTGTACGCCAAATCTGGAGTGCCAATACTTGACAGCCGATACTCGAGTGCACGACGTATCTAAAGGTGAGATTGCACCGGGGTATGTTGCTTGGTACGAGAGAGACATAGAGCCTGGGAGGCCGACTAAGAGACCACATCTCCAAGAATTTTTTGAGACATCGCAAGGGCAGTGGGATTGGGTAGCCAAGGAAAATGAATATATGGCTACTATAGGAAGGCTGGAAAGGCAAATCCAAGAGTTGCAATTTGAAAACAGTTTGCAAGCTGCACCCAATGAGGGAGAAAAGAAGATATTGACCAAAAAAATGAATCCCTACAAGCCCAAATCCAGAAAATAGAGGCAGCCACAGAAAATCCTCCTTGAAGCACAAAAGATGAAAAACTCATAGAAAATTTGCGGCGTAAAATAACCGAATATGGGTTCGACCTGAATAAGGCGGAGGGCGAGCTATCTAGGGTTCGGAAGCAATAGATCAAAAGTGCAGAGGAGCGAGCCCGCATCCTTGATCAATTAAAAGAAGGAAATAGCGATGAGATTGTTGGTTTAAAGCGAAGGGTCATCATGACTGAAAACAAAATGGCCAAGTAAGCCAGGGACTTTAAAGCCGAAAGAGAACATTGCTATGCAAAGATAGTAGGATAAGAAAGGGATTTGCGGCAATTCCAAAAGCAAAATCAAGTAGCAGAACGAACTCTAGAAGCAAGGGCCGAGCAAATTGGGCGTCTATTACAAGAAAAAGGTGTTATAAGGGAGAGGGTATGGGCAATCGCAGAATATATTACCACAAAATGCAACCATTGTGAGGACATGATGAAATCTATGTTCTTTGCTACCGCCATGATATTTGTTCGTCTAGTGATGGAAGATCTGTACTACCTCCAAGGAAGTTTAGCACGCAAGCCTGCGGCAAGGCCGGACGATGCCCCGCAAGCTCCAAAAGCATTTGAAGTCTTAATGTACTCATAAATTTATATTTTCTTAAAAGAGTCTTTCTTTTACGCACCTTTCGAGTCTGTAAGTTTATTCTGTCCCATTTTGGTAGTTGCCTTTAACTTTGCTAGCTTTTGTAATCAAAGTTTTCATCTTTGTAAAAATTGAAAATCCCAAAATATCCTATTATTTACATTTTACCATGTACTACGCTCGTTCTAATTTATGCCGTGTCATGATACGCAGGAAATATTTATAAGATTCGACCGTATTCTTTAAAAGAGGAAAGCTAATAAATAAGAAGTAGAAAAAAGGGAAGTTCAGAATAAATGTCGGGATGGCGCATGCGACCCTTGCAAGCATATAGAAACCCGTCAACTGTGTAGGTGAATCATACCTAACATGCAATTTCCTGTTTGTTATCTATCCCAACCTAACAATTTGAAATTCTAGTTTCCAGTCCATGTTTTTAAAGAACAGTGATTGGTTTGTGGTAAGCTGGCCTCACACAGATAGTTTAGTAGATCAAAATGAAGTACAGAGATGTCATCCGAAATGACTCTACCAGCAGCTTCCATCCTAGAGGACAGCCCAATTGCGGGGATCCCAGCCTCAGAATCCGCGGCGGCTGAAGAAAATAGGATCCTTCGACTCAGAGTTATGGAGATGTGGGACGCTTAGACAAATGGAAAAGAACCTCCAAATGCTATCCCCGGATTTCCTGAGCTTTTCCCAAGGTCGGGGGTACCTCCACCATCCCCAACAGCCAACAAATATCCTCTTGGGGCAGCCTACGATTTCAACAACCTTTGTTGGAGAGCCTTCTGAAGCCTGTCCTCCGATGTTCACATCTGGCGCAGTTTCTAATATTTTTACGGCCCCTCCGTGTGTAGCCACCACACAGCCTGCGATGCCGAGGCCCATGTTTGATCCTGCAACTCTCACATTTCAAACACCCTACTACGAAACCGAGCCTCCCCCATACCCCACATACAACTATCCTCAACCAGCATACAAACTCACACCGGTACAGGACAAAACCCCTAAGACACCTGAACAAGATGAAATAAAATGAAGGATGAAAATCCTTGAACAGAGTTTGAAAAACATGCAGGGATTCAGTGGGCAAAAGATCGTGTCATACTCGGATTTGTGCATGTTCCCACACGTACATCTTCCCCTGGGGTTCAAAATGCCAAAGTTTGAAAAGTACGATGGCCACGACGACCCTATCGCTCATTTGAAAAAGTATTGCTACCAACTGTGTGGGGTAGGTGGAAAAGAAGAACTACTGATGGCATATTTTGGGGAGAGTCTAGTAAGCATCGCTTCTGCATGGTACATGGACCAGGATATCACTCGATGGCATATTTGGGATAACCTCGCTCGGGATTTCGTAAGGCAGTTCCAGTATAACATTGACATTGCCCTGGACCGGAATTCTTTGGCCAGCTTGAAAAAAAAACCTTCAGAAAGCTTTAGATAATATGCTATCAAGTGGCGCAAACAAGCGCCAAGAGTAAAGCTACCCATGGACAAGACAGAAATGGTCGCTGTTTTCTTACAGGCGCAAGAGGCAGATTATTTTCAAAATATGATGTCCGCAATGGGCAAACCTTTTATGGTAGCAATTACGATCAGTGAGATTGTAGAAAATGGCCTAAGACGGGAAGAAATCTATGTCAGTCCACCATAAGGGCAACCTCCTAGGCCATCCAAAGCGGGGTAGGAGGATTCGCAAGAAAAAAAAGCAAGAGGAAGTGTCAATGGCAGCCTCCGGAATGAGGAGACATCATGCTCACGGACCTATATTCTCAGAAAGGACCTCGCAACATTACTATCCCCATCAAGACATGCATTATGTTCCTCAACCTTATGCAGTTATAAATGCCCAGCCATTTGCTCGACCACAACAACAGGTCAACAGAAACCAAGCCCCAAGAAATCAGCCTCCCCAAAATCACTATAATCCCCGCCCTCCACAAAATAATTACCGTCCGAGGGAACCACCCAGGAGACAAAACTTTACTCAAATAGGGAAATCTTATGCCAGCTTATTCCCAAAATAGGTCCACATGGGTCTCTTACAGCCCGTGCCACCGAACAGGCAGAACCCCGAGTCACCTTCCTATCAAAGGGGCATACGCTGTGCTTATCATTCCGGGGCTAAAAGACATAACACCGAAAACTGCTGGACTCTGAAACGAGCAGTCGAGGATTTAATAGAACATGCTGAGAGATGAAGATGTCCCGAACGTAACCAACAACCCGTTGCCAGCTCACAACAATGGGCCAGCCATCGGAATGATTTGTGAGGACAAAGAATTTGACCTTGCCCTAAAATCCATAATAGCCATTGTTAATACAGATTGAAAACCAAAAGTTATCCCAAAGAAGGTTAAAGAAAAGGAAATGAGCAAAGTAAAGCATCCAGAAGTAGAGAAGAAGTCTGAAATCAAAACTGAGAAGACTCCTACCAAGGAAACAATACTTTACATCCCACGAGGGCGTCAAGAAAGACAGCCTACTTTGAGTCCCCCAAGAAGGTTTGAGTTGAACAAAATGATGTATGTACCCAAGGGGGTTTTGTGGTACGAGGACAGATTAAACCACCAAGGCTGGATGGGCCCGTGGTAATTAGTCGCGCGCCTCAGAAGCCAATGACAAACCCTTCAGTAGTCCCGTGGAATTACCAAGAAACCATAGTCACATACAAGGGCAAAGAGATCTTTGGGGAAACTCAAAAAGGCCATCCCACAAAGAAATATTCGGATATGGAAGAAGTGAACGTTGCCAGCAAACGGCGGTTTCCACCCAAAAAGCCTGTAAATACGAAAGAAGCAGAAGCCTTCTTTCAGAAAATTAAAATGCCAGAATATGAGATGGTGGATCAGCTCCGGAAGTCTCCCGAGTAAGTCTCTTTATTGTCATTACTGATGAAATCTCCAGAGCACTAGAAAGCGTTGGCCAAAACCTTAAATGAAGCTTACGTACCGGTTGGAACCTCCGTGGAACAATTGGAGAAAATAGCAGTAAGATTCTTTGCTATTAATCAGGTTAAATTTAGCAAGAATTATTTACCTCAAGAAGGGGCTGCCCACAACAAAGCCTTGCACCTCACCGTCAATGCAAAGAGTGTGATGTTAAAAGAGTAATGATAGATGGAGGTTCTAGGTAGATATATGCCCACAGTAGATATTACAGAGAATGGAGATTGGAACAGAGAGGATCCGTCCCAACAATGTGCGTGTCCGAGCCTTTGATTGAATCAAGAGGGACACCATAGGGGAAATTGACTTAATGTTGACCATTGGTCTGGTCGATTTTGAAGTGACAATTCAAGTATTAGACATGGACACATCCTATAACTATCTCCTAGGAAGGTCGCAGATTCAGGCGGCAGGAGTGGTGCCTTCTACTCTGCACAAAATGATTAAGTTCGAACATGAAAACGAGGAGATTGTGCTCCACAGAGAAGATGAACAATCAATTTACCGTGATCCCTTCCTGTGCCTCGAAGCCGAAGAAGGAAGTGAGCATATAGTTTACATGTGTTTTGAAATTGTGGTAGCCGATCAATATGAAGAAGGCAAACCACTCCCCCAGCCTTTCCTCTCTAACGCCTCAATCATGGTGGCAAGAGAGATGACACGCCAAGGTTTTAAGCCAGGCAAGGGACTCGGAAGTTCTATACAAGGCATAACTAAGCCGTTCGTTGTGTCTTCCGCTGAGAAGTTTTTTGGGCTAGGCTTCCATCCAACGCCATAAGACATCACAATGGGCCAACCGTAGGAAACGTCGTGGATGGGCTTTACCACAACCCCTACCCCACTTGTACAAAACATTTGTAAAACCAAAGTACAGTGAGGAAGAAGAAGACGAGACCTTCACAACAGAGGAAATTGAGGAGATATGTGGAGCGATGAGGAAATTACTGTATGAAGCCAACATGGTCCAGCTTGGAGAAGGCTCAAGCACTGCTAAAGAGCTCTATATGGGACCGGATTCCAAGCTGTAAAACTGGAAGGCCATGCCTTTCCAAGTCAGGCAGGAGGCCCAGTAGTTCTGCTTGCTACCTTTTCATGCATCACGAGTTATTTTAGGGTGTAACTCGGATGTTTTTCTTTAGCATTTGGTCCTTTAAATTCCAGGTTTAAACCCTGTTATCATACAATTTCAAAGAAATGAAATCAATATTTCATCGTTTGCACTTCTCTATCTTTCTCTGATTTTTGTTTTTCTTCTATTTCATTTTTTCTTCTTTCTGTCCAATTAATGCGGCTTTAAATAAAACGACATGCTCGCGGACTTCATGCCACGACCCAAACATGCTGCCCATCTGTGAAATAATGAACCAAGATCCGGAGTATGATGAAGAAGAGGCTTTTAGGGAAATCAACCGAGAGTTGGAACTCTTTGAAAATAAACCTATGCCGAACTTAAACGATACCGAACCGGTTAACTTGGGCGATCCGGGTGAAATCAAGGAAACCAAAATAAGCATCCATGTGAATAAAGAAATCCGGGATTCACTGGTTCAACTTCTTTTGGAATTCAAAGATTTATTTTTGCTCTTACGATGATATGCCTGGGCGGAGTGTTGATCTAGTGGTTCATAAGTTTCCCACAAACCCCGAAAGCTCTCCGATCCAACAAAAACAAAGAAATTTCAAACCTGATGTCAGCGATAAGATCAAAGAAGAGATCACAAAACAGCTAGAGGCGGGGGTAATCCGAGTGGTTTGATACACCACATGGTTGGCCAATGTGGTCCCGGTAACGAAGAAAGACGGAAAACCTCGAGTGTTTGGATTACAGAGATTTAAACAAGGCGAGTCCCAAGGAAAACTTCCCTCTACCCAACATCCACATCCTTATCGACAAATGTGCCAAACACGAGATACAGTCCTTTGTAGATTGCTACGTAGGAAACCACCAAGTGTTGATGGATGAGGAAGATGCTGAGAAAACTGCCTTCACCAAACCTAGGAGAACTTATTGTTACAGAGGTATGCCTATCGATTTAAAGAACACTGGCGCAACATATAAGAGGGCCATGACCACCATTTTCCATGCCATGATGCATCAAGAAATAGAAGTATATGTGGACAATGTGATCATCAAGTCCAAGACTCAGGGTGATCATGTAAAGGACTTAAGAAAGTTCTTCGAAAGGCTTCCCAAGTATGACTTGAAATTGAATCCAGCCAAGTGTGCATTTGGGGTCCCGTCAGGAAAACTTCTAGGGTTCATTGTCAGCCGAAGAGGTATCGAGTTGTATCCGACCAAGATAAAATCCATTCGAGAGCTACCTCCTCCAAAGACCAAGAAGGATGTAATGAGCTTATTGGGAAGATTGAATTACATCAGCCGATTCATCACCCAGTTGACTTGCACATGCGAACCCATATTCAAGCTATTGAAAAAGGATGCGGTAGTTAAATGGAATGTTGAGTGTCAAGAGGCTTTTGACAGAATCAAACACTATTTGTCCAACCCACCAGTTTTAGTCCCGCCGGAACCGGGAAGGCCACTATTCCTTTATCTAACAGTCCTGGAAAGCTATTTTGGTTGTATTCCCGGGCAGCATGACGCCATGGGAAAGAAAGAGCAGGCCATCTATTATTTGAGCAAGAAGTTTACTAGTTACGAGGCCAAGTACACACTACTAGAAAGAACCTATTGCGCCTTGTCATGGGTGGCTCAGAAGTTAAGGCATTATCTGCAAACTCATACCACCTACCTCATAAACAAGCTGGATCCATTGAGGTATATATTCCAAAAACTGATGCCCACAGGGCGATTGGCCAAATGGCAAATCCTGCTCACCGAGTTCGACATAGTTTATGTCACTCGTACTGCAATGAAGGCTCCAGCATTGACAGATCATCTGGCTGAAAGTCCAGTTGATGATGAATGTTAACCTTTGAATACCTATTTCCCTGATGAAGAAGTAAATTCGGTGGAAGTAACATCTGAAGACATCCCCGCTTGGAAAATGTTCTTCAACGGAACAGTAAGCGCAAAAGGCATAGGGATTGGGGCAATTCAAATCTCACCCACGGGCCATCATTATTCGGCTACAGCTAGGCTCCGATTTTTCTGCACCAATAATATAGCTGAGTACGAGGCTTGCATCATGGGCATGAACATGGCCATTGACCAAGATGTTGAGGAACTGTTAATCATGGGGGATTCAGATTTGATCATATGGCAGGCTCAAGGAGAGTGGGAAACAAGGGAAGTTTAACTCATCCCCTATAGACAGCATATGGATGACCTCAACAAACGGTTCAAGTCAGTACAATTTAGGTACATTCCTTGCTGTCATAATGACCTAGCAGACGCACTCGCCACCTTGGCTTCCATGTTGCCTTACCCAGAAGCGCCTACGTTGATCCTTTGGAAATTCAAATCAAAGAAAGGCATGGGTATTGTAATGTGACCTAAGCAGAGTCCAACACACAACCCTAGTACTAAGACATTAAGAGATTCCTGAAAACACAGGAGTATCCCGAGCAAGCCACCGGGGAGCAAATGAAAACCATCAAACGGCATGCAAGCAGCTTCTTCATAAGTGGTGATATCTGTACAAAAAGACTCCAGATCTCAATTTTCTGAGATGTGTTGACACCGAGGAAGTCGGGAGAATTATGCATGAAGTACATGCGAGAGTGTGTGGGCCACATATGAACGGGTACGTACTGGCAAAGAAAATACTCCGAGCCGGGTATTATTGGATGACCATGGAGAAAGATTGCTTCGTTCGGAAATGTCATCAATGTCAGGTGCACGATGATTTGATTCATGCACCGCCAACTGAATTGCATCCTATGTCAGCGCGCTAGCCATTTGCTGCCTGGGGCATGGATGTCATTGGGACAATCGAGCCAAAAGCCTCGAATGGACATAGATTCATATTGGTTGCTATTGACTACTTCACAAAATGGGTTGAAGCCATCGCTCATAAGTCTGTTACCAAGAAAGTTGTAGTGGATTTTGTGCACTCTAATATCATTTGTTGTTTTGGGATTCCCGTAACCATCATTACAGATAACGCAACCAACTTGAACAGTCGTCAGATAGGAGATATGTGAACAATTCAAGATAACACATAGAAACTCCACCCCTTGTCGGCCCAAAGCTAGTGGTGTCGTCGAAGCAGCTAATAAGAACATCAAGAAGATCTTGAGGAAAATGATTCAAACCTCAAGTCAATGGCATGAAAAGTTGCCTTTTGCATTGCTGGGATATTGTACCACAGTGAGCACATCGGTAGGAGCAACTCCATATTTACAGGTTTATGCGACTGAAGCTGTCATACCCGCAGAAGTAGAAATTCTTTCACTTCGAGTGATTGTCGAAGCAGAAATTGAGGATAGTGAATGGGTTAAAACTAGTCTGGAGCAGTTGTCATTAATTAATGAAAAACGAATGGCTGGGATTTATCATGGGCAGTTGTACCAACAAAGGATGGTCCGTGCTTACAATAAGAAAGTGCGCCCCAGGAATTTCGAAGTCGGACAGTTGGTTTTGAGGTGTATTCTTCCTTATCATCCGGAAGCTAAAGGAAAGTTCTCTCCAAACTGGAAAACGTCCATACATTAGCAGAAAGATACTGCCCAAAGAGCATTATACCTGGGTGATGTCGAAGGAGACGAGCCCGAAACAGTAGTGAATGCAGATGCAGTAAAAAGGTATTAGGTTTGAACTCCCTGCAGCGATGACGCTGGTTGATTGAAATGACGAAGGCTTTTCTTTCCCCTACCATAAACACTATCAATCCTTCGTAAACCCTTTGAGCCGGTTATGTTTATTTGATCACCCTCTTTGGAGCCCGGAAGCGCTATTCAAAAGAAAAAAAATGAATGAATGAAAAAAAAAAGAAAGAAGAAAAGAAAAGAAAAATGAAACAAAAATGAAAAAAAAAGAAAACAAAAGAAGAAAAAATAAATAAATAAAAGAAACAACAAAAGAATTAGTTTAGGAAAAACTTCCTAAACTACGTCTGACTTGATTCTGAAAGGATACGTAGGCAGCCTCTCCCTGAGGTTCTGTCATATCAAAATAAAACCCGAATTCCCCAAGAAATAAAACTGGGGCAGCAATGTACTGTTTCGGCCAAAAATCCGTCTGAATGGTTCCAAAGTTGTAGATTCCCATCCAACTTCCTTTACTCAAGAAGCCTAGTCCAAGTCCTTCTGATCAATTTGTCAAAACAGGGACGTGAAAAACACCATTGTTGGGATTCGGCACAACTTAATGTTGAGAGAAATAAAATGAGAGAGTCTTATCGGTGAAAACCTCCCGGCACCATTAGGCGACTGCGAGCAGAGAAAAATAAAATGAGAGAGTCCGTTTGGCGAAAAATCACAAAGAGCGCTATCGGGCGACGAGAGAAAAGAATCAGAGAGGCCGATTGGCGAAAACCCAAAAAAGGGCGTCGTCGATTGAAAAGAGGAAATATTGCCACTCAAGCCTGAACAAGCTCCCTTGCTTTTGAAATATTAAAAATCAGAAAAGAAGAAATGGATTTGGGCCAGGTATTTAGTCCAAGAAGCATGTCGTTTCCATTTAAAACTGGGGCGCACTCCCAGATAAGTCCTCCCTTTTCCTCCAAAAGAGACATACCTCTCTAAACTCATGTTTTGTTTTATTATTTCCCCACTTCTTTCCCCTTTAAATTTGATGTCCTGGCCATTCCCTAAGAAAAGGTAGCGGGGTCGGTCTCACTGGTTTTTCTCCTGGCAAGAACTAAAAGGAATGTCCAGTATCGGCAAGCGCATCTAGCCAATCCTGGCTGATCACGCTTCAAAAGCAGTAAAACAGAAAGAAAAGAAATTCAAAGTTAAAAGAGTCCACGAAGGTGAATCAAGATCGGAAAATTTAAGCCCAAGAAGGATAATGGTTCCTTCCAAAGGTCCCAAAGGCAAGCCCTGAATACGAAATCAGGACGGAAATCATAACCAAGGGCCTGGAAAACAAAAAACCAACCCGAAAAATGAGGACCCCCCGGCCAACTTACGAGGCGAAGATCGGAAGTGAAGGGTTTCTCGTCCAACCTAAATGAGGTTGAAATCAAGCAGAACAAGGCCGCAAACCTAATCACTGTTCAAACTAACAGTTTGTTTTGTTTTTGAATTGAAGCAGACGCAGGTGTAATCTAGAAAAACAAAAGGAACACGGGGCAAACACAACCAAAGGAATGGCGCAAGGACCAAGAGTGGTGTTTCATCAATAACAAAAGGGAATTTTTTCTTTACATTCTTTTCCTACAAACTCAAAAATAAACATGATAGCACGGGATTCCAATCCCTAGCTTCCCCTTGTGCAGCTTGTGGATTTCCTCGGCATAACCCAAGGATTGCATTCCACCCCCTCCAGCATAGACCAAGGAATTTCCTTCCTTCGCTCCCCGAAATAACCCGGGAAGTTTCTCTTTACATCCCCAGCATGAGGACCCCCTTTTCTCCCACTTTTATTCCCCGGCATAGTCTGAGAGTTAAAGCTCTTCAATCCTTAGCATAACCTAAGGGCTTTTCCTTCCCTTCTCTATCCCCAGCATAGTCCAATGGGTCATTGTGGCCTTTCACTTCTTTGTAATCCCCTGGCATAACCCAGGAATTTTCCATTCAATCCCAGCATAACCCGCGGATTCCCCTGGCATAACCCAGGAATATTCCATTCATCTCGGCATAACACGCGGATCTCCCTAGCATAACCTTGGATTTTTTCTCTCAATCCTGACATAACCCACGGAATCCCCTGGCATAACCCAGGAATTTTCAATTTATCCCGACATAACCTGCGGATCTCCCTAGCATAACCTTGGAGTTGTTCTCTCAATCCCAGCATATCCCGCGCATTCTCCTAGCATCACCCAAGAATTTTCCATTCATCTCGGCATAACTCGTGGATCTCCCTAGCATAACCTAGGAATTTTCTCTCAGTCCCGGCATAACCCGCGGATTCCCCTGGCATAATGCAGGAATTTTCCATTCATCCCAGTATAACCCGTGGATCTCCCTATCATAACCTAGGAGTTTTCTCTCAATCTCGGCATAACCCTGCGGATTCCCCTGGCATAACCCAGGAATTTTCCATTCATCCCGGCATAACTCGCGGATCTCCCTAGCATAACCTAGGAGTTTTTCTTCCAATCCCGGCATAACCCGCGGATTCCCCTGGCATAACCCAGGAATTTTCTATTCATCCCGGAATAATCTGTGGATCTCCCTAGCATAACCTAGGAGTTTTCTCTCAATCCCAGCACAACCCGTGGTTTTCCTTTTATTTCCAGCAGAGACTCTTCATTCCTATTTCGGCATAACCCGCGGATATTTCTCTTACCCCGAGCAGGGACCCTTCATTCTTATCCCGGCATAACCCACAGATCCTTCTCCTATCCCTCGCAGAGACCCTTTCTCTTTCCCAGCATAACCTGGCAGATCAGACAAAAGATACACAGTCCTGACTTTCGTTATATTCAATAAAGAAATAGCTTAGATTTGTGATGCAAATAACTCACAAAATTTTCCCAGTGAAAACTGGGGTAGAAAAATTTCATTCGTTTGCTTGTTTTGATGTCCGAGCAGGTTATACCTCAGGGAACAAAATTCGAGATGACCGGAAGTGGGAGTCTCAATCCAAAATAAGGAAAGGAAGAAAAGAACAAAAAAGAAATAAATTCAAAAAGATGAAGCGGACAGAGACACGGATTTCCCAAATTTGATTGAAATCTCAAGACCTGTCTGTCCTGTTTTGTTTCAAAGTTGAGGGATAAGCTAGCAGCTGCAGCTAACGAGCATCAGCTACAAGAGCTAGCCATGACTCGTCATCAAGTTTCTAGAGACTCATGGATACGAATTTTGTAGCTCGTAGTTGATAGACCTAGCCAGCTTAACTGTTGATTTTCTTATGTGTAATAAAGAGTCGGTACGCGGTAATAGCAGCAACAACAGTGAAATCACAGCCCACGGGAGTCCCAGCTACCAAAAATTCTAGAACTACACTGACCTGATTTCTATACAGCCGAGGATATGTAGGCAGCCTTTGAAGCAAGGTTCGGTCAGAAAGTTTTCAAAGTGCTTCACTCGGAGTATTTAGTCGGATGAAAATCACTCGTGTTTGCTCACTTGTCTTTGCACGAAAACTCTTCCTATTTCCAAGCAAAGAGGGGCAGCTGTGAGGATGTGATTTTTGCCTCGTTGAAATTACTCCTACAAAATTCTGAAGCTTAGGATTTTTCCTTTTATTATTTACTTTTAGGATTTAATTGCGCATATCAGTGTGTGTTTTCATTGATGCATGCATGACAAGTCATAAAAAATACAAAAAAAATTGCATAAAGCATTTAGGATTTAATTTCACATATTTTTGTTAAATTAATTGGTAATTAAGGTTTATTTTTGCAAAATATAAAATCATAAAAATCAAGTAGTTTTTTTGGCATTTTATTGTTTAGCATTTTATGGTTAACTTTATTTTTGCATTTTTGATTAATTTTACACATTAGGTAGTTATTAGTGTGATTTAGCCTAATTTGAAATTATATAAATAAAATTAGGAAATAAATAAATAAGAAAAAAACAAAAAAAAATACATAGGATTTAAATAATTAACCCAGGCTAGCAATAATTGGGCCAAGCCTAGGTGGCCCAAAACACAATACCCGGTCAAATTACCCAAAACCTAGCCCAATAACATATCTCTGACCCAGTCCACACAAGAGACGCCCCAACACGATGTCGTTTTGGGGCAGTCCATCTCACCAATTGATCACAACCAGTCCAACGGTCATGAAGCCTCTTCCCCAAGTCCCATATATGTGTCGTAACACTTGTGCATATTCAGAGACCTTGTCGAATTTCAAATCGAAGATTGCACCTAAACCTTCAACTCACTAGAACCCCCTCAAACTGGTCCCTAATGACCGTCTCACCTTCCCCATCCACAACCCCACGACCAACGACCCTCAGATACAACGAGACAGGACCAAAGCCAGGTCTGAAGCCCAGATCTAGTCCCAAAGTTACTCAACCCTAGCCCAAATACTCCATCCTCCTTTCCAACAATAAGACAGGGGTCTCAAAAGACCAAAGATCATCTCAGAAAAGGTCGAAGAACCTTGAGACTTGAAGGAGTCCGATTTTAGGATTATAACACTAAAAATAAAGCTAAGTTTCCTTATTTCTCTTCTCGGTGTTTTAAATTTCCTTTGTCTGTCTTTTGATTGCTTTAATTTCTTGGATTCTTCTTTATTTTTCTTCTGAGTGTTATAAGGTCCTTTGTTCTATCTTTTAGCTTTTTTAATTTCTCTATTTCTTCCTTAGTTCTCTTCTGAGTGTTTAATTTCCTTTTTTCGTCCTCTAATTACTTTAATTTCTTGTATTCCTCCTTATAATTGCTTTAGTTTTCTGCTGAGTTTTTCTTTTAATTTGTTCGACCTTATAATTGTTTAATTGTTCTTCCTTAGTTCTTTTCTGAATGTTTTAATTTCTTTTGTCCGTCTTTTAATTGCTTGCTTGTTCGTCTTCTAATTACATTAATTTCATGTATTCTTCCTTATAATTTCTTTAGTTCTCTTCTGAGTGTTTTCATTTGTCCGTCCTTATAATTGATGTTTAGTTGCTTTTGGTTCTCTTCTGATTGTTTTAGTTCTTCCTTGGGTTTGCTTCTAAGTTTCATCAATTTTGTTATGCAAAGGCACGCACCCATTTACTCGTATGTTAGTTTTTTCTGGTTATTGACTTCCTTCCTATCATATGTTTTGGTTTTAAGATTGGATGACCTGCTTCTAAATAGTCCGCTTCATATTTAAATTCATGATGGTCTTTGAATAAGCATGCTCTGATTTTTCATTTCTTTTGGTCCCATAATCGATTAGTATCCATGTGCTTCTGAAGGTTGTGATGATTAGTTTCATATTTTTTCCGAGTAATTTAAAGTCCACATTGTGATATTTTCTTGAATCTATGTGTTGCATTGATCAAATTTCAACCCTTGGTTGTTTGTTTCTACATAATATAGTCTGCAATTCAGAATCTGATCTTGGTTTATAACCTGAAGTAGTTAACTAGGGTAAGTTTCTGACCAAATAGATATGAACCAGGGTCTTAAAACACTTAGGCCAGTAATTAGGAAAAGAGGACAGGGGTATTAATGGCATTTGAACATAGGAAATCTTGTAACAAACTCCTGGCACATTCTAGTGAAGGTTCAAAGTGTAATTTCCCTTAATTCTGCCACAAAACTTGAGACACAAGTTAGAAAATCATGGATCATTTAGGCAAAACTGAAAAACAGATAAAGGACTAAGAGGAAAACAAAAAGATTTTGTTGCTCTAAAGGCTTTAGGTATAAAAGGAACATCTGATCATTTACAAGGGATGATTTTTTTTTTTTGGGATTTTTTTAGTTAGAGCTGGAGAACAATTTTTCAGATATAGATACACATTAAGACACACTTTCATATAATATTCAGCTGAAATCTATTCCAATTTTGGTTCTTCTGGTTGAGTCTTCTTTAATAATCGAAGCTCTGCTCATTAGAAGTGGAGGATGGATTGATGCATGTGCATTTTTGAGTTGCTAGGGAAACCTGTTATTACCATTTGCCTCTAAAAACATTGTAAGTTCCTGGGTTTTACTGGATATATGGCTGTTTTTCTTGCTTACTATTCGCTTAACTTTGCTCATACGTTCTTCTTTTCTGCTGTAATTCCAGGTATCATTCTCACTCAAATCTGGAAAGCATTGCAGTACATGTTGGAAGTCATAACTGATAATGAAGACAATCTTATTTTATGTATCGATGTCATATTATAAGCATTATTAATTTCAGTAGCATTTCTGATATTGTAACAGGCATAAATGTGTAATAATGCTGGACTATGCTTTGACTATAATTTTAATTTGTTTAGATTTAGTAGTTTTAAAGTAGGTCAGTCCATAATTTACTCGTTGTTTATGATTTATTCGATAAGATAGTAGGAACTTGATGTTTGTACATGTAATCTCAACGATGAGTACATCAGTTCCTTCCCTTAGATGCCACATCTAAATCTGAGTTATAGCTTATTAATTTGTTACTATAAAATCATTATCAGTATGTTTTAAAAAATGATCAGTTATACAATGTCAGCAGTCGTAGTATAACAAATAGAACTGTTGTTATCAGCCTCTATGATGGACTTGTAATCCAACATTTCTGGGCTCAAACGGAAGGCCCAAACAGCTACTAGTTGAGAATATAAAGAAATGCATTCCCTGGGCTCAATATTAAATGAAGTCCAAATTGCAAAACTAGCCATGGATGAGGCTGAAAATGTAGATACCGATGTGTTTTGTTTTTTGAATATATCTCTCACATATGAAATAATTAGGATATATTTCTTGAGACACGTATAATAGAAAACAACAGTCACTTTAGGCTGCCTTTATAAAATTAAGTGAGCCGCTCAACAAAATTATTCACTATGTGAGCTCCTTAACCGCAATAAAAATGTATATAAATTTGGAGGAGCTGTTTAGCGAATTTCACGGCCTTCCATGAATTTTCAAATGCGTAGTTGCTATAGGCGCGACATTTTAATAAGATATCTTCCTTAATTCGGGTGCAAATTTATGTGACCCAAATCAAAGTGTCAACGGTGTTAAAATGTGTCGAGAACCCAGGTGCATTTATGTGACGTGATTCGAGATGTGTCTTAATAATGTTGCAAATATTCCTAAAATGAACAAAGCAGTTAATAATTTTTTGTTAAAATTTGCGTTGTAGGGCGAACATGTATGAAAATCAGGGAATTAGCCTTATATAAACGTTTAAGCGACTGTGCTAGAACCACGGGATTCGAGAGTGCCTAACACCTTCCCTCGGGTCAACAGAATTTCTGGTTCGCAGATTCCAATTGGGTAGTCGAAAAATTTCCACTATTTGGTATTGTAAATTAAACCGATGACTTGGGACACCAAAAGCCAAACCTATCCCAAGTGGCGACTCTAAATAAATAAATAATCTCATTTCGAATAATGTCACTTTAATTGGAAAAACTCCCTTATACGTATTATCCTACGGAGTAGCCATGTAAAAAGGAGGTGTGACAAAGCTAACAACATTCTTAACAGTTCAAGTAAAAAAGGAAGGAAAAGAAACATGATAATGAATATTTTAAGAAAAATCGGGTTTCCAACAATTTGTAGAAGTAGCACGTCACCTCACGCACAAAGCAATTCAGTTACCAATATACAAATCCTTAGGGGAAGGTCCCCTACACAAGGTTAAACAAGCCAATTACCTCGAACCGGCCCAAAATCAACTAGAAACCACGTTCTTGCCATGAGTATTCGACTCCAAGTGGCCCAAATCTATTCAATTCAATTGCATATTGTAAATAACACCTCAAATAACTGATTCTACAATTAAATTCTAAGCAAATACGCGAAATTAGGAAAATTAACCAAAATTCTCCTCGGTCCCACGTCTCGAAATTTACATTTTCAGAAGCCTCGTACTCTCAGGAGTCCAACCATACTAAAATTATCCAAATCTGATGTCAAACACCTAATCAAAACCCAATCTATTGGTCTAAGAACTTTTCCCCCAATTCTACTAAAATCCCAAAATTAAAGGATGAATTTAAGTGAATATTCATGGAAAGTAGTCTAAACCGAGTAAGAATAACTTACCCAAGTTTCCCAGTGAAAATCCCTTTCAAAAATCGTGATCTCCCGAGCTCCCAAGTCCAAATTATGTGTTATGGTTTAAACCCTTGATTTTGGGTTTTAAATTCTCTGCCCAGATGTTGTTTATTGAGATCGTAAAAAATCCTTTGTGATCAGGAAGAGTACAAGTGAAAGGCTCCATAAATGGCCTACGTGATCGACACATGAAGCATGCGATCGCAGAAGTGGAGAAAAGTGACTTACGCGTTCGCGGTCTAATCTATGCGAACGTGAAGAGGAAAATGGCCATTGAGCCACCAACGCAGTTTGTACTATGCAAACGTTAGGAATGCGATGCGAATGTGAAGAAGGAGGGAGTAGACTTCTGCGATCGCAAACCAAATAATGCATTCGTGTAGAACAAAATAACCACCCTCCAGAATTACTCTACGTGAACGCGGAGGAAGGGCTGCGATCGCATTGAAGGAAACCAGATACCAGCAATTCAGCAATTCAACAAGTTCTAAAAATAACCCGTTGACCATATGAAACACACCCGAGGCCCCAGAACCTCAACCATACCTACGAACATATCCCATAACATCATTCAAACTTCTTCCAACCTACAGAACGCTCAAAATAACATCAAAAAAACCTAGTTTTCATCGAATTCAAGCCTAAAATTTTAAAAAACTCTTTAAAACACATTTTCGTTCAAGCATTCTATCAAACCTCGTCCAAATGACCTGAAGTTTTGCACACATGTCCTAAATGACATGATAGAGCTATTGCAACTCTTGGAATTCCATTCCGACCCTTGGATAAAAATCTCACTATCGAACCAGAAACTTCCAAAATTCAACTTTCGGCATTTCAAGCCTAGATTAGCTACGGACCTCCAAAATACCATCCGAACACGCTCTTGAATACAAAATCACCCGGCGGAACTAACGGAACCATCAGATTTCCATTCCAAGACCATTTTTTCTCTTTACTGACTACGATCACTTTTCCAACACTTAAGCTCTCATTTAGGGACAAATTGTCCCAAAACTTTCCGAAACTCAAAATTGAACATCCTGGCAATTCACATTAGCATAAATAACTTGGGGAAAGCAGTTAATAGGGGATCGGGGCATTAATTCTTAAGATGACCGCCCAGGTCGTCACATTCTCCTACACTTAATGATTCGTTCATCCTCGAACGAGCATAGAAACATACCTGAAGTAGAGAAAAGATGAGGCTAATGGCTGCGCATATCCTGCTCAATCTCCCAAGTCACCTCCTCGATCGGATGACCCAGCCACTGAACCTTTACTGATGCAATGTTCTTTGACCTTAGCTCTCTAGCATTCCTGTCCAATATTGGCACCAACTCCTCAACATAAGATAGATCCTTGTCCAACAGGATTGAACTGAAATCCATCATGTGCGACGAGTCAACATGATACCTCTGGAGCATCAAAACATGAAATACCGGATGAACTCCTGCCAAGCTGGGAGGTAAAGCAAGCCCATACGCAACCTCCCTAACACGCCTCAATATCTTAAAAGGGATAATAAACCTCGGAGTCGGCTTCCCTTTCTTCCCAAATATCATAACAACATTCATAGGTGAACCCCAAAGTAGAACCCGCTCTCCAACCATATAGGACACATCACTAACCTTCCGGTCCGTATAGCTTTTCTGTCTGGACTAGGCCGTACGGAGTCTATCCTGAAACACCTTAACCTTCTCCAAAGCATCCTGAACCAAAATTTTGCCCAATATTCTAGCTTCACCCGGCTCAAACCAGCCCACCAGAGATCTACACCACCTACCATATAAAGCCTCATATGGTTCCATCTGAATGCTGGACTGATAGTTATTATTGTAAGAAAACTTCACCAATGGCAAGAATGGATCCCAAGACCCTCCAAACTCAATCATATACACTCGGAGCATATCCTTAAGAATCTGAATAGTCGCCCGGACTGTCCGTTCGTCTAAGGGTGAAATATTGTACTCAACTCTACCTGAGTGCCCAACTCACGCTGAACGGGCCCCCAAAACCATGATGTAAACTGACTACCTATATCTATAATAATGGAACCCGAAATACCATGCAGACAAACAATCTCCCGGATATAGATCTCCACAAACCGCTCCGAAGAATAAGTAGTACACATAAGAATAAAATGAGCGGACTTGGTCAGCCGATCCACAATCACCCAAATAGCATCAAACTTCTTCAAGGTCTGTGGGAGTCCAACTACAACGCCCATGGTGATCCACTCCTACTTCAACTCCGGAATCTCAATTTGCTGAAGCAACTCACCAGGCCTCTGGTGCTCATACTTCACCTACTGACACTTGAGGCACCTGGCTACAAATCCAACTATATCTTTCTTCATCCACATCTACCAATAGTGGTGCCTCAAATCCTAATACACCTTCGCGGCACCTGGATAGATGGAGTACTGCAAACTATGGGCCTTATCTAGAATCAACTCTTGAAGCCCATCAACATTGGGTACACAAATTGGGCTTGCATCCTCAATACCCCATCATCTCCAATAGTCACATCTCTGGCATCATCGTGCTGAACCTTGTCCTTGCGCACAAGCAAATGAGGGTCATCGTACTGCCGCTTCTTGATACGATCAAATAGGGAATACCAAGAAAGCACGCAAGCTAGAACCTGCCTGGACTCCAAAAGACCCAATATCACAAGCTAGCTAGCTAAAGCTTGAACATCCATCGCCATAGGCCTATCTGATGAGGGTAAATATGCCAAAATCCCCAAACATTCTGCCCGGCGACTCAAAACATCAGCCACTACATTGGCCTTGCCCGGGTGATACAAAATGGTGATGTCATAAGTCCTTCAGCAACTCTAACTACCTCCTCTGGAAAATTTAGATCCTTTTGCTTGAACAAATGATGAAAGCTCCGATGGTCAGTATAAATCTCACAGGGAACCCCATATAAATAATGGCGCCAAATCTTCAAGGCGTGAACAATGGTAGCTAACTCAAGGTCCTGGACAAGGTAGTTCTTCTTATGAATCTTCAAATGTCTGGACGCGTAAGCAATCACCCTACCGTACTACATCAACACCGCTCTGAGGCTAATCCTCGAGGCATCACAATAGACCGTATAAGATCCTAAACTCAAAGGTAATACTAAAATTGAGGTTGTATTAAATGTTGTCTTGAACTTCTGAAAGTTTGCTTCATACTCCTCCGTCCACTGAAATGGAGCACCCTTCTGGGTCAATCTGATCATATGGGTTGCAATCGATGAGAACCCCTCCACAAAACGACGGTAATAGCCCGCCAAGCCAAGGACACTGCGGATCTCTGTAGCTGAGGGTGGTCTGGGTCAACTCTGCACGGCCTCTATCTTCTTTAGATCTACCTGAATACCCTCACTCGATACCACGTGGACTAAAAATACCATTGAATCCAACCAAAACTCACATATCGAGAACTTAGGATATAACTTCTCCTCAATCAGAGTCAGAAACACGGTCCTCAGGTGGTGCTCATCATCTTCCCACCCCGGGAATACACTAGAATATCATAAATAAAAATAATGATGAACGAGTCAAGATACGGTCGGACCACATTGTGCATCAAATGCATAAAGGCTACTGGGGCATTGGTTAGCCCAAATAACATAACAACGACCTCGTAATGACCATAGCGAGTCCTGAAAGTAGTCTTTGGGATGTCTGGCTCCCGAATATTCAACTAATGGTAAGCTGAGCACAAATCAATCTTAGAAACTACTCGTGCACCCTGAAGCTGGTCAAATAGATAATCAATACAAGGAAAAGGATAACAGTTCTTCACTACAACCTTTTTCAACTGGCGATAATCAATACACATACGCATAGAACCATCATTTTTCTTCTTGGACAAGAGGGGAGCACCCCAAGGTAAAACACTGGGTCGAATAAAACCCTTATCAAGCAATTCCTATAACTGATCCTTCAACTTCTTCAACTCTATAGGAGCCATACGATACAGAGGAATAGAAATGGGCTTAGTGTCCGGCAACAGATCAATGCCAAAATTAATATCTCTATCAGGCGGCATGTTTGGAAGATTAGCGGGAAACACATCGGGATAATCTCGTACTACTAGAACTGAATCAACGGAAGAGGGTATCAATACTGATATCTCTCACATAAGCTAAATATGTGTCACACCCCTTCTCAACCATACGTTGAGCCTTAAGGAAAGAATCTACTGAGAGGGTGATCTAATGTACCCCTCCACTCAACACCTGGTACACCTGGCATAGGTAGCGTCACCGTTTTGACGTGACAATTAAGAATAGCATAATGGAGCGACAACCAGTCCATGCCCAAGATAATATCAAAATCAACCATGTTGAGTAACAATAAATTGGCTCTGGTCTCAAAACCACTAATAGCAACCAAACACGACCGACAAACACGGTCCACAACTAGAGAATCTCCCACATGAGTAGAAACATAAACAGGGGAACTCAAAGAATCCCGAGGTACACCTAAATGTGGAGAAAAATAAGAAGACACATAAGAATAAGCAGAGTCTAGATTGTATAAAACCGATGCATCTATATGAAAAACCATAACAATACCTATGATGATAGAATCGAAGGCAATAACCTCAGTACGAGCAGGTGGGATAGCAACTGGGGCTATAACCATAGCCTGTGAACCCTCGAGGCACTCGGTGGCTGGAAAGTCCATAGAGGTGCACTCTTCCCAAGTCTAAGGAAATACCTTACTGCATGGCGTATGTCACCACACTCAAAGCAACCTCGCCGCTGATGTGGCAGCGGGAACTGTGTGGTACGGGTACTCCAAGACCCCTGAACACCTGAAACATTGTGAGGAATCAAAGATGCAAACTGAGCTGGCTGACCCACATAACATTAACTATGCCGCACTGTTCCTCCAAAATAAGGACCAGTGGATCTCTCCAATCTACGAGATCTCCTTACTTCCATACACTCTCTCTCCTGACCCCGTTTGTCCTCTCTCTTCTGGCCCACCTGTCCCCTACTCGGTGAGAGGCCCTCACCACCTACTAAACTAGGACCACAAGCTGTATCGCTATGACACCTAGAACCTGACCAATGGAACTCCTTGAACCGTTGTGATGACACCTAGTCTCTACGACTAGGTAAGCCTAAATTTGCGAAAAAAAAACTAAACTTGCAAAAATAAAACAATTTAAAAATAGAAATAAACATTAATAGTGTTTAAATGGCCGCTCGGAACACAACATATATAAAAACTCAAAACCAATATCTAAATCCAAGACTCAATAGGATTAATAGGATAAGGTTTACCCTGATTGTGTTATATGGGAAACAACACAGGTGCTACCCCTTATTTTATTTTTCCTAATTGTTGTAATTTGCTTTTTTAAATATTAATAAATTCGAGCTCTAGGCGCTTGCCTAGTGGATTGCCAAAAAAAAAATCCAAGACTCAGAAACCCACGAATCACAAGCTAAGAAGTACTACATATCTCTAACTCTAGAATGTTTAAATATTGTATTAAGCTCTGATGATAGAATTGGTTCTCCTGTGACTGAGACTGAAGTAAGGGATTTTATAGGCACAGTAGATGAGGTACAACTTACAGCTTTAAGAGCAACTGGATGGCACTTCACTTGGACAAACAAGCAGGATGCTGATTCTAGAGTATATAGCAAGATAGACTGGGCATTTGGCAACTTTCAATGGCTACAACAGTTTGGACACTTGGAGGCTGACTATATGAATCCATTGATTTCAGATCATTCCCCTATCCTAGTAAAATTTGGTGTATATAGGCCATTACATCCTAAACCATTCAGACTATATAGCAATGTAATGGAACATGAGCAGTTTCATGAAATTGTGAAGCAAGTCTGGGAGAAGGTTTATCATGGCACCCATATGCAGTAGATTTGGAGCAAATTGAAGACAGTTAAGCAGCAGATAAAGGGGTTAAATGACCATTTAGCCAAATACAAAAAGCAGATCATCCAGACAAGAGAAAAACTTGATATTTTACAGTTACAAATGCAGACTAACTGTCTTTCACAGGAGCTGATTATTGAAGAAAGAGGTTTGCTAGAAGAACTTGACAAATGGAACAAAGTTGAAGAGCAGGTAATGAGACAAAAATCCAAAGCTACATGGATTGAATGTGGAGATGCAAGTACCAAGTACTTTCATGCACAATGGAGGATCAGGACAGGCCAAAATAACATCACTTCTATCCATACTGCCACAGGGATCAAATTGACTGAGCCTACTGCTGTAGAACAGGAGTTTTTAAAGGTTTTCCAATCTCTAATGGGAGAATCTATTGTTGAACTTCCCTGTGTGGATACCAATATTATGAGAGGTGGAATATGTCTTACACTTGAACAGCAAAGAATACTTATTTGCCCAGTCACAATAGAGGAAATCAATGCAGCTGTTAAGGAGATGCCTAAGGATAAAGCTCCTGGAGTTGATGGTTTTCCTATTGAGTTCTTTACAAAGAACTGGAAGATAGTACAAGAGGATATATTTTCTGCTACTAAGGAGTTTTTTGAAACCTGTAAAATTCCTCATATGATCAATACTACTGCAATAGCTCTTGTTCCTAAAGTAAAATCTCCTACCACAGTGAAGGACTACAGGCCAATTGCTTGTTGTACTAAAGTATACAAGATCATATCCAAAGTTATAACCAACAGAATGAAGAGAGTAATTGGAGACTTGATTGGACCTGCTCAATCTGCTTTTATAGAAGGAAGGAGTATCATGGATAACATTCTTCTAAGCCATGAAATCTTTAAAGGATACTCTAGGAAAGGGGTTTCACCTAGATGTGTTCTAAAAGTGGATCTCAGGAAAGCTTATGATACATTAGAGTGGGGATATCTGAAGCAGATTCTTATTGCTTTGGGCTTTCCTGCTAAATTTACTGACTGGATTATGGCTTGCATCTCTTCTGCCTCATACTCTCTAGTAATGAATGGAGGTCTTACTAAACCATTCAATGCTAAGAGAGGTATAAGGCAAGGGGACCCTATGTCTCCTTATCAATTTGTTTTAGCCATGGAATATTTGAATAGACTGCTGCAACAACTACATAAGGATGGAAATTTTAACTTCCATCCTAGATGCAGGAAGCTTAATATTTCTCATGTCTGTTTTGCTGATGATTTGCTAATGTTCTGTAGAGCAGATGTGGTATCTATTCAAATTCTTCACAGCACTTTTCTCAAATTCTCTTATGCTTCTGGTCTTCAGGCAAATATAGGCAAGAGTGCAATCTATTTGGCAGGTATTCCACAGGAAACTAGAGAGATGATTATTGTTGCTCTAGGTTTCACTGAAGGACAGCTGCCTTTTAGATATGTTGGAGTTCCTCTGGATTCTAAGAAGTTATCCATTCAGCATTATTTGCCTCTCACTGAAAAGATCACAGCAAGAGTTACTTGTTGGTATGCAAAGCTTTTGTCTTATGCTGACAGAACTCAACTGATAAAGGCTGTGATCTTTGGTATGCAGACTTATTGGGCACAGGTGTTTATAATTCCTAAGAAGGTATTGAAGGCTATAGAGGCAGTTTGCAGATCTTATCTATGGACAGGTAAAGCAATCTTATCCAGAAGAGCACTTGTGGCTTGGGATAAGGTGTGTCAACCTATTTCCTCTGGAGGCCTCAATGTTGTGAGAATGGAAGTATGGAACAAAGCAGCTATAGCTAAATTGCTATGGGATTTGGCAAAGAAGAAGGACTGTCTTTGGGTGAAATGGGTGCATACCTACTATATCAAGAATAGATCCATTGAGTCTGTGGCTGTGCCATCAAACTCATCTTGGGTAGTAAAGAAGATATTGGACATTAGGACCTTGGTGTTGGAAAATAATCAGTTGCAAGGGAATATACTCAACAGATTTCAGAGTATTTGTAAGTTGGGAAAGTTTCAGATTCATAAACTCTATATTGCACTGTTGCCTATATTTCCTAAGATTGTATGGAGGAATGTAATGCTTGTGTCATCTACACTACCTAGACATAGATTTACTGTCTGGTTAGCTGCTCATCAGAAGCTTCCTACCATTGAGAGACTGCAGCTTATGGGCATTCAAGTTCCACCTTTGTGTGCATTCTGCAGAAGGTATGATGAAGAGTTTAAACACTTGTTCTTTGAATTTGACATTACCAGTAGAGTTTGGAGGAGAATCTGTCTATGGTTGGGACACACATGAGCTACTGAATGCTGGGAGAATGAATTGAAACGGATCTGTAGCAATGCCAAGAGTAAAAACTGGAAAAAAGAGACCACCGCAACAGCATTTGTGACTACTGTTGCATTGCTGTGGAATAATAGAAATCTGATCAGGATTGAGAATAAGATTTTTGATGAAGAACAATGTTGCAGAGAAGTAGCACTGCTATTGCATGCAAGAAATAGGAATCGCAAAAAGTGGAAGGATGGTTTACAAAAACTCAATGTCCTTAGTTTTGGTTGAATTTTAGCTGCTAAGTAGTGATATGTATATGATATAAGTAGTTAGAATTCAAATGTAATTAGAATGATAGCAATTGAGTAGTAGAAGTCCATACTACTACCTTAGGATTACATTGCATATTTTTTGATATCAATACAAAGTCGACAGTTAAGCTTAAAAAAAAAACACCAAAAGAAGGAATACAAAGGGACTCCTCGGTCTGCGGGTGCAGAAGATATACCTTGAAGTCTCTACAGAAGCGCCTTACCTCAAAGATGATAAGACTGAGCGAAAGTACCTGCATCTGCACATAAAAAACATGCGCAGAAGGGACATGAGTACACCACAGCGATGCTCAGTAAGTGCCAAGCCTAACCTCGGTCGGATAGTGACGAGGAAGGCCAGGGCCCTACTGAGATCAAATAAGATATAAGGGTTAACATTGTAATTAAAACAGTATAAATAAGTGCAACAGTAGGAAATAACATAGAATTGAAAGAACGGCAACTGCCAGAATAGAGACGAACAAACAACGAAGAGAAATACATCTCAACATAGAGATAACAACCGGGGCACCTTCCAGGATACCGTCTCGTAGTCCCAATTACAATTATCCAATGGATCTCCGAGGATACCGTCTCGTAATCTATCATATATATGTCCGAACGATCTCCCGGGATCCCGTACCGTAGTCCAACTATATGCGCGAGGATCTACCGGAATCCCGATCCGTAGTCCCAAATATAAATACCTAGTATTGGGGAAGCTACCGGATGCATTCCCGTAGTTCCATATAATTGTGCAGGGAGATCTATCAGGAATCTAACCCGCAGTCCTAAGGTAAATGTGCAGGGGGATCTGTCAGGAATCTAACCCGCAGTCCCGAAGTAAACAGACAAAGGGGGAGCTACCGAAATTCCACATCCGTAGTCCTAACGTAAATATGCAGCAACAACAAGAAAGTACTCAGAGAAGGAAAATGTCATATTAAGACAAAAAATAATTCTAGACTAGCATGTTGCATAGAGCTTAGGTAAACAAATTGAAGAATTAAAGCAATCAAATCACTTAGATATGCTTCCCTAAGCTAACAACAAGCTTAATAGTGGAAGTAATAAAGGCAGGAAAAGAAACATGCTAATGAATACTTCAAGAAAAGTCAGATTTCCGATAATTTGCACAAGTACACGCTCGTCACCTCACGGACAAGGCAATTCAGTTACCAAGTATACAAATCCTAAAGGGAAGGTCCCCTACACAAGGTTAGACAAGCCACTTACCTAGAACCGGCTCAAAATCAATTAGAAATCATGTTCTTTCCACGAGTATCCAACTCCAAGTGGCCCAAATCTATTCAATTCAATTTCATATTGTAAATAACACCTCAAGTAACTGATTCTGCAATTAAATTCTAAGCTAATACACGAAATTAGGTAAAATTACCAAAATGCCACTCGGGCCCACGTCTCGGAATCTGATAAAATTTATATTTTAAGAAATTTCGTACTCTCACGAGTCCAACCATACTAAAATTATCAAAAGACGATGTCAAACACCCAATCAAAACCAATCTCGTGGTCTAAGAACGTTTCCCCAATTTCTACCAAAATCCCGAAACTAAAGGATAAATTTAAGTGAAGATTCATGAAAATTAGTCTAAACCGAGTAAGAATAACATAACCAAGTTTCCCAGGTGAAAATCCCTTCAAACATCGTGATCTACCGAGCTCTTAAATCCAAAGTATGAGTTATGGTCTAAACCCTCGATTTTGGGTTTTAAATTCTCTGCCCAGATGTTGTTCATTATGATTGCAAAAAATCATTTGCGATTGCAAAGAGTAAATTTAAAAGGCTCCATAAATGGCCTACGCGATCGCGACATGAAGCATGCGTTCGTAGAATAGGAGAAAAGCAACTTACGCGTTCGCGGTCTAATCCATGTGAACGCAAAGAGGAAAATGGCCACTGAGCCACCGGCTCAGTTTGTACTATGCAAACGCGAGGAATGGGAGCGAACGGGAAGAATGAGGGAATAGACTTCCGCGATCGCGAACCAAATAACGCGATCGTGTAGAACATAATGACCACCCTCCGAAATACTCTATGCGAATGGGGAGGAAGGGTTGCGATCATACTAAAGGAAACCAATACTAGCAGTTCACCAATTCAAAAAGTTCCAAAAATGATCCGTTGAGCATTCGAAACACACTCGAGGCGCCTAGGACTTCAACCAAACCTACAAACATATCCCATAACATCATTCAAACTTGTTCCAACCTTCGGAACGCTCAAAATAACATCAAAACACATATTTTTTATCGAATTCAAGCCTAAAATTTCAAAAACTCTATAAAACACACTTTCGATAATAAATCTGAAATTTTTCTCACACATCCCAAAATGATATGACGAGCTACTACAACTCTCAGAATTTCATTCCGACCCTCGGATCAAAATTTCACTCTCGAACCGGAAACATTCAATTTCAAGCCTACATTTGCTACGGACCTCCAAAACACCATCCGAACACTCTCCTAACCCCAAAATTACCCGACGGAGCTAACAGAACCATCAGATTTCCTTTCTGAGATTGTCTTCACACAGTTCTGACTACGACCAAATTTTCAATACTTATGCTCTTATTTATGGACTAAGTGTCCCAAAACTCTCCGAAACTCAAAACCGAATATCCCGGCAATTCACATTAGTAGAAATAAACTTGGGAAAAGCAATTAATAGGAGATCAGAGCATTAATTCTTAATACGACTGATCGGATCATCACACTAGGTTGCATTCTGAAAATATTGCACATAGATCATCAATGTCATCATTCTTCTCCAAAATGTTGACCTGACCCTTTTTCTTTTCCCTTTTTGGGAGATGATAATCATGGGCTTTATGACCAACTTTTGCGCAATTATAGTAGTTGACCTTGAATTTTTTCTTGTTCTTCTCCTTAGTCTGTCCAGATGACCTCTTTCTCTTCTTACTTTTAGGAGCATTCCTAACGATATTAGCTCCCATAATTGTTGAATTTCCACAAGACTTTTTCTTGGCTGTTTTCTTGTTTTTCCTCAATCTTGAGACGATTCACAAGATCTTCCCACTACATTTCTTTGCGCTTATGCTTTAGATATTTTTGAAATCTCTCTACGAATAAGGCAATTTTTCAATCATTGCAGCCACTTGAAAATGCTTCATTTACTATCATACCTTCAACTATAAGGTCGTGAAAAAAAATTTGAAGCTCTTGAACTTGTGTTCCAACGGTTTTGTAGTCTATCATTTTATGCTGGGTAACCACAAACTTTTTCAAGCCTGCATCTTCAGTCTAGTACTTCTTTCAAGTACGTCCTACAATTTTTTCAAAGATTTCGTAGCACAGTAGATATTGTACAAGTCATCCTCCAAAGCACTTAGGATGTAGGCTTTGCAAAGAAAGTTTGCTTGTTTTCACACCTCAACAATCATAAACTTCTTATTGTCCGGCATGTCGGTGGCAGGAACTGGAGGGTCTTCACTGGTGAACTTCTGCATTCCAAGCGTAGTATGCAAGAAGAGCACGCTTTGCTGCCATTCTTTGAAGTTGGCTCTAGAAAATTTTCCCGATTTCTCAGTTGGTGGAACAACAGCTCGGCTTGACGAGGCTATCATCGAGAATAGTTGTAAAAGGATTTACTTTATCAATTATTATTTCTCGTTGTGAATAACAAAAGAGTTCAATTAATGCCAAAAAATAAAACAGTAAATAGTACTATAATTAACGATAAATAGTACGTTTAATAAATAAAAATTGAAGTTTTTATATACAGTTTCATAGAAAACGACGAAGTTTTTATGTTCTTAAAATAGTTTATAAATTTTAATACTCCGATGAAGTTTTTATAGCTCCAAATCATAAATAGAAAATCTTAAAATGAGAAGAAAACCACACATAAAAACTTAGCTCATGAGTTTATGACCGTAGAAACGCTCCACACGCGCCCCCAACACAAAATTCCTAAAGTCCTTTCTGATGAGGGATCCGGCTAACGCCGGGCTGCTAAGAGCGAGTGGGGAACACCAAAAGATTGCTTCGAGCTGTACCAATACAATAACAGATCCCAAATCTTGACATGACAACACACTAATTCCAAGCCGAAAAAAGTTTTTTGATTGCCGTTTCACCTACCAGAAATTTACATGGGTAAACCTGTTGTTTTCTTCTCCCCTAAGGAAGAGGAAGTGTAAGACCTCGTTTAACCTCGTTTAGAAATCATTGATATATTTGAAATGTGTGCTTTGGTTGTATTAGCATGATTTCCAGGTATAGGTTTTGATGAATGACAAACAATGAAATCAACTGTCAAACAATGTTATTGTATGACAAACAATGAAGATGAATTAGCAAAAAATCTAGAGGGTCGACAAATCAATGATGACGAATCAAACAATCAAGATTGAATGCCAAGAAGCATATTGATGAAGGGATTGCATAGACAAGCCAAGACGAGCTCAAAAGTTCAAGACCGAAGACCCAAGGCGTAGGTCGTTAGGTAGAACCAATGTAAGAGCAACATTTAAGTTATCTCGTTTTTTGGCTCAACATAGGTCATCATTAATATGCATAAAATCATTTTATTAAATCATATTTATCATAAACATATTCCATACACTTCAAACAAAATGATTTTAACGTTTTTATTTTAACCAAAATGGTTTTTGAAGTAAGTTTTCACTTCTGGACAGAATGGGAGAATAATCGATTATTGCAAAGCTGATAATCGATTATTGAGGAAATTTCCAGCAAAACTGTAAATTCCAGAATGTGAGAATAATCGATTATTGAATACTGAATAATCGATTATTCTGGGAAATTCCAGCTTTGCTGGAAATTCCCGAGAAGTAAGATAATCGATTATCCTCTTGGAAATAATCGAATATCTTGTATCCGTTGCCTTCCAAAGTCACATAATCGATTATGCAAAGTCAATAATCGATTATTCTGTTGGAAAATCAGATTTAGTGTTTGAACGTTGGGCAACGGCTATATCACCTCCACACCCTATAAATAGAGGTCTTTGGAGCTAATTTTAGATGAACAACATCTCTCATTATTCTTGAACATATTGATAACATTTATACATCATATTTAGAGCTTTTGTTGAGCCATTTGAGAGACAACTTTGTGTTGTTCATAGAGCTTATATTGTATCTCTTTATCTACTCTTCTTAGAGAGTTCTTGTTGTAAAAGAGAAAGGTTCTTGAGAAGATCATATCTTCTCATTGTGCGTTGGGTTGCTAAGTACCTTCAATCTTAGTGTGTGAAGTCTTGTGGTGCGGTATCCATGAGCAAGGTGAAGTCTTGAGGTGAGGTATCCTCGAGCAAGTTGAAGTCTTGTAGAGCGTACATCTACGAGCAAGTGTAACGGTTTGTTAGGCACCCGTAAGCTTAACGAAGTTAGTGTAAACTCGAGAGAGTCTCTCGGGAGATTGGACTAACCACACGTTGTGGTGAACCAGTATAAATTCGGTGTGTCCTCTCCTTACTCTTTTAATTACTGCACTTACGTTACTCCTGCAATTTTAATTCCTCAATATTTATCGACATTCTCATGCCTCACTATTCACCCCCCCCCCTCTAGTGACGGGCACAAATCCTAACAGTTGGTATCAGAGCCTAACTCTCTGAAAGCCTTAACCGGTTGAGAGGATGATATATATTTTTTGTTGAGAATGTTGAACGTAGGAATGATGAGCGAAGGACACTCCACCATTAGGCCTCCACTATTTGATGGAACAAATTACACATATTGGAAAGAGCGGATGAGAATATTCATCCAATCAAATAACTTTCGATTATGGCACATCATCAAGAACGGTGAACAAATGCCGACAAAGAAAGTTGGGGAAATCATGGTTCCAAAGGAGGAAGATGAATATAATGCCGAAGACATCAAGAAGGTTGAAAATAACGCAAAGGCCATCAATAGGTTGTATTGTGCCGTGAATCTGGATGACTATCGGAAGATCTCTTGCTGCACAACTGCCAAAGAGATGTGGGATAAGCTTGAAATCACTTATGAAGGTACGCCTCAAGTCCGAGAAGCTAGAGTTGATTTTCTAACACATGAATATGAACTCTTTAGAATGAAGGAGCCAGAAAGCATCGATGATATGTTTGATCGATTCTCAATGATCATCAACGATCTCCATGCTCTTGGGAAAGTATATTCGAACAAAGATCTTGTTTGAAAAATCCTGCGGAGTCTCACTCCCGAATGGCGTTCCAAAGCCAATGCCATCCAAGAGTCGATAGGAATCACGGACGTCACAATTGATGGACTAAGAGGTAACTCAAAACTTATGACAGCACAATTCTTAAACCTTCATTTGGAGATGAGAAAAGTCCAGGTATTGCCTTCTAAGCCTCATCTTCTAAAAGAGTAGAAGTAAGTGACTCGGAAAGCGATGATGATACTATTTCAAACGATTTAATTGAAAAGTTTTATAAGTTTATGAAGAAGGAAATGAAGAAGGAAGAACCAAGTCCTTCATGCCATAATTGTGGAAAACTTGGCCACACCAAGTCACATTGTCCAAAACCCAAGGACAAGAAGAAGAAGAAACACCAAAGGCGCGTGACATGGGATTCGGACAGCTCGGGTGATGAAACTGCCGCCCTATGCCTCATGGCCAATGAGGAAGAAGAGGTAAGTACTTCTAACTCTTACTCTTATGAAGAATTACAAGAAGCTTTTCAAGAATTATATGATGAATTGAAAAAGTCTTCAAAAATCTCCAAAGAGGCCAAGGCTAAAATTAAAGTTTTAGAAGAGAAAAATAATTTTTTGGAAAATGACAATATTGATCTTAGAAATAAAATTAAGGAGATGAATGAAACTTCTTCAATTGATCAAAATTCTAATTGTTCATCTTGTGATTCTTTGAAATTAGAAAACATAGAACTTAGGAACACACTAGAAAAACGTAGTGTAGACAATCCTAAAATAGTTGAAGAAATTAAAAAGAAAAGGCCCAGGAAAAATAAAAGGCGTAAAAAGAATAAGAATCATGTTAGAAATTGCGATGCACAACCTAGAAATAATTCTCGGAATTTTGTAAATGAGTCTAGAATTAATCATTTTAGACCACCTAGAAATGATTCTAGGAATTTTATTAATGAGTCTAGAATTAATCATATTAGACCGCCTAGAAATGACTCTAGGAATTTCAACGCTTCTAGGAATAACGACTTTAGATGACCTTGAACGTTTTTGGCTCAACCAAGACATATGCACAACCCGAATGTTATATGTCATTATTGCAACCGGGTAGGACACATAGCACCCGTATGTTTTGCAAAACATAGGGATTTATCTTTTAGCTATGATTATTATTTACCTAACCCCCAAGGACCCAAAAGTGTTTGGGTACCTAAAACCTATTTTTAGGTACGTTTGCAGGTGTGCTTGAAAACTACAATATCGTAGTAGATGCACCAAGCACGAAACCTTATTGCATCGAGGGGGAATTTCGGTTAGTTATCATATTTTTGATAAAAACGTAATAGTTGATATGTGTTAACGATTGATATGTCATTGTTAACAATTGGTATAAATTATTTTTGTTGATTCATGTTTTGATAACTTTTATTTTTGGTTTGAATAATAGTTGGTATATTCTTGAAAAATAAATAATTCATGTTTTTAATACAGCTATTGGTTTGTTAAAAATTAACAGTTGATATGTTTTTAAGTAATATGATTTGCTAAAAATAACCTTTAATATGGTTGTTATGTTTTTACTAACATTTGGTATCATTTTATGTTGGTATGATTTTTAATTATTTGAAAATCGTCATCATGTATATTCCTCATTGTATTTCCTATTTTGTTTTTGACACTAACAGTTGGTATACCCAAAAGGGGGAAGTGTCAAAAGGGGGAAGTAGGCTTTGTATAGTCTTTTTGCTAATGCCAAAAGGGGGAAGAGCTTAGGCGATATGCATCTAATAAGGGGGAATGTCTCTACCTTTTAGTATGCCTTATTTGAGGGGGAATACTCAATTAAGGGGGAATATTTTGCATGACTTATATGTTGAGATATAGCATGTCATTACGGGGAATCCGATATGCATATCTCCAATTGTTTGTCATTATCAAAAAGGGGGAAATTGTAAGACCTCGTTTAACCTCATTTGGAAATCATTGATATATTTGATATGTGTGCTTTGGTTGTATTAGCATGATTTTCAGGTATAGGTTTTGATGAATGACAAACAATGAAATCAACTGTCAAACAATGTTATTGTATGACAAACAATGAAGATGAAAAAGCAAACAATCAAGAGGGTCGACAAATCAATGATGATGAATCAAATAATCAAGATTGAATGCCAAGAAGCATATTGATGAAGGGATTGCATAGACAAGCCAAGACGAGCTCAAAAGTTCAAGACCGAAGACCCAAGGCGTAGGTCGTTAGGTAGAACCAATGTAAGAGCAATATTTAAGTTATCTCGTTTTTTGGCTCAACATAGGTCATCATTAATATGCATAAAACCATTTTATTAAATCATATTTATCATAAACATATTCCATACACTTCAAACAAAATGATTTTAACGTTTTCATTTTAACCAAAATGGTTTTTGAAGTAAGTTTTCACTTCTGGACAGAATGGGAGAATAATCGATTATTGCAAAGCTGATAATCGATTATTGAGGAAATTTCCAGCAAAACTGGAAATTCCAGAATGTGAGAATCATCGATTATTGAATAGTGAATAATCGATTATTCTGGGAAATTCCAGCTTTGCTGGAAATTCCCGAGAAGTAAGATAATCGATTATCCTCTTGGAAATAATCGATTATCTTGTATATTTTGCCTTCCAACGACTATTTTTCTGAACGTTAAAGTCACATAATCGAATATGCAAAGTTAATAATCGATTATTCAGTTGGAAAATGAGATTTAGTGTTTGAACGTTGGGCAATGGCTATATCACCTCCACACCCTATAAATAGAGGTCTTTGGAGCTGATTTTAGATGAACAACATCTCTCATTATTCTTGAACATATTGATAACATTTATACATCATATTTTAGAGCTTTTGTTGATCCATTTGAGAGACAACTTTGTGTTGTTCATAGAGCTTATATTGTATCTCTTTATCTACTCTTCTTCGAGAGTTCTTGTTGTAAAAGAGAAAGGTTCTTGAGAAGACCATATCTTCTCATTGTGCGTTGGGTTGCTAAGTACCTTCAATCTTAGCGTGTGAAGTCTTGTGGTGCGGTATCCACGAGCAAGGTGAAATCTTGAGGTGAGGTATCCTCGAGCAAGTTGAAGTCTTGTAGAGCGTACATCTACGAGCAAGTGTAACGGTTTGTTAGGCACCCGTAAGCTTAACGGAGTTAGTGTAAACTCAAGAGAGTCTCTCGGGAGACTGGACTAACCACACGTTGTGGTGAACCAGTATAAATTCGGTGTGTCCTCTCCTTACTCTTTTAATTACTGCACTTACGTTACTCCTGTAATTGTAATTCCGCAAAATTTATCGACATTCTCGTGCCTCACTATTCACCCCCCCTCTAGTGACGGGCACAAATCCTAACAGGAAGAACTCGCCATTGTGTATCGATTAACAATAATTGGAAACCGCTTATTGAGGATATTCACAGAGACTGCAATGCAAGATTTCCGATGATGAGAGCTGTAAAAACAGGGTACTGCGATGCTAAACATATCTTCGTCGATTTCGTAGAAGAAGAGGACTTCAACGACTTGTGTCATTTACAATTTTGGGTCTCCAATGGATTTCAATCCCGAAGAAAAAATGACTCTCGTCCCTGTCTGGATCCATCTGCCCGGCTTAATATGGCACTATTACTACTGGGATGCTCTAAAGAGGATCACTTCTCCTATAGGTACCCTTATTACTATTTGATAAAGCTACCTCTAGACCTATGTTTAGTAAAGTAAATATTGAAATAGGTTTAGCTGTGCAAAGGGAAGATTCAGTTTGGGTAGTTACTAAAGATGAAAATGGGATTGAGAGTGGTGGTTTCTCGTATGATTATGTTCCTGTGTATTGTTTCAATTGTATGCACCAAAGTCACTCGGAGGAAGTATGCTATTCACAGTTCAATAAGGCTCAAAATATTCAATCCACTAAAAACGATGCATCAAACATCAGTGGCGATTGTGAAACATTCGAATCAGATATCTCTTAAAGATACCCCTGGTACTAATAATTCGAGGGGTATCACTCTAGGTGTACGCCTTTGGGGCCCTAAAAAACTTCAGTGAACTTGCAATGCAGTGAGCAAGAGGCGAACGACATTGAGCCACAAAAAGGACACAATCTATATAGCACAAGTAAGCAGATGCCTCAAACCGAGGAAGATATGATTGATTCTTTTGAATTAACAAAACATGATGAACAAAATGGAAGTGAGGTCAACTCTAGCGAATATGATGCTGATGAACTAGATGATGATAGTCAAGAAGACAAGGAACAGGAAGACAGATATAAAGAATGCAATTCTGCTGACGAAGGAGAGCTTTTGAATGCATTTGCTCCAAGAACTTCATGGAGAGATCAAGAGGGTGAGAATGTAGTGACGCAACAAACAAATGAGCTCATCCTAAAAGCAAATTTATCACCTAGGCAAGGTGGAACAAATACGAAGAAAAAGGAAAAGAGCAATTATTGAGATCTAGGACTATCACCAGGGCAAACATGAAAACCAAACAAACTATACCTAAACACCATTGTGTTTAATTATTAGTTCCATTAAACCGAAAGAGCTGGAAATAAGAGCTGCAGTTTTTAGCATGAAAAAGAATAGTGCCCCATGTCCTGATGGATTTGTAAACATGAAGATTTGAAGATAAAAACCAGAGAAAATAAAGATGAACAGGAAGAGACACAGAGAGAGAATGAGAAGCTTCTGGAGTAACCGAGAAGCCAAAAATGAATCCCTCACTAAAATATCTGTACAAGGCAATATATATATACATCCTAATCTTGGGTCGGGTCAGACGTCCCAAGAGTAAAAAGAAGTTGGGCTCAGACTAATATATTCATCACAGCCCACATTACAATGTATACCAGGAATATACAATAGATATACAATGTATATACAATGGATACAATCATTTATGCTTAGTTTTGGAGGCCACATAATCCTTCATCTCAACACCCCCCCTCAAGTTGGAGGGGGAGACCACCTTCAACTTGGATAGCATCGGATGGAGCACAGTTCCAGGTAATGGCTTAGTGAGCAGGTCGGCCAGTTGACGAGAAGTAGGAACATGAAACAATTGAAGAAAACCATTTTGTAGCTGATCCCAAACAAAATGACAGTCCACCTCCATGTGTTTGGTACGCTCATGGAAAACAGGATTGTTGGCTATATGGAGCAGCCTGGCTGTCGCAATACACAGAAAATGGAAGAGAAACAGATACTCCAAGATCAACCAATAAACGAGACAGCCAAGATAATTCAGCAACAACTTTGCAGAGGGCTCTATATTCTGCCTCAATAGAAAACAAAGAAACAACAGGCTGCTTCTTAGATTTCCAACTAATCAGGCAACCACCCAACAGCATACAAAATCCAGTAACAGATCTCCTAGTATCAGGGCATGCAGCCCAGTCACTATCAGAATAACCAACAACGGAGAAATCATCACTGGCAGAATAAAAGAGACCCATAGAAGGAGTGCCCTTAAGGTATCTCAAAACATGTAGAGCAGCAGTCATATGGGGAAGTCTGGGGGATTTTAGGAATTGACTCAGATGTTGAACCGCAAAGCATATGTCAGGCCTAGAATGAGTCAGAAATAACAGCTTACCAACAAGACTCCTATACTGATCAAGAGAGGGTAAATGGTCACCAGAATCAGCATGAAGTTTGACATTAATATCCAAAGGACAAACAACATTGGATACATTTGTACAATCAAACTGATGCAGTAAATCAGAAACATACTTATGCTGATTAAGGATCATTCCACCAGGAACAACTGACATTTCAAGGCCCAAAAAACAATGCAAAGACCCTAGGTCTTTGATTTTAGACTGATCATCCAGAAACAGTTTAAGGGCAGTAATCTCATCACTGTCATCCTAAGTAATAATAATATCATCCACATAGACTGCCACAATCACAAGGGCCCTAGGTTTTCCTTTGATGAACAGAGAATAGTCATTCAAAGAATGTGTGTACCCTCTGGAATAAAGAGCAGAAGACAACTTGGCATACCATTGTATGGATGTTTGTCTCAGCCCATATAGGGATTTCTTGAGCTTACAAACCAGAGGAGAAGGAGTAGAAGATGTAGAAGAAACAGAACCAAAAAGAGGAGCAGAGACTATCAAACCTGGGGGAATTTTCATATAAACTTCTTCATCCAAATCACCATGTAGAAAAGCATTATTGACATCAAGTTGAAACAGAGGCCAGTGATTCTTGACAGCCACAGCAATGAGACATTTCACAGTAGTCATTTTAATCACAGGAGAAAAGGTGTCAGTAAAGTCAATCCCTTCAACTTGAGTATCACCCCTAATAACAAGCCTAGCTTTGTACCTTTCAACAGTACCATCAGCCTTGTATTTAATTTTATAGACCCATTTACGGCCAATGGGTTTCTTACCAAGAGGAAGGGGAACAACATCCCAGGTTTGGTTTGCTTCCAAAGCATCAAACTCCTGTCTCATGGCATCCTGCCATGCTGGAACAGATGCAGCTTGAGAGTAATATAAAGGTTCAGATTCCAAAATAGAAGAAGAGGATCCAGAAAAGGCAGGAAGTTGACAGACATAATCTTTAAGATAGGATGGAGGATTATGCTGTCTAGTGGATGTTCTAGGAACAGGAAGAGGTTGGGAAGAAGGTAAAACAGGAGGAGAGATATCAGGATTGAAAGAAGGAAGGGGAGATGGATCAGTATCAGTAAAATCAGGAACAGTAGAATTAGGGGCTGGAACAGATGTAGGGGAAGTAGGAGAGGAAGCATGTATAGGAAAGGTGGTGTCAGTGGAATGCTCAGCAGGAGGAATAAAATCAAGGAATGAAGGAGAAGAATGAGCAGAAGAAGGTTTATTCTTAAAAGGAAAACATGTTTCATGGAATACAACATCTCTGGAGATAAAACATTTCTTGGAAGCCAGATCATACAGTTTATAACACTTTTTGGCAAATGGGTAACCCAGAAAAACACAAGAGAGGGCTCTAGGCTTCAATTTGTCCATTTGAGGAATGGGACAGTAGCATAAGCAAGGCACCCAAATGCCCTCAAATGAGAATAGGATGGAGCTTTCCCATACAAAATTTCATTGGGAGACTTATTGTGAAGTAATCTGGATGGTATTCTGTTAAGGAGATAAGTAGCAGTCAACAGGCAATCCCCTCAGAAAGATACAGGTAGTCCAGATTGAAAAAGTAAGGCTCTACATGTTTCAAGAAGGGTACTATGCTTCCTTTCAACAACACCATTCTGTTGAGGTGAATGAGGGCAGGAGGTTTGATGAATAATCCCCTGGCTACTAAAGAAAGATATACCCTCATTTCTAGACCCCAATTCTAAAGCATTGTCACTTCTAACAGTTTGAACCATAGTATTAAATTGAGTTTTAACCAAACAGATGAAAGATTTGAGCAGGGAGAAGGCATTACTTTTAGAGCCCATTAAGTGTGTCCAGGTTGCCCTAGAGAAATCATCAACTATTATTGTAAGGAAATATCTACAACCAGAAGAAGTGGTAGTATAGTAAGGTCACCATGTATCCACATGTATCAATTGAAAAGGCCTAGTAGTATTGATACTGCTATCAGGAAAAGGGTGTCTGGTTTGTTTGGCCATAGGACAGACAGAACAAGGAAAAGGTTGTTTAGAAGCAAATGGAAAGGATAAACCAGAAATATGTCTCATATTTGCAAAAGAAGTATGTGCTAGTCTTAAATGCCAAATGTAATTCATATCAGTTGTAACAACATTATTACAAATGGAATTATTCACATTTGAAGGCAAGGCAACATCCTTGCTGTCAGACATATTGTCATCATTACAAGAATTAGACAAAGCACATACAGAAGTAGATGAACAGCCAATAGAGGAAGGAGGAGAAGGTGGCACCCAAGACAATTTGTATAGACCGGCTTCCTCTTTACCAAGATCCAGAAGCCTCTTCAGAAAAGGGTCCTGTACCATGTGGAGTAAACAGGAAGTTGGAGTAAATTAGAACTATACAGTGCAACTGTTTTACCAACTTGTGGACAGAAATCAAGTTATGTTTAAAGGAAGGGACCAGCAGTACATTGTGAAGAGTAATGAAGAAGTTAATGCAAAAGAACCTGTACAAGTTACTTTCACTTTGTAACCTTTAGGCAAAGTTACAAGATAAGGAACAGTCAAAGGTATGATGTTAAAGAGTAAGTTTTTATCATGTGTCATATGATTAGATGCCCCTGAATCTATGATCCAGGTGACAGAATAAATGCGTGTAAGCATGCATAATTTGGAATCAGAAACAAGACTCTCAGTCAACATAGTACCAGCAAAATTAGCAGCATACATGGGAGGAGGAGCCTGAGCACTGGAATCCCTTAATTGGGTCTTTTGCAACAAGCTCAGCAATTGATCATATTGTTGTCTGCTCAACCCTGGTATCACAGAACCTTGGCCATCTATGTTTGTAACATGGTGATGGCTGCCAGGAGGATCCCCAAAAGGAACAGACATATTAGGATTCCCATGATTAACAGACACACTTTCCTTACCAGTGGAGACATGAGCAGCAACAGATTTGCTTCCCTTGTTGTATTTGATATTTTGAGGAAACCCATGAATCTTATAGCACTTATCAATTAAGTGCCCATATTTCTTGCAATATCTGCAAAATAAGGGCCCTCTACTTTGCTCAAAATTAACTCTGGGTCTGAAAACAGGGGGACTGGGCGCTGTGCCCTAATTAAACCCAACTGAGTGCTTGTTTGTATTAGCATTAAAAGACATAGAGTCTGGAGTGATTTGAGAAATAGATTGAACTTATCTCTGTTTCTCATCATTAAGCACTATATTGTAAACACTGTCAAGGGAAGGATATGGCTGCATCATCAACAAGTTACTCCTAACCCCCATGTATGCTTCATTTAACCCCATAAGAAACTGGAATACCTTGTTTTCATACATCATCTTCCTGAATTATTCCATTTTTAGCAGCACACACATATCTCTGTCCATGATTTGTGCACATTGTGCCCAACTCATCCCACAGGCCTTTGAGTTTGTTAAAATATGAGGCTACATCTAAACAGCCTTGAGATGTGTGGGAAAGTTCCCTTTTTAATTCAAAAATTTTGGTCTTGTTAGGAGTACCATATCTTTTCTCAATTTGGGACCATATACTCTGTGCAGTATCGGAATACTGAATACTATCAGCAATCTGAGGAGATAGGGAAGCGGTCAACCAGGAAATGACCATGTTATTACATCTATTCCACAGCCTCTGTTCAGCCACATTAGTGGTTTGTCGAGGACATGAGCCATCAACGAATCCGATTTTGTTTTTAGCAGATAAGGCAACAATCATCTTCCTCCTCCAACCTCCATATCCACAGCCTGAAAAGGGAGTGGACACAAGAGACATACCAGGAACGTCGGAGGAGTAAATTAGGAGGGGACTAGTAGAGTCTGCGGGGGAAGTATTAGTATTCGTATTATCATCCATGAATAATGAACAAGTTTAACAACACAGAAATAGTCTCAACAAACAGATCACAATCAAACCAGAACTGGCATGCAACATATACAACACTTAGAACAGAGAAAGTGTTACCCTCCTTCTTCGCGACCGGAGAAGAACGGCCTTCAACCACCGGATGAAACTAAGTCCGATCACTGGAGATTGCAGTCAGACGAAACTTACCAGAATCAGGTCACAAACGTCGGAAACTCACCCAAAATGTCTATCGACCGAAGGTAAAATTATCGGATAACATCAAAACCATTGGTCCAAAAAATCGGAAAACCCTAGATTTTGAAGAACTCACCGGAATAAGACCAGAGATGTCGGAAAATCACCCAAAACATCTACTAATACATGATCGGAGCGTCAAACAGTCAAAAAAGTCCCGATTATCCGATTAACATTCATCGAAAAATATACGAACAGTATTTTTCTCAGATAACCGAAGAAAAACTTCAGCAAAAGCTTCAGCAAGTATCGATAACACATAACAGAGAAGGATCGAAAGATTTTCCTACTCTGATACCATGTAAACATGAAGATTTGAAGATAAAAACCAGAGAAAATGAAGATGAACAGAAAGAGACACAGAGAGAGAATGAGAAGCTTCTGGAGTAACCGAGAAGCCAAAAATGAATCCCTCATTAAAATATCTGTACAAGGCAATATATATATACATCCTAATCTTGGGTCAGATCAGACGGCCCAAGAGTAAAAAGAAGTTGGGCTCAGACTAATATATTCATCACAGTCCACATTACAATGTATACTAGGAATATACAGTAGATATACAATGCATATACAATGAATACAATCATTTATGCTTAGGTTTGGAGGCCACATAATCCTTCATCTCAACAGGATTTGGTGGAGGTTTTATTAGGGGTTTGTTGGGATATTATAAAGCAAGATTCGGTTTAGTTAATTCAGACCTTTTTCAATGGATATAGTTTGACGAGATACTATACAAGTTCTTGCTTGGTTCTTATACCTAAGATAGAGCATCCTGAAACCTTCTCTGACCTTTGACCCATTAGTCTAAGCAATTTTTCCACCAAGATCATCTCTAAGATAATAGGAAATAGATTGGCACTAATCCTTCCTAAACTCATATCAGTAAACCAAAGGGAGTTTGTTTCTGGCAGGCTTTTCGCTGAAAATATTCTCAGGAAGTAGTCCATTAATAAAGCTAATGAAGGTGGTAATGTTGTGATCAAGTTGGATATGGCCAAAGCATATAATAGGGTTAATTGGGACTTCATTTTAGTTGCATTGTGGAAGTTTGGTTTTTCTAAAGACTGGATGGATATGATTTGGAGATCTTTATCCAACAATTGGTATTCTATTCTAGTAAATGGTAACAGAAATGGTTTCTTATTCATCCAGGGGTATTAAACAAGGAGATTCATTGTCACCAGCTTTATTCATGATTGGATCCGAGGTTTTATCTAGGATGCTTAACCAACTGCTGTCCAATGATCTGTTTCAAGGTTTTTCTATGCACAGAGAGCAAGGCTACAAATTACACGTCTAGCATATGCTGATGATGTAATGATTTTCACCTCTGGATCCAAGAACTCTTTAGACTTGATCATAAAACAACTGAAGAATAATGAGAAATGTTCAGGGCAATCTATTAACTGTGCGACAAGTTGCTTTCTAGTATCGCCCAATGCTGAATCAAGTCATATTAATGATGTTGAAGAGATTACTGATTTCAAGCATATTAACTTCCCTATCACTTATCTAGGATGTCCATTATATGTGGGAAGAAAAAGAATCTATTGTTTTAATGATTCAGTGATAAAAATTGTGTAGAAAACTAATTGATGGCAAGGTAAATTATTATCAATAGGAGGCTGAGCTATTTTAATTAAATATGTTCTTCAATCACAACCTTTTCAGATGGGAGGACAACATTGTTCTGATTATTCTTAGCAACTGGTGAGAAGTTTTATTTTGTATCTCGATACTAATCGTATGAGATTTCTTTTTGTCTCATAAATCTGTGAACCTCAATTTTACATTTCTGGGTCCCACAAAATTGTGATGCAACTGGTGGAGTTGTAAATCCAATAATAAGGTATTTTAAGCAATCTTGAAAATCACCCATTGTTATCTGTTGGGAATTGTGAAAGGCTAGATGTGCTTCAAGGTATGAGATATTAATATTTCTTTTACAAGAGTTCAATTCCAGATCTCTTTCCCATTTGAGATGGGTGATTTTTAAACATAACATTTCTATAGAGGGATTTCTCCCATGGCATAGTATATGTGATAAACTCATGGCCTTAACAACAAAGATTATAGGTGTTCCTGTACGTTAGGAAAGACCTTTATCTGGTTGGGCCAAGCTTGATACAGATTGTAGCAAACAGGGTAATTATATGATTGCTGCTGGGGGCATTTTAAGAGATCACAGGGGTAATATGAATATGATTATGGCTTTCTCACAAAGTTTGGGGAGTGGCACAAGTAATTTGGCAGAAGTTAAGGCTGCACTTTTCGGCCTATAGCGGTATCATTCTAATGGTTATGATAGAATTATCCTAGAATGTGATTCCAAGCTAGTGATTGATATGTTGAATGATAATTTGAAATCCCCTTGGCACATGAACAACATTATTCGAGAGATGCAACATCTCATTTTTCAACACAATACTACTATCAGACATTGTTACAGGGAGGCTAATAATGTGGCGAACATACTTGCAAAATGGAGTCATGAGATTCATGAGAGTATAATCTTAACTGATAATAATTTGCCAAAGCAAGCCTATGGTCACTACATACTTGACAGAATGCAGCTTCCTAGCCTCGGGCATAAAGTGGTCAAGAATATTTTGTTGCTCGATAAATGCCTCTTTGGCCTGTTGGTATGACATAATAATAAAGGAATGAGTAATATGTCACAAGCTCTTTTGGTTATCTAGCACATATAACAGATCCGTGGTGCAAGTTTAATTTTGAATCTGCTATCTGTACTAGGTAGATATTAAGATAGGTTTTATTTTAGGCGAAATGGCTTCTTGGCCATTTAAATTTGCAGGGGTTTTGAAACCCGATACACAAACTTTAGTCTTTCCCATTTAAACACTCATACTCATGAAACCTATAACTAATAAACACCTTTGACCATTGATTATGCTTATGTGGCGGTAGCTTATCTTACGTGGATACAGTGCGTACAACCATCCCCAACGACCAGAAACAAGGCTTCGCCCATAACCCACAACAACGACCAAATGAACCCAACTAGTCCATCCTTCGCATCTACGCCTAACAATCCTCCACCCCCCCCCCCCCCCCCCCCCCCCCCCCCCCCGATTGTGAGCTTTTGTTGTTCTCAATCTAAAAGCTAGCCGCCTATCACCAGAAATGGCTGCAAGATAAACACACATACACGCAAGGGACAAAGAAACAGATCTGGGAGGATGAGAATGAGAGAAAAGGAGATGGGGAAGTGAACGAAAAGAAAAGGGACAAAGATATTTTTGTGATTGTTCGGTTTGAGTGTTGAGGACATTCGAGACCGCCTGCGAGTTTTTTTTTTCCGGTTCATGGTACAATTTTCAGATTTCTGTTGATCATATATTATCCATGTTTTTACTCGTTTTCTCTAGTTCATGTGAATAGTTTTAAGTATCCATTGTTGTTTCTTAGTGTTCGATTTTTTCTGCTATAGTATTGTGTAAATTATTTGTGGCTTTTTTCATAGTTAATTTGGTTTGCTGGGTCATTTTGGTACCTTGAGTTAGGTAAAAGTTGCACTGCTTTGGTGAAGAAGAAAATAAGGGAAATAGAAGAAAAATTAGAAATTAATAAATTCATTCCAGCACAACTATGGGGTTTGTTTTTGTGCCCTTGACGTATAACAATCTCATTGGTCATTTACTAACTGGATGGACACGTCTGTGAATGTGTAATACACGTGCGTAGGATCAAGGGTCAAATGTGTTTATTAGTTAAGGGTTTTACGAATTTGAGTATTCAAATGGGAAAGTTCAATTTGTATATAGCTTATAAGTTTGAGAGGTTAGGCTTATGTCCCATCCTCTTTTACTTTACTTTGATTATCAATAAATAAGTTAGGGGTCAATACCAAACCCCTTATCACCACGGGATATGAAAGCCCTGGCCGATGGATTAATATAAAAAAAAACGAAGTAGAAAATCACATAAGTTTTAATCTCTAAAAACAGAATACATATTACAATATAAAAAACTAATTTCCTTAAGTTTGTTAATAAATTTGTATTACTTTAATAAATAATGAAACAATAAATTTTTTAAAACAGAAAAATAGCAGCATCAGAATATTGAAATAACGAAGTTGAATCTGAAAAATAATTTTAGAATAAAATGGAGCCCGCTAAATGCACAGAGTATTCTTAAGAAAATTATTTCCCTCAAGTAGCCAAGGTGCTAGAATATTATCCTCCAAGGATAGAACGATTTAACTTACTAGAGTGTTGGTACCAAAAATGCCGGTGGAACAGTAAACTGCCCGAAGGCTGTAAATCACACTAAAATTTTAATTGTGTAGAAGAAATAGAAGAAGATCAAAAAATTTCGCGAGGAAAAATTCTGGATTAAGTCATATTTATAATTAATTTAAAATAACCCTGGAAACAAATGGACCGGATCGCATTGTATCGCGGGTCCTGAGTTATTCCCGGTTCGTTAATAATTAAATAATTGAATGAAATTTTATCCAAAAAAATTAATCAAGCTGGAGCGGAACGACAACAACGACGCGAAGCTTGCTTTATTTCCAATCTATTTAACATAAAAAAAAAAAAAAAAAGAAAACTCACTTTCCCTCCACTTTTTTTTCTTCATTTTCCATTCATCAATATTTTAAACCCAAGAGAAATCTCTTAAAGTAGTGGGCTATGGTGTTGGAATGATTAGAAATACCCAATATTTGAACAAAGAAATTATTGAGGGCGACAACTAAACACCATTTGGTCTTGTACTGTTTGAATTTGAGGCCATTATATTTATTCTCCATTTTGCAAGTTGTTTTCTCCTAACTGATGAATGATAGACCTGGAATTCTGTTAGTATTTACTCATGGATGATAATGAAAGCGAGGATTTATTATTTTTCTGTGGCTATTAAGTCTAGCGCCAAGGTTTTTATGTCACGTTGATCCTGATGTTTCTTTGTAGCAAAAACACAATTATTACATTGAAACACGATATATATATATATATATGCACACACTTGCTATCTCATTCATGAGGTTTTACTTCCGTCTTGCATTTAATGTTGCTTGCTGGTCACGGTCAAAAATATAGAAAGAGATCTTTGCATGTGATTCTGGAGAGAAAGAACTATTTATTTGAATTTTCAATTTTAATATGTGCTTACTTATTGTAAGTCTATAATTAATGGCTAGAGGTTGGTAAGTTGGAAATTTGGGATATTTATGTGAGATTCCCCTAAAAATAAGGATTATTACACAAATATCCGGCCAAATTCACTATTTACTTTTTTTAGCAGATATTATACATTGATTATACACAGTTATATAAATATTATATATATATATATATATATATATATATATATATATATATATATATATATTATCGGTTATTTTTAATTTAAAAGATTATGTTAACGGCTATTTTAGGTTAATTCTTCAAAAATATACATTTCTCAAAAATAAATTGGGCTAAAGCCCGATTTAATTAGTCACTTGGCCCAAAAACTCAGCTGGCCAACCTAGTGAAGAGTTAGTTTTCAGAGTTGGTGAAACAGCCAGGACTAGGGGTGTTTATAGTTTGATTTTGATCGGGTTTTTTCCTAAGAAGAAATCAAACCAACTAAGTCGATTTTTTAATTATTAGAACTAAACCAAATCAATTAAGTTGATTTTTTCTCAATTTGATTTATGTCTGTTTTTTGATTTTTTCGGTTATTTATCGATTTTTCTTAAATATAAGACATACATTACCAAACACATATTTCGGCGATCACATTTTCAATGTAACACTATCAAATCAATTGCCCTTTAAGGAATCTTTTATGTACTAAGATATATTGATGATAATTGAATCAAATAGTGATGAATATTTAAGGACTCAATTAAAAATATATTATTTTTAACATGAAATAGATTCTTATACTTAAGAAAAGAAAACTACCAATTAAACTAGAATGTAAAGGTAATGAACTGTACAAGAAGTGCAAACGATTAATATTTATTATAAAAAATTTAAAACTTTGTATAAAGTATACATACATATATATATATATATATATATATATATATATATATATATATATATATATATATATATATATATATATATATATATATATATATATATATATATATATATATATATATATATATATAATAAATTTAAAATAACTACTTTTATATTCGGTTTGGTTCAGTTTTTTCTAAATAAAACCAAAACCAAATCAAATTTGATCGATTTTTAAATTTCAAAGTCAAAACTAAACTAAATCACAACTAAAAAGTATTGATCTATTGATCGTTTGATTTGATTTTCGGTTAAATTCGAGTTTTCGGATTTTTATTAACACCCCTGGCGAGGACTATTGGCTCTATCAGTTAACGACTTCGTAAGTTGATTCAAGAGCAATATCTATCCAAAAATTACAAAATTCATTTGACTCATTTAATAAATATAACACATAAATTACTGGACAATCATTTGCTTTGGCATACTAAATTGCAAATAAGAATGGAATAACTCATTGCAATTTTGAAATATTAACTTGTCATTTCATACATAGCATTTCTTATGTAGTGTGAAGTATCTAAGTTTATTCTTCTTTTCCTCCTTTTTGATTAGTGTAATGCATTATTGCTTAATTAGCTATATAAGAATTAAACTTAATATAAGTAGTAAATTAGTAGATTTATTGAATGAATCTACTAAACGCTTCAGCCAACCAATTCTTCTTTCTCCAACATTGCCATCCCATCTCTTCACAGATTTCATCACTATGATTTATACTGAAAGTGGAGATGCAATTTCTCTTGTAGAATCTAGTCGTCCTCTTCATAATCTCCATCTCCTGTGTTACTTGTTCAATCATTTTCTCAACAGATGGAAGCTTAAATAGATCATCCACAAGTCGTGACAACCATATGCAACGTATCTCAGCTGAATGCAGGTTTGAAACGCTTTCAAGATAGCCCACAAAAGTCATATTTGGAATCGATGGATGAACTGTCTCTGCTAAGGAATTGGAAAATAAATTTGCAGTTCAATAAAATTTGTGGCCTAAAGTCTGTCACGATTCGGATTTCCCACGCTCGAAAAATCGTGATGGCGCCTACTATTGAGAGCTAGGCAAGTCAATCCTTAACTGCTTACTTCATTATCAAATTACTTCTTTTTAACAATCATAAAGCGATAGAAGGAAAATAACGGAACTTTAAATAATTAAGCAAAATATAACAATTAAACATCTGAATTCTACGTATATTACAATTACTTAAGTCTCAACCACCCAAAATCTGGTGTCGAAGTGTCACTGACTATCTAAAATTACTACATACAAAGTCTGAAGAAATAACAGTATACTATTCCTAAATAAAAAGGAAATAGAGACAGAGGGAGACGCCAGGGCCTGCAGACGCCTGTAGGTCTACCTTGGGTCTCCGGGTGGACTGAAGGAAGCACTCCAACTAATGTCTCAAAGCTGATCCGGGATCTGCACACAGTGCACAGTATAGTATCAGCACAACCGACCCCATGTGCTGGTAAGTATATAGCCTAACCTCGGCGAAGTAATAACGAGGCTAGGACCAGACTACCAAGTAAACTTGTGTAGTTCACATATACATACAGCGGAAAAGAAATACAGAGATAACCAGTCAATATGGGAGAGGGGCATGTTGTGGGGAGATACAAGTCCAAATAGAAAGACATTGAGTAATGAAGGAAACAACATAACACAGATACCAATAGATAATAAGAATCAATAAGTGCACGGCATCACCCATCATGCTTTTACTCTCGTCCTCGCCAAAGCAGTCATATAATAAAAGTATGCACAACATCACCCTTCGTGCTTTTACTCTCTTTCCTCACATATAATCAATAGAATTGGAACGAAAGGGTACATCGTACGGCACGACATCACCCTTACTCTTTCTTCATAATCATAAATAATACACGATATTACCCTTTGTGCTTTACACTCTTTCCTTACCAAAAACGAGCAATACACGGTATCACCATTCATTCTTTAATACCCGTCCTCACCCAAACAGCAATCACAAACAAAGGGAACAAAGGAATAAATAAGATGATAATAGGAATCCCGGTAAGGACGCAACAACTAAATAATTAAATCCCGGTAAGGAAGCAACAATTAAATAATTAAATCCCGGCAAGGGAACAACATCAATAATATAAACATCCCGACGAGGGAGATAACCAATAAAACAACAATATCCTGACAAGGGAACAATTTAATAACTCTTTCTCTTTCTTTCACATTTTACTTCACAACTAACTTTACCAATTGAGCCAATTATCCAAAGAGTTCAATCAATTCATTTACTTTCACAATTCATAATATAGATTGAGTCAATGCTCCTCGATGTTCACAAGTCACAATTTCTTCCACAAACTTTTCACAATAAATAGAAATCATCACCAAGGCATGAAAGTTACAATGAAATTAAGATATTCACCATATAAAAACTCACGGTCATGCTAGACACCAATGTATAGATACTCGTCATCATAACTATACGTCGTACTCAACAATTACCACATTGCAAATATGACTCAACTCCTAATCCCTCAAACTAAAGTTAGACCAAACACTTACCTTGATGTAACGAACACAATTCACGATTCAATTACAGCTTTACACTTTGATTCCACCATCAATTCGCTCGTATCTAGTTACAAGTAACTTAATTACATTAATAAATGCTAAATGAATCAACCTCAATGCATGAAAATGAGTTTTTTAAAGTTTTACCCAAATATTTTCAAAAATCGCCCCAGGCTCACATGGTCAAAATCCGAGGTTTGACCAAAGTCTGATCAAATATACAATTATTTGCAAAATTCGATCCCAAAACAAGGTCTAAATCACAATTAATCAAAAAGCCCAAACTCTACCCAAATCCTAATTTTCTACCCTTAATCTCATGTTTTAGGCCTAGAAATCTAGTGGGTGTTGATAAAAAATAGAAGATAACAAGTTAAATATTACTTACCCAAGAGATTATGGTGAGAAAATGCTTCAAAAATTTCCTAAGATCATTGGAGAAGAAGAGATTTATGAAATTTTATGAAAATCCTGTAAGTGATCTGTTTTTGAGACTTCAAAATAACTGGGAAAAAATGTTCTTCGCGTTCGCGATAGACTTATCGTGTTCACGATGAGTCAGGTCTGAAAACCTTCGCGTTTGCGACATTGGGCTCGCATTCGAAGAGCTTTATCCCCTTTAGCCCTCGTTTTGTGGGCCAGTGGACGCATTCGCATAGAATAACTGGGAACTCCCTCCCCAGGCCCATTGCTTTACGCGTTCGTGAAGGGTACTCCCCCCTCAGCCTCGCGTTCGCGTCTCAGGCTTCGCGTTCGCGAAGAAGAAAACTGGAACTTAAGATTTTTGCCTTACACTTTCACGAGTGGGACCACGATAATGCAAAGAACAAATTCCCTGTGCATTCAATAGCAAAATCTGCAATATTTCTTAAGTCCAAAACTTTCCAAAACACACACGAGCCCTCGGGGTTCCTAACAAAACATATGTACTAATTCAATAACATCATATGAACTTATCCATGCGATCAAATAACCAAAATAACATCAATAACAATGAATTAAACCTCAAAATCAAAGAATTTTCTCAAACTTCATAAAATATCAACTTTCGTAATTTAGGTCCGAATCACGCCAAATGACATCCGTTTTTCAGCAAATTTTACATGATCGTCTTTAATTATATATAAGACATGTACCGTGCACCGAAATCAAAATACGTGCCCGATACCGTCATGTTCTAATAAAATTTTATTTCAAAATACCTTAAGCAATTTTAGAAAACAGTTTTCTTTAAAAATTCATTTATCGGGCTTGGGATCTCGAAATTTGATTTCGAGCATACACCTAAGTCCCATATTTTCCTACGGACCCTTCGGGACTATCAAATCATGGGTTCGGGTGTGTTTACCCAAAATGTTGATCGAAGTCAAATTAACTCATTTGATAGCCAAATTTTAGATTTTCATATTTAAGCTTTTCAGGTACGCGCCCGAACTATGCATGCAAATTGAGGTGGCTCTATATGAGATTTTTAAAGCTTCAAAAATATAAAATTTAATTTAAAAATAAGTGATTGTTATGAAATCTCCTATTTAAGGTGAATGTCTATAATTAGAGAGATACTAGAGTTCTATTCTTGGTAGCTAAATCATCCCCCTCCCTATAAATAAAGGGGTCTTCTACCATTGTAAGGCACTCCTAACAATCTCTAAGTATCAATGAGAATACTTCTCTCTCTCTATTCTCTCTATTGCTCTTGTTCTTGCATTATTGTTCTTGTCTTTATATTATTTCATAACACGTTATCAGCACGAGTCTCTAACCAATTGAAATTTTCAACTGTTTTAACTTTTGTTTGTGACCTGTATTTTGATGGCAGGTAATGACTAATGGAAGATAATAATGGTGGCTTCCATTGCTGCAGGAGGTCAATTCACCAGTTGTGGGTTATTACAGTGACAATTGCACTACCTTCGATTTTGTGTTTGTTTGTTATTTTTGTTCTTTCAGTTTTGATAGAACCGAAACCAAATGATGAGAAAATTTCTACACTCACGGCTGGCAGCACATGCATGTTCAAACTTCTGGCCGAGGGCAAATATAAATCATGGGCTAGAAAATTCAGAAGATTTTCTATACGGAAAATAGAAGAGATGGTATATCATAAAGTAATGGAAACTCAAGAGGTATATTTGATATCACAACATTTATTGGTATACCTTAAAGGTAAGTAATTTACTTTTCCCTTTCAAATTCTTGAAATTCCACGATTTGATTTTATATACAAACATAGACAACAAAGTTTGATTATAACTCTAATGGAGTTTGTAAGAAATTGTAACCACATGAAGTGGTAAAATCTCTATGTCCTGCCATGATTAAATTCATGTATGATTGTGGGCAAAGAATTGAAAATCCGTCCCATTGAATTTGCTCCATTCCCTTTAGAGAATGTGGAAGCAGTATATGATAAGTCTGAAAGAAGACAAAATTATTACCATGAAGGTATCAATGAATGTGGACGTGGTAAAGAATTCCGTCCAATTGAATTTGCTCCATTCCCTTTAGAGAATGTGGTAGCAGTATGTGATAAGTCTGAAAGAAGACATAATTATTACCGTAAAGGTATCAATGGATGTGGACGTGGCAATAGACGAAATTATAATCGTCATTATTGTGATAATGAGAATAATAAAGATTCTCAAAATAATCTTTCACTTTATGAAAGTAATATTTGACATGAGATTGTGTAAAGCATATGATTATGATCCATTCCCTGAAGTGAATGTGATAATTGTAATAGAGCCCGCAAGTATGAACACGCTCTTGATGTAATTTTGTTTTATGTCTGACATTATGAAAAGAAAGTTCGTTGCCCTTGAAATTTCGGGCAAGAACTATATGACATGGGTGTTGGATGATGAAATCCACTTAGATACTATGGGTCTTGGAGACGCCATTAAAGACAGAAATAATGCATCCACCCAAAACTATGCGAAGGCCTTGATTTTCTTGCGCCATCACCTTGATGAAGGTTTGAAGATTGAATATCTCACCGTCAAGGATCCACTCATCTTGTGGAATGGCTTAAAGAAGAGATATGACAACCTGAAGTTGGTCACTCTGCCACAAGCACGATACGATGAGAATCCAAAAGCAAATAGTTTATAAACTATATATTATCGTTGCGGTGGAAACGGGCACTGGTCAAAGGCTTGCCGTATACCAAGACATTTGGTTGACCTTTATCAAGCATCTCGAAAGAGTAAAACGCCCTGAAACGAATTTTGTCTCTGATGACAACTTTGACATCACCCACTTGGATGTGGCAGACTTCTTTGAGCACCCTGAGGGGAAGATAGACCACCTAATCGATGATGGATCGGTGATTAAAGAAGATTGAGCAGTTTGATATTTATATATTTACGCAAGTCAAATAAAAAAAAATTATTAAACATACAATATTCTGTATTGTTGGAACTTGATTATGTCTTATGAATAAATTTGGTTGTTGATACATGTAGTTATGATTGTGTAATAATACACAGTTTTATTAAAACTCGATTTGATATACACGTATAATTTACGTCTTTACTGCAGCTAACAATTAACGATTCAAAATTATTTATTCATCAGATACTACTTGGCAACTATTGGTTAAAGAAATAAAATGATATATTATTTAAAGATATGTGATTACAGATCATTATAATGCATAAACTGTTTAATTTAGTTATATTTTTCTCTAATATGTGCATACTGTGCACACATTGAGCAAACACTTATTAACTATTCTATTTAATAACAGATGACCAGCATAAAATTAATGATTTTATGTTTAGTCGACTAACCTCAGCAGATTTTGAAAATATTGTTTAAATGTGACACAAACGGATTGAAGTTGTTTATTCTCATGTTCGTAATTTTCTTCTGTATGTCAAACCATGGGAAGTAAATTGATCGAAGGCTCCGGAAGAGCAACTGTAACTCTGCCCAAAGGCACGACGTTTATCTTAGAGAATAAAATGTTCTCCTCCAAGTCTAAGAAGAACTTGTTGAGTTTTAATGATATCAATCGCAATGTTCTCCTCCAAGTCTAAAAGGAACTTGTTGAGTTTTAAAGATATCATTCAAAATGGATATCATATTGAGACAATAGATGAGATTAATCTTGAATTCTTCATGAAAACGAGGCTGCCCATTTCGGTTTGGGTTCACGCCATTTTGCATGCAGCAATGCTAGTTCGTCGGCTGCCCACTTTGGTTTGGGGTCACGCCATTTTGCATGCAGCGATACTAGTTCGTCGGCTGCCCACTTCGGTTTGGGGACACGCCATTTTGCATACAGCAATGCTAGTTCGTCTCTGACTGACGAATCGACACAAATATTCCCCGTTGCAATTGGTTTTGGGTCATGGACCCAATATATCCCATATAAGAATCTTTGGATGCGCAGTATATGTGCCTGTAGCACCGCCATCCCGCACCAAAATGGGTCTGCAAAGAAGGTTAGGAATATATGTTGAGGTTGAATCGCCCTCCATTATTCGCTACCTCGAAACATTGACAGGAGATTTGTTCACTGCACGATTTGCAGACTGTCAATTTGATGAGACACTTTTCCCAAAATTAGGGGGAGAAGTTGGTGAAACCAAACGAGAAATTTTGTGGAAAAATGCATCATTATCTCATCTTGATCCACATACCTCTATTTGTGAAAGAGGCATAAAAGATTATCCATTTGCAAAGAATAGCAAATCAAATGCCTGACGCATTTATAGATTTGAAAAGGATAACAAAATCACATATCCTCGAAGTGAATGTGACAACATCTGATACATATTCATTATTGGAAGAATATGAACATGAAATTGGTATTAAATATACCACACTCACCCCTAGAAGGAGGTTTGAGATGATATATGGCATGAATGATCGTTGGTCACGTACCTATTGTACGCCAAAATATTTTGGAAATATGATTATTAAAGGACAACGATAATGCAAGAAACATATCTTGCATATAAGTTTGACATGACCATAATGGTATAACTTTCTCTTTAAGAAAGAAATTCACCACATGATGTTGATGAATCTGTGGTAGTACAAAATTAATTGAGAGCTCTAGAAGAGCCAATTATTACTATGTTGGAGAAACACAATTGAGTATTGTGTTGTAGTAAGTCTCAAAGAAACTTATTCAGTTTCCAAAGTACACGCGAAAGCGATTGATTATATTGAGACTATAAATAAAGGAAGGCTTTGATATCTCCTATTACTACAACTTGTAGCGGGGTAATTTGTATATGAAAAGCTACCCGCTTTGTTCTCCAGTTTGTACTACACAAACGAAAGAATGCCACAATAAAGTGGATATCTATTGGTATAAAACCCATGTCATAATAAACCTGAAGTTTATTGATAAGTGCACATGTCATGGGGTAAATTTGAAGTTTACCAATATTGATAATTTATTCAGTTGGCATTCGTGTTAGCCATCTCACTTTAAGTATGATGTGCAAATTCACATAGGTGAATAATAAAGAACTAGAAAGTTATTTACGAATTCTCTTGTATCACTTGTTCTCATTAATGAACTGACCAACTAAAGAGTTCGGGTTGAAGCCCATAAATTCTGGAAATATCAAAGGTGAATATCCTGCCATGTATACCACATATGATGCATCTATGAAATGGTTACATGCGCAATTGTTATTAACCCGCAGCCTGGCCGGTGCTTGCGAGGTAAATTGCTCAGTAATCTAACTTCGAGCATAATTTCCAGATTCTCTACTCAAGATAGTTCATCTTGATAAGTTGGTTTATATCAAAGTTGGTTTAGCAAGATAATTATTGAATGCTTCCACTTAATAGCTAAACTGTTTCTTGTGAGAACAAAGTTATATATATCAGTTTGATATACGTTGTATACGAGAGTATATTATATTCTCCCCTCACAAGTGGTTCAGGGTCAGGAACCAAATAATTTCATCTTATTATTAATGTGCCGTGTATATTGACATAATAATGCACAAAGATGATTTCCCAAAGTTGAGGAAACAAGTTAGCTTTACTAACATGAGGGGGAGACATGATAAACACTTGAGAAAAGGTTACATGGGATGAATTATCATTTGTATATGTATATCCCCGAATATCATGATATGAACCTGAAGTTCATAAAAGGGATAATTCAATTGCAACATATTGCAAAGCATGCTATACGCATTTGCTGATCCAAAGAAAGTAACTAAATGGAAGAGATACAATTCAAGAAGAATTGATTCCATATGAAAGACATGTAGTTTTGAACCTATAGTTCAAATGCTTGAAAGTATAAAAGTCAAAGATATGTATAGTCAGTTTTCGATATCTTATTTGTCTAGCATGACATGGAAAACTTGATATGCATCTAAAGTCTATTATATGGCTTATATGACTTAACTTGAAAGATTTAAGTTGCTTGAAGCATATGCAATTCTTGGTCCTGAAGTACCACATCCTTAGTACAATTTGTGTACATATGTATCTTGCTATAACTATAAGCATGATGGCATTGAGAATGCATCTATGGAGATATTGAAGAGTTATTCCACGATATTATATGAAGATGTTCATATCTATCAAGAATGATGATTTCAAGGTGCGGAATATTTATTCAAGTCAATATGGTTGATTTATTTATCAAATCTCTATCAAAGATCGTTTTGAAGATGATGCACAAGATTGGAATGCAAATGCTCAAGGATATAAATTGATGTACTCATTAGGGGGAGTTAATGCGCGTTGCACTCTTTTTCCCTTACAAGGTTTTGTCCCACTGGGTTTTCCTTGCCAGGTTTTTAACGAGGCAACCAATAGGCGCATATTCAAACATGTGTACTCTTTTTCCTTTCTTTAATTTTTCCCATCGGGTTTTGGTTTTAAGGTTTTAACGAGGCACATTGTTGAATAGACATTCAAGGGGGAGTGTTATGAAATCTCCTATTTAAGGTGAATGTCTATAATTAGAGAGATTCTAGAGTTCTATTCTTGGTAGCTAAATCATCCCCCTCCCTATAAATAAAGGGGTCTTCTACCATTGTAAGGCACTCCTAACAATCTCTAAGTATCAATGAGAATACTTCTCTCTCTCTATTCTCTCTATTGCTCTTGTTCTTGCATTATTGTTCTTGTCTTTATATTATTTCATAACAGTGATGATATTTTAGGTCATCACAAAGCCAAACTTTAATATTAGGGCTAGAGAGTTCCTAATTACCTGTACAATGGAATCATGCCAGAGGGGAACTCTAGCAGACTGTGAAAAGAGATCTGGTAGTATGTCTCTAAGCTTTTTCTTCTCATCAAAACTGGTTGCAAGTATGACAACATCAGCTTCCAATTTGGTGTTGTCCTCGAATTCGATTCCACCTTCCCAGAACCACCACTTTGACAATGTTCTTTTGAACAAGATTTTGCCCTTATCATCCTCGGTGAAAAAATTATCAGGCAAAATAGCCATCTGACAAGATGCATTGTCTTCCTCAAAGGGGTGTTCTGGATTCAGTCCATACATTTCAAGTGGAAGTTTCCATACTAAATAAGACTCGATTAACTTCGAGGATCCTCTTATCTATCGCAATATATATTACACTTATGTTAGTCCTATGTAGTTTCATAAATGTAGTTTCTTTTGTTCTCAAAATTTTCTATATTACTTATGATGTATTTTTTTTCTTCTTGAAGAATATGAAAATTTCCTAGTCTTTAGTTGACCATATGAATAATAACAAAGAAATATGTCTTCGAGATAGTTCTACGACGCACACCATATTAAAAGATAAGAGATATTTCTCTTATTTAATTACGAAAGAAGCCAATATAATTACAATATCTGATAGTACAAAATTAATTGAGCGCTCTGAAAGAGCTACTGTATTACTACCAGGAGGAACTATATTGGCTGTTAATGATACATTATATTGTAGTAGGTCTCAAAGAAACTTGTTGAGTTTCAAAGATATTCGCCAAAATGGATATCATATTGAGACTACCAATAAAGGAAAGGTTGAATACCTTTATATTACTACAATAAAAACGGAAAAGAAGTATGTGCTTGAAAATCTTCCCGCATTTTCCTCCAGATTATACTACACTAATATTAGTGTAGTTGAATCACATGCCATAGTAAACAAGAAATTTACTAATGATTTGATTATTTGGCATGACAGGTTGGGCCATCCCGGTTATAATATGATGCGCAAAGTAATTGAGAATTCACATGGTCATTCAATAAAGAACCAGAAGATTCTTCAAACTAAAGAATTCTCTTGTGTTGTATGTTCGCAAGGGAAACTGATTATTAGACCATCAGTAATTAAAGTTGGAGTTGAATCTCCCATATTTTCTGGAACGTATACAAGGTGATATATGTGGGTACATACACCCTCCATGTGGACCATTCAGAAATTATATGATTTTGATAGATGCATCTATAAGATGGTCACATGTGTGTTTGTTATCAACTCCCGATTTGGCCTTTCTGAGGTTACTAGCTCAATTCATAAGATTAAGAGCACAATTTTCAGATTATGCAATTAAGACACTTCGACTTGATAATGCTGGTGAATTTACGTCCCATGCCTTTAACGTTTATTGCATATCAACTGGGATACCATTTGAGCATCCGGCTGCTCATGCTCATACTCAAAAATGTCTAGCAGAATCATTGATCAAACCCTCCAATTAATTGCTAGAACAATGCTTATGAGAGCAAAACTTCCCATTTCAGCATGGGGCCATGCTATTTTGTATGCAGAAGCTCTTGTGCGGATTAGACCTACAAGTTATCATAAAGTCTCCCTAATATAATTGGTTATTGGTCAGGAACCAAATATTTCCCATCTTAGAATATTTAGATGTGCAGTATATATTCCAATTTCTTCACCACAACGCACAAATATGGGACCCCAAAGAAGATTGGGGGTATATGTTGGTATGAATCTCCTTCCATTATAAAATATTTGGAACCTATGACTAGAGATTTATTTACGGCAAGATTTGCTTATTGCTATTATGATGAATCGGTATTCCCAATATTAGGGAGAAAAGAAGCAATTGAAAAAGGATATAGATTGGAATGAATTATCCCTATCTCGTTTTGATCTTCGAACAAAGCGATGTGAATATAAGATTCAAAAGAAAATTTATTTGCAAAATATTGCAAATCAACTGCCAGATTCATTCACTAACCTACCAAGGGTGGCTAAATCACATATACCAGTTGCTAATGCTCCTATTCAAATTGATGTTCCAGTTGGACAATCTATAAACATAAATGAGTACAAGACACGCTCGAAGTGTGGTAGACCAATTGGTTCCAAAGATAAAAATCCTCGAAAGCAAAAAGGAGAAAATGATCTAGGAGATTATAATATGGAGAAAATTGCTCAAAAAGAGCCTTGTGATATAACAAATAATAAGACTTCCGAGGAGGTCCAGGTACCTGAAAATAATAAAAATGAAGAGATCTGAATAAGTTATGTCTCTACGGTAAAAAGGTGGAACCGAAATAATATTATTGTTGACAACGTTTTTGCTTATAATGTTGCTGTTGAAATAATGGAACAAGATGATTGATCTTGAACCAAGATCTGTTGATGAATGTAAACAGAGAAATGATTGGCTAAAATGGAAAGACGCTATCCAGGGAGAATTAGTGTCACTTGAAAAACGTAAAGTATTCGGACGTATAGTGCGAACACCTGAAGGGATAAAGCCAGTGGGATGCAAATGGGTTCTTGTGCGAAAACAAAATGATAAAAAGGAAGTCATTAGATATAAAGCACGACTAGTGGCACAAGAATTCTCGCAAATACCTAGCATTGATTATATGAAGACATATTCTCTTGTGATGGATGCAATCACTTTCAGGTATCTTATAAATTTGGAAGTCCATGAAAAACTTGATATGCATCTAATGGATATTGTCACGGCCTATTTTTATGGAACATTAGATAACGAAATTTATATGAAAATTCCCGAATGGCTTAAAGCTCCTGAAACTAATAAAAATTTTCTGGAAACTTGTTCAGGGCGAATGTAGTATAATCGCCTGAATGAGTATTTGCTGAAAGAACGGTATAAGAATGATCCAATTTGTCCCTATGTATTTATAAGAAGGTCTGGATCTGAATTTGTTATAATCGATGTGTATGTTGATGATCTAAATATCATTGGAACTCCTAGAGAAATTCCAAAAGCAGTAGACTGTTTGAAGAAAGATTTCGAAATGAAAGATCTAGGAAAGATAAAATTTTGTCTTGGTCTACATATTGAGCATATGAAAGATGGAATTTTTGTCCATCAATCAACTTATACTGAAAAGATCCTAAAGCCAAACTTTATTATTGGGCCTAAAGCCACCGCTTCTTTGGCCTTACCATCTAGCCAGCTGTATCAACAATATTTCCCTGGCTAGGAATAAATAGTAATGTTTCATCCCTAATTACCTGTACAATGGAATCATGCCAGAGGAAAACTCTAGAATACTGCGAAAGGGATCTGGTAATATGTCTCTGAGCTTTTTCTTCCCATCAAAACCGGTTGCAAGTATGACAACATCAGCTTCCAATTTGGTGTTGTTCTCGAATTCGATTCCATTTTCCCAGAACCACCACTTTGGCAATGTTGTTTTGAACAAGATTTTGCATTATCAGCCTCGTTGAAGACATTATCAGGCAAAATAGCCATCTGACAAGATGCATAGTCTTTCTCAAAGGGGTGTTCTGGTTTCAGTCCATATTTTCAAGTGGAAGTTTCCATACTAAATAGGACTCGATTAATTTGGAGGCTCCTCTTCTCTATCGCAATATATATGACACTTATGTTAGTCCTATGTTAAATGATGCACTATATTTCAAGAAGAAAATACACACACAAAAGAAAATAATGGGGCTGACCAGAGGAGAAAGCATGTGGCAAAGCAGTGTCCTAATCAGGCCTTAATTAGGTCTTGAATGGAGGAACTGAGAAGATCGAGTAGAATAAAAAAAGTAAAATGGCAGTTGGTACAAGTAATCATAGTTGAAAAATAAACAAATATTCTTCAGGTTAAGGTGAGGATATCTTGTTCTTTTTAAGGAGATTCAAGTCCATTGCGATAATATCTTTACTGGTCCAACAGTAATACTCTTGACTTTCCCCCTCCAGGATATAATAGTCTGACAATGTTGTATGGCTCGAACAAACTCTGGACAAATTATTTAGTCTAAAGCTCCACCAAAATTAACACATTCCTTCAATAAAAATAATATTCTCTTTTGTAGATAATAAGTTGGAGACTTAAAATTTTTCATTCCCTTAACTCTCTTTTTCACTACACAACATTCATTTTTTTTCCAAAGGCACTATCATTTTTTTCCATCTACAACCCAAAGAAGAAACACCACAATTTATAGGTATAGATTCTCTTCCTTAAAATAAATAATAAGATAGTGAGATAATAAAATAGCATAATATAAATGGGTGGTTACAAAATATATATAACCTTTAGTGGGTAATAAGTGATAGATTATGGTGGTTTCAAGAATTACACCAAAGTACTGACCACTTTTTTATAGATTTATAACTACCTAAAATAATATACTTTAATATTATAATTTTAATATTAAAATGCACTAACACCAACAATGGCAAACCCCACATGGAGTAGTGTGGAACTAGGGGTGGCAAATGAGCGAGTTGGGCCGAATTTGGGCTGTTTAAGATGGGTTAGGTCAATAAATGGGATATTGCCTAACCCAAACCAAAGTGTATTTGGTTAAGATGGGTTGGGACTTGGGTCAAGATGGACTAAACAATGGGTCATAACCCAACCCATCCAACTTGACACATGTTTTAGAACCATACTCATCTTGCATAAACAAAAACTTTTACCTTATACGGGTAGAGTGGGTATTGGGTGGGAAAGAAAAACACATAAAACAAAAAATTAAAATTATAAGAAAAGGTTTTTTAAAAAAAATTGGGGGCGGGGGGTGGGGGAGGGGGGTGCAGAAAAATTAAAATATAGAAAATTATATATATATATATATATATATATATATATATATATATATATATATTGAATTTTTTAGGGGGTTTGCGCTCAGGAGTAGGGGAAAGGGTGGGTGGATGGCGCAGAAAAATAAAATAAAAATAAAAATTAAGAGTACAAATGGAGTTTGGGGGGAGGGGGAGTGGGTGGTGTAGAAAAATAAAAGAACAGAAAATTAAAAATATAAAAAATTTGGGCAATTAAGTAAATTTCTAGAAAAATTGGATTGAGATTATTTATTTTGAGTGAGTTTTACGAGTAGTATTTGAACTGTTAAATGATTCAGAATGGGCTATAAAAAATAATAAGTTAACTTGGACTTAAAAATTAACTCATGAACTAAAATATTGATAGTCCCACCCATTAATCTCTGATGAATTGGACGAATTAAATAGGTTTGAGCTCAAATTAACATCCTACGTGAAACTGTCGAATACAATGTCCTTACTATCATTGTAGCCCTTCACGTCCTCCAAAAGAACAAAGAAAAAAGTGAAAGAATTACTTGGAAAAATTGATTATGAGTTTGAGAACAAAAATAAATGGGAATTATGTGCAAAGAAAAGACGCTTCTTTTGACACCAAAATTGCTACAATCCAACGCCGGAATTGAAGACCTCCTTTCTCGTTGTCGTCGTCGTTGAAGTCATTGGTAAAAATGACGCGGGGCGGAGCGAACCGGCTAGAGGGACTTCTATTTTAGGAAAACTCTCGTCTTCAATTCTAATGCGAAAATTCTATATTTAATACATGTGACTTTGAATCGAAAGAAAAAATGCCAATGATGCATTCTTGTATATACATATATATTGAAAATTTTTAGGGGGTTTGCGCTCAGGGGGAAGGGAAATGGTGGGTGGATGGAGCAGAAAAATTAAAAAAATAAAAAATTAAGAGTACAATTTTTTTTGGGGGAGGGGGAGGGGAGAGTGGGTGGTGTAGAAAAACAATAGAACAGAAAATTAAAAATATAAAAAATTGGGGTAATTAAGTAAATTTCTAGATAAATTGGATTGAGATTATTTATTTTGGGTGAGTTTTATGGGTAGTATTTGGACTGTTAAATGATTTAGAATGGGCTATAAAAATAATAAGTTAATTTGGACTTAAAAATTAACTCATGAACAAAAATATTGATAATCCAACCTATTAATCTCTGAATAAATTGGACGAACTAAATAGGTTTGAGCTCAAATTAACATCCAACTGTCCAATGCAATGTCCTTACTATCATTGTAGCCCTTCACGTCCTCCAAAAGAACAAAGAAAAGAAATGAAAGACTTACTTTTAACAGTCAATAAAAGAGTTTTACAAGTTGAACTGATAAACAAAAATTAGAAGTGAAAAAACGTAGTGGTTTCTATTCTTTGCCACTCAGTATTAATCTGTTGAGCACGTTGGCTTAGGTCAAACTCTCGTCTTCAATTCTAATGCGAAAATTCTATATTTAATACGTTTGACTTTGAATTGAAAGAAAAAATGCCAATGATGCAGTCTTGAGGTCAAAGCATGAGACTTGAAAAATCAAATTACTGCTTTTGACATGTATTCTGTTCCCTTTTCCGGTGACGTTATGGCAATTATGGCAACAGCTAGCTTTTTCAAAAGGAATAGTACTAGATGTCATGTCAATAACCACAATTTAGTTTCCTTTTATGGATTTAGACAAACGCACGTCCCTCTCTTGGCCTGTTTTTGGACATTACGCTATTTTATTATTTTTAATTTTATATTTTGTTAATAGTTGTAACAGTCTCTATAGTTGCTATGAAGAGGAGCAACTATTCATTGATAAGACATTAAGCAAATTAATGGTTATATGAAAAAAATTAAGATCAATTTGTTACAAACTGTTATAAATAAAGTGAATGTATATGAATATTCATTTAATCAATCCATATATTTTATACGGTGTACTACTTGGATAGATGCACATACTAATTCTTAGGATGTATCTAGTGAGTTTTGAGTGTATCTTATATAGTATAAATAGGATATTCTTTGCTTATGGAAGAACACACAAGAAAGACACTTGAATAAGATAACTTCTACATTCTCCCCCTATACATCTTGTCTCTATTACTATATTGTTCTATTTTGCTCTCATTTTCATAATAATTGCATTGGTATGAAAATAATAAGTTTCAGTTAATTTTTTCTAATTACATAAACTACGAAGAAGTTTAATCATACACATAAATAAATAAGTATTAAAATTGAATTAAAATAAGTAGACTAATTAAGCCGACATCCAAATATTCTAATTCACTTATTTATTCAATGAAAATATACGTACACTCTACAGTTTTGGTGGGTAATATTAAACACTAATTTATCATCACAGTGCACATAATTATTTATTTGATAAGCCTAAATTTAGAATATTAATGCGCGATTATGTACTGCACTGAATTTTTCATGGATAATAATTCTTGTCATTCTAATTCACTTAGTTTTATGATAGTTTCACTATGTCGAATTTATCAAAGCTTGAATTTATGGCACTTGGCATCTCTGGAAATAACTATTGCCATGGGTACTTGATGCTGAAATTCACCTTGACGCTAAAGGTCTTGGTGACACTATTAAAGAAGAAACTGAAGCATCAATTCAGGATAAGTCGAAAGCCATGATTTTCCTACGCCATCATCTCGATAAAGGGTTAAAAAATGAATATTAAACCTTAAAAGATCCATTTCAATTATAGACTAGTTGAAAAGAATGATATGACCACCTAAAGGCCACGGCATTGCCAAAAGCTCGTCGTGAGTGGATGCACTTACGACTACAAGATTATAAGACCATAAGTGAATATAATTCTATTGTATATAGAATAATTTCCCAACTAAAATTATGTGGGGAACCTATGAATGATGCGGACATGCCGGAAAAGGCTCTTTCCACTTTTCATGCCACAAATATGGTGTTACAACATCAATACCGTGAAAAGGGCTTTAAGAAATATTCTATGTTAATTTCATGCCTATTGGTAGCCGAACAACATAATGCGATTTTAATGAAAATTCTAGATGCCCGCCCCACTAGATCAGCTCCATTTCCAGAAGTGAATCTGGGAATGATTGATCCAAAGTCTGAAAAAAGATAAAATAATTATCATGACCGTATAAATATACGTATGCGTGGCAAGGGGATAAATAATAATCGCCATGGTTGGAGTCGTTATAAACATGAGAACAATAAGGGTTCTCAAACTAATTCTTCAAAAGGCAAAGGTAATGTTTGCCACCGATGTGGTATGAAAAATCATTGGGCACGAATTTGTCGTACACTCGAACATTTTCTCAAACTTTATCAAGCATCTATATAAGGGAAACAAAATAAAGTTGAGACTCACTTGACTTTTCAAAATAATGTTGAGGCGGGCCCTATGAATAATCTTGATAAAGTTGAAGCAAACCTTGTCTATAAAGTCGATATTTTTGAAGGTCTTCCAGATAATACTCATTTAGAAGCTGGAGACTTCGTTGAGCATCATAACTTAAGACTAATTATTGGAAAAATTGTAAGAATAAATATATTTATTTTTATGAAGTTCATATTTTGAATAAAACTATTTATGTTGTTGGTATTTAATTTCATAAATATAGTTTCTTTTGTTCTTGAAATTTTCTATATTACTTATGATGTATTTTTTTTCTTCTTGAAGAATATGAAAACTTTCCAGTCTTCAGTTGACTGTATGAATAATAACAAAGAAATATGTCTTCGGGAAAGTGGTACGACGCACACCATATTAAAAGATAAGAGATATTTTTTTTATTTAATTACGAAAGAAGCCAATAATTATAATATCTTATATTACAAAATTAATTGAGGGCTCTGGAAGAGCTACTGTATTACTACCTGGAGGAACTGTATTGGCTGTTAATGATACATTATATTGTAGTAGGTCTCAAAGTAACTTGTTGAGTTTCAAAGATATTCTCCAAATGACTATCATATTGAGACTACCAATGAAGGAAAGGTTGAATACCTTTATATTACTACAATAAAAGCGGAAATGAAGTATGTGCTTGAAAAGCTTCCCGCATTCCTCCAGATTATACTACACTAATATTAGTGTAGTTGAATCATACGCCATAGTAAACAAGAAATTTAATAATGATTTGATTATTTGGCATGACCAGTTGGGCCATCCCAGTTATAATATGATGCGCAAAATAATTTAGAATTCACATGGTCATTCACTGAAGAACTAGAAGATTCTTCAAACTAAAGAATTCTCTTGTGTTGTATGTTCTCAAGGAAAACTGATTATTAGACCATCAGTAATTAAAGTTGGAGTTGAATCTCCTGCATTTTTTGGAACGTATACAAGGTGATATATGTGGGCCCATACACCCTCCATGTGGACCATTCAGATATTATTTAATTTTGATAGATGCATCTACAAGATGGTCATATGTGTGTTTGTTCTCAACCCCCAATTTGGCCTTTGTGAGGTTACTAGCTCAATTCATAAAATTAAGAGCACAATTTTCAAATTATGCAATTAAGAAACTTTGAATTGATAATGCTGGTGAATTTATGTCCCATGCCTTTAACGATTATTGCATATCAACTGGGATTCCAATTGAGCATCAAGTTGCTCATGTTCAATTTCAAAATGGTCTAGCAGAATCATCGATCAAACCCTCCAATTAATTGCTAGACCAATGCATATGAGAGAACAACTTCGTATTTCAGCATGGGGCCATGCTATTTTTTATGCAGAAGCTCTTGTGTGGATTATGCCTATGAGTTATCATAAAGTCTCCCTAATATAATTGACCTTTTGTCAGGAGCCAAATATTTCCCATCTTAGAATATTTAGATGTGCAGTATATATTCCAATTGCTTCACCACAATGCAAAAAGATGGGACCCCAAAGAAGATTGGGGATATATTTTGGGTATGAATCTCCTTCTATTATAAAATATTTGGAACATATGACTGGAGATTTATTTAGGGCAAAATTTGTTAATTGACATTTTGATCAATCAGTTTACCTAATATTAGGGGAGAAAAGAAGCAATTTCAAAAGGAGATAGATTGGAATACATTATCACTATCTCGTTTAGATCTTCGAACAAAGCAGTGTGAACATAAGATTCAAAAGATACTTTATTTGCAAAATATTGCAAATCAACTACCATATGCATTCACTAACCTACCAAGGGTGACTAAATCACATATACCAGTTGCTAATGCTCCTATTCAAATTGATGTTCCAGTTGGACAATCTATAAACATAAATGAGTACAAGACACGCTCGAAGTGTGGTAGACCAATTGGTTCCAAAGATAAAAATCCTCGAAAGCAAAAAGGAGAAAATGATCTAGGAGATTATAATATGGAGAAAATTGCTCAAAAAGAGCCTTGTGATATAACAAATAATAAGACTTCCGAGGAGGTCCAGGTACCTGAAAATAATAAAAATGAAGAGATCTGAATAAGTTATGTCTCTACGGTAAAAAGGTGGAACCGAAATAATATTATTGTTGACAACGTTTTTGCTTATAATGTTGCTGTTGAAATAATGGAACAAGATGATTGATCTTGAACCAAGATCTGTTGATGAATGTAAACAGAGAAATGATTGGCTAAAATGGAAAGACGCTATCCAGGGAGAATTAGTGTCACTTGAAAAACGTAAAGTATTCGGACGTATAGTGCGAACACCTGAAGGGATAAAGCCAGTGGGATGCAAATGGGTTCTTGTGCGAAAACAAAATGATAAAAAGGAAGTCATTAGATATAAAGCACGACTAGTGGCACAAGAATTCTCGCAAATACCTAGCATTGATTATATGAAGACATATTCTCTTGTGATGGATGCAATCACTTTCAGGTATCTTATAAATTTGGAAGTCCATGAAAAACTTGATATGCATCTAATGGATATTGTCACGGCCTATTTTTATGGAACATTAGATAACGAAATTTATATGAAAAATCCCGAATGGCTTAAAGCTCCTGAAACTAATAAAAATTTTCTGGAAACTTGTTCTATAAAGCTTCAAAAATCCTTATACGGATTGAAACAATCATGGAGAATGTAGTATAATCGCCTGAATGAGTATTTGCTGAAAGAAGGGTATAAGAATGATCCAATTTGTCCCTATGTATTAGTAAGAAGGTCTGGATCTGAATGTGTTATAATCGTTGTGTATGTTGATGATCTAAATATCATTAGAACTCCTAGAGAACTTCCAAAAGCAGTAGACTGTTTGAAGAAAGATTTCGAAATGAAAGATCTTGGAAAGACAAAATTTTGTCTTGGTCTACAAATTGAGCATATGAAAGATGGAATTTTTGTCCATCAATCAACTTATACTGAAAAGATCCTAAAGCATTTTTATATGGATAAAGTAAATCTATTGAGTACCCTGATGGTTGTGAGATCACTTGATATAAATAAAGATCCATTCTGACCTCATGAAAATGATGGAGAGCTTCTTAGTGATAAAACTCCATATCTTAGTGCAATTGTGGCACTAATGTATCTTGCAAATAATACTCGACTAAATATAACTTTTGCGGTAAGTTTATTAGAAATATTTAGTTCTTTTCCAACAACAAGGCATTGGAATGGTGTTAAGCATATTTTTAGATACCTTCGAGGGACTATTGATATGGGATTATTTTATTCTTATGAATCCGATTCAAAGTTGATTGGTTATACAGATGTAGGTTATTTATCTGACCCACATAAAGCCCGATCTCAAACAGCTTATCTATTTACTTGTAGGGGTACAACTATTTCATGGCGTTCAACAAAACAAACTTTAGCGTCTATATCTTCCAATCATGCAGAGATAATAGCTATTCATGAAGCTAGCCGAGAATGGGTATGGTTGAGATCAGCATATTCAACAATTGTGTGGCATTTCGTTAAAAACGAAGAATCCAACGATATTGTATGAAGACAATGCTACTTGCATAGCTCAACTTAAAGGAGGATATATCAAAGGAGACAGAACAAAGCACATTTCTCGAAAATTCTTTTTCACACACGATCTTCAGCAAAATGGTGAGATAAATGTTCAACAAAGACGTTCAAGTGACAATCTAGTAGATTTATTCACTAAGGTATTGACAACATCAACGTTTGAGAAGCTAAGACATAAGATTGGAATGCGTCGTCTCCGAGATATCAAATAAAGCTTTCGCCAGGGGGAGTATAATACGCGATGTAATCTTTTTCCCTTAACTAAGGTTTTGTCCCAAGTGGGTTTTCCTGGTAAGATTTTAATGAGGCAGCACTCAATGCGTATTACAAGATATATGTACTCGTTTTTGTTCACTAGGCTTTTTCCCACTGAGTTTTCCAAGTAAGGTTTTAACGAGGCACGTTATCTTTCAAATGAATATCCAAGAGGGAGTGTTATAAATAAAGTGAATGTACATGGATGTTCATTTAATCCATTCATACATTTTATACAATGTACTACTTGGATAGATGCACCTATTAATTTCTAGGATGTATCTATTGAGTTTTGAGTGTATCTTGTATAGTATAAATAGGACATTCTTTGCTTATGGAAGAACACACAAGAAAGACACTTGAATAAGATAAATTCTACATTCTCCTCTAGTACATCTTGTCTCTATTACAATATTGTTCTATTTTGTTCTCATTTATTAATAACAACTACACTTTTAGTCACTATTAAAGCAAAAAATGGAAGATAAAAAAATGAAGAAAAACATAGCATAAGCACGCAACCAAACAATCAATAGTTGAGAAGTCTTTCATAATATTGTTTAAGAAATTAAAAAAATAACTGAACTAAAGAAAAAATGAAAGGTTTTAACATAAAATTTCACTATCTTTAAAAAATATACTATCTGTATATTATTTGGCATGAAAATACTGATAGGAGAAAACTTGTTGTTTTATGTGAAAGAAGGAAAAGTAGACAAAACAAAAGAAAGAAAATTCAAAGAGAAAAGAAAAATGATAGGCAGATCAATTTAAAATTCTTTTCTTATGACATAAGCGCTTACGTTGGCATAACATTCAAATACCTACAACAGGTGTCTGCATTTTCATTTGAAGATCATCCCTTAACTTCTTCTTTCTCTTCAATTAATAAATAGCTATTCTTTGTGTGATGTGGAGTATTCAAACATTGTCGAACAACATAAATCTTGTCTTGTTTTGTCTTGTGCAGTTTACTATTTTTTTTTCTTTTAAATATTTTTTCTCTTCTATTATCCTGACACGCTTCCCAACAACTAGTATCGGAGCACAGACAGTACATTCTGATAAGAAAAGTACGGTATTGATGCAGGTAATTCACAATAATAGTGAGATATTTTTGTCATAAGGAATAATATTTGTCGTTACTATTCATAGGCACTATTCACATAAAAACATTTATGAAAAACGGCATCAGAAGAAGAGAAGGTTAAGATTGGCAAGTTCAATGGAAAAGATTTTGGATTATGGAAAATACAAATATAGGATTCTTTGTAACAGAAAAAATTACACTTATCTCTGACCGAGGTAAAACCAGAGAATATGGCTAAATCGGATTGGGATCTATTAGATCGCTAAGCTCTTGGTGTATATTTGTTTCACTCTAACACGTAAGGTGGCATTTAACATCATTAACGAGAAGATCACCGCAGTCCTGATGAATGCATTATCAAATATGTACGACAAGCCATCTACTTCAAAATAAAGTCTATTTGATGCATCGATTATTCAACTTAAAGATGGCTGAAGGTGGATCTATCACGGAACATATCAATGAGTTTAATATAATGTTTAACTCGATTGAGGTCTACTAATATAACATTTGGTGATGAAATCAGGGCATTGATTCTATGTCACGACCCGGATTTTCTACCATCGGGAGTCATGATGGCGTCTACTCGTAGAAGGTAGGCAAGCTACAAAATTCGGAAATTTAACCCTTTCATTTTAATCCTTTTTTACAATTGATAATAACAGATGCTTAATATTTAAATTGTAGCGGAACATGAAATTAAGCGGAAGACTTAGACTAATATAATACCAAAATAAATATGAAATGCCAACATGTGTTTCTTCCCAGAAACCCGGTGTCACAATATTCACGGACTGTCTATGAATACTACATACATGTGTCTCAAGAAAAGAAATATAGTCTGTCTCAGAAACAAATGAAAATAGAACATATAAGTAGATAGAAGAGACGCTAGACCTGCGAACGCCTGCAGGACTACCTCGGAATCTCGGTGGATTGAAGGCTGGCTCCCAAGCTACTGTCCAAATACTGCTCCGGCATCTGCATAGAGTGTAGAGTGTAGCATCAGCACAACCGACCCCATGTGTTGGTAAGTGTCTGGCCTAACCCCGACAAGGTAATGACGAAGCTAGGACCATATTCCAGATAAATTTGTGCTATTATATAATATATGGCGGGAAATAAATAGGAATAAGCTGTTTAAATGGGAGGGGGTACATGTTTCGGGGAAAATATCAAATCTAGCAGAAACTAAATAGAAATATCAAAGGATAGTGCAATATCTGGAATAATATAGTAATACTACTATTACTCCGCGCAACCCGATCCCTTAAAATAGAACATTGTTAAGGTGTGCAACCCAATCCATCTATATAATTATTGCAGCATGCAACCCGATCGATATATAACATATGTTGCGGCGTGCAACCCCATCCATATAATTAGTAGTGACTAAACTCCTAATCCCTCAAGCGAAGGTTAGACCGAACACTTACCTCAATGCCTCGAACACAACTCAAGTTTCAATTATAGCTTTACCCCTTGATTCCACTGCCAATTCGCCCGCATGTAGTCACAAGTTACTTATTTACATCAATAAACACTATGTGAATTAATCTAAATGCATGAAAATAAATTTCCCGAAGTTTTTCCCAAAAAGTCAAAATTGCCCTCGGGCCCACATAGTCAAAACCCGTTGTTCGAACCATAACTCGATTACCCATTTCCCCACGAACTCAAATATATAATGTGTTTTGAAATTGGACCTCAAATCGAGGTACAAATCCCTATTTTTTGAAAAACCTAGGTTCAACCCCAAAACACCAAATTTTTCCTATGAAAATCTTTGATTTTTAATTGAAATTATGTTAAAAGATGTTAAGAAGTGAAGAAAACTAGTTAGAAACAAGTTACAATTGATTTGGATAAGAAAGATTGTTTTAAAAATAAAAAATAATTGAAAATCTCGTCTAAATATATTGCCCTCAGATGCCCTGCGCGGACAACACAAAATATACTGCGGCCGCACACGCCTCCCTGTGTTTTGTAGTGACAAGTCTTAGTATTTTAATCGTAACATTCCCTAATGATGTCCAAATTATGATTCCATTATCTTTATTGAAACTAGACACAAACGGCTACAACTTTTATTTTTAGATCATCTAAAAAATCCTTGTAGATCAAAAGATATAGGCTTCTGAAATCAGACTAGTGAAATTCTCTTCACCGCGTACCACACAAAAACTAGTGCGGCTACACAGGCCCCCCTGTGGAAGTAGTCCATATCATACGGACCGCACTGGCTTGTTCAGAGGCCTTCCACTTCCCTGAGCCTGACAACTCTGATTTTTAGCCTAAAACATCCCGAAACTCACCTGAGCCCTAGGAACTCAAAACCAAGTGCACACAAAATCTCAAAAAAACATCCTACAGACTTATTCGTGTAATCAAATCATTAAATTAATATCATGAACATCAAATTAAACCTCAAGATCAATGAAAATTCTCAAAACTCTTTTAAACATCAAAATTTTCAATTAAGGTCCGAATCACGTCAAACAGACACCATTTCTTACCAAACTTCACATAGTCATCTTAAATTACATATAAGACTTGTACTGTGAACCAGAACGAAAATACGGGACCGATACCAACATGTTCTAATCAAAATTTATTTCAAATTTCTATAAGCAATTTCAGATAATAATTTTCTTTAAAAAATTTATTTCTCGAGCTTGAGACCTCGGAATTCGATTCCAGCCATACGCCCAAGTCCCATATTTTTCTACGGGCCCTCTGGGACTATCAAATCACGCGTCCGGATCTATTTACCCAAAATTTATAGGGATAAGAAGGAAGTACCTAAGTTTGGGAAAAGATGGGGATAACGGCTACGCATATCAGACTCAGATTCCGAGGTCGATGCCTTAGGAGGATGACCTCTCCATTGAACACGAACAGAAGGAAAAATCTTTGATATCAACTGACAAATCTGCCAGTCTAGGATAGCTACCGGTTCCTCCTCATAGGAAAAGTCCTTGTTCAACTGGACTGTGCTGAAATCTAACACGTTAGATGGATCGCCGTGATACTTCCGAAGCATGGACACATGAAACAGTGGATGCACCGCTGATAAGCTCGGAGGCAATGCAAGTTTGTAAGCCACCACTCCCACTCAATCAAGAATCTCAAACGAACCAATGAACCCAGGGCTAAGCTTTCCCTTCTTCCAAATCTCATCACACCCCTCACAGGCGACACTCGAAGCAATACCCGCTCACCGACCATGAAAGCCAAATCTTGAAATTTACGGTCGGCATAGCTCTTTTTCATGGACTGAGCAGTACGAATCCTATCCTGAATGATCCGGACCATGTCCAAGGCATCTAGAACCAGATCTGTACCTAACAACCGAGCCTTTCCCGACTCAAACCATCTAATTGGAGAACGACACCGCCTACCATATAAAGCATCATAAGGAGCCATCTGTATGTTTGACTGGTAGCTGTTGTTGTAGGCAAACTCCGCTAAAGGAAAAAAAATGATCCCACGAGCCTCCAAAGTCAATGACATACGCTTGGAGCTTATCCTCCAAAATTTGAATAGTCTACTCGGACTGCCCGTCTGTCTGAGGATGAAATATTGTGCTCAATTCAACCCGTGTGCCCAAATCTTGTTGGACTGCTCTCCAAAAGCGCGAGGTAAGCTGCATAACTCAGTCCAAAATAATAGACATGGGTACTCTATTAAGGCAAACAATCTCCTGGATATAGATCTCAGCTAACCTCTCAGAAGAATGGGAGACTGCCACATGAATAAAATGTGCTGACTTGGTCAGCCTATCAACATGACCCATATTGTGTCGAACTTTTTCCGAGTTTGTAGAAGTCCAACTAAATCCATAGTGATTCGCTCCAACTTCCACTCAGAAAGCTCAATCCTCTGAAATGACCTACCGGGCCTCTCATGCTTGTACTTAATATGCTGACAACTCAATCACCGAGCTACATATGCAACAATATCCTTCTTCATTCTCCGCCACCAATAATGTTGCTGCAAATCCTCAAACATCTTCGCGACGCCCGGATAAATAGAGTACCTGGAGCTATGGGCCTCCTTTTAAATCAACTCTCAGAGTCCGTCCACATTAGGCACGCAAACTTGACTCTGCAATCTCAAAACTACATCATCACCAAAGGTAACCTTCTTGGCAACTCCGTGCTGCATCGTATCTCTAAGGACACACAAATGGGGATCATCATACTGCCGATCTTGGATTCTTTACAATAATGAAGAACGGGGGACTGTGCAAGCTAACAAAGTACTGGGCTTAGAAACGTCCAACCTCATGAACTGATTGGCTAAAGCCTGAACTTCCAAAGCAAGCGGTCTCTCATTGACCGGAATATAAGCAAGACTGCCCATAATGGCTGACTTCCTACTCAAAGCATCGACCACCACATTGGCCTTTCATTAAGATGGTGATATCATAATCTTTCAACAACTCCAACTACCTCCTCTTCCTCAAATTCAACTCCTTTTGCTTGAACAAATACTGAAGACCCTTGTGATCCGTGAATACCTCACATGCCATGCCATACAAATAATGCCTCCAAATCTTTAATGCATGAACTATGGCTGCCAACTCCAGATCATGAACCGGATAGTTCTTCTCATGAATCTTCAACCGCCGTGAAGCATAGGCAATGACCTTGCCATCCTGTATCAACATTGCACCATGATCAATACGAGAAGCATCACAATAAACTATATAAGGCCCTGAACCTATGAGCAGAACCAACACTGGTGCCATAGTGAGAGCTGTCTTGAGCTTATGAAAGCTCGCCTCACACTCATCCGACCATCTGAGTTGGGCACCCTTCTAGGTCAACCTGGTCATCGGGGCTGCGATGGATAAGAACCCCTCCACGAACCGATGTTAGTATCCTGCCAATCCCAAGAAACTCCAAATGACTGTAGCTGTTGCTAGTCTAGGCTAGTTCCTGACTACCTCAATCTTCTTTGGATAAACCTGAATACCCTTTGCTGATACAATGTGACCCAAAAATGCAACTGAACTCAACTAGAACTCACACTTCGAGAACTTAGCATATAACTGACTATCTCTCAGAGTATGAAGAACCACTCTAAGATGTTGCTCGTGCTCCTCCTGGCTGCGAGAATATTGTAACCTTGTTCAATTGTCGATAATCAATACACATTCTTATTGACCCATCCTTATTCTTAACAAACGATGCCGGCGCACTCCAAGGCAAAACACTAGGTCTAATTTAACCCTTCTTAAGCAAGTCTTGCAACTGCCCCTTTAACTCTTTCAATTCAAGCGGGGCCATATGATACGACGGGATAGAAATGGGCTGAGTGCCTAGAGCCAAATCAATGCAAAAGTCAATATCCCTATTGGGTAGCATACCCGCCAGGTCTGAAGGAAATACCTCAGGGAACTCCCAAACAACGGGCACAGAGTCAGTGGAAGGGATCTCGGCACTAGAATCGCGAACATAAGCCAAATAGGCAAAACACCCTTTCTCGACCATATGCCAAGCCTTCACATAACATATAACACTTCGGGTAGAATGAACAGAAGTCTCTATCTACTCTAAATGAGGCAAACCTGGTAAAGCTAAGGTCACAGTTTTGGCATGATAGTCCAAGATGGTGTGGTAAGGTGATAACTACTCCATCCCCAATATAACATCGAATCGATCATCTCCAGAAGCAACAAATCTACTCGAGTCTCAAAACCCCCAATCACAACTACACAAGAGCGATAGACTCAATATACCATAATAGAATCACCCACCCCTGTTGACATATAAACAGGATCACTCAAAGAATCATTAGTCCTAGCCAGATACGGTACAATAAGATGACACATACGAGTATGTAGACCCTGCATCAAATAACTAAAGCATCTCTATCACAATCTAGAACAATACCTGTAATAACTGCATTTGAATCCACAACCTCGGGCCGGGTTGGAAGAGCATAACTTCGGGGCTGGGCCCACCACCCTAAACTACATCCTTAGGACGGCCTGCTGCTGGCTGGTCTCCACCTCTAGTGGTCTAAGATCCACCTCTAGGACCTCTGCGTCCATCTTTAGCACCTCTACCCCTACCTCTGACTGGCTAGGCAGCCTGTGGAACACATGGTGCTGGAACCATAGCACGGGAACCCTGCTGCTGCAATTGAGTACCCACCAACCTGGGACAAGCCCTCCTGATATGATCATACTCACCACACTCATAGCACCCACCTGAGTGCTACGGCTGAGGAAATTGATACTGAACATGGCAACTTCAATGACTACCCCGATAGCTCTAGAGTCGCGGTGCACTGATAGGAGCTGGTGGTGCACTGCAGGGTTGATTATCAGAATACTACATTTGAGAACAACGGCCACCTGAAGCACCGTGCAAAATCTGGAGTGCTGACTGAAAAGGCCTAGAAGGATGGTCTCTACCATATGAATCTCTACCTCTAGACGAGGTACCTGTGAATATTCCTAAATGACAAAGTCTCTTATCCGACCCATGACCACCTCCTTGTGATAGTACCATCTCAACTCTCCGGGCCATATTGGCTACCTCCTGAAATGATATCTCGCTCCCAGTCTCTCTAGCAATCTGAAGACGAATCGGTTGAATGAGTCTATAATTGAACCATCTCCCTCTGTCCCTCTTAGTGGGAAGTATAATAAGGGCATGGCAAGCCAAATTGATGAATCTGGCCTCGTATTGGGTGACAGTCATAGAACCCTACTGGAGACGCTCAAACTGCCTCCGATAGGCCTCTCACTGTGTGATAGGGAGAAAATTCTCCAGAAATAGCTATGTAAACTACTCCCAAGTCAAGGCTAGCGATCCAGCTGGTCTAGCTAAGAAATAATCTCTCCACCAAGTCTTGTCAGATCCATACAAGCGAAAAGTGGCAAAATTGACCCCGTTGGTCTCAACTATCCCCGTGCTCTGAAGAACCTCGTAACAACTGTCTAGATAATCCTGGGGGTCCTCAGAAGATACACCGCTGAAAGTAGTAGTGAAGAGCTTGGTGAACCTGTCCAATCTCCACAAAGCATTGGCAGACATGGTTGCACCATCACCGGTCAGAGCTACCACACCCGACTGAACCGCTCTAACTGGATGAGCCACTGGAGTCTGAAACTTGGGCGAGTAGCAAGAGTCTGGGATCTTCCTCCAGCCTAAGAGACGACTGATGCTGCAGGAAGTAAACCTGCCCTGGTGACACTCTCCATAAGATCCACTAGACGGACCAGAGCATCCTCATGTAGTAGGGTAGCAATAAACCCCTCTGGGACCTGATCTGGGCCCACCGAAACTACTGGTTCAGGAACCTTATCATCAAAATCAACCTGAGGCTCCGGTATGGGTGCTTCTGCCCTGGGCTGAGCTCTGCCCCTACCTCGGCCTCTAGCACGACCTTGGCCTCGCCCTCTGCCCCTCGTGTACTAGGGGCTCGTGCTGTTAATCAGTAGATGAGGAAGCACATGTTCTCGTCATCTGCGAAAAATAGAGTAAAAGATCAATTAGTATTGAGAAACCAATCTGCACGACAAGAAAGAACAATGTGAAGTTTTCCTAACTTTGTAGCCTCTAGGATAAATACAGACATCTTTATACCGACCCCTTTGACTCTACTAAGCTGTCCGTGAATTTTGAGACCTATGTAACCTTGTGCTCTGATACTAACTTATCACGATCTGGATTTTTTACCCTCGGGGGTCGTGATGCGCCTACTCGTAGAAGCAAGGCAAGCCACAAAATTCAGAAATTTAACCCTTTCATTTTAATTATTTCTTAACAACTGATAATAACAGATGATCAATCTTTAAATAATAACGGAAGATGAAATTAAATAGAAGACTTAGACTACTATAACAGCAAAATTAATATGAAATGCCAACATGTGTCTCTACCAAGAAACCGATGTCATAATATTAACGGACTGTCTATGAATACTACCTACAGGTGTCTGAAGAAAAGAAATATAGTCTATCTCGGATACAAATGAAAAAATAACATATAAGTAGATAAAAGAGACGTCGGGCCTGCAGACGCCTGCATGACTACCTCGGAATCTTGATGGATTGAAAGTTGACTCCCAAGCTATTGTCCAAATACTGCTCCGGTATCTGCACAGAGTGTAGAGTGTAGCACTAGCACAATCGACCCCACGTTGCCAACGAGTTGCCATTTAAGACCCATAGTCATGCTCGAAACTAATATATAGATACTCATCACCATGCTTATACATTGTAATCACCATGCCTATACATTGTACTCAACAAAAAACAAATAGAACATAGGACTCAACTCCTAATCCCTCAAGCTAAGATTAGACCGAACACTTACCACGATGCCTCGAACACAACTCAAGTTTCAATTATAGCTTTGCCCCTTGATTTCACCACCAATTTGCCTGTATATAGTCACAAGTTAATTAATTACATCAATAAACACTAAGTGAATCAATTTGAATGCATGAAAATGAATTTCCCAAAGTTTTACCCAAAAAGTTAAAATCGCCCTCGGGCCAACATGGTCAAAACCCAAGGTTTGAACCAAAACCCCATTACCCATTCCCCCACGAACTCAAATTATAATTTTGAAATCTGACCTCAAATCGAGGTCCAAATCCTAAATTTTTGAAAAATCTAGATTATGTCTTTGATTTTAAGTTGAAATCATATTAAAAGACGTTAAGGAGTGAAGAAAACTAGTTACAAACGACATACAATTAATTTGGAGAAGAAAGGTTGTTTGAAAAATCACCTCTTATTTTTGGGGTTTGAAAAATAAAAAATAACTGAAAATGTCATCTAAATATACTACCTTTGGATGCCTTGTGCTGACCGCACGAAATCAATTGCGTCCGCAAAGGTCTACCTGTGTTCTGCAGTGATAGGTCTTAGTATTTTGCCCATAACTTTCTTTACAGATGCCCAAATTGTGATATCTTTATCTTTCTGGAAACTAGACACAATGATATACAACTTTTATTTTTTAGTAATCTCAAAATGTATTGTAGATCAAAAGATATAGGCTTTCGAAATAGGACTAATGAAATGCTCTTCATCGCAGACCACACAAAAACTAGTGTGGCCGCACAAGCCTCTCCGCCGCAGCAGTCCATATCGTGCAGACCGCACTGGCCTATTCAGAGACCTTCCACTTCCCCAAGCCTGCAACAGCTCTAATTTTAAGCCTAAAACATCTCGGAACCTACCCGAAACTCACCCAAGCCGTCAGAGCTCCAAACCAAATGCACACAAAATCTCAAAAAATATCCTGCGGACTTATTCGTGTAATCAAATCATCAAATTGACATCATAAATATCAAATTAAACCGCAAGATTAATGAAAATTTTCAATACTCTTTTAAACATCAAATTTACAAATTAAGGTCCGTCAAACGTACTGTATTTCTTACCAAACTTCACAGAGTTACCGGGTGCCAAAACCAAAATACAGGTCTGATACCAATATGTTCTAATCAAAATTCATTTCAAATTCGTTTATTCAATTTCAGAAAATAATTTTCTTTAAAAAATTTATTTCTCGGGCTTGGTACCTCGGAATTCGATTCCAGGCATACACCCAAGTCTCATATTTTTCTACGGACCCTCCGAGACTGTCAAATTATGGGCCTGATTTTGTTTAACCAAAACATTGATCGAAGTCAAATTAATTTATTTTATAGTCAAAGTTTATCATTTTTCATAGATTTTCTCATTTAAGCTTTTCGGCTACGCGCCAAGACTGCGCACGCGAGGCTAAAAGAGGGTTTTAAGGTCTCCGAACCAACTTAAAAATAAGTGATGACATTTTGGATCATCACATTATACTATCATCTCTACAAGAGAGTTGGTCTGCAATGGTAACTGTAGTTAGCAGTTCATCAGGGAGTACCAAACTCAAATTAAATGATATTAAAGACTTGGTTCTAAGCGAAGATATTCGCCAAAGGGAATCAAGTGATTTCCTCAGGATCAGATTTTAATACTGAAAGTAGGGGGAGAGCAACCAAAGAGGACAGAGTCATGATCGTGGCTGATCAAAGCCAAGGAAAAGAAGGCAATCCAAAAATTGGAAGGACATTACTTGTTGGGATTGCGATAAAAAGGGTCAGTACAGTAGTCAGTGTACAGAACCAAAGAAGAAGATAGAAGAAAATTTAGCAAATGTAATTGCTGAACAAGTCAGTTAGGCAGTAACATAAAGTGCAGGCAGTCAAATCTTGAGTTTTGGACTGAGGTGCATCCTTTCACTCTATATCATGCAAAGAATTATTGCATAATTATATTGCTTGAAAATTCAAAAAAGTTAATCTAGCAGACGACAAACCTCTGGAAATTGTTGGGAAATGTGAAGTTCATATAAAGAATTAACAAGGCATGCTATGGTAATTTCCATGTCCGACATATTCTTGGCCTCAAGAAAAATTTGATATCTATGGGTCAAATTGACAGTGAAGAATATACAACAACATTTGGTAACGTATAACCAAAGAAAATTTGGTTGTGGCACGAGGCTTCAAGAAGGGAATATAATATGTAATTTCAATACATAGAGATACTATAGCAACAGTTGATCATAGTCATAATACAATATTGTGGCACCAGGGGCTCAGACATATGGGTGAGAAGGGAATGATGTTGTTGGCATCCAACGAAATGTTATAAAACCTAAAATATGTAGAATTATATTTGTGCGAAGATTTCACTTACAGAAAGCAAAAGAGGGTAAGTTTCTTAAAGACGGGAAGGACGCTAAAGAAAGAGAAGCTGGAACTAGTGCATACATATGTGTGGCGACCAGCTCTTGTAACTTCTCTAGGATGCTTACACTATTATGTCACCATGTTTGATGATTCCACAAGAAAGGAATGAGTTTATTTTTAAAAAATAAATCGGATGTGTTTGTTACCTTTAAAAGATAAAAGTGAAGTTAAAACATCATATAAGTTTAAAGTTAAAATGTCTGAAGTCTGACAATGAAGGAGAGTATGCTCGTCAAGAGTTTAAAGCATTATGCTTTAAGAATTGATCAGAATGATCAAGACAGTTCTTGAAACACCATAACAACATGGAGTTACTGAGAGGATGAACAGAACTCTAAATGAATGGGCTAGAAGTATGAGAATACATTCTAGATTGCCGAAGTATTTTTGGGTCGAGGTTATTAACACGCCAACTTACCTCATAAACAGGGGACCTTCTGTACCACTAAATTTTGAAATTTTTAAGGACGTATGAAGAAGAAAGGAGGTAACTCTCTCACATCTGAAAGTTTTTCGTTGTGTTTCTTATGTGCATGTAAACTCTAGTGATAGGGATAAGCTTGATCCTAAAGCCAAGAAATATTTCATTATTGGCTATGGTGATAATAATTCTAGTTATTGATTTTAGGATGATTAGAATAGGAAGCTCCTACGACACATGAATATCACATTTAATGATGATGTACGAGGACAAGCTTGAAGTAGAACCAACCAGTACCACCAAACAGACATATGAAATAGTTGAGTTAGAAAAAATCTCGGAAAATGAAGTGCCAAGAGGGATTAAAATTGATTCTGAAATTGAAGATGAAGAACCAGAGCCGAATCTGAATCGTAATTAGAAGCGGAACAAAGATAGAATCAAATATAGAACCAAGTCTGGAGTCAGGACTTCAATCAAATTCGGAATCAGTTACTATTGAACCTACATTAAGGAGATATAAAAGAGTCACAAATGCTCCAGATAGGTTAGCTCTCTCCCTCCCTCTCTCTCTCTCACACACACACATACACACACACCCCACTCTTTACTTCTGACTGATGCTGGAGAGCAAGTGCATTTTATTGAAGCAATTCAGGTGATAGACTCTTATAAGTGGAAGCTAGCCATGAAAGAAGAGATAAATTCTCTTCAAAGAATAAAACATGGATACTTACAGAGTTACCAAAAGGAAAGCAGATATTGTAGAACAAGTGGGTGCACAAAGTCCAGGAAGAGCACGATGGTAAGAAGAGAAACAAAGCATGATTACTACTAAAAGGCTTTCAGCAGAGGGAAGGAATTGACTACACCGGGATCTTCTCCCCTGTAGTCAAATTAACTACTACCAGGTTGGTCCTAAGTATTGCAGCTTTAGAAAATCTGTATTTGGTGTAATTAGATGTTAAAACTACTTTCTTGCATGGTGACCTTGAAGAAGATATCCACATGAAGCAACCTGAAAATTTTCAAGTATCCGGTAAAGAAAACCTTGTGTGTAAGTTGAAGAAGAGTTTGTATGGTTTGAAAAAATCTCCCCGATAATGGTTCAAGAAATTTGATGGATTTATGCATAACAATTGTTTCACACGATGTGAGATGGACCATTACTATTATATCAAAAATATTGATGGATCCTAAATCATATTACAATTGTACGTTGATGATATGCTAATTGCAGGATCTAGCATAAATGAGATCAACATGGCTAAGTAACAACTGGCGGAGGAGTTTGTGTGGTCGTTGAGTATGCAAAAATTGCCGAACCACTTAAATTTTGTATTGTCTTGTCTTGTCTTGTATAATTTATTGCTTTTCTCTTTTATATATATTTTTATCTTCTATTAGCCTGACACGCTTTCTTACCAATACATGCAAGTTCCTTTCAGATCCAACAAAGATACAGTATACTATTAGAAATTAACTTCGCCACTTTTTTAATAACACATGAATTTATAGGGTTGAAAAAAAGGCTAATCCGAATAGACATATATTTTCATGAATGCTTTGAATAAATAAGGAGCAGAAAGTTTTACCTTGATTTAATTTGCTTCAGCACATTCAACGTCAACATCTATTGTGTGGAAAATTTGGCATATTTGGTATGTCTCCATTCGAATGCATACCGCTAAAAATGATAAAACATGAAATGCACATCACCATATGTGATATGTTAGATCCATTCTTTTTAATTTTATTGAAAACTGGGAAATAAAATGAAATATAACATACTCCGTCTCTTTCAATTTAGATAAAGGTGTTTAGACTTTAAAAGTCAAACTAGATATTCTTTAACCGTCATTTTTTCATATATATTTAAATATTTTAAACTATTAATTATTGTAACTTATAATACTTTTTAATTAGCTTCCTTTTGGCCATTTTGGCTTGTTTTTTCTTTTTTACAATATTGTTTGTTTATGAAATATGATCATATTTTGGGGAAAAAAATAAAAAAATTTCAAGTTCTCAAAACTGGTTTAGGGCAATATTTGGGTGAAATCTTTTCTAGTCTCACAAATTTTAACTTTTCTTGAAATAAAATATATATCTAAACAATACTTCAAATTTTTCTTTTTGCAAGTTTCAATCAAAATGTCACATGGTAGCTTATTTTTCAAATTCATGTAAATTTTATTTTGAAAAACGTAAAGATTGTGTTTGGTATGAAGGAACATGTTTTCTTAGGAAATATTTTCATGAAAAATAAGTGATTTTATCACTTAGTTTTTCTTGTTTGGTTGATGAGTGAAATTTTTTTTGTGGAAAATATTTTCTAGTGTTTGGTTAGAGAATAAAATTTTCTTTTAGAAAAATAATTTTTACGCTACTCTACTCCCACCCCCCCCCCCTCCAAAAAAAAATCTAATATTATTAATGACTCTATTTTCTTCAAGAATTTGATTATTCTTCTATAATTTCACACAAAACAAAAGAAATTAATGTGTTGCTTTACTTTTTTACAAAAAAATAACATTAAAATTGTGTTCCATAACTAAAAGAATACTCTCCTTTTTTTTGTTGAAAAGAAAGTACTATTTCTACAACATGAAGATAAAGTATACATTTTATCAAAATGAAAGAAAATAATTTTTCTACATCATAAAAAAAAATACTATTTTTTTTGCAATAAATGAAAAGACTTTTTATTACATTATTTTTTGAAATGAAAGAAAATACTTTTTACTACATCATTTTGTTAAAATGAAAGAAATATTTTTTCTACATCATAAAAATGAAGTATTTTTTTGTTAAAGTGAAAAATAATTATATTGTGAAAACAAAATACTTATTTGTGAAATAAAAAAAATATTTTATCTATAACAAGAAAAAAATACTATTAATAATATTTTATTTAGGATAGGAGTGAGGGTGGGACAAGGGTGGGTTGGGGCGGGGCGAGAGCGGGTTGGTGTTGGGGTGGGTGGAGTTGGGATGGGGTGAGGGTGTCGGAAAGGGTTGGTAGAGGTTGATGGGAATGAAGAATAGGGGAAGATTAAAAAAAAATTAAAAAATATTTTCCCACAATTTCCATTTAACATCCTTATTCACGATTATTTTAGTACCAAAATAATTCATTTCTCGATCACCAATGATCTTGATATCCACCACCTTAGAGTTGAACATAGGAGTACAACTATTCCAATATTTCCTCATAGGTAATTAATTATTGAACAGGTAGCGTTTAATAATAGTTTATTTTACTTTTTTCTTTTAAGCCATTAGCCTTCGGCATTATGCCTTTGGTTATGGAGGTTTAGCTAGATCCCTATCATGTCAATATACATATATATACCAAAATAGTACAAAGTCAATGGACCTTACCTCCAACACAAAAAATTGACTAATTCAATCTTTAAAAAGGAAGAAATACATCTATATTTAAAATTAGCTTTGTCATATCTTCTTCTAATGCTAGGAAGTTAGCTATCTATCTAGTTGAAATAATCCTTTCGCCTCTTTAGGTAATTGGTTAAAAGAGGTATAGAAAGTAATATTTTCATTTGATGATGCTAACTTAGTCAAGTAGTTAGCCACTTAATCAGCTTCCCTAAAACAATGAAGAATTTGTACATCAACCATTTCAATCATTTGAACAATGTCTCTAATCATCTTCCTCAGCTTTAGATTATTGGTGATGACTAGAGAATTCATTTACTGTTGAGTTGTCCCACGTCGGAGGGATTTGAGGTCCTTGGTCTCCTTATATGGCTTGGACAATCCTCACCTCATAAGCTAGCTTTTGGGGTTGAGTTAGGCCCAAGATCCATTCTTATCATTTACAGGTCGTATCTGTTGAACCATTCTGCGTGCACCATCTCACCCCATATATTGTTGGTTGTTGGAGCAACATTGAATTTTGACAAAGAAAGCCATGATAAACTTATCTCACTCCAGAAACTACCATCTCTATTAATTTTGACACTATTAGCATCAGGCTTGATCCATATCACTTGTCTCCGTAGAACCATACGTTTCAGTTTTCAATCATATCACACATCTGCAATCAGGTACTTGTAAATACTTAATTTTTTACTACACTCAAATTCTATAATTTTAGTATAAATATTTCTTTTAGGTCTAATTTTGATATTTTAAATTTTTATCTTACTCTTAATATATTTTATTTAACAAAATTAAAAACTACAAAAAATATTCGCATTCTTAAAGTATAAGATTTGTTCCATATATATATGATTTCTTCTAATTTTAAATATAAGTTATAATAGTACTTTTCTTAGCTCTTACATATATAGTTTTTTTTAGTCTAAAGTAAGTTGGTTAGTGTGTATATATATATATGTATAGAGAGAGAGCTATATATTTTACCTTCAGTTTTGTTTAATAAAAAGAAGTTATTAAAAAGTTATATATATATATATATATATATATATATATATATATATATATATATATATATATATATATATATATATATATATATATATATATATATATATATATATATATACTAAAAAAATTACACCATGTTCTCCTCAAACCCCACACTTCTCACTCACTTCCCTACCTTTCACACCTTTCTCTCACAAACACACAATACAATGAACACCCACTAAATCATGTCCCACTCTTTCTATCCATGCATACACACAGGATCACCCTTATTTAGTTTAATCACCTAAATAACTCCTACATATAAGCATACATAGAGATAAAGAAGAAGGAGAGGGAGGAGACAGAAAAAAGCAAAACAAAAGTAAAAGATAAAGAGAAGATAAAAGAAAGAAAAAGGGGAGAAGTCAGGAAGTAAAAACGAGAAAGAGAAAGGTGAAAAACAAATTTGACTCAAAATTTGATCAATTTCAAAATGGAATTTGAGATTTCGTTTACGCTTCTGAAGTCAAAGTTCTAAAAAAAATTAGCATTGCTAGCTTTGAAAATCAGTATATTATAGCTGTTAGCTTTTTGAACTCTTCGCGAAAGGTTCTTTCTCCTCTTCTCAGTTATGAACCTATTACGGGTATATTCTCAAATATGTTTCTTAAAAGCCATATATTGTTTTGTTTCATTGTTGTTGATTTTCTTAATTTAAGTAGTTTAGTGTTATTGTCTACTTGTATATTTATCCTATAGCTCATTAGTTTTACTTTCATGTTTCTTTTAGCTTGTAGTTTCTATATTTTCTTGGATAATTTTAAGAACAAAAAGAAAAAAAATTCAAAAAGACTTTGTTTGTAGTAAGTTTTAAAACTGTCATATTCAATAGCATTAAGGAATGAAGTCTCATGTTCACCTATTTTATCATGAACATCTTAACATTAAGCTTCTATTAAATTAAAAATATATGGTTGCTTTACCGATATGTTTGGATAATCAGCATTTGTTTTGTATAATAATTAATATGTAATTTATTATGTTTAGACATCATGGGTTGGTTTATGCCAATTTGATAAAACAATCTTATTTTCTTATTTTTTAAACAAAAAAAAAAAGCTTTTGCTGTTGTTTGATAATAATAATAATAATAATTAAATGTTAGTGCATCAATTATTTTTTAATCGTAATTCGGAAATTATCGAAAGATCACTGAATTCTTAGTTGTCTTTTTCCTCAAATATTAACAAGTTATGATTTGAAGTTCATAAAGGAATGAATTGATTTACATCACGACTTTATCCAAATGAGATTTTGGCCTAATTTAATTTAGTAATGGATTATTGAATTTTCCTTAAAAAAAAGAAGGTAAAGAAATTTTGGCCTCAAAAGTATTTTGTTAGGCACACGTCTTTAAGTAAGATAAAGATATGTTAGCGTATTTCTTTTATATTGAATAATGACGTACATAGTCCAAAAGTTGAAATATTTCTTAACTTCCAACAACTTCATATTTCATTACTTATGGCCTTACATTTAATTCAAAAATTAAGATAACTTATAAATGCATTAGAAAAGTTTTCGACGCACTTTAAATATTAGCTCATGTGTTCATACTCAAATCTTAGATTAATAGGCTTAAATAATAAAAAGATTATGTGTGTATTCCGTGTCTCGATGCTTTTAGATGTAAAATAATGTTATAATCATGTGTATATTTCGTACTTTGATTTAATATTTAATTTTAAAGAAGTACCTCGTGTGCGTTCCGCATCTTGGTGAATACAACTAATAAAAATATGATAATTAATTAATCGACAATGAATAAGCAATAATCAACAAAATATAAGAATAACTAAAAATTGAGCTAAGCCTTACATGAGTCAACAAAGCGACCGTGCTAGAACAACGGGACTCGAGGGATGCCTTACACCTTCCCGTCGGTCAACAGACTTCCTTACTCAGTCTTCTATTTTCGTAGACCATAAATTAAGAGTCAATCCTTCTTTTTAGTAGGGGATTCAATAAAAGGTGACTTGGAACACCAAAAACTCATTTCCAAGTGGCGGCTCTAAATAATAAATAATCCCTCGTCACTTTAGTTAGAAAAACTTTTCTAACTCAGCCTCATAATAGTATTGCAGAAAAAAAAGGTGTGACAGCTCTGGCGACTATGTTGGGGAATAATTAATATGAATTCGAGCTTTATATATTGATTCTTATTTGGTTTTTATCATGTGTTTGGATATTATTGTGATTTGAAGCCTAATATGCTATTTGTTGCTTATTTACGCTTAAATATTTAATTGAACTGTGATATAAATTTTATCGTCTCTTACACCGCTCTGGGTCATCTAATAGGTAGTTATGTTGTGCTTGCCTACCAGCATCACAAAACTTATGTCTTGAGATAAAGCCAGTTAGCCTACCAGCTTCTGGTTAAGGATTTAGCGCACATATTTAGACGGGAGAGCCGTTAACTAGCCAGTGTTGTTCTACTACTTGTGACGTTTCACGCTCCTCCACTCGGGTTGTCCATCCAGGAAAGCCAGGTCTAGATACCATCTCCTTTAGGATTTGAAAACTTAGAAGAACAAATCACAAGCAATGAATATCCCTAGTAGGTTACACTTTATTTGCATCATGAACATTGGACTTAGCGAGGCTCGGCACAGGGGCCGGGCCCATCTAAGACATGTACCAATTTTTCGGACCAACATGTTCATATTTATATGCTATATGTAACATTATTTGGTAGGCTCCACTCAAATGTTGACCGGCTTTAGGGTAGAATTAAACAAAGGATAGAGAAAGAGGAAATTTTCAAGTTTTCATAAAATACCATTTTTTAAATTTTTTGAAAGGTTTTGGTATGAGAAATTATAATTTTCAAAATATTGTTTTAGTTATTTTAACTGAACTACACGGGTTTGATTCTCACCGGATATCAGATACATAGGCAACCTTCATCAGGTTCAACCCCATTTTTAAATATAAATTAAAAAAAATTAAAAAAGGGTTTCTATGGATTATTAGTTATTATTTTTTTATTATTTTTTCAAATAATGATAATATAGTCACTTTGTCAGTTTTTAATCACTTTTTCCCTTGCTTCTGGTCTTTTTGTTGAAATAGCCTTGAAACCTGCATTGAAAATGCGAAACGGGAGGCCAGTTTATTATTATTATTATTATTATTATTATTATTATTATTATTATTATTATTATTATTATTATTACTTGTTTTTACAAAAAAAAATTATTTGGGCATTTTACTTTTTTTTTATGACTATTACTAATTTAACTCTTTAGTCCCACAGTTTGATTTTTATTTTTTAAAGTCAAACCTGAGAAATCAAAATTTTTGTGTCAATGGTATATTTAACTAAAACCTAACCTCGTGTCTGGATAAACAGGTGCACCATGAGTTGGAAAATAGGTAAGTTTGAAAAGAGGTCCAGGTTATAAGGGATACCGTATTTTCTTATTGTTGATCAGATACCACAATTATTGTGGGGTTGGTGGAGAGATTTCAAGGAATATGAGCGAAACCAGATAAAGAAGTACTGGGACATTTGGTTTACATGATGGCGATCAAGCCTAGGAGGGATATGATCGAAGCTTTGATTCCGCATTCGGATCCTGAAAACAATGTGTTCCATTTTACTGACTGTGAGATTACTCTGACCTTGGAGGTAATCACCCATTTCCAGGGGTGGGGCCGCAATATTCGCCGCTAGAGGCCATAGTACCAAAAAATATGAATGAGGGTAAGTTTCTGAAGCTCTTAAACATAAACTATGGACAGTATGAAGGTTTAGGAGGCAAATGGGTTAAGTTGGGATTTCTATTTCATATGTATGGCCTCGAATGCAATTTCGAAAGAAATGTAGGAAAATTGAAATCAAAGGAAGAAAAGGAAACATGGAAGATACACAGAAGGTTTGCATTTATGGTTGCTTTTTTGGGGTGTGTAATTTTTCCAGCAAACATAGAGCCTATGAGTAAGGTTAAGAGAATACCAAGCCAAAAACAGCATCCAATCAACCAATAAAATCCCAGAAAACTCAGGAAGTTTGAGGGGGCAAATAGTGACGATAAATCTCTAAAGAAGCTCAATATCAATCGGAAGAGAACATCACCAAAGGATTTCTGAAGAATGTATAAGAGTCTAATATGTATTTTTATATTCTAATTCACTAAGAGCTTTAAAGGAAAATCTACAGTCCAGTCCCTTCAATGTTCAGATTGTTTTCCTTTCATAATTGAAGCCTTAGGGCAACATCCATTTCTTTGTTCTCCTTTTAGTCCCTTATCCAATTTTCAGTTTTGCCTAAATAGTCCTTGATTTTCTGACTTGTGCCTCAAGTTTGAGGAAGAAATTATGCTTAAACTCCTCACTAGAATGTTCTAGAAATTTGATACAAAATTTTTTATATTCAAATACCCTTAGTACCCCTGTCCCTTTTCCTAATTACTGACCTAAGATTCTTTAACTTAGGTTTTCATTTATTTGATCAAATCTGACCCTAGTTAGTTGCATTCAGGTTATGGGTCAAAATCAAGGTCTGAACTACAGACTCGATTATGTAAAAAATAAACAATTAAAGAGTTTAAGAATTAATCAATGCAACTCAGGTTTCAAGCAAGCATCTCAATGTGGATTTTATCACTATTCAGTAACAAGGGATGGAAACAATTATCTCAACTTCAGGATCATATGAATATTCATGCATGTTTTTTATATGTCAAAACCAATGAATCAAAACAATCAAGAAAGGAATCCCAATCGACTATGCAGGAAAAAATGACCAACACTCAGCAAAAACTTAAAAGGAAAGAAATGAGTAACAGATATTAAATACTCAGGATATGCGTGAATAAAAACCAAGAAATTAAAACAAGGCTAATATCAGCAGTTAAAATATTTAGAAAATAAACTTAGCCTAACACATGCAAATACAGAAGATCAAAATTACTAGAAAAGAAACTATGACAGGTATGAAACTCTTAAAGGAAACACTTATACAGAATCATTAAACATGATGTAAAACAAATAGGATCAACAAAGATAAGCATTTAACAAACCATTCAGAATTTCAGAGATGAAACAAATGAAGAGTCAAGAGACAAGGATGAGCATGAGATCAGACTACTCAGAAGATCATAGAGGACAAATGAATTCAAGCCATTAACGCCATAGGGAACCAAAAGGACATAGCAGGCAAGGAGGAATACTCAGAACACTTTAGGATGAGAATGTAAGAAAAAAGTAAAATTTAAAGAAAACAAGGTAATTAAACAAGAAATATATACAAGAATAGGACACTTAGCTTTTGTGCATGCAATCCTTAACATGGAACTCTTCCAATTCCATGGTTCCCTGACCCCTTTTGGAGGTCTTTTAATCTTCTAAGGCTTTCACCTTGAGTATTGAAGGGGGGAGAAGGGTTCAGAGGTGGGTTCATGGATCTTGAGACCAGGTGAAGTCTCAGATTTGGTTTTCCCTTGTACTCAGTTGTATTTGAGGGTTGTGGTGGTAGGGTTGGGGATAAGGATATGACAGAGTCATCTGAGACCGATTTGAACGGGTTACAGTGAGTTTAGGATTTAGGGTTAATTTTGATTCAATATTCGAGCCGGTCTGTTAAGTTTCGAAGAGGGAAGGGAGGTGGTTCAGGGGTGTTGTTTTGGGTTGGTTTGGGGTTGGGTAGCCTCTTCTTTCGAATATTCGAAGAGTGTGGCACTTGTTCAAAGGAAACTGACCATGATAAGAGAAAGAGGGGGTCGAGGTGGTCCGGTGGTGTAAATCTGAGGTTGTTTGGTGACCGGCCGTCGACGTGAGGCGATTTCTGGCGGCGGCGTTAGGGTGGTTGATGGGTGGTCAACGGTGGTCTTATGGTGGTGCCGGGGTGCTGATACACTGGAGGTGTATGTACGAGGAAGAAGGTTTTAGTCTCGGATTATACAGAGACGTTTGGACATATATATCTGAAATTGGGCCTGGCTTCAGGGCCGCTGGATGGCCTCTTGATCAACGGTTGAGATAATTTGCCCCCCAAACGGTGTCGTTTTGGGGCACCCCTGATGAGCTGGGTCGGAGACCAACTTATTGTGCTGGGCATCTAACATTTTTACCGTATTAAAAAGACTTGGGCCACCCAGGTCTGGCCCAATTGTGGCCAGCCTAGGTGGTTTATTAGATAAACCTTTTTTGCGTTGTTTTTTTCTTATTTATTATTATTTTATATTCTAATTGCATTTAAAAATTCTAATTGAGCTAAATAACCTAATAACTAATCATTGTGCAAAAATAAATAAAATGCCACAAATGAAAATTAAACACGAAAAATGCAAAACAAATAATATGCCGGAAATGCCACTTATCTTTTTTTTTTTTGTGATTTTTGTATTTGCAAAAATAAACATAATTACCAATTAATCTAGCGAAGTATGAAATTAAATCCTAAATGCATATGCAATTTTGTATGTTTTATGATCTTATGCATGAATTAATGAAAACGCACTGACATGCACAATTAAATCCTAAAAATTAATATTTACAAGGAAAAATCCTAAACTTGAGAGTCTTGTAGGAGTCGTCTTAACAAGGTAAAAATAAAATGCTCACAGCTGCCCTTCTTTGATCGGAAACACAAAGAGTTTTCGTGCAAAGACAAGTGAGCAAACATGATCGATTTTCATCCGACTGAATACTCCGTGTGAAGCATTGTTTTAAGAAATTTCTGACCGAACCTTGATTTAAAGGTTGCCTACATATCCTCGGCAATAAAGAAATCAGATCAGTGTAGTTCTAGAAGTTTTTGGTAGCTGGGACTAACATAGGCTTTGATTTCACCGTTGTTGCTGCTGCTACCGCTTACCGACTCTTTATTACACAAAAGAAAAAGAAAAGCTAAGCTTGCTAGGTTTATCAACTACGAGTTACAATATTCCTATTTATAAATCTCTTGGAGCTTGATCTTGGATCTTAGCTGATTTTACTATAGACCTTGATCTGAATCTTGATGCTCGCAAACTATAGGTGCTGGTTCTTTTTCAGCATTGGACTGGAGCGATACATACGAGGCGTATGACTTCAATCAAACTTTGAGTTGTCCATATCCTTGCCTGGTTCAGCATTCACTTCTTTTGTTCTTTTAACCTTCTCCTTTATTCTGGATTGAGATTCACGCTTCCGTTCATCTTGCCGTGCCTTAAGGTAAAACCTGCTCGGACACCAAAACTAACAAACGAACGGAATTTTCTGCCCCAGTTTTCACTGAGAAAATTTTATGATTTATTTGCAACACAAATCTAAGCTATTTCTTTACTGAAAGCAAAAAAAGTTGGAATTGCGTATCCTTGAACTGGTTGACAAAATTATGCTGGGAAGGAAAAAGGGTCCCTGCGAAGGATAGGAGGAGGATCCCCGGGTTATGCCAGGAGAGAAATGAAAAAGTCCCTACTGGGGGTAAGAAAAAGATACGCGGGTTATGCCGGGATGGGAATGAAAAGTCCATGCTGGGGATGGAAGGAAACCCACGGGTTATGCCGGGATTTGAATGTGGAATTCCTAGGTTATACCAAGATTTTGAAGGAAAAGCTCTTTGGTTATGCCAAGGAGATCCACGGGTTATGCCGGGATGAATGGAAAATTCTTATGCCAGGAGGGTCCACGGGTTATGCGGGGATGAAAGAGAATCCTAGGTTATGCTAGGGAAATCCACGGGTTATGCCGGGATGAATGGAAAATTCCTAGGTTATGCCAGGGGGGATCCACGGGTTATGCCGGGATAAATGAAAATTCTTGGGTTATGCCAGGGAGATCCACGGGTTATGCCGGGATTGAAAGAGAATTCCTAAGTTATGCTAGGGAGATCCACGGGTTATGCCAGGATTGAAAGAAAATTCCTAGGTTATTCTAGGGAGATCCGCGGGTTAATGTCGAGATGAATGGAAAATTCCTGGGTTATGCCAGGGGAATCCACGGGTTATACCGGGATCGAAAGAGAATTCCTAGGTTATTCTAGGGAATCCATGGGTTATGCCTGGATGAATGGAGAACTCCTGGGTTATGCCAGGGGGATCCATGGGTTATGCCGGGATTGAAAGAAAATTTCTAGGTTATGCCAGGGGAATCCACGGGTTATGCCGGGATTTAAATAGAATTCCTAGGTTATGCTAGGGAATTCACAGGTTATGCCGGGATGAATGGAAAATTCCTGGGTTATGCCATGGGGATCCACGGGTTATGTCAGGATGAATGAAAATTCCTGGGTTATGCCAGGGAGATCCACGGGTTATGCCGGGATTGAAAGAAAATTCCTGGGTTATGCTAGGGAGATCCACGGGTTATGCCGGGATTGAAAGAGAATTCCTATGTTATGCTAGGGGCTACCAGGAAGTGAAGGACCACAGAGATCATTTTGACTATGCTAAGGATAGAGAAAATAAGGAAAACCCCTTAGGTTATGTTAAGGATAGAGGAGCGTCAACTTTCAGACTATGCTGGGGAGTAAAAAGTGGAAGGAAAGGGGGGTCCCCAGGTTATGCTGGGGATGTAAAGAGGAACTTCCCGGGTTATGCCGGGGAGCGAAGGAAGGAAATTTCTTGGTCTATGCTGGAGGGGGGGAATGCAATCATTGGGTCATGCCGAGGAAATCCATAAGTTGCGCAAGGGGAAACTAGGGATTGGAGTCATGCTATCATGCTTATTTATGAGTTTGCAGGAAAAGAATGAAAAGAAAAACTTCCCTTTTATTACTGATGCAACACCATTCTTGGTCCAGGTGCCATTCCTTCGGTTGTATTTACCCCGTGTTCCTTTTGTTTTTCTAGATTACACCTGCGTCAATTTCAGATCAAAAACAAAACAAACTGTTCATTTGAACAGCGATTGGGTTTGCGGCCTTGTTATGCTTGATTTCAGCTCCATTTCTATTAGAGGAAAACCCTTGACTTCCAATCCTTGCCTCGTAGGTTGGCTGGAGGGTCCTCATTTGGGGTTGGTTTTTGTTTTTCAGGCCTTTGGTTATAAGTATTGTCCCAATTTTGATTTCAAGGCTTGCCTTTGGGACTTTTGATAAGAACCATTGTCCTGCTTGGCTTATACCCTTCTGATTTTGCTTTACCTTCGTGGACCTTTTAATTTTGAATTTCTTTTCTTTTATTTCCCAGATTTTGAGGCGTTAGCCGTCATGATCAGCCGGGATTGGCTTAGCGCGCTTGACGATGCCAAGCATTCCTATAGTTCTTGCTAGGAGAAACCTGTGAGATCAGCCCTGCTACCTTTCCTAAGGAATGGTCAGGACATCAAAGTTAAAGCGGAAAGGAATGAAACATGGATTTAGAGAGGTATGTTCCTTTTGGAGGGAAGAGAGAGGGATTATCTGGATACATGAGCCGACTTTAAATGAAAACGACATGCTTCTTGGATTAAATACCCGGCCCAGATCCATTTCTGCTTTCTGATTTCAACTTTCTCAAAATTAAAGAAACTTATTCAGACTTGAGCGTCAATATTTCCTCTTTTCTGCCGAAGGTGTCCTTTTTGGGATTTTGCCAATCGGCCTCTCTCATTTCTCTTCTCCCGTCGCCCGATAGCGCTCTTTGAGAGTTTTCACTAAACGGACTCTCTCATTTTGTTTTTCTCTGCTTGCCGTCGCCTTATGGTGCCCGGAGGTTTTCACCGATAAGACTCTCTCATTTTATTTCTCTCAAAAATTTGAGTTGTGCTGAATCCCAAAAAAGATATTTTTCAGGTCCCCGTGTTGGTCAACTGATCGGACGGACTTGGACTAGGGTTTTTGAATAAAGGAAGTTGGACGGGAATATACAACTTTGGAACCATTCGGACGGATTTATGATCGAACCAATGCCATCCATTGTCTCAGGTTCATATGCTCCCTTTCCTGCTATATTACGAACTCTATAGGATCCTTCCCATGTTGGACTTAATTTACCCGCGTTAGCTGCCTTCGAAGATTGAAAAACCTTTTTAAGCATGAAATACCCAACTTTGAAAAATCTTAGGCGTGCTTTTCGGTTGTAATATCATTCTATGACTTGTTTCAATGCTGCCATTATTATTAGTGCAGCTTCTCTCCTCCCTTCGGGTGAATCAAGATTGACCCGCATTTCCTCATCATTGGATTCTTGTGTTACCTGTGTGAACCGTGTACTTGGCTCTCCTATCTCAACTAGAATTAGAGCCTCAGCTCCATAAACTAATGAAACCGGTGTTTCTCCCGTGCTTATTTTTGCAGTTGTACGATATGCCAATAAAACTCCGGGTAACACTTCATGCCAGTTACCTTTTGATTCCTCTAATCGCTTCTTTAGATTTTTGATAATAAACTTGTTTGTTGATTCTGCTTTCCCATTACCTATTAGGTGATAAGGTGTAGACGTAATCCTTTTAATTTGCCAACTTTGAAAGAGTTTAGTGATTTGAGCTCCTATAAATTGGGGAGCATTATCACACACAATCTCCTTTGGTACACCGAATCGACATATGATATTCTTCCAAATGAAATCCTTGACTTCCTTTTCTCGTGCTTGTTTAAATGCACCTGCCTCTACCCAAGTAAGTATGAGCAGAAATTTTACCTGTCCTTTTGCTTGTGGTAATGGGCCCACGATGTCCATTCCCCATCTCATAAATGGCCACGGTGCAATACTAGATGTAATAATTCTACAAGCCTATGCCTATTGTTGCTGTACGTTTGGCATTTATCGCATTTAGCCACAAAACTTTCTGCTTCTTCTTTCATTTTAAGCCAATAATAGCTTGCTCTAATTAGGGTTCTTACCAATGATCTTCCTCCTGTGTGATTCCCATAATACCCCTCATGGATCTCTCTCAGTACATACTCTGTTTGAGAAGTTCCGGGACATCTTGCTAAAGGTGCACTGAACATTTTACAATATAAATTGCCTTGCTTTAAGTAATACTGAGCAGCCTTTTTTCGAAGCGTATGCGATTTCTTCTTATCATCAGGCACGGTACCATGCTGCAAAAAAGCAACAATCTCGTTCCTCTAATCCCAAGTTAAATTATTAAAATTTACCTCATTCTTATCGGGGTCGAGAACTGAACAAACTAGATGAGTAAATGAGGCGTTTGCATCGCTTGCCACATCAGCCGCAGACGCGAGGCTAGCTAAAGAGTCCGCTTCAACATTTTCATCCTTTGGTATTTGTGCAACTTTCCAAGTTTGAAATTGCTTTATCAATTCCCGTACCTTTTCTAGGTACTGCTGCATCCTCGTTTCCCTGGCTGTATAAATCTCCAACATTTGATTAACCACGAGTTACGAATCACTCTTGATTATAATTTGATTTATGCCAAATTCTCATTCCAATTCTAGACTTGTAATCACAGCCTGATACTCCGTTTCATTGTTAGTTATGGAGTTACATTTAATAGCTTGTCGAATGGTTTCACCCGTAGGTGGTACCAAAATAATTCCTAAACCTGCACCTTTTACGTTTGATGAACCATCAGCGAATAAAGTCCAAGTTCCAGGGTTAACTCCATTGAACACATGTACTTTTTTCTCAACTTCTAGTTGCATGCCTTGGCTAAAATCAGCCACAAAATCAGCTAATACTTGTGATTTTATAGCAGTCCTAGATTAGTATGTGATTTTGTATTTCTTTAACTCCATAGCCCACTTATTCAATCTACCTTATAACTCACGTTTATGTAATATATTTCGTAAAGGGTAGGCAGTTACTACAACAATAGGATGACGTTGAAAATAAGGTCTTAACTTCCTAGATTCCATGATTAATGCAAGTGCAAGTTTTTCTAACTGAGGATACCGCGTGTCCACATCTAACAAATATTTACTAATATAATAGATGGGGGATGGTTTACCTTGCTCTTCCCGGACCAAAACAGCACTTACCGCTACTTTTAAAACAAAAAGGTAAATAAGTAGTCTTTTCCCTGCCTTTGGTTTTTCTAGTAAAGGTGGATTTAATAAGTACGTTTTCAAATTCTTCATTTCATTCAAAATAATCCTGTTTCTTAAGGGATGAGAAGAATTTAAAGCACTTCTCCGATGACTTAAAAATGAATCTCCCTAAAGCTACAATTCTCCCTGTTAATCTTTGAACTTATTTCTTGTTTGGAAGTATATCGGGGATTTCTTCAATAGCCTTAATCTGTGAAGGATTCACTTCAATACCACGGTTAGAAACAAGAAAACCCAAAAACTTACCTAATGCAACACCAAAATGCACATTTCTCAGGGTTTACCTCCATATTAAATTTGCGTAAAATTGAAAACGTGTAAGATAAATGTGATACGTGATCCTTTGAATATTGAGTTTTAAGAAGCATATCATCAATATATACTTCCATAATTTTTCCTAAATGCTCTTGAAATATTTTGGTAACTAACATCTGATACGTTACCTTATAACAATAAGTCCCCATGTCTGTTATGATGAAGTTTTTTCTTCATCTCCTAGCTCCATTTTAATCTGATTATAGCTTGAATATGCATCTAAAAATCTTAATAGCTCATGACCTACAGGCTCATCAATCAATTGATATATGTATGGTAGTGGAAAAAAATCTTTCAGACAAGCTTTATTAAGATCAGTGTAATCTAAACAAACTCGCCATTTACCGTTCTTCTTTGGAACCACAAATATTAGCTAACCAGTTATGATACTTTACCTTACAAATGGAACCAATTTTTAGCAATTTTCGGACTTCTTCTTGAATCACTTGATTCTTGAAAGTTCCTTGATTTCTTTTATTTTGTTTGACAGAAGGGTACGAGGGATATTCATTTAATTTATGAGTCATCACCTCTGGTGGAATCCCTGTCATGTAAAAATGGGACTATGCAAAACAGTCCACGTTAGTTTTCAAAAATTCAATTAACTTACCTCTCATACCTTGGCTAAGATTAGCCCCGACGTAAACTTTCCTATCAGGCCATTGAGTAAATAACACGACAAGTTCTAATTCCTCTATTGTTGTTTTGATATTTTCATTTTCTTCTGGTTCTTTAATGGTATCAGGTCTTGAGTCTATATCTATTTTCCATTGCTCAGTTGAGGTTTGTGTTGTGGTGACCTCAACTGCTTTCTCTAGTTGCTATTTACCTATATTTCTCGTGCTTGTATTTGCAACGGAGTTGATTGCCATGGATGTATGTTGATCCCCACAAATTTTACAGATTCCCCATGGAAATGGAAATTTAATAACTTGATGCAAAGTTGAAGGTACTACATCCATTGCATGGATCCATGGTCTCCTAAGAATCAAGTTGTAAGCCATCTACATATCTACTGCCTGGAACTTTGTATCTATTATGACACCTTCAGCGAATGTGGTGAGTGTTACCTCTCATTTCGTGACCACACTGGAATTATCAAATCCATATAGAGTATGGGCCTTTGATATTACTTTGTCTTCGGCTTGCATTTCACGTAATACTCTTAGCAAAATGATGTTCACGAAGCTACCTGGATCAATCAAAACTCGTTTTACATTAGTATCATGTACAACTAAAGATATTACCAGTGCGTCATTATAAGTTACCAATACACCATATGCATCTGCCTCGTTGATGTAATGTTGTCATTTTCTAAGATGTGTCGCACTCGTTTCCCTTGGGTAATTGTTATTTTTGAAATCTTGTTAGTTGCTGTGTATGATATACCATTGATGTCTTCACCTCTACTTATAACATTGACAGTCCTTTTGGGGGAAGGAGGTTTTGGAGGCTCCTGCCTATTCTTCATGTAAGATGGCTTGCCTTTATCAGTGAACAACTCTGAGATATCCTTACTTTAATAAATTATCAACTTCACTTTGTAAAATTCTGTAGTCTGTTGTTTTATGTCTATGGTCATTATGAAACTCACACCAATGATCAGGGTTGTGCCTGTTTGGATTCGATCTCATTTCCTTCGGCCATCGAACCTTATCTCTCATGCTTCTAAAAATAGTTACGAGCTCATAGGTGCTGAAAGTTATAGCCACCGAATCTTGCTTTTAAATTTGTTTCATCATCTCATGACTCATAGTTGTTTCGCTCATTCCTGAATTTTGATGAAGAACCTGATTCTCTATTTCTTTATCTATGAACGTGCCTTTGATTATCATGTCTTAATCGTGAGTACTTTCTCGCAGGCCCCATGTAAGGCTCGTATTTATTTTTACCGGATCTTTTTTGGTCTCTGCACGTCTAGAACTTACCTTTTCTTCTTTTTGAAATTGTGGTAATGTATCTTGCTCAATCCTTAGCTTCATGCTATACCTGTTATAAACATCATTCCACGTTGTAGCGGGAATTATCGAAGGCTTTCTTTGAGTCTCCTTGTAGCTTCTAAGCTTTTTTCATTAAAATTGCTTGTGAAAGCTATAGCTGCACAGTTGTTAGGTACACGTGGCAATGTCATTCTTTCATGTTGAAATCTGTCCACAAATTCTCTAAGCAATTTTGACTGTTCACCAATAAGGGTTTTGTGGTAGAGTGGTAAGTATTCCTTCATTCTTAACAAAAGGTCTCGGATTCGAACCCTAAATATGAAGTCATCTTTGTTAAGGAGTGCTTTATCCCCCTAATGTAAAACTTCCGGTGCGAATTCGAATTAAGTCGGACACCAATACAGATATTGCAGACAATAAGAAACCCAAAAAAAGATCTGTGTTCAATGCATAGTTTCTCCTTTAATCTTCATCGGCAACTAGATATTGTTACAACTATCAGCATAATATAATATAAAAGTCCAGAACATGGGTTTTCCAAAGTGTTATTATTTGGATTGGGTGCAGGGGTTGCAACAGGTAATCGGTTAACAAGCGCTTCAACAGCTTTATTGACCCGAGCAGCAATTAGTTTCTGCAAAGCATCATCAACAGCTTCGGCATTCTCAAATTGAGGATGCTCATTTATTTGAGACCCATCAGGGGTTCCCTCACGAGATTGTCGATGAGAGCCTTGTGGAGTATGAATCAAAGTGTTAATATCTTGCGGACTCCCTAATTTTATTGGTTTTCTTGATTTCCTCTAGTATTCTCATTGTTTTTCGACATAGTTGATCAAAAACAAAAGTTAAGTGAGATAAAAATAGATTATAAGATTTTCGGTAAAGGAACCAATTTATTCAATCAAAAATAGAATTTTAGTCAAAGCTAGAATTTAGAAGAATACGGGTTACTGATAATCAAAAGAATGTATAAAAGGAAATAATTTAGATAGCAAAAAAGTATTTTAAGAGAAAAATAAGTAAACTAAAATATATTCCAATAATTTCGTGTCCCTACAATTGATCAGACGTTTCCCTTTTATAGGTATCTTGAAGATATACGTTTTGCCCAAAGCATAATGAGGCTATTAAGAGTAATTAAAGAGATTGAATGTTATGTTACATAATCATTACATTCAATACAAATTCTCTAATGTATTCCACATTTAATGCTTATTAAATACCGTATCTGCACTCTTTTCTACTGTCAAATTCATTCTTTTTGACCCTCGGATATAAATGACTTAAATAGGTACGGATGCTGAGTTATTTGAATAACTATTCGTGCCTCTTCTTCTGTCATTTGCTCGTACTTATTGTAGCTCGTGCTTCTTAGCTAGTTGCAATTCTTTGACCATTCAATCATTCAACGTGTCTTGACAAGTTTCCTTTATACAATTTTTTCTCAATACAAACATCGTCAACAATTTTAATTTGTCTTTTTGATGAAGATGTCATATGCTTAAATAAGTGTGATTGTCATTTTTGACCAAATATTTTGGCTTCGAGCTCTGGATATGGAGTGATTTATATTGGAGAATGCATATCTCTCAACGTGAAACTTTTCGGCATGAATTGAATTTTTGTTGAATTCTCCCCTATGAATACAAGACACCAGCAACAACAAATCTAGTAATTTCTTATAAGTGGAATTTGAGGAAAGCAAGACGTATGCAGTCTTACTTCTATTCTTGAAAGGACAAAGATGTTGCTCCCGATAAATACTTGACTAAAGAATGACTGAATACAAAGGTACAATATAAATATAAGACACCGAGTAAAAAAAATGAATAGGACTTGTACTAAAGGAGGAGAGACTAGAGAATAAAAGGGTATAATACTTAAAAGGTACCTCTACTTTTCTCTAAGTAGCCCAAATGCAGTGATTTGTTGGAGGGAAACCGAATATATATCTAGAAGGAAGAAAGAATAGGAATAACACAATGGTCATTAGTGGAATCCCAGTTGTGTTTATAGAAGTAATATTAATTTACGTGTACTATTCAATATTGCACTTCAAACATTGGATATAGGACTCTCATTTCCCTTTAAGCTTCTTCTCATCTTCTGGGATGTTTCATTTGATTCCTTCATCCCATGGGCTGCAGAAAATCTTGAAAGATTCACCTTATTAATTAATTCTCAACTTTTTCTTTGTTCGTCAGAATAAATAGTTCATGCTTAATTTTTCTCTTAATTCTCTTCCTCCGAGCTATCAATCCCATGTCTCTCTCCCATTTTGTGGCAAAATACATATCGTTGTTTTTGTGCTTTGCTCTACTGAGAAAATTCCATGGATTGTTACGTTTAACTAATTGTTGTTTTTATGGTCAAGCTTAAAGTGAAAGTGTGGTAAATGATAGATATTGAGACAGTAAATTATTATAAGTGTGTTAATCACACCTTAAACTTTGAGATGAAAGAATACATACTTTAAAAATTATAGTAGACCAAGCAAGGGGTCCTAGGTTTCAAATGTCACGGTCACTCATGACCTATTTGGTAAAGCGGTAAAATTAATTTATTTTAAAAAGTATTTTTTTTCAAAAGTACTATTGGTGAGAAGTAATTTATGTTTCACTAATTAATTTGAAAAGCGTATTTGAGCAGCAATTAGTGTTTGACCAATATTATAAAACTACTTCTAAATATATTTTTTTCAAAAGTAATTTTAAAGAGAAGCTACTTTTTTTGCTTTTCTAAAAATGTTTCTGCTTCTCCTTAAAAGCATTTTTCTTTTCTTCCAAAAGCTTGGCCAAATACTTAACTTAAAGAAAACACTTTTTTTCAAAGTATTTTAAGGATTAGAGAAACTTGGTCAAACACTCAATTAGAAAGCAAAGAATAGGTCAACACGTGTACTGAAACATAATATAGTTAAAGTAATTAGCTAGAGTGTTATTTATAACCTTTTATACTTTAAAATAAAGTAGTAACACAAATTTTTACGAGATTTACGGTGATCAATGAGTTTGACCTCCAAATGCAATTAAAGTTAATTAACTAGTACCTGAATATGACTAAATAACAAAGGCCAGGCAAAATATCTAGTCATCAGTTATTTCAAGATTTTCATTATTTAATTAAAGAACATTCCTACGATTTTTCCGTGAAAATATTTGTCTGCTTCCCTTGAATATTGTATGAGTTAACTTTTTGTCTCAGTTAACTAGTATCAGTTGTACAAGACACAAAATAAAACTTTTTCTATGGATGACATCTTTTTGTCTCAAATAAAATAGCCTACTCAATCTCAAAGTTACTATGCTCTTTTTGTCTCCAAATACAAGGTCAACATGTTACCATGCATGTACTCTGTGAAAATTTTAAGAAAACTTACATTTTCTAATATATTCTTGATGCAAATAACTGACGAAAGATGCAATGAAATTCAACTGATATTTTTTTTGAAGCAGATTGAGAAATTTGACTAAATGAAATTTCCATTTCATAGCTAACAAACTTCGCGTAACAACAATACCAGTACTACAACACAATAAAATATAGCCAAAAATACAAACGCCAACAATATTATAGAATAATTTATTAACACTAACTATTTGACAACTAATATTACCTATACGTACCTAGCTAATTACATGAATATTGTTACTTGGAAACTAGCGTAAGGGATAAAGTTGTTGTCACGTGATCTTCTGCCATGGAAATAACTTTTTATATAAATGCATTGCAAAGCTACATACAGTACACCCATATGATCTGGCTCTTCCCTAAACTTCGTACATAACGGAGGTTAGTGCACCGCCTTTTATAAGTATCTAGTTGATTGCATGAAGATTGTTATGCACTTATTCTTACAAGTCTAACCACGTGCCTTGTAGCAATCACCTCTCTGTTTTTCTCACTTCGTTTCACATCGTCTCATCTCATGCAAATTCCTATAAATACCACCTCAAACGATCACGTCCAAAACCATCTCAATCTTTCTATATATAAACTCTCAAAATTATATATACACACACACTCAAGTTCTATTTCTTCCTTGAATATACTCGAGCTAGATCGTTATTTTTCTAATTAATGCTTATTCGTTGGAAAATTGGAATAATTGGAGCTGGAATAAGTGGAATAGCAGCAGCTAAACAGCTAGCCAAGTACGAGCCAATGGTGTTGGAAGCCAGGGATTGTAGTGGAGGAGTGTGGAAACATTGTTCATATAGGTCTACTTGTTAGGATTATGATTCCTGCTAAAAACAACAACCTTCATATTGAATAATCCGGAATTACAACTACATGAGCGGAAGCTAACCTGAATCCATATGTGGAATTTGATGAACCTCCTTTGAAGATTGTCCTTATGTTCTTGTGAATTCCTTGATCCTTCCTTCAAGTTTCTTGAAGTTGTATATCACCACAAATGCCTCACAAGACTTAAAACAATATATGTGAATTGTTCACAATAGTAAAGGTTATGACAATAATCAAATTTGGTATATGGTTTTCCACCCTATTTGCAAGACAATGGACAATATGGTTCTTGATTCAATGGGAAGAAGAAGAACTTGTCTTGCACTAGGGTGGGAACCATAACCCCCCACTTTATAACTCTAGGAGTTACATAACCCAAGAGACAAGAGTTACAAGACAAAAGTTATGTCTTGAGTTATGTCTTGCAAGAGTTACATAACTCAAGAGTCACAAGCATGTAACCATGGTTACATATGTAACCTTAGTTAGCCCATCATAAACTAAGGTTACCCTTTTGGGTATCTACACATTAGTCCTACACTTTAGTATGACAATACATTGGCCCCCTTAACATAATGTCCATAAGACCACATAATTAGGCCAAACCAAAAGATAGCACATAACATATAATTATCCATATATTGTTCATATGTGTGTAGATATAAGTCCATATATCTAGATATAAATCCATATATCTTACAATCTCCCACTTGGACGAGATATACAAACATATGTACAAACCTTAATATTATATGTTACAAACCTTAGGTGCACAAAATTGCTATCACAATAAAATTGTCATGAACAATCCGGTCCATCAATCATACCAACATAGGACCTAAGAGCTCGTCGTTACTCATTCGTAACTAGAACCAATCATAGATCACGTATATCAATATAACCAACGACATGGATCAAGTGTAGGTATGTAGCATGGAAATAACATAAAGTGTGGTCAATAGAATGTCTATTTCCAACTGGTTCTCTTTATTGAGATCAAACTTAAACTGTAAGAGTACAAAAACTTTAAAACTGAATATCTGCGCAGATATAACTGAATTACTGAATTTCTGAATATAATGGACAATACGTAAATGTGCAATACAAACTCCCACTAAAATACATAATCCTTATCTGATTTGACACCCATACAAGCAATATGCTCAAGAAATACTTTTGGTGTCAATCCCTTAGTGAGCGGATCCGCAAGCATGGAGTTTGTACTAATGTACTTAATGCACAATTGTCCATTTTGTACTCTTTCTTTAACAACCCGAAATTTGACGTCCTTATGTTTTGCTTTCGTCAAATTACTGTTGTTATTAACATATGCAACCATGGTTACATATGTTATTAGCATAAATGGCAAAATTGGAGTCGGTATACCTGATGATCTCAAACTGGTCCGAACTCAGAAAAGTAAGCATGTAATCCTTTGTTCTATGTATGTTCCTCATGACCCTTTTGGCTGCCTACCAATGGTCCATACCCGGATTGTTTAATATCTGCCTAACATCCCAACAATGTATGCTATATCAGGTCGTGTACATACCTGAGCATACATCAGACTACCTACCGCCGAAGCATAAGGCGTCTTCTGCATTTCCAAAATTTCATAATTATTATTTGGGCACTGTGTGAGACTAAACTTGTCTCCCTTAGTAACATGGGTGTTACCTGGTTTACAATCCTGCATGCCAAATCTTTTCAGAACCTTATCGATATAGCCCTTTTGTTACAGACCGAGAACACCTTTGGAGCAATCTCGTTATATCTGAATTCCTAATACAAAAGAAGCTTCACCAAGATCTTTCAATTCAAATTTCTTTGAAAGAAATTTCTTAGTTTCAAGTAATAATGCTATATCGTTACGGGCAAGCAGTATGTCATCGACATATAAGACCAGAAAATATACTTACTCCCACTGAACCTATGGTATATACAGTCATCAGCAATATTTGGTTCAAAACCAAAAAATGTAATGACTGCATGGAACTTATAATACCATTGACGAGAAGCTTGCTTGAGCCCATAGATGGATTTCTTTAATTTGCAAACCTTCTTCTCTGATTCATCCGAAACAAAGTTTTCATGTTGCACCATATAAGTTTCCTTAATGTCACCATTGAGAAAAACAGTCTTAACATCCATTTGATGAAGCTCAAGATCAAAATGTGCTACTAATGCCATTATAGTCCTGAAAGAGTCTTTCGATTAAACTGGAGAGAAAATCTCTTTATAATCAATGCCTTCTTTCTGAGTGTAGCCTTTTTGCGACAAGACGAGCTTTGTACTTAATAACATTGCCCCCTGAATCCCTTTTAGTTTTAAAAATCCATTTACAACCAATAGGTTTCGTACCTTCGGGCAATGTAACAAGCTCCCAAACGTCATTATCACTCATAGACTTCATCTCATCATTCATGGCATCAATCCACTTTTGAGAGTTAGAACACTTAATGACTTGACGGAAGTTGATTGGATCATCTTCCTCAAGTCCAATATCACTTTCTTGTTTTTTGGAGAAATACATAATAATCATCCGAAATTGCATTTCTCCTCTCTCTAGTGGATCTCCTTAATGGCATTTCAGTTTCTTGAGGTTGTTGAGTTTGATTTTCATTAGTTATATCAGGGTCCTGATGGGGGAGATTTTCGAGATTGTCTTGAACCGGAGTTGCTTCAACAACTTGAGGGAAAGACACATGTTCTTCCTCAAAGACAAAATCTCTAACAACTTTATCTCCCCACCCCCCAAACTCAATATCCTCAAAGAACCTAGCATTTCCCGTCTCAAAAATAGTTCGTGATGTGGGATCATAAAACTTAAAACCCCTGAATTTTCCAGAGTATCCAACAAAATAGCTACTAACCGTCTTAGCGTCCAGTTTCTTTTCATTCGGCCTATAAGGCCTTGCCTCAGCTGGACAACCCCAAATGTGAAAATGCCGAATACCGGGTTTATGCCCAGTCCAAAGTTCATATGGGGTTTTTATTGTAGCTGCAGTTGGAACTCTATTAAGAATATAAGCTACGGTTTTTAATATGGATTGGGACTTTTCATGAATAAGATATAAGTACCCATAACGAGAGTAATCGTCTATGAATGTGATAAAGTATTGTTGACCATTCCGACAAGGAGTAGGAAATGGCCCACAAATATCCGTATGTATCAATTCTAAGACGTCCGAATCTCTTAGCACCTAATCTAGTTCTTGTTTGTTTGTTTTCCCTTGATACACTCAATACAAAATTTCCGAATTTGAGGAATCAAGAGAATCAAGAATTCCATCTGACACGAGTTTCTGAATTCTTTGAATGGATATGAGACCCAAACGTTTATGCCAGAGTGAAATAGAATTCTCATTAGTTAACTTTTGGTACCATTAAACTTGTATGCAAAGTTTCTTTATTTGAAGTTATTGTATCAACCAAATATAAGCTATCAAATGTTGATAAAACACCAGTACCAATAAGATTTGAATTCCAAAAGAGACTAACTTTATTGTCCCCAAATGTACATTTATAACCGCATATGTCCAATTGGGGAACTGAAATTAAATTCCGTCTAAAAGACGGTACAACAAAAGTCTCATTCAAATCTAAATGAAAACCGGTCTTAAACAACAGCCTAAATTTGCCAATAGCTTCAACTGGCACCTTCTTGCCGTCACCCTCATAGATGTATCTTTCACCATCTTTTGGTTTTCAGCAGTTCAGGCAACCCTGCATAGAAATCCTTATGTGAGCAGCATAACCTACCCACCAATTATCCTTAGGTACCGAAATTATATTAACTTCAGAACAAACAAGAGACACAAATGTACCTTTTTTTCGCACGCCAGGCATGGTACTTGGTACAATCTCTCTTTACATGATCAGTCCCATTACAGAGAAAGCAACCTAATCCAGTAATTTCAACCTTAGGTTCCTTATGTTGCTTAATCTTGGGCCTTACAACCGCAACTTCCTTATTTTTCCTCTTCTTAGTTTCCTTAGAAGAAGATGCCAAATGAGCACTTTCAGTCTTATCTTGCTTAATCCTTTTCTCTTCTTGCACACAATGTGAAATGAGCTCATTAAGAGTCCATTTCTCCTTCAGGCAGTTATAACTGACCTTAAACTGATTAAAGTGTGCCGGAAGAGATATCAAAACAAAGTACACAAGCAGTTCCTCAGGTAATACTAGCTTGAGTAACTTAAGTTTCGAAGCAAGATGAGACATTTCCAAAATGTACTCCCTAATGTTTTCCTTGCCCTTATACCTCATAGAAACAAGTTTACTCAATAGTGCACTTGTTTCCGCCTTTTCGTTTTGCATAAAACGCTGTTCGAGGTTTTCAAGGAAAACTTTGGCAATAGATTCATCATTCATAGTGCCCCTGAATGATTCTGGAATTGCACGCTTCATGATCATTAGACTCATGCGATTCGAGCGTTCCCACTTCTCCATCACCCTCCTGTCATCAGAAGAGGATGTATCCTCAAGAGGAGTAGGTTGCTCGGTCCGAAGTGCTAAGTCAAGATCCATGCAACCGAGAACGATTATTACATTCTCTTTCCATTCCTTAAAATTTGTGCCGTTAAGCACAGGGATGCTATTGATATTGGCAGAGATCATAGAAGCAGAAGAATTTACTGAAAATTGAACAAAGGATTACTAAATACATGCTTACAAAACTTGAACTTTAACTTTATAGATTCAAAATTAGGCATTTCCCATTACAAGATACCTAGCACAACATTGTTTTTAGTCTTTGGACAGAAAAACAACTTGTAAGTGGTACTCTTGGTGTAGTGATCAAACATAGACAATAAACTCCTGTCAAATATTAAACCTTCCTTTGGGCCGATTTAATATTCACATGGAAAACCAAATAATCGTCTCATATTTACCACCACAAGAATGTTCGAATTCCTGCCAAATAACACCTTCCTTTGGGCCGATGTTAAACGCATGGAAGACTAACATCCACAGTCATCTTATATTTTAAAATTAATCAATCTACACAATAGAGGTTACTTTGGCAACATAATGCTTTAATTGAAAAACTAAAATATTAGATGCTATAAACTTTAGTTCCTTAAGCCATTTTATGAATCTCAACTTAATGTGTTACATATTTTGATATGTAACACTTGAATATTAATCGTTGTTTACTGAATTGGACAATTCTATAATATATAAGAATTGATGGACTATAAAACAATTAACATTCACTGAAACTTAAGAGAGTTGAAACGTTTTTCTTAAACTTTACTGGACCAGACAATCGATTGTCAAAACAGACAATCGATTGTTTGGTTTTTTCTGAAAAAATTTTAAGTCATTGGATGTGACAAGGAAAAATTTTTCTAAGTTACTGGACCAGACAATCGATTGTCTAAACAGACAATCGATTGTTTGGTTTTTTCTGAAAAAATTTTAAGTCACTGGATGTGACAAGGAAAAATTTTTCTAAGTTACTGGACCAGACAATCGATTGTCAAATCCAGACAATCGATTGTCAGGTATAATTTAAAAACATTTCATCTCACTGGAGTGTATACAATCGATTGTACAGTGTATACTTTTTCTGAATTATAACATGATTTTTAACATGAATCTTTAAACATGAAAACATGTTATTTACCAACTAAATCATGCTATATACAACGTTTTAACATGATATAAAAACATCAAACTGAATCAAATCATAACATTCATAAGATCATGCTATCATGCTATTTCATGGTAGAATTTCATAAACAAAATTCTAATTATACTTTAACATGAATCCTAATATAACATGAACCTTATGAACATCCAAATTATCCAAAATGAAGGGTGGCTCTGATACCAATTGTTAGGATTATGATTCCTACTAAAAACAACAACCTTCATATTGAATAATCCGGAATTACAACTACATGAGCGGAAGCTAACCTGAATCCATATGTGGAATTTGATGAACCTCCTTTGAAGATTGTCCTTATGTTCTTGTGAATTCCTTGATCCTTCCTTCAAGTTTCTTGAAGTTGTATATCACCACAAATGCCTCACAAGACTTAAAACAATATATGTGAATTGTTCACAATAGTAAAGGTTATGACAATAATCAAATTTGGTATATGGTTTTCCACCCTATTTGCAAGACAATGGACAATATGGTTCTTGATTCAATGGGAAGAAGAAGAACTTGTCTTGCACTAGGGTGGGAACCATAACCCCCCACTTTATAACTCTAGGAGTTACATAACCCAAGAGACAAGAGTTACAAGACAAAAGTTATGTCTTGAGTTATGTCTTGCAAGAGTTACATAACTCAAGAGTCACAAGCATGTAACCATGGTTACATATGTAACCTTAGTTAGCCCATCATAAACTAAGGTTACCCTTTTGGGTATCTACACATTAGTCCTACACTTTAGTATGACAATACATTGGCCCCCTTAACATAATGTCCATAAGACCACATAATTAGGCCAAACCAAAAGATAGCACATAACATATAATTATCCATATATTGTTCATATGTGTGTAGATATAAGTCCATATATCTAGATATAAATCCATATATCTTACACTACTAAATTGCAGACTCCTCGTTGTGACTATGAGTTTTCTGATTTCCTATGGAGTCAGAGGGATAATATGAGTTTCCCTACTTATGAGGAAATATTGGAATATTTGTATTCTTATGCTCAACATTTTGATGTGTCGAAATTTGTCAAGTTCAACTCTAAGGTGGTGGAGATCAAGTTCGTTGGTGATCGAGAAATGAATTATTTTGGTGCTAAAATTAATGGTGAATATGGATGTTTGCTGAATGGAAAACCAGTTTGGGAGGTTGCTGTCCAAACCAATCAATCTGAAACTTTACAGGTTCTTCTTAATTTCACTTCATTTTTAACATTTTTAACATATACCTAAAGTATATGTTACATGTTTCGTCCGTCTCTTTTCTGGCTCTTAGTTTGCTGTTATTATATATCTTTCACGCGCTTGTCATTGATATTTTTATTTTCTACTATTTCTTTCCATCTTTCTTGAACCGATTATCTATCGGAAACAAATGTATATATTGTTCAGGTCAATTAAAAGGTGCAGAAATAGCTAGAACTGAATGCTGAATGCGGAAGGTATTGAAAAACATCTTGTAAACCATTGTAATATTAGTTGTGGTTTAATAATGTACAAGTTTGCGGCAACCCCATATCTTGAAATACTTGTGGACTTCTAGCAATCAAAATTACCTCATGATAAACTGCCAGCTAGTTTTCTTTTGTAAAAAAATTTACCTCATGATAGATAGACTTTCTAGTAAATTAATATGCCATTTTACATGTAAAGCAAGGAAAAAATGCCAGCATGCTTAAAGTAGGACATTCTGCTTTTTTCTTTATCCGGCAACTATTTTCAGAATTAAATTTAGTAGGCATTTCGATATAAAAATTATAATTTTTGAAGAAAAGTAGCAGTTGGAATTAAGTTTAAAAATGATATTTAGGATTTTGTTATGAAATAATATAAGAACAAGAATAATAATACAAGAACAAGAACAATAGAGAGAAAAGTAGAGAGATGAGTATTCTTATTGATACTTTGGGATGGTTTACAATGGGACGTTAGTTTGTCAAAATCCATAGAAGGAAATTAGACTGTGGTTGTTGACATTGAGTACTATTCTTATAATATTGCATGAAAATGCTAGCTGTTGCCGTAGTTATCATATTGATTATTTAACTCCAAACATACTCATAACTGTCCACGTAAGCCTCAACTGTACAATTATTTTAGTTTCTTCTAAAGATGTCACCAAAAAAGGGACCAGAGAATAAATGTCAAAATCATATATATTATTTTGACTTTTCAAGTCTCATGCTTTGACTTCAGGACTGCATCACAAGTATATTTTTTTATCAAAGTCACACGAATTAAATATTTAGATTTTTCGCATTAGAATTGAAGACGGGACTTTGACCAAAGCAAACTGTGCTCAACACATTAACTTTCAAGGTTGAAATACAGAAATTAACCACTAGTTTTTTTTTTCTTACCTTCTAATATATCTTTAAAACTTGTTTTTGTTTGTAACTGCTTGTAGGACCTGAAGGGCAAGCTTGTACAATGGTAGTAAGAAGTTTGCATTGGACAGTTCCACATTACTCTATTTGGGGTTTGCCATTTTACTTGTTCTATTCTACTCGATCTTCTCAGTTCCTCCATTCAAGACCCAATCAAGGCCTGATAAGGACACTGCTTTGCCACATGCTTTCTCCTCTGGTCAGCCCCATTATTTTCTTTTGTGTGTGTGTTTTTCTTCTTGAAATATAGTGCATCATTTCATATAGGACTAACATAAGTGTCATATATATTGCGATAGAGAAGAGGAGCCTCGAAGTTAATCGAGTCCTATTTAGTATGGAAACTTCCACTTGAAAAGTATGGACTGAAACCAGAACATCCCTTTGAGGAAGACCACGCATCTTGTCAGATGGCTATTTTGCCTGATAATTTCTTCACCGAGGCTGATAAGGGCAAAATCTTGTTCAAAAGAACATTGTCAAAGTGGTGGTTCTGGGAAGGTGGAATCGAATTCGAGGACAACATCAAATTGGAAGCTGATGTTGTCATACTTGCAACCGGTTTTGATGGGAAGAAAAAGCTCAGAGACATATTACCAGATCCCTTTCGCAGTATGCTAGAGTTTTCCTCTGCCATGATTCCATTGTACAGGTAATTAAGGATGAAACATTTCTATTTATTCCTAGCCAGGGAAATATTGTTGATACAGCTAGCTAGAGGGTAAGCCCAAAGAAGCGGTGGCTTTAGGCCCAATATTAAAGTTTAGCTTTACGCCACAAATTTTATTGAGTCGCCTTTTGTAATTGATGGTTGATAGCGAAAAACTTTCATTTTTCAATTCCTTAACAGGGGTACAATTCATCCATTGATTCCAAATAAGGCTTTTGTGGGCTATCTTGAAAGCGTTTCATGTTGGAACGAATCCAAATAATACACTTTAGCCTTCATATCGAATTACTTGGAACAACAACATAAGCGGAAACGTACCTGAATCCATAAGTGGAAGCTCCTTAATCCTTCTTGAAGATTGTTCAAGGTTTGCCTTTGGAAGCTCCTTGATCCTTCTTGAAGATTGTCTTGAAGTTTTGGCTTTCACTTGATATCCAAGACAAATGTGAGGATTGGTTTTCCACTTGATATGCAAGAACAAGTTTGTGCCCTCTCTCTCAATGGGAGGAAGAAGAAGAGAATGTCTTGCATTCTTGTGGGAACCATAACCCCCCTTATTATAACATGTGAGTTATGAAACTCAAAGGTCACAAGAATGTAACCTTGGTTACATGTATGCAACCTTAGTTAGCCCATCATTAACTAAGGTTACTCTTTTGGGTATCCACACAGTAGTTCTACACTTTATATGACAATGTATTGGCCCCCTTAACAATAATGTCCATAAGACCACTAATATAGGCCAAACCAAAAGATAGCACATAACATATAATTAATCCATATATTGTCCATATGTATGTAGTATAAGTCCAAATGTCTAACAATCTCCCACTTGGACTATACATTCATGCATATGTACAAACCTTAGCATTATATGTTACATTATAACTTTATGAGCTCAGAATTCCTATCACAATAAAATTGTCATGTACAATCCGGTCCATCAATCATACCAACATAGGATCTAAGAGATCTTAGTTACTCTTGCGTAACTAGACCCAACATAGATCACGTATATCAATATAACCAACGACATGGATCAAGTATAGGTGTGTAGCATGGAAATAACATAAAGTGTGGTCTGAAATAGAATGTCTATTTCCAACTGGTTCTCTTTATTGAGATCAATCATAAACCTTAAAAGTACATAAAACTTTAAAACTGAATATCTGCAGATATAACCTTAAAACTGAATTACTGAATGTAATGGACAATACATAATTGTATAATACAAACTCCCACTAAAATTCATAATTCTTAACCGATTTGACACCCATGCAAGCAATATGCTCATGAAATACTTTGGGTGGCAATCCCTTAGTGAGCGGATCCGCAATCATGGAGTTTGTACTGATGTGCTCTATGCACAATTGTCCATTCTGTACTCTTTCTTTAACAACCCGAAATTTGACGTCCATATGTTTTGCTTTCGTCAAACTACTGTTATTATTAGCATAAAGGACTGCTGATCTGTTGTCGCATAATAGCCTGAGTGGCTTTTTAATGCTGTCTACTATGCGCAGTCCACTAACAAAATTTCGCAGCCATAATGCCTCATTGGATGCTTCATAACATGCCATAAATTCCACTTCCATAGTGGAAGTGGCCGTAAGAGTTTGCTTGATGCTTCTCCAAGAGATAGCACCGCCAGCAAGCATGTAAATATAGCCTGATGTAGACTTCAGACTATCCTGACATCCAGCAAAATCGGAGTCAGTGTATCCAATGATCTCAAGCTGGTCCGATCTCCGATATGTAAGCATGTAATCCTTTGTTCTCTGTAAGTACCTCATGACCCTTTTGGCTGCCTTCCAATGGTCCATTCCCGGATTGCTTTGATATCTGCCCAACATCCCAACAATGTATGCTATATCAGGTCGTGTACATACCTGAGCATACATCAGACTACCTACAGCCGAAGCATAAGGTGTCTTTTTCATTTTCGTAGTTTCAAAATTATTATTTGGGCACTGTTTGAGACTAAACTTGTCTCCCTTAGCAACAGGGGTGTTGCCTGGTTTACAATCCAGCATGCCAAATCTTTTAAGAACCTTATCGATATAGCCCTTTTGTGACAGACCGAGAACACCTTTGGAGCGATCTCGTTGTATCTGAATTCCTAATACAAAAGAGGCATCACCAAGATCTTTCATTTCAAATTTCTTCGAAAGAAATTTCTTAGTTTCATGCAATAATGCTATATCGTTACAGGCAAGCAGTATGTCATCGACATATAAAACCAGAAAAATATATTTACTCCCACTGAACTTATGGTATATACAGTCATCAGCAATATTCGGTTCATAACCAAAAGATGTAATGACTTCATGAAACTTATAATACCATTGACGGGAAGCTTGCTTGAGCCCATAGATGGATTTCTTTAATTTGCGAACCCTTTTCTTTGAGTCTCCCGAAACAAAGTTTTCAGGTTGCACCATATAAATTGTTTCCTCAATGTCACCATTGAGAAACGCTGTCTTAACATCCATCTGATGAAGTTCAAGATCAAAATGTGCTACTAGTGCCATTATAGTCCTGAAAGAGTCTTTCGATGAAACTGGAGAGAAAGTCTCTTTATAATCAATGCCTTCCTTTTGAGTGTAGCCTTTTGCGACAAGACGAGCTTTATACTTAATGACATTGCCCCCTGAATCCCTCTTGGTTTTAAATATCCATTTACAACCAATTGGTTTAATACCTTCGGGCAATGTAACAAGCTCCCAAACGCCGTTATCGCTCATAGACTTCATCTCATCATTCATGGCATCAATCCACTTTTGAGAGTTAGAAGCTTTATTGACTTGACGGAAGTTGATTGGATCATCTTCCTCAAGTCCAATGTCACTTTCTTGTTCTTGGAGAAATACAACATAATCATCCGGAATTGCATTTCTCCTCTCTCTAGTGGATCTCCTTAATGGCACTTCAGGTTCTTGAGGTTGTTGAGTTTGATTTTCATTAGTAATATCAGGAACTTGATTAGGGAGATTTTCGAGATTGTCTTGAACTGGAGTTGTGTGATCCGTGTCAGGAATGAGAACACCCTGACCAAGATCAACAACTAGAGAGAAAGACACATGTTCTTCCTCAAAGATCTCCCCACCCCCCAAACTCAATATCCTCAAAGAATCAAGCATTACCCGTCTCAAAAATAGTTCTAGAAGTGGGATCATAAAACTTATACCCCCTGGATCTTTCAGAGTATCCAACAAAATAGCTACTAACTGTTTTAGCATCTAGTTTCTTTTCATTCGGCCTATAAGGCCTTGCCTCAGCTGGACAACCCCAAATGTGTAAGTGCCTAATACTGGGTTTATATCCAGTCCAAAGTTCATATGGGGTTTTGATTGTAGCTTTAGTTGGAACTCTATTAAGAATATAAGCTGCGGTTTTCAATGCTTCTCCCCAGAGTGGGTCTGGCAAAGTAGTACGACAAATCATACTTCTTACCATGTCCTTAAGGGTCCGATTTCGTCTCTTGGCTACACCATTCATAGTAGGACTGCCTGGCATAGTATACTGAGGAACGATCCCACACTCATCTAGGAATTTAGCAAATGGCCCTGGACGTTGTTCACCTGAACCATCATATCTACCATAGTATTCACCACCACGGTCAGATCTAACGGTTTTAATCCTTTTGCTTAGTTGATTTTCAACTTCGGCCTTATATGATTTGAACACGTCTATAGATTGGGACTTTTCATGAATGAGATATAGGTAACCATAACGATAGTAATCGTCTATGAATGTGATAAAGTATTGTTGACCATTTCTACAAGGTGTAGGGAATGGCCCACAAATATCCGTATGTATCTAAGGCTGTATCCGGTTCCGGTTCTGGGTCTATTTGGGTAAACGGTTCCGGTTCTGGCGGTTCCCGGTTCTGGCGGTTCCGGTTCTGGCGGTTCCCGGTTCTGGCGGTTCCGGTTCTGGCGGTTCCGGAGCCGGAACCGGAACCATACGGTCTGGAACCACCCGGTTCCGGTTCTGGCGGTTCCGGAACCGCGGGTCTGGCGGTTCCAGGCGGTTCCCGGCGGTTCCGACCTTTTTTTTTTTTAAATTAAATATCTTGTATAGTAGTGATTAGTATATTGTAGAATATATTTTTATATGGTGTACTATGTTGTTACTATAGCATATATTGTGTTTGGAAATTAGTATATATTCAAAATAAGTAGTGTATATTTTGTATATAAGTAGTATATGTTGTAGTAAAGTAGTATATATTGTATATAAATAATGTATATTGTGTAGTAGTTAGTATTAATAGTATTATGTGTTGTATGTTATATATTATATGTTATATAAATATTTTATATTCAAGGATTGATATAGAAATAAAGACAAAGAAATAATGAGACAAATATATTCAAGTATATGATAAAAAGCATATTTATTGACCAAAATGGCATATCTTTCTTACTCTTCCTTCCCCCAATGGAATGAGCACAACATGGTACTAATACCACCATTAAAAGGAAAAAAAACTAAAAGAAGACATGCCAATGTACAAGTTACATCATAATTTATGTATTATTTCTAACAAATCTCATAAAACCTTCAAGGTTTGGAGGTGGTTGTGTTGGCGGTGGTGGAAATGAAGCTTGTTCATCACCACTTCCGGGTGAAGATGATTCTTGAGCAATTTCTGCTAGCATTTCTTCATAGCACTCATCTATTTCGGGTTGAGATTCAGCTAGCCCAAAGTTTCTTCTTTCAGAGCGGATCCAATCTCGGAAGAGCACTGATTTTTCCAAGCTGTCCCGCATCGACGCTCTATGATCTCCTATTTGTAGTCTGGCTTGACTAAATACGCTCTCCGATGCAACAGTTGACGCTTGAATGGACAGAACATCCCGAGCCATCCTTGCAAGAACAGAAAAATGCTTTTCCCTTGTCTTCCACCAATCCAAAAGGTCGAAAGATCCGTCTAGATTATCATTCTCTAGCCCCTGCGACAAATAAACTTGAAGTTCGTTTAGATGGGAAATATCATCTAAATTCTCACCTTGAGTACCCCTGAACTCCGTCCACGATTTAAGAGCTGTTAAGCCAGCAACTCTTTTAGACGATTGTGACGTGGACGAAGTAGGAGTTGGAATATTAGGCCTAGCATGCTCTAAGGCCTGTTTATAAGCATTATAAACAGTTTGAGCATTCACTGTAATTGATGCTTTCGCATCAGATAGTGTAGCCATTTCTTCTGGTGAAAGATCTAAACATTGATAAATACTAGTATACCAAAGTTAGAACCTCCTGCTTTCATAGTAGGGTTTAACAAAGCAGCTACACCAAAAATAGGAGGGATTGGAAAAAAATATTTTTTAAATTTCTTTTTCATTTCAAATATTGCATTTTCATAAATTTCCCCTCCCTCGTTAAAATCAGCAAATAAATTAGCAAGTGCGGCAATATATACTAAACAGTGCTAGCAATAAACTTACCTGTGTGCCGTGAATTAATTATTCTATATGCTATAATGCGTTTTTGCATGGTCCAGTCTTCGTCTATCCAATGACTGGTCACGGTTAGATAATCACAATCATTTCCACTTCTACCAATATCAGTTGTAATAGACATACGATTACTTATATGAGTAAATAAATAGCGCAAGTACTGTTCATATTCATGCTTATATTTATAAATGTCGGCCTTAACTGTGGCGCGAGGCCAACCTTTATATGTAGGATTAAATACTCGTCTAATATATTGAATCCAAGCAGGATTAGAAGCAAAAGAATAAGGTAAACACATAACAGTAATCATTTTAGCTAATTCTTCACGATCCTTATTAGGATCGTAGTACAATATACCTCCGGTGACAGTGTTTATTCCTGGTTGAACCATGTTAGAACCAGTACTTTGGTTAATTGTAGTATCAGGACTTGACTTCCCCTCTTGTTCCGCTTTCATTTGAAAATATCTAGCCTTATCGCTAGGATGTATATATTTTTGTTTAACTAAACTACCTGTTCCGCTACGATCACCCGTATACCTATGAACAAGTTCTTTACCACAAGTTTTACATTTAGCCCTATCTTTATCTCTTAGTTGAATAAAAAAATGCCAAACTAATGAAGTTTCTGTACGTTTCCGAGGTTGTCTACTAAAAGTGGGAGTTTGTACGGGTGGGTGTTCTGGGTCATTAGGAGCAGGACTAGTAGGTGTATCATCTAAATCTACCGGAGGTTGGGTTTCGTCATCATCATCACCCTCATTTCCCTCAGATATTGGTGCATTAGGATAAAGCAAATTCATAATATCATCATCTATTCTATCACCGACTGCTATATCATGTAGAAAATTAACATCGCTAAATTGAAAACACGGGTGATCACTATCAAGTATTCCTAAGTTTTCATTAGTATTTCTAGGTTGGCTACTAGTTTGAACTTGTTTATCTTTTCTAGGTCGGGGAGCCGGGAGAGGGGTAGGATTTTGGCTACTACTTTCACCGGATTTAGATGTACCTTTTCCGAACATTTTTTTCAATGAAAATGCCATACTAATTATAATTAAGGAAAATATCAACACACAACAAATATTCTTAGCACGTAAGAGTTGAAACGAGTTTACCGGATTGACGAACAAATTCTTGAAAATTGACAATCGTTGTAATTGAACACTTGAAAACTTCAATTCAACAACTTCACAATGTTTCACGAATTTGCAACAAAAATTAAACACTTGCACAGAAAGATTGTAAGAGAGCTTGAGAGAGATTGAGAGAGATTGAGTAAGATTGATGAATTGGTGAATTAAAATGAAAGAATGAGGGGGTATTTATAGTTGAGAAATGGGAAATTGTGTAATTATATAAAGTTTGGGGTTAAATTAAATTTGAGGGGTCAAATGGCTAAATTTTAAAAATGCCAAACGGCTATTTCTGCAATACCAACGTTCTGATTTTCAGAATTTAAAAAAAAAATTTTTTTTTTAAAAAAAAATGGCCGTTGGGAACCGGATAGAACCGGAACCGGAACCGGACCGGTTCCGGCGGTTCCAAACGGTTCCGCCAACGGTCCGAATTTAAAAAAAAAAAAACTTTTTTTAATATCGGAACCGTTTGGAACCGTTTAGAACCGCCTGAACCGGTCCGGTTCCGGTTCCGGTTTCGGTTCCGGTTCTGGCGGTTCCGGTTCCACGGTTCTAAAGGGTGGAACCGGCCCGGAACCGCGGAACCGGAACCGCGGAACCGGAACCATATAACCGGAACCTTTTAGAACCGCGGAACCGCCAGAACCGCGGTTCCGGTCACGGTTCCGGTTCGGAACCGTTATTCTTCCAGCCTTATATGTATCAATTCTAAGACATCTGAAGCTCTCTCAGCACCTAATCTCGTCTTGTTTGTTTGTTTACCCTTGATACACTCGATGCAAATATCCGAATTTGAGGAATCAAGAGAATCAAGAATTTCATCTGGCACAAGTTTCTGAATTCTTTGTTTAGATATGTGACCCAAACGTTTGTGCCAGAGTGATAAAGAATTCTCATTAGTTAATTTTCTTTTGGTACCACTTGAACTTGTATGCAAAGTTTCATTATGTGAGGTTATTATGTCAACCAAATATAGGCTATCATATATTGATAAAAGACCAGTATCGATAAGATTTGAACCTTGAAAAAGACTAACTTTATTGTCACCAAATGAACATGAATAACCGGATATGTCCAATTTGGGAACAGAAGTTAAATTCCGTCTAAAAGACGGTACAACAAAAGTCTCATTAAAATCCAAAAAAAAACCAGTCTTAAACAACACCCTAAATTTTCCAATAGCCTCAACTTGAACCCTTTTGCCGTCACCCACATAGATGTATCTTTCACCATCATTTGGTTTTCGGCAGTTCAGGCAACCCTGCATAGATATATTTATGTGAGTAGTAGCAGCAGAATCAACCCACCAAGTATCCTTAGGTACCGAAATTAAATTAACTTCAGAACAAACAAGAGAAAGAGATATACCCCTTTTTGCACGCCAAGCGTGGTATTTGGTACAATCTTTCTTCATGTGATTAGTCCCCTTACAGAAAAAGCAACCTGATTCTGTAGTTTCAACCTTAGGTTCCTTATGTTGCTTCTTCTGGGGCCTTGCAACCGCAACTTCCTTATTTTTCCTCTTCTTATTATCTTTAGAAGAGGATGCCAAATGAGCACTTTCTGTCTTATCTTGCTTTATTCTCTCTTCCTCTTGCACACAATGTGAAATGAGCTCATTAAGAGTCCATTTCTCCTTCAGGCAGTTGTAACTGACCTTAAACTGATTAAAGTGTGCAGGAAGAGAGATCAAAACTAAGTACACAAGCAGTTCCTCAGGTAATTCTAACTTGAGTGACTTTAGTTTCGAAGCAAGATGAGACATTTCTAAAATGTACTCCCTTATGTTTCCCTTGCCTTTATACCTCATGGAAACAAGTTTACTCAAAAGAGTACTTGTTTCCGCCTTTTCGTTTTGTGCAAAACGCTTTTCAAGGTTTTCAAGGAAAACTTTAGCATTATTTTCATCATTAAAGATTCATGAATTGCACATTCATGATCATTAGACTCATGCGATTTGAGCGTTCCCACTTCTCCATCTCCTTCTTTTCATCAGAAGAAGATGTATCCTCAAGAGAAGCAGGTTTCTCAATCCGAAGTGCAAGGTCTAGATCCATGCAACTGAGAACTATCATAATGTTCTCTTTCCATTCCTAAAAGTTTGTGCCGTTAAGCACAGGGATGCTGTTAATATTTGCAGATATTGTAGCAGCTGAAGAATTCACTGAAAATAGAACAAGGACAACTTAATACATGCTTACAATTACTTGAATTTTAAACTGGAGTTTACAGATTCAAAATAGGCAAATCCCATTACAAGATACCTAGCACAACATTGATTTTAGTCTTTGGACAGAAAATCAACTTGTAAGTGGTACTCTTGGTGTAGTAATCAAATATTGACAATAAACTCCTGTCAAATATCAAGCCTTCTTTTGGGCCGACTTAATATTCACATGGAAAACTTAATAATTGTCACATATTTATCACCACAAGCATGTTCGAATTCCTGCCAAATAACAACCTTCCTTTGGGCCGGTGTTAAACGCATGGAATACTAACATACACAATAATCTTATACTTCAAAATCAATCAATCTACACAAAAGAGGTTACTTTGGTAACATAATGTTTCAATGGACTAATTTAAAATATTAGATGCAAAACTAAATAGTTCTTTAAGCCATATATTGAACCTTAACTGAAAAAGTTACATGTTTGACATGTAAAAACTGAACATTAAAAACTTAATCTTAATTATACAAAACAAAATCTGAAGCATGATGGACAAAAAAATAATTAATCTTAAAACTGAATATTAATGTACAAAACATTAATAATTAAAAAAACTGAATATTAATTGACATATTATTAATGTACAATTAAAATCTGAAAACTTAAAAAACGTTTCAATTAATAATGAAAAACGTTTCTTTAATTAATTGAAAAAACGTTTCTTTAATAATGCAAGATTAATGTTTTAATATTAATCTTGCATTATGACTCCATTAATATCTTAATTAAATAAAAAAAACGTTTCAATAATAATGAAAAACATTTCTATTAATTAATTTTGCATTATGGTTTCATTAATGTCACCAGAAAAACGTTTTTAATAAAAAAAACGTTGTCTTTATTAAAGAAACGTTTCTGTGCAGGACCTTTTGCGGCGACGAACGCTGCCACTAAACCCATAGAAGTCGTCGCTAAATGTATTAGTGGCGACTATGTATTGAAACTGGAGTTGCCGTCACTGAAGGTTATTTGTGGCAACATTGCGACGAACGCTGCCACTAAACCCATAGCAGTCGCCGCTAAATGTATTAGTGGCGACTATGTATTGAAACTGGAATTGCCGTCACTCAACGATAATAAACTTAATGGGGCTTTCAACAAAAGGATGAATCAAGGAATCATGTTCAACAATCGAAATTAGGCAATTTATTTCAACATTTCAATTCATATGGTGATAACATGGTATCGAAATACTAAAGTTTATCATCAACAAATCATTCATGAAAGCATGCTTTATCAAGGTACTAGAATTTCAAAATCAAAATTCTATCTTAAGTTAATCATGAAGCTTTATAACATGGATTTCATGAACTTCCAAATGATCCAATACGAAGGAGGTTCTGATACCAATTGTTGGAATGAATCCAAATAAAACACTTTAGCCTTCATATCGAATTACTTGGAACAACAACATAAGCGGAAGCGTACCTGAATCCATAAGTGGAAGCTCCTTAATTCTTCTTGAAGATTGTTCAAGGTTTGCCTTTGGAAGCTCCTTGATCCTTCTTGAAGATTGTCTTGAAGTTTTGGCTTTCACTTGATATCCAAGACAAATGTGAGGATTGGTTTTCCACTTGATATGCAAGAACAAGTTTGTGCTCTCTCTCTCAATGGGAGGAAGAAGAAGATAATGTCTTGCATTCTTGTGGGAACCATAACCCCCCTTATTATAACATGTGAGTTATGAAACTCAAAGGTCACAAGAATGTAACCTTGGTTACATGTATGTAACCTTAGTTAGCCATCATTAACTAAGGTTACTCTTTTGGGTATCTACACATTAGTCCTACACTTTATATGACAATGTATTGGCCCCCTTAACAATAATGTCCATAAGACCACTAATATAGGCCAAACCAAAAGATAGCGCATAACATATAATTAATCTATATATTGTCCATATGTATGTAGTATAAGTCCAAATGTCTAACATTTCAAACCTCCATTCAGCTGAGATACGTTGCACATGGCTGTCGCGACTTGTGGATGATCTATTTAAGCTTTCATCTGTTGAGAAAATGCTTGAACAGGTAACACAAGAAATGGAGATTATGAAGAGGACAACAAGATTCTATAAGAGAAACTGCATTTCCACTTTCAGTATCAACCACAGTGATGAAATCTGCGAAGAGATGGGATGGCAATCATGGAGGAAGAAGAATTGGCTGGCTGAAGCCTTTAGTCCCTACAACAGCCAAGATTATGCATGGGGGGAGTAACCAAATTCAGTAAAATCTGAAAATATCCTGCTTAATTATGTAGTAGTTTGTTATTTCATGTATCTGCTTATGTTGTAGTATATTTCTCTGATCCGAAAGGGAGGTAAAAAGAAAATAAATAAACATCACACGCATGAAACGTCTCAAGCGAGGTATCCAAAAATGTAGAATACCTCAGCTTAGGACTAAACCTTCTGTCTTTATTAGTACAAAAGGAAAGATAAAGGTTCTTTTGAATCAAGTTCTACCAGTTGACCACTTAATATTTCAAGATCACTTGAGTAACTGCATTTTCATTTGCAACTTAGTATACCATCCATCACTATCGATGGGGTTTCGACGACATTAAGAAGTGGCAAGCTAAAGAAAGATGAAGAAAATTATCCATTTTGCAGTTACTACAAAGAGCAAAGGCCCATATAGAGAAGTTTTATCACTCATGGGAGTTCAACATTCTACAGCATGAACTGTAGCAGGACTTTAAATTAACAGGTCCTTTCATATCTAATAGCTAAAAATGGTTGTACAGACTCTCAGATCACATACAATTGGCAGCAAAAGTACGAGAAATTTAATGTTTAAAGGCAGGAAAAGAATGTGGAAAGGAGAACCTTAATATCTAAAGGCTTTGAAGTAACTTCAATGTTTCATCAATATGCTTTTCGGGCTGGAACTGATTGTTATATATGAGTTGAACCACGCCATTTTTGTCAAGCACATAAGTCTGTCTTCCCGGCAATGTACCAAAAAGATCTCCTGGGATTCCCCACTCTTTCCTAACTTTGTTTCCTTCATCACACAACAAGGTAAATGGGAGTCTGTACTTCTTTGCAAATGCCTGCAGAATCAAACACCTCGGCTCGGTTATACTCAAAAGATGGCAACAGAACACAACCTAAATATTTGGCTGTTCAATAAGGTAGTTCTCATTAACCAAGTAAATGTGTAATACCTTGTGAGATGCAGGATCATCTCCACTAATTCCAACAACTTCAGCTCCTGCTTTCTTGAATTTTTCGTAAGAGTCTCTGAAGGCACAGGCCTGTAGACAGTTTTCACATATCGGTTATCACCAAAAGTAACTTTTGCAGATCATTGTTACAAAGCTGTTAAACGAAAAATAATAGTCTAATATTCTTCCCAATGTAAATCTTACTCTAACTAGTTCAAGTTTCAACAACAGTAATCTAGAAAAGAACAAAACTATGGTCAGCACTAGAGCAAATAAATCACAGTCTAAAAAGATATAAACTGAGAAGGAAGAAGCAATTGTCCACTGATTTCCAGACGACGATTCAAACAATAAGTCTAGAAAGGGCAGTCTGCTGCGCTAAGCTCTCGCTACGCACGGGGTCCAGGGAAAGGCCAAACCACAAGGGGTAATTGTATGCAGCCTCACCTACATTTCTATAAGAGGCTATTTCCACGACTCATACCCGTGACCTCTTGGTTACATGACAAAAACTTTACTAGTTAGGCCAAGGCTCCCCTTCCCAAACAGTAAGTCTATCTTGTTACTTATACGAGGAAGTGCTACCAAAACCATAAAATCGAAACTTCCAATAGACTAGCCTATAAAGTGTTAAGGTACATAAACACCAGACATTTGAATTAAAATGCAGTGAGGCAGAGGACCTAATATTTAGACAAGAGGGGTTGCTCTGATGGTAAGCAATCCCCACTTCCAACCGAGAGATTGTGAGTTCGAGTCTCCCCAAGAGTAAGGTGGGAAGTTCTTGGAGGGAAGGATGCTGGGGGTCTATTTGGAAACAGCGTCTTTACCCAAGGGTAGGGGTAAGGTCTGCATACACACTACCCTCCCCAGACCCCACTAAGTGGGATTATACTGGGTTGTTGTTGTTGTTGTTGTTGTAGAGGACCTAATATGCTGATGATTTACAAATAGGTCGGAATTGGAAGGTCATATAAAAGAGGACCTTACAATTCCAGTACTAAGCTTCATATTACCAGTATAATAACCGTGTATAGGGCAACCCGGTGTTTAATCTGACTTCATGATTCCAGGGAACTATGTTTAATCTGACTTCATGATTCCAGGGAACTTTTCATCAGTACACAATTTATAAAGGATAAAGTTTTCTCCAGTACAGTCACACAATCAGAGTGATGTTTTTAAGAAGCTTGTTTTAAATCTTTTCTTCATATATCTGAAATTTCATGAGTAAAACAAAATAGAACTGCAAACTGGAAGTGTTTAGGGATATACCTGTTTGGTGCAACCGGGAGTTTCATCAGCAGGATAGAAATAAACCACAACAGGTTTGCCTTTAAACTTGGAAAGGCTCACATTTTTACCATCTTGATCTTTCAATGTGAATGGTGGAGGCACTGTACCTTTGTTCACCTACAAACATCCAATAAAATTCAAAGAGAATATTAAAAATCTAGAAAACACCAATAAAACGGAAAAGAAAGAGAAGGTAAAAAATGCAATGGAAGTTATATTACCTTAGCAACAATGGAAGTTTTAGGTGAATAAGAAGAAGGGGTTGAAAAAGAAGGTGAATTTTGGAGTTTAAGACCATAAAACTGAGATTGTGATGATCTGGAAAAAATGTTGAGGTTATGAGAAATGGGGTTTTTGGGGGTTTGATTGTGGAGCAGAGAAGGGAGAGTATGTTTTACAGAGATGGAAAGAGAAGCCATTTTTGGAATACGTGGTAAGATAAATGTGTGTCTATTGCTGAAGAATGACAACACTGAGCTGCTTGTTATTGGAGAGTAGATTTCAAGATTGTTGATTTTGTGTAGTTAAGACAGTGTGTGCATGTGACCGAAAGATGAGATGGGGTTTTTGACGTGGAGCATTGTTCACCCCCAATATCCGATTATTGACAGTATGGTCCAAATATTAATTTCCTTTGCCCTTCCCTTTTCTTTTTGCTCTTTCTATGATGGAAAAGAAGTTTAAATTTATTGGAAGATTTGGAGATTAATAAGAATATAAGAAACGATATTCGTAAATAAAATACTAGAGATCATAAAGATAAATTATTTTATTATATTCTCTTTGCAAGTGAGTACAAGAGATCTTTTTCTTCAAGTTTATATTTTTTAGTTTTCATTCGGTGTTCGGTATCGTATAGGAACTCGACTATATTCGTATCAGCATGACGTAATGTCTCATTCAAAGGAGGGGAAGTGCTCCCCATTAAAGATTCAAACCCAAAATCTCTCGTTAAGAAAAGAACAATCTTATACGTTGTCCCACATACTTTGGTGGTCAAGTTTATCATTAATTACCTCTCAAATTTACCCATTTGACTCTTTTTTAGGTTAACTGGATGCATTTTATTAAAGATAAGTTTCGTTAGGGGGTACAAAAGCAGCAATGTTTGTGGGGGTACATTAATTCACCCTCAACATGGCCATGATTGTCAATATTACATTCCAAAATTTATCTTGGGAAAGCAGTTCATGCGATGTCTGCCTAAAATATATATGTGTAGCAAATATCGGGTGAACTGTTGTTACAAAAATATTATAAAAAAATCTTTTTTAGTGCCCTCATTTTCTATTAGATCAGCTACTTTATTGGTCTCCATGTAGCTGTGCTTTACTACCACGTCAATTAACCATTGGATGATTGACCTGCATTCAAGAATAATTTAGTCAAAGATAAGATTTCCATTAATTAGCATTCTAATTACCTCAGTAGAATCAGTAATTATTTCCAGTGGTGTTAGTTGCCTTTCTTCTGCAATTTGCAGCCCTCTTAGCAGTGCTAGCAACTCAGGCTGAGTGTTAGTAGTGTGCTGAATAGATTCTATGTGTCCCAGAACCTAATTTTCACTTGCATTTCTGAAAACTCCTCCCAGACCTCCCCTTCCCGGATTCCATATTGCAGCCTTATCTGCGTTGAGCTTGTAAGTATTGATTTAAGAGGGGGGGGGGGGGGAGGGGATATCCATTTAACCCAAATATTTTTATATTTTGTGGGAGCTTTGCTAACCAATATGGTTACATATTCAAGTTCTTTTGCTAGAGCAGCTTTGGTGTTAACCATATCATTTCTATTGTTGAATAGATTATTCTTTCTTGACATCCAAATTTTCCAAAAGCAGAATGGAGGAAGTTATTCCCTTATAATGATGTTGTCGAAAGGTTCTTTTCTGAGTGAGGCCCATGTCTTTGGCCAGTCCCTATTGGTGAAGAAGGTGACATGGCTTGGCAGAGTATTGGTACTTTCTGAAACAATAATTGTCCAGAATAATTTTTGAGTTTGGGCAATCAAAGAAAATGTGTGCACACGTTTCAAGTCCCCGGTTGCAAAGGCTGCATGTGGGGTCTAAGTGGGTCCCAATATGGTGTAGGAAGCCTCCAATGGTAGCCTATCATGGAAGAGTAGCCAAAAAAGGATTGAATTTTTTTTGGAACTTTTAATTTCCCGATCCACAAGTAATTGTTTCTTATATTTTCAATCTTTTGTTTGTTGAAGATTATCCAGAAGGGAATATGCTGATTTTGAGGTGTAGGTTCTATTTGTAGTCATTCCCGAGATCATGTTGTCTTCCTTAATATGATTGGTTGGAGTGAATATGTTTTTTATGGAGTGTATGATGTTTTGGGGGATGTTTAGGGGGATCGTGGAAAAGTCCCAATTCTCATGATTGTGAATTGATGACACAATTTTGGCCATGTCTTCTCTAGTCAGTGTTCCTTCAATTATGGACCTGATTGCGGGGAGATTAGGGAACCAGTGATCATTGATGAAGCTAACTCTATCCCTGAATGAACATCCCATCTTTTTGCTTTCATGTAAGTTTTCCACCTTTTTAAGATACATTTCCAAGTATTTGAATTTTTTTTGGGGGGGGGGGGGGGGTGTGGAGGTTCCTCCAATTGCAGTATTTGGCAATTAGGGTTTTTTCCCAGAGGAAGGATGGATTATGGTAGAGCCTCAATGCAATATACTAAACGTGTACTCTTTTGTAGGTTTTGATGAATGACAAACGAAGCAAAAATTGATATATGACGGAATTCAAGTACAAGCGCACAATGGTTGCGAATAAGATTGAAGTTCAAGATATAGCTTTTAATTGCTATTGAGTTGTTCTAAAACTGTAATCTCGATCCTATAACTTGACTCATAGTATGGCCTCTCTCATAAAACTATTTTCCAAAATCATGCATATTTAATTCTGTGTCAAAAGATTTTAAATCATGCATATTTACATTAGACAAAATGTTTTCTAAACATGCCTCAAAAATCTGGGCTAAAATAATCGATTATGTACTTATGATAATCGATTGTTTCTGAGCCAAGACTGCATGACAATCGATTATGAATTAATGGTAATCGATTGTGAGTAAGACAGTGAACACCAGGTTTTTCCAAATCTGCATGATAATCGATTGTGAACAAATGACAATCGATTGTTGTTGAGGTAAAGTTTTTCAATACTCAAAATAATCGATTATGAACTAATGGTGATCGATTGTGTTGAGTTGATGTCTTCCAGTGATTTTAAATTTAATTAAGTAATCGATTATGTCTTTAGATAATCGATTATCACTGAGACAGTAAGTTTTATGATTTTCAGAAAACAACAAGTAATCGATTGTTGCAAAGGACAATCGATTGTTGAAGCTGTTCGTTGTCAAATGATTTTCAAATACCATAAGGTAATCGATTATTGATTTTATATAATCGATGTTTTGCTTAAAATCCAGAAATGATTTTTAGAACGTTGCTGAAGTAATCGATTATAGATTTTATATAATCGATGTTTTACTTAAAATCTGGAAATGATTTTTAGAACGTTGCTAAAGTAATCGATTATGGATTTGGTGTAATCGATTATCTGATTTTGAATATTGCCAGTAATCGATTAAAGATTGTATATAATCGATTGTGAAGCGTTAAATCTGGGATTGATTTTTAAACTGACTGGCAGATAATCGATTGTTTGGTCTTAATAATCGATTATCACTGAGTAATTTCAGCAACTCTTAATTGGCAATTAGGCAACGGTAATGCCAACTTTTTCAACTATAAATACAGCTTCATTTCAGTGTTTTAACAACAACAACATACACAAACTGATCATTACATTGCTATAAGCTTTCATTCAATTGTTCTTCATTTTCTACTCATTTCATAAAGCTTTTGAGAGCCATATTATTGCTTAAAGTTGTTGTGATCTTGAACATATTCTTTTACTCATATCTACTCAATAAGGAGTACTTTAGTTAAGTGAGTGTCCAAGTATTTGATATACTTGTAAGAGAATTGCGATTCTCTTGTTTCAAGGAACTTGCGTTTCCTTGGGTGAAGTCTTTGAGATTGCGATCTCCGAGCAACTGTTTGAGGCTTGTGTCCTCAAGTGTGTAACGGTTTGTTGAGCACCCGTAAGCTTAACAAGATAGTGAAAAATCTCGAGAGAGTCTCTCGGGGACTGGACTAACCACGTTGGTGGCCAACCAGTATACATCTTTGTGTAAGTTTATTTTTCTGCATTTATTTTACTTCCTGCAAAGTTTAAATTCCGCAAGAAAACGCTAAATTCTATTAATACGCTATTCACCCCCCCTCTAGCGTAAAGCGTAGTTTCTAACAATTGGTATCAGAGCCCAACTCTCTGAAAACTTAACCGTTTGAGAGAACCATCCATGGCTTCTACTCTTGACTCTTTTGCAGGAATTGAAGAAGGACAATGCTCTACACGACCTCCTCTATTCAACGGCACAAACTACTCATACTGGAAGGAGAGGATGCAAATCTTTGTGCAATCAAATAGCTTTCATTTGTGGAAAGTATTCACCAATGGAAACCAAATTCCAACCAAGAAGGTGGAAGACGAATGGGTTCCAAAGACCGAAGAGGAATATACCGCGGAGGATATTCGTAAGGTTCAAAATAATGCCAAAGCTATAAATTTATTATATTGTGCTGTTAATGCTAACGACTACAGGAAGATATCATGTTGCAAAACAGCAAAAGAAATGTGGGATAAGCTTGAAGTGACATACGAAGGAACCGACCAGGTACGAGAAGCTAAAATTGATTTCTTAACTCACTCTTATGAACTATTCCACATGAAGGAAGGAGAGAAAGTAGACGAAATGTTTGAGCGATTCTCAATGATCGTGAATGATCTACATGCCCTCAAAAAGACGTTTACGGATAGAGAACTTGTCCGGAAGATCCTCAGAAGTCTCACTCCGGCATGGCGATCAAAGGCCGATGCAATCCAAGAATCCATTGGCATCACAAATGTCACAATTGACGCATTAAGAGGTAATCTCAAAACCTATGAATCAACTATACTTAACCCGTTTGTTGATGATCAAAGAAGGCAAAGGATTGCTCTAAAGGCTAGCCAACCACAAATTGATGAGGAAGGTGACAACGAGTTTGGACTCGTTATCAAAAAGTTTCAAAAATTCATGTGCAAAGAGTATGAACGCAAGAACAAAAAGCAAGGCGATCAACTAAAATGCTATGAATGCGGAGAAACCGGGCACATAAAATCAAATTGCCCTAACATCAAAAAGGAGAAGAAACCCTTCAAAAAGCAACGTGCATACATCTCTTGGGGAGGAGATTCCGGAGATGAAGCAAGCGAAGAAGAAGACGATGAAGCAGCAAATTTATGTCTCATGGCTCAAGAAGACGGCAAAGACGAGGTAAGTCAAATCTCTTCTCAAAATTTCTTTACTCTTGATGAAATGAGAAATGCTTTTGATGAACTATATGCTGAATTTATCAAAGCTTCAAAAACTGTCAAAAGTGTTAAAGAAAGCGCTTCTCTAAAAGAAAAAGATTTTCAAACACAGCTTTCATTAAAAGAAAATGAATTAGAAAAACTGGCTTTCGAAAATGAGAAGCTAAAAGAGGAAAACAAGTTTTATGGAAAAAGAAGTGCTGATAAACCTGAAGGTTCTACTAGAAACTGTTCTTCTTGTGTGCTTCTTAAGAATGAAGTAGCTAGACTTAAAGGCACATTAGATAAGTTTAATTCTTTGCATAAAAACTTGAATGATGTGCTTGTTAATCTAAAATCAACTAAACATGGAATAGGATTCAAGAATGAAGAAAAGGTTGGTGCTAAACCACAACAACCTAGAGCTCAACCTAGGACTAATAACCAAAATGCTTATCCTAGAAGTAGAAATCCTAAAAATAACTTGCATGTTAGACCAAATAGTGAAAATGCTAGAAGACCTAGAAATGATGCATATTTTAGGCCAAACCTTGAACAATTTAGAAGACCAAGAAATGACCCTCCACCTAGAAATAGATATTCTAGAAATGATGCATACTTTAGACAAACTTGTGAACCTCCTAGAGCTCATAATAGGAGAAACAATGGTGTTCAAAGTAGAGTAAGCAACCTTCATTCATCTAGTTACTATGTACCTAGAAAAATGCATAATCCCAACGTGACTTGTCATTATTGTAGACGTATTGGTCATATTGCTCCCGCTTGCTTTACTCGTCATAGACATATAAATCAATTGCATCATTATAACATGCCTAACCCTCAAGGACCCAAGATGGCATGGGTACCTAAAGAACATTAATTTGTTTTGTAGGTGTGCTTGAAGGGATCAAGTGTACTATGGTACCTTGATAGTGGATGCTCCAAACACATGACGGGAGATGAATCCAAATTCCTTCAACTAGAGCACAAAGAAGGAGGAAGTGTCATATTTGGTGATAACAATAAAGGAAAAATCATCGGCATTGGTTCGGTCGGTAAGGACGAAAACTCCTCTATTAAACATATACTACTTGTGAAAGGTTTGAAGCATAATCTCTTGAGCATAAGCCAATTATGTGACAAGGGAAATCTTGCTCTATTTGATTCGGATGAATGTCTTGTATTTAGACGTAGTGATTTCAAGATCATACTTCGTGGTTTTAGAATTGATAATATCTATATGGTTGATCTTGCAAACTCCTCACCCGAATATGTTGATTGTTTAATAAGCAAAGAGGATAACTCTTGGCTATGGCATCGTAGAGTAGCACACATGAACATGCATCTTTTGAACAAGCTTCTTTCTCAAAACTTAGTAGTTGGTCTTCCCAGTTTAAAGTTTGAAAATGATTCTATTTGCGATTCTTGTCAAAAAGGGAAGCAAACCAAAGCATCTTTTTAATCCAAGAATATTGTTTCAACGTCTAGACCTTTGCAATTACTTCACATGGATTTATTTGGTCCCTCTCGTATTGAAAGTCTTGGTAAAAATAAATATGTTTTTGTAATTGTTGATGACTTTTCTAGATTTACTTGGACTCTATTTATTGCAAATAAAAGTGATGCTTTTCAAAATTTCAAGTATTTCCTTAAGCGTGTTCAAAACGAAAAGGAATCGACCGTCACTTCGATTAGAAGTGATCATGGGGGAGAGTTTGATCACAATCTCTTTGCGGATTTTTGTGACGAACTCGGAATCGAACACACCTTTTCCGCTCCACGGACACCACAACAAAATGGGGTGGTGGAAAGGAAAAATAGGTGTCTCGAAGAGATGGCAAGAACCATGCTCGACGAAGCTAAGATTCCCAAATACTTTTGGGCGGACGCCGTGAGTACCGCTTGCTATGTTTTAAATAGAGTAGCAATTCGGCCGATACTCATGAAAACCCCATATGAACTTTATAAGGGTAGAAAACCCAACATTTCTCATTTACGTGTTTTTGGTTGTAAATGTTTTGTTCATAATAATGGCAAGGACCAGTTGGGTAAGTTTGATGCTAAATCGGATGAAGGTATTTTCATTGGTTATTCCTCACGTAGCAAAGCATATAGGATCTTTAACAAAAGAACCCAAATTGTGGAGGAATCCCCTCATGTTGTGTTTTCCGAAGATAATACTCGCTTGGCGAGAAAGGAATCCGGTTTTGATCTTGCAGGTATCTTGGATAGCTTGAAAGATAAAATCCAAGAAGAACCTTCAAAGGAAAACAAAAATGAAATTGGGGAACAACCAACGGAAGAAGCGCCACAATTAGAAAAAGGAATAAATACGCCTAACGAGTGGAGAACGATCAAGGATCATCCTCTCGAACAGGTAATTGGCGATGTTGGAGAAAAGGTAAGTACCCGAAACTCTCTTAAGAACACTCTAGGACACAATTCTTAAGAGTTCACGGCATTACTTGTTAACACTAGTGTAATTTATTAATTTCGCTATAAATTACTAACTTGAGCGTCGGAGACGTTTAAATCTATTTTGCAGGTACCACCCCAAAGGTAGGGGGAATTATGAAGTTTTAGCACAAAATAATCGACTATTTCAAGCCACTAATCGATTATTTTCTGTGCAGAACATCGATTATCAGTATCAGTAATCGATTGTTTATGACTGATTATTACTATTATGCATCTGTGTTTAATTCTTTATTTCCTAAATTGCATAATCGATTTCCGCTTCAGTCATTCAGCAATGCTTTCTACAACAATCGATTATTTTTTCATACAATCGATCATTTGACAAATTCTGATATTCTCCAAGTTCACTGTATCAAATTAGTTCCCTAAATAATCGATTACCAAGAATTGACAATTGATTACCTCATATTAATTTTTTGTTACCGTTTGGCTCCTCAATCGATTCCTGTCAGGTCTTAAATGCTCCATAATCGATTACCAAAATTTAACAATCGATTATTTCATTCAAATTTTTTACCGTTTGACTCAAGAATCGATTTGTCAGATTCAAAATCTCAATCAAACAGTAAAAACAATCGATTATTTTAGTTCAATAATCGATTATCTAACGGTCAGTAATTTTAATTCTTACCGTTTTCTGACTGCTCCTAAACCAAAATCTCAGCAAATGTCTCCATTCAATGCTTGATAATCCTTTCCTCTATAAATAGGCATCATAAGAGCTCACATTCACCCACTCAAGCACTATCTCTAGTATTCAAAAGCTAAATCTCTTCTATTTTCATTGCCAAATTCCAGCAGTCTTTCTCCTAACATGTCTGGACGATCTTCAAAATGTTCCCGATCCAAACATGGCGCATCAGCCTCAACCGCCCCTCCTCCTTTAAATTTTCCATACCAAGACGGTTCCGTCTTGTTCTTTGGAACTGAAAATAAACTCACAAGGTTCCTATCAAAATTTGAGAAACGCACCATTCTTCCTCCTCGGTTCTCAAATAGTAAACTCCTTGAGCCTTTCACCCCTGCCGCAAATATGTTAAAGGAGTGTCAACTATATGACTTCCTGCTTCTCACTCATCCTCACATAAACACAACTCTCGTTCAAGCTTTTTACTCAAACCTCCATAAAGATAAAGATGGCGAACTTGTCACCTCCATTAATGGGGTTCAAATTCTTCTCTCTGAAGAGAATCTCCACACCACTGCCCGCCTTCCAAATGAAGGTGAAGACCTTTACCGGTATATTGATAAGGCCGGGGCTCTCTTTGATGAAACCATCCTTCTCCACCAAGCCGGTATAACCTCCTATGATCCATCTATCTCTACCCGTCGTCCTACCATAACGGGAATGGATCCAAACTACCGGTTGATTCTTTACTTCATCACCCGAGTCCTCAAGCCTAGACGGCACAATCACACCACCATCTCCCAGGAGGATACCAAACTTCTGCATGCCATTGTCACCGGAGCCAAAATAAATTGGTGTCGGCTCATCAAAATTCATATGCTCGACGCCATCGGTGATGACATGCCTCTTCCTTATGCCCTCCTCATTATGAACTTCCTTGAAGCATCCGGATTTGTCACGGAAAATGGTCCTCTCAAAAGGAGTACCAAAATTTGGGAAATCTCGGAGTCTTCTTTCCATCATGATGGTGATCATGCTCCAGCTCCTTCTTCAAGTCGTCCACCCCGTCGTGCTCGTTCGTCCCAAGAGCCTACTCTCCAAACCATATCCGACCAGCTTGCTCAACTCACTCATGAGATCCATGGATACTTTGATCATGTCAATTATCCATATGCAGCTCTCGTTCCTTTTGAAGCAGCGCCGGATAACGAGGCGGACAACGACGGAAATGAATAATTTTTTTTGTTTTGTGTGGTTTTTGCTGTTGTTCTCCTTGGTTCCCACTGATGTACTCTCTTTTTCTTTCCAATAAATAAACCTTGTTTATTTCATCTTTTTGCATCTTTCCTTACTATTTTTTGCTAATGGCAAAAGGGGGAAGAAAACGGGATATCGGGTATGCACCACCTCTTAATTCAGATATTGGGTATGCACCACCTCTTAATTCATTGATTGCTTATAAGCTAAAATTGAGGGGGAACTCTTAAATTGAGGGGGAACAAGAACAAAATTGCATAATTGTTACTTGTCTTGAATTGTCAATATCTTTTGCCTAAATTGCATATCCCGCTTAATGTTTGCCATTATCAAAAAGGGGGAAATTGTTAGAAACACGTTCTCAATGCAATCTACTAAACGTGTACTCTTTTGTAGGTTTTGATGAATGACAAACGAAGCAAAAATTGATATATGACGGAATTCAAGTACAAGCGCACAATGGTTGCGAATAAGATTGAAGTTCAAGATATAGCTTTTAATTGCTATTGAGTTGTTCTAAAACTGTAATCTCGATCCTATAACTTGACTCATAGTATGGCCTCTCTCATAAAACTATTTTCCAAAATCATGCATATTTAATTCTGTGTCAAAAGATTTTAAATCATGCATATTTACATTAGACAAAATGTTTTCTAAACATGCCTCAAAAATCTGGGCTAAAATAATCGATTATGTACTTATGATAATCGATTGTTTCTGAGCCAAGACTGCATGACAATCGATTATGAATTAATGGTAATCGATTGGGAGTAAGACAGTGAACACCAGGTTTTTCCAAATCTGCATGATAATCGATTGTGAACAAATGACAATCGATTGTTGTTGAGGTAAAGTTTTTCAATACTCAAAATAATCGATTATGAACTAATGGTGATCGATTGTGTTGAGTTGATGTCTTCCAGTGATTTTAAATTTAATTAAGTAATCGATTATGTCTTTAAATAATCGATTATCACTGAGACAGTAAGTTTTATGATTTTCAGAAAATAACAAGTAATCGATTGTTGCAAAGGACAATCGATTGTTGAAGCTGTCCGTTGTCAAATGATTTTCAAATACCATAAGGTAATCGATTATTGATTTTATATAATCGATGTTTTGCTTAAAATTCGGAAATGATTTTTAGAACGTTGCTGAAGTAATCGATTATAGATTTTATATAATCGATGTTTTACTTAAAATCTGGAAATGATTTTTAGAACGTTGCTAAAGTAATCGATTATGGATTTGGTGTAATCGATTATCTGATTTTGAATATTGCCAGTAATCGATTAAAGATTGTATATAATCGATTGTGAAGCGTTAAATCTGGGATTGATTTTTAAACTGACTGGCAGATAATCGATTGTTTGGTCTTAATAATCGATTATCACTGAGTAATTTCAGCAACTCTTAATTGGCAATTAGGCAACGGTAATGCCAACTTTTTCAACTATAAATACAGCTTCATTTCAGTGTTTTAACAACAACAACATACACAAACTGATCATTACATTGCTATAAGCTTTCATTCAATTGTTCTTCATTTTCTACTCATTTCATAAAGCTTTTGAGAGCCATATTATTGCTTAAAGTTGTTGTGATCTTGAACATATTCTTTTACTCATATCTACTCAATAAGGAGTACTTTAGTTAAGTGAGTGTCCAAGTATTTGATATACTTGTAAGAGAATTGCGATTCTCTTGTTTCAAGGAACTTGCGTTTCCTTGGGTGAAGTCTTTGAGATTGTGATCTCCGAGCAACTGTTTGAGGCTTGTGTCCTCAAGTGTGTAACGGTTTGTTGAGCACCCGTAAGCTTAACAAGATAGTGAAAAATCTCGAGAGAGTCTCTCGGGGACTGGACTAACCACGTTGGTGGCCAACCAGTATACATCTTTGTGTAAGTTTATTTTTCTGCATTTATTTTACTTCCTGCAAAGTTTAAATTCCGCAAGAAAACGCTAAATTCTATTAATACGCTATTCACCCCCCCCTCTAGCGTAAAGCGTAGTTTCTAACAGGGGTGTGTGGAGGTTCCTCCAATTGCATTATTTGGCAATTAGGTTTTTTCCCAGAGGAAGGATGGATTATGGTAGAGCCTCCATGCCAGCTCTAAGTGGATGGCTCTTTTTTTCAAGTCAGCCTTTTGGATTCCTAGCCTACCTTGTGAGTTAGTCTTTGTGACTGTGTCTCAAGAGATAAGGTGCATCTTTCTTTTGACGGTTGTGGTACACCAAATGAAATTCTTTTGGATTTTGTCAATCTCTTTAGTTGTTTTAGCAGGAAGTTTGTTGTATTGCATTTATGATTGGGGATAGTTTTGAGAGAGGCTTTTGCTAAGGTAGTCCTGTCAGTCACATTGAGCATGGTTGTTTTCCACCCTGCCATTGTATGGAGATTATCTATGATGAATTAGAAGTCATTGTGGGTGGGTCTTTTGAGGAAAATTGGGAAACTAAGGTATTTGCCAAAGCTGGCTGATGCTTTGTGACGACCCAAATGGTCATCACCTATTTTCTTATCGATTATATACTTTCGAGGCCTCGAAAACCTTATTTATGGCAATTTTGATCGCACAATTAAATTCGTATAATGTTGTTGAGTTAGTGCATGCGTTTAGTTAAGAGCCCCGAGGGCTCGAGTGTGATTCGAATGTGTTTCTGGATGATTTTAGGCTTAGAAAAAAATTGCAAAAAATGTAGTCTACTCTTGTCCAGCCTTACCAAATTTGACTATAAAGAAATCCCACCCTAAGAAAAATCAAGATTAACTGTCTAGATGGGTTCCATCGTTTAATTAATTTGGATCGGAGAAGAGAATATGGCATACGCTGGCCAAAGAGCTTAATAATGACCGAGTAACGCCATGGCTCATATATGGCTCATATAATCTGTTCTTGTCTTCTTAGGAGAGTAGGATTGGACCTATTGTTTTCTTGCTTTTTTGTTGAATTATTGGGTTTTCATTCTCAGAGACAAAGTAATTTACTTGTGAGGTATCTTGTTTATCTATAAGCATTTTTTATACGAATGTAGTTGGGGAGTGTCCTCCTCCATTTTGTTGGCATCCGATAGTTTCGATAGTATATTTGGCATTTTGGGTGGATTGTCTATTGAATTTGTTATAGTGATAGATGAGAGTTTCTCTTTCTATAGCTTCCCTCGTCCAGTTACACATAAACAAACAAAATGACGATTCAAGTGTGAAGCCCTTTAGGTAAAACTGATTTACGTAATTATTCTTTAATAGTTAAACGACTAAATTATTCTTTATCTAAAAGTTTAATTACTTGCCGTTAAATTTTTTTTGAAGTAATGCTATATCAATTTCACTAGATAACTGTACACGAAATGAAGTTGGCTATTCAATTGGATTCCTATTAAATGATAAATTATGACTACATAAAACATCTAAATTGGAAAAAACTTTGCCATTTAGTTGGAATCAACGAGTACATGGAAATATTACTTTTCATTTGTCTTAGGTGAATTGTAGGGGAAATTTAAGAATGGAATTTGTTACAATTTGGCTTCCTAGGGCTGAACGTGGATTATTCCTCTTCGCCAGCAAACAACTATTGTCACACGGAAAAATAGAAAGTTTTAATTGTGAGTGCACAAATGTACATCCTTCCTCGACCTTAAAGAGAAAGGAAATCTACTGGTTATGACAACATTATTGAAAGTATTTATGGAATTTCTACATTATTATTGGTTGAATTTTCTTCAAAATAAACTTTCCTAGATTCAATTTGCTAGTATTAAGACAACTATTTGGTGTGTATGTATATATATTTGCATGTTCTTAAGCGGTACAACAAGCATTTAATTCATGTATCAATATACGATCCATATATATTCTGAATACGTTTCTAATTATATTAACCTTGAATATCTAGGGAACCTGTTAGCTTTGGTTCCTCGAAAAAAGTAATTTGTTTCTTCAAAGTTTTTGGACAAAATGTATATTAAATATTTATGATGGAATTTTAAAATAATTATTTATTAAAATTTTAGAAGATTTATTGTACTATATGTATCTAAATTCGCATTCCTAACATTAGTCTTTTGAAACTATCATACATGTATATCACCATGCAGATACGTATCGAAACAACTCTAACAAAACTACTCATTTTGTTTGCATTGATATTTTTGCTGCAAATTAGTTTAAAGGTATTATGCCATGTTATCATTTTAAAGATATTATTCCATGTTATCATAACTGTGATTAGGGGTATTCGTAAATGTTGTCGCAACTATGTTAAAACATAAAATTAAAAAGACTGTTATAAGAAAAACTGAAAAACTGTAAATTATAAGAAATAATCTAAGTTCACAATTTGCTTGTACGTCCTTAATAAATTTTAACCCGCTCACACATTGCCAAGGTAATTGATTAAATCGTTCAGGATAAAAAAGTTCTGTGTGAAAAAAGAAGTCATGCAAATATCTATTCAGGAGGAAAAATTCCGTTAAACAACGTTAATCAAAGACTCGTGTGATAGTCAGCTCACATTTTTGAAGTTATTTTCTCAAAGAAATATAAATGTCATGTAATACTCGAGACATTACAGGATTTGAATTTCTACCCTTAATAGCTGGAATAGGAGAGAGTTTGTTCTCTAGCTGATTTCTATAGGGTGGCTAGAATGGAAATTAAGTTTTATTTTATGTCTTATATGACTGATATTCATTGTACGAGGTTTTTTTGTCTCATAAATTTATAGATTCCGATCTTATATTTTTGAGTTTATAAATATTTAGATTCACAAAATTATAAGATAAAAAAATTATCTTATATAATTAATATCAATTGTACGAGACACACAATAAATTTTTTTTTGTTAGGTTTAGGTTGTCGTGAATGAAGCACTACAACATTGGGGACGCAATGGCGAGTGAAGTAGGGGCCTATTTTTTCATTCTTATCAAGCTGTAGATATACTCAGTGGTAATAAAATATTTTTAATTACCAAAAAAAAAGAAAAAAACTTGAGACATTATTTTGAGCAATATAGTCAAATCTCGGCTTCTAAAGCAAAATTGATTTTTAGATTTTTATAGTTATTGAGCGCGTGTCTAGAAATTAGTAGTTGTATTTTCTCTCTATCAAATGGTTTCTATATACATTATTTATATATATTTTTGTAGTAGAAAAATAAAAAGAAAAAGAAAATAATTTTGATATTTAATTATACTTTAAATTTTGATATCACTGAGTAATTATTTATAAACTTTTCACTCTCCTAGAATTTTTTTAAAGGTATTTCTAATCCATAATTAGAAATTTGTTAACTTATTTTTTACAATACAGAACTGCTTATATTGTTGCTCATAATTACATTTTTGAAAAAAATATTTTTAACAAGTTTGACCAAAATATACTTTAAATTCTCAAATTATAATCCATTATAACTTCAGTGTAACTTGTTTGCAAATGAAACACCCATTCCAGTCCAAACTCCTAAAAACCCTAGTACAAGAGTAGGAGATTATTGGAGATTGAATTGATAATGGATACCCAATTTCGGGAATTTGCCTCTGATACTATGGAGGGAATACAAAAGGCTTATCATAGTGCGATGTCTCATGATCCAAGTAGCAGCTTAAGTTCCATTTCTGCTGCTTTTCAAAAGCCTCCCGTTAAATCTTCAGACTCTGTTTCTGTTTCGTCCGCTGATCAGTCACAACTCTTGCTTACTCGCTCTCCCAGGTAATTTCCTTTTAAGTTTCTCAGTTTGCTCTTCATATATATGTATTTTTTTATAAATGTGGTGTCCGAGTCAATTTGCTCAATCTTTATATTGGTGAGCCAGTCGAGGGTCTACCGGAAACCGTTCTCCCATACCTCACTTATGGGAATACACTGAGATGTTGTTGTTGGTGAGCTGAGGGTCTATCGGGACCGGCTTCTCTACCTCCACAAGAGGTAGGTAATGTAGGTAAGGGCAGAGGCTCATCTAGTATTTGTAGTACATAGTTGCACTACTTAAATAAAAGGAGGAAAAACTATATTAAGAGGTAATTGATCCCTATTCCTCTTGATAAATAACTCAATCTTCAACCAAGTGCACCATGAGTGCCAACAGCTAATAATATATCAATTCCATCTAATTTTGCCGAGAGACCATGGGTTCACATGCCCCATAATCTATCCTATAAATTGGCCCCTGGTAGGGGTAAGGTGTGTGTACACAATACCCTTTCCAGACCCTACACTGTGGGAATACACTAAGTATGTTGATGTTATTTTATTCTTTATATTGGCTTATTTTATCTTATTTTTTACAATTTGAACCTGTCTAGCGTGATGTTAATCTTGTATCTTTGATAATTTTTAGCATCTTATTGCAAATGTAACAAATGAAAATTGGTGATGCTTTTATGGTAAAGCTGTATATCTTTGATTGCAGACAAGCAGTATCACTATGGACTTGTTCAAAGCTCTGTGCCATTTGCTTTGTTGCTGGAGTAGTTGTTGGTTATACACTGAAGCGCCGTGTACGGCGATGGGCTTCCAAACTTCTCAGGGGATTGAAAGACTAACAAGTTTGGAATATTTACAGTTTCTTATTCTAATTGCGGTTTCCATGTAGGTAACACATTGTACTGTTATTTTCAATGATATACAGAAGTCTTTTATGATTCTTTGCTGCACAAGTGCTGAAATGTATTTATATTCACTGTTTCCCTGTGTTTGATGCAATATATATATATATATATATATATATATATATATATATATATCAACTTTCTTCACTATTTCTGATATGTCAATGGACCTTTTTGCCAACATAAGAAAATATAACAATTTATAGAAACAAATACACGAGACAATTCATTTATCTTGCAGTAAGAAAATAATCCTTTCTATCACTGGTTAGGACACTTGATAGATGTAACTGCCTTGTAGTAGCTTGATTTCTCATGTGCCTACCCCTCATAAAGCAGCATCACATCTTCTTCCTTTTTTTCTTTCCATATTACTTCCTTCTCTTGTGCTCTTTTCTTTAATTATCCTCTTCATCCTTACACTTGCTGCTTAGTGATATTCACACATGCATTGAGGATGTGATATACCCTTCTTCACACCCTGCACATAGGTGCATAGTACTGGGACAATATTGTTCCTATGTTTTTGACAGTGTAACGACAGACATGATTGCTTTCTTGTATCAGTAGGAAGATCTTTCTTTGGAGATCCCAAAAGGACAAATATTTACATTTTCCCATAGATAAAACTCTACTCTTTTGATTTCTTTCTCTATTATAACTTGTATGATATATGCATTTACATTTCTCTGAATCAATGTGTATTGGTACATGCATTCCTCTTAATCTATGGACAATTACAAAAAAAAAAAGAAAAAAAAAAGTATACCGTGTCGCTTATTTGCGAAATTTGCTATTTCAAAAGTACTCCTTGTGGAACTCAAATCTTGTGGATGTCTTGTAAGTCAATTCTTGTGATAGCTTCTTCAATTCCTTTGCCAAGGCAGGCAACCCACAATAGAAGACTCCTGTGAGAATCATGTGTAACTGTGTTATTAACAAATCTAACTTGATCGATTAAAACTCTTATTTCTTTTTATCTCTTTTTTCCTTCCCCTCTAAAATGCAAAATGTTATCACGGAAAGGCCCCGTTGGTTACTTCTTCCTTCTAAATGGTCACGAAGAAACTAACATGGTTTCTCGTATCAGCTTGATCCAACTATATGAGTTCTTTTTGAAGTTTAAAGAACACATTTTTCATCTCATCTGTTACTACCTGTTTAGTTTCCATCAAAAGATAAGTTAGGATTTATAGTGCCATACTGGTCGTTATTGTGAGCTATATTTTCTGTCATTAAGGTTCCGCTTCAAGTTTAATCTGTTCTATTTTATATATAAAGTTTCTTTCTTTGCCTCTATTATGTGATAATTTCCATGGGCAGGAGGTTTGGACATATTGGTGAAGTGTCCTTTAGCTCTAGAGGTGAACAAATAGGCTCAGGTAACACAACACTTCTTGGAGCCACATATGCTTACAGTTGATCAAAGTTTAGGTTGTAGAAATTCTTTACCTACTGTAGAGTATGGATGTTTTGAAGCTATTTTGCTGAATACTTCTTTCCATTTGGGCCTTGCAAAATGCGTCCTTACCTGCAGTAGAATTAGTTTAATTAGTACTTGCTGGAGAACGATTCACTTCAAGTTTGTTTCTCTCTATTCTGTGTTGTTTTTGAAGACTTCCATGAAATTTAGCAGCTTTCGAGTAATAGAAACTTTCTCTATCTAGAACATGGCACTCTTTAAGCTAAGCTGAAAACCGTTCTTTCTTATATGTTTCTTTTCCATTGCTCTTTTAGAGAGTTTGGTTGAGAGTGGTGATGGATAATACCTGAGTTCCAGATAGGATGTCAACACCATGTTTTGCATGGTTGAGCGCCTGAACCATAGTGATGAGAGTTGACCTGGCATCGCCCTCTTCATAAACACTCGTTAGATAATTGTGCATCTCTATCAGACCCTGTTTCATTGAAATCATCAGAAAACATATAGCTGAGCCAATTAGTTGTAGATCATCGCAGAATCCCAGAAAAGAGGATAAAGGGTGGGTTTTTTGGTTTTGGGGGGGGGGGGGTGGGGGGAGAGATTGAGATATCCTGTAACAAATCTGTGTACATTACTTTGTGATCCATTTCGGCCACTTCATTCATCACCCCTTTAAACCACTCAAAGGATCCAGGTTCTCTGGTAACCCAATAAAAATGTGCACTTTTTGTCCTTATTGATTTCTTTTTTCCACTTAATGCTGCGCTTGAAGAGGCATAGCTTGTCCAGCTGTCATCTGATGCGCTGGTCTCAGTGTTCGAATCCTAAGGTAGCATCATGGACAGAGAGACTGTAAGTTGGAGCCTTTACATTCTACTTGGTTAGTTCTAAATTAACTTGAAGATAAATTAGTACCAGTTGTTCTTCTGATCTTGAATTGTTCAATAGATCCTTTAGGATACTTATAAAAGGGGTAGCTCCAATACCAAGTCCCACAAGGAGCAAGACATCATAATTTTGATAGTCCTGTGCTGCGGCACCATATGGTCCATCAACAAGCAATCGAGGTAAACTGCGTCATTACAAGCCCTTTAGGCTTCTTAATAAGGAAATCTCGATTATAAGGTTTGACTGCAAAAATCACATAGATGAGTTTTACCCTCTTTGATCAACATTCCCGCGTTCTTCAAACTTAGCCCGCCCGATTTCACATGCTGAACTATCATCCTCTGTGAAAACCCGCTTAAGTTCGTTCGTCCAATCTCCTACAATGCGGATGTGAACACTGAGGTAGTCATCTCCTGGTGCTGATGTTATAGAAAATGGATGCCTGGAGAAACATCATTATGTTAAATGCCTGTTGGTAGAGGCATGATTAACTTAAATCCAGAAACACCGCACTTACCATTCAAATAAGGAGATTGTTGGGCACTGCAGGAATATGTATTGCCCACTCTTGTATTTGAAACCATTTGGCTTTGACAGGGTTAGGCTAAAGACATCTCCTGGAAGTACAGAAACCTGTAAAGACCAAAAGAAAAACCATGTTCATTGCTTACTCAAAAAAAAAAAAAAGGAAAACCATCTTCATCGATCTCCTGTTTTGTTTTTTTCCTTCTCCCACGTCTTTTAATCTCAGTCATTTTTTTTTCTTTACTACTGTCTTGGGGGGTGGATGTCATTAGGAACCAGATGCTTGTATTATCTCTAAAAATACCGGACTGCAAATTAAATAGAAAAAAGCCTATCATAACTCAATGATTTTATATATGTTGAGTTTCTCTCTCGACTTTGAGTTTGCTAAATTGTAAATTTACTCAGTGATCTTTAGTTCCTCAATAGACGACTGTGAAAAAGGTTGTGGTGCTGGTGGTTGGAATGTGTGAGTTTTTGATTGATTTCTGACGGTGCTTGATGGTCATGTTTATGATGTACACACTGGACAGTATGGCATGGGATAAGAGAAACTCTGTTGCTTTATGAAGTAGCTGATTGAAAATATGGTTTTGCTGTGGTATTTGGATCGTTTCATCTGCCCTTTATTTGTGAACCTCAGTGCATGTTTCCTTTTTATTTCTTTAATTTCTTTTAATGGGGTATTAAGCTGTGTTGACACCATTGGAGAAAGCTGAATTGGTGAGGGGTTGTAGACAGGGAGGCAAGTAGCACGTTTTAGTTGCAGCTTATTTGTATGCAGAAAGGATTCTTCTTGTGTAATTTCTGTATAGATGGAAAAACTACATTGATAAAGCCAGTCACCTTCAAAATCTTTGCTGTGTAGTGTTCTGATCGACATGTTCTCAAACTCCTCTCGGCTACATAGAGGAGCAGCGGCATGGAGATGTACATCCATGTCTGCAAAATGGGAAACATATTGTCAGCTTATCAATCTTTAGATCCTATAAAGGAACTTGGTGTTCTATGTCCTTACTGTTTTCTGCCACCATTGGTGAACCAAGAACAAGAACGTTCCATGTACTATTAGGAGTACGTAGACAACTGCTAGAAGGTGATGAGAATACCAAAATGTGTTGAAGCCTGTTAATCGATTGAAAGGTGGTGGCAGCTTCAATACATTTCTCCTGAAGCCTCGTGTTGCTAGTGTGAAGACAATTGCCATCAAAATAACCATAGCAATGCCAGTAACACCTTCAATGCCGGTCAAAAGGCTTTTGAAAGTGGGCTTCACGTTGTCAAAATCAGAAGCTATCAGTGCAAATTTCTCAGGAGATGAGCTAATCAGACGAGGAAAATCACATGCTAAATGGTTTCCCGCATGAAGCAAGATTCCAACTGCAATGGCATATGCAATAATCTGCCAATTGAAACTACATTGTTAAGATCGACAAATTCTCAGGTGCACAGTATGTTCTCTTCTTGTTGTTGTTTACCTTATGAAAATTGATATTATCATCAAAAGGAACAAGGAGCTTGGCCCTAGTAGACCTTAGCCAAGTTAAAATGTTTCGGCAAACTGGCAGAAGGACAAGTGCCATGTTGAGTTTGAGAGTCTCTGCAGCTCCTTTAGCAGTTGCCAAGCAGTAACCCATAACTTGAAATGCAGCTCTTCGCCTATACTGCAAGAATTTCCAGGTGAAAAGTCCAGCCATAATCATCACCCATAGCAACAGAATCCAGGCCCTTTGCCAGTTATTTAAGACCAGGCATTTGAGTCCATAACTTGCTCTCTTTACTAGGTTCCTGGTCTGGCTACGAGTTCCTAAGTTCTGACTCCATCCGACGCTTGTTGTGCTTAGTGGTCTGCTGTAATTCATGTAATTGTCTCTTTGCAGAAGAAGCGTTTCCAACTGCCATAACTGAAAGGAAAGGGAACATGAAGTCGTCTCGCCCAACCATTTGGCTAAGCATTGAAACTACTCACTTCGTTTCATTTATATGATAGTATTTGATCGGACAAATATCTTAAGAAAGAATGAAGCACTTCTAGTAAATAGTAAAAGTACCCTTAGAGCTTGCAATCGACACAATGAGAGGATTAATGTTAAAAGTTTCTAAACATAGTGTTTTCTTTTCCAAAAACAAATTAAAAGGAAAGAGTGTATATAAAATTGAATGGAAGAAACATTTAGTCACTGCTTCTGTATTTTGACCTTATGATGATTTTAATTTTGCTATCCCACCATCAAGTGTTCTTTTTTTCAAGAATCGTATGATTGTGTAGTTCATCTTCCTATTATAACATTGTAGTCAGAATACATTTTATGCTTATCCAGAACTGAGCTAGTGGAAACCAACTGTACTAATTTTGAATGATTTTTAAGCATTGTATAGAGAAGAAACGAGGAGAGCTTTGATTCCTTTCCCTTATTTCCTAAATCCAATTAAAAAGTTCTAGTGGTCCCCATAGTCCAAATACAGTGCAAGGATTCCATATGTTTTGACTTCGACTTGGCCGTCCAAAAGAAGTTCGTGCCAAGTACTTACCCAAAAAAATATGATCGTGGGTCCAAATATGTACAAGTCATTGTTTGGACATGACAGCTACTAGAAACGTAGATTAGATAAAATATTTTTTTAATAATATTGGGTCCGAAATTTATTTACTCCACTAATGTTAATACCGCATTTGAACCGCTAAAAGGAAAATTTTCCATTCCCAAAAGCTCATATTTGAAACATCTTACACTAAAGTAGAAGGATCTCATTCATTCCATCATATTTCTAACCCTTGATTATCGATCAAATGTTCGGTAGGTATTGTTTGTTAATAATCTTGAGGAACAAGATATTATTACCTCAATGTAACCAAGATCATCAGGGTCCAATTCCTCCATAATTAGAGAAGCATACTCGGCTGCACGTTCCTTCAATTTCGACAACTTATTTGCGGAAGCACTCAGCATAATTAGCTGTTGGAAGAACAAAATATAAAATACGATGAGAATCCTTGTAGGAAACAGCATTATCAACATTAAATATTCCTTCTCCATAAACATTTCTTATTCTGTTTGACAATACTATAAAGTATTATTATTATCTACTAACAATAAAGAAATGTTTTTTTCCGAATTATTGAAGATGCCCCTATCTCCAATGGATGCTGGACAAATATAATATAGTTTGACCTAAATTTAAACCTTTTTAAATTTGATTCAGCAGTTAGCCCATGATAATCTTACCTCTTGCACTTCATCTCTCGTGATTTTTCCATCTCCGTTTCTATCCGCCCTACAAAAGTAACACGTAACATCCATTAAGCAAAATGTTAAAAAGAATAAAATGAAAGAACACATGATAGTTAAATACATAATTTTAGTTTTACCTTTCTTCCACAAGCGCTGAGGGTTCTTTTTTCACATTATTTTGTTTTCCAACATTCAATCTTCAAGATTCTTCATAGAATGAATATAGGACAAATGTTTTAGCATAGATATTTGTGTTGGTTTTTTCTTTTCTTTTTTATTTTTCTTTAATGAAGTGATTACTAAATTATCATTAGAGTTTAAGTTATATGCACCATCAATGTAAATAATCTTTTTGTATCATTAGGTCACTTTTACATATTGTAAATATGTATTATTTTCAAGATTACGAGTCTCATATTTTAAGGAGGCTTACCTCTAAATATCCTTGCAATGGACTAAGTTAATTCTTCAAAAAATTGTTTATACTGACAATATAACAACAACAACAATCCAGTATAATCTCACTTAATGGGGTCTTGGGAGGGTAGTGTGTACGCAGACCTTACCCATACCCTTGGGTAGAGAGGCTGTTTCCAAATAGACCCTCAGCATCATTCCCTCCAAGAACTTCCCACCTTGCTCTTGTGGAGACTCAAACTCATAACCTCTTGGTTGAAAGTGGACGTTGCTTACCATCAGAGAATCCTCTTGTCCTTATAACTTAAAAAAAGTGAGTACAGCAGTCGGTAGAAGAGTACTTAGCTGGAAGTAAAACATGTAGTAATAGTTAAATCATGTAAGGTGCAAATGCAACTCCTGAACTGTACATTATATTGTAATCTCTCTTATTTTTTAATAATCAAGCTATCAACTTTCTGATGCACCGGTCACATATTAAACCACAGACAAAATTTATTTTACGTAACAAGAAGTGCACCAATCATAACCAAGTTTAGTTTAGATAGTGTCTTTACCGTGTAAATCTAACTTTAAAAAATCTTATTTAAAGAAAAAAGGTTACTTTTTCGTGTTGAGAAAATAATGCATGTTTGGAAGAAATTAAAGTGGATAAAGACAAAACCCAGAGAAAAAGAGGAAATGCGAGAGAAAAGTAAAGAGAACCCACATGTCAAAGAAAATCTGAAGACGAGCGTCAAAACTTTGGTCAGAAATCTGCAACCAAAATTCATGAAGCTCAGCTTTCGTTATCTTCGCCGTCTTTTGACGCCGCCGCCGTACCAGTGCATCAAAAACTCCCACTGCGAACTCCTTCGAATCCGTCATTCCTGCACATGCACCGCCACACCATTATTCATTATACATATTAATTAACACATACTATATATCTTTATAGTAAAAAGTATTTTCATTTCAGTAAAACTAATTTAATTTCATGCACTACAAAATTTCCGAAAAACAATAGATGGCATTCATATGGTTTACATGAATTGAGAACTTTGAATGTACCAATGCAATCACCAAAATCTTCTCTAGCAAGCAAACCGTCTTTTGCCAAAGCATCAAACCGCGCCTCTACTTTTTTCCATTGCACATTTGTATCAGATTCACCTGTTGTTTTACTTATGAATCTTAATCCTCCAAGCGCGCGCTGAGCCGTTGATTTACTCCTTACAAGCTTCAATTTCGATTTCATCTCTTCTCGTGCAGATAAGATGTTTGTTGTATTGTTATGATTACTATTATGATTATGAAACTGAAAATGATCTTCCGATGGCACCGCCGACGTCCGTGACCTCACTGACGGCGATCGGATCCACGATAATTTCCGTCGAAGTTTCGATGCCGTCGATGCACTACGCGCAAAAAACCCGTTGCGAGCTTCTTCTTCACTTCCATTACCTTCTGCATAGTGTGACGGTGTTGGTGCAACGCTACACAGAACAATTGAGTTATCATCCAATTCTAGCGTAACTTCCACTAAATCCTGCAGGTCGCTGTTTCGCCGCAAATCATTGAGGAAAATCGGTAACATTGCTCCTCCGACGTACTCCGGTCCGGTATCCAATATCTCCGTCGCCGGCGTATCTTCCGGTAAGTCAAAGTTCCTACTGTAAGTTGATCGCTTTGAGCTGCAGCTCCCAAATGATGATGATCTTAACAATTGTTTGAGCTGCATTTTTTTCTGAATACAATAGTAAAACCAAAATAAATTATCAGCTCAGAATAGATCTTGAAATTTTTACTAAATAGAGAAAAAAGGCTGAGATCACACGCTTCGTTCCGAAATGTTCTTAAAACAAACACCTCTCAACTGATCTCTGAACACGACTTCAACGCTCTCTCTCTTTCAATTTCACATTGGTGCCATGTCGAACGCGAGATAGAGAGAGAGGAAAATAAGTAGTTGGGGTTTGTTCAAGAAAGCTCTATAAAGAATAACCTACGATTAATAATATATTATCACATAACTACATTGATGAATAAAGCGTATTAGTAATGTAAAATTAGTAATACATGAGTTAGTAATATAAGAATTAGTTACTTAATTTTTAAGAAAATTAGTTGTTTTCAAAAATAATCTCAATGTCTTTTAGTTTTAAGGTATTTTAAGGATGACTTTGTCTTTAACTATGCTAATTAATGCATGTATTAATAACATTGGTATTGTTAATATCATGGTTTACTATGTATTAGATATAAATAAGATAATGTAAAATAAGTTTTATAACTAATACTTGCAATAGTAATATATAGGTAAAAAGTGTACCAAATAAGGGATTAGTAATTAATATCAAAAGTTAATGCATGCATTATTTTTTCTAATACATCCTACTAAACGTCCCCTAAAGGTTTGTTTGGAAAGGAAATAAGTTATTCCGGTATTATAACAATGGAATTATAACGGAGACTAAATAATGACAAAACTATTTAATAAATATATTTTTATTAAAGGATGTTTGGTTAAATTAAAAATGAGACATACGAGGTATAATATAAATATGTATTTTGTGTATACTAAATAAGTGGGATAAATTTTTATTTTTGAGTTGTTTTAAAGACTTTGTGGGAAGAACTAGGAGAATGGCATTTTTTCATTTTAATATTTATTCTGGGATAAATTAATCTTGAAACTATTATCTAATCTTTAATATGGGATAAAATAATATTTAATTATGAGATTGACTAATCTTGAGATTGCTAATTTCGAATTCAAATATTCAACCAAATGTGATCTCGCATCTAATTCCAGATTATTATCCTCTTAATTATCCTAGGTACCAAACGACCCCTACGAATATTGTTTATATGAGAAGTTACCTGTAAACTATCGTTGTACATTCCTAACATAATACCCACTACGGATCTACCATTTTCCTTTTCTTGATTTTTTACTAACTCGTCATTACTTGGTTAATTGATTTCTAAGGTTTTTACTAATTAACTATATCGCTATATTAAGAGGGTACACAAGATGAAATGCAAATTACGTGGAAGACTCCTTAATTAGGACACGACATGCGAATTAAACTAAGTAATTTGATTGAATCTATTTTATTCTAATTTGATGCATATATTTTTTTTTTTGAGCTTAAATTCATAATGTGATAGAGTACGAAAATCGATATCAATATCACGTCACTTAAAATATAACTATATATAATATAGTAACTAGTATTAATAACCTAGAAAAATTATGTAGGTAATTTGCTAGAAAAGATTATACTATTAGTATAAATTGACATGCGATATTAGGTTCTGTTACCAATTTTATCGGAATGCCAATCCCCGTTAGTACATATGACGTAAACTCTAAGCTAAATCTATTATGTTATTGTGGAGGATATCATAGGCAGCATGATGCATAAAGTATTTCGTGTTTATGCAGGATCCGAAAAAGAATTGTATGAAATGTCTGGTGTTCACATCCCGTATAATGTTGACAGTTCACGTAACCACGGAACACTTTATGCAATGAATTGTTGATGATGTCGTTCATGATAATTAAATAATAACAACATCATCACAACATAATATAAAAGAAATAGGAAAAAGAAAATGCAAGAGGCCCATAATAAGTATCAAAATAAAGATAAAATTGAATGCGCCAACGTAATATTTTGATATTATTACTACAAAGAAGAGCTTTCTGACTTTTCAGAAAAGATGGAATTAGAACTTCCTAAATACAAAACTTGGTGAAGCCTAAGGATAATTTGATGAAACCTTCAGCTAAAACTACGGCATCTGCTGCGCCACATGGGGCTGGGGGATTGGAAGAACTTATTTTCTATGTTATAATCAAGTAAATTTAGCTTATAATTGAGCTGGATTAAGAAGCTCTAATTATTATAAGTTAATGACAGTACTTAAGAGAGGGTCTTCCATCTATTAAATTTTGTTGGGAACAATAATATTAACTGAATAGTATTTGACATTTTTCAGGTAGAGGGAGAGACAAGCCTGAGAATTTTTAAGTTGAAGTCGTAAATACAACAACAACAACCCAGTATAAATCCATAAATAGGATTTAGGAAGGGTAATATGTACACAAACCTTACCCCTACCCTGAGGAGTAGAGAGTCTGTTTCCAGGAGACCCTCATCTCAAGAAAGAAACAAGAGATGATATATTAGTACTATCAATAGACTCATAATAAAATAATATAAAATAATATAACATAACATAAAATATCATAAAATAATAAAATAACAGTAATATAAGAAATATAAACGATAAAGATGAAAGGTATAATAATATCTACTAGCAGATAAAGCCATGTATCAATAGCTGACCAGTAGCATCCTAAGACTAACTCCTAACTGGCAAGTCTCATCACTCTATTGCGCTGTAGAAATATTCACAACTTCCTCTACTCTACCTTAATGTTCGACCTTCACAATTCCTTGTCAAGGGCAATGTCCTCAATAATCCTAAGTCGCATCATGTCCTGCCTGGTCACCTCTCCCCAATACTTCTTAGGTCTCCCTCTACCTCTCCTCGTGCCCACCACAACTAGCCGCGCACACCACCTCACCGGTGAATCAGTGCATTTCCTATGAATGTACCCGAACCATCCGAGTTTTGCTTCCCACATCTTGTCTTCCATGAGGGCCACACCCACCTTCTCTCAAATATCTTCATTCCTAATCTTATCCATTCTTGTATGCTCGCACGTCCACCTCAAACATCCTCATCTCTGATACTTTCATGGATGTGTGAGTTCTTAACTGGCCAACATTCGATCCCATACAACATACCGGCCTAACCACTGCTCTATAAAACTTACCTTTTAGTAATGATGGCACTTTCTTGTCACACAGAATTTCCGATGCTAACTTCCACTTTATCCACCCCACCCCTATATGGTACGTGACATCCTTTTTTAAGTTGAAGTCAAATTAGTGAAAATAAAGATGCAAATGTAACAGTAAATAACTCATACCTTTTGCGTTCATTCAATTAACAACCAAAAGTTTGACTATTTACGATTAACTTCTCCCACATTATATTCTACACAATTTTCCTAACCACGTTTTCCTTATAGAGTAAAACGAACTCCTACCCTACACCAACTCGATAGATTAATTAACCAAGTAATTATTACACTCTAAAAAAAAGGGAGAACGTACTTGATTTTTGTTTATTTATCAAATTAAGGAATGTATTTAGATTTTTGTTATTGGATAATTGCTAAAAATATGATATCAATTTAACGATCAATGTGTCTATTACATTAAAAAAATGGAGGAACAATGTATCGTATGTGGAACCATTTTGATTTTCAAATATTTCTGTGTGGGCAGATGAAGTGATTATTGTTATAATTTGATACATATTAGCAACGTTTTTTGAAATAATTATGTTGAAATTAAACTTTCTTATTACGAAAGACATGACAAATTTAAACAGAAGGTGGCGATGACAGGATCAAGAATTAGTTAAATTAAACAACTAACTACTACGAAACTCATTTTGAAAACTATGGCTACCAAACTAAAAAGTTTTTTAGTATGCTCCGATTATGATAAACTTTTAAGTTATTTTTTATAATAATATCATAGTCATAGCCAATCATATATTTATATTTAGACTAAAGACTGATAATTAAATAATTAGTCCTCCAGCTTTAATATCCATGTCTTCCGCTCTGACCTTCCCAAGTTAATTCTACCCAATCCTCCTTCTAGACGCAAGTTGGTAGCTTACAATACTCTTTTGCATAAATTTCATATGGTTTGGACCATTTATTGGGTTTTGTCGAACTCATAAATAAAAGAATCAGAATTTTAAAATTATGAGCTTGAAATTTTAATTTTTTTAAGTTATTAAATTCTAAAATAATAATTTATATATATTTAATAAAAATTTTAAAACAAATACATAATTGAATAAATTGCTATTAGATTTGACCGAATTCGTAACCGACATTGTGACTCCGCTATCTGCCGGTACGTAGAACACTAGTTCCGCCCATGTATGCCAGATACCATTGCTTGTGAGGGGCAGGGGCGTACGAAAATATTTTTGTATGCGGAGTCGAAATTTTATAAAAAATAGGAATAACAACTTTAATTATCATACTTTTGGACAAGATATATTCTTAATCTATTGGTTTTGTAGGTCCAAACTTTTGACCTCCTAAAGCAAAATCAAACATAATACCAACACATCAAGAGATAATTTATATCAAGTGGTGTCAATTTGACTACCTTATTCGTTTCCTTACAGTATTAATATGTATATCCGCCCCTAGTGAGGAATCATGACTTTTTTAAGATTTCTTGGGCAAGAGGTGAGGGGCGGCATTTTGGGAGGGAGGGGGGGAGGGGGGAGGGGGGAGGGTTACTCATCCCTCGTCTAAAATGATGATTTATTATTGGGATTGTTGCATAAATAATCTGTTAGATTTAATTATATTTTTTTAATCGATATATATAAATTATACTTTTCCTATGTTATCGGAAAAAACTAAACCAAAACAATAAAAACAAAAAGCTATAGCACAAGGAAACGTCAACGCATACGAAATTCAGTAAATTAAATATAAACATATAATGGATAGTAATTAGTACTAACTTTAAAAATCATTACACATATAGTAATTATTCAGGGCTAGCTTATTACCTGATTATTGTCAGCATATACCCTAGCTTAACATTTGACCGATAAAATGCCCTTAATTCGACTTGAAGGGTAATAAGGAAAACCAATGAACTAAATAGTTGTGAAGAAAATGCCTAGCAGAGTTATGGCTAAGGAACAGACAAAGGTCATCTTGTACTTCCCTTCTAGAAATCCTACCAACACTTACATGTTTTGTAGTACTACATTTCCAATTATTCTACCTGGTCTGGTACTCACCACCAATTAAGGACCAAGTAATATCTTCCTTTTTAAAAAAAAATAAATTATCTTGCTTATTACTCTCTCGAGTCACCTTAATTGACTTTTTTTTGGTTGTTTTCACATATATTAAAAAATTCACCTTTTAATATTAATTAATAAAAAATTAATCATAGTAACCTTAATTTGTTCATTAAAAATATAATAGATACTTCAAAGGAAAATGACGTTGTATAACTGCTGCAGAAATAATAGCCCAAAAATATATAAAATTTGTACTATATATTTTATATATATATATATATATATATATATATATATATATATATATATATATATATATATATATATTCTTTATGTTATATAACCTGGTGATAAATAAAGCATTCGTACCCCGGTTGACCTCTCAGAAATTTCATAGAAAGGGCGTTCTAGAGATCCCCAATGACCAATCCTCGCATGAATTGCTAAGGATCCAATAAATCCAACATTGATTCCTTCAGATGTGTCAATTGGGCAAATACGTCCATAGTGACTAGGATGGATATCTCGTATCCGAAAACTAGCAGTACGCCCTGTCAGTCCTCCAGAGCCCAAATAACTTACTTTTCTCCCATGAACTATTTGTGTCAATGGATTAGTTCGATCCAAAAATTGAGATAATGGGTGTAAACCGAAAAAGAATTCATAAGTAGTTGTTAATGGAGTTGAGGTTACCAAAAAATTATACAAGTTTTATACACTTTTTAGCTACCAGATGTAAATAGTTTCTGATGCTGGTTAACAGTGATAATAGACTCTTTACTCTAAGGGCGGATTTGGGAAAAGAAAGTAATTCATTCTTGATATATATAAAAAATCAATATTGCGGACCATATAAAAGGTCAAAAAATCATTAAAATGGACATGAGAGAATAGTTTTATTTATTTCTTCTTCCTTTTGTTCCGTGGATAATAACTACCCATTGTGGCAATTTCAACTCGTGAGTTTAGTTTTAGTCTAACGTTAGAAAGCAGTAGAATAATATGATCAACTTGGTAATTCATATATCAAAAGAGTCTTTTATCGATTTCTCTATGGCCTATATATGTTGATGATTTTAATGAATTGATTTTATTTAAATTAATCAGATTCAAGGTTCCCCTGCCCACATTAAACCTATGGACTAATACTAATTTGCGTCTGTCTATTCTTAAATTTAGTTGCAATGTCAACAAAAACAGATCCAATTAATAATGTCTCATCTGGTGAACGACTGCTAACTAATTTTAATTTATATTTCACCACCACTAATAAGGTTGGCTAAATATATAGTATTATGTACCAACTTATACATGTGGAAGCCTAAGGTGGATGAACCATTGGAATTGCCTAGCTAGAGTCAGGTTTTTATTCGTTTATTGATTTAATTATTGAACTTACCAAACTTTTAGAATAAATAAAATTTTATCTGAAAGCCATATCTCACTAGTAATTTGATTTTGTCAAAAAAGAGAAATTAAAGCATGAGACGTCTCTTGAATCTAATATATATTTAGTATTTGAAAGGTAAAACTCAACTAACTAAGCTTTGACATTCATAAACTTTAATAACACCTTTGTCTTTGGTCTGATGAGTGATGAATGAATCGAGTCTTTTTCATATGCCTTTTTTTGAAGGAAACAACTTCTAGAAGGAAATATAATTAAATGTAGGTTAACAAAGTTTAGTCCATATAATATCCAAATTGTTATGAAATAATATAAGAACAAGAACAATATAGAGAAAAAAGTAGAGAGAGGAATATTCTTATTGATACTTAGGGATGATTTACAATGGGGTAAGACCCCTCTATTTATAGGCATAGAAAAGACTTAGCCTCAAAGTAGAACTCTTCTATAAGATAGACATTCACTCTAATTAGAGTTCTATTTATAACACTCCCCCTTGAATGTCTATTCAATAAACAATGTGCCTCGTTAAAACCTTAACTAAAATAAAACCCAATGGGAAAAAATTATAGAAAAGGAAAAAGAGTACACATGTTTAGAAATGCGCCTATTGGTTGCCTCGTTAAAAACCTTGCAAGGAAAACCCAGTGGGACAAAACCTTGTAAGGGAAAAAGAGTGCAACGCGCATTAACTCCCCCTGAAGAGAGCATCAATTCACATCCTTGAACCTTCACATTCCAATCTTGTGCACTAGCTTCAAGAAATCGTTAGTAGATATTTGATAAATAAATCAACCATATTGACTTGAATGAATATTCCGTACCTTGAAATTATCATTCTTGATAGATATGAACATCTTCATATAATGTCGTGGAATGACTCTTCAATATCTCCATAGAGGTATTCTCGATGCCATCATGCTTATAGTAATAGCAAGATACATATGTACACAAGTTGCACTTAGGATGTGGTACTTCAGGACCAAGAATTGTATATGCTTCAAGCAACTTCAATCTTTCATGGATTGACATATAAGTTAAGTCATATAAGCCATATAATAGACTTTAGATGCATATCAAGTTTTCATGTCATGCTAAACAAATAAGATATCGAAAACTGATTACACATACCATTGACTTTATACTTTCAAGTATTCAAACTACATGTCTTTCATATGGAATCAATTCTACTTGAATTGTATCTCTTCCATTTTGGCCAATATTTTTGTTTGTATTTGACAAACATAAGATCCTCATCGATATTTAGCGCTATCATAGATGTCGTCGACGAACATTTTATATCGGTTCCAGTAAATTTTCATAAAGACATAACATGGAGATCTCTTCATTCATACATTCAGGTACCTGAATCTCTCATGAGATTTTATGAAGTGTTATGTCATGTGATCTTCTAGATCACTTGCCTCCTTATTATGATCACTTTGATCATTTGCTCATCTTCTTTATTAAGAAGTTCCTTTTGAAACCGATTTGTCTATACGTTTTAAGCGTATCAAAGACTTTGCCTTTCTGGGACTTAATATGAGCATTTGCAGTGAGAATATAGTTACTTTCTTTGGGTCAGCAAATGCGTATAGCATGCTTTGCAATATGTTGCAATTGAATTATCCTTTTATGAACTTCAGGTTCATATTATGATATTCGAGGATCTATATATACAAATGATAATTCATCCCATGTAACCTTTTCTCAATTGTTTATCATGTCTCCCCCTCATGTTAGAAAAGCTAACTTGTTTCCTCAACTTTGAGAGTCCATCTTTGTGCATTATGGTGTTAATGAAAATATACACCGCACATCAATATAAGATGGAGTTATTTGGTTCCTGACCCTGAACCACTTGTGAGGGGAGAATATAATATACTCTCGTATACAACGTATATCAAACTGGTATATATAACTTTGTTCTCATAAGAAATAGTTTAGCTATTAAGTGGAGGCACTCAATAATTATCTTGCTAAACCAACTATGATATAAACCAACTTATCAAGATGAACTATCTTGAATAGAAAATCTGGAAATTATGCTCGAAGTTATATTACTGAGGAATTTACCTCGCAAGCACCGGCCAGGCTGCGGGTTAATAACAATCGCACATGTAACCATATCATAGATGCATCATATGTGGTATACATGGCAGGTGAATTGGCCCATATTCGACTTTGATATTTCCAGAATTTATGGGATTCAACCTGAACTCTTTAGTTGGTCAATCAATTAATGAGAACAAGTAATACAAGAGAATTCGTAAAGAACTTTCCAGTTCTTTAATATTTACCCATGTGAATTCTCTATTACTGCATATCATACTTAAAATGATATGGCTAACCCGAATGCCAACTGAATAAATGATCAATATTGATAAACTTCAAATTTACACCATGACATGTGCAATTATCAATAAACTTCAAGTTTATTATGATATGGGTTTTTATATCAATAAACGTCCACTTTATTGTGGTATTCTTGTGTAGTACAAACTGGAGAATAAAGCGGGTAGCTTTTCATATACAAATTATCCCGCTACAAGTTGTAGTAATAAAAGATATCAAATCTTTCCTTTATTTATAGTCTCAATATAATCAATCGCTTTCGCATATCTTTGGAAACTGAATAAGTTTCTTTGAGACTTACTACCACACAATACCTTATTGGTAATCAATTGCGTTTCTCCAACATAGTAATAATTGGCTCTTCTAGAGTTCTCAATTAATTTTGTACTACCACAGATTCATCAACATCCATGTGGTGAATATCTCATGGTCAAAATTATATGCAAGATATGTTTCTTGCATTATCGTTGTCCTTTAATAGTCATATTTCCAAAATATTTTGACGTACAATAGGTACATGACCAACGATCATTCATGCTATAACAATGACATTATTTTCATATATCATCTCAAACCTCCTTCTAAGGGTGAGTGTGGTATATTCAATACCAATGCGTCTGGCATTCGATTTGCTATTCTTTGCAAATGGATAATATTTTGCACCTCTTTTTCACAAATAGAGGTATGTGGATCAAGATGAGATAATGATGCATTTTTTCACAAAATTTCTCGTTTGGTTTCACCAACTTCTCCCCCTAATTTTAGGAAAAGTGTCTCATCGAATTGACAGTCTGCAAATCGTGCAGTGAACAAATCCCCTGTCAATGTTTCGAGGTAGCGAATAATGGAGGGCGATTCAAACTCAACATATATTCCTAACCTTCTTTGCAAAACCCATTTTGGTGCAATATGGCGGTGCTACAGGCACATATATTGCACATCCACAAATTCTTAAGTGGGATATATTAGGTTCATGACCCAAAACTAATTGCAACGGGGAATATTTGTGATAATTCGTCAGTCAGAGACGAATTAGCATTGTTGCATGCAAAATGGCGTGACCCCAAACCGAAGTGGGCAGCCTCGTTTTCATGAGTAAATGATGTATTCAAGATTATACTCATGTATTGTCTCAATCTGATATCTTTAAAATTCAACAAGTTCCTTTTAGACTTGGAGGAGAACATTGCATTCTCTAAAATGTTGTTCCCTTAGGCAGAGTTATAGTTGCTCTTCCGGAGCCTTTAATCAATTTATTACTACCAGAAATTGTAGTAACATCTACCTTACACATACTTAAATGAGAGTAATATCTCTTCTCTTTGAATATCGTATGTGTGGTACATGAATCAATTAATCAAAAGAGATATACGAACATGAGAATAAACAAATTTAATCCGTTGCTTCATAATTAAACAATATTTTCAAATCTGCTGAGGTTATTCGACTAACTAAATCAGATAGTCGATTATATGTTTCCATAATCGATTACTTTGTAGTTTGAAAATTTCAGTTTAAGCACTGTCTCAATGTAATCGATTGTTAAACATACATAATCAATTATTTACTTTATAAAATTTCAGATCACACTGTCTTAATATAATCGATTATTAAACATACATAATCGATTATTTGCTATTTTGCAAAATTTCAGATCATACTGTCTTAATATAATCGATTGTTAAACATACATAATCGATTATTTGCTATTTTGAAAAACTTCAGATCATACTGTCTTAATATAATCGATTGTTAAACATACATAATCGATTATTTGCTATTTTGAAAAACTTCAGATCACACTGTCTTAATATAATCAATTGTTCAACATACATAATCGATTATTTGCTATTTTGAAAACCTTCAGATCATACTGTCTTAATATAATCGATTTTTAACAAGTATATAATCGTTTGTTTTGCAGTTTTAATGCGAAATATTAGATAATCGACTAACTGTTAGGTTAGTCGATTAACTCTACTGAAGAAAAAAAATATCTTTGAAATTTAAGTATATTGAAACATTCTAAAGAGCTAATACTAACATTATATCATAAACTAACTAATACAAATAAGTAAAAATCAAACAATTCCATCTTCCTTCATCACAGATCCATCACCAATTAAGTGGTCTATTTTCCCCTTAGGGTGCTCAAAGAAGTCTGCCACATCCAAGTGGGTGATGTCAAAATTGTCGTCAGAGACAAAATTTGTTTCAGGGCCTTTACTCTTTAGAGATGCTTGATAAAGCTCAACCAAATGTCTTGGTACACGGCAAATTTTCGCCCAATGCCCTTTTCCACCGCAACGATAACATATAGTTTCTGAACTATTTGCTTTTGGATTCTTATCATATCGTGCTTGTGGCAGAGTGACCAACTTCAAGTTGTCATACCTCTCCTTTAAGCCATTCCACAAGATAGGTGGATCTTTGACTGTGATATATTCAATTTTCAAACCTTCATCAAGGTGATGGCGCAAGAAAATCAAGGCCTTAGCACCGTTTCAAACCTTCATCAAGGTGATGGCGCACGAAAATCAAGGCCTTAGCATAGTCTTGGGTGGATGCATTATTTCTGTCTTTAATGGCGTCTCCAGGACCCATTGCATCCAAATGGATTTCAGCATCCAACACCAATGTCATATAGTTCTTGCCCGAAATTTCAAGGGCAACAAATATCAAATCATATCATAATACCGTATTTATACATGTATATATTACAGTATCTAAATAACGCCCAAATTGCATGTGTAATGCTATAAATACATGTTGTAAATCCATACATGTAGTATTTTAGCGATACACTATCATTAATCATAAGTATTAATATTTACTTTACAGTGCATAATATCACAATATTATTAATATGTTAATTGTTCACAATGTTCATTTAATGATTCATTATCTTTAACATTAATATATGCGCAAGTATTATTGTTAAACTTATTACTATAATCGTTATTGTAGAACGAAACACAGAAATTTATGTCAAGTAATATACAGTGATTTTACACTGCTATATATAAAGTTGTTAGTAATCTCAACACTTACGTGACTGGACTTTTGTGCAATTGTATCAGTCAACACATGATTTTTGAAGAATTAACAAACACGATAATTAATTAAACTATTATAGTTAATTATTCTATCAATATAAACATGCTTACAATTAAACATATGTGTTAGCAGTTGTACTGTGATAATTTTGCATATACACTAGTACAGGGACAACTTGTATATACTGATTGCTTTTGAATGTGTTTATATTGTTATGAGCTGTAGTTGGTTAGATTCCAGCAAATTTTTTTATGCTAATAAAATTACTTTGGAATGCTAGTAAAACGTAAAATAATGTACTTGGTATATACAAACATATATGTTGCAGATATTTTGTAGAAATCTATCAAAAGAATGAGGAGAAAAAAATACCTTAATTTTCTCAAAGAGATTCTTGAGACGGTAGAGTCTCGTGCTGATAACGTGTTATGAAATAATATAAGAACAAGAACAATATAGAGAGAAAAGTAGAGAGAGGAGTATTCTTATTGATACTTAGGGATGATTTACAATGGGGTAAGACCCCTCTATTTATAGGCATAGAAAAAACTTAGCCTCAAAGTAGAACTCTTCTATAAGATACACATTCACTCTAATTAGAGTTCTATTTATAACACAAATATCTTTTTCTTCAAAAGTAGGGAAGAGTACTTAATCAGGTTGCAAAAGATGGGAAAATTTTTAGTTTAAGTTGATGGTCGTGTAACCAGGTTGAGTCTTGTGAAGATCATAAATTTGATCTTGCATGGTTGGAGAAAATTGCGTATGGCTAAAAGTTTTTAACTTTACTATTGAATTGACATAAGACAAAGAAAACTATTCTTACCTTTTTGAATAACTTTACCATATATTCATCATCAGTTGTTTAAATGGTCTTGGATTGCTCCACTATTTATATTGATGTATTGAGTTTAATGCTTAGATTCTTTCGCATAATATAATAATAACCCAGTAAAATTTTATAAGTAAATTTAGGAAGAGTAGTGAGTAAGCAGACTTTACTTATACCCCGAAAGAGTAGAAAAACTATTTCCGAAAAACTCTCGGTGGAAGAAAACGAAACGAGACAAATACATCAGTAGCATTGATAAGGTGGTATTTTTTTCAACTTCTCTTATGCCTTTTAATAGAGTTATGTCCCAGTTGATGCGATTAAAGAACTAATTATGTTTTGAATGATATAATTATAGGTCATGAAGTTGGATGAGAATTAAGAGATTGAAAATCATCAAATATATGCAAGAAAGACATCAAATTCAAGCCAAAACTGAAGAAGAAAGCTAAAGAAGCAAAAGTCCATCCTACGTGGCCACACAAGTCACCCAAACAATTGGAGAGCTAGGAGGCTGAGAGTTCACGCTCTGGAGGTGGCCACGCATACTGCATCGGCTACGCACTGAGAGCTGGAGAAACAGAGTATTGGGTCACGCATCATGCGTGCGATACACAACTTGGCCACGCAAGACACAAGGAAGTTAATTTTGTCAGTTTTTAGAAGAGTATAAATAGTACTTTTTAGGTTTTTTTTTAGAACTTTTGATAGAGGAGAATATTGTACGAGCGACCGTGAGTTTTCCTAACGGCTAACGAGTGACATCACGATTTCTCAATCTTCTTATTCTCCATTCATATCAATGAAAGTTTTAAAGGAAAATCTGATTGTTTCTTTTATTGTCATGTTTAGATAAACTCATTAGTTGGGTTGTGAATCCGGAGTGGTGTTATGACTATGGTTATTAATATAGATTCGTCTTTGATTAAATATTATATCATCTAATTGCTCCATGCTTTCTTGTATAATTTGGTGGCTGCAAATGTCGCACCCCTTTTTTTACTCCTCTAAAAGATATGATGTGTTATTATAGATTGTGGGTTAAAGAGTTTTTCCAATTGAAGTGACAAATTTGAGTAAGAATTATTTTATTGTCCATAGTCCCCACTTGGAATTGATTCTTTGGGTGTTCCAAGTCACATTTTGTTTGAATCCCTAGTCAAAGGAAGGTTTGACTATATTATTATTGGTCTGCAAAAATAAAGTTCGGGTAAGAAATTCTGTTGACCTGGGAGAATGTATAAGGTATCCTCCGAGTCCCGTAGTTCTAGCAGGGTCACTTTACTGACTAAAAACATGGCTTAAAATAATTTTGGATTATTTCTTATTTTAGAACCTATGTGTATCTACCCCCTTTACCACTTTTATTTATTTATGGAATTATTCTGGAACAAGTTACGACTGTCGTACACTTGTTTGTATGGTACACATTGTGAATCGTGTTACGGGAGCCGTACCCACGATTTATGACATACTTAAATTATTAACATTATTAGTTGTTATAGCCAGGTCACATAAATTTACCGTCGAATTTAAAAATTATATACAATAAATATGTCACGAAAATCATACCTGTAATTATGATAATTTTTATTATAACGTGGCTAAAGCAAACTATAAAGGTTCATGAATTATTTATTTCCTGCGTTTGAGATTATTGTTAAGGCAAAGAATTTATGAATGTGGAATTCCGGAAGAAATGGTATGATTCGGCTAAAGAATTAATGAGATAAGTTACGTAACTAAGTTATTAAAAATATTACTACTTAATGAATTAATAGTGTTGTATCTTGGAATCAATATAAAGTACATAGCCATGAGTCTATTTTATTGTATGAAATTAATTATTATTTATGGAATAGAAGAAAAAAAAGTTGGCTAGCTCGTGCTTGTGCTTTATATAGTGGATATTTTGACCTATTAAATTAAAGCCCCATTTAAGACAAAGTTAAAGATGACAAATACTCATTCAATCATTCAAAAGTAACTATAAATAAGACTAAGAATACTAAAATAGACAACAAAACATGATATACGAATAAACAAAATAGTTTTAAATTAATTTATAACAAGACAAATGAGTAACAATAACGGAAAAACATGATTTCTGTTATAAATACACTTTTATTTAAGGTGAATGTCTTTAATTAGAGAGATTCTAGAGTCCTATTATTGATAGCTAGATCATCCCACTCCCTATAAATAAAGGGGTCTTCTACCATTGTAATACACTCCTAACAATTTCTAAGTATCAATAAGAAGAACTCTCTCTACTCTTCTCTCTATTACTCTTGTTCTTGCATTATTGTTCTTGTCTTTTATATTATTTCATAACACGTTATCAGCACGAGACTCTACCGTCTCAAGAACCATTCTCGAAAAATCTAAGGTATTTCCCTCTTCCTAATTTAATTTTCGATTATGTCTGACATTACGAAAAGAAAGTTCGTTGCCCTTGAAATTTCGGGCAAGAACTATATGACATGGGTGTTGGATGCTGAAATTCACTTAGATGCTATGGGTCTCGGAGACACCATCAAAGATAGAGAAAAAGCATCCACCCAAGACTGTGCAAAGGCCTTGATTTTCTTGCGCCATCACCTTGATGAAGGTTTGAAGATTGAATATCTCACCGTCAAGGATCCACTCATCTTGTGGAACGGCTTAAAGGAGAGATATGACAACCTGAAGTTGGTCACTCTGCCACAAGCACGATATGATTGGGCTCATCTGAGGCTCCAGGACTTTAAGTCCGTTTCTGAATATAATTCTGCAATGTTCAGAATTACTTCTAAATTGAAGCTATGCGGGGATAAAATCTTCGATTATGATATGCTTGAGAAAACGTTTACAACGTTTCATGCCTCCAATATGGTACTGCAACAACAGTACAGAGAGAAAGGCTTTACAAAGTACTCTGAACTGATTTCTCTTCTACTAGTGGCTGAGCGAAATAATGACCTGCTCATGAGAAATCACGAAAATCGACCCACTGGGTCCACACCACTGCCTGAAGCAGATAAGGTGCACTCTCATTATGCCAAACATGAAAAGGGCCATGGTCATGGTCGTAAACGGGGTCATAGCCAGGGACGTAGACAAGGAAGAAATTCCAATGAAGTCCGTCAACCCCCAAGGAGAGATAACCGCCGAAAGCAGAAACGGGGTCATGAAGATCCTAAGGCAAATGGTTCAGAAACTATATGTTATCGTTGCGGTGGGAAAGGGCACTGGTCAAAGACTTGCCGTATACCAAGACACTTGGTTGACCTTTATCAAGCATCTCGAAAGAGAAAAAGCCCTGAAACAAATTTTGTCTATGACGACAACTTGGAGATCATCCACCTGGATGTGGCAGACTTCTTTGAGCAACCCGAGGGGAAAATAGACCACCTAATCGGCGATGGGTCCGTGATGAAAGAAGATGGAGTTATTTGATTTTGTTCTACTTATTTGTATTAGTTAGTGAATAAACTAATAGTCATTAGTATTAGCTCGTATTAGTTAGTTCATGATGCAATGTTAGCAGTAGTTCTTTAGAATATCTTCAATATGCTCAAATATCAATAATATTTTTATTTTCCAGTAGGGGTAATCGACTAGCCTGAAAAACTAGTCGATTATCTACTATTTTCGCATTAAAGCTGAAAAACAATTGATCAACAATCGATTGTCTTTGTCTAACAATCGATTGTCATTAAGACAGTGTAATCTGGAATTTTTCAAAAATCATCCACAATCGATTGTCTTTGTCTAACAATCGATTTGTTGGAAACACGTTTCAAATGCAATATACTAAACGTGTGTTCTTTTGTAGGTTTTGATGAATGTCAAACAAAGCAAAAAGCGATATATAGCAGTACTCAAGGACAAGCACAAAATGGATGCATTACAAGAAGCTCAAGACAAAGTTTAGAAATGTTATAATTGAGTCAATATTAATTGTGATCTTGATTCCTCAACTTGGCTCATAACATGGCTTCTCTACTAAAATTATTTTTCCAAAATCATGCATATTTAAATTAAGTGTCAAATGATTTTAAACTATGCATATTTACATTTGTTAAAATATTTTCCAAGCATGCCTCAAAAATCTGGGCTAAGATAATCGATTATGTACTTATGATAATCGAGTATCTCTAAGCCAAGACTGCATGACAATCGATTGTGAATTAATGATAATCGATTGTGAGTAAGTCAGTTAACATCAGGTTTTTGCAAACTGCATAACAATCGATTGTGTACTTATGATAATCGATTGTTAACTGAGGCAAAGTTTTCAAAACTCATAAAAATCGATTATGAACTAATGGTAATCGATTAGAATGAGAAAAATGTCTCCCAGTGATTTTAAATAAAATGATAATCGATTGTGGCTTTTGATAATCGATTATATATGAGACAGAGAGTTTTGAAATTAATTAATAATCGATTATTCCATTTGATAATCGATTGTTGAAGCTGACCGTTGTCATATATTTTCAATTACCTTCAGGTAATCGATTGTTGATATTTAACAATCGATGTTTTGCTTAAAATCTGGAAAAGATTTTCTGAACGTTGTTAAAATAATCGATTGTTGATTTCCGGACAATCGATGTTTTATGCCAAAAATTGGAAAGGATTTCTTAACGTTATAAATAATCGATTATTGATTTGAAGTAATCGATTGTTGACGTAAAATCTGGGATTGAATTTTTAATCTGATAGGCAAACAATCGATTGTTTAGTCTTGACAATCGATTGTCACTGAGTAATTTCAGCAATCCTTAATTGGCAATTAGACAACGGTAAGACTGAGTTTTTCACCTATAAATACAGCTTCAACTCAGTGTTTTCACAACAACAACATATACACTTTGAGTATTTTCATTGCTAAAAGCTTTCTTACATTGATCATCATTTTCCATTCATCCATAAAGCTTTTTGAAGAGCCATTCTATTGAGCTAAGTTGTTGTGATCTTGAGCGTACTATTTCTACTCATATCTACTCATTGAGGAGTGCTTTGTAAAGTGAGTGTGTTTTGTGTTTGTAAGAGAATTGCGATTCTCGTTTGTTGAGGAACTTGTGATTCCTCGGTTGAAGTCTTTGGGATTGTTATCCCCGAGCAGTTGAAGTCTTTGGGATTGTTATCCCCGAGCAGTTGAAGTCTTTGGGATTGTTATCCCCGAGCAGTTGAAGTCTTTGGGATTGTTATCCCCGAGCAGTTGAAGTCTTTGGGATTGTTATCCCCGAGCAATTGAAGTCTTTGGGATTGGTATCCCCGAGCAATTGAAGTCTTTGGGATTGTGATCCCCGAGCACCTGGGTGAGGCTTGTGTCCTCAGCTGTAACGGTTTGTTAAGCACCCGTAAGCTTGACAAGTTTAGTGGAAATCTCGAGAGAGTCTCTCGGGGACTGGACTAACCACGTTTGTGGCCAACCAGGATACATCATTGTGTAAGTTTATTCTACTGCACTTGTTTTAATTTCTGCAAAGTTTTTAAATTCCGCACTAAAACGCTTAATATTTTTAAAAACGCTATTCACCCCCCCCCCTCTAGCGCAAAGCGTATTGTCCAACACGATTGTCGTTAAGACAGTGTAATCTGGAATTTTTCAAAAATCATCCACAATCGATTGTCTTTGTCTAACAATCGATTGTCTTAAAACAGTGTGCTCTGGAATTTTTCAAAATAGCCAACAATCGATTGTCTATGCATAACAATCGATTGTCTTAAAACAGTGTGCTCTGGAATTTTTCAAAATAGCCAAAAATTGATTGTCTATGCATAACAATCGATTGTCTTAAGACAGTGTGCTCTGGAATTTTTCGAAATAAGCCGACAATCGATTGTCTATGTTTAACAATCGATTGTCTTAAGACAGTGTGATCTGAATTTTTTCAAAATAGCAAATAATCGATTGTGTGTGTTTAACAATCGATTGTCAATGTTCAACAATCGATTGTTTATGTTTAACAATCGATTGTTTGAAGAAAATGCTTAAACTGAAATTTTCAAACTGCAAAGTAATCAATTATGGATAACATATCTGATTTTGTTAGTCAACTGTTAGCAGCAGATTTTGAAAATATTATGTGACACAAACGAATTGAACTTGTTTATTCTTATGTTCGTGTATCTCTTTTGTATGTCAAACTATGGGATAACAAATATGGATATCTCACAAAGCGAACTTGGATCAACGTCCAACTGTAAAAGTATTTGCCTAGTTGATTCATGTACTACACATACAATACTCAAAGAAAAGAAATATTTCTCTCAACTAAATATGTGTAAGGCAAACGTTACTACAATCTCTGGAAGTAGTAAATTGATTGAAGGCTCCGGAAGAGCAATTGTAACTCTGCCCAAAGGCACGACGTTAAACATAGAGAATGCAATGTTCTCCTCCAAGTCTAAGAGAAACTTGTTGAGTTTTAAAGATGTACGCCGGAATGGCTATCATATTGAGACAATGGACGAAGATAATCTTGAATATCTCGTCATCACAAAGAATGTCTCCGGCCAAAAGAGGGTTATTGAGAAATTCCCGTCTTTATCTTGTGGCCTGTATTGGACAAGAATTAGTCCAATTGAGGTACATTTAACAGTAAACCAAAGGGTTACTGATTCCAATACCTTTGTACTTTGGCATGATCGATTGGGACACCCAGGATCGGTCATGATGAGACGGATTATAGAAAGCTCATATGGGCATCCGTTAAAGAATTTCAAAATTCTTTCGAATAATGAATATCCTTGCACTTCGTGTTATCAAGGCAAGTTGATTATCAGGCCATCACCAACAAAGGTTGGGACTGAGTCACCCACGTTTCTGGAACGTATACAAGGGGACATTTGTGGACCTATTCACCCACCTAGTGGGTCGTTTAGGTATTTCATGGTCTTGATAGACGCATCCTGTAGATGGTCTCATGTGTGCCTGTTGTCATCACGCAACCTTGCGTTTGCGAAATTAATGGCACAAATAATTCGACTACTAGCACAATTTCCAGATAATCCAATCAAGTCCATTAGACTGGATAATGCTGCTGAGTTTACATCCCAAGCATTTAATGATTATTGCTTATCAATCGGGATAAAAGTTGAACATTCTGTAGCTCATGTTCACATTCAAAACGGTCTCGCAGAATCGTTAATTAAACGCCTGCAGTTGATTGCAAGGCCATTACTTATGAGAACGAGGCTACCCACTTCGGTATGGGGTCACGCCATCTTACATGCAGCAATGCTAATTCGTCTCAGACCGACGAATTACCACAAGTATTCCCCGTTGCAATTGGTTTTGGGTCATGAACCCAATATATCCCATTTAAGAATTTTTGGATGCGCAGTATATGTGCTATAGCACCGCCATCCCGCACCAAAATGGGTCCGCAAAGAAGGTTAGGAATATATGTTGGGTTTGAATCGCCCTCCATCATTCGCTACCTCGAAACATTGACAGGCGACGTATTTACTGCACGATTTGCAGACTGTCGATTCGATGAGACACTTTTCCCAAAATTAGGGGGAGAAGTTGGTGAAACCAAACGGGAAATTTTGTGGAAAAATGCATCATTATCTCATCTTGATCCACATACCTCTATTTGTGAAAGAGAGGTACAAAAGATTATCCATTTGCAAAGAATAGCAAATCAAATGCCTGACGCATTTACGGACTTGAAAAGGATAACGAAATCCCACATTCCCGCGGAAAATGTTCCAACCCGTATTGATGTCCCTGTTGGACAATCATCTAGTGTCATAACCAATGAGTCGAATGCACGCCTGAAGCGTGGCAGACCATTAGGTTCCAAAGATCGAAATCCTAGAAAGAGGAAAAAGAACGATCAAAATGACACCACGAAAGAATCTCATGATTTAACAAATTCTGAGATTCATGAAGAATCCATTGAGCCTGAGACTCTGGAAAATACGGAACTATCCCTAAATCCAATTAATATTGAGGCAAATATTAATCGAGTGGATATTGTGGTGGATAATGCCTTTGCTTATAATGTAGCATCTAGCATTATGCAAGAATGTGAGGATCTCGAACCTCAATCTGTTGAAGAATGTCGAAAAAGACAGGATTGGCCAAAGTGGCAAGAAGCAATTCAATCAGAATTGAATTCGCTGGCAAAACGTGAAGTTTTTGGCCCTATAGTTGAAACACCTAATGGTGTTAAGCCTGTCGGCTATAAATGGGGTTTTGTACGCAAAAGAAATGAGAAAAACGAGGTACAAAGATATAAGGCACGCCTTGTTGCACAAGGTTTTTCTCAAAGGCCTGGTGTCGATTATGAAGAGACATATTCGCCTGTAATGGATGCGATAACCTTTCGTTATCTCATAAGTTTTGCTGTCCATGAAAAGCTTGACATGCACTTAATGGATGTGGTTACTGCCTATCTTTATGGCTCACTTGATAATGAGATATACATGAAAATTCCCGATGGACTCAAGATGCCAAACGCGCATAATTCAAAATCTCGGGAAATGTTCTCAATTAAATTGCAAAGATCCTTGTATGGTCTAAAGCAATCTGGACGAATGTGGTATAATCATCTTAGTGAGTACTTGTTAAAAGAAGGCTATATAAATGACGCCATTTGCCAGTGTGTTTTTATAAAGAAAACAACATCGGAATTTGTTGTACTTGCCGTATATGTCGATGACATAAACCTTATTGGAACCCTATAGAACTCCAAAAGGCAATTGATTATCTAAAGGATGAATTCGAGATGAAAGATCTCGGAAAGATTAAACTATGTCTGGGTTTGCAAATTGAATATTTGGCAAACGGAATTTTTGTTCATCAATCTACCTATACAGAAAAGGTACTGAAACGGTTTTACATGGATGAAGCACATCCTTTAAGTACACCGATGGTTGTTCGATCACTTGATGTGAACAAAGATCCATTCCGACAACAAGAAAGGAATGAAGAGCTACTTGGTCCTGAAGTACCATATCTTAGCGCAATTGGCGCACTAATGTATCTTGAAAATACTACAAGGCCTGACATATCCTTTTCAGTTAATGTCTTAGCAAGATTTAGCTCGGCTCCTACGAGGAGACACTGGAATGGGATCAAACACATATTGCGGTACCTAAAGGGAACTACCGATATGGGCTTATTTTATGGTAAGAATTGCAGCCCGGATCTTGTTGGTTATGCTGATGCTGGATATTTGTCCGACCCACACAAGGCTCGATCTCAAACGGGTTATGTGTTTACCTATGAAGAAACCGCCATATCTTGGCGATCGACTAAGCAATCAATTGTGGCTACTTCATCTAATCATGCCGAGATAATTGCTATTCATGAAGCAAGTCGGAAGTGTGTGGTTAAGGTCGATAATACATCATATCCAAGACAAATGTGGTTTGAAGTGTGATAAACTACCCACAACTTTGTATGAAGACAATGCAGCATGTATAGCTCAATTGAAGGGAGGATTCATAAAAGGAGATAAAACGAAGCATATTTCACCAATGTTATTCTTCACACATGATCTTCAAAAGAATGGTGATATCAATGTTCAACAGATTCGTTCAAGCGACAATATGGCTGATTTGTTCACAAAATCTCTACCAAAGTCAACCTTCAAGAAGCTAGTTCACAAGATCGGGATGCGAACACTTAAGGACATAAATTGATGTTCTTATCAGGGGGAGTTAATGCGCGTTGCACTCTTTTTCCCTTACAAGGTTTTGTCCCACCGGGTTTTCCTTGCGAGGTTTTTAACGGGCAACCAATAGGCGCATATTCAAACATGTGTACTCTTTTTCCTTACTTTAATTTTTCCCATTGGGTTTTGTTTTAAGGTTTTAACGAGGCACATCATTGAATAGACATTCAAGGGGGAGTGTTATAAATACACTTCTATTTTAGGTGAATGTCTTTAATTAGAGAGATTCTAGAGTCCTATTATTGGTAGCTAGATCATCCCACTCCCTACAAATAAAGGGGTCTTCTACCATTGTAATACACTCCTAACAATCTCTAAGTATCAATAAGAAGAACTCTCTCTACTCTTCTCTCTATTACTCTTGTTCTTGCATTATTGTTCTTGTCTTTTATATTATTTCATAACAATTTCAGTTTTTTTAAGAAAACTTAAAATTATTTACAGAATAATACAACGGCAACTCCCATCATATGAGACGGGTTCAAATCTAATTATGAAACCCAAAGGAAATTACTTCACTTCTCAAACATTCATCAAGTCAAAATCATATATTAACATGCTTAAAAGTAACTATGGAAAAAATATGGACCTGAACATTGAATCTAATATTTTACCGCTTTGAATTCCAAAACGAACATGACCATATGAACGAGCAAATCGACTTAACTTGACATCGAACGAAAACCCCCGCAGAATCAATCCGAACTTGACCCTATTTGAGATTCAACCAAAATGAAGGGGCGGAGATGAGTTATATAATAAATTTGAAGAATGAGTTTATTTTTCAAAAAATGGTGATCTACTCCCATGTGAAGAGGGGAAGCATTGAAAATTTTTTAAGAATGAAGGAGGCACCGGAATTCTTTTTTTAGGATTAGATTCTCTGCTCTTTTTCTTTCCTTTCTCTTACATCTCAATAGAGAATGATGACAGGGAGAATGGGGAATATGAGTGGAAGAAAAATGGGGGAAGTGGGAAGTGAGCGGAGAAAGTGGGGGAAGTGGAGTAAGTGGGGGAAATTAAAACCTGGTCAAAAATTAGGTGCTCCCAGCATGTCCTCTTTGTTTGGAACTATGAAGAGTTTTCAGGCAAAGACAAAGTGATCCATGTGACTAATTTTTTATCAAACCGTTATAAAAGATAGGGTGTAACTAAGTCCTGGTTTTTGACAGCTTACATATCCTGGGTTATAAGGAATCAGGTGGCGTGTAGTTCAAGGAAAAGGATGGAATACTGATTTAAGGAGTCGAGTGAGGTTTAATCGAGGATCCGATCCGTGATCCTGTTATTACATAAAGATCAAAATTAAAAAGACTAACTAAGCCTATTATCTACGAGTTATAAGATTCATATCTATGAGTCTTCTGAAGCTTGATCTTGAGTCTTGGTTGGTTCTTCATGCAGACTCTTATCTGAATCTTGATACTTGTTAGTTGCAGGTGTTGGTTCATTCTTCAGCTTCTCGGATCAAGGTGGGACATGTAAAGCTTATGACTTCAATTATGTCTTGAGCGGTCCACATCTTTTCCCGCTTCTGCACTTTGGATTTACTTCTTCTTCTTTTCTTCTTTTCTCTTATTCTGGATAAAGACTTCTTCTTTTGGTTGTCTCAAACCCACTGTATCGAGGTATAACCTGCTCAGACACCAAGACAAATAAACGAATGGAATTTTTCTATCCCAATTTTTACTAGAAAAATTTCGTGGGTTATTGGTAATAAAATTATAAACTACTTTTTTATTGAAAGCAATAAAAGTCATGATTGTGTATCCTTGAGAAAAAGAGATTACAGAGTAGAGACCTTATATCTAAATGAAATCAACAAGGGATTAGAGACCCTAGGTTTGAAAAATCACAAGGTTATGCTGGCATCAACTCAGGGATTTGGAGACCCTAGGATGGAAAAATTACCAGGTTATACAGTCATTAACGAGGGAGTCAGACCCTATGTAGGAAAATCATCAGCTAGGAAATGATGACCACATGTTGGAAAATATAGCTAGGGGTTGGTGTACCCTATATGGTAATGAAAAGTAACTAGGGGTTGGGGACATGTATTACTGAAAAAGGGTTGAATCTCGCTGGGTGAAAAAGTTCTACTGGGTTAAACTACAAAAAGCAAGCCTGGGCGAAGAGTACTTCTATCCGAAAAATATGAGCTGGATCCCCGTAGGTAGAAAAGTTGTACCTAGGTTAAGCTACAAAAACTAAGCATGGGCGAATAGTACTTCTACACGGAAATAGGAGCTAGATCCCTCTAGGCGAAAAGGTTCTAACCGAGTTAAGCTATGTAAAAATAACTTGAGCGAAGAGTACTTCTGCTGGAAATATGAGCTAGATCCCTATAGGTGAAACGGTTCTACCTGAGTTAAGCTATGTAAGACTAAGCTTGGGCGAAGAGTACTTCTACCTGAAAAATAGGAGCTTGATCCCCCTAGGTGAAAAGGTTCTACCTGGTTTAAGCTTATGAAAACTAAGCTTGGGCTAAAAGTATTTCTACCTGGAAATATGAGTTGGATCTCCCTAGGCGAAAGGGTTTTACCTAAGTTAAGCTGCGTAAAAACAACTTGAGCAAAGAGTACTTCTACCCGGAAGTATGTGATGAATCCCCCTAGGCGAAACGGTTCTACCTGAGTTAAGCTACGTAATACAACATGGGCAAAGAGTAGTACTACCCGGAACTATAAGATGGATATCTCGAGGTGACAAGGTTCTACCCGAGGTAAGCTATGTAAAATAACTTGAGTGAAGAGTACTTCTACCCAAAAATAGGAGCTGGATCCCCCTAGGCAAAATGGTTATACCTGGGTTAAGCTACATAAAACACCATAAGCGAAGAGTACTTTTACCCGTAACCATGAGCTACATCCTCATAGGCAAAAATGTTCTACCCGGGTTAAGCTATTTAAAACAACCTGAGTGAAGAGTACTTCTACCCGGAAATAGGAGATGGATCCCCTTCGGCGAAGAGGTTCTACCTGGGTTAAGCTACGAATACTAAACATGGGTGAAAAATACTTCTACCCAGAACTATGAGCTGGATCCCCCTGGGTGAAATAGTTCTACCCGAGTTAGCTACGTAAAACACCCTGATAGAAGAGTACTTATACCCGAAACTATGAGCTAGATCTCTTGAGGCAAAAAGGTTCTACCCAAGGTAAGCTATGTAAAACAACCTGAGCAAGGGTGCTTCTACTCGGAACTTTGAGCTGGATCCCCCTAGGAGAAAAGGTTTTACCTGGGTTAAACTACGTAAAACACCCCGAGCGAGGAATCCAAAAGGTTTTACTTGGGTTAAGCTACGTAAAACACCCTGAGCGAGGAATATTTCTACCATGAACTATAAGCAAGATCTCTCGAGGCGAAAAGGTTCTACTCGAGGTAAGATATATAAAACAACCTAAGCGAAGAGTACTTCTATCCGGAACTATGAGCTGGATCCCCCTAGGAGAAAAGGTTCTACCTTGGTTAATCTATAAAAATTATACCTGCACGAAAAGTACTTCTACTCGGAAATATGAGCTGGATCTCATATGCTGCGTAAAAATAACTTGAGGGAAGACTAATTCTAATCAGAATTAAGAGCTAGATCCCCCTAGGCGAAAATTTTCTGCTTGAGTTAAGGTTTGTAAAACAACCAAAGTCAAGAGTACTTCTACTCAGAACTAAGAGCTAGATCTCCCTAGGAGAGAAGGTTCTACTCGGGTTAAACAATGTAAAACAACCTGAGTGAAGGGTATTTCTACCCGAAAATAGGAGCTGAATTCCCCTAGGCAAAGAGGTTCTACCTAGGTTAAGCTACAAAAACTAAACATGGGCGAAAAGTACTTCTACCCAGAACTATGAGCTGGATCCCCCTAGGCGAAAAGATTTTACCTAGGTTAAGCTACATAAAACACCCCGAGCAAAGAGTACTTCTACTCGGAACTATGAGCTGGATCCCCTAGGTCAAAATGGTTCTACCGGAGTTAAGATACATAAAATAAGAGGTATGAATAGTAATGATGCATGCAGAAAATAAAAGAAAAATAAAGATTTTGAGGAACTTACCTTTGGTGAAATGCGTTCATTCAGAATCGCTTTTTTGCACTGCTTTGTTCCTACTTCAAACAAAGAAAAAGTTGTGAGTTTTCAAAGTGTTGCTTGGTTTGTGGACTTGATGCCCGGAGTAGTTTGATTCACGGCCACTGCTGTCGAAGAAATAATTCTGTCAGCATGGCAGCGAGACGTGTGGCTACTCTGTATTATTTTCTGGAGACCTTGGCTTTCAAATGTTGCCCCATCTATTTCATACCCAGATGTCCACGGTACAGCTACCCTTGTCTCTAAGGCAACACAATTTTTCTTTAAAAGAGTTGACTTGCACTCAGTATCAGTTTGTGTCCGTAGTGCTTATCAACTTTTCTTATGAAGCATGTCTTACTTATGCGGCTTTTCAGTTTCTTTGAAACACTTTGTTCGCCTTATTGAATGAGATCTCAGATGGATTCGTGCCTTCATCAATGCTATATATGCACTAAATTGTGCTCGATGTTACGGGGAAACTGTAGCCAGTTTTGCAGCTATTTCTTTGCTTCGATTTGATGTAGAGATTAGACTGAAGGGGACTCAAAGAAAGATTATGGGTAAAAATAAAATAATAATTGGAAGTGAAAAAGAACTGTTCTTAAACAAAAGGTGTCCCTTACGGAGAAAGGAATAGGGATACTTATTTGGAGGTATGTGCCGACTTTAAATGAGCCATTACATGCATTTTGGACTAGACGCTTGATCCGTCTGAGCTATCTAATTTTCAAAATATGCACAAATGTTCATCTTGAAATTGTCTTGGTTGTGCTCATGCCGGAGAATCGAAGACCCTCGTTCGACTAGTAGCGCCCTTTGTAGATTTTCGTTAACTAACCTCTCTCATTTGTCTACTAACCATCACCTTATGTGCCCATCCGGTTTTTCACCAATAAGATTCTTTCATTTCTCTGCTCACTGTCACCTTATAGCTCACATACGAGTTTTCACTGATAAGACTCTCTCATTTCTTTTTTATTTACTAAGATACTGCATGCAGGAGGTTTCCCAATGCCCTTGGTATGAGGACTTCAAACATTCTAAAATAATTAATCAGAAGTTCTTAAAAGGTAAAAAGGCGAAATGAACCTTGAACTGAATTATAACTTTTGGAACTATTTTTTCAGAAAAATCGTAAAATAAAACAAACTTCTGCCCTAGTTTTGGAGTATTGGGAATATGGAGTTTTCTTGTGAAGTGACCAAACCCAGGGTAAGGCTGCCTACGTATCCTTTGGGAATCAGGTCAGACGTAGTTCAATGACTTTGAAGATTCATTGTTTGACTATTTTTCTTTCTTTCTTCTTTAACAAGTACACAGGTTCTAGAAGGTGCAAAACAAAGAAGACAAATACAACTCAAAGGGGTTAACAAAAGAGTGACACATATTTGGAATAACGAGCAAATGATAGTCTTTTTCATCTCGATCTGAGAAAATCAATGCGTGAAAGTTCTACAATAGCCATATATTAGACATAATATCTTTTGACTGCATCTGCATTAATAGTCATATCTGGTACCCGTCCTTCTTCATCTACCAAGTGCAAGGCCCCTTTTTGTAACACTTTCTTGATGATGTAGGTTCCTTGCTAGTTCAGTCCAAACTTTCCTTTAGCTTCAACCTGGTACGGAAGGATGCGTTTCAAACCTAGCTGACCTACCTGAATCCGCCTTGGGCGCACTTTCTTACTGTTAACGCGTGCCATTCTTTGCTGGTATAACTGGCCAAAACACACTGCTGCTAGCTGTTTTTCATCGATCAACATCAGTTATTCTAATCGGGTCTTGAACCACTCAAAGTCTTCAATCTTTGATTCCACAATAATTCAGAGAGAGGGAATTTCGACTCCAGCTGGTATTACAGCTTCAGTTTCATATACAAGTAGATATGGAGTTGCAACAACAGATGTTTGAACGATCGTACGGTATCCCAAAAGAGCAAAAGGCAACTTTTCATGCCATTTCCTGGAACCTTGGATCATATTCCTAAGAATCTTCTTGATGTTCTTGTTTGCCTCTTTAACATCTCCATTGACTTTTTGCTGGAAAGGGGTAGAATGGTGATGCATGATTTTAAATTGTTCACATACCTCCTTTATCAAATGACTATGTAGATTGGCTGCATTGGCCGTGATAATAGTCTTTGGGATACCAAAGCGACCGATGATGTTGGAATGAACAAAGTCTAGCACTACTATCTTGGTGACTACTTTGAAAGTGACGGCCTCCACCCACTTGGTCAAGTAATCAATTGCAACAAAAATGAATCTACGCACATTTGAAGCTTTTGGCTCGATTGGTCCAATACCATCCATTCCCCAAGCAACGAAAGGCCAAGGAGAGGACATGGGATGCATCTCTAAATGAGGCGAATGGATCAGGTCACCATGAATCCGGCATTGGTTACACTTGCGAACAAAATTAAATCAATCTCGCTCCACAGTAAGGCAATAATACCCTGCCCGCAGGATTTTCTTCGCCAAAACATATCCATTCATGTGAGGTCCACATACCCCTGAATGCACCTCACTCATGATCCACTCTTATTTTGTGTCATCTATGCAGCTCAGCAAGTTTAAATCTAGGGTTCTCTTGTACAGAATTTCCCCATTCAAGAAGAAACCACTAGCGATCCGCCTTATAGTTATTTTTTTATCTTCTTTGGCATGCTCTGGATATTCTCTTGTTTTTCAGGAATCATTTTATGTCATGATACTATGGTTCACTATCTAGTTATGTCTCAATTATATTGCAGTAACCGTGTTGATTCTGAACTTGGATTTCTAGTAGATTAATATGAGTGTTGCCTTGATAAGGTAGCATTGAGGCTAAAGTAGCCAAGCCATTGTCTAGCTCGTTGTGAAACCTGGGAAAGTACCTGAACTCGATAGATTTGAATCTTTTGCTCAATTCTTGCACACACTGTCTATATGGAATACGCTTGATGTCTAGAGTCTCCCATTTGTCCTGGGCTTGCCGAATAAGCAAGTCGGAATCTCCCATAGCCAATAGTTCATGCACATCCATATCGATGGCCATTTTCCAACCCATGATACAAGCTTTGTATTCTGCCGTATTATAGAAGAACTGAAGTCGGGTTGTTACAGGGTAATGATGCCTAATAGGTGAGATGAGGATTGCCTCGATCCCAACTCCTTTGATATTGACGTAAATGGTTATAGTCTGGAACTACTTCCTCTATTGAGTTGACCTCTTCGTCTGGGAAGTATCATACCTCTTTTTTACTACACCCCTGTACAATAAATATGAGGGAGTTTTTTCAAACTTAAAGTAACAATCGAAACTGGATCATTTTATTAAAAATTTAGAATTTCCACTTTGGATAATTTTATGGTGTCCCAAGTCACCGGTTCGTATCCCAAATCGAGGAAAGATTGACAGTGTTCACAATTCGCGAATACAGAAAACCGGGTAAGGAATTTTATTAACTCGGGAGAAGGTGTTAGGCATTCCCGAGTTTTGTGGTTCTAGCACGATCACTCAACTGTTATAATTAGCCTTTTACCTGATTTTAGTACAAGTTTTAGCCTATGGTATATTTCAACTTTATAAATGCCTTTATTATTTTTAGGGAAGATTCAACGTCATATAAAACACGTCTTGAACCACATCACATAAATGCACCCGCGGTCCGCAACACATTTTATCTAACGTTGTTGAAATTTGGATTTGGGTCACATAAATGCACACCCGAGTTTAGGAAGGTAAATTATTATAGTAACATGCCTAAAGAGACTATGCATTCGCAACTTTGTGAGGGGCATGGAAAATTCAACTAAATGGCACGCCTCGAATTCTAAGGATTAAGGTATTAACTAAACGAGGGCCATGCATTTCAAGATTTTTGTTTGGCGCGGCACACCTCAACTCCAATTTTAAAGGAGATTCAAAACTAAACTTTCGAGGGTCATAAATTATACATTTGGCTAATATGGCACACTCTCAGCTAGTTAATTATGCCAATTAGGAAGCGACAAAGTTCTAGCTTAATCTAGTTATGTAATCAATCTTTTCTTGAAATTGAATTCAGGTCCTAGTCACAATCATACAACGAAGCAGTTGAGGAATTGATCACCCAAGTCAAAAACAAATTAAATAATAGCTAAACTGGATGCACGAATAGTGCATAGTATTGGGCTCAAAAGCAAGACCGTCTCTCAAACGAGGATCAGTCACACGCTAATGAGAAGGGAAGCTTGTCCCTTTGGGCTTGACATTGAGCCCCAAACATGGAAAACCATACAAAAGCGACTTAATTTTAGATCATACTAATTAACTAAGGGACATCAATTGAATAGATAATCCACACACAAATGTGACATTAAGGCTGTAATGAAATTGATTCAACAAAAGACTTCATACAAGGTTCATTTTAAATTAAACTTACTTGTATGATATTGAAATTCAAGCCAAAAAATGATTCAACAAAGGTATTCTATTTGAAATAAAAAAACTCGAACATCAAATTGATTAAACAAAAGCCAACACCTCCGTTACTCATGATTCCCCTATTATACCAACTTCCACATGAATTCGGTGTTGTTCTACCAAAACCTTGGTCCATTTGAAGAAGCAACTAATGGTAAATGCAGTGAACAAATCTAAACCTATAAGATAACCATTGAACTAGTTTAAATTACTCTAATCTCATACAAAACTTGATTATAACCCTTCATGAAAACTACCAGGCTATTCTTACACAAATCCAGATATTACCAACACTCTCTATAAACTTCCATACATACTTGGCAATCAACATATGAACCACAAACATGTATATTACACTCTTCAACATTCAAAGCAAATATAGAAGGAGAAATCAAAAAACAAAAGTAAGTAGCTTCAACAGAATAAGAAAGTCAGGCTTCGAGTTCAAAACGTCCTTTATTGATTTCAAGTTGAAACGAACACCTTTCACACACTTAAACACAGTTTGTCAATTTAGGTTTGAAGGGGTACCTGGAAATGAAAGGAAACAAGAAGTGAGGGATCAGCAGTAGCAATAGCAGAAGTTAGCCCCAGATTCAATCAATCAGATAGTGCAATTAACCTAGGAAGACCAATGGAGCATTAACCCAAACATCACACTTAAACCAACACTTTTATAAACACAAATTCAATCCATTTTAACCCCAGATAAATCATAAATTGCTTCAAAAATTGAAAACCTCAAGAATCACAGAAGAAATACAATGGAGTAGTGATTTAATGAAATTTTTCAGTTGTTTTTGATTTTTTCTGAATTTTTTATCCCTATTTTCTGACTTGAATGTCAAGTTATGATGCTTTTATTGGCAAGCTACTGTGACAGCCTAAAGGAAATCAGGTTTGCACTTTGCACCTTTTAATATTTTATTTTAGCTTAGAAAACCTTAGTCAATTTTTGTTTTTGCTCAAATACCCTTAGTTCAAATATCAGATTTTCATATAAGTCCTAAGGTCAGCTTCTAATAAGCTTCTCATTTCAATTACAGAAAGATTCCTACATGGATTCCCCAATTTACCCCTTAGGGTCCTATTATTTACCCTTCAATTGTTAACTTGGGTTAAGTTAAACCAAAGTCCAAATAAGCCAGCCTTTTAACTAGGTCCGTGGTGACCATAGTTACTATGAAAGACTTGAATACTCAGAAATATTCAATAAAACCAAAGAAAAAGAACAGATCCAAAACTGAAGGGCAAACTCAAACACTTCTGATTTTAGGCATGAATCAACTTTGAATGATCAAACTCAAAATTGCACTTGACAACTATGGATCAACAATCAAAAAAAGAAAATGAAACAAATAATACTGAACAAATGAAAACAGAAAATACTACATTTAATAAGATTAGTAAGAGAAATGAGGGGGGAAATCAGAAATTTAAAATATAAAACTTAAACAAAAATGGGCAAACAAACTCAGGGCACAACTATTAGCAATTGCGGGGGAAAACTAAAAATGAGCGGAAACAAGTACGAACAAACAAATTAACCTGAAGGGAAGAAGTTGGGTTCAAACTAATTTCAGTTAGAAGAATCAAATACACGGAAACGAGGAATAACAAGAGGTGGAACAACAAGAATGAACAAAAGACTAAGAGAAACTCACCGATTCAGGCTCGACCTTGACTGACCCTCTGATTTAGATATCCAGATAATGTCAATGGCTTATTCTTTGTCAGGAACAAGCAAAAGAACATTATTTCAAGACAAAATCGACCCTCAAACTCATGAGAAACTGGAACATCAACCTTGCATATAGATGTTTGGATTTGGCTTCCGCGACTCGAACTTCAGATTCAACATTCGACGAGTTCCAGATAGATTCGAGGAACCCATTACATATTGGAAAAGAGGGGACCATGGGGGTTTTATGGTATTAGTTTGGGGGTATTTTGCAATGGCGCCACCACAGAAGGAGAGGGTATTTTAGGGTGGCGGGCTCTAGGGTTGTGGAATTCTCTAAGGGTGAGAGACGGGAATGGAGGGGGAGGTGGAATTGGGCTGGGGGGTGGGATCAGGGGTTTGGACATATAAATATTAAGTATAACCCAGTTCCCGTCCATTGGATTAGAAGAACTCAACTGCTCAGATCAATGGCCATCAAAACGACGTCATTTGGCTCGTAAATGGGCGGACCTGGTAGTGGGATAAATTGGGCCGGTTTGGAGGGTGAATTTCATTGAACATGCTTGGGCTTGGGGAAGATTCAATTAATTTGGCCCAAAATTCTATTTCTTCATTCCCTTTTGAAATTTTCTTTTTTATTTGCACTTCTTTTCCTAATTTCTTTTATAGTACAATTAAAAATAAAACCTAAACTAATTCCTAATCAAATTATTCTATCAAATTACAATAACTAACTCTGAACAACTACCACAAGTAATTAAGAACCGAATTAAAAGAAAAAACTACTAAAGTTCGAAATTAAAAATAAATAGTGCAAAAATAACTATATATATTTTTTGTGATTTTTCCATTTCTTATAAAACAACTAATTTACTAAATCCAAAAACATAAAATTAAATCCTAATTGCAAATACAACACATTTCCATATTTTTCATTAATTAAACAAGATAAACATGCATAGACAAATGTAAACAATTAACAAAAAATACTACAAAAATTCACGAAACGAACAATGGGAAAAATTATTTTGTTTTGAATATATGGGAGTAATTCATATATGGAAAAAATCACGTGCTCACAGGAAGTATGTGCTAAGTGGCATGTACTCATCATCAACTGGATTCTCTGCGAAATGATCTGCCAATGCCTGTGATTTCATCGCGGTGCAAGTGACATAGACGATGTCGAACTCTGTGAGCAGGATTTGCCATTTTGCGATCCTACCAGTGGGCATTGGCTTTTGGAAGATGTATTTCAAAGGATCCATTCTGGATATGAGGTAAGTAATGTAGGCCAAAAGATAATATCTCAACTTCTGAGTGACTCAAGTCAAGGCACAACATGTCCTTTTCTAAAAGGGTGTACTTAACCTCATAATTGATGAACTTCTTGCTCAAATAATAGATTGCACGTTCTTTTTTGCTTGTTGCATCATGTTTCCCCAACACGCATCCAAAGGGATTATCCATCACTGATAGATATAAGAACAAAGGCCTACCAGGTTCAGGTGGACCAATAAAGAGGGTTTTGACAGATAATCTTTGATCATGTCAAAAGCTTTTCGGCAATCGTCCGTCCATCTGATAGCGTCATCCTTTTTCAGCAACTTAAAGATGGGCTCGCACGTGGTTGTGAGCTGACAATGAACCTAGCGATGTAGTTCAACCTCCTAAGCAAACTCGGGAGTTTTTTTTGTTCTTCGGGGGTGGCAGATAACGAATGGACTTTATCTTAGATGGATCCAATTTGATGCCTCTCCAGCTGACTATAAAATCGAGGAGTTTCCTAGATGGAACCCCAAGTGCATACTAGGCTAGATTAAGCTTAAGGTCATACATTTGAAGTCGTTTGAAGAACTTTTTCAAATCGCACACGTGATCAGCTTGTGTCTTTGATTTTATGATGACATCATCGACATATACTTCAATATCTTTGTGTATCATGTCATGAAAAATGGTGGTCTTGGCCATCATGTATGTTGCCCATGCATTCTTTAAACCGAATGGCATGACCCTGTAACAATAAGTACCCCATAGAGTGGTGAAAACGGTCTTTTCTGCATCATCTGCATCTATTAGAATTTGGTGGTACCCAACATAGCAATCCACGAATGATTGTATCTTAAGCTTTGCGCAATTATCTACAAGAATGTAGATGTTTGGAAAAGGAAAATTATCCTTTGGACTTGCTTTGTTCAGGTCCCTATAGTCAACACAGACTCTAGTTTTTCTATCCTTCTTTGGCACAGGAACAACATTTGCAACCCAGGTGGTGTATCGGACGGCTCTGACTATGTTGGCGTTCAGTTGCTTCATTACTTCCTCTTTGGTTTTTGCCACTCATGTCTGTTTTAAATTTTCGTTGCTTTTGTTGGATTGTTGGAAAATTAGGATACATAGGAAGCTTATGAACCACTAAATCACCACTTAAACCCGACATATCATCGTACGACCAAGCAAACACATCTCTGTATTCAAACAAAAGTTGGGAATCAAGGAATCTCTAATTTTTTGTTCAGTGTGAATGCTTATCTTCGTTTCTCTAACTTCTTCATGACTTCTGATATTGACTGGCCGATTTTGTTGAGGTTGGGCTTAGGCTTGTTTTCAAATTGTTCCAACTCTCTTTATACTTTCTCGACCACCTCATCTTCATCATAATCAACTTCTTGATGCATTATTTAAATAATAGGCAGATTTTTAAGATCTGGGCATAAATTCCGCATGCATGTCATGTTATCAAAGCTGGCATTAACAAAACTGAAATGGAAATAAAAATGACAGGAATTAGGAAAATGAAAAGATACAAAACTTAATAGGAAACTGAACTACATTTCATTGAATTCGAAAGGATAGAAGGGTTAAGATCAAAATAAAATAATCATACTGGGATGTTTGGATTACAACCCTGAAGGTAACCCAAAATACAAAAAGAAGTTGCAAAAGCACACTACCAAGACTTCTACCTTGTGGGGAGAGTAGTTGTTTTAGTTGTTGAGCATGGTGTCCGGGTCAATTAGTTGCATATCGGCATGACTAGTGCCTTCACCAGCCTGGATCATATTCACTTCAAAAAATATCTGGCTGAGTCCATGGCAAATTTCATCCATGTTTGCATGCGTCAAGGAATTTTAACCCTTTCGGAGTCGTGGCTTGACGAAAGTGTAGAAAATGTGAGGGATAGGCTGTTGCAAGACCCATACAAGATTTTTGTGATATTTGGCTTTGTTTTCGTCTGCTTGTTTTGGCCTAAAGCCTAATCCAAAAGTACAATGGTTACCGAATGGAGAAATAGGTTCCGAAATTCCTCGCATTGATTCCCCAAGCCTTTTCCTGGCTCCTAACCTTATCTCATCATAACTGCAGTCACCATTACAAATGTGGTGGAAAAACAAGGGATCCTGAATGGGCTTTCCTTCCTCGACATGGTCCACATCAACCACTTCAAAAGCCTGATAGATAATGAACTCCGAACCTTTCTTGGCCACAATACCGGGATTAACGGGTCTTTATAAATGGAATATTCGCCTTCCCCGTGAACAATAATTTCTTGCATGTCATGTTTAAATTTGAGAATCTAATGCAAGGTGGATGGAATAGCTCGGGTCGTATGGATCCATGGCCTTCTAGGAAGAATGTTATAAGAAGTGGCCATGTCCATTACTTGGAAAACAATCTCAAAGTCAACCGGCCCAATCGTCATGGTGAGGATGATCTCCCCAATGGTACCTTTTGCTGAGCCACCGAAAGCACGGATGTGAACATTGCTGGGTCAGATTTTGTCTGTATTGATCTTCATGCTTTGTAAGGTAGAGAGATGGCATACATCTACACTTGATCCTCTATCAACCATGACTCACTTTACATAATGCCCCTCACATTTGACCATCAAGTTCAAAGCCCTATTGTGACCGGCTCCCTCCTTATAAAGTTCATCATCAGCAAAGGAGATTCTATTCACCTCAAAAAATCTGTTGGCCATTTTCTCTAACTGATTCACTATAGTCTCCTCTGAGATATGTGCCTCGTTCAGGACCTTTATTAGTACACAAGCATGATCTTTGGAATGTATGAGTAGAGATAGTAGAGAGATTTGGGTAGGAATCTTTCTTAGCTCGTCAATGATTGAGTAATCGTGAACTTTCATCTTTTTCAAAACTCTTCAACCTCTACTTCAATGACTGGTTTCTTTATTGGCAATTGACCTTCTCTGATTTGCTTGGACTTCCTCAATTCTTCTGGAGAGTAACATCTCCCCAATCGAGTCAAACCTCCAGTTTCCCCCACTTCCTCTATGATTTCCTTGCCTTTGTAGGTCATCACATTTTTGTTGTGGTTCCAAGGAGTGATTTTTGTGTTTGTCACAGGGGGTTGCACGACAGGTTTGATTATGATTGGCTTTGTTATGCTATTCGTACCACCCTGATTCTACTTTGTATTAGGGTGGCCTCAAAGGACATACAACCTTGGGCTTGGAACATTGGAGCGAACTTCCAGCCTCGAGATTTATGGAACAAATAATGTTTCCTTGTATGAGCTCTGGGCGCCTTTCAAAATCAATGGCACGTCTCGGCTGGGACTTCCTTCCAGACCTGTTCTTTCTTGAATTGGACCCACTTCCATTTCTGCTCGACCGACCGGCTTGTATTTTTTATCTCGGCCAATCATTCCCATAAAATGAACATCATTGTGTGCTAGCAACGAGTTGTTTGTTACATTAGAAGGGTCCTCGCCATTTGTCACTACAATCATTTTTTTAGAAATGAGTCTTACATGGCTCTTTTCGAAGTCCAACACTCATCAGTGCTATGCCCGGGGCACCTGGATGATATCCACATATATCATTTGCTTGAAATCCATGTGAATCGGGATGTATATGGTAGGGAGCAATGGGTCCAATCATGCCTATTTGCTTCAGTTTCTGGAATAGACTAGAGTATGATTCGGCCAATGAAGTGAATTTTTCTGCTGGCCTCTGCTCTCGGCTATATCCTACCTGGGAGGAGCATTATAATTCTGCTGATGAGGTCTAGGGGCCCTTGGAGCTAGCGCCATACCTGCTGATTGGGAGGCCGAGCATATGATTGAGCATTGAACATTGTATATTGTGGTGGGACCACAGAGTATTGATGAATTGGCGAGGGATAGTAATGTTGAGGGTAGCTGGATTGTCCCTGTTGAACTTGCATATAAGGGTGTGATGCCCTTATTTCATCTTCCTTAGATCCCGAAACCATCATGGACCCTTCATCTCTCTTCTTTCTATTTGCCAAACTTCCTGAACCATTTTGGATAGCTTGGGTGGTGGACTTAAGAGCAGCTTGACTTACAATTGTACCAGTCTTGAGGCCATTTTCGACCATCTCCCCTATTTTGATTGCTTCTGAAAAAGGCCTACCCATTGCAGACGTCATGTTCTGAAAGTAATCAAGCTCTTGAGCCTCCAGAAAAATATTAAATCAACTTGTGGTTATCCATGGTGGCTTAACTCTAGCTGCTTACTCTCTCCACTTGATGGCATATTCCCTAAAGCTTTCAGTTGGCTTTTTCTTCATATTGGATGGAGAATTACGATTTGGTGAATATCAATGTTGTATTGGAATTATTTGACAAAGGCCTAGTTGATGTCGTCCCAAACATGCCAATGAAAGATATCCTGGTCAATGAACCATTTGAAGGCTACCACCACAAGACTTTCCCCATAATAGGCCATTAGCAACTCTTCTCTTCCTCCTGCACCCCTCAGCTGGTTGCTGTACTTTTTCAAGTGGGTCCATCATATTTCTCAAATTTTGGGGTCTTGAACCTTGGTGGCAAATGGATCTGAGGGAACATTCATAGATCACTGAATGAAACACTTTTGTGACCATCTAGTCCCTGTATATTCGTTACGCTATGCTCAAGAATTTTCATTTTCCTGGCCATCTCATCTGGCTCAACTGTCTTGGCAGGCTTTTCATTCTACACTGGTGACTCATATTGAGGAGCCTAATTGTACGGAGCCGAGATCCTGAAAGCAATTTGGAGAATAGTATTGGCCATCATAAGCATGATATGATGGCTCATTGTTAGCATGAGGTGGTGGATTGTTGTTTGGCCTCGTTACTGGAGGTGGTGGCGGAACTGTATATACCAGTGCGCCAGACATGAAGAGAGAGGTGTTCTTGACTGGTACTACAGGAGGCCACAAATTAGAGGTACCGGAGCAACATGGAGATTGTAGTTTGGCACATACCCTGGTGATAGAATGTGATTGCTCTCTACAAGGAGCGGTGGTTGAGTAGCCCGAGATACAGTGAAAGTTCCCTTAGAGTGATCTTGGGGTGGCGGTTGACCAGAAACCCAAGCCTGATATACATCTAACTGTTGTTGTCTCAATTTTCTTATTTCCTCTTACTCTTGCTCGACTGACTGACCTTGGGGATTGTCACTGATCAACTCAATTTCATCAATGTTATCTAATACTACCAGTCCCTTAGATCTTGTGAAGTAATGGTGTGTTGCTAGCTTCACCACGAACCAACTACCTTAAACATACTTTAAGAGACAACAAATGTGTTAGGGTTACACATTTTATAGATATGAATTACAAATAAAATTACATACTCCTAAAATCATTACCATTTCTAAAATGCTTTAGGAAGGTTTCATGTTTCATTCCGGCTTAATAAGTTGCTTCTTATTGGTGCTCTTATTTTCTTCTTTTTTTTTTTTATTTTTTTTGTTTTTGTAACTTCTCTCATTTTGATCCCTCATCTTAGATTCATTGAAAATATTTTGATTGAACCTTTTGTGGGTTGCCTACATATCATGTCGCCGCATGAATCAGATCATTACGTAATTCAGGGACATGACACATACACACACATATTTATATATATATATTTATATATATAGTACGAAGGAAACATCTTTTGGTTTATTTTTTATTTTTCTAAAAATATTTTTTGTTGATAATAAGAATTACATAAAGATAAACAATTAAACAAGACCAGATTTGACTCAAATAGACCTTTTAAGGTAAAAAATAAGACTCAAAACAACAAAAGGCTCTTTCAAACTCATGCATAACAAAAAGGAATAATAAAAAAGGACTATTAACTAAGGAAAGTTTGATCTCTACAGTAGAATCCACCTGCATCACTATAATCAAGGCGCTTGTTTCTGCGGCTGACCCCCAACATTGTAGTATATCCTGTCCAAATCTGCAAATATATGACAAACACAGTTAAATGATACTTCTACAAGCCGCTCACGTGTCATTCCCTGGCAACTCCTGCACGCTCTTGAGGTACATGTGGCTACCTCGAGGATCTTTCCCTCAACGTATTCCTGAGCCAAATGCAACTTTTGAATTTGGTGACCACGGGTCTCAACTAGATCCAGCAGATCAGGCTCGTGGTCCAAGGCCATATCTCTCTAGTGCCAAATTTCTAATGACTCCCCCTCTAACTGATTGATCATACTTTTGTGGTGATGTCTTTCTATTTCAAACTCCGCAATCTGACGCTCCTTGCTTGACTCAACTTCCCCCATATGATCCCTCAGACCTTGGATTAACGGGGCAAAACCTCTGCGCTCATGTTCGCGGACCACCTTGAACTGGACTTCTCTTTCGTCTTGTTGTTGAGCGGTAGTGATCACTTTTTTCTGCCTAATATGAGCCTTAAGTGATCGCCTCTCTTGTTCCCACCTAGCCTTTTCTTGCTCAAAATAAGCTCGTTGTACGTCCATGGCTGATCGGTTCCAACTCTGCACTACTAATAAGTAGCAAGAGAGGGTCGCAATAGCTTTTCCCGATTTTGGGTTGGGATTGAATCCACAGAGAGCTAGAATTGGAGTCAAGTATCTATCTAGTTTAGAATTGCGTTTGTGTTCTTAATTGATCTTATTTTCATTTTTGGGGTTTCTTTATGATTCTACTTTTATCAAACTATAAATACATTTAAATATTGCAAGTTGTATCTAATGGTTTAAAAGGCACTAGGATAGTGACATCCGCCTAGGTGGGAAATTGACGGGTACTTGAAACTAAGCCATATTTGACATGATTGGGGAATATGATATAATCGTTGCACTACTTTACCCACTCTACACCTGTTCGTGGTTCAAGTGATTTTGCCCAATTGACTTTCTCAAGATCAATTGGGTATGCAAATTTGCACAAGCAACTAGGGTTCAAGTTGGGTATTACTCTCTCGAGGTTTAACCCTTTAATTGGGACTATCAATCTCTTGAGTACATCCCAATTCCTTGGTGGATCAATTTCGGAGACTTAGGCTCTCTTTCTCAGGAAGAGCCCAAGTCAACAAATCACAAACTAGTGTTTGCAACCACTAATTCAGAAATAAACCATGAAATTGACCCAAACATCAAACACTCATACTCAATTTAACATTAAAATACAAGACCCATCCATTATGCACACTACGGTTGATCCACAACCCTAGATATGGGGTCTAGCTACTCATATTCAAAGAAAAAAAATAAGAAATAGATTAAGATAAACACATATTAATTAATTGCTAAGCTAAATACAAAAATTCAATGATGGAAAGTAAGTAAAAATGTCAAAAATGGCTAAGAAAAACCGTCTCACGAGCGCAACCTACGTATTACAATATCTGATACCCTAAATATGAAAAAAAGGGATATATTTATATGTAGCTGAAAAATCTTGATAAAAATGCCCTTGCGGGGTTAGTGCGTAAAGCACAAAATGAACCGTGGTCTGCACTGGGCTTTGGCCTTCAAAATTACCCTCTCTGAACTTGAGCTCCGTGGACCGCACAGAATGGACTGAGGCCGCGAAGGCTTCTAGCGCGATCCGTGTGAAATGGACTATGGACCGCAGAGGCTTGAAACCCTAAAAATCACCCTCTCTAAACCTTGGCACCGCGGACCGTAGAGAATAGACTGCGGCCACGTCGCCTTCAGTGCAGACCGCACAAAATGGTGTGTGGCCGCACTGCCTTGAAGCCTGAAATTTTCCCTATCTGAATCTCTCAGTGCAGACCGCTCGAAGAGATGTGCGGCCGCACTAGGCGTGTTTTGCCCGAGCTTGACTTGTTTTTTGGCACTTGTGCAAGTTTCACTCATTTTGAGCTGATCTTTGACATTTTGTCACTTTGTTGATCAAACCTGCAATCAAGCACAACTTGTGAGCTCTTTTCCGACAATTTTGTATGAATATTTGATCAAAACATAAGCAAGAAGGAGTATAAAATGCATCAAAACTCTATTTATCAATCCGGAAAACTTAAGCGTTTGCTTGTCGTCAAGCAAATAAAATAAGATCCACCCCTTATGAGAAAATACAAGAAATTTTCAGTTGTCCTAAAGCAATCTCAACTAGCATCAATTGGAACTAACAATTCCCCTCAATACAAATGAATCATTAACAGCATTTACTATTTGAAAAACCATGGATCAAGTGTGACACAAGAGCATCAAGAGTTGACTCAACACATCAAAGAACTCTTTCAATTACTTTGGTCATTGTGGAACCCCAAGTCACACATCCTCACCTCTCCCTAAGCAAACCTAACCTTTAGAATAGTGGCACGAAAAATGAAGTTTATAGGAATTCACTCCTCTCTCTCAAGAAAAAGTCACAAGTCCGGCTCTAGGTACTATATGCTTGCCCCTTATGTGAGTATCCACTAATGTAAACTTCATTCAAGTCAAGATTATATAGGGATTTTGCGTAGTTATTGTGAAGGCTTTTAGTTCAGGGTAGGAAATATTTTTGTAAGTGGGTTCCATATTCCCTTAAGAACTTCTTTTGATTCATTTGGCATCCATTTACTTGACTCTTCGAGTCATTTTTCACTTCTTTCTAAGGGGTTAGAGAGATACAATGTCACTCTTTCTTATGCATTTCAAACCTTTTCTCCTTTTTCAACTTTTCACACTTTTTATTCTTTGCTTTTCTTGAATCCCTTTTTATTCTTTTTCACATTGAACATTCTATTTGTCTTTTTGCTTTTCTTTCTTTTTCATTCCCTTTCCTTTTCTTCATTTTTGTGCCTTTTTTCCATTTTGTTGCAATCCTCGTCTCTCCCCCCAAACTTATACTTTTGCCATGAGCTAAAGGAAAGATTGGGTGCCAAGAGAGGGTATCTTTTAGAATGGGTATAGGCTTGTATCATGGTTCTTGAAAGAAAAAGGTCTAAGGCTCAAAAGGATTAACAAGGGATCTTATCATTGGTAGGCTATGGAATTGTTCAACCTATTATTTGGATCAAGGAGAGCCTATAGTCATGAATCAAGCCAACATTTACTTAGGATTTCGCCTCAACAAACACTCGGGGCAAGTTCTAGACCAATGGCTCGGGACATGGACTTGCAATTAAATTACTAACAACACATGCTAAGGGAACGCTAAAGACATAGAGTAGGGGGCCCACAAAGACCTTAGATACAATTGAGCACACAATGGTCCTGAAAACCCACTTGATGATTATCTGTCAACACAAGAGTGTCAAGGTCACTACTTTCACCATCCTAAACACAACAATTTGTTTTTGACCATGTGATCAAAGGCAAATGTGATAGGCCCAAGTGAAGCTTTGCTTGAGGCACCCTTAACTACTAATATAAAACACAAAAAGAAAAGTAGATTCAAACCCTTAAGAAGGTTGTCATTCTATTCATCATTGGGAAGTGCCACCCAGTTCACACAACACTCCACCTTTGGAAAGAACCATGGCATTAAGAAAACCAAAGGCTTATTGCAGTCTTTAAAAGAAAGAAGCAATGAATCACAAATAAGAAGCTTAAAAATGAAAAAAAATTCAGATTATAGAATGAATATATACAAGAGGGGAATTGAATATACAATGGAAGGGATGAATATATACAATGATGATAAACCTTTATATACATACTCAAAATGAAATAAAAATGCGATAAATGTAACGAAATATCAGAATTATATCTAGACAAAAGATAATAAGATAAAGAAAACATAAAAATGAATCAAATGTATATACAATAATCTAAAATAAATAGTAGGGCCTACCCCTCAAATGAAAGCTGGCATTGTCCCCAATGCCAACTGGTCTAGATAAGAACCAAAAATAAGAGAAAAAGGATATAGAAGACTCCCTAAGGCCTGTCTGTCTCCATCGGCTCATGTGTGGTCCATGGGTCTTCTTCGTGTTCGAGGACCTCAGACTAGTCCCTTATAGCCTGCTGCTCTGCTACTGGGACCTGAGCTTGGACCTTGACATGCTCTGAAACTGGTACATCGTGTGGCTCCCTTGATGATGTCTCTGGTGTGTGCGCCAATGGGATGATGGCATCATCAGCTCTAGAAATCATCCTCCTCCTCTTCGAAGGCCTCTGTGATTGCTCTGGCGGTGGATGAGCGGCTGGTATTGGGTCCTCAAGCAATAAGTCTAAAGGCATGTGATCTGCCTTTAGCCTGTCAACATCTGCACGCAGCTCTTTCACGGACCCCTTGGGAGCCCTTGTCTTCCTCATCTTCTTATGCTCCTTATCAAGCCCCTTTAGAGCCTTGGTATGTGAATCAACTGCCTTTGAGAGTGCTGCCTAAGTGTCGACGATCTTCTTCTGATTTTCAAGTATCTCCTTGAGCGTATCCTCTATCGACTGGGGCACCTGTGGAGATAGAGGAGTCAACTGTGCCTTTACAGTAGAGTTCAAGGTGGACAACTTGGATGAGGCAGTCTGCATCTAGTTATTTATGCTAATAAGGTCCTGGCTCAATCGGTGAGCAGTAATGGGATGGGCCCGGGAAGATGGGATCTCTGGTCCTATTGATGTAGAGGGACGGGAGGAGTGGCTGTAGATGTAGATGGACCGGGAGGGATATCTGTGGAAGTGGAGGTAGGCTAAGTAGGGGCTACTACCACAACTGGCTTTTCAGACTGGCCAGTTGGGGCAGTCGAAGAAGCTTTGAAGTTCTTTTTTTATGGGGTTGTCATCCCCCTGCATACTATACAAAGAAAAAGGGGCCTTTGCTTTGACTTTGACATCAAAAAGCCTCTTCTCTACCTACAAGTCCTAGAAGTACATTGTAAGGGTTCTGGGGAAAGGATAGTTCCGGTCATTCTCAGCACCCACTATAGAGATATAGGAAATCCCATTCCCCACGTTGATAGGGTACCCTATCATAATATAAGCCACTAGCACAGTCTGGGAAAGAGGAAGGATGTTGTCATGTGTCGTGGGGTCCAACTTGCTACACAAAAAGGTATCCCATTCCGGTGCCTCAAAGTTTAAGGTCTGTCTCAAGATTTTGACTCTAGTGGTCAACTAGTCAGGGGTGGTACCTAGGATTGCCAAGTACTATGCTAGCCATAAACGACCATCCTCTCCCGTTTCCAACTTCGCAAGTAAAGGGTCTCATCTTCCTCATTGAGGCCAAGGTATTCATTGAGGTACTTCCCTTCAAATAACACTTTCAAATTTCGAACCTTGGTCACTTTGGAGCCCTTTTTGATGTGCTCTACATTGCAATAAAACTCTTTGACCATGTGTTCGTTGGCATCTACACACTCATTTAAAAAATGCTCCCAGCCCGCTCTAGTCATAAATTATCTTTGCACATTAAGGTTGTGGGGTAAAATATCTCTATCAATGAAGCTCCTCTCCGGTATCAATTTTCTCACCTTCCACCACTCCCTAAATTTGTGGTGCGCCTCCTCGCTCATGTATCTATCTCTCCAAACCTCTGGCTTCCTTGTTCTATCTACACCCCCAACCTGTGGTTCACCTCCTTCAGCTACCTCCTCATCTTTCTCCTCTTCATCCTCTTCTCCTCCTCCACCCTCTCCGGATAAGGAAGTTGTGGGAGAGGTGAAGTATTCCCCATTACCTGCTGCTGAGCCCTCAGACAACTCAGAATCCATATTTGTTGGAGCTTGGGCAGTGGGTGATAGTGGATGAGTGTCTCTTAGCCTAGGTCTCTCCTGCTAGTCTTCTATGTACTCTGGCATGGAGTCTGAAGAAATTTCCCGTGATGGCTCATATTCACTCCCCGAGGAATGTGAAGCAACTCTATCAATAGCTTTGATCATCTTTCTTTTCTTATTAATGTTTTCCGGGCTTGGGGAGTGAGTCTTATCATTTTCTTTTTCCCTCCCCGGGAGGATTCACCTCTTTCGGGTTGTTTAGATCCTTTGCCCCATTGTTTTACCATTGTCTGCAAACACAATTCAAATAACTTGTTAGTATCACTAGGCTTAGATGAAATAGTGTTGTAGACATGAATGAAATTGTTGCATAAGTTTCCCAATGCGGACCGCACAAAATGGTAGTGCGGACGCAAAGGGTCCACCACAGACCGTAGAGAATTGACCGTGGTCCGTATATGTGTGGGTTTCAGAAAACACATCCTCTGTATCTCACCAGTGTGGATCGCACAAAATCAACCGTGGCCGCACTGGGATCACCGCGGACCACACAAAATCAACCGCGGTCCGCATAGAGTGCCCCGTTTTAGCACTAACTTAGGGTTCATGAAATTTTGCTTTTAAGTCCTATTTTTCACCTAATTAGTGTCCCTACATGGTTACCCATTTATTTTAACTATCTATGTCTATGTTTACCTAAAAATTCACAACCCTAATCAACTCTATGAAAGAGAATATGAGAGGAAAAGAAAAGAAAGAAAGAAGAACAACAATTTAAACAAAATTAACAAAATTAAAAAAGTAGAAAGAAGTGTAATGTTACAAGTGATGAGATGAAATGGGCTAATTAGTTCCAGAAGTTAATTACGAGCAAAAGAAGCTATGAACCATGCTTTTTCTTAGTCTGAGAGTGAAAGGTTCGAAAGGGTAAAAGGAGGCCCTCAGAGACTACTTATAGAAAAAGTCCTAGGGCCCATTCTCACCTACTAGTGCGGATCGCACAAAATCGACCGCGGTCCCAAGAAACGCCTGATTTAACGTCACGGCACGACGCGGGTTACCATTACATCATTTGAAATGAATAAGTGCCACCACATGGCTATCTTCAATTTTCCCAAGATAATTCGTGACCCGGTGCCTATTCACTCTAAACACTTCACCACTTTTTTTCTTTATATCAAGATCACCAAATGGGGTCACACACACTACTTCAAATGGCCCGCTCCATTTTGACTTGAGCTTTCCCGGGAACAACCTTAGCCTAGAGTAAAATAAAAGCACCAAATCCCCCACCTTGAACTCTTTGCCCCGATTATACTTGTTGTTAAGGTATTTCATTTTATCCTTATACAGGGATGAACAAGAGTAGGCATGGAATCTAAATTCGTCAAGCTCATTCAGTTGCTCCACCTGGAGATTAGCAGCTACATTCCACTCAAGGTTCAACTTTTTCAAGGCCCACATGGCCCTATCCTCTAAATCAACCAGTAGATGGAAAGTTTTCCCAAACACCAACCGATATGGAGACATACCAATCAGATACGTATAAGTAATCCTATACGCCTATAGAGCGTCATCGAACTTCTTTGACAAATCGGTCCTATTTGCATTTACCGTCTTTGACAATATGCTTTTGATTTCCCTGTTGGAGACTTCAACTTGTCCACTTTCTTGAGGATGATAGGGGGTAGAAACTTTGTGGTCGACACCAAAATTTGAAAGCAAAGTGTTAAAGGCCCTATTGTAAAAATGAGACCCCTCATCATTTATGATTGCTCTCGGCGTACCAAACCTTGTAAAAATGATTTTCTTAACAAATGCCCCAATAATTCGGGCCTTATTGTTGGGCAAAGCCAGAACTTCAACTCACTTTGAAAAATAATCCACCACCACAAGAATTTAAGTGTTTCCGCTAGAGCTAACAAATGAGCCCATGAAATCAATGCCCCATGCATCAAAAATATCAACCACAAGAATGGTATTGAGAGGCATCTCATCTTTCTTCGAAATTCCTCCGGCTTTTTGGCACTTGTCGCATATCTTCACAAAATCACCTGCATCTTTGAACAAAGTTGGCCAATAAAACCCACAACTAAGAACTTTAGAAGCTGTCCTCGCCCCGCCATGATGGCCATCATAGGGGGAGGAATGACAAGCCTCCAAAATACTCAATTGCTCTTCTTCCGTGACACACCTTTGGATCATACCATCCGTGCAAATCTTGAACAAGTACGGCTCATCCCAACAGAAGTCCAAATTATCTCACTTGAGCTTCTTCCTTTGGTTAGAAGAGAGCTCACACAGGATTATTCCGATCACAAAGTAATTAGCAACATCGGAAAACCATGACATATCATTCATTGACACCGAAAGGAGTTATTTCTGGGGAAATGAATCATTGAGCTATAGGCCATCACAAGGCCTCCCCTCCTCCTCCAAAAGGGATAAGTGGTCTGCCACTTGTCTCTCACTACCTTTTCGATCCATAATTTCTAGATCAAACTCTTGAAGTAATAACACCCAGCATCAACCTTTCTTTGGAGTCTTTCTTTTTCATCAAGGACCTATGGTCGGCATGATTGGCGTGCACTATGACTTTGGCCCCCATAAGATACGGCCGAAGCTTTTCCATTGCAAAAACTATAGCCAACAACGTCCTTCTCAATAACAGTGTAGTTTTTTAAAGCCTCATTCATGGTCTTGCTTGAGTAGTACACCGAATGAAACATTTTATTAACACGTTGACCCAACACCGTTCCGACCACAACATTTCTAGCATTGCATATGAGCTCAAAGGGCAAGCTCCAATTAGGCACGGTAATGATAAGAGTGGTGGTCAACTTATTCTTGAGAAGTTCAAAGGCCTCCATGCATTTCTCATCAAACACGAACTTAGCATATTTCTCTAGCAGCTTGCACAAGGGGTTAACTACCTTCGGAAAATCTTTAATGAACCTCCTGTAGAATCCTGCGTGCCTAAGAAAACTTCTAACTCCTTTAACGGTGATAGGGGAAGGGAGCCTTGAAATCACATCAATCTTTGATTTATCAACCTCAATACCATATTTCAAAATTTTATGCCCAAGTACAATTCCTTCTTCCACCATGAAGTGGCATTTCTCCCAATTTAGAACGAGATTAGCTTCTTCATACCGAGCCAAAACTTTATCAAGGCTCTTCAAGCATGAATCAAAGGAATACCCCACAATTCTAAATCTTCCATGAACACCTCCAAAATTTCCTCCACCATATCATTGAAAATAGCCATCATACACCGTTGAAGTATAGCTGGTGCATTGCACAACCCAAAAGGCATGCGAGAGGAAGTAAAGGTTCCATAAGGACAAGTGAATATGGTCTTTTCTTGGTCTTCCAGAGCAATCAATATTTGTTTATAGCCAGAATATCCATCCAATAATAAATAAAAAGCACGCCCAGCAAGTCGGTCTAGCATCTGATCAAGGAATGACAAATTAAAGGGATCATTGCGGGTCAATTTGTTCAATTTGCGGTAGTCCATGCAAACCTGCCAACCTCTGACTGTTCTGGTAGTAATCAACTCATTCTAAGAATTTATCACCATGGCCATGCCACCCTACTTTGGTACACATTGCACTGGACAAGTCCAAGAGCTGTCAGAAATGAGGTACATAACCCCGGTATCCAACCACTTGATCACCTATTTTTTGACCACTTCTTGTATCGCCTTATTAAATCTTCTTTGATGCTCCAAGGAAGGTTTTTCATCATCCTCCAAGATAATTTTGTGCATGCAGAATGTAAGGCTTATTCCCCGAATGTCAGCCAAAGTCCATCCAATTACCTTTCTCTGCTTTTGAAGCACCGCCAATATTGCGTCAACCTGCAAGTTAGTAAGGCAAGAAGAAAGAATAACTGGTAAAGTAGAATTTGATTCTAAGAACTCGTACCTAAGGTGTGGAGGTAGTGGTTTCAGATCCAACATCGGTGGCTCCTCAATTGATGGTTTTGTTGGTAGAGTTTTCCGGTTTTCAAGATCCAAAGACAATTTTATAGGCTCGTAGGAATACGAGCCCATCCCATGTAAAGCATTCAAGCACTCCACTCTACTAGCATCATCAATGACATCAAGATTTAATATCACGACCCCAAGGGGATCCTCCACATTGATCATAACAATAGTGTCATCCACGATCGCAGTTGTGACAATGTCAACAAATGAGTACACCTCGGTGCTATTGGGTTGCTTCATAGACTTGCACACATGAAAGACAACTTTCATCACCCACCCAGAAAGTGAATTCCCCTGCTTCCACATCTACCGATGCCTTTCTTGTAGCTAGGAAAGATCTACCCAAGATAATAGGAACTTCGTAGTCCACCTCACAATCCAAAATCACAAAGTCGCTGGCAAGATAAATTTGTCCACCCGTGACAAGCACGTCATCAACAATACCCAAAGGTCACTTCATTGATCGATCCTCCATTTTCAATCTCATGGAAGTTAGTCGTGGTGTCCCAATACCCAATATCCTGAAACCGAGTAGGGCATCAAATTGATACTTGCCCCTAGATCACATAAACCCTTAGCAAAGTTCGCACTCCCAACAATGCAATGGATTGTGAAAGCACCAGGATCCTCTAACTTTGGAGCCATTGAATGTACTATAGCACTAACTTGGTGGGTCATCTTGATAGTTTCACAATCCATGGATCTTTTATTTGTCACCAAATATTTCCTGAATTTGGCATATCCAGGCGTTTGCTCAAAAGCCTCCACCAAAGGCACATTGATGGATAAGATCTTCATCATGTCTATGAACTTTTTGAACTGATTATCATTTTTCTGCTTTTCTAGCCTTTGAGGATAAGGTGGAGGTGGTATAGGCAAGGGTGCCTTGACTTTTGGAACAACCGGCTCCGTCATGTCAATCACGTGTTCCCTAGACGGGTTCACGTCATCTTGAGTTTCCACCACTCCTCTTTAATCTTAATCTTCACTTCATTGTTCACATTATCATCAACCGCATCTTCAACTACTAAAGGAACTTCTTCTTGCAACTCAACATCATCATTCATAACTTGCTTTTGTTTCGAGACATTCACATCACCGCCTCTCCCACTTCTTGTCGTAACCGCCATGACATGACTGTTCCCACCTTTTGGATTTACTATCCTATTACTTGGTAGAGCACCCTTCGGGTGAGTATTCAATGTTTGAGAGATTTAGCCTAGTTGTACCTCCAAATTTCGAACGGAAGTATTGAGAGAAGACAATTGAGCATCCGAATCCGCGTTCTTCTTCGTCATTTGTTCGAACATCATTTCAATTCTACCCATATCATTTCTAGAAGAACTCAGACCTTGAGAAAGAAAAGGTGGTGGATTGTTTGGTTGTTGGTACATTGGGGCCTTTGAAAGCCTTGCCCCTAGTTTCCTTGGTTCCCATTGTTCAGTCCACCTTGATTGTTATTGTTGCCCCAATTGTATTGTTACCATTCCAATTCCCTTGGTTAGTTTCTTTGATTGTTGTTCTGATGTCCCTAGTTGTTGTTTTGGTTGTTGTTCCCCAATTACCACTGTTTTGTTGTTGATTGCCCCAATTGCCTTGATATCTCCACTGTTGTTGGTTTGAAGAGTTGCCTCTTTGGCCTTAAAAATTGTTCACATATTGCACCTCTTCATTTTCCTCATCATAGCTATCATTTTGAAACCCATCACAATCATCATCAAATTGCTCAGAATTTCCTTGATTTTGTTGCCTTATCTTGTTGACAAGCATATTAACACCATCCATGGCATTCACTTGGTGAAGATTTTGGACTTGTTGTAACTGTGCCTTAACCAATTAGTTCATAGTATTTTTCAACTTCGCTATAGCTCTCCCATGGTCATGTAATTCCTTATGCAAATGAATAATCATAGGGTCTCCTTAAGGAACATTGGCTTTACTTTTCCATGCGGAGGATGTATCTTCCATATCATCAAGTACGGTATGGCACAAGCTTCATCATACGTCAATTTCACAAAATTACCCCCGGCCAATTGGTTCACTATGCATTGATTTGTAGTATTGATGCCCGGTAGAAAGTTTTTTGCAACATATTCTTCGTCATGTCATTATTGGGGCATTCCTTCACCATCATTCCCCAGCAACTGCGCCAAAAAGTGATCGTTTCCAACTCCGCACTACTAATAGGTAGCAAGAGAGGGTCGCAATATTTTACCCGATTTTGGTTCAAGATCGAATCCACAAAGAGCTAGACTTGGAGTCAAGTATCTATCTATTTTAGAATTGCGTGTGTGTTCTTAATTGATCTTCTTATCATTTTTGGGTTTTCTTTATGATTCTACTTTTATCAAACTACAAATTGTAAATTAAGCTAAGAGTTAATTATTGCAAGTTGTATCTAATGGTTTAAAAGGCACTAGGGTAGTGACATCCGCCTAGGTGAGCAATTGATGGGTACTTGAAACTTAAGGCATAATTGACATGATTGAGGAATATGATATAACCATTGCACTACTTTACCCACTCTACATCTCTCGAAGGTTCAAGTGATTTTTCCTGATTGACTTTCTCAAGACCAATTGGGTATGCAAATTTGCACAAGAAACTAGGGTCCAAGTCGAGTATTACTCTTTCTAGGTTTAAATCTTTAATTGGGACTATCAATCTCTTGAGTACATCCCAATTCCTTGTTGGATCAATTTCGGAGACTTAGGCTCTCTTTCTCAAGAAGAGTCCAAGTCAACTGAGCACAAACTAGTGTTTACCCACTAATTTAGAAATAAACCATGAAATTGACCCAAATATCAAATACCCATAGCCAATTTTGCCTTAAAATACAAGACTCATAAATTACCTACACTAGGGTTGAGCCACAACCCTAACGATAGGGTCTAGCTACTCATATTAAAAGAAAAAAAATAAGAAATAGTTGAAGATAAACACATATTAATTAATGGCTAAGCTAAATACAAATATTCAATGATGGAAAGTAAGTAAAAATGCCCAAAATGGCTAAGAAAAGTCGTCTCACGAGCGCAGCTAATGTATTACAATATCTTATACCCTAAAAATAAAAAAAGGATCTATTTATACTAAGCTAAAAAATCTGTAAAAAAATGCCCCTGCAAAGTTAGTGCAAACCACACAAAATGGACAGTAGTCCGCACTGGCTTTGGCCTTCAAAATTACCCTCTCTGAACTTGGGCTCCGCGGATCGCGTAGAATGAACTGCAACTGCAGAGGCTTCTAGTGCGATCTGCGTGAAATGGACTGCAGACCGCGGAGGCTTGAAATCCTGAAAATCACCCTCTCTAAATCTTGGCACCGCGAACAGTAGATAATGGACTGGGGCCGCGTTGCCTTCAGTGCGGACCGCATAAAATGGTGTGTGACTGGACTGCCTTAAAGCCTAAAATTTATTCTCTCTGAATCTCCCAGTGCGGACAGCACAAAGTGGTGTGTGGCCGCACTAGGCATGTTCTGCATGAGCTTGCCTTGTTTTTTGGCACTTGTGCAAGTTTCACTCCTTTTGAGTCGATCTTTGACATTTTGTTACTTCATTGTTCAAACCTGCAATCAAGCACAACTTTTGAGCCTTTTGGGGTTATTTTGTACGAATGTTTGGTCAAAGCAAAAGCAAGAGGGGTATAAAATGTGTCAAAATCCCTATTTATCAATGGCTACCTCTAAATTGCTTTTATCTTCCTGGAAAGTGTCTGTACGGGATTGGAACTCTAGTTCCACTTCCTTTCCAATTTTTCTAACTCTAGCCTTGAACTCCTCCTCCCAATCAATTGCATGTCGTATTGATCTTTCTGGCCTTTGCTCCGGGATAGCCTAGTTATGAAACCACTCAAGGTATGCGAAGCTTACCTCCCCATGCTCACGATCAGCTATCATCTCGTCTAGATCATAAAATCAACCACCAAACAAAACCTTCTGTGCATATGACTCTCTTGGAGGTTCCTCTCCCTTGAATTCCCACACGAATGGATGCATGTCCTCGATCGGGGGGCCTCTTTTGTTCTTTCCCTAGATGGCACATGATGTGTAGGGGTGCGTAGGGTTAGAAACCGCTGAAACCCATCAGTATAAAGAACGGGCGATACACCGACATATGCATGACCCTAGCAGAAGGGAACAAATAATAGTTTCAAGTGATTCTATTACCACTCAATGAACCAAGTACTTTCCGCCAGGCCCTCACCCCCTCTAGAAGATTATAACTTGTAGCTCTGTCTGGGTGACATCCAATATAATTTAGCCAATTATCATTGAATTTTACTACTATTGGATGATTATAAAGGTGATCTATGAACCACATATGCAGCGAGATGTTGCATCCTCGAAACAATCTTCTCCTTCTTGGAAACGGGTCAAAGCTTGAAAAATATCTCCCAAAATTATGGGAAGAATGGTATGATCCTCGCTATTTTGCAAATACGAGACTACCACAACCAATCAAATTTTGATGCACCCATCACGCTCTGGAAAGTCCATGATCCGTAGAAATGATACCATGAAAGTGAAGATTCTCAACTCCCTCCAAGAGTCGTAACTCAACTGTTTGACGAATTCTATGCTCGAGAAGTTTTCAAACCCTTTCTCGTCCCCAAACCTATTATAAAGATATTACAACGGAAGTCAACCTTCGTTTTAAAAAAACCAATGGAATTCGATGAAAGCATAACATCTTTAAAAAGTTATTCACACCAACTTTTCTAGGAGCACCAGGCTTTTTCCTTCGAAGGTCTCTCCCCAATCCGGTGAACCCACCTAATTCTTCCAATGTCGGCGTCATTTCACAATCTTTGAACTTGAAAACATTGTTGACGGGTTCCCAAAATCCCACTAGAGCCTCAATAATCTCTGTTAGGCTTAATTCCCCTGATGTTTGTGAGGAACTTGAGGTGCTTAAATACTTGATTCTGTTCCTATGTAGAAAAACTAAACCACCAATTATAGAGATTATTCGGGGTCTTTTCTCTGGTCAAGAACATAGGACGTGTCTCGTCCCTCATCCTTTCTGAATCTTTCTTTGTGAAGAATTCGTTGTACCTAAGCATAAGATAAAAAGGGCGAGGACTTACCTAAACTATATGTAAATTTTTCTTTGAGAGAATTGTTGAAAGAAGACTTCTAAAGAGTAAGAAATGTTCTTTTTTTTTTGTTTTTTTTTTGTGAGAAATTTTAAAAAAAAAAGACTTCTAAAGAAGAAATAAATTACTATTTGAATTTTTTATTTGTTTATTTTTTTATTGGAAAGTACTTCTAAAAAAAGGTAGAAAATATCTTTTGGATTTTGTTTGATTTTTTTTTTTGATTGAAATACTTATAGAAAATATTTTTGAACTTTTTATGTTGCCTCTTAATTTTCGAAAGAGGAACTTTCAAGAAAATATTTTTGATTTCTGAGTTTTTTTATTAATAAGAAATTACAAAAGTACTTCTAAAGAAAACGAAAATATTTTTGGACTTAACATTCGTGAGGCATATTACTATTCCTTTTGGTATAAATTATAAACGTTAACATGCATGTTTACCGTCCATATCACATATTGCATTGGGCGAAAAACATATGCAAGAAGTAGCATTGTTTTAACGTACCATATCACATATATTGCAATGCATAAACTACTGAAACTTCTGATTACCTGAGAGATATATATACTCAAGTCAATTTGTTAATGATAAGGGGAGATAAACACAAAGTTGAAGATGGGATTCTAGCTAGCGTTTGACTAAGACATTATTAATAAAGACAATTCGTGATTAATAACACCCATTTTCGTAGACTTGTTTCTCTAAATTGCTGGTGAAGATAGCAATTAAAAGCTTATGTTATAGAGGTTGGTGCATACAAAGTGTAATAATATAATGTAAGCTACTTTAGCAAGGAAAAACTGCTTATTCACCAACTAATATTAGGGAACAAGCGCCTCAATTTGATTGTACAACTTCTTTTGAAAAAATTAACATTCTATAGTCGCCCCCAACAATATTAGCATCTTAATGTATATGGTTTTATATATTAATATATAATATACGTATAATATACAAATCTAATTATACTATCCCCTCCGTTCACTTTTAGCTATTCATTTTTATTTTGCACTCCCTTTGAAAAAAATGAAGTATGTATTTTATAATTTTATCAATAATAATAATGATAGCATTTTCAAAAGTCTTGAGAAATGATTTACGGAATGAGTATTTAGTAATAAGGGTAAATTAAGACCTCAAAAAAATATCTTTCCTTGATTTAGTATAATGGACAAGTAAAAGTAAAAAATATATTTTTAGTATAGTGAACAAGTAAAAGTGAACGGATAGAGTACATAATAATTACTCCCTCTGTTTCAATTTAAAGGATATTATCTTATTAGTCAGTTTCAAAAAAGAATGACACATTTCTATATTTGGGAACAACTTAATTTTAAACTTTTTATTTTACCCAGTTTACCCTTAATGTTATAGCCATACAAATGTCATGACCCTACAAAGCTTTTGCCCGTTAAGTTTTTAAGATTAAATGTTTCAAAAGTTTTTTTTTTAATTAAATTTTATGTCAAGTCAAACTATATCATCTAAACTGAAACGGATGAAGTATATGTTTTTTTGTATATTTAGCTCGCAAATATAATTACTTTTGGCCGACCGAACAAATATGTCAAAAGCCCAAGGACCCAACAGCCACTCCCCCACCCCCGCGCCTTTTTTTCTGGACAAAACCCAGTACAGATTTTCATTCTTTCAATCGAGAAAAAGACTCGCATATATGGTTTGATACTGCATGTAATAAGGGAATGCAGACTTTCTTTCTAGTTAACGTACAACTCAAAGTGAAGTTATGCATTAAAGTGATAAAGCAACCATTCTAAAATAATTTATATAATCTTGTTAACTGAGAGATATAGTTAAGTCAATTTAACATTGATTATATAAGGGAATTGAAATAGACACTAGGTGAAAGGTATTCTATCTTTTGATTTTGTCTTTACATTGGAGCAGCTAAAGAAGACCTCCAATTTGTGGCTTATACCATTAGACAAATTGCTTGTGAAGAAAGCAACAAAAAATTGGTAACGTTATAGAATTTGGTGCCTCTAAAAGTCTAATTTACTTAAACTTGACTGGTGACTTGTTTGTTTCACCAACCCTAACATACTAGAATTAATGGACAAGTACCTTAATTTGATAGTACAACTTTTGCTTTCGATAAACCTTGTCCTACATGTGTAGTACCATTATTTTAATCCAACAAAAAAACCTGAAAAGGTTGTTTGGTAGTGCATGCAATTTGGAAATGCCGACTTTTTTTTTAAGTTAGCGTACAACTCAAATCTAAATTGAAAGTGAACTGCATAATAAAGTGATAAAACTACCATTTGATGTAAGTAGGAAAGATGTGTAGGGGAGCTTATGTTTTTGTCATATAAAATCGTAAGTTACAAATGAAATCCATAGTTGTTGTCCTACATAAGTGTGATAAATGAAATCCTAAGTTTTTGTCACACGGGAGAGTATGCAATTGACCACCCTTCAATGTATATGCAAGTAACAAATTAAACAACCCCCACCACCCACCACTCCTCCGAAAAAAACAAAGTCGTATTTAGATTAATAAAAATGGAGATGCAGGGGATCGAACCCTGTACCTCTCGCATGCAAAGCAAGCGCTCTACCATTTGAGCTACATCCCCATGTTCTGACAGTTCAATAAAATATTTGATAGACAATGTTTATGGGTTAAAGCGTTCCATTTACGCTTCCGGTATACATTTGTGATTAAGGCAAACGTTTTATAACTTTATCCGCTTGCAAATACAAAGGATCATTCATGTCTTCACCATCAACATCAAAATGTGTTACACCATCTTTTTCAGTTTATGTGAACCTATTTCCTTTTTGGTCTGTCCAAAAAGAATGACTCCTTTCTAAATTTAGTAATAATTTAGTTTAAACATACAATTCTACCTTTAATGAGAAGTTTTTATAACCACACAAATGCTCTAGAACCCTTTTTAACTTGTTTAGGACTATAAATTTCAAAAGTCTTAATTTTTTAAAACTTCATGTACAGTCAAATAAGTTCACATAACTGAAACAAAAAAGAGTATCTTTTTCTAAGATGGTGTTACAAAACTTAGCTCAAAGTAACAAATAAAAAGATAGACAACAAAGTAGAGAGAAATAGAGAAGAGAATATATTTCTTCTATGTATCCAAGTGTATTACAAAATGATTTCTCATCCTCTATTTATAGTACTACATAGAGGTATACTAAAAGAATTCCATAAATATGTCATTAAGCTTTTGAGATCATGGAGGAAGATCATGGGGGAGATCATGGAGGTGTGGGAGTTACAACCATAAGTATTGGAGTAGTGGGAGTTATGGAGATAATGGATAAAAGTAGTGGGTGTTATAGGAGTTATGGACATCCACCATAATCTAATATTTCATAACACTCCCCTTTGGATATCCAAAGATAATGTGCCTCATTAAAACCTTAACTAAAATAAAACCCAATGGGAAAAAAATTCTAGAAAAGGAAAAAGAGTACACATATCTAACAAAATGCATTTTTGTTGCCTCGTTAAAAACCTTGCAAGGAAAACCCAGTGGGACAAAACCTTGTAAGGGAAAAAGAGTGCAACGCGCATTAACTCCCCCTGAAAAGAGCATCAATTCACATCCTTGAGCCTTCGCATTCCAATCTTGTGTACCAGCTTCTTGAAGGTTGACGTTGGTAGAGATTTTGTGAACAAATCAGCCATATTATTACTTGAACGAATCTGTTGCACATTGATATCACCATTCTTTTGAAGATCATGTGTGAAAAATAACTTTGGTGAAATATGCTTTGTTCTATCTCCTTTTATGAATCCTCCCTTCAATTGGGCTATGCATGCTGCATTGTCTTCATACAAAATCGTGGGTAGTTTGTCACATTTTAAACCACATTTGTCTCGAATATGATGTAGACCTCAACCACACACACTCTCGACTTGCTTCATGAATAGCGATTATCTCAGCACGATTAGATGAAGTAGCCACAATTGATTGCTTAGTCGATCGCCAAGATATGGCAGTGCCTCCACAGATAAACACATAACCTGTTTGAGATCGAGCCTTGTGTGGGTCAGATAAATATCCAGCATCAGCATAACCAACAAGATCAGGACTGCAATTATTGCTATAAAATAAGCCCATATCGGTAGTCCCTTTTAGTTACCGCAATATATGTTTGATTCTATTGCAATGTCTCCTTGTGAGAGCAGAGTTATATCTTGCTAAGACATTAACTGAAAAAGTTATGTCAGGCCTTGTAGTATTTGCAAGATACATTAGTGCGCCAATTGCACTAAGATATGGTACTCCGGGACCAAGTAGCTCTTCATTCTTTTCTTGCGGTCGGAATGGATCCTTATTTACATCAAGTGATCGAACAACCATCGGAGTACTTAAAGGATATGCTCCATCCATGTAAAATCGTTTCAATACCTTTTCTATATAGGCAGATTGATGAACAAAAATTCTGTTTGCCAAATATTCAATTTGCAAACCAAGACATAATTTTGTCTTTCCGAGATCTTTCATCTCGAATTCCTTCTTTAAATAATCAATTGCCTTTTGAAGTTCTATGGGAGTTCCAATAATGATAATGTCATCGACATACACGGCAAGTACAACAAATTCCGATGTTGTTTTCTTTATAAAAACACATGGGCAAATGGCATCATTTATATAGCCTTCCTTTAATAAATACTCACTAAGACGATTATACCACATTCGTCCTGATTGCTTTAGACCATACAAAGATCTTTGCAATTTGATTGAAAACATTTCCCGGGACTTTGAATTATGAGTGTTTGGCATTTTGAATCCATCGGGAATTTTCATGTATATCTCATTATCAAGTGAGCCATAAAGATAGGCAGTAACCACATCCATTAAATGCATGTCAAGCTTTTCAAGGACAACAAAACTAATGAGATAACGGAAAGTTATAGCATCCATTACGGGTGAATATGTCTCTTCATAATCGACACCAGGCCTTTGAGAAAATCCTTGTGCAACAAGGCGTGCCTTATATCTTTGTACCTTGTTTTTCTCATTTCTCTTGCGTACAAAGACCCATCTATAGCCAACAGGCTTAACACCATTAGGTGTTTCAACTATAGGCCCAAAAACTTCACGTTTTGCAAGTGAATTCAATTCTTATTGGATTGCTTCTTGCCATTTTGGCCAACAAGTCTTTGTCGACATTCTCCAACAGATTGAGGTTCAAGATCCTCACTTTCTTGCATCATGCTAGATGCAACATTATATGCAAAGACATATTCCACCACTATATCCACTCGATTAAAATTTGTCTCAATATCGATTGGATTTATTGATAGTTCCTTATTTTCCTGAGTCTCGGGCTCAATGGATTCTTCATGAATCTCAGAATTTATTAAATCGTGAATTTCCTCATGAGATTCTTTCGTAGTGTCATTTTGATCATTTGCTTTCCTTTTTCTAGGATTTCGATCTTTGGAACCTAATGACCTGCCACGTTTTAGGCGTGCTTTCGACTCATTAGATATGACACTAGAAGATTGTCCAATAGGGACATCAATACGGATTGGAACATTCTCTGCGGGGATGTGAGATTTTGTTATCCTTTTCAAGCCCGTGAATGTGTCAGGCATTTGATTTGCTATTCTTTGCAAATGGATAATATTTTTCACCTCTTTTTCACAAATAGAGGTATGTGGATCAAGATGAGATAATGATGGATTTTTCCACAAAATTTCCCGTTTGGTTTCACCAACTTCTCCCCCTAATTTTGGAAAAAGTGTCTCATCGAATCGACAGTCTGCAAATCGTGTAGTGAAAAAATCCCCTGTCAATGTTTCGAGGTAGCGAATAATGGAGGGCGATTCAAACCCAACATATATTCCTAACCTTCTTTGTGGACCCATTTTGGTGCGGTATGGCGGATCTACAGGCACATATACTGCGCATCCAAAAATTCTTAAATGGGATATATTAGGTTCATGACCCAAAACTAATTGCAAAGGGGAATATTTGTGATAATTCGTCGGTCTGAGACAAACTAGCATTGCTGCATGCAAAATGGCGTGACCCCAAACCGAAGTGGGCAGCCTCGTTTTCATGAGTAATGGTCTTGCAATCAACTGCAGATGTTTAATTAATGATTCTGCAAGACCATTTTGAGTGTGAACATGAGCTACAGGATGTTCCACTTTTATCCCAATTGATAAGCAATAATCATTAAATGCTTGGGATGAAAACTCAGCAGCATTATCTAGTCTTATAGACTTAATTGGATTATCAGGAAATTGTGCTCGTAATTGAATTATTTGTGCCATTAATTTTGCAAACGCAAGGTCGCGTGATGACAATAGGCACACATGAGACCATCTAGAGGATGCGTCTATTAGGACCATAAAATATCTAAAGGACCCACTAGGTGGGTGAATAGGTCCACAAATATCCCCTTGTATACGTTCCAAAAACGTAGGTGACTCAGTTCCAACCTTTGTTGGTGATGGTCTAATAATTAACTTGCCTTGATAACAAGAAGTGCAAGAAAATTCATTATTTAAAAGAATCTTTAAATTCTTTAATGGATGCCCATATGAGTTTTCTATAATCCGTCTCATCATAATTGATCCAGGATGTCCCAATCGATCATGCCAAAGTACAAAAGTATTGGAATCAGTAACCTTTTGGTTTACTGTGGAATGTGCCTCAATTGCACTAATTTTTGTCCAATACAGGCCACAAGATAAAGATGGGAACTTCTCAATAACCCTCTTTTGGCCAGAGACATTCTTTGTAATGATGAGGTATTCAAGACTATTCTCATCTATTGTCTCAATATGATATCCATTTTGACGGATATCTTTAAAACTCAACAAGTTCCTCTTGGACTTGGAAGAGAACATTGCATTCTCTATGATAAATATTGTTCCTTTAGGCAGAGTTATAGTTGCTCTTCCGGAGCCTTCAATCAATTTACTACTACCAGAAATTGTAGTAACATCTGCCTTACACATACTTAAATGAGAGAAATATTTCTTCTCTTTGAATATCGTATGTGTGGTACATGAATCAATTAAACAAATATTTTTACAATTGGACGTTGATCCAAGTATGCTTTGTGAGATATCCATATTTGCTTCCCATGGTTTGACATACAAAAGAAATATACGAAAAATATTAGTATTTTTTTTTATAGATATGAGAATAAACAAATTTAAGTCTATGATTCAACATAATAGTTTCAGTGCGGTCATTATGAAAAAAAAATCTTTTATCATAGTTATTCTCCTTTTAATATCAAAGTATTAACAATTAGTAGTAGCATAAAGAGTCTTCACAATATTTCTTTTATTACTATATTTAATGTGCTACAAATAAAGCATAAGATGAATGTGTAATCTAAAGTTATATATTTTAAAACCATAATACAGATTATTTGTCAAGTTGATAAAACTCTTAAGGTACATATCGATATTTGATCATTGATTGAATTGTTTTGAACTGAATGTTTCACCTAGAATGATTCAACTAATTGAGTTAATAGTTGTTGGCAGTGAATCTGTTTCAGGTTCATAATACTACTAGCATAATAGCACCTTTAATGTGCTAACACATTAACACCGAGCAAATTAGAAAGAATTACAAAAAATGAAACTGATCATTCTGTTTAATATTTTTTTTTTATTTCAAGCATATTATAATTTTAACGAATACTTGCTTGATACTTAGCTTTACTAGCTTAAAGCAGAAAATATAAAATTTGAACCATATCACAATAATAGATAACTTATGTAAACTATGATAATTATTTTCATTAACTACTACGAATAAGTAAAAATAAAAATATCAAACTGCTCAATCTTCTTTAACCATGGATCCATCACCGATCAAGTGATCTATTTTTCCCTCAGGGTGCTCAAAGAAGTCTGCCACATCCAAGTGGGTGATGTCAAAATTATTGTCGACAAAATTAGTTTCACGGCCTTTACTCTTTAGAGATGCTTGATAAAGCTCAACCAAATGTCTTGGTACACGGCAAATTTTTTGCCCAGTGCCCTTTTCCACCGCAACGATAACATATAGTTTCTGAACTATTTGCTTTTGGATTCTCATAATTCCATTTTCGCTTTTGGTGGTTATATCTCTTTGGGGGGTGACTAACACCAGGAAAATTTCTTCCTTGTCCACGTCCACGGCCATGACCCCGACCACGACCACGACCATGATTAAAGCCATAGCCTTTTCCACGCTTAGCATAATGGGAATACACCTTATCTACTTCAGGCAATGGTGTAGACCTAGTGGATCGATTTTCGTGATTTCTCATGAGCAGGTCATTGTTTCGCTCAGCCACAAGGAGAAGAGAAATCAGCTCAGAGTACTTTTTAAAACCTTTCTCTCTGTACTGTCGTTGCAGAACCATATTGGAGGCATGAAACGTTGTAAACGTTTTTTCAAGCATATCATAATCAGTTATAGTATCTCCACAGAGTTTCAATTTAGAAGTAATTCTAAACATTGCAGAATTATATTCAGAAACAGACTTAAAGTCTTGGAGCCTCAGATGAGCCCAATCATATCGTGCTTGTGGCAGAGTGACCAACTTTAAGTTGTCATATCTCTCCTTTAAGCTATTCCACAAGATAAGTGGATCTTTGACTGTGAGATATTCAATTTTCAAACCTTCATCAAGGTGATGGCGCAAGAAAATCAAGGCCTTAGCACAGTCTTGGGTGGATGCATTATTTCTGTCTTTAATGGCGTCTCCAAGACCCGTTGCATCCAACACCCATGTCATGTAGTTCTTGCCCGAAATTTCAAGGGCAACAAACTTTCTTTTCATAATGTCAGACATAATTAAAACAAAATTAGGAGGAGAAAAAATACCTTAATTTTCTCAAAGAGATTCTTGAGATAGTAGAGCTTCGTGGTGATAACGTGTTACAAAACTTAGCTCAAAGTTATAAACAAAAAGATAGACAACAAAGTAGAGAGAAATAGAGAAGAGAATATATTTCTTCTATGCATCCAAGTGTATTACAAATGATTTCTCATCCTCTATTTATAGTACTACATAGAGGTATACTAAAAGAATTCCATAAATATGTCATTAAGCTTTTGAGATCGTGGAGGAAGATCATGGGGGAGATCATGGAGGTGTGGGAGTTACAACCATAAGTATTGGAGTAGTGGGAGTTATGGAGATAATGAATAAAAGTAGTGGGTGTTGTAGGAGTTATGGACATCCACCATAACCTAATATTTCATAATAGATGGGACTTTTATGTTTTGTCATTATAATTTTCTAATTACTCATTAATGAAACAAAGAGAGTAACTCAGGTACATCAAACACTATTGACCAAAAATAAGTTTAAAAAATCTGATAGCATTGATTATAAAAAATAAAAAATTTAAAGGCTGTTGGGACCTCCGAGCCTAAATTCGTAAAAGAACAAAGAGTTACAAATGGTTTAAATGAAGTATCGGGTTATATAAGAACAAGGCTTATTAAGTTTATTGGGCCATGGTCTTTATTGGACCAGTTTACAAATCTAATGGAAAGATGTAAATAGTTTTGAGAGAACTTCATTTGTAGTCATTAGGGCCAAATTTATATCACCTGATAGCCACAAAATAATTTCTTATAATTAATAGCCTCAAAACAATAACAAATGCTAGCAACTAAAAAAGCTGAAACTATACGTTCTACACAAACAAAAAGGAAAGCAATCGTAATCGATTTTGTATCCTAAATTCACGCGTTCAGTATGGGATCTTCAACCTCCAAACATGTCACGACCCCAGTTCGCCCTCTGTGAATATGTCGCGATGACACCTAGTCCCTATGACTAGGTAAGCCTAGTAATGCGGAAACAGAATAACTTGCGGAAATAAATAATTCAAAATTGAACAATTAGGATAAAACTGTATATAAATGTTGCTAGGCATATACAACAATATCATAGAAGCCTACAATATCATCCCAAAATCCAAAAACTCACGGGAACACAAGCTGAAGAAAATGTAGAACAATGCTCTAACTCCAGAATGTCAAAAACAACAGTAAGAAAGGAAGGCTAACCGCTAAAAGATAGAATAAGATAGAGACTCCTTGGTCTGCGGACACGGCAAATATACCTCGAAGTCTCTTCTAGATATCTCCGCCTCAGGGGTGATATGCCTGAGTATAGGTATCTGGATCTGCACATGAAAAACATGCGAAGAAGGGGTATGAGTACACCACCGCGGTACTCAGTAAGTGCCAAGCCTAACCTCGGTCGGGTAGTGGCGAGAAGGTCAGGTCTCCACTGAGGTTAATAATAATAAGTTTCAACAGTATAAAATAAACAATATAAATGAGAATGACAATGAAATAAGACAGGTTATACCAGGCAGCAATAATTATACAAGTAACAGAGTAAAGTCGGAAATCAGAACAGCTCAAAGCCAATAGTAACACAAGGATCTCCCAAGATATCGTCCTGTATATATATATATTTGAGTGACGACGGGACGGTATATATATATATATATATATATATATATATATATATATTCGAAGGATCTCCCGGAATACCGTCCCATAGTCCAACTATCAATACGCAAAGATCTACCGAACCCTGGTCTGTAGTCCCAAATGTAAATACCCCGTACTGGAGAAATCTATCGGATGCATTTTCGTAGTTCCATATAACTGTGCAGGGGGATGTATCAGGAATCTAACCCGCAGTCCCAAAGTAAATGTGCAGGGGGATCTACCGGGAATATAACCTGTAGTCCCAAAGTAAACAGACAAGGGGGAGCTAACGGAATTCCACATCCGTAGTCTCAATGTAAATATGCAGCAACAACAAGAACGTACTCAACGAATGAAATTTCAGAGCAAGGCAACAAGTAGTCCCAGCCTAACATGCTTCACATAATGCAAACAAGGCAATTTAAGCAAATAGGCAATTTAAGTCATCTAAACATGCTCTTCTTACAAGCAACATACTAAATTTGCAAGTGTAATAAAGCAGGAAGGGAAACCATGCCAATAATTACTTAAAAAAATCGTATTTCCAATAACTTTCACAAGTCCGCACTCGTCACCTCGCGTACAAGGCAATTCAATTACCAAATATCATATCCTAAGGGGAAAAGCCCCTCACACAAGGATAGAAAAACCATTTACCTCGAACCGTCTCAAAATCAACTAGAATCACGCCTTTTCCACGAGTATACGACTCCAAATGGCCAAATCTATTCAATTCAATTATATATCATAAATAACATCTCAAACAACTGATTCTACGATTTAATTCAAAGCTAAGACACAAAATTAGATAAAATAACCAAAATTCTCCTTAGTCAAACCTCTCGAAACCGGAAGAAATTAACCTTTTCAGAAACCATATACTCTCACGAGTCTATGCATAATAAGAACACAAAAATCAGAGTCCAAATCACCCCTCAAATCCTCATTTAAAGGCATCTTAAACTCAAGCCCTATTTACCCTTTTCCCCAAATTTCTCACCATTAATTAGATACTTAATCACATAAAAACGAGTTGTGAATTCAAAAATGTTACCTCCAAGTGATTCCCTACGAATCCTTCTTCCTCCCACTTCAAAAAGCTCTCAAAATGCTCAGCTATGAAGCAAAAATGACTCAAAATCGCGAATGAAATAACTTACAGACTTTCTGTCTAGTTCTGACCTCTCTTCATCGCGTTCGCGACCTCAGCCTCACGAACGTAAAGCACACCTTTTAATTTCTCAAAATCAACCTTATGCGAACGCGACCTACTCCCCCAAATGTGATGCACTAGCCCTATATATCTACGCGAACGCGGTACGTATGCGAAAGTGAAGAACAACTGCTCCTGGACCTAAATCCTTATACGCAAACGCGAATGACCTTCTAGGAACGTGAAGCATCAGCTCCCATCCTTTCGCGAACGCGAGCGCTCGATCATGAATGCAAAGACTAAACTCTAGCCACCCTAATATCCTTCTACGCAAATGCGACATACCTCTCGCAGTTGTGAAGGCTTAAATGTTTACAACACCTGAACTATTTTTCTGCAACATTTTAATTCCAAAAACAGCCCGATTGACCATCAGAAACTCACTCGAGGCCGTCTTCACACTGTTCTGGCTATGGACAACTTTCAATACTTAAGCTCTAATTTATGGACTAAGTATCCCAAAATTCTCTGAAACACAAAATCGAACGTCCCGGCAAATCAAATTAGTAGAAATAAACTTAGGGAAAGCAGTTAATAAGGGATCGGGCATTAATTCTTAAGAAGACTGGCCGGATCTTCACAAAACACTATAAAGTTGCCCAATTATTCATATTGTAAATAATTCTAGTTCTGAAGATTAAACCCAGAGAAGAGCTCCCAAAAATTCATGTTTTTGACAATTGTTGCCTACAATCAGCTTAATAGAGTTGGGATTGCGTTCTTCAATTGTGAAATTGATATAAAATCGACAAAAGCAACTAATGTCTATGGAGATTGTGAATGTTGGAACTACCTTTCCAACTTTGATTTCGATTTTACTTGAACACAATGGTGAATGGATAAGTGAGAGTAAATTTGTTAATTTCCTTGTTAATGGAGTATTGATAAATTCGGACTGTAGCTATGATTATTTTTGGTGAGATATACAAGCAATTGGGTAGAGATTCAATTACAAGTGCAATGGAGATAAAATATACAGTGAAGTATGCTATATAGCAATTCCAATATACAATGGTATGAGTGTGCGCTAGTATATGGAGATGAAAAAAAACCTGAATATCACTTAATATCCATTATGCATAACATTGAAAATGGAGTATTCAAGTGTTGAATGCTCATATTCAAGTTCATACTTGGGTGGTAACTTACTCGCAATAACTTCAGCTGGAAACTTACTCGCAACAACTTCAATTGTTTTACAATAGCAGAACGTAGAAGAAGTACACTGAACTAATATTGTTCAGATGATGGATAATCATGTAAAGGAAGACGAAATTGAGATATTGAAGAGAAATTATATAATAGACAATCTACAACATGAAGAAATTGCAGAAGGTCAGTTGTATTGGTACAAAGATACACTAAGTAGTGTAATGAAACACTATGCAATACGAGAAAAATGTCAGTTTACAGTGGGTAGATCATATACAACAAGGTATGATGTCTACTTATGAGGTTGCACTTCTCTATTACGTTATATATAAAGATTTGTATAGTGAGATTGCACTTCTCTATAATTTTATGTATACAGGTCTGTATAAAAAATGTATAATTATTGTATACTAAGATTGTACTTCTCTCAATTTTAGGTATACAGATCCGTTTAAAAAATGAATAATTATTGTATAGTGTAATTTTATATATACAGATATGTATAAAAATATATAATTGTTGTATAGTGAGATTGCATATGTATAATGGTTGTTTATTTGATACACAAGTATAAAAATCTGAAGAAATGCATAATCATAACACTATATTTTAAATAGATATTGTCTTATAAGCATGGATGAAAGTTGCAAATGGACTTTTAGATCTTCAAGTCTACAAAAACCAAATGTCTTCAAGGTTAGATGATTCAATTATGTTCATACTTGCCTAGAGATAACTAGACTGTTTTCACAACGTCATGCTACTTCGTCCGCCATCGCATAAAATGATTTGCAATAAATATGCCCATCCAAAAACAATACACTCCGGCAGACATCACGTGTGACATGAAACAACAGTATGGGATTAATATGAGTTACATAAAAGCTTATAGAACAAAAGAAAAGGCGCTTGAACTACTAAGAGGGATACAATGTGAATCTTATAGAAAGATTATGTGGTCACTTGTATATGATAAATATGATAAATCACGATTCTTTCACAATGTTACATAAATCATAGGAGGGGCGCTTCATGTATGTTTTTGTTGCACTAAATGCATCAATCATAGGATGGAAATATAGTTACCCTATTGTAGTGGTTGATGGGACATTCCTCAAATCATCACACAGAGGAACAATGTTAACAGCTAGCGCACAAGATGCGGCAGGTGAATATGTTGCCCTCTTGTACAATAATTATATATGGTATAGATAGTTCTTATTTGTGTATAATAAAAATAACATGTGGATGCTTTCTTATTTACTTAACCAGGTAAAATTTTTCCACTAGCATACACTGTTGTAGATTCAGAAAATGAGTCTTCCTAGGAATGGTTTTTTGAAATATTTAGACAGGCTTTTGGGGAAAGGGAAAGGATTTGCATCATATCGGATCATCATGAAAGCATATTGAGGGGTGCTTCGATTGTGTATCCAGAGGTATCTCACTGTGTATGCATATTTCATCTTTGGAATAACATAAAGAAGTAGTTCAAGAAGAACCATGACAGGCTGAGGAAAGTGTATTTTGCAACGGCCAGAGCATACAAAATTAAAGATTTTAATCGCCTCATGCAAGATATGGACAACATTGATAAGAGGGTAAGGGGTTGTCTATCCCAAGCTGGTTATGAAAAGTTGTCTATAATGCATTCCACTGTATAGATCCATGGTGATGACTTCAAATATTGTCAAGTTACTCAATGAAAGGAACATAATGGCAAGAGAGCTACCAATTAGAAGTTTGCTAAACTACATGATGAATTTTGTTATGAAATGGAATAATACAAATAGAATAACTACAATGAGTACATTTATTGGCGTGGAAAAAAATATCATGAAGTACTGATGGAAAACAGCTATTTGTCGCAGAAGATGACGATAAATATTATTTTATCATGTCTTACTTCATACGTCGGAGTGACATACTTTGACAAAAATGCATTAATACTTGTCATATCCCCGTTTTAGTTTTACTAATGATATCTATTTAAATTTTGGTGAGGCCTTCAACCGATTATGTATATGTAGTAATGGATGCTGAACAAAGGCAAAACATAGTCTACATGGAAAAAAGAGAATGCTCGTGCCAATGATTTCAAGTGGATGAGATTCCTTGTCTACATGCTATGGCAGTATTAGACTACACAAATATGAAAGCACCCAAATTGTTTTGCCTATTATACCAAGGAATACATTAAGAATACATATGAAGTGCCAGTTAATCCACTTCTAGATGAAACTTCATGGGACCTTTCAACAGAGGTGTTAGATAATGTGGTCCTACCACTGATAGTGAAGGGCAAACCAGGAAAACCGACGAAGTCACGACGCAAGGGACTTTATGAGTATCTATATACTGAAACTCTTACATGTGGACTGTGTGGAAAACAAGGACATAACAGAAGAACGTGCAGAAATCCTCAAGACAACTAGTGGATGCTGCTACAGTGATTTAGTACTGTCTAATGATTTTTCTTATGAATATTACAGTTGGAAAAATAATGAGATTTGCAATCAGATTCCCTATGATGTATGAATTAAGATGCTACTTTTTTTCATAATGAATGTATTGGTGGAAGTTTTATTTCAAATACTATTATGGATGTCACTATATAAAAAAAAATATAAAATAGATGACAATGTACAAAAAAGACTGTTACTATACAAAAATATACAAAACAGACTGTCGCTATACAATTTATATGTAATATTTTGTTCATATACAAAAAAATACGAAATAAACTATAGCTATACAAAAAATATACAAAAAAGATGTCACTATACAATAATTATACAAAAAGAGGGATTACCAATTAAATATACAAAATAAAAATTGTATACTTACAAAATTTTCATATAGTAGACTGTAACTATCACTAAAATATACATATAGATATCACTATACAAAATAGACTGTCGCTATACAGTTTATATACAGTTAGCTTCCCCCAAAACATCGTTCACAAAACCTCCTGTAGCAACTTAGCAATACCGACTAAATTTGCAAAATCTGTCAAAAATGCAAAAGGTGTCGAAATAGATTAAACTGTATAAATTACAAAACAAAAACTGTAGAAAAGTCAAAACTACACAAAATATGAGATTTTCATAATTTCACTATTAACTAAAAATTACACAACAAGTCGCAATTAAAAGTAATATTCAACATTAACATTTCAAACATATTGTTCAAAGACATCCTAAACAAAAAGCATAAAACGTGATATAAGTATGCAACTGTATCCAATCATAGAAAATATCATAACCAAACTACTTCCATCTTAAAACTACATGTGAATTTTCTTTAAACTATCCCAAATTACTTCAACTTGCCCTTCAACTTGCCCTTTTTCTTGATATCCTTCAAAGTCTCGTCATCACCAACATCATGCAACTTGCTATTTTTCTATATCCTTCTGAGTCTTGTCATCACAAATGGCATGCGTCTTGCCCTTTTTGTTATCCTTCAAAGACTTGTCATCAACAACGCAATGCGACTTACTCTTTTTCTTGTTACCTTTCAAAGAATTGTCATCAACAACGGAATGTGACTTACTCTTTTTCTTGTTATCCTTTTTGTCTGATCCTTTAATCTACCAGTAGACTCATCATCACTAGCTGTATGTCTTCTTTGTTTCTTCACTCCATAATCTCCTATAAATATACCATATCGATTTCATATCTCATCAATATCAATAGCTTTAAGAATATTGCCGCCTTGAATGATGTACTCAACAAATACAACAATATAAATACCACAATAACTACATACAAGGTAGCACATAAATATTGAATATAAGTTAGGATAATATCCAAATAGGAATTCATGTACAACAATTGAATAAGAATCAGAAATATTCAATAATAATTTACGTGTTATCTTGCGTTGGCAATCAACGACATTAATCTCAAAAGGATCACTTTCAGTTTCTCCTATAGGATTCTCCTTTGTGTTCCAAAAATGAAAACGATGAAGGAAATATGGGAGAAACACTAAGTATGGTTCAACTAATCTTTGAACTGCACTATTCTGTCGCGCACCACTCATGGAATCATATACATAAATGCACAGATCTTTGAATGACAATCTCGTCAATATCCAGCAAGACTTCTCAGATAGATTTATAGGGAAAAGGATTCATCAACGGTAGACCAAGGAACATTACATCTTAAAAAAATACCTAAGTATATACTCAGCAATTGGATCTGTTTCACTAATCAAATTCATGTCTCTAAAACTCCTTGTCAGTAGTTGTGAATCTTACTGGAGAATCAACACCGTACTTCCCTTTCTTTCTCAAATAGTAAAAAATTACATCTATATGTTGAAATATGAAGAAAATACATACATAGTCAGAAAATTACAATATGAGAAAATCAAAAATGTATATCAGCAGTTTATATTTTACAGTTGAAGAGTTGACTTACTGAATCACACAAGGGTACGCTGGGATAGGCAAATGTGAAGCACCATTTTTTTTCTCCAATATCATCAACTCCAAATTCAAAGATTTTCTTTAGCTTATTGCTAGCCTCTATATAAACACCGTCCCTGATGAATCATAATAAAAAATATGGTTCATAACACGAAAATAAACAAGAATAAAAAAAGACATTTGCACACAGCTCTTTCATGGACCCCTTGGAAGCCCGTGTCTTCCTCATCTTCTTATGCTCCATAGCAAGCCCCTTTAGAGCCTTGGTATGTGAATCAACTGCCTTTGAGAGTGCTGCCTAAGTGTCGAGGATCTTCTTCTTATTTTCAAGTATCTCCTTGAGCGTATCCTCTATCGACTGGGGAACTTTTGGAGCTGGAGGAGTCGACTGTGCCTCTACAGTACAGGTCAAGGTGGACAACTTGGATGAGGCAGTCTGCATCCAGTTATTTATGCTAATAAGGTCCTGGCTCAGTCGCTGAGCAGTAATGGGATAGGCGGGGAAGATGGGATCTCCGGGCCTGCTGATGTAGAGGAACGGGAGGATTGGCTGTAGATGTAGATGGACCGGGAGGTATATCTGTGGAAGTGGAGGTAGGCTAAGCAGGGGCTACTACCACAACTGGCTTTTCCAACTGGCCAGTTGGGGCAGTAGCAGAAGCTTTGAAGTTCTTGCTTTTGGGGTTGTCATCCCCCTGCATGCTATACCAAGAAAAAGGGGCCTTCGCTTTGACTTTGACATCATAAAGCCTCTTCTCTACCTGCAAGTCCAAAAAGTACATTGTAAGGGTGCTGGGGAAAGGATAGTTCTGGTCATTCTCAACATCCACTATAAAAATGATACGGAAAATTACATTCCCCACGATGATGCGGTAACCTGTCATAATAGAAGCCACTAACACAGCCTGGGAAATAGGAAGGATGTTTTCATGTGTCGTGGGGTCCAACTTGCTGCACACAAAGGTATCCCATTCCCGTGCCTAAAATTTTAAGGTCAGTCTCAAGACTTTGACTCTAGCGGTCAACCAGTCAGGGGCGCTACCTAGGATTGCCAAATACTGTGCTAGCCATAGACAAACATCCTCTCCCGTTTCCAACTTCGTCAAGTAAAGGGTCTCATCTTCCTCATTGAGGCCAATGTATTCACTGAGGTACTTCCCTTCAAATAACATGTTCAAATTTCGAACCTTGGTCACTTTGGAGCCCTTTTTGATGTGCGCTACATTGCAATAAAACTCTTTGACCATGTGTTCATTGGCATCTACACACTCATCTAAAAAATGCTCCCAGCCCGCTCTAGTCCTAAATTATCTTTGCACATTGAGGTTGTGGGGTAAAATATCTCTATCAAGGAAGCTCCTCTCCGGTATCAATTTTCTCACCTGCCACCAGTCCCTAAATTTGTGGTATGCCTCCTTGCTCATGTATCTGTCTCTCCAAACCTCTGGTTTCCTTGTTCTATCTACACCCCCAACCCGTGGTTCACCTCCTTAAGCTACCTCCTCATCTTTCTCCACTTCCTCCTCTTCTCCTCCTCCACCCTCTCCGGATAAGGAAGCTGTGGGAGAGGTGGAGTATTCCCCATTACCTGCTGCTGAGCCCTCAGAAAACTCAGAATCCATATTTTTTGGAGCTTTGAAGTGGGTGATAGTAGATGAGTGTCTCTTAGCCTAGGTCTCTCTTGCTAGTCTTCTATGTACTCTAGCATGGATTCTGAAGAAATTTCCCGTGATGGCTCATATTCACTCCCCGAGGAATGTGAAGCAGCTCTGTCAATAGCTTTGATCATCTTTCTTGTCTTTTTAATGTTTTCCCGAACTTGGGAGTGAGTCTTATCATTTTCTTTTTCCCTCCCCGGGAGGATTCACCTCTGTCGGGTTTTTTAGATCCTTTGCCCCAATGTTTTACCATTGTCTGCAAACACAATTCAAATAACTTGTTAGTATCAATGGTCTTAGATAAAACAGTGTTGTAGAGATGAATGAAATTGTTGCATAAGTTTCCCAATGCGGACCGTACAAAATGGTAGTGCGGCCGCAAAGGGTCCACCACGGACCGTAGAGAATTGACCGCGGTCCGTATATGTATGGGTTTCAGAAAACACATCCTCTGTATCTCACCAGTGCGGATCGCAGAAAATCAACCGTGGCCGCACTGGGGTCATCGCAGACCACACAAAATCAACCGCGGTCCGCATAGAGTGCCCAGTTTTAGCACTTACTTAGGGTTCATGAAATTTTGCTTATAAGTCTTATTTTTCACCTAATTAGTGTCCCTACATGGTTACCCATTGATTTTAACTATCTATGTCTATGTTAACCTAAAAATTAACAACTGTAATCAACTCTATGAAAGAGAATATGAGAGGAAAAGAAAAGAAAGCAAGAAAAAGAACACTTTAAACAAAATTAACAAAATTAAACAAGTAGAAAGAAGTGTAATGTTAACAGTTATGAGATGAAATGAGCTAATTAATTCTAGAAGTTAATTACGAGCAAAAGAAGCTATGAACAGTGCTTTTTCTTAGTCTGAGAGTGAAGGGTTCGAAAGGGTAAAAGGAGGCCCTCAGAGACTATTTATAGAAAAAGTCCTAGGGCCCATTCTCACCTACTAGTGCGGACGGCACAAAATCGACCGCGGTATGCACTGGGCTATTTTGTTAAAACTCAATTTAGCAACCTACCCTGGTCGGCACAAAAAGGACTGCGGCTGCGGTGGTCTACCGGGATCGCACAAAATCAACTACGGCCGCGGTGGAAACTTCAGAGAGGTAATCACATTACACTTTACCAGTGCGTTCCGTAACAAATGGTAGTGCAGCCGTACTGGAAATTTCAAAGACTTGGATTTTCTTCCATTTTGTCATGCACTGCATCAACTCAATCCTGTCACATCTCATAACCAGTTAGCCCAAATATCGATCCTATACTACAAAGAAAAATCAAAGAAGAACCAAAAACAAATGGGTTGCCTCCCAAGAAGCGCCTGATTTAACGTCGCGGCACGACACGGCTTACCATTACATCATTTGAAATGAATAATTTCCACCACATGGCAATCTTTAATTTTCCCAAGATAATTCTTGACCCGGTGCCTATTCACTCTAAACACTTCATCATTTTTGTTCTATAAATCAAGATCACCAAACAGGGTCACACACACTACTTCAAACGGCCCGCTCCGTTTTTGACTTGAGCTTTCCCGGGAACAACCTTAGCCTAGAGTTGAATAAAAGCACCAAATCCCCCACCTTGAACTCTTTGCCCCGATTATACTTGTCGTTAAGGTATTTCATTTTATCCTTATACAGGGATGAACTAGAGTAGGCATGAAATCTAAATTCGTCAAGCTCATTGAGTTGCTCCACCCAGAGATTAGCAGCTACATTCCACTCAAGGTTCAACTTTTTCAAGGCCCACATGGCCCTATCCTCTAAATTAACCAGTAGATGGCAACTTTTTCCAAACACCAACCGATATGGAGACATACCAATCAGAGACGTGCAAGCAATCCTATACGCCCATAGAGCGTCATCCAACTTCTTTGACAAATCGGTCCTATTTGCATTTACCGTCTTTGACAATATGCTTTTGATTTCCCTATTGGAGACTCAACTTGTCCACTTGCTTAAGGATGATAGGGGGTAGAAACTTTGTGGTTGACACCAAACTTTGAAAGCAAAGTGTCAAAAGCCCTATTGTAAAAATGAGACCCCTCATCATTTATGATTGCTCTCGGCGTACCAAACCTTCTAAAAATGCTTTTCTTAAGAAATGCCACAATAATCCAGGCCTCATTGTTGGGCAAAGCCACAACTTCAACTCACTTTGAAACATAATCCACCGCCACAAGAATGTAAGAGTTTCCACAAGGGCTAACAAATGGGCCCATGAAATCAATGCCCCACGCATCAAAAATATCAACCTCAAGAATGGTATGGAGAGGCATCTCATCTTTCTTCGAAATTCCTCCGGCTTTTTGGCACTCGTCGCATATCTTCACAAAATCACATGCATCTTTGAACAAAGTTGGCCAATAAAACCCACAACTAAGGACTTTAGAAGCTATCCTCGCCCCGCCATGATGACCATCACAGAGGGAGGAATGACAAGCCTCCAAAATACTCAATTTTTCTTCCTCCGAGACACACCTTCGGATCATACCATCCGCACAAATCTTGAACATGTATGGCTCATCCCAATAGAAGTCCAAATTATCTCACTTGAGCTTCTTCCTTTGGTTAGAAGAGAGCTCACACAGGGTTATTCCGATCACAAGGTAAATAGCAACATCGGCAAACCATGGCATATCATTCATTGACAATGAAAGGAGTTGTTCCTGGGGAAATGAATCATTGGCCTGTAGGCCATCACAAGGCCTCCCCTTCTCCTCCAAAAGGGATAAGTGGTCCGCCACTTGATTCTCACTACCTTTTAGATCCATAATTTCTAGATCAAACTCTTGAAGTAATAACCTTTCTTTGGAGTCTTTCTTTTCATCAAGGACCTATGGGCGGCATGATCGGCGTGCACTATGACTTTGGCCCCAATAAGATACAGCCGAAACTTTTCCATTACAAAAACTATAGCCAACAACTTCCTTCTCAATAACATTGTAGTTCCTTTAAGCCTCATTCATGGTCTTGCTTGAGTAGTACACCGGATGAAATATTTTGTTAACATGTTGACCCAACACCCTTCCAACCACAACACTCCTAGCATTGCATATGAGCTCAAAGGGTAAGCTCCAATTAGACGAGGTAATGATAGGAGTGGTGGTCAACTTATGCTTGAGAAGTTCAAAGGCCTCCATGCATTTCTCATCAAACACGAACTTAGCATCTTTCTCTAGCAGCTTGCACAAAGGGTTAACTACCTTCGAAAAATCATTAATGAACCTCCAAAGACTTGTCATCAACAATGCAATGCGACTTACTCTTTTTCTTATTACCCTTCAAAGAATTGTCATCAACAACGGAATGTGACTTGCTCTTTTTCTTGTTATCCTTTTTGTCAGATCCTTTAATCTACCAGTAGACTCATCATCACTAGCTGCATGTCTTCTTTGTTTCTTCACTCCATAATCCCATAGAAATATACCATATCGATTTCGTATCTCATCAATATCAATAGCTTTAAGAATATTGCTGCCTTGAATGATGTACTCAACAAATACAACAATATAAATACCACAATAACTACATACAGGGTAGCACATAAACATTAAAGAAAAGTTAGGATAATATCCAAATAGGAATTCATGTATAACAAATGAATAAGAATCAGAAATATTCAATAATAGTTTACATATTATCTTGCGTTGGCAATCAACGACAAATCTCAAAAGGATCACTCGCAGTTTCTCCTATACGATTCTCCTTTATGTCCCAAAATGAAAACGATGAAGGAAATATGGGAGAAACACTGAGTATGACTCAACTAATCTTTGAACTGCACATTCTGTCGCGGACCACTCATGGAATCATATACATAAATGCACAGATCTTTGAATGACAATCTCGTCAATATCTAGTGACACTTCTCAGATAGATTTATAGGGAAAACGACTGCATCAACTGTAGACCAAGGAACATTACATCTTAAAAAATACCTAAGTATATACTCAGCAATTGGATCTGTTTTAGTAATCAAATTCATGTCTCTTAATTTCCTTGTCAGTAGTTGTGAATCTTACTAGAGAATCAACACCGTACTTCCCTTTCTTTATCAAATAGTAAAAAATTACATCTATATGTCGAAATATGAAGAATATACATACATAGTCAGAAAATTACAGTATGAGAAAACCAAAAATGTATATCAGAAGTTTATATTTTATAGTTAAACTGTTGACTTACTGAATCCACAAGGGTAGGCCGGGATATGCAAATGTGAAGAACCTTTTTTTTCCAATATCATCCTCCAAATTCAAAGATTTTCTTTAGCTTATTGCTAGCCTCTATATAAACAGCGTCCCTGATGAATCATAATAAAAAAAATATGGTTCATAACACGAAAATAAACAAGAAGAAAAAAAGAAAAAAGAAAACGCTGAAACACAAAACTTACAGCGCATTAGTCCTTACGCCTCTATTGATGAAAGTGTTCCACTTACACAATATTTTGAAATTAATTGGATTGTCAACATTTGCCTGAAAAGGATACTAATTAATCAAGATGGGCTTATTTGACTTAGTTGGCTTATTTTCAACAACTTGGATGGTGCCACCAGAGTCAAATGTGTTCATGAATGGTAACTTCATGACCCCTGCGAGTTTCCTTTCTCTAGGGTTTATTTCAGGTGTGTCATGCTCAACAACTTCACGATCTTCCTGCATAGTAGCAATATTTTTCTCCACTCCTAATCAATCACCATGCTTAGTATTTTGATTGAAATACTTTTGGGTGATTGCAGTTATTTGAGCCTCCGCATAACTACTCCAGCTATTGTCCTTGCCAACTTCCTCACAACTTTTTCCAAGTTGTATAGAATCATCCACCAAACTCCCCATATTAGTAGTATTTTTGTCACAAAACTGATGGGTGATTGCAGTGATTTCAGGCTCGGCATCCTCAATCCAGGCTTCGTCATCACCAATTCCTTCACTATTTTTACCATCTTGTATAGAATCATTCACCACACCCTACATAACATTAACAGTTTGCTCTAGACTTACCACTTTGTCAACATTTTTCTTTACAACTTCTTCAATGCCACTATTTTTCTCTATAACTTCCTCACTACCAAAGTTATTCTCTGAAACTTTCTTATCATGATGGTCGTCATCTTTTCGATTACCCTATTCAGAAAAAATATACAAAAAGTTATAAAATTATAATAAAGGTAAAAATAACAAATAAGCATAGTCATGAGAATACCTTTGAAGCATATCGTTTACCTAGAGCTTTTAAAACCTTTTCAAATGAGGAAACCATTAAGTGCTCCAAAGATGAAACCTTGTCGTTTACCTATAAAAGGAAAAGTGAAACCGAATATCGATGTTGTCAAAACTACTCAAATACAAAATAGAATTATACCTTCTTGATTTCGCTTCTTAGAAGTTTGAGCTCTGTCTCGCTTGAATTCAAGTTACTAGACTGTGGAGTCTCATTGTTAATAGATTGTGATTCCAGCTTATTTTTGGAGTGCTTCTTAGCATTTGTTTTAACTTTAGCCATGACTCTCAATTCAATATGATTCTCATTTTTATCTTCACAAACCGGGACAAAGTCATGCTATTGAAGCCTTGTTTGTTCATCATTTGTTGGGAAAATATTACCAAATACCAACTACAAATAAATAAATAAAAGTTAGCAATCACGATTTTTTTTTAAAAAAAAGACAACTTATGTATCAGAAATGTATCAAAAAATGCATTATTAATGTATCATAAATGTATTATAAATGTATCATAAATGTATCAAATTACATAATTCATGTATCAGAAATGCATCAGAATATATAAGAAATGTATTAGAAATGTATAATATGTATCAGAAATATATAATTCATGTATCAGAAATATATTATTTTACCTGATCTTGACATAAAACAGAAAACTCTTTCCTCAACCCCTTAAACGTCACCTTCTTCTTTACGTTCCAGTTAAGTATGCGTGGCACAAGATCTCCAATCCTATAAGCGAGATTTCTGCGAGTATAGGAGCAACATTTATAGAACCAACACTGGAATACCAAAGGCAAACCACTATATCGGTACATCTCTCTCCTGATACGAACCTTATCCTTCATTAACTCCAACGTAGCATTAAAAACTACTTTTCGCCAAGGCAAAGTCTCAAAAAAACCAAATTCAACCAAGATAAATCATTCTTTGTTATCAAATCATCATCGTAATAGAAAACTGGAAACTGTGAATGAAATACAATGTTGAAATCTTTAATGCATCCTCATAAGATTTGCACATCTTTTTTGAGAAATAGCTAGTTAACAATTTCTTAGACACTTTCGACATGCTTGGAAAGTACAATTCCATTAACCAACTCAACTGCACAGATTCATAATCCTTATTGGGATCACCATGACACTTTAAACCTTTGACAATACAAAAAGCTGCAAGTCCAAAGCGCAACTTGGTGCTATTCACCTTAATCCATAACTCATTATCTTCAGGTGATACTACTTCCCTAAGCAATAGTGAATTGATAAGTTGGTTTTGTATAAAAAATTTGGGCAAGTCCACAAAATAACCAAACACATGTTCTTCTAAACATCTCAATCTGCTGATCATCCAAATTTTCTTTCAAATGTTTTACTATACTGCAGTTTGTATGCACACTGATATAGGTACTATAATGATCACCCAAAGGAACATAGAAATCTCAAAGCTGCAAACAACACAAAAATATAAATATATATATAAGCTTCATAACAATCACAATTACGCACTTTAATCATTATTTATACAATATGTGGATAGATGATACACTTTATATATAAAAGTTGCACTTTACTTATTGACTTGATACATATTATATAACAGGTAAGCGGTTGGGTGGTTGGCGAAATTTCCATAACGAATTCTATTGGTTATACAGCAAAGAGATCAGTTGTGCAAATGTGTTTTCAGAATATAAAAAGGGGGTTTTACAAAAAGATTTCGAGAATTTTTGCGGTTGATTGCACAAGGTTGCGTTAATAAGAGATTAAGAATCCTGGCGAATTCCAGAGTTGTGTAATAAATGGCTTCAAGCCAACTGGGAGAGTCCCACCGCCTATGATTGGGTTGTATAGTTATCTTCTTGTGAGGTTTCAGGTTATCGGCATATTGGTAAGTTATTTTAGCAATAGGAAAGGACAATAAGTGGTAATTTGAGCAAATGGATTGTTAAAGGTGTGTTATAGGTTGGCCTTGTTGGCTCATGTTCATACTTGGAGAGTAATTATATCGGGTGTTCTGTCGAGAGGGTATGCTTATGCTAGAAGTATCATGGAGTTGATTATATTCGGGCCAAGTTAGAGCGGGCGGCTCTCAGCAATGGTCCTAGTGGATTCAAAGGGGTAAGGTGTGATGCCTAATGATTTTGAGCTTATAGGTACGGTTAAGAACCAAGCTTCATAGCAGCATATGAGAAGGGCCCAGAATGTTCTATGATGTTTTGACTTGCAGTGTAGCAATTGGGAGATATGAAGTGGTTCGTGGGATTTGATACAGCATGGTCTCATGGTTCAAGGTCACTCGGGACGAGTGCGGATGGAGTGTGTTAAGGGTTGAATGGAGTTATTATTGTTTCTATGGCAATCAAGGATAAATTGTAAGAAGATGGATTGGTTAGCCACAGTCAAATTGGCATATTGTGGTAGTGATTATTTCTTTTAGTGCGATCAAGTTATGCAAGTGTTTTGTGACGGTGTGAGGCTTGTCGGCCGCCGCAATTGGTGTTAATCAAAAAATATTCTACTGTTGTGGCATGTTATGTGGAGGCGGGTCCAGGAAGGGCTATGGTGGCTTAGACCACTACTTAAAGATTTGCATGTTCTACGGTTATGAGAATTCACCTATGTGTTGCTGTGGTTCTCCTGAAGTGAGTTAAGTGAAAAGCTTTCATATGATGAAGTGTTAGTCTATTAGTGGTTCCAGAGTCATGATGAAGTTCGTGTTCTATCGTACATTGGCACGTTGGGCGCAATGAGTGGTATGGAATTTGAAGTAAGGATCAAGGTTACGATTCGGTAATGACAAGGATGTCACGAGCTCGGATGAGTAGGAAAAGAGCTTTGATGTTTGAAGTAAGCTGGTATTGTCCTCAACGTCTCCTGAGATCGGTGTTTTGTGAAGAAGGCTTCGCATCCCGGTTAATGATTCTTGGTCACTTTTCAGTGATAGTGCGGCCAATGGTTTAGAGGTACGACCCAGTTATTTGTTATGGTAGGTTGGGGGAGCGTGTCCCACATGGAGATTGTATAAGTGTGGCATGTAGTCACTTGATTGATTAAAGATTTAAACCGAGTATGAAGGTTGTAGTAATGTCACTAAATTAAGCATTGATGCCTGGAGGGCACATGACTTATTGAGTTGTGGACTGTGGATGATTACTCCGGTTATGATAGTTGTTCTTATGTGTTATGGGGAAAAAAAGAAGTTAGAATGGACCTTTGAAAGATTATTGTCCTAGTTTGGTAGGATCAGGATTGACTTGAGGTCGATGGATGGAATTAAATGTGAATATGGGCTCTATATCAGGCCAGATATGTTCATTTCAGCAATGTGCTCCTTATGGAAGAGTAGTCGGGGTGCTATTTCATCGTCAACTATTTCATGTAAGGATATATTGCGTTGTATGAGTTGTGAGACGGCTTGGTGAATTTCTTATATGCTGAGGTTCCGCGTAGAGGTGAGGTTATAACACCAAGATGGCTCCTTAGATTCAGATCGCATATCACACCTTAGTTGTGCTTGAGTTGTAGCTTATGGTGCTATATGTTCCCCCATGGATGATATTATGCACTTAGCGTGCATATGACCGGTATTCGACATTTTATTATAATGAGCAATTTAGCTCGATGTATATCTCCTTATGTAAATTTTATATGTGGATCGGATGGCACGCCGCCATAGGTATGTTATTTGGATCGGGTTGCACGCCGAATCGTGTGATGTTGAAAATAGTTTTCTGTCTGCTATTTTAATAAGCTTTGTTTCCCATTTTCTAAGAAAAGTCCATTGTAGTGCATGAGTTGAATAATTCCTTCCAGAGTTCGTTTTTTGTAGTATCACATTCGATATGGTAGCCTATTGGCACATTGTAGCATCATATGAGGATTTTGGTCATGTCGGGATGACTTATTACCTGAGCGGTTTGTACTGGGTGAGATGAGATCATTGAATTCGGGATCAGTGCAATCTAATTATATGAAGTATATTAAGGAGTGAAGACCATTATTTGGTTTAGAATGGGCTGATAGTTCTTGTCCGGACTATAGACCCAATGATCTATTGATTCAGTAGTTGGTTATGAATTTCTACATATCTCATCCGTCGTGTCGGTAGTGTAAGAGTTAGGGCAAGACCTATGTATGTCATGAGGGGCAATGGGAGCATCAAATTCGTGGAATTTTGACTAATTGGATCAGAGAATGTTATTGTTGTCCTGTGAGTAAGCGAAAGGTATGAATTCAGCAAAGGCATGCATTCATGTTCTGGTGCATTATGTGGTGATTGATACGGTGTTCATATGTTAGTAACAGGCTTGGCATAGAATTCTGGATGTTGGAATTGGGATCTAAGGCTTATTTATTTGAATAAAAGGGGACATCTTCAAAATTGATCGAGCTAATCTACCCAACTGAGTTGTGGTAGCACGGGAAAGTGCATGAGGTGTTAAACAGTGATTTAAAACTACTTTAGTTTAGTTCTCAGCACGTTTGAGGGCGAACGTATGTTTAAGTGGGAGAGAATGTAATGACCTGACTGGTCGTCTTGAGCTCTAGCACGCCGTTCAGCAGTTTGAGGCCATGAGACATTTCAAGTATTATGACTTGTACGCATGGTTGGAATTGAATTTTGGGAAGTTCATAGTTGATTCAAAAAGAGAATTCTGATTTCGGAAGCTTTTGGTTAGAATAATTAACTAGGACTGGATGTTTGAGTAAACAACCCTATAATCGGGATCTGAAGGTTCCAGCAGGTTTGTATAATGATTTTGGAATTGGGCATGTGCCCGGATCGGGTTTTGGATAACCCGGTAGCGTTTTGGCTCCTATTATGGAAGTTAGCATTTTTAAAGGAATTTTATAAGTTTGTCTTGAAGTGCATTTCGATGTTATGATGTCCATTTGGGATTTCAAGTCTGGGAATAGCTCTGTGTGGTGATTCTGGAGTTGGGAGCGCGATCAGAAGTGATTTCGGAGGTCCGTAGGTCATTTTGGAATCATTTAGCAATAGATTGAAATCTGAAGGTTTTTGAGAAGTTTGACCGTGAGTGGACTTTTTGATATCAGGTTCGAAATCTGATTCTGGAAGTGGCAGTAGGTCCATAATGTCAAATCTGACTTGTCTGCAAAATTTGAAGTCAACCGGACGTGATTTGATATGTTTAAACATCGAAAGTGGAAGTTGGAAATTTCAAAGTTTATTAAGCTTGGATTGGGGCGCGATTCATGGTTCTAGCGTTGTTTGATCCGATTTGAGACTTCGAGCAAGTTCGTATTATGCTTTTAGACATGTGTGGGTGTTTGGTTTGGAGCCCCGGGGGCTCGGGTATGATTCGGGATAGCTTCGGAGTGTATTTCTAAGAAATAGGATTGCTGGTACTGGTATGATCACATTTGTGATGCATTGCTCACAAATTCAACCCCACATTTGCGAGTTTCTGTTCGCATTTTACGAGCCTGGGCTTCTAAGGGAAAGTTTGCATTTGCGAACGAGGGATCGATTTTGCAAGGCTGTCACCTTCGCAATTGCGAAGTATATTGTCACAAATGCGACAAGGACATGGTGAGCATGCAATTGTTGCAAATGCGACATTGCAATTGCAAGCCTGGAGTCGCAAATGCTACTCGAGCTGTGCCTTTTTGTTCTAAGACTTAGCCCATTTTCCCTCATTTACCACTTCGCCATAGGTAATTTTTGAGAGCATTTGAGGAGGGATTCCATCATCATCAAAGAGGTAAGTATTTTCTACACATCATAAGTTAAATACATGGATTATGGGTAGATTTAACATGTGAAAATTAAGGAAAATCAAGAATTTTTGATGAAAAACTTAGAATTTGGTAAAAACGAGATTTAACTACGAAAATTGTTAGGAAATAAAGTAAAAATCATATATTCTTGATCCTTAGGTTATGGGTAATAATTTTCTTCAAAAATTTTCGGAATCTGGGCACATGGGCCCGGGGATAAATATTAGAAACCTTGCATTTAAAGTTGGGAAATTGGTTTAATGATTAGAATATGAACTTTTCAGCATGTATTGACTAGTTCTTACCCTATTTGAATAATTTTAGAGTGTTCGATAGTTCGAATCTGAATGTGGAGGTTTGAGCACGTTCTTGAATTGGAATATAGGTTTTGGAGCGATGTGAGTTTCCTTTCTAACCTTGTAAGAGGGAATTGTCCCCATAGGTAAGTTAATTAGTTATGTGCTACTATTTTTGGGGATACGCATGTACGAGGTGACGAGAGTCTGTGCATAGCTACTATTATGCAATTGTGCGGGTAGTTTAGGACCCAAAAGCATGTTATACTTGTGTTATTTGTAAACTTACTAACATCTTGAACTGCTTAAATCACATCGAATTAGTAAATAAATTTCTAAATAGATTAAACTTCATTTTGTTAAATGGTTAAAAGAGGATGTGGCTTTCCTTGGATAATTTCTCCATGTTGACTTCTTGATTGACGGTCTGTGTGTGTTTATTTTTGGAACGGGCCGAATGCCTCGGTAGATTAAATAGATACATCTATGGTTCACGCTTTTCAATCCTCGGCAATGCACAGTTTATTTTCTGTTGGATAGGGTCATACGTTTCGGCATGATTTGCGCATGCTTGTATTGCTTGCCTTGAATCTTATTGAAGTTGTTGCCGCCTCTTCCCGGCTTAAGAATATATGTATAAATGATGAAATGGAATAATTTCATATAAAATAAAGAATTAATTATTCACTTCGACCCGTTGAATTATAATCATATTTAGATAAATCCACAATTTAACATATTATGGATATATCATTATTGGACCATTAGTAAGTGTCGAAGTCTACCATCCCGTCTCTACTTCTTCGAGATTACACGGATACTCATTGAGTACACGTTGTTTTCATACTCATACTACACTTCTGTGCATTTTTTCTGCACCTGCATATGTATCTCTAGTGGCCTACTGGGCGCAATAGCATGGTTGATGCAGAGACTTAGGTGAGCTGCACTTCTTGAGACGAACCGTAGCCAACAGAGTCTCTTTCATTTTTTTGTATTTATTTCTGTCCAATATTGTACTCCGGATAATTGTTGTATTATATTATTTCCTAGAAATTGCTCATGCACTTCTGATAGCGGGTTCTGGGATGATTATAGGATTACTCAGTATTGTGTTGGTTAAAGCATTTTTCTTGTCTCAATAAATTTCATTACTTGATGTTTAAACGTATAAAAGGAACAATTTCAATAAGTTTTAAAAACAAGAAGTTTCTATTTATTGGTTGATGGCTTGCCTGATAGCGGTGTTCGGCGCCACCACGATCCTTAAAGGATTTTGGGTCGTAACATATAAGTATGCAACTGTATCCAATCATAGAAAATATCATAACAAACTACTTCCATCTTAAAATTACATGTGGATTTTCTGTTAAACTATCCCAAACTACTTCATCTGGCCCTTCAACTTGCCCTTTTTCTTGATATCCTTCAAAGTCTTGTCACCACAAACGGAATGCGTCTTGCCATTTTTCTTGTTATCCTTCAAAGACTGGTCATCAACGACAGAATGCGACTTGTTCTTTTTCTTGTTATCCTTTTTTCTCTGATCCTTCAATCTACCAGTAGACTCATCATCACTAGCTGCATGTCCTCTTTATCTCTTCACTCCATAATCTCATAGCAATATACCATATTGATTTCGTATCCCATCAATATCAATAGCTTTAGGAATACTGCTACTTTGAATGATGTAATTAGCAAATGCAGCAACATGAACACCACAAGCACTACATACAATGTAGCACATAAACATTGAATAAAAGTTAGTATAATATCCAAATTGGAATTCATGTACAAAAAATAAATAATAATAAGAAATATTCAATAATAATTTACGTGTTATCTTCCGTTGGCAAGCTATCAATGACATGAATCTCAAAAGGATTATTTACGAGGATTCCATAGGATGGAGAAACTTCTTAGAACTTTGAGGCTATGTGGAAAAAAAAGATTCATATTAGACTTAGCAAGTTAACTAAGAGCATCGTGTAATAAGCCTCGTGATATAAAATTGCATAAACAAAATCTGAAATCACTATTTTTTTTCCTTCCAAAAATCACTCCACAAATAAAGTCTCTAACTAACTATTCAAACTACAACTAATGAATAGATGACAAAATAATCAGAATATTATTAACATGAAAGAGCAAACCGGTACTATATATAACCGTTTCAGTAGTACATATTCGTGTATTTGAAAAATGAGAAAAATTTATGAAATAAAGCGGCAGAGAAGAGGATTTATTTATTTAATAAAGTTGAATATGTTACTTTTTCATCTTGCAAAATTAACTCTATGAAATATGGTATATCAAGTTTGAAACAATTCGGAATTTTCCACATTCAAAAATCTCTTACTTTAAGATTTCATTGCATCGAATTGCTTGAAATTTAATCGATTTCATGAAGTATTGTAGCTATATTAGCAAAGTTTAGTATTTTGAGTAGAGAAAAAAAGAATAAAAAATAAAATAAAAGGAGGAACGGACATTTGGGATATTAGAAGACGGTTTATGGAGTTAGGTTTTGATACTCACATTTGGAAAAACCATCGTGGAGTGATTTTTTTTGCTTTGTTCCTAGTTCTAATAAATTAAATAAAAAACTAATGAAAAAATGTGAGAGTCCATTTTTTCTTAATAGACGGTCGTGGAGTCTTTTTTTTTCTCTTGTTTATTACTAATTTTAATGTAAAAATCAATGTATCAAAAATTGTAGAATTTTTAGGTTTAAAATAAATTAAAAAACTTATAAAAAATGTGGGAGTCCATTTTTTGGAATTGGAGTATTTTTTTTTTTTACTTTTCAGTTATAAAAGTAATGTGCCCAGAAAACGTGGGACTCCATGATTGAATAACTGAATTTGTTAATTGTTTGAAAATTTTTAAGTTTTTTTCATATTTTTTCTATTTTTAAATCTCTAAATTTATTAGACTGCTGTCTTAAAAGTATTGATAAAAATGGACCTTGGGCCTAATTCAACCCCAAAAGCTAGCTTATGAGGTGAGGATTGCTCAAGCTATATAAGGAGACCAAGGATCTCAAATTCCTCCGATGTGGGACAACTCAACACCCCCCTCACGCCCAGATCTCTGGAGCGTGGACAATATAAATGGTGGCCCAACATCGGTAACAATAATTGGGATAGGTCTGGCTCTGATACCATGATAAGAATAGACCTTGGGCCTAACTCAACCCCAAAAGCTAGCTTATGAGGTGAGGATTGCTCAAGCCATATAAGGAGACCAAGGACATCAAATCCCTCCGATGTGGGACAACTCAACAAATATTTCATAATGAAACTTGGCATAATATCATGAATTTACTTCTCCTTTTATATATAAATGGAATTTTCCTAGATACCATGCATTGGGAATGGACTATGATTTACTTTTTCATCCAGCTGATATTTTTAACTTAGATCCTGACAGTTTGCTGGCCTCAAGGAATTACTCAATCCACAAGAAATTTCTGCAATAATGGTATAGCACATGTAAAAAGGAGTAAACCAATAATTGTCAACTTTGCAGAAGATAATTAGGGCTACTAACTTCTATAGTTATTTGTTAGCCACACACGTTCCTGTGAGAGAAACTTTGAATACCTCTATACGAGGTATCCGTGAAATCTTAATAATAACAAAGGTTTTACCTTTTTTCATTTTACAACGTACATCATTAAGAGAAGAATCTTGGTTATGCATGGTCTCATATTTTTTGTGTAATTACAAATTGTCGGTTCATTTCAATTAATTATTTTTGCTCCATTTTGCCTGTTACTTGTAACAACTTTAACTAATTGCTTCCCGTTAACCCCACAAAAAACGAGTACATAAGCTAAAAATGGTGTGTGACTAAGTTTATAAGCTAATTAAACTGGCTTATAAATATTTTTTGACTTATTTATGCGTTTGGGAAATACCTAAAGTGTATATAAACCAAATGCTTATAAACTAAAATCAGGCATAAGTCATAAGTTGGTCACCCTCAAATTTGACCAACACTTTTACTAATTTATCCTTAATAATATTTTTTAATTCACAATATCGTCTCCTCTCTAGCTATCTTTACATCTGCCACAATTAGGTCATCGACCCAATTCTGACATTTATGGTGGTGGGACATATTCGATTGGAATGGGAAGAACTCCCAAAATAAATTTCTTGATTTTCTCTTTATTCCATATTATTGTTAATTCTTTTCTTCTTCTTTTTACAATTTTTTAAAATTCATAACCTTTTGAAAAAAAAAATTCAAGGGTATTTAATTATTTTAACAAAAGTATAGTTTATCAGCACTTTTTAATCAAATACACTGACAACTTATTATTAGTTTCAATACTGTACGTAAATACTTACTTTAAAAATTGTTTCAACACTTAAAAAAACTTTTTAGTATTTTAAAATTATTAGCTATTTACAATCAGCTAATCCAAACGGGCTCTAAAAAAGAAAATAGTAAAAGAAAACAGGTGGGAGGGAAAACTGTAAACATGATGAATCGGAGGTGAGTTGAAGATAGAGAGAAGCAAAGATAGAGAGAGAAAGAGAGAGGAAAACCCTTCTCTGATTTTGATTAATGAACAGAAAATGAAAAGTCTCGCTAATTCTAGAAGCCTTTGACCCTTATATGATCAGAGTCTACATTTCGGATTGGGCCAGTGTAACCCAAAATTAAAACAGACCCAAAATAAAATACATACTCTAGCCCAATATGTGGTATACATGCAATATACAACAATATACAACAATGATACACTGAATATACAACAATTATGAATGTATGTGTTTGGGCTTGGAAGCTAAATAATCCTTTAGCTCAATACCCCCCCTCAAGTTGGAGAGGGAAACCACCTTCAACTTGGACAGAAGATAATGGTGAGCAGTGCCAGGCAGGGGCTTAGTGAGCACATCAGCCAGCTGGTGAGAAGTGGATACATGAGAAAGTGAAATCAAACCATCCGTGAGCTTGGTACGAACAAAATGACAGTCGACCTCAATGAGCTTGGTCTGCTCATGAAAAACTGGATTCTTAGCAATATGGAGAGCTGCCTGATTGTCACAGTAAACAGACAAAGGAAAAGCAACAGATACACCAAGATCAGTGAGTAAACGAGAAATCCAAGATAACTCAGCAACCACCTTACTGAGGAACCTGTATTCTGCCTCAGCAGAGGACAGAGAGACCACTGGCTGTTTCTTGGACTTCCAACTGACCAAGCTGTCACCCAATAGCACACAAAAACCAGTGACAGATCTGCGAGTGTCAGGCAAGCAGCCCAGTCACTGTCTGAAAATGCATTCACAGTAAAATCAGGATTGTCAATAGAAGAGCTCCAAATCCATAGAACCCTTAAGATACCTAAGAACATGTAGAGCAGCAAACATGTGAGGGATTCTGGGAGCCTTCAAAAACTGACTCAAATGTTGTACAGCAAAACAGATGTCAGGTCGGGTATGAGTCAAGAATAGGAGCTTGCCAATCAAGCTCCTGTAATGGTCAGGAGAAGAGAAAAGATCACCAGAGTCCGCATGCAATTTGGTATTGATTTCCAAAGGACAGACTACAGGGGAAACAGTCATACATTCAAACTGATGCAGCAAGTCAGAAATAAACTTGTGCTGATTAAGAAGCACACCACCAGCAACAGAGGACACTTCAATACCCAGAAAATAGTGCAAAGACCCAAGGTCTTTGATTCTGAATTGGTCATCCAGGAAGGCCTTGAGGGCAGAAAGTTCAGCAACATCATCCCCAATGATAATAATGTCATCTACATACACAGCCAGGACCACAAGACACCCAGGTTGACCCTTGACAAATAAAGAGTAGTCATTCATTGAATGAACATAGCCTCTGGAGTAGAGAGCCTGAGACAGCTTGGCATACCATTGCCTGGAAGCTTGTCTCAGGCCATAAAGGGACTTCTGTAACTTGCACACAAGAGGTGCAGAAGTAGAGGGATCAGAAGGGGCAGAAACACACAAACCTGGAGGAAGCTTCATATATACCTCTTCATCAAGGTCACCATGCAAGAAAGCATTATTAACATCAAGTTGGAAAAGACCCCAATGTTTTTTAACAGCCACAACAATTAGGCACTTAACAGTAGACAGCTTGACCACAGGAGAGAAGGTTTCAATGAAGTCAATACCTTCAATTTGAGTATCACCCTTAATGACAAGCCTAGCTTTGTATCTTTCAATGGTACCATCAGCTTTATATTTAATCTTATAGACCCACTTGCATCCTATGGGATTTTTACCAGAAGGAAGTGGAACAATGTCCTAAGTATGGTTGGCATCCAAAGCCTCAAACTCCTTGCTCATGGAATCATGCCAAGCTGGGACTGATGCAGCTTGAGAATAAAAGAGGGGTTCAGACTCCAAAGGAGAAGAAGAGGAGGAAGAACCAGAAAAGGAAGGCAAGTGACAGACATAATCAGTGAGATAAGAAGGAGGACTATGTGGTCTGCCAGATCTTCTGTGCCCAGCAAGGACAATAGAGTAAGGAACAGCTGAGAAAGAAGGAGTGAAAGGAGGAGGATTAACAAAAGAAAGAGGAACAGAAGGAGAGGAATGGGAGGAAGGAAGTGATGGAGAAGCAGGACTGGGGGAAGAAGGGGAAGAAACAGGAGGAGAAGAACAAAGGGAAGCAGGCAAAACAAAATCAGAATAGGGAACATCAGAGGAAAGAACAGGAGGAGGAGGAAAAACAGAAGCAGCAAGAGGAACGGCAGAAGCAGAGTCAAAAGGAAAGCAGGTTTCATGAAAGACAACATCCCTGGACACAAAATACTTCTTAGTAGTGAGGTCATATAGCCTGTAGCCCTTTTTTGCAAAAGGATATCCCAGAAAAACACAGGAGAGAGCTCTAGGTTTTAGCTTATCTCTCTGTGGAATGGGTACAGTGGCATAGGCAAGACAGCCAAATGCCCTTAAATGAGAATAAGTAGGGGCTTTGCCATGCAGTATTTCATAAGGAGATTTGTTGTGAAGAAGTCTGGATGGAATCCTATTAAGCAAATAGGTGGCAGTCAATAAGCAGTCCCCCCAAAAATGAATATGTAACTTTGATTGAAAAAGTAAAGCTCTACATGCTTCAAGGAGGGTTTTATGTTTTCTTTCTACAACACCATTTTGTTAAGGAGTATAGGGACATGTAGTTTGATGAATAAATGCCCTGTTGATTAAAGAAAGAAACACCAGCAAGACTAGACCCCCAATTCCAAAGCATTATCACTTCTGACAGTTTGCACAGTGGCATTAAATTGGGTTTTGACCATACACAGAAAGGACTTAAGAAGGCTGAAAGCATTACTTTTAGACCCCAGTAAATGTGTCCAGGTTGCTCTAGAGAAATCATCAACTATGGTAAGAAAATATTTAGAGCCAGAAGAGGTGGGTCTGTGATAAGGGCCCCAAGTGTCTACATGAATAAGTTGGAAAGGTCTACAGGTACTGATTGAATTGTCAGGAAAAGGGAGTCTAGTTTGCCTAGCCATGGGACAAACAAAATAGGGAAAAGGCTGTTTAGAAGCAAAAGGAAAAGATAAAGCAGAAATGTGCTTCATGCGTGCAAAAGGAATGTGAGCCAGTCTTAAATGCCAAATGTAGTTCATGTCATTATCATCAATTTTATTATGACAAATGGAACTTTTTACATTGGAATGTAAAGCAACAAGATTAAGATCAGAAGAACAAACAGGAGTACAAGAATCTTTATTGGAGCATACAGAAGTGGAAGAAGAACAATGAACAGAAGAAGATGAAGGGGGCATCCAAGCAAATTTGTACAAACCAGCCGCCTCTTTACCAAGATCCAGAGGCATCTTCAGAGAAGGGGCTTGTAACATGTGAAGAAAACAAGAAGTTGCAGTAAATAGGACAATACAGTGCAACTGTTTCACTAGCTTGTGGACAGAAATTAAATTGTGTTTGAAAGATGGAACAAACAGTACATTATGAAGAGTAATGGAGGGAGTTAAAGCAAAAGAGCCAGTTGAAGTCACTTTTACTTTGTATCCATTAGGAAGAGTTACAAGATAAGGTACAAGTAAAGGTGTGATATTGAAGAGTAAGTTCTTATTAGATATCATGTGATCAGAAGCTCCTGAATCTATTATCCAGGAGACAGAAGCAATATGAGTAAGTAGACAGAGTTTGGAATCAGAAACAGGACTCTCAGTAAGCATAGTACCAGCAAAGTTGGCACCACACATAGTAGGAGAGGTCTGAGCAGGAGAAGTTTGAGCAGTGGAGTCACCCAATTTGGACTATTGCAGCAGATTCATCAATTGATCATAATGTTGTCTGCTCAATCCAGGAATTGCAGAACCATGTCCATCTACATGTTGGACAGATGAATAACCCTCAATATGATTTCCAGAAGGATGAGAATTGTGGCCATCAGAAGAAGTAGAGGAGGTCAAATCAACACCAGTGGTGACATGGGCAGTAGTAGGTCTCTTCCCTTTGTTAAACCTGATGCTTTGAAGAAATCCATGAAGTTTGTAACACTTATCAATTAAGTGCCCAGACCTCTTGCAATATCTACAGAAGAGAGGTCCTCTGGACTGATCAAAAGTAACTCTCTGGGCATACTGTCTGAGAGGAGGAGAATTGGGCAAGGTAGCTTGACTGAAAGAAGGTGTAGAAGGTTTATGTGTGTTGACACTGAAGGACATCGAGTCAGGATTGAACTGGGAGACAGACTGAACTTGTCTCTGTTTTTCATAATTGAGGAGAATGTTATAGACACTGTCAAGACTAGGAGGAGGTTGCATCATTAACACGTTGCTCCTCACCCCCATATATGTTTCATTAAGACCCATGAGGAATTGAAACACCTTATTCTCCTCATCCTCCTTTATAATGCCAGGTTTGGCAGCATAGATACATCTCTGTCCATGATTTGGGCATACTGTCCCTAACTCATCCCATAACCCTTTGAGTTTGTTAAAATAGGATGCTATATCTAGAGGTCCTTGAGAAGAATGAGAGAGTTCTCTTTTAAGTTCAAAAATTTTGGTCCTATTGGTTGTGCCATATCTGGCTTCGAGTTGTATCCATATCTCTGTGCAGTCTTAGAGTATTGAACACTCTCGGCAATTTGAGGAGACAGAGAGGTAGTCAACCAGGAAATGACCATATTATTACATCTGTCCCATAATTTATGTTCAGCCAAGTTAGTGTTTGGTCTATGACAAGTTCCATCAACAAAACCAATTTTGTTCTTAGCGGATAGGGCAACTATCATCTTTCTCTTCCAACCCCCATAGCCACTACCCGAGAAAGGAATAGAAACAAGGGAAACACCGAGGACATCAGAAGACTAAACAAAGAGAGGATTTGTAAGGTCAATAGGTGAGGGATTAACAGGGTTCATGTTTGCCATCAGAAATAGAATAACAAGGATGAGAAGAAAGTGATACAATATATATGAGCTACACAATACAACAAATATTCCAGCAGCAAAAACACATGCAAGCTCTAATCGAGAGTGAGAATAGGGTTACCAGACTTCTACGCTACCGGAGAAGACACGACCTTTATAAAAATGCAGAGAAACCCTAACTTGCAGAGAAAACCCTAGCATCGTTCACGGGAAACCCTAGCTTTCAGAGAAGCTGGTGGAATCAGACACAAGAGGTGTCGGAAAGTCACCCTAACACCACAGTTGAAGAATCAGCAACAAACCATCTCCGATTTCACCAACATATCAAAAAAAAATCCAGAATCATCACCAACAACTTGAGAAATCCAGAAATTACCACCGATAATGCAATAAACCCAAACCGAAAGAACCGGAAAGATAGAGAGTATATCCGAGAGGAAGAACCAGGCTCTGATATCATGTAAACATGGTGAATCGGAGGTGAGTTGAAGATAGAGAGAAGCAAAGATAGAGAGAGAAAGAGAGAGGAAAACCCTTCTCTAATTTTGATTAAGGAACAGAAAATGAAAAGTCTCGCAAATTCTAGAAGCCTCTGACCCTTATATCAAATGTGGGTCAGAGTGTACATTTCGGATTGGTCCAGTGTAACCCGAAATTAAAACAGGCCCAAAATAAAATACATACTCTAGCCCAATGTGTGGTATACATGCAATATACAACAATATACGATAATGATACATTAAATATACAACAATTATGAATGTATGTGTTTGGGCTTGGAAGCTAAGTAATCCTTTAGCTCAACAAAAACACAGGAGAAGCCACAGGTTAAGCGAGAAATAAAATGCAACCAAAAAGGATGAGTACAATTTTTCAGTATTATTTATAATATTATGGAAATTCATACGATTTTTTATTCAGAATCATTACTCAATTTAATGAATACCGAAAAATCCGTTAAACTCTTTAACAAAAGAAGAATAGAACGTTCCATCTTCTAGCCAAAAACTTCCACCACCCTCCAAATTAAGCTTCTCTTCATGCCATTCCAATTAAGCTTTTGTATGGTCATATGATGTCTTATACTATTCTTCGTACCAACTTTTGACCATCCCATTCTGGTAAGTAAATATCAAATTTAATTTGTTATTGTTTTGTTTTCTTATGGTAAGCAACTCCCACTTCCAACCGAGAGGTTGTGAGATCGAGTCTCCTCAAGAGCAAGGTGAGAAGTTCTTGGAGGGAAGGATGCCGTGAGTCTATTTGGAAACTGCCTCTCTACCCAAGGGCAGGGGTAAGGTCTGCGTACACACTACCCTCCCCAGATCCCATTAAGTGAGATTATAGTGGGTTGTTGTTGTAGTATTGTTTTGTTTTCTCTTTTAATTTGTCTAATTTCTCTTTGCATCATTGATTTGATTAAATTGTCTTTCATGTGCATGCGTGCATGTAATTTCTGTTATTAGGGGTAGATGAGAGCTTAATATAAGGGGCAAAAAAAGAGATTAAAATATATATATATATATATATATATATATATATATATATATATATATATATATATATATATATATATATATATATATATATATATATATATATATATATATATATTCATACTAATTTCACACCTATGGTCATGAATGGGCTTGATGTCTTAAAATTCTAGATTTACCTTAGTACTTAATATATTACTATGCATTTCTGCTTGTTTTGTGCTATTTTGCTTGGACTTTTTGAAAATGTCATCGTATGTTTATCAGATTCTGCAAAAGTAATATATTTTTGAAGGATTCGAAAAATATTTTGGAGCGTTCGCGCAATAAAATTTTTGTGTGAATTGATCTGGTTGGATAATTTGCTTATTTCATTACCACTTCTCTTCAGTATCACTGCATGAATATTGGATCGAATCACAAAGAAGATATGCAATGATCTGTTTTTAATTTTTTATTCTTGATTTAGGGTGTCTATGAAATCTGATAATTTACCCAAATTATGAAATTCTTAGACTTAAATATGGTCTGACGCCATTGCTCTCGATAAGAAGGTGTGGAGGTCGAGCATTTAGGTTATCGATTAGAGGGTATTCGAGCAGTGTTTTATCTAGGATTATTAGCAGTTTATGTTATGTTTCACACTTTTTGCATAGTATCGTATCTATATTATTGCCCTTTTATCTATTTGTTGTCTCTCACGATGCTGATATTATTTTTCTGATTTATGTTGTTATTACGAATCTTTTATTTTGTCTTCGAGCCGAGAGTCTCCCGGAAATAACCTCTCTTTTCCTTTGGATTAAGGGTATGATCTGTATACACTCAACTCTTCCCAAACCCCATTAATGAGATTCGACTGGATTATTGTTGTTGTTGTTAGACTTAAATTTGGACTAATCAAATCTGTACTCATAAAAGTAGCAATTAACCAAAATGCCAAAAATGTTCTAAACATGTGAGAATTTTTATATTCCTGTGAAAAAGAAAACCATCTAATTTACTACATATTGCTTGCTTCTATCTTTTGAGCCGAAAGAGTAATAATAGGGTGTCTTAAATAACAATTAAATCAAGAAGAAACAAAAACAATTACCTTCATGCCACCGCCATTATTTGTTTATTTCTTATGATATTACGCTAATATTATATAACATTTTCATGTCTTCGCATGTATGTATCCAAAATGTTAAAGTATTTACTTAGTAGTAACATTTTATTTTCTAAAATGATTATATTAGCTGCTGATCATGTGATTGGAAAATGCTTCTCATTCTAGTAAAGTCATACGCGTTATGGATTTCACATGGATTCAATCACTAAAATAATACAGCTAAGTATACCATAATTTAATGTGTCTTAGCACAATGGATCTGTCTCTAATCTTCCCTTGTTATCAAAAAATCATTAACATATCAGGTTATTGCTATTTAAGCTATCTAATTTCCTTATTAGAGCTTTTCTCATATTTCCAAGAACTTTAATAGGAAACTAATATACCTATTGTATATATCGTATACGGTGAATATACAGAAACAAGATTTGATTAGTCAGAGAGCGAATCAAAGGTTTTGTCAATACAAATTTGGTTATATTCTTCTCATTATCATCATCAGTCTTGTTGGGATAATTAAGCAAAGGAAAAATGGATGATCGGGGAGCTGTAAACAAAGTGACAGGTATTAGACAGATTGTGAGACTCAAAGAGTTATTGCATAAATGGCAAAATGTTAAACTTAGTCCCAAAGCAAATAACAACCAAAACCATTGCACTAATGGCCATTTTCAATCATCTAACAATAGTAATGGAAATATTTATGGAGGCATATCACCAGCTATAATGAAGAGGTTAAAGAGTTCAAATGTATGTTGCGATTCAGACGACGAGAGTTGCCAGAGTCCAGAGCCACCACATGGTGTTCCTAAAGGTTATTTAGCTGTTTATGTTGGACCTGAACTTAGAAGATTTATAATTCCTACAAGTTATCTTAGTGATCCTTTGTTCAAAGTTTTGTTGGAAAAAGTTGAAGAAGAGTTTGGATTTGATCATACTGGTGGACTTGCTATTCCTTGTGAGATTGAGACTTTTAAGTACTTACTTCACTGTATGGAAAATCATCAAAGAGATCATGGTTCGGATCATCAACATGATTCTGGTTAGTCTTGTTCCTACTCCTTCTGATTTTATTTTTACATGACTTGGATCATTAGTTGATTGTTATGATAGAGGCATATCGATTCAGGATTTAAACTTCTTAGTGTTGGATTCATTATACTTTTGAAATTTTAGTATTTTTTCGCATATATATATATATAGATATGTTCCAGAGGCTGACCTATTATGTTGAGGGATCACTGAACACCATAAACTTCGGTAGTAAATCTTGTATATATACATATATGTATACTTTGAAAATTGTTAATTTAATTCACTTAGCACCTAGAATGATAAAAGCCTTTAGCATGCACTGATTGAACATAATATTGAGTCCCCGTTGCGTTAATATCCTGGGTCCGCCTCTACTATATTCTATATATGTTCCATGTTGATTGATATTGTTAGTACTTTTCAAAACTGTTACCGGGTGCACATCGAATTCTCCAAAACTAGTGTATTTTTGGAGGATTTGACTCGGATGCAACAACAATTTTGAAAGTACTGAGTACAGTTGAACCTATAGAACATCGCCTCCATTCACCTTTGGATACAATATAGAACAAGTGCTTGCTGTATATCATATTGAAATTTTTCTTGACTGGTATCTGGTGTGAGAGGTTGTGAGTTCGAGTCTCCTCACGAGCAAGGTGGGAAGTTCTTGGAGGGAAGGATGTCGGGGATCTATTTGGAAACAACCTCTCTACCCTAGGGTAGAGGTAAGGTCTGCGTACACACTACCCTCCTCAGACCCCACTAAGTGGGATTATACTGGATTGTTGTTGTTGTTGTTGGTATCTGGTGTGATTAATTTCATTTTGTTTAATAAAGAAACCGTTTGATTGTTTTGGATGCAGCTGGCTCTTCATTGCAAATTGAGGGGTGATTTAGTAATGATTGAAACTTTAGGGATGATTTTGTCTTTTTTCTTTTTCCGAGTTCTGGTGTTAAGCTAAGAATGTCTCCTTGTAATGCAGATTTGACATAATTCTTTTTTATTTTTACCTTTCTACCTTTAGAACTTCAGTTGTTAGAACTTTAACAGGGTTAATTGGCAAGAGACAGTAAAAACCATTGACCATTTATTGGTAATTATAGCCCAATATCTTAGTGGTTATTGACTGAACTGGCCAATTGTTGCATTTTTAGGCAAAATAGCCAACTGTATTTTATTTCTCCTGTCCATGCAATTGGTATAAGTTGAAGCTTTGATTTTGTCTCTATTTATTTACCTTCTCCATTTGCCGCGAAGCTATATTTTAACAGGTTATAATAAGTTTATAGATAATATATATCGACCTATTGTTATAAATCATCTTTAACTTCTGGTGCAAAAAAATTATATGCTGTTAGTACACAAAAATTAAACTCTATCAAATTGTTGTTACTCGTGAAGGGTAGCATTGGAGTAATAATTAACTTGTGTTCGTGTGACTTATAAATCACGGTATCGAATCACGAAATCAGTCAGTGATGCTTGCATTAAGGTAGATTGCTTATCAGGGACGATACTATTTTATTACAAAAAATTATACTGTTTACACAAATAAAATATTGATTTTGGATGTATATAATATACATTGGACACCCTTTGTGAAGTTTTTTTTTTTTTTTTTTTACTTTTTCAAGTTTGAACACTCTTCCAAAAATTTCTGGCTTCACCACAGCTGCCTATACCTCACCCCTTTAAAATGCGGTCTTTCTTCGAACTCGGTGTAAACTCGTGATTTTAGATGTATATGCACTTTTTTTTTTAAAGAAAAATTGGTTTTATTACTGAAGGGTAGATTTGAATTATCTGCAAGAGAATATAATCTTTTTTTTTTGTAATTAAATTTGTTGTATTAATCACCAAAGGTATGCCTTTACAAAGCCATAGTTCAGCTATACACAGCTGACTATCATCTATGATAAAAACTAGCTAGCATCTACATTACTATACCTATGTTTCTAATTACAGGAGATAATGCAGTAGGTGTGCATTAACTTTAGGGGGACTCCTAACATGACATGTATAAGCAATGCTTCTAAGTAGACGTCCACTGGAACATGAAGTGTGATTGAACAATCTGGAGTTTCTTTCTAGCCAAATACTGTAAAGCATTTCAGCAAAGACCATTTTCATCATTTGAGCTCGACCAGATTTCCCTTTAGACTTGGTTATGATTCACTAAATGTATTGCTCCCAATTCTGGTAATTGTCTTGAGTTACTCCAATCCACTGTAAAGTGTGATGTCTCAGCAAGGAGGTGAATGAACATGAGAAGAACAGATGATCCCTAGTCTCCTTATCTTGTTGGCAAAGTACACATGTGTTGTCTGCTGTGAGTGTCCACTGTTCCAGTCTATCCTTTGTGGGCAGCCTGTTCTGTAATATAAGCCAGAGATTGAAAACTGCCTTAGGTCTAGCATAGTTTTGGATAGTTAGGTTCTTCCACTCTACTCTTGGCAATTGTCCAACTTGTTGTAAGTAAAATTTCTTGATAGAGCAAGCTGGTTGTTGTAGCATCTGTGACTGCTGCAATGTAACAGTAGCAGCAATGATCTTCCTAACCATCCAACTGCCTTGGTTAGGAATGGTTAGGGACTGCAATTGTTGTTGTTTTATGTATACTGAATGTATCCATTTTATCCATAGAACATCTTTCTTATTGGCCAGATCCCATCCAAGTTTCATGATTGCAGCTTTGTTCCATAATAGCAGATTCATAATATTTAAACCCCCAGCAGACTTAGGTAGGCAGACCTTGTCCCAAGCTACATATGATTTTTTGGATATGTTGGCTGAACCTGTCCAAACATAGGATCTACAAACTGCATCCAGCATCTTTAATATTTTTGTAGGAATAAGAAAAGGTTGTGCCCAGTATGCTTGTATACCAAAGATGACTGACTGTACCAGCTGAATTCTCCCTGCATAGGATAATTTCCTAGCAGTCCAGGATGTAATCCTGGCAGTAACCCTATCCACCAATGGTTGTCATTGTAGTAATGACATTTTCTTGGCAGTTAGAGGAACTCTCAAATACTTGAAAGGTAATTCTCCATATACATAACCAAGATGATTGACAATATGTTGTTGTGCATCAGGAGAGACACCACCAAAATAGACAGAACTTTTACTCAAGTTAGCAGTCATACCAGAAGCCTCAGCTAAATTGAGAGAAATATCTGAACATGGTTGTGACAGCCTTCAAGTCTCCTCTTGCAAATAACAGTAGATCATCTGCAAAACTAAGATGTGTGATATTTAACCTTTTACAACCAGGATGGAATAGGAAATCTGGATCTCTCTTTAGTTCCACAAGAGCCCTGCTAAGGTATTCCATCACTATAGCAAATAAGAAGGGAGAGACTGGGTCACCTTGCCTCAATCCTTTAGCTGCTTGGAAGGGTTCAGTTGTTTCCCCATTAACCATGATTGTATAGCTCACTGTCTGGACACATTCCATAATCCACCTTATGAATCTGCCTGGGAAGTGTAAGGATTCCATCACTTGTTGCAAGAAGATCCACTCAACAGAATCATAAGCCTTCTGTAGGTCTATTTTAATCATGCACCTAGGAGACACATGTATTCTAGCATAGTGTTTGGTCAACTTATGTGCTAAGATAACATTGTCAGCCACCTTCCTTCCTGGTATGAATCCTGACTGGGAATCATTGATGATATAAGCCATGCATTTCTGTAATCTGTTAGCCAGTATCTTAGATATTATCTTATATAAGACTGAACAACAGGCAATTGGTCTGAATTCCTAGACTGACTGAGGGTTAGGCACTTTAGGTATCAGTGTAAGGGAAGCACAATTAACTGGCTTATACATCTTACCAGATTGGAAGAACTCCAGAACTGCCCTGGTAATCTGATTTCCAGTGAGTCACCAGGTCTGTTTAAAGAAAATAGCATTGTAACCATCAATCCCTGGTGCTTTATGATCACCAATGGATTTTAGGCTATCTACAATTTCATCAATAGACACATCTGCAACTAGCTGTTGCTGCTGATAATGAGTGAGCTTTGGGCCATTATCCATATATGATCTATTAATTGCTGGAAGGGAGGGAGCTGATGACCCCATTAAAGCCTTATAGAAGTTCTTGATTTCAACTCTAATGTCATCTGGATGAGTAAGTTTGATGCCTCCTGCAGTAACCAGTTCAGTAATGCTTTTATACTAATTCCTTTCTTTTAACACAGCATGAAAATACTTATTGTTTGAATCTCCCAATTGTATCCATTTGGCTCTAGATTTCTGCTGGAGGATACTTTCTTCAATCAGTGACCACTTCTCCATCTTCAATAACGGATCCTTTTCTTTAGCCTGCAAATCATCAGTATATTGTGAGCTCATCTAGTGCTGGATGATTTTTAGTTCCTCCCTGCTAGATTCTATTTTGTGTGATGTTCTTAAATTCTCTAACATTTAGGGATTTAGAACAGGTTTAAGTGCCTTGAGGTTGTTCCATATCAACTTAAGAGTGCCCTGATCAGAACTCCTCCAATGTTCCTTCATGATGTTTTGGAAATCCTTGTGATTAGCCCATGCATTTTAAAATTTGAAGGGTGCCTTCCTGACAGTAATATCTTCCTTCAAAGTGAGGACCATTGGATTATGATCAGAGATTAAAGGAGGGTCATATACAGTCTGTACATGACTCTATTTAATCATCCAGTCATAAATACCAAATATTCTGTCTAATCTACTACAAACTCTCTCATTACCAGTCTGTTTATTAGTCCATGTGAAGAAGTTTCCTTTCCAAGGAAGTTCTGATAATTCAGCCAGTTGAATGCATTGAATGAAATCCAGAGTCTCAGCTTGCTTAACTTGAGTACATGACTGTCTGTCATTGACAGACAACACAGCATTGAAGTCACCTGCAACCAGCCAAGGATCAGTAATACCAGTAGCAAGATTTTGTATGTGTTGCCACATTGTTCTTCTCTGGTCCAGACCATTAGAACCATAAACCACAGTGAGCAGGCAGATCAGATCCCCAACAAGATTATGAACACTGCAATGAAGAGATTGGCCATCCTCCTGAATTCCTGTGACACTGATCTTCTTAGGATCCCATAAAATCCAGATTCTACCTCTTGGAGACTCCCTATAGTTAGCTACCATACACCAACCTGGGAGCACCAGATTAGCAATTCTCCCTGCATTATTCTCCTTGACCTTTGTTTCTACCAAACTAACAAGACTAAATTTATTCTGTCTAAAGTATTCTTTAGCTTCTTTCTGTTTATACTTCTTATTGATCCCTCTAATATTCCAAACTACTAACTTCATTTGGTAAAACTAGGTCCCCCTGCATCAGGGGGTGACCTGTTCTGCTAGCAGACACAGCTTGAAATCTGTTACTCAATATCATAGGGGATTGTTAGAAACTACGCTTAACGCTAGAGGGGGGGTGAATAGCGTTTTAATGAAATTTAGCATTTTCTTGCGGAATTTAAATTTTACAGGAAGTAAATAAGTGCAATAAAAATAACTTACACAAGGATATATCCTGGTTGGCCACAACAATGGTTAGTCCAGTCCCCGAGAGACTCTCTCGAGATTTTCTACTAACTTGTTAAGCTTACGGGTGCTTAACAAACCTTTACAGTTGCTCGGAGATACAATCTCAAAGACTTCACTTGCTCGGAGGTTCCTCACCTCAAAGACTTCACTTGCTCGGGGATACAATCCCAAAGACTTCACTTGCTCGGGGATACAATCCCAAAGACTTCACTTGCTCGGGGATACAATCCCAAAGACTTCACTTGCTCGAGGATACAATCCCAAAGACTTCACTTGCTCGGGGATACAATCCCAAAGACTTCAACAGAGGAAGCACAAGTTCCTCAACACAAGAGAATCAAAATTCTCTTACAAGTATTTGAAATACTTGAACACTCACTTAACAAAGGTACTCCTTGATGAGTAGATATGAGTAAAATAATACGCTCAAGATCACAACAACTTTGAACAATAATATGGCTCTCAAAAGCTTTATGAAATGAGTAGAAAATGATGAACAATTGAATGAAAGCTTAAAGCAATGTAATGATCAGTTAGTGTATGTTGTTGTGTTTAAAAACACTGAGTTGAAGCTGTATTTATAGGTGCAAAACTTGGTCTTACCGTTGTCTAATTGCCAATTAAGAATTGCTGAATTTACTCAGTGACAATCGATTGTCATGACCGAACAATCGATTATCTGCCAGTCAGATCAAAAATCAATCCCAGATTTTACGCTTCATAATCGATTACTTACAATCCATAATCGATTACTGGCAAAATTCAAAAACAGATAATCGATTATACCAAATCCATAATCGATTACATTGGCAACGTTCTAAAAATCATTTCCGGATTTTAAGCACAACATCGATTATATAAAATCTATAATCGATTACTTCAGCAACGTTCTAAAAATCATTTCCAGATTTTAAGCAAAACATCGATTATATGAAAACCAATAATCGATTACTTTGAGGTATTTGAAAATCATTTGACAACGGTCAGCTTCAACAATCGATTGCCCTTTGCAACAATCGATTACTTGTTATTTTCTGAAAATCATGAAACTTACTGTCTCAGTGATAATCGATTATCTAAAGCCATAATCGATTACTTGTTTTTTTCTGAGAATCATAAAACTTACTGTCTCAGTGATAATCGATTATCTAAAGACATAATCGATTACTTAATTAAATTTAAAATCACTGGAAGACATTGTCTCAACATAATCGATCACCATTAGTTCATAATCGATTATTTTGAGTATTGAAAAACTTTACCTCAACAACAATCGATTGGCATTTGATCACAATCGATTATCATGCAGATTTGGAAAAACCTGATGTTCACTGTCTTACTCACAATCGATTACCATTAATTCATAATCGATTGTCATGCAGTCTTGGCTCAGAAACAATCGATTATCATAAGTTCATAATCGATTATTTTACCCCAGATTTTTGAGGCATGTTTAGAAAACATTTTGTCTAATGTAAATATGCATCATTTGAAATTATTTGATACAGAAATAAGTATGCATGATTTTGGAAAATAGTTTTATGAGAGAAGCCATGTTATGGAGTCAAGTTATAGGATCAAGATCACATTTAAGAATAACTCAATAATAACAATTAAAAACAACGTCTTGAGCTTCAATCTCAACATTTGTGCTCTTGTACTTGAACTCCGTCATATATCAATTTGTGCTTTGTTTGTCATTCATCAAAACCTACAAAAGAATACACATTTAGTATATCGCATTGAGAACGTGTTTCCAACAATTTCCCCTTTTTTGATGATGGCAAACATTAAGCGGGATATGCAATTTTGACAAATAATATTGACGATTCAAGACAAGTAACAAGTATGCATATTTGTTCTTGTTCCCCCTCAATGTAAGAATTCCCCCTCAATTTAAGCTTATAAGCAATTAAGCAATTTAGAGGTGGTGCATACCCGTTATCCCGTTATCTTCCCCCTTTTGCCATTAGCAAAAAAATAGTAAGGAAAGATACACAAAGACGAAATAAAACAAAGTTTATTTATTGAAAATTAGAAAGGTACAGCAGAGGGACATCCAACAATACAATTAAAACCAAAAAAAATACAATATCAATTATCTCCGTCACGATCCGCCTCGTCATTCGGCGCAGCTTCAAAGGGAACGAGACCCGCATAGGGATAATGGACATGGTCAAAATAACCATGGATCTCGTGTGTCAACTGAGAAAGCTGGTCGGATATAGTTTGGAGAGTGGGCTCCTGAGATGGACGAGCACGACGGGCAGGACGGGTAGGAGGAGGAGCTGGAGCATGATCACCATCATGATGGAAGGATGATTCCGAGATTTCCCAGATTTTGGTACTCCTTTTGAGAGGACCATTTTCAGTGACAAATCCGGATGCTTCAAGAAAATTCATGATGAGGAGAGAATAAGGAAGGGGCATGTTATCGGCGACGGCATCGAGCATGTGCATTTTAATGAGCCGACACCAATTGATCTTGGCTCCAGTGACAATGGCATGTAAGAGCTTGGAGTCCTCTTGGGATATGGTGGTATGATTGTGCCTACGAGGTCTTAGGACACGGGTGATGAAGTAGAGGAGAAATCGATAATTTGGGTCCATGCCCGAGATGGTAGGACGACGAGAAGAAGCTTGATCATAAGAGATTCCGGCTTGGCGGAAAAAAATGGATTCATCAAAGAGAGAGCCGGCCTCATTAATATACCGGATAAGATCTTCACCATCGTTTGGAATGCGGGCGATGGTGTGAAGGTTCTCGTCAGAGAGGAGAATGTGAATGCCATTGATGGAGGTGACCACCTCACCATCTTCATCTTTGTGAAGATTTGAATAGAATGCTTCAACTAAGGTTGTGTTAATATGAGGATGGGTAAGGAGCAAGAAATCATAGAGTTGACACTCTTTGAGCATGTTGGCGGCAGGGGCGAAAGGTTCAAGGAGCTTGCTTGTTGAGAAGCGAGGAGTAAGAATAAATCGCTTCTCAAACTTGGAGAGAAACCTAGAAAGTTCAGCTTGAGTTTCGAAGAACAAAACGGACCCGTCTTCATATGGGAAGTTTAGAGGAGGAGGGGCTGTTGAGGCTGAGGCACCTTGCCTGGAACGAGAACGTTTGAAGGAGCGTCCAGACATATTGGAAAAATTTTTTACTGCTGAATTTTTGAGACTAAGATGCAAGGAATTGACCTTTGATTTTTAGAAATGGTGCTTGAGTGAGTGAGAATGATCCTATATGAGGGCTATTTATAGGAGAAGGAGTGATCAGCCATTTACTAAAGATACCTGCTGAAAATTGAAAGTTGGAACAGTCAAAAACGGTAAGAAATAAATTTACTGACCGTTAGATAATCGATTATTTGGCAGAGATAATCGATTGTATTTACTGTTGGATTGAATTTTGAAACTGACAAATCGATTTAAGAGACAAACGGTAAAAAAAATTTGAATGAGATAATCGATTATCAACACAAAATAATCGATTATGGAGCATTTATGTCCTGACAGCAATCGATGTTGGAGCCAAACGGTAACAAAGTTTAAACAAGAAATAATCGATTGTCAATATTGGTAATCGATTATTATTGAAATATGGTTGATGCAGAGAACTCGGAGAATTTCTGAATATGACAACTAATCGATTATAGGAAGAAATAATCGATTGTCTGGAAAAGTATTGCTGAATGACTGAGACGGAAATCGATTATGCAATATAAGGAGTTAACAAATTAAACACATTTGCATAATAAAACTAATCAGTCGAAACAATCGATTATTGATACTGATAATCGATGTACTGCACAGTAGATAATCGATTATTTTCTTGGGATAATCGATTGCGGCGTGCTAAGACTTCATAATTTATCTTATCTTTGGGGAAGTACCTGCAAAATGGAATTAAACGTCTCCGACGCTCAAGTCAGTAATTTATAGTGACGTGAATAAATTACACTAGTGTTATCAAGTGATATCGTGAACTCTTAAGAATTGTGTCCTAGAGTATTCTTAAGAGAGTTTCGGGTACTTACCTTTCCTCCGACATCGCCAATTACCTGATCAAGAGGGTGATCTTTGATCGTCCTTCATTCATTTTGTTCTTTTGTTTCACTCCCCAAATGTGAAGCTTCTTCCGTTGATTGTTCCACAATTTCATCATTGATTTCCTTCGATGCCTTTTCTTGTATTTTGTTTTTCAAATTGCTTAAAATATCAACCGATCTGAATATGATTGTTTCCAAATATGACGCTTCCTCCTTCTTTGTGCTCTAGTTGAAGGGATTTGGATTCATCTCCCGTCATGTGTTTGGAGCATCCACTATCAAGGTACCATAGTACGCTTGATCCCTTCAAGCACACCTACAAAACAAATTAATTTTCTTTGGGTACCCATGCCATCTTGGGTCCTTGAGGGTTAGGCATATTGTAATAATATGTTTGAGTAGCATGTCTATGACGAGTAAAACATGCGGGAGCAATATGACCAATGCGTCTACAATAATGACATGTCACATTCTGATTATGCATTCGTCTAGGTTCATAGTAGCTAGATGAATGAAGGTTGCTTACCTTATTTAGAACTCTATCATTTCTCCTACTTTGATCTCTAGGATGGGTAGTGTTTCTAGAGTGATGATATCTAGGTTGAGGACCATTTTGGGGTCTTCTAGGAGGTTCACAATTTTGCCTAAAATATGCATCATGTCTATGGTGACTATTTCTAGGCGGAGGGTCATTTCTTGGTCTAGCATGCAAATTTGTTCTAGGATAGCTATTTCTAGGATACACATTTTTGTTGTTGTTCCTAGGTTGAGCTCTAGGTTTTTGAGGTTTAGCATCAACCTTTTCTTCATTTTTAAAACCTATTCCGTGCTTAGTTGATTTTAGGTTATCAAGAACAACATTCAAGTTTTTATGCGAGGAATTAAACTTATCTAGTGTGCCTTTAAGTCTACCTACTTCATTCTTAAGGTTCACACAAGAAACACAACCTTTAGTAGAACTTTCAGGTTTGTCGGCACTTCTCTTTCCATAAAACTTGTTTTGTTCGTGTAGCTTCTCATTTTCCAAAACCAGTTTTTCTAATTCCTTTTCTTTTAAAGAAATCTGTTTTTGAAAATCCGTTTCTTTTAGAGAAGCGTTTTCTCTTAAGCTAGTGACAGTTTTTGAAGCCTTTAAAAATTCAGTATATAACTCATCAAAAGCATTACGCATTTCATCAAGTGAAAAGTTTTCAGACGAAATTTGACGTACCTCATTTTGGTTGTCTTCTTGTACCATGAGACAAAGGTTTGCAGCTTCGTCGTTTTCTTCTTCACTTGATTCATCTCCGGAGTCGCCTCCCCACGAGATATATGCCCGTTGCTTTTTAAAGGATTTCTTCTCCTTTTTGATGTTTGGGCAATTTGTTTTGATGTGTCCAATTTCTCCACATTCATAGCATTTTATTCGCTCACCTTGTTTTTTCCCTTTGCGCTCATATTCCTTGCGCATAAACTTTTGGAATCTTTTAATGACTAATCCAAACTCGTTGTCTTCTTCCTCTTCAATCTTTGGTTGGCTTCTGCTTGCTTTTAGAGCAATCTTTTGCCTTCTTTGATCATCAACAAACGGGTTAAGAATAGTAGATTCATAGGTTTTAAGATTACCTCTTAGTGCGTCGATGGTGACGTTTGAGACTCCAATTGATTCTTGGATAGCATCGGCTTTGGATCGCCATGCCGATGTGAGGCTTCTAAGAACTTTTCGAACAAGTTCTCTATCCGTGAACGTCTTCTTGAGGACGTGTAGCTCATTTACTATTGTTGAAAAGCGCTCAAACATCTCATCTACTTTTTCTCCTTCCTTCATATGAAACAATTCGTAAGCATGAGTAAGAAAATCAACTTTTGCTTCTCTTACCTGGTCAGTCCCTTCGTAAGTGACTTCTAATTTGTCCCACATTTCTTTTGCTGTTTTGCAACATGAAAGTTTCCTGTAATCGTTAGCGTTAATAGCACAATACAATAAATTTACAGCTTTATAATTATTTTGAATCATTCTATTGTCCTCTGTGGTGTACTCCTCTTCGGATTTGGGAATCCATTCGCTTTCCACTTTCTTGACTGGAATTTCATTTCCCTTTGTGTACACCTTCCAAAGGTAGGGACAATTTGACCGAATGAAGATTTCCATCCTCTCCTTCCAGTATGAGTAATTTGTGCCATTGAATAGAGGAGGTCGTGTAGGGCATTGTCCTTCTTCAATTCCTCAAAAGAATCTAGAGTAGAAGCCATGGATGGTTCTCTCAAACCGTTAAGTTTTTCAGAGAGTTGGGCTCTGATACCAATTGTTAGAAACTACGCTTAACGTTAGAGGGGGGGTGAATAGCGTTTTAATGAAATTTAGCGTTTTCTTGCGGAATTTAAATTTTACAGGAAGTAAATAAGTGCAATAAAATAACTTACACAAGGATATATCCTGGTTGGCCACAACAGTGGTTAGTCCAGTCCGCGAGAGACTCTCTCGAGATTTTCTACTAACTTGTTAAGCTTACGGGTGCTTAACAAACCTTTACAGTTGCTCGGAGATACAATCTCAAAGACTTCACTTGCTCGGGGATACAATCCCAAAGACTTCACTTGCTCGGGGATACAATCCCAAAGACTTCACTTGCTCGGGGATACAATCCCAAAGACTTCAACAGAGGAAGCACAAGTTCCTCAACACAAGAGAATCAAAATTCTCTTACAAGTATTTGAAATACTTGAACACTCACTTAACAAAGGTACTCCTTGATGAGTAGATATGAGTAAAATAATACGCTCAAGATCACAACAACTTTGAACAATAATATGGCTCTCAAAAGCTTTATGAAATGAGTAGAAAATGATGAACAATTGAATGAAAGCTTAAAGCAATGTAATGATCAGTTAGTGTATGTTGTTGTGTTTAAAAACACTGAGTTGAAGCTGTATTTATAGGTGCAAAACTTGGTCTTACCGTTGTCTAATTGCCAATTAAGAATTGCTGAATTTACTCAGTGACAATCGATTGTCATGACCGAACAATCGATTATCTGCCAGTCAGATCAAAAATCAATCCCAGATTTTACGCTTCATAATCGATTACTTACAATCCATAATCGATTACTGGCAAAATTCAAAAACAGATAATCGATTATACCAAATCCATAATCGATTACATTGGCAACGTTCTAAAAATCATTTCCGGATTTTAAGCACAACATCGATTATATAAAATCTATAATCGATTACTTCAGCAACGTTCTAAAAATCATTTCCAGATTTTAAGCAAAACATCGATTATATGAAAACCAATAATCGATTACTTTGAGGTATTTGAAAATCATTTGACAACGGTCAGCTTCAACAATCGATTGTCCTTTGCAACAATCGATTACTTGTTATTTTCTGAAAATCATGAAACTTACTGTCTCAGTGATAATCGATTATCTAAAGCCATAATCGATTACTTGTTTTTTTCTGAGAATCATAAAACTTACTGTCTCAGTGATAATCGATTATCTAAAGACATAATCGATTACTTAATTAAATTTAAAATCACTGGAAGACATTGTCTCAACATAATCGATCACCATTAGTTCATAATCGATTATTTTGAGTATTGAAAAACTTTACCTCAACAACAATCGATTGGCATTTGATCACAATCGATTATCATGCAGATTTGGAAAAACCTGATGTTCACTGTCTTACTCACAATCGATTACCATTAATTCATAATCGATTGTCATGCAGTCTTGGCTCAGAAACAATCGATTATCATAAGTTCATAATCGATTATTTTACCCCAGATTTTTGAGGCATGTTTAGAAAATATTTTGTCTAATGTAAATATGCATCATTTGAAATTATTTGATACAGAAATAAGTATGCATGATTTTGGAAAATAGTTTTATGAGAGAAGCCATGTTATGGAGTCAAGTTATAGGATCAAGATCACATTTAAGAATAACTCAATAATAACAATTAAAAACAACGTCTTGAGCTTCAATCTCAACATTTGTGCTCTTGTACTTGAACTCCGTCATATATCAATTTGTGCTTTGTTTGTCATTCATCAAAACCTACAAAAGAATACACGTTTAGTATATCGCATTGAGAACGTGTTTCCAACAGGGATAATGGGGGAAAATTTGTAAGATTAAAAACTGGTGATTGCACCTGCTTGCTCTTATCAACCATAGTGAACCCTTCTGTGACATCCAAAGGACCAGCATCCTTAGGAGGTATTGCAGTCTGCCTTGGTTCTTCCTGTTGGCTGGGGTTCTCCTTAGGTTGTGTATCATTCTGCACTGGTCCTTTAACTCTCCACTCCAGGGTAATTTTTGGTTTTTGTATAGGTTGAGGGGGTTTAGGAATGGTCATGCAGTTATGGCCTACCATGCGGCACTTCTCACAGTATGTTGGCTTCCAGTCATATGTCACTTCCTGTACAAACTTCTTGCCATTAGGATCAATAATCTCAATATCACTTGGCAGAGGTTTAGACACATTAACCTCAATAAGCATACGTGCAAAAGAGATTCTAGTCTGATTGGTAGTACACTCATCAGCAAAAATAGGTTTGCCAAGAACACTGGCAATCCTACTCAAAGACCTATTACCCCAGCATGACATAGGGAGCCTAGGAAACTTTACCCATAAAGGAATGTCATTAGGGAAAGCAACAGTGAAGTCGAAATCAGGAGTCCATTGCTTCAAAACCATAGGTCTGTTAGCAATGGTATATGGACTAGCACATATGACCTCCTTAGCATCTTCCATGGTTTGAAATTTAGCTACATAATAACCCTCCTCATGGTAGTATAGATCTGGCTCTGGAACATGAGACCAGTGTAGATTAATGAATCGTTTCATAGCATTATAACCTGGACCAGTCCCCAATACAAAAATCACCAGAGAACATTTCCATTTCTGCTCTACTTCCTCTTTCAGTAACTGACCTACAGGTTTGCCATCAAGGATAGTAGGTGGTATATACTCCAGTAACATACCATTGGAGGCAAATCTGTTCTTCTGGAACAGATTTACCCACACTTTGGTTCCTTCATTGGTCACCTTCACTGTTTCAGGGTCAGGTGGTTGGGTTGATGTCTGCATGTGGGTATTTCCACCATCACCTTGTATAATCTGAGTTTGAGAAAGCTCTGTAACTTCTGTTTGTACAGGAACCTCCTCTGGTTGCTTCAATGGGACTGAAATCAATGGAACAGTAACCGGACCTTCTTCACTGGAAATAGCTTGTGATGGATTGATTTTTGAGATGATGCGATCTACTGTTGCAATTGGTATTTTACGTGGCCTACCCCTACCGCGACCTCTTCCTCTTGTCATGAAAACCAGCTCGACGACGTTAACTAACGTGCGCCGAGGCAGGCGGAGAATATAATCTTTGGTAACGTGCTTATGTTTCCAAGGTCATGAGCATGATATCTTTGTAGAAGATTTAACAGAATATTTAAACTGATGAAAGACGTACTTTTGTTTTAATTCTTCCGTAAGGAAGCTGTCCAGTTTGATAATGCTAAATTAACGTGTTACAACTAAGCAAATTACTTGCATTATTAGAGGTAAAACTTGGCTACAGTTGTAATGATATTACGAGTACTATTTATGTATTTTTAATTGTTAAATCTCTTATCCTTTTGACTAAATCTTTTTTTCAATCCGTATGGCGCAGAGGAAATCAATGACAGATAATGTTCATGTTCTGTGCATAGAGGGTATAACAAAGTATGCACAATCGCGTTATTTATAAGTCAATTTTACTCTTCTGGCTCCATTTCCCTCTTCATTTTCCTTTCTAACACCATTTGGTTTCTCTTTTCTTTTTAATTGTCACTTTTTTTTCCTCTCATTTCTCACGTCCCGCAATTTCATCTTTTTTTTCCTTTTTTTCTTTTTTTTAAAAAAATTGATTCGATCGAACCCTATGTAGGGTGCCTACTATCATACCCCTCATGAATCAGATCAAGCATAGTTCTGGAAAAAAAAATAGACATATAAATTAAAAATAAAAATCTTTTTAAATTTTTAATTTGTAACTTTTTTTGGTTTTTCAAATACAAAACATATAGTACGATAATGAAAGACTCGACAATCTTAACTAGACTGAGAGACTCGATACTACTGTACAAGACATAATTAAAAGATAACATAAAATATACTAAAAACATAAAAAGCTTCCTCAAGCAGCTCGTGCATGAAATGGTCATGAGATGGTCCTAGAGTATTTGTCATGCTTAAACTCTAGCAAATTAATACATACCTGAATGAAAAAAAATGACCAAATAAGTTAGCGACTCAAGACATATATGACGTCACGACACTTTCTATTGGACACATGCAAGGCATGATTAATGCTATTTTTGCAAAATGACATACGTAGACAAGGATGGCTATTAGTGCAAACTCAACAAGGGTGACCTTAAATACATGAAAAATACCCCACTAAGGCTTATATGGATTCGACTCCCAATAATCATGGCCCAAAATCAATTTGCAGAAGTGACCTATTTTGCAAAAACGATGGATATGGCTAGAAGTGGCCAAAGAAGCAAACTCAAAAAGAATGGACCTCAAGGTAATATAGAACCTAGTTGCGGACTCAAAATCCTAAGACATGGGTAATTGAACCATTTTAGCACAAATGACCCCATTTTTGTAAGAATGGCCGATGTAGCCAAAAGTGGCTAAACATGCAAGATTTGGCTTCCAAGAACCTAAAACACTAGGAAGACCGAACCTTATGTGGGTTGCCTATGTATCCCGCCCCAAAAGACGAGAATCGGGTTCTCGTAGTTCGGAAAGATCATAGGAGAAAGGTTATGACACTAATTTGGAGAAAATATTTTTTTGTTGTCTTTTTGAAAAATGATGGAAAATGTTAAAAAAATTAGATTTTTTTTTCTTTTTTTGTTGAATTTTTTTTGGAAAATGATGGAAAAGTGTACATAATTTTTGTATTTTTTTTCAATTTTTTTTATTTTTTTGGAAAATGATGAGAAAGTGTGAAATCTTTTTGGATTTTCTTTTTTTTTTTTTTATTTTTTGGAAAATAATGAAAAAGTGTAATCTTTTGGATATTTCATTTTCATCATTTTATTTTGAAAAAGTATTGAAAGAAAAATATAACTAAATCCTACTTGCTTCATTTCTCACCCTTCTTTCCCAAATACCGATCCGCCAAATGACATTTTTACCTTCAAAGATGCAACATGTATCACATAGGGATGATTGAATATTTTTTTGATCTACAGGCTCATTTTTTACCAAATTTGAATAGGCTTCCTACAAAGAGACACAGTGCTTCTCATCGAGCTAGGTCCAAATGACATAATGCAAATAAGAATGACCTACAAGCTGACCTAAATTTGGGGTTCACTAACATGACAATTCAGGAGAGTGTATGGTCGATGGTGGCTGCTCAAGCTTTTCACCGACTCCATACGTCTGACGCTCCCCTTCACCCCTCCCAAATTAAGAGTGATTCAACAAAGAGTTCGTGCACCCGATGCGTACTCTGACACTTGTTACAGAAAGAAGACTCATGGTTATGCAAATGATGATAGTTTATAAAGCAGTAACACATTAAGAAAAGCGATAAACAAATAACCAACAAAATAAGGGAATAAGACCTAAGGCTGGAAGAATAACGGTTCCGAACCGGAACCGTGACCGGAACCGCGGTTCTAAACGGTTCCGGTTATACGGTTCCGGTTCCGCGGTTCCGGTTCTGCGGTTCCGGGCCGGTTCCATCCTTTAGAACCGTGGAACCGGAACCGCCAGAACCGGAACCGGACCGGTTCAGGCGGTTCTAAACGGTTCCAAACGGTTCCGATATTAAAAAAAAATGTTCCGGTTCCGGTTCTATCCGGTTCCCAACGGCCATTTCTTTTAAAAAAATTTTTTTTTTTAAATTCTTAAAATCAGAACGTTGGTATTGCAGAAATAGCCGTTTGGCATTTTTAAAATTTAGCCATTTGACCCCTCAAATTTAATTTAACCCCAAACTTTATATAATTACACAATTTCCCATTTCTCAACTATAAATACCCCCTCATTCTTTCATTTTAATTCACCAATTCATCAATCTTACTCAATCTCTCTCAAGCTCTCTTACAATCTTTCTGTGCAAGTGCTTAATTTTTGTTGCAAATTCGTGAAACATTGTGAATTTGTTGAATTGAAGTTTTCAAGTGTTCAATTACAACGATTGTCAATTTTCAAGAAGTTGTTCGTCAATCCGGTAAACTCGTTTCAACTCTTACGTGCTAAGAATATTTGTTGTTTGTTGATATTTTCCTTAATTATAATTAATATGGCATTTTCATTGAAAAAAATGTTCAGAAAAGGTACATCTAAATCCGGTGAAAGTAGTAGCCAAAATCCTACCCCTCCCCCGGCTCCCAGACCTAGAAAAGATAAACAAGTTCAAACTAGTAGCCAACCTAGAAATACTAATGAAAACTTAGGAATACTTGATAGTGATCACCCGTGTTTTCAATTTAGCGATGTTAATTTTCTACATGATATAGCAGTCGGTGATAGAATAGATGATGATATTATGAATTTGCTTTATCCTAATGCACCAATATCAGAGGGAAATGAGGGTGATGATGATGACGAAACCCAACCTCCGGTAGATTTAGATGATACACCTACTAGTCCTGTTCCTAATGACCCAGAACACCCACCCGTACAAACTCCCACTTTTAGTAGACAACCTCGGAAACGTACAGAAACTTCATTAGTTTGGCATTTTTTTATTCAACTAAGAGATAAAGATAGGGCTAAATGCAAAACTTGTGGTAAAGAACTTGTTCATAGGTATACGGGTGATCGTAGCGGAACAGGTAGTTTAGTTAAACATATATATATACATCCTAGCGATAAGGCTAGATATTTTCAAATGAAAGCGGAACAAGAGGGGAAGTCAAGTCCTGATACTACAATTAACCAAAGTACTGGTTCTAACATGGTTCAACCAGGAATAAACACTGTCACCGGAGGTATATTGTACTACGATCCTAATAAGGATCGTGAAGAATTAGCTAAAATGATTACTGTTATGTGTTTACCTTATTCTTTTGCTTCTAATCCTGCTTGGATTCAATATATTAGACGAGTATTTAATCCTACATATAAAGGTTGGCCTCGCGCCACAGTTAAGGCCGACATTTATAAATATAAGCATGAATATGAACAGTACTTGCGCTATTTATTTACTCATATAAGTAATCGTATGTCTATTACAACTGATATTGGTAGAAGTGGAAATGATTGTGATTATCTAACCGTGACCAGTCATTGGATAGACGAAGACTGGACCATGCAAAAACGCATTATAGCATATAGAATAATTAATTCACGGCACACAGGTAAGTTTATTGCTAGCACTGTTTATGATGTTTGTAGATATTTTTGTTTTAGTGATAGAATAATGTCAATTTCCATGGATAACGCTAGTAGCAACACAACTGCAATAGGTATTTTAACTAGAAAACTTAATCCTGCTTTTACAAATATTTTCCATGTTAGATGTATATGCCATATTTATCATTTAATTGTTGGAGATGGTATGAGAATTTTAAACATAGAAATTGAAAAAGTTAAATTCGCTCTTAATTGGCTTTTTTATTCAAACCGTAGAAGTAGACTTAGAGAATATTATAAAAAATGTGACGAAAGTGGCCTTAGAGAAAGAAAGGTTCCTAAACCTTGTCCGACTAGGTGGAACTACATGTATGAAAGCTTAGTAGTGGCGTACGAATATAGAAACCCAATAACCGCTACTTATAATTCTAGGGATTGTGAGGATGAAGATAATGATATGCTAACTAATCAAGATTGGAATAACGTTAAGATTCTTTTAGATTTTTTAGAACATTTTAGTGTGGCTACAACTGCTTTATCTGGCCAACATTATCCTACAATTTCAAACTGTTTAGTATATATTGCCGCACTTGCTAATTTATTTGCTGATTTTAATGAGGGAGGGGAAATTTATGAAAATGCAATATTTGAAATGAAAAAGAAATTTTAAAAATATTTTTTTCCAATCCCTCTTATTTTTGGTGTGGCTGCTTTGTTAAACCCTACTATGAAAGCAGGAGGTCCTAACTTTTGGTATACTAGTATTTATCAATGTTTAGATCTTTCACCAGAAGAAATGGCTACACTATCTGATGCGAAAGCATCAATTACAGTGAATGCTCAACTGTTTATAATGCTTATAAACAGGCCTTAGAGCATGCTAGGCCTAATATTCCAACTCCTACTTCGTCCACGTCACAATCGTCTAAAAGAGTTGCTAGCTTAACAGCTCTTAAATCGTGGACGGAGTTCAGGGGTACTCAAGGTGAGAATTTAGATGATATTTCCCATCTAAACGAACTTCAAGTTTATTTGTCGCAGGGGATAGAGAATGATAATCCAGACAGATCTTTCGACCTTTTGGATTGGTGGAAGACAAGGGAAAAGCATTTTCCCGTTCTTGCAAGGATGGCTCGGGATGTTCTGTCCATTCAAGCGTCAACTGTTGCATCGGAGAGCGTATTTAGTCAAGCCAGACTACAAATAGGAGATCATAGAGCGTCGATGCGGGACAGCTTGGAAAAATCAGTGCTCTTCCGAGATTGGATCCGCTCTGAAAGAAGAAACTTTGGGCTAGCTGAATCTCAACCCGAAATAGATGAGTGCTATGAAGAAATGCTAGCAGAAATTGCTCAAGAATCATCTTCACCCGGAAGTGGTGATGAACAAGCTTCATTTCCACCACCGCCAACACAACCACCTCCAAACCTTGAAGGTTTTATGAGATTTGTTAGAAATAATACATAAATTATGATGTAACTTGTACATTGGCATGTCTTCTTTTAGTTTTTTTTCCTTTTAATGGTGGTATTAGTACCATGTTGTGCTCATTCCACTGGGGGAAGGAAGACTAAGAAAGATATGCCATTTTGGTCAATAAATATGCTTTTTATCATATACTTGAATATATTTGTCTCAATATTTCTTTGTCTTTACTTCTATATCAATCCTTGAATATAAAATATTTATATAACATATAATATATAACATACAACACATAATACTATTAATACTAACTACTACACAATATACATTATTTATATACAATATATACTACTTTACTACAACATATACTACTTATATACAAAATATACACTACTTATTTTGAATATATACTAATTTCCAAACACAATATATGGTATAGTAACAACATAGTACACCATATAAAAATATATTCTACAATATACTAATCACTACTATACAACATATTTAATTTAAACAAAAAAAAAAAACCGGGAACCGCCTGGAACCGCCAGACCCGCGGTTCCGGAACCACCAGAACCGGAACCGGGTGGTTCCGGAACCGTATGGTTCCGGTTCCGGCTCCGGAACCGCCAGGACCGGAACCGCCAGAACCGGAACCGTTTACCCAAATAGACCCAGAACCGGAACCGGATACAGCCTTAATAAGACCCAAAAAAAAGCAAATAAACAAAACAAATACCTCAACCGAATGTCCTAAAAGCCAACAAGATCAACTACCAGCTCGAATCTGCAACTCCCCAGCAGAGCCGTCAGAGATGTCATACCCCCTTTTTTTTACAAATCTCACTAACACTCTTAAACAAATAAAAAGATTTCATAAAGCTCAAAGGGTTTTCAATTTTTGAAGTGACAAAGAATTATGTTCAAAAGGAATTAAGTCAGAGTCGCCACCTGACATTTATTTTCGTGGTGTCTGATCACCATTTTTCATAAAAATAATTTTTTCCTTATAAAATAGATGAGACTCTAAAACTAAGTCTACACCATAGATTCGAGTAAGGGTGATCATTTGACTCGGGGAGAAGGTGTTAGGCACTCCTCAAAATCTCGTGAAGGTCACGATTGTCTACTTGATCTAGTTGGCTTTTAAAATATTCTTGTTGAGATTATAACACACAAAAAGAAAATAAACAATCAAAAGAGGCTCGAGGTCGTCCCCACCTAAATGAAAGAAAATTAAAAGAAGAAAAATTAAAGTTCTAAATTATCCTATGTTATTTCTTCTACGATGTTCTCCACGGCCTCCAATTACATTCACTTCGGGACATACCCCTGAAATAAAATACATATACAAATCTCTCTGGGCATTCTCCGGATAAATTTAACTAAGGGAATGACCTCTCGCCTAGAAACTAATAAATCCTAAGGCTTGTCTACCCGAATATTATTGGCCTAAACATGTTACTAGCATTCGGACAATAAAAATAAAGTAAATAAGGTAAAGTAACGAACTCATTTTTAGCCCAATTTCTTTTGGTTGTCTTATGATATTCAATCCATATATCCTTTCAGTGTCTCTTTTAATACCATTTATTTTCCAATCTAAAGTGATAAATAATCATTTGAATGACATCTAACCTTGGATGCACAGAAAAGGAGAAACTGAACAAATAGGCACGACACATTTTATGCATATCGAAATTGTGATTCTGTTTTCTATCTTTGGGTCATGGGATGCACTTACCTATTCAAGAAATATGTTATTCATTTTCTAGATTAAGAGTTGCAAACAGAAAACAAACAAATTTCATGTCATCAAAAAATCAATCACAAGCAGCACACAAAATCTAAAGCGAGAACAAAGTGAGAAATGAATCTCAAAACGAGTTATCAGATTTCCTTCGATACTCGAAAGTTATACGAGTCCTTTAAGCCAAAATCAAGCAAATCACAGTATGAACGGAATGTAAACAGCAACAGGAACTTGGACGACAACCTCGACGTATGATTGAACGAGATCTCGGACCGCGACCTCTCTATTTTTTTCAGTTTCCAAACTCCTCCTTGCTCCAATCGATCTCTTTCCCCCTCCTCTCACCAACTCTCTCTCTCAATAAAACTATTTGTGAGATTCCATGTCCGCAAACTGGAGATTTCAGACCAAGAAAAAGGTTTTGTTGAATTGGTAAAACCATTGACTGTTTGTGATTCCGTAACAGACGAGAAATTCAAGAAAAGATTCGAAGAGATTTCAAAATACGATGGGAAGCCTAGAGCTGGAGAAGTTAGGGTCATTGGATTAGGTCTCCGACGGCCGGCTGGTTCTGGGTTGAAGAAGAGGATAAGCACGGGTCGTTGGTTCTATTATGGCGCGAAGAAGAGGGAAGCTGCTGGTGATGGAGATGGATGGTCGTTGGGGTGGGGTCGCTGGATGCTTGGAGATGGTGGGGAAGGGAGATGCGACTGGTGGTCATTGGTGGCGGCTGCCGAATGGTTCTTAGGGTTCTTGTCTTGTTATTTTTTCTCCATTGTTGTCTCTATATGTTTATTGTCTTGCGTTAGTTCAACAAAAAGAGAAAAATCAGATGGGTTTGGGCATGAGTAAGGTATTTGGACTAAAATTATCTTTAAAAAATGACCTTTTAGCTTTACAAGACTAAAAATGTTGATTTCTTTCCTAAAATAATATACTATAAAATTGTAAAACCATCACTAATTAACTAAAGCAAACTAAATTATGACATGGAGCTATTTTTGGTATTTTTAAAATTATAATAAAAATAGGTAAAAAATAATAATCTTCTAAAAATACCTAATATTTTAATTAAATAGAGAAAATAAAAATATTTTTTTGTATTTTTTAATTTTATAATAAAAATAATGTAAAAGAGTCAAAATTAGTTGAAATAACTATATTAGACTTAAATTAAATATTTAAATGCTAAAATATGTATAATCTCTGGGAGGATAAAAAATTACATGTATACACGTACTTCACCCTTCTTTTGTTTCTCTCCCTCTCTAATCTACCTCCTTCCTTCTCTTGTCTTGTGGAGAATTTCCTATCAGATGCACATCAAAAATTTTGAGGATAAAATCAGATTCTTTCATTTCACCATTTGTGTATAAAGATTTCAATGTTATCCATAGTATAAAATTTCTTATAGTGCTTGTTTTATGTAATTTTGTAATTTAGGAGTATTCTAAATCATAATCTATGTAATCTACATCATATGATCGATATGAGGCCATTAATTAGTCTTTTATATATATTAGGAACTCTTTAAAATGAATATGTCTTTCAGTTGACCAACGAAAAAAGAAGGAAAAAGAGATTACTTGTCTTCTTGGCAGACAAACAAAATTTGATTTGGAAATAAGAGAGAGAAAGAACACCGAAAAAAAAGGGAAAAAAATTAAGGAAAGGAATGGAGGTGGGTGAATGGAGAAGAAAGGAGTTGTGGATGTGCAGAGAGAAGTGTGAGGTCTTTTTCTCTCTTTTTTTCTTTTTTAATTTGTGACTTCTTTTTTGCTTATTTAGTATTTAAGAATAGGACCCATAAAAAATACATGTCAAGTAATAAATAGTTTAGTATATGACGTGTTGTATATGTTAGCGCAATTGATATACGCATACTATTGAATATATTTATTTGTAGTCATTCCATCAAGTTCGAGTGTTCAAATAAGAATAATATAAATTTATAAATCGACTTTAAAATTTAATACAAATTTAAGTTACCAACAAGTTACGTCTTCATTTAGCAATGCACAAGTTGGGTTTCAAATATAGCGTGATCAATCTTGATTCCCAAAAAATAGTACGTATTAAGCTTAAAAGTCTTGAAATGATTCCTATATTATCGTTTTAATATCACGGGCTAGGCACTTTTTAGGCCATAAGTGGAAAATAGCCACTATCCTGGAAGTTTGATATTTACAAATAAAGCTCCTTAATAGTAGCCACTTTAAAGGGGAAGTGCATGGTTAGCCACTAATGATACATATATTTATTTTAAGCCATTATTTAAAATTATTTAGCATTTAGCCACTGCTTTAATAAACTTTACATGTCCAGACAAAAACACCCGTTTGCTCATAATAGTTCAGGACCAAGTGTTTTTAACTTTTGAACTTGCAACTTTAAGTTCAGGACTTCAGGACTACATGTCCTTAACTTTTGAACTTGCAACTCCAAATTCAGGACTTCAAGACTTCATGTTCTTAACTTTTGAAATTGCAACTCTAAATTAAGGACTTCAGGACTACATGTCCTTAACTTTTGGACTTGAAACTCGAAGTTCACGACTACATGTCCTTAAGTTATGGGCTTGTAATTCTAAGCTAAGGACTACTTGCCTTAACTTTTGAACTTGTAAGTCTAAGTTCATGACCTGTTGTCCTTAAGTTTTGAGCTTGTTAGTCTAAGTTCAGGACCAATTGTCCTTAACTTTTGAACTTGTAACAATAAGTTTGAGACCATGTGCCCTTAGCTTTTGAGCTTGTTAGTCTAAGTTTCGGACCTATTGTCCTTAACTTTTGAGCTTGTTAGTCTAATTTCAGGACTACAAGACATATTGTCCTTAACTTTTGAACTTGTAACTGTAAGTTCAACACCTATTGACCTTAACTTTTGAGCTTGTTAGTCTAAGCTCAAGACTTAAGGATATATTGTCCTTAACTTTTGAACTTGTAACTGTAAGTTTAGGACATATTGTCCTAAACATTTGAGCTTGTTAGTCTAAGTTCAGGACCAAGTGTTCTTAAGTTTTGAACTTGTAATTCTAAGATTAGGGCCAAATATCCTTAACTTTTGAACTTGTAACTGTAAGTTCAGAATCCATAACGTAGCAAAAAACCAGTGGTAACACAGTACTAGAGGTTCTGTTCTCTACTGGATTGGGAAATTATTCCCTGGTTTCCTCTCTTTCTATCTAGTTTCATGTATATTTCATTATTTCCCCCGTTTTAATTATTTTCCTCTTAAGTTGTGATGTGGACAAAAATACTGGCAAGTTTGTCATTCTCAGATTTATTTTCCTCCATCTTTTAATTGATTTCACTCCATTACTGGTAGAAATTCTGATAATGGTCATGACGCAAAGAATTGGAATATACTGACAAAAACATATTGCCACTTATGGATCTATAACTGTCTTACTATTTGTTAGTTATATTAACAATAAACGTATGTTACTTGCAATAAGTTAGTGTCATCTGTGAATATCATTTGACAAAAGATAAAACCAAATATATTTTGTCTCGCCCATGGCATCGGTTCTTTTCCCTAACGTGAAAGAGATAGAAGAAACGGTAATATAGTTTTATCATATTAATTTTAATAAATTAGTGACTATTATTGCGAAGCATTTAAAAATGCTGGATAAAAAATAATAACACTTTAAAAAGTGGTTATCCCACATAATTGTTACACTTTAACGACTTTGTAATTACTTATAAGGCTAAATTTTCAGTGGCTATTTTTATTTTACGGGGGTTAAAAAGTGGCTATGTCTGACATTTTCCCTAAATTATCCCCGAGTCAGTTAATGGGCCTCTTCTGTTTTACCTCCAAAAGAATTAGCTGTCCGATGGTAGTACTTAATTAGTTGACCTATTGAGGCTTTGGACTTCATGGACCATATTCTTTGTAAAAATGACATTAGATAGTCACTCTAAAGGCCCGCTATATAAAAATTAATTAGTGCGTTTTAAATTTTAAATTTTAAATTTATTTTTGCAGGACTAAATATTTTGAATTATCCTGAAGTTGAGATTTTTAGTTTACCATTTAAGGATAAAATAAATATTGACTAATCTCTAAATAGTATTTTCGGGAATGGCTATCTATGCATTTGCCCCATATTCTTCTCATGTGTTATTTATTTTCTGCTTTGACCTCATGGTGCTGAACAGAAAAAAGTTTTAACTATATGGAGTAAAAAAAAAAATTTAAAATAATCACGTTATCTGCAAGAATATAAAAGATATTTAGATAATTAAGTTACTTAATAATAATTTTAATTAAATTTATAATATACTTTATTGGTAACCTAATAATAATACTTAGCCCACTATAACATGCTCAAATACATTAATGAAGTAAACAATTACTTACACTAGCAATGTATACAACTTACGAATAGTGAAAAAAGAAAGTGTACTGTCAGTCTCTATGAATTAAATTTGAATAAATGAGTGAATTATACAATGCTCAAAAGCAATGTGGATGATGTCTTGGGGCTAAGCAAGTCCCGAGAAATTCGGCTGAGAGCACATGCCCTCCACTTCAGCATTTGTCTCAGCTTCCAAATGGTTGTTGTTGTTATTCATCTCGCCCGTCTATTATCTATTGTCCATTGCACAAATATTTAGTTTTTTTGTATCCAATTCTACTCTATTTAAATTTTTATGTGATTTATAGATCACGAATTCAAACTGTATGATTAGTTATACATATTTATATTAGGAATTTAAAATAAATTGTCTGTATTAGATTATTTGGACAGCAATCCTTCTCGAACCCTACGTGAATATAAATATTCTTGCATCGGAAAGTTTTATTTTTTTTAATTTTACTATATATCCGGAAAGGGAGTATTAGAGAAACAATAACGCTATTTTCATGTGATTTACAAGTCTGAACTGTAAAAGTAGTTATTAATATTTGTATTAAGATAGACTGTCTATATTAGATCTTTTAGGGTACCGAACTGCCTCTTCTTGTAACTATATATCCAAGTGTTCATTCGTATGGTTCTGGTGTTTTGACCACTATATATGAAATTTTTACACCTATATTTTACTCTTTTTCTTCTCAGAAGGAAAGAAGCCCACAGGATGTTAGAGATCTGAGGACTGATCAAAAGAAAGCACATGTCATGTCCAATTTGTTGCCTTTGCTTTTGGATTCTACTGCCCTGTTGCTCCAACCCTCCAAATTACTTGCTTTGCAATAGATAAAAAGCTAAGGTTAATTACAGGAAAGTGATGGTTTGATTTGATATGAAAGGTGATGCATTTAATATGACTATAAAGAGGGCATGGGTGTATAAGAAGAAACTTTAATTTATACATTAATAATATAACTATTCAGTAGAATCTCACAAATAGAATTTAGGGAGCATAATGTGTATGCAAAGTCTATCCCAAAAAGATAAAAATATTACCGAATGATTTTTGGCTCGAAAAAAAGAACAGAAACAAGTAAATATCAATAACAGTCTAGGAAAATAATATCAACCATGTATGAAAACCGACAAAAATAAATAGAAGAAAACAATAGCAACAAAAAGTAACAAAGACAAAGTACTAGAAAATCGAAATAAAGATAGTACTAAAAATAACCCTAATACTAGTACGGTAAGAATCAATCGACAAGGTACTAGCAGGCTAGCCAGGGGCAGCCCTAGTGCATAGACTACGGGTTTTCGGAAACCGAGTAACTCTTGCATAGACCTTTTATTTATATTAAGAAATTTACTAAATATTGGCAAATATTTGATTGTAAACCTAATTATTATTGCATATCATAAGCCTCAAATTTTGGATCCGCGTCAGAGGCTAGCTCTAATAAATTCGCAGTAAGACCGAAAAACACACTACGGCCAATTACCCTTCTACCTTTGTCTTCAACCTTCATAGCCTCTTTTCTAACGGACATGATATAATACATTTTAAAAATTTTAAGTCATCTAAAAAGTACACTAAGAGTACGTAAAAAATGGGAGTAAGAACCTAGAATAGAGTAATTAAAAATTCCTTTATGTTTAAAGGTATTCAGAAAGGTGGTGCATTTCTTAGGGCCACAACTCAATAATTGCAGATTAAGAATTGTAACAAGTGACATACAATTATTAATCGTGATTTGAAATTATCGTCAACTTAACCAGTTGCTAAATTTATTGATTTTGTTATGGATAATGCTTGTGATCCATTCTTTTGGTAAGAAGCTTTTGTGATTTCTTGTTAAGCATTTATTTTGTAGATATCAGCATGGACAGAGATAGCCTTTAGTATTGTATATGGGTTTGATAGAATCCAGTACGTTTCGTTTTTTTAAGCTAAATATCTATCGAAAATAACTTTTTTATTTTCATAAGATAAATATCTATTAAAAACAACTTTTTTATTTTCATAAGATAAAAACAAAATATGTGTACCTACTGTTTTTAAAATTTTTATTTGTGTGATTACGCTAAATATATTATGTTTTTCGTAAAACCCAACATATAGTTGTAATAAAAACTATGCAATTATTGTTCTAAAATACAAATCTCATAAAGTTAAAACCTCGACTCCGTGATAGTAGATATGGAATACATGTGGAGATGGTTAGTGTTCATGCATGTGAAAATGTCAAAAATATTTGTTGGAGTCCCAAGAGCAAGAGGTGATGGATTGAATGAAAGGATGATGGCTCAGTCACACTATAAAACAATAAATTTAGACTTTTGGTATGTTGTTCCTTGGTGCTTCTTCATGTTGGATGTAGGGGCCCATGGATCATTAAAATCAACGGGTTTAGTCGACTCAATAATTTTATAAGTCGAATATAAATTTATGTATAAAATTTATTAAAATTATAATAAAAATATATATAAATTTATTGCTTGAAAAAATATAATAAATTTAATGTTAATTATTTTAAAGATTGAACACATAAAATTTAAATTCTAAATTTATTTTTGATTGGATGTTATAATAATCCCTTGAAAAGTCGATAGATTTTAGAGATCAACTCAATTAGTCACTCATTTAGTCGCCAAAACAAAAAAAAGGTCACTTCCAAACAGCTTCTGATAATTTTCTTCCACCCACCTAAAAAATTTTGAGTTAATTATAAAATTGATAACGTAATTTTTTTCTTCAAAATTAGATATTTAACTTGTTATAACATGTTACTTATCATTTCTTTTAAGTTGTAAATCAATGATTAGAAAATTGAGTTACCTAAAATTATATTTTAAGTAATATAATTTGCATAATTTTTTTATACCATCAGAATCTAAACTATTTATTGAATTAATAAGGTAAATAGATAATGGGAGGGAAAAAAGACAAAATAAAAAGAGGAAAACAATTAGGGGAAAGGCTGATGACAGCTTTAGGCCCACCAAGTTTAGAAAAATATGCTGTGGGCCGAATCTGCTTATTCTCCCTCTGTTTTCTTCTAATAACGCTTTGGGCCATATTTTATTACAATCTCTTTTACGTCTCTTTTCAGTACTACTTGTTGTACAGTGGCGAATAGGACAATTTTGCCCCTTGGCCCTTGCGCTTCCAAAGCTTATTTCATCCGATTGTCGATGTTCGTATTGAAATTTTAATTAATTTGTATTCGAGCTCATTAAAGAAGGAATCAATTCTATCTAGGATTTTTTACCATTCATAAAAGGGTTTGAATAGAGATATCTGGTTAAGAATGGAGGAATTATATTTATCCTACTATAATTTTTGGTGGTAGAGGATTATTTTCTTAGGATTTTTATATAAATAGTTGATTATATTCATTTTTTTTATTTTTGTAGCTATATACATACATACATATATATATATATACGCTCAAAATCAGATTTGCCCTTTTTGTATGACTGATCGAGACTGGAACGCGATAAGCCAAGATTTAGCCTTGAATCATATTGAACCATGATGCAAAGTTAGGTTGCATAGCTCGTGGCCCTAAGACCGATCAAGATCGAGATCGGCCAAGATCAAGACCGAAAAAGATAAAGATTGAGGAAAGCTTACCGAGCAAAATAACGGAAAGCTGAATATTCGCAATCGGGCAGGATCACAGCACGTATCTCGATACGAAGAAAGAAGAAGCCGATTGATTAGCTAATTATGGGATTTCTTACCTCACATAGAATTGTATCTAGAATAGGATTCCCCTACTATATAAAGGTGGGTCTGATCATTTGTAAACAGATCATATTCACGCAATACTAAGCAATATACTGTCATTTCTAGCTTTCATTATCTTGTTATTCTTTTCATAAGCAAGTTGAAACATATTTGGTTCAATGGTGACTGAACTCAAGGGCCAAGGTTGTTCAATTCGTGTGGTTTGCATTATTTCTTTCAATGGTGACTGAACTCAAGGGCCAAGGTTGTTCAATTCGTCTGGTTTGCATTATTTCTTTCATAGTCAATATCAATGTTCTTTATTCTTTTTAATTTGTACCAAGTTATATCACGTGTCCTTAAAACAGCATATAAATTCAATTGTTATCCGATTTTAGAATAAACAATAATATATATACTATATATTCACTGTTTATTTTTAGTTTAAGTGGTTGAGTAGGCAGCTATTTGGGTTAATTCTTTTATTATTTTTTCTTTTGCTCTTCGATGCTTGAAAAAGAAAGGTTTTAAATAATGTTTCTTTAGTTTTTAACTTTTCAACATTTTAAGTTTTTTTTGAAAGAATTAATATTTATAGTACTCGTATGTTGTGAATTTTCGATCTGTTGGCTATTTGGATGTGTCTTGAGATGTCCGAGCTTTAATATTTTGTTGTTTAGTAGCAAAAAAAATATTTTGTTGTTTTTCTGTCACATTTTTACGGTCAAGATTCTGTTGATTTGAAGAACTGAACAACTTTGACTAAAATTCACTGACCGAAAAAGTTAAAAAAAATTGTTAGCTTCAAAATATAAAAACTCAAAGGATAGAAAAACTTAAAAAAGAAAAATCTGTAAATTAAATTTGGAGGATTAATTAAAAACAAAAAGGTGAACTTGGTGGATAAACCGCACGAGGCATAAGATTGTCTTAAAATGATCAAGGATTTGTTGGCTAAATATGTGGGGGGGGGAGGGGGGGGGGTTATTGTACGGCTAAAATGAGATTTCTCGTCCCATTCACACGTGGGTTAGTCTCTCAAACTTTTCCCTCATTTAATTCTTATGACTATCTAATGTTGCACGGTGAAATTTAAAAATAATTAGATTTATGATTGTGGTAAAATCTCAGTATAAATCGATATTGGATGTGATTGAGAGGAAGAAGAAGATGAGTAGGAGAGGAAAGTAGTTAAAGAGAAGAAGAAATCTGTTAATTTCACTATAGAGGTTGATGCAGTATAACTGTCTTTAATACAAAATCTCTCACACATATCGCATGTGTGATGAGTATAAAAAGACTAAAATATCCCTAGAGTACAAAGACTAAAATACCTCCAACTGTATAGTATCACTATTGATTATTCAACACTCCCCCTCAAACGGAAGGTTGGAACATATCCAACACTCCAAGCTTGGAAATTAAGGAATGATGTTGGGCTGCAGACAATCCTTTAGTGAGCATATCTGCAAGCTGCATTGTTGAGCTAACATGATGTGGTGTGGGGAGCCCAGACTTGATCTTCTATTTTAGAAAATAACAATCTATTTCAATGTGCTTAGTCCGCTCATGAAAAATTAGATTTTTTGCAATTTGAATGGCTGCTTTGTTGTCACAAAGCAACTGAACTGGCTTGGAAATAGTCATCTTCAATTTCTCTAGGAGCCTTGATAGCTACGCAACTTGTTTTGTCACTGCTGCCATACTTCTATATTCTGCTTATTCTGAACTTCTACTAACTGTTTGCTGCCTTTTTTATTTCCATGAGATTAAAGATCTCCCTAACTTGACAATATAACCAGTCACCGACCTCATAGTATTAAGAAAAACTCCCCAATCTACATCATAGTAGGTAGTCAAAGTGTCAGCTGGTTTTGCCTGTAGAAGAACTCCTAAACCCGGTGCTCTTTTTATGTATTTAACCACACATAAAGCTGCATCCATGTGAGAGTGTTATGGGTTTTGCATGAACTGACTCAATGTTTGTACTAAAAAACTAATGCCAGGTTGTGTAATTGTCAAACAAGAGATTTCCAATCAACCTTTGATATGCTGTAATGTCGTTTAAGTCTGGATTTCCTCTCCTTCCCACATGAGCATCAAACACTAATGTGGTGGATTTTTGATTCATATCTAGGAGTGTTGAAATAGTTTTGGAACCACTCATACCAACACTTGAGATCAGCTCAAGTGCATACTTTCTCTGATTCTGTAAAATTCCCTTTTTTGATCTGAGTACCTTAATTGCAAGGAAATATCTTAGCTCCCCCAAGTCTTTCACCTTGAATTGACTCCGCAGTGTCCTTTTAGCATCATTAATTAGTTTGGAGCTAATCCCAGTGATCAGTAAATCATCCACATAAGCAAGTATAACGACCAATCTGAACCTTCCCTTTTACTGGACAATGAATGGTCATAATTGCTCTGTAGATAGCTATGTGTTACTAATGCCTCTGTCTGCTTAATCTTCCATTGTCTTGATGCCTGTTTCAGTCCATAGAGTAACTTCAACAATCTACATACTTTCTTCTCCCCCTGTTTATGGAACCCTTGTGGTAGTCCCATATATACTTCTTCATATAAGCCCCCATGCAAAAAAGCATTATTCACATTCATTTGATTTTAATCCCATCCTTTAGTTACAGCAATGCTAATGATGGTTCTAACAGTTACCATTATAGCTACTGGTAAAAATGTCTCATGGTAGTCCAGCCCCTCTTTCTGATTATATCCCTTTGCTACTAACCCGGCTTTGAACATTTCTACCTCTCCATTTGCTTTATGCTTTATTTTATAGACTCATTTTGATCCAATAGCCTGCTTTTCTGGTGGAAGGTCTACCAGTTCCCATGTGTTTTTCTCTTCTAGTGTAGCTATATCCTGTTGCATTGCCTCAATCCATATATCATCCTATGCAACCTCCTTAAAGGAACCAGGCTCAATGTGTGCTGAGAAAGCCTCTAAGTATTATTGATATCTTGTAGTGAGGTTAGCATATGAGAGTCCCTGAGAGATAGGATACAAGTTGTTTCCTGTGAACTTCTTTGGTGTTACATAGTCCTTCATCCATATAGGTGGTCTAGATATTCTTGCTGATTTTCTAACACTCATTACTTCTTCTGTTGGTGAGGTTTCTTCAGTTTCCTCAATTGTTTCTGCAGCTAAGTAGTCTGAATTCATGCTGGTGTATGCTTCTTCCTGATTCAATGGTTGCAAATGATCTATACTCTCCTCATTCAGTTCCTCACGCAAATGTTCTTTTAGTTTTGTGTGTGTGATATTTGGATGTATGTTTTCAGTTTGTGTAGAATGTGGTTGGATATAAATTAGTGTTAATGCAGGAGGATCTTGTGGGAATATATCTTCTAAGTCTGAAGCCGTTCCTTTGAAAGGAAAAACGTGTTCTCTAAATAAAACATCTTTGCTTACTAAGAATGTTCTATTCTCCAAATATTATAGTTTGTAACCTTTCTGAGTCTCTGAATAGCCTATCAGAACAGCTCTCTTTGCTCTTGGTGCAAACTTGTCCCCTTTAGGTAGAGTGCTTGCGAAACATAAACATCCAAAGACCTTAAAATGGTGAATTTTTGCTGTCTTCTTATAGAGCATCTCATAAGGTGACTTTCCTGATAAAACAAAAGTTGGCCATTTGTTGATCGAGTAAACTGTTGTCCTAACATAGTCACCCCTGAATCTATTTGGTAATGAGCTCTGAAACTTCAATGCTCTGGCTACCTCCAATATATGGTTGTGTTTTCTCGCTACATCCCATTTTGTTGGGGTGTGTATGGACAACTGCTTTGATGCACTATCCCCAATGAACTCATCAATTCATTACACTTAAAATTAAAGAATTCAGTGCCATTGTCTGACCTTAATTTCTTTACATTCAGATTAAACTGGTTGTGTACCATAGCAAAACTTTTAGCACAACAAACACTTCACACTTTGACTACAACAACCATATCCAAGTATATCTGCTAAAATCATCAACTATTGTTACAAAGTAATGTTTCTTATCATATGTTGGTATCCTATGAGGACCCCAAATATCTACATGCATTACCTCAAAAATATGTTCTATTTTATTGCTATTAGGCTAGAGTGGAAGTCTATTCTGCTTGGCCAAAGGACACACTTCACAGTTGTATTGTACCTTGGCATCTACCTTATTATTTAACAGTGGAATATGTTGCATTGCAACGGTTGAAGGATGACACAGCCTGAGATTCCATAATGTTGAATCTTCCTGCACTTTCATAATACTGCATGCTATAGCTGGAAATTCCTTACTGATTCCCCTTTTCAACAAGTACAAGCCGTTGTGTTCTTTACCAATCCCTAGAACCTTCTCACTGTAGAGACCCTGAAACATATAGAAATGTGGGAAAAATGCAGCACAACATGATAGCTCCTTAATCAGTTTAGACACTAACATTAGATTGAATTTAAAATCAGGAACATATAGAACATCTTTTAGTATCAATTCATCTAACATATTCACATTCCCTTTATGTTCTACATGACATTTCCCCATGTAGGTACTTGTACAACAGTGTTATTCTGATTTTCAATCTTTCTTATATTATCTAGCACTTCCTTATGAGGTGTACATAATGTGAAGCACCCGTGTCAATTATCCAATCATAGTCAAATGCCTTGGACAAAAAAGAAGTTATACCTGTCATTAAGGTATGACATTCACCTGGTTCAAGATCTGGCTTATTTATAAAGTTCAGCAGTTGTTTGTACTAATCTTCTGTAAAAAATGCCCTTGCATGTGAGAAGTATCAGAACTTTCTCCTTCTCATGTTTATACATTAACATATCCTTTACTCTAGTGTTTTGAGTCTTCTTTTTACTCTTGAAATCTGGTGGATAGCCTATTATCTTATAGCAATTTTCCTTCAAGTGACTTTTATACCCACAATAGTCACATATGAGACCTAGTTTCTTTGCAGCCTTGAAGCCTTGCCTTCTTCCAGCTAACATAGTTAAAGGTTCCTTATCTGAACTAGCTATATTAAGTGTATGCTGACTTCCTTCTTGAACTGCTAGTGCATAAGCTTGATTTATAGTCAACACAGGTGTTTTCAGAAGAATTTGACTTCTCACATGACTATAACTTTCATTCAAACCAACAAGGAATTGTAACAAACACAGGTTTTTTGAACTGATCCAAAAAAGGTCTAGTTTCCTTACAGTCACACCTAGGGGTGTCCAAAATCGATCTGAAACCGAAGCTTAATGGCTTACTGGTAACGGCTTAACGGACGGGGAACATATTGATTTTTTTTATTAACGCTTATTAGTTTTGGGCGAATTATTCAATTTTCTTAACGGATAATCCGTTAACCCATTAAGCATATATATATATATATATATATATATATATATATATATATATATATATATATATATATATATATATATATATATATATATATATATATATAACCCAAGACTGCATAAGGAGACTTATATATAACCTACTATTTTTGTAGGTCTTCGAAAACTTAACGAGAGATGAGTATATACTATCAATGTAAAGATGTTAGACTCATGAATAATACTTAAATGCAGAAGTAGTCAAAGAAGAGGAGGCAAACCTTTGACGTGGAGAGGCATCTAATTACAGAGAAAAGAAAAAATCAATATCAAGTCAAATCTTAGAGAATCAACAATGAGTTTCCTGATTTCGAAGGAAGATCAAGCAATGACCTTCATATTAGCGATGAGTGCCTGTGATGGTTGTAAAGCCTAAAACATCCCCATTCCTCACAGGTTGGAAAATCCTCAAAGTCTATCCCTGGCAACCCACCATTTGTTGCATACTTATATTCTCTTTTAAGCAATGAATTGAGTATCTTATTTTGTTTGGTCGTTCCAAGTCTTGGTGTATATATAGTCTGTGAACATGCTGAATACTAACCACTTTTTGCACATAAAAAAGTTCTATTTTGGAGTAACTACATTTGAAAACTAAAGTTGTTTTATAAAATAAAAAAAAGTCGACCAATTACGTTAAATTCCTTTTGTAAGAAAAAGTGACACATGCATTCTTTCCTTTTATCTGTTCTTCTTCTATTCACTTCCCCAGTTCCCACACATCATAGTTTAATTGACCAGCTGCAACCTTTGCTTTTCCTCTGAATCTTTTACTTGGTAGTATTCCTAGTTGTTACTGATTTTTCTTGAATCTTGGAGCTTTTAAATAAGTTATTTGTGAATATGTATGCTAGCCCGATAAACCACCCGCTAACCGCCCGATAAAAGCTAAACCAATACCAATCCACCCGATATTTTATCGGGTGGTTAACGGATTAATACATTTAAAAGTCGATAAACATTAAGAGTAAATAACCGCCCCATCCGCCCGATAAGAAATCCTAGTCACACCTTGCTCCTGGTACCATTAGGTCCATTTCATCCCACAAATCTTTCATTTTAGTATAATAAGTTGTTATGTAATCTGTTCCTTGTCTTATGGTTCCTGTTGTTGTCCACAAATGATAGAACCTAGTAAGATTTAATTTGTTAGATCGCTCCTTAAATTTATTTCATGCCTTTCTCGCATCAGATGTGTAGATGTTAGGTTGTTATTCCGTAGAAACAGTGCGACCGATCCACGAGAGCATCACATCATTGCAGTGTTCCCATTGATGCCCTAATAGATCTCTATAAGAGTTTTTCAAACATGTTCCGTCGATGAACCCTAGCTTATTCTTCACCAACAATTCCATCCTCATTGATCTGCTCCATAATGCATAATTCTCAGGTCCTGTGAGCTTAATGTCGATCAGTGCTATCCCAGGCATGTCTGTTTATTGCAAAAACAACGGCTAATTGTGATCAATTTGCAGATTTTCAGTTTCCTCCATGACAGACCAACTCGAGCTTTAACAATGGCTGTCAATTTAGAATTTTGAAATCCCTTATCCAACTTCAAGTTGCCCGCTCTGATACCATGACAAAATCTCAGTAGAGATTAACACTAAATCGACATTGCATGTGATTGAGAGGAAGAAGAAGATGATGAGTAGGAGAGGAAAGTAGTGAAGAGAAGAAGAAATCTGTTAATTTCACTATAGAGGTTGGTGCAGTATAAATGTCTTTAATACAAGACCTCTCACACATACCACATGTGTGATGAGTATAAAAAGACTAAAATATCCCTAGACTACAAAGACTAAAATACCTCCAACTGTATAGTATCACTACTGATTATTCAATAAATTGTCGTTCAAAAATAGCTCAGTTTCAAAAGTAATAGAAATTTAACCACTTTTTATGTGAATAAATTTGAGCAAAAACACTGTTCAAAACCAGAAAAATACGCCAATATATTATACTGGAGTTCCAGCAAAAGTATACTTGAACTCCAGCATACACACACTAGAACTCCAGCATAATATACTGGAGTTCCAGCAAGTATACTGGAGCCAGGAAAGTATACTGATCTAGTATAATATGCTAGAGTTCATATACAGGTGCACAATGTAAGATATATGGACTTATATCTACATACATATGAACAATATATGGATAAATTATATGTTATGTGCTATCTTTTGGTTTGGCCTAATTTTGTGGTCTTATGGACATTATGTTAAGGGGGCCAATGTGTTGTCATATAAAGTGTAGGACTAATGTGTAGATACCCAAAAGGGTAACCTTAGTTAATGATGGGCTAACTAAGGTTACATATATGTAACCATGGTTACAAGCTTGTGACTCTTGAGTTATGTAACTCTTGTGACTCTTGGGTTATGTAACTCTTTTGTTATAAAGTGGGGGTTATGGTTCCCACATTATTGCAAGACAAACTCTTCTTCCTCCCATTGAATCAAGAGCAAAAACACCATTGTTGTCTTGCAAATAATTGTGGAAAATCATATACCATTTTGATCATTGTCATATTATTATTGTTGTGGGTCAATTCACATATTGTTTAAGCCTTGTGAAGTATTCTTGTGGTGTCATACATCTTCAAGACATTCTTGAAGGAAGGATCAAAGGAGCAATCTTCATAAGGACTAAAGGACAATCATCAAAGGAGGTTCAACAAATTCCACACATGGATTCAGGTTAGCTTCCGCTCATGTAGTTTAATTCCGAATTGTTCAATATGAAGGTTGTTATATTTAGTTGGAATCATAATCCTAACAATTGGTATTAGAGCCACCTTCATATTTGGATAATTTGGATGTTCATAAGATTCATGTTATGTTAGGATTCATGTTCAAGTAATGTTAGAATTTTATTTATGAAATTCTAGTACCATGAAATAGCATGATTTTATGAATGTTGTGTTTTGTTGAAATTTGATGTTTTGATGTCATGTTAACTTTACTTGAATTAAAACATTGTATTAAGCATGATTTTAGTTGGTAAACAACATGTTTTCTTGTTTAAGATTCTTGTTGAAAATCATGTTTTATTCAGAAAAATTTTCGCAAAACAGTATCCAAAAATAATCGATTATCTTGGAAGTTAATCGATTATTTTAAGACACTGCCTAAAGATAATCGATTATTTTTCTTAGATAATCGATTATCTCTCAAGTTTTAGAATTCTGGCAGTTTTTGGAACACCAGAATAATCGATTATCTGTCTTAGATAATCGATTATTCTGGTCCAGTGAGTTTGAAATGTTTTTTCGTATACCAGATAATCGATTATCTATTTCAGATAATCGATTATGCTGGTCCAGTAACTTAGAAAATTTTTCTTAATACCAGAATAATCGATTATCTGGTTTAGTTAATCGATTATTCTGGTCCAGTAACTCAGAAAATTTTTCTTAATACCAGAATAATCGATTATCTGGTTTAGATAATCGATTATTCTGGTCCAGTAACTTATGAAATTTTTTTTATGCCAGAATAATCGATTATCTGTTTTAGATAATCGATTATCCTGGACCAGTAAGGTTAAAAAACGTTTCAAATCTTTTAAGTTTCAGATTTTAATTGACATAAAATGTTTAAGTTTGATTATTAATGTATTATACATTAATATTTAAGTTTTGAATGTTAATTGTTTTTTAGTCCATCAATTTTCATATTTTTGGAATTGTCCTCTCAAGTAAAATAACAATTAATATTCAGTTGTTGCATGTCAAAACATGTAACATATTAAGTTAAGATTCATAATATGGCTTAAGAAACTAAAGTTTTTAGCATCTATTATTTTAAATTAGTCAATTGAAGCATTATGTTGCCAAAGTAACCTCTATTGTGTAGATTGATTAATCTTGAAATATAAGATGACTGTGGATGTTAGTCTTCCATGCGTTTAACACCGGCCCAAAGGAAGGTTGTTATTTGGCAGGAATTCAAACATGCTTGTGGTGATAAATATGAGACAATTATTTGGTTTTCCATGTGAATATTAAATCGGCCCAAAGGAAGGTTTGATATTTGACAGGAGTTTATTGTCTATGTTTGATCACTACACCAAGAGTACCACTTACAAGTTTTTTTTCTGTCCAAAGACTAAAATCAATGTTGTGCTAGGTATCTTGTAATGGGATATGCCTATTTTGAATCTATAAAGTAAAGTTAAAGTTCAAGTAATTGTAAGCATGTATTCAGTAATCCTTTTGTTCTATTTTCAGTTAATTCTTCTGCTTCTACGATCTCTGCCGACATCAATAGCATCCCTGTGCTTAACGGCACAAACTTTAAGGAATGAAAAGAGAACGTCATGATCATTCTCGGTTGCATGGATCTTGACCTTGCTCTTCGGACCGAGCAACCTACTCCTCTTGAGGATACATCCTCTCCTGATGAAAGGAGGGTGATGGAGAAGTGGGAACGCTCGAATCGCATGAGTCTAATGATAATGAAACGTGCAATTCCAGAATCATTCAGGGGCACTATGAATGATGAACCTAATGCCAAAGTTTTCCTTGGAAACCTTGAACAACGTTTTATGCAAAACGAAAAGGCGGAAACAAGTACACTATTGAGTAAACTTGTTTCCATGAGGTATAAGGGCTAGGGAAACATTAGGGAGTACATTATGGAAATGTCTCATCTTGCTTCGAAACTAAAGTCACTCAAGCTGGATTTACCTGAGGAACTGCTTGTGTACTTTGTTTTGATATCTCTTCCTGCACACTTTAATCAGTTTAAGGTCAGTTACAACTGCCTGAAGGAGAAATGGACTGTTAATGAGCTCATTTCACATTGTGTGCAAGAAGAGGAAAGGATAAAGCTAGATAAGATAGAAAGTGCTCATTTGGCATCCTCTTCTAAGGAAACTAAGAAGAGGAAAGGTAAGGAAGTTGCGGTTGCAAAGCCCAAGATTAAGCAACATAAGGAACCTAAGGTTGAAATTACTGAATTAGGTTGCTTCTTATGTAAGGGGACTAATCATGTGAAGAAAGATTGTACCAAGTACCATGCCTGGCGTGCGAAAAAAGGTACATTTCTTTCTCTTGTTTGTTCTGAAGTTAATTTAATTTCGGTACCTAAGGATACTTGGTGGGTAGATTCTGCTGCTACTACTCACATATGTATATCAATGCAGGGTTGCCTGAACTGCCGAAAACCAAATGATGGTGAAAGATACATCTATGTGGGTGACGGCAAGAAGGTGCCAGTTGAAGCTATTGGCAAATTTAGGTTGTTGTTTAAGACCGGTTTTCATTTAGATTTGGATGAGACTTTTATTGTACCATCTTTTAGACGGAATTTAATTTCTGTTCCCCAATTGGACATATCCGGTTATACATGTTCTTTTGGTGACAATTAAGTTAGTCTCTTTCAGAATTCAAATCTTATTGGTACCGGTCTTTTATCAACATTTGATAGCCTATATTTGGTTGACACAATAACCTCACATAATGAAACCTTGCATACAAGTTTAAGTGGTACCAAAAGAAAATTAACTAATGAGAATTCTATATCACTCTGGCATAAACGTTTGGGTCACATATCCATTCAAAGAATTCAGACACTCTTGTCAGATGGAATTCTTGATTCTCTTGATACCTCAAATTCGGAAATTTGTATTGAGTGTATCAAGGGAAAACAAACAAACAAGACTAGATTAGGTGCTAAGAGAGCTTCGGACATCTTAGAATTGATACATACGGATATTTGTGGGCCATTTCCTACTCCTTGTCGGAATGGTCAACAATACTTTATCACATTCATAGACGATTACTCTCGTTATGGGTACCTATATCTTATTCATGAAAAGTCCCAATCCATAGACGTGTTCAAATCATTTAAGGCTGAAGTTGAAAATCAACTAAGCAAAAGAATTAAATCCGTTAGATCTGACAGTGGTGGTGAAACTATGGTCGATATGATGGTTCCGGTGAACAACGTCCAGGGCCTTTTGCTAAATTCCTAGATGAGTGTGGGATCGTCCCTCAGTATACTATGCCAGGCAGTCCTACGATGAATGGTGTAGCTGAGAGACGAAATCGGACCCTTAAGGATATGGTAAGAAGTATGCTTTGTCGTACTACTTTGCCAGACTCACTCTGGGGTGAAGCATTAAAAACCGCAGCTTATATTCTTAATACAGTTCCAACTAAAGCTACAATCAAAACCCCATATGAACTTTGAACTGGGCATAAACCCAGTATTCGGCATTTACACATTTGGGGTTGTCCAGCTGAGGCAAGGCCTTATAGGCCGAATGAAAAGAAGCTGGATGCTAAGACGGTTAGTAGCTATTTTGTTGGATACTCTGAAAAATTCAGGGGTTTTAAGTTTTATGATCCCACTTCTAGAACTATTTTTGAGACGGGTAATGCTCGGTTCTTTGAGGATATTGAGTTTGGGGGGTGGGGAGATAAAGTTGTTAGAGATTTTGTTTTTGAGGAAGAACATGTGTCTTTCCCTCAAGTTGTTGATCTTGGTCTTCATGACACAGATCACACAACTCCGGTTCAAGACAATCTCGAAAATCTTCCCCATCAGTACCCTGATATAACTAATGAAAATCAAACTCAACAACCTCAAGAAACTGAAATGCCATTAAGAAGATCCACTAGAGAGAGGAGAAATGCAATTTCGGATGATTATGTAGTATTTCTCCAAGAACAAGAAAGTGATATTGGACTTGAGGAAGATGATCCAATCAACTTCCGTCAAGTCATTAAGTGTTCTAACTCTCAAAAGTGGATTGATGCCATGAATTATGAGATGAAGTCTATGAGCGATAATGATGTTTGGGAGCTTGTTACATTGCCCGAAGGTATTAAACCTATTGGTTGTAAATGGATTTTTAAAACCAAAAGGGATTCAGATGGCAATGTTATTAAGTATAAAGCTCGTCTTGTCGCAAAAGGCTACACTCAGAAGGAAGGCATTGATTATAAAGAGACTTTCTCTCTAGTTTCATCGAAAGACTCTTTCAGGACTATAATGGCATTAGTAGCACATTTTGATCTTGAGCTTCATCAAATGGATGTTAAGACAGCATTTCTCAATGGTGACATTGAGGAAACAATTTATATGGTGCAACCTGAAAACTTTATTTCGGATGAATCAGAAAAGAAGGTTTGCAAATTAAAGAAATCCATCTATGGGCTCAAGCAAGCTTCTCGTCAATGGTATTATAAGTTTCATGCAGTCATTACATCTTTTGGTTTTGAACCGAATATTGCTGATGACTGTATGTACCATAAGTTCAGTGGGAGTAAGTATATTTTTCTGGTTTTATATGTCGATGACATACTGCTTGCCTGTAACGATATAGCATTATTACTTGAAACTAAGAAATTTCTTTCAAAGAAATTTGAAATGAAAGATCTTGGTGAAGCTTCTTTTGTATTAGGAATTCAGATACAACGAGATCGCTCTAAAGGTGTTCTCGTTCTGTCACAAAAGGGATATATCGATAAGGTTCTGAAAAAGATTTGGCATGCAGAATTGTAAACCAGGCAACACCCCTGTTGCTAAGGGAGACAAATTTAGTCTCAAACAGTGCCCAAATAATAATTATGAAATTTCGAAAATGCAGAAGACGCCTTATGCTTCGGCGGTAGGTAGTCTGATGTATGCTCAGGTATGAACACGACCTGATATAGCATACCTTGTTGGGATGTTAGGCAGATATCTAAGCAATCCGGGAATGGACCATTGGAAGGCAGCCAAACGGGTCATGAGGTACTTACAGAGAACAAATGATTACATTCTTACATACTGGAAATCAGACCAGCTTGAGATCATTGGGTATACCGATTCCGATTTTGCTGGATGTCAGGATAGTTTGAAGTCCACTTCAGGCTATATTTACATGCTTGGGGGCGGTGCTATCTCTTGGAGAAGTATCAAGCAAACTCTTACAGCCACTTCCACCATGGAAGCGGAGTTTATGGCATCTTTTGAAGCATCTAATGAGGCATTATGGCTGCAGAATTTTGTTGGTGGACTGCGAATTGTTGATAGCATCAAAAAGCCACTTAGGCTATTTTGTGATAACAGATCGGCAGTCCTTTATGCTAATAACAACAGTAGTTTGACGAAAGCAAAACATATGGACGTCAAATTTCGGGTTGTTAAAGAAAGAGTACAAAATGGACAATTGTGCATTGAGTACATTAGTACAAACTCCATGCTTGCGGATCCGCTCACTAAGGGATTGACACCAAAAGTATTTCATGATCATATTGCTTGTACGGGTGTCAAATCAGATAAGGATTATGTATTTTAGTGGGAGTTTTGTATTGTACATTTATGTATTGTTCATTATATTCAGAAATTCAGTAATTCAGTTATATCTGCAGATATTCAGTTTTAAAGTTGTTTGTACTCTTACAATTTATGATTGATCTCAATAAAGAGAACCAGTTGGAAATAGACATTCTATTGACCACACTTTATGTTATTTCCATGCTACATACCTACACTTGATCCATGTCGTTGGTTATATTGATATACGTGATCTATGCCGGTTCTAGTTACGAATGAGTAACAAAGAGCACTTAGTTCCTATGTTGGTATGATTGATGGACCGGATTGTTCATGACAATTTTATTGTGATAGCAATTTTGCGCACCTAAGGTTATTTTGTAACATATAATGCTAAGGTTTGTACATATGTTTGTGTATCTCGTCCAAGTGGAAGATTGTAAGATATATGGACTTATATCTACATACATATGAACAATATATGGATAAATTATATGTTATGTGCTATCTTTTGGTTTGGCCTAATTTTGTGGTCTTATGGACATTATGTTAAGGGGGCCAATGTGTTGTCATATAAAGTGTAGGACTAATGTGTAGATACCCAAAAGGGTAACCTTTGTTAATGATGGGCTAACTAAGGTTACATATATGTAACCATGGTTATAAGCTTGTGACTCTTGAGTTATGTAACTCTTGTGACTCTTGGGTTATGTAACTTTTTTGCTATAAAGTGGGTGTTATGGTTCCCACATTATTGCAAGACAAACTCTTCTTCCTTCCATTGAATCAAGAGCAAAAACACCATTGTTGTCTTGCAAATAATTGTGAAAAACCATATACCATTTTGATCATTGTCATATTATTATTGTTTTGGGTCAATTCACATATTGTTTAAGCCTTGTGAAGTATTCTTGTGGTGTCATACATCTTCAAGACATTCTTGAAGGAAGGATCAAAGGAGCAATCTTCATAAGGACTAAAGGACAATCATCAAAGGAGGTTCAACAAATTCCACACATGGATTCAGGTTAGCTTCCGCTCATGTAGTTTAATTCCGAATTGTTCAATATGAAGGTTGTTATATTTAGTTGGAATCATAATCCTAACACACAAAACTTCAGTATATTATGCTGGACCGATCTTTGTTGCAGCAAAATAGTGACTATTTTTTATTGAATTGGTATACACTGGCTATTTTGGAATGACCTGTCTGAAAACTGGCTATACCGTGCTATTTTACAGTGTTGCATAAAACATGGTTAGGATTAATGGTTGGACTTTCTTTTATTTTAAGTTAAGTTCTTACTTTCAAGAAGAATTAGTTTTAGAGTACGCGCATTGCGAGTGTATATCATATTAAGAAATATAAATATTTTAAAAATTACATTTAAAATATATTTTTATTATAAAATTAAAAATTAAGAAAAACTTTTATAACTAGGAGTTTGTTATAGATTCGATTTTATGAGATCAACATAGTCCAAATCTTGTTTTCCGTTATATCAAATCCTTAGTTGAGCGAGTGTTACTGGAATTTAAATACTTTTTGGTAATTTTTTCTTAAAAATATTGTGATTGAGTTTTAGATCAATTTTTTTTTTCTTGAAAAATCAAAAGGGAAGATGTTTTGTAAAAACGCAAAACAATAAAAAGCTAGGTTTTGATACTCCTAACACAAACGTTATTCAAAAAGCACCCTCACTAACGTTTCTAAAATATACTCTTTGTTGGTACCAATCAAAATACTATTATTTCATGTTAGGTAAAATTTACTTTAATTAATGTGTTGTTTAATTTAGCAAACTGCCAAACGGAGAAAGAGAAAACTTCAATTTCAACGGAATTATTACACATTTAAGCCTTAAAAAACAAGGAAGGACTATGAATTTATATATACCTACAAGGATTCATGTTAACAAAGGAATACAAAAACTCCAAGTTACATGAAATATTATACATTCAAAATTTTAACAAGGAAGGGCTGCGGATTATCTATATGTATGTTAAAGCAAAAAAGTTATCATATATAATTAATATTATGGCTAAATCAAGTGACAAGCTTATAAATATTATTAACATATGATAATTTTATTCTATATTTGACTATTTTAGTTTTTATCTTTTTATATCATATTATCATAATTATTCGGTTAATGATCATATGCAATCAGTTTAGGAACTTTTGTTATTTCTATAATTATTTAAATACTACTTCGTCTCTTGCAACAAAAGAAAGTTATTCCATATAATTATAAAACTCTTTCACATTTAAAATCCGATAAGTATAGTTCTTCGAAACACTGTAGCTAGATTTAAATAAAACGTAATTTTTTTTAAAATATATGTAATATATAGGGTACACGTCTATATTTATCTAAATAATAAAAAAGAGTTTACAAAACCAAATAAAAGTTTACTAACATACATAATAAAGTAAACATATATACTAAAGAAAGAAACATCACAAATCAGTCAAGAATAAAAAAAAAATTATTTCTTTTTCTTCTTATAGAATATTATTTTGAAGAGTTAATTTGCATAGGACATCAAACAAACAACAAAATTTTGGTTGTACAATTGCTATCATTACTTTCAATTAGCATATTCAATAAATTGAAGGGTATAAGCTAAAATTACAAGGGTATAATATATTTTTTTATTGAAGAATAATAGTTTTGAATCATTAGATTATGTGAAAGGATTTTTTTTTCAAACTCAACAAGAGATAAATTGGTTTCTAATTGATAGTTTCTATAGCGACTTTTAAGTGTAACAAAGAGTATATATAAAGAAAATATTGGTATGACGAGAAATATTATTTTTTTAAATGTAAACAAATTATTTTGAAAGAACTCTTTACTTTTTTTAATTCAAAGATAATAAAAAAATAAGATATTTATGAATATTAGAATAGAGTTGTAAAATTATTACAATAGAAGTTATATCATGGATAAATTCAAAAAACCAAAATTATATGAAATATTTACATAATATCCGGCCATATTTATTGTTTACCTTTTATAGCTAATATAAATAGTTGATATACCAAACACACAATTATACACATATTATATATGAATTATATATAAATTATATATAAATTATACGTCATTTATTTTTTAATTTAAGTGGTTGAGTGGGCACCTATTAGGCTGATTAGATAAAATCAAAAGAAAAATAAAATAATTTCAACTAAAGACTAAAACTATAATTAAATTTCATATGTAGATAATTTTTATTAAAACTTGTATAGTGAAATAAATTAATTTTTGTAACAAAAAAATAATGACACAAAAATAAGATAAAAGAACTTAAATATTGAAATAATGTTGCAAAGATCTAAAAACGAAAAAATAAAAAATGACAATAAATTTCTTCTTATGTTTCATCTTTATTAAGTATAAAAAATTTGAAATTAATCCCATCGATTTCAAATATTTTTTTTTTAACTCAAATACAAGATTATAAGATAAGGATATATTTGATTATTCTTTTAATTTACATTATCTATCATTTTAAAAAATTACTATTACTAACAAACTGATATGATATTTGAATTTGAATTGTAATTCAATTTGAGTAATTTGCATTAAGGTTACGCCAAGTATGATGTCAAAATATAAACTACTTGATAATTTTAAGACAATATAATCACGCCCAACTATGCCTTATAAAAAGGAATAAGTTGTCGCTGCAAATATAATCTGGTTTACAAGTCCGAATCAAATTCTACAGAAAACTAAGGCTTAGATAGAGTTATTCACTATCACCAAAAATACAATCTTGATACTTATAGGTATTAAGATTCTAGTATTTAACTAACTAACTAATAAATTAAAATGATAGATTAACACTCAAGATACTACAGGTCAGGGAAAAGATTAAGGAGGTCTAGAGTTATGATTTTTCCAATTGTCGGAATCCTTCCCGCTATGTCTTCTATAATGTCACCTAGGTATTCTCTACCGATCATGAGCGCTCTGCGTGTTGTATTTCTCCCCCGAGTAATTATGACAATTTACAAGACATACTCTCTTGAGTTACGCTAGCTGGCTTTAATTACAGCTCACCTAGATCGGATTTAAGATTTCGTTATCCCAAATCCCATCTTTAACCCCTTGGTTATTGATTCCTCACATATGTCGAGAGTGATATTGTTCAACAAGTACCTAAATATACACTCTCTCCCGAGTAATACATACTAAATAGGCACAGCTAATTGAGGGTCATTCAATCAACTACAAGAATAATATAGTTGAACAAATAGAGAAAATATTATGCTTAATTATATAAAAACATAACAAGAATTTAACATACAAAAGGTTCCATCAAAATTCTAGATAACAAATTAGCAATTTATAACAGTATGTAAAACTACAATACTAAAAGTCATAACCAACAATGAAAAATAGGAAGAGGAAGGAAAACTTCGTAGAAGAATTTCCCGCCTTGCCCCTATTGTGTCTTTGCCTCTTTAGGTCGAATCTGTGTCAAAATTAATTTCCTCCCCTCAAAATATTATTTTTCCATGTATATATACCAATTAGGGTCGGACGCAAATAATTATACCTTCTCCTGTGTGAAAAAGGACAAGTTTCTAGGCCTGGACGTCGCGACCGCTGTTCGGGCACAGTACTTTCTCAGTGTACTGCCTCAGTCCGCATCAGGTCCGCGATCACGGGTTTGATCGCGTTTTTCATCCTGTTCTGTTTGAAATTTGGAAAAACATAAAACATAAAAGTTTTATCCCATTAAGTTAGATTTACAACCATATATTTTGGAGCCCAAATGGAGTTCTGAGCAAAAAGTGATGTGCATTTTACTCGTTGATCCCCGAATAGGATTCCAACCTAATTCCTTGGGCTTTTACTCAGACTTCAAAGCTCCAAATCTCTTGAATTCATTCCATAACATCTACATATCTCGGAATCACTCCTACAAGGTATTAAACACATAACTAGTGCAAGACACTAGCGATTAAAGTCTAAACTCAATTAAAGTGCCGAACACTTAAACCATTGCCCTTTCTCGATCAATCAAACTTTAGACACGGCCTTTTTAAGTAATTCTCCTAACTCATAACACCAAGAATATTTAAAATGTCTAATCACAAAACATCTTCACCTCAAGATTTGACTTACAAATAACATACATTATTCACAACTCATCCACGTACTCTAACATAGAGATCACTGACATTATCTTTCATTTATGAATCAAGTGTCCTTACACAACAAAAGAGAGCAGTTTCACACAATAAAATTTAAGAACACTTATGAACTCAAGATAGAAAGAATTCACCCACTCTCAGAAATAACATGCATATGCCATAAAAGATGCACCATAGGCTTGCCCTTAGTGTACTATTCTACTAATCGAGTTCATTCAGTTTAGGATCAAGTAGGACTTAATTTGGTTGTAATATAGGCTACAGGACGAGTAGGATACATTTGGATATAAGAGTGATAACACCTCCCTAAGTACTTTAATACATATACTTTAACATTCAAGCCCATGCTTACCTCAAACCATGACTCTACCTTCAAATCGATATACATTAACTCCCAAATTATTTAAGTACAATTAAATCACGAGTCACCATTTATCAATAAAAATTTGCACACAATATAATTGTTTTTTTCTTCAATTCTAGCGGCTCTTGGTCTTTCAAATTAATGCACCTTTCTCCTTATTTTATTAGTTACATTCAAAAGCCAAACCAACCACCCCACATTTTAACTTTTACAAAGATCATAACAATTCAAGTGCTCATGAGGTGAAAAGGTTAAAATAGATGGTTAATTCAAACAATTAGGTAAGGCTGGTAATGTGGTTGCCAAAGAAACAGGATTACAGACTCAAGACGGTTAACTACGATACATAACAATTAAGCGAGTAAAATATACATATCTGGCTCAACAAAGAAACGCCTATATCACTTCTAAGACTGAAAAAATTACTATTTTGCTTTGCAAACATACAGGACAAGTTCTAGACATCAAATGCAATGCACAGAATAACACCTAAACCTCACACATACATGTCACATAACTCACTCAGGATTGGATTCATCAAGACACTCTAGTCAAAACAGTTAAGCAAATTTAAAATCATATTTAAGGTACTTATATAAGAGTCAAAAATAGAGCTTAAGCGTCACAACTAAAGTACTCACTATTCTCAAGGCATAACAAAGTCAAGAGATATATCTTCAATTCAAAATACAACACAATGGCTCCTACTCCAAAAACAAAACTAACTGCACCCGGTTCAAACAAAACCTTGAAAAAGACTGTGGCACAAAAAAAATCAAAGGGTAATTGCTACATTACCTAACAAAAGAAAATCTTTTTTTTGTTTTGCCTTTTTTTCTTTAGACTTAACATCCTCAAGAAAATTGTCTAATATATCCATCATCGCAAAAAGTCCAATATTTAAAAAAATTATTATTTAATTAAACTAACACAACTAAAGTGGCATGAAAAGTCACCCAGACAATCTCCTCACCCCACACTTAAAATTGTGTATTATTACCAATACACATCATAACTATAAGAGGGTAAGAGAAACTCCCTCGTAGGCCAAAAGCCGAATCACTAACATCTCATGGGGTACTCTGACTTCTCCCAGGCCTGGTCTTTCGTGCGGGTACCTCACACTTAGTTCCAACCATACCATATGATTTGCTGTTGTATCCTTCCAATGGCTTTGTGTTTCATTCTCCTAAAAATTAAAAATTAACACTACAGGAATAATAAACAAAAAAATAAATAATATAAACTAAATTAAAAATAAAAAATAAAATATTGCTGGGTTGCCTCCCAACAAGCGCTTGATTTAACATTGCGGCACAACGTGAATCACTTTTTGACTCCAACTCGAGCTTACCAATTGAATCCCAAGTTTTTATTCAAGCTTATGATTAATGAATCTAAGTGGCCCAAGGAAATAATGTAGTATTTTTCACTCTTTGGCTTTTGTATGAGGTATGTAATCATGACCTTTTGGCAAGAAGAATTCCAGAATATATGCACCTTGTTCTCATTCCTTGACTCTTCAATTGGCTCGGATGACTCTATTTTCATATTATCATCCAAACATAGTATGAAAAAATGCTTGGAGCGTAGACCAATGTGCTCAAACACATGAACTTCAGGACTTTCAATATCCTCAACATCATTCACACTAGAGTGAACTAAATCTGTATCTTCAATGTTCCTGGTTGACTCTAGTATTAATTCGTCGACATCGGCATCCTCAAATTCTAGCTGGATGGATTGTTGGTGTTCTACCCTGATATACTCCTCTAGCTCATCCTCGTATTTTTTTAAATCCTCCAAAATAATGGCAATTTCTGCACCCAATTCATACTCATATTGGCTACTACCCAAAATGTCAACTTGTTGCGCTTTACAAGGTTCAATTAATTTATTTGCTTGAGCCTTCAAGTTGTCAATAGTTGTCTCTTGTCTTTGTGCCCGCAATTGTATCTCATCATATTGTTCCATAAGGCACTTTAGCATATCATCAATCTCTTTCAGGTCTTCATACCTGGGTTCTTTGTTCCTATTAACTTCACAAAAAAAAAAAAAAAACCATCAAAGTAAGGGATTGGGGAAGAAAAGAAATATAAGCACAACCATGAAAGTGGCCATCTTGACCACCATACATGTCGTACACATTCCACATATAAGATTGAGTTAGTTCACAAAACTCGCTCTTTGATAATTTTGCCCTGGGTGATTTCCTCCGCTAAATGCATAAGAAGGATCAAAAGTAGAATTACCAACATAAAAAATCTCATAATTCCAAGATGCCATGTTTCTCAAATTAATAAGTAAAACAAAAATAAAAATCAAATATAAAAAATAAAAACAAAATTTCAAACTTGAAATCTAGCAATATGTACTCCTACAACTACACCGTTAATTTTTTGAAAATAGCACCAAAACTTGATCACGTCTAACTATGCCTTATAAAAAGGAATAAGTAATCGTTGCAAATATAATCCGGTTTACAAGTCCGGAGTCAAATCCCACAGAGAACTAAGGCTTAGCTTCAGTTGTTCACTATCACAAAGAATACAATCTTGAATAATTACTAACTTATAAATATTAAGATTCTAGTATTTAACTAACCAACAAATAAATTCAAATACAAAATTAACAATAAAGATACTACAGGTTGGCAAAAATATTAAGGAGGTCTAGAGTTATAATTTTTTTAATTTTCGGTATTATTCCCGCTATGTCTTCTATAATGTCGCCTAAATATATCTACCGATCATGAGCACGTTGTGTGTTGTAATTCTCTCCCGAGTAATTATGACAATTTACTAGACATACTCTCTTGAGCAATGCTACCTGGCTTTAATTACAGCTAACTTAGACTGCACTCAAGGTTTCGTTATCTCTAATCCTACCTTTAAACCCTTGGTTATTGATTCCTCACATACGTCGGGAGTGATATTGTTCAACAAGTACCTAAATATGCACTCTATCCCGAGTAATACATACTAAATAGGCACAGCTAATTGAGGGCCCTTCAATCAACTATAAGAATAATATAGTTGAACAAACATATCAAGAATTTATCATAAAAAAGGTTCCATCAAAATCCTAGATAACAAATTAGCTATTCGTAATAGTATGTAAAGCTACAATACTAAAAGTCATAACCAACAATGAAAAATAGGAAGAGGAAGAAAAAATTCGTAGAAGAATTCCTCGCTTTACTCCTATTGTGTCTCTGCCTGTTTAGGTCGAATCTGTGTTAAAAATAGGTTTCCTCCCCTTAAAATACATTTTTTCATGTATATATACCAAGTAGGGTCGGACCCAAATAATTATGCCTTCTTCTACGCGAGAAAGGACAAGTTTCCAAGCCTGGAAGTCCCTAGCCGCGGTCCGGGTGCAGTGCGGGTGCAGTACTTTCCCAGTGTACTGCCGCGGTCCGCGTCAGGTCTGCAGTCTCGATTTTGACCGCATTTTTCACCATGTTCCGTTTGGAATTTAGAAAAATATAAAACATGAAATTTGTATTTCTTTGAGTTAGATTTCCATCTATATATTTTGGAGCCCAAATGGAGCTCTGAATGAAATGTTATGTGTATTTTACTAGACAGTGCGTAATATGCTTACTCGTTTTTTTGTTTTGTTGCTCTATCATCCGTTGATCCCTGCATATGGTCCCGGCTTAATTAATTGGGGTTTTACTCAGATTTAAAAGCTCCAAGGCACTTAAATTCATTTCATGACATCTACGTAGCTCGGAATCACTCCTACAAGGTATAAAACACACAATTAGTGCAAGACATTAGCAATTAACTCTCAAACTCCATTAAAGTGCAGTAAATTTGAGTGTAATAAGCGAATAAAATAAGTAATTATAGATTATCATCAACACCCCACACTTAAATCACTGCTCTTCCTCGAGCAATCAAACTATTTCTTTTTATTGTCACGACTTTTTAAAATAATTCTCCTAACTCATCACACAAAGAGTATTTAAAATAGACTAAGCACAAAAGAATAACATCTTCACCTCAAGATTTGACTTATAAATAACACACATTATTCACAAGTCATCCACGTACTCTAACATAGAGGTTTCTGACATTACTTTGTATTCATGAATCAAGTGCCCCACACAACAAAAAAGAGCAGTTTTACACAATAAAATTTAATAACATTTAGAAACTCAATGTAGAAAGAATTCACTCACTCTTAGAAATAACATCATATGGCACAAAAGATGCACCATAGGCTTACTCCTGATTTACTACTCTACTAATCGAGTTCATTCAGTCTAGGATCAAATAGGACTTAATTTGGTTGTACTGTAGGCTGCGGGACATATATGATACATTTGGATATAAGAGTGACTACACCTCTATAAGCACTTTAATACATATACGTTAACATTCAAGCCCATGCTTAAGTCAAACCATGACTCCACCTTCACATCGATATATATCAACTCCCAAATTATATAAGCACGAATACATCACGAGTCACCACTTATCAATGAAAATTTTCACACAGTATAACTATTTTTTTTCTTCAATTCAAGTAGCTCTTGCTCTTTCAAATCAGTGCACCTTTATCCTTATTTTATTAGTTCCATTCAAAAGCCAAACCAACCACCCCATACTTTAACTTTTACAAAGTTCATAACAATTCAAGTGCGTATGAGAGGTAAAAAGGTTCAAATAGATGGTTAATTCAAACAACTGGTAAGGCTTGTAATGTGGTTGCCAAAGAAACAGGATTACAGGCTCAAGGGGGTTAACTATAATACATAACAATTAGGCGGGTAAAATATACATATCTGGCTTAACAAAGAAAGGCCTATATTACTAGACAGTGCGCAATATGTCTACTTGATTCGTTTTCTTGCTCTATCATCCGTTGATCCATGAGTACGGTCCCGACTTAATTCCTTGGGCTTTTACTCAGACTTCAAAGCTCCAAATCACTTGAATTCATTCTGTAACATCTACGTAGCTCGGAATCACTCTTACAAGGCATAAAATACACAATTAGTGCAAGACACTAGCCATAAAAGCTGTTTAAGTTCAGTAAATTTGAGTGTAATAAGCGATTAAAATACGTAATTATAGCTTATAATCGCAGTACATGCAATATTTTATAATAATAATCAAATAATTTTTAATGATTAAAAAACAAATACTATAAATATATAGGGTATTAAAAATTTAAATTTTAGGGCTAGAGATATTGATAAACTTAAAGTGGAGATATACTGAAATAAATACGGCCAAAGAATCATTTAAATTTTTAGATAGCCTACTAAAGTGAATTTTAAGTTAAGGATAATAACTTCACTTGCATCATTATAAAGATAATCAAATTATAATATATATAAAGTTTTAGAAATTGAAATTTTAAAATGGAAATATTTTTTGAAAGATAAAATCATACCAAATAAGAGTTCAAGTCGTAGTATAAGAGTCACGTCGTAATCAAACAAATCGTTTATATCGTTTCAAGCTTGCGCTTTGCCATATATATATGAGTTATTATTTCATTTTGTGGCTATTTTTATATTCCAATGATATTTATGAGAATAATGCAAAAATAAAATTATCACTATGAGAATTGAGAAAATATTAATCTTTTTTCATGCAGTATTCTTATTAATATCCGACGATTATCTATAATTATTTAGAAGGTTTAAATATTAAGGTTATTTACATATAATTCAAATAACTCAGATATGTAACATGGTGAATGTCAAATATAAAAGTGGAGTAAACCAAATTCACAAGCTAAAGAATTTTTTTAGATAGCCAACTAAAATGAATTTTGACTTAAGAATGATATTTTAATTACATTATTATTGTAAAATAATATTTTTAAAACTGAAATTTTAGGAAAAAAATATTTTTAAAAGATAGTACCGCACCAAATAAAAGTTCAAGCAGTAGTAAAAGAGTTAAGATTTATCCAAAAAATCATTCATCGTCTCAACATTTGATTGTTTTGCCATAAATATGAGTTATTATTTTACTTCCTCACTATTTTTAGGATCTAATGACACCGGCAAGAAGGGTATCAAAAAAAGGTAAATAAAGAAATGGTTAATTATTTTTCATGTAGTTAATATCCAATATATATATATATATATATATATATATATATATATATATATATATATATATATATATATATATATATGTATGTATATATACCGAGAAAGTGTAAATTTTATGATTATATTCATATATTTCAAATAATTTAAATATTTGACAAAATTAGTGTCCGCGCATCCGCACGGGTATTAATACTAGTATATCTTGTAGGATTAAATTACAGCGTTAATATATTCCTTTAAGTAACCAGAAAGATTTATTTAACAAAATTGTAAGGAAATTTTGTTACATAATTTAATTTAGGAAAAGAATTGACACAATGTAAAAACTTAATGAATTTTAAAGTTTTAAGTATTAGTAATTTCTACCTAGTGCAAACAAGGAAATATTTAATAAGTAAAATTTTAGTAGATTTTAAATTCCTATATATTAGAAAAATAAGTTATTTACGATTTTATCCAATGTGAAGTCTATTTTTAAAGAGTTAAAAAGGCGAATGACATTTCACTAAGAGCCTTCGTGTTTTTAATATAGTATAGATAAAAGTTAGTTGACATGCGGCGAGGCTCGCAACCTGCATCGCTGGAGCCAGGAATTTGAGTAAGGAAACTCAAATTATAAAGGAAAAAATATACAAAAAATTCAAGAGAATTCGTCATCTATTATGCATAGATAAATAATGATTTAACCTAGTATATATAGTATAATTTCACGGCAAAGAACCCCTTTCTCGCCCTTGACTCTGGCCATGCCCGCAAGATCCTTATCCATTAAGCTCGAGACAATGTTGGTTTCAGGGGCACGGATACATGTCTTAAAAGATGGTCAATTGACCACCCTTCATCGAAATCGGTTGGAAAAGAAATGGAGGAAAAATAAAATTTTGAATTAGTTTATTTTACAAGGAACTTTGTCCCTCATTTGATAGGAAGAGGAAATTTTTTGTGCTCATATATGGAAGCACTTCTTCTAGCTCTTAAAAAGTTGAGAAGAGAGCAAGACTCGCACCGTCGTAGTTGCTCAGCTCGGCTTCGGCTTCAAGGCTTCGTCTTCGGATTTGGTCACGTGATATGATTGATTAATAATTAACATTCCATTCAACAGAAATGTAAACGAACAGGCACCTTTGTACCTGTTGGGACTCAACTTCGTTGGCTATAAATAGAGAGGCTTAGCCTCACGTTCCACCACCGAAATCTGAACATCTCTCCCTTATATCTACTGCATTCTGCATTATTTTTCAAAAGCAAAAGCGTAAACATTTTGTGTGATTTGCTCTGCCATTTGAGTTCGCCGAAGTTCACTGATTTGAAGTGTCACTATCACAGAATAGTTATTTCTTTTTATCCTGGAAGGAATTAATTCGAAACCTTGGGAAACTGTATGGAGATTAAATTCCTTAAGGACACACAAGAAACTTGTGGCTCGAATGTTTTTTCATGTTTTGGTTTCTTAAACTAATGTTTACTGAATTTTTGGTTTTGAATACAGTGAAATAACAACCTTAAGAAATTTAATATTTATTTCCCTATTCATCTTACTTTCTGGTTTGGGAGATTAAAATCATAGTGATTTTCTACTCCCGTTTTGGAGATTAAAATCTTCGAATTGTCAATTCAACTTTGAGATTAAAGTCTTTGTAACTTTCTACTCAATCCGAGATTAAAACCCTTGTGATTTTCTACTCGATTGTTTGTATTCGATTTGAAGATATAATAACTTTACTGAGATATTAATTATGTTCGTGTCAATTTTCTTTTATAGAAATATGACAACAAGTACGGAAGAACAAAATGGTTCCGTTGGAATGACTACTACAATAATAGCTACCGCATCTTCAAGTCGCACAATGCCTGCACGGGCAATGGCACCGACAGAAAAGCGCTGAAAATTTTTCGATGTGCACTTCAATTGCTGGCAGTAGAAAATGTTCTTCTACCTAACCACACCGATGTCTACAGTTCCTTATCAATAAGGACGTTCTAGTCTTGGGAGAAGAGACTTCGGCTAATGAACAATTTTTGGTCTCAGAGGCATGGAAGCATTCTAACTTCATATGCTAAAATTATATATTAAGTTGTTTGGAAGATGGCTTGTAAAATGTTTATAGTGTCATGGAAACTTCGAAAGAGTTGTGGAACGATGTTGAAAAGAAGTATAAGACAGAAGAGGCTGGACTTGAGAAGTTTGTTGCCGCAAAGTTCTTGGACTTTAAAATGGTTGATAGTAAGTCTGTCATAACGCAAATTCATGACCTCATTGCTGAAGGTATAAATCGAATCAATATTTTTGTTAAAGATATTAATTATATTATTAATTCTAAATTTATGATTGTAGGTATGGTCATAAATGAAGCATTTCAAGTTGCGGCATTTATTGAAAAGTTGCCTCCAATGTGGAAAGACTTTAAAAATTACTTGAAACATAAGCGCAAGGAGATGGAATTGGAAGAAATTATTGTTCGCTTAAAGATTTAAGAGGACAAAAAGGCTGCAGAAAAGAAGTCTCGTGGAAATTCAATAATAATTTGTGCAAATATTGTTGAGTAAGCTTCGACGAGCAAGTAGAGGAGATTTTTGAAATTTCCAGTTCGATAGTAATATTTTGATCCGAGGGTTGAAATGGAATTTTAAGAGTTGCAGTAGTTCCGTTATGTCATTTGGGTTGTGTGCGCAAAACATTAGGTCATTCAGACGTGATTTCGTTGGGTCTTTGATCAAGAGAGGAATTAGGAAGATTTTTAGAAACTTCGGCTTGAATCCGATGTGTTTTGGTTGATTTGATGTCGTTTGAGGTGTTTGAAAGATTGGTACAAGTTTGAATAAGGTCTTAGGATATGTCGATGCTTTTGGTTGAGGTCCGGAGGGTCTCGGGGTGATTTTGGGTGGTTAACGAGAAGTTGAGTAATAGCTAATGTATTTTTGCTGCTTTGGTATTTTTGCATTTGCGATTCGGCAACCGCAGATGTGGCGTGCAGAAGCGGCTGAAGGGTTGCATATGTAGACTTTGGCCATCTCTTTAGGACCGCAAATGTGGTATATTTTTCGCAGAAGTGGAATTGCACCTATGGAAAAATAGGCCTTGAGTGAAAGTCGCAGATGCGACCTAAGTTTCGCAGATGCGGAAACTGGTGGGCATTAATTTAAAATAAGTTCCACGACTCGGAGGGTTATTTCACCATTTTTATTCCGGCTTAGGAGCTTTTGGGACGATTTGAAGGAGGGTTTTTAAGGGAACTTCATTGAGGTAAGGGTTTTGGACCCAAAACTCGTTTCTATGCTATTATTCCTTGGATTAGAGCTAGAAATTAAGGGTGAAAATTGGGGAAACTAGGGCTTAGTATTGGAGACTCACCTGAGAGACCATTTGAGGTCCAATTTTGGTAATTTTGGTAAGCATGAACTCGTGAGAGTGTAACTATTCTGAAAATATAAATTTTACCCAATTCCGAGATGTGGGCATGAGGGGCATTTTGGTTATATTATAAAATTTTGCGTATTAGCTTAGAATTTAACTATAGAATCAGTTACTTGAGGTGTTATTTACATTATGCAATTGAATTGAATAGATTTGGCAATTTGGAGTATGATACCCTTGGCAAAGGCGTGGTTTCAGGTTGACTTGCACTTGTTCAGGGTAAGTGGCTTGTCTAACCTTGCGTGGGGGACCTTTCCCCATAAGATTGATATTGTGGTAATTAAAATGTCCCGTAGGTGAGATTACGAGCGCGTACTTGTGCTAATTAGTGGAAATCCAGTTTTGCATTTAAAAATAGCATTGAATTCTGTTCTTCCTTTTCTTGCTTACACTTTCTTGGAAATTTAGCCGGCTGTTAGTCTACAGAAATGTGTCTACTTGACTAAATTTCTCTATTTGCCTTAACTGCCTTATTTGTATTACGTGAAACATGCTAGGTTAGTATTACCTTCTTCACCTTGATATGGAATTGATTGAACTGTGTTTCTTGTTGCTGTTGTGCGTTTACTTTGAGACTACGGGACGATATCCCGGGAACTCCTCCTGTATGTTTATTTTGGGACTACGGAATTGCATTCCGGGAGATCCCCTGCACTTAAAATGGAACTACTGGATTGCACCCGATAGATTCCTGCGCATTTTACGAGTTGGACTATGGGACTGCACTTGGGAGATCCACTGGATATGATATTAATATTTGGGACTACTGGACGGTATCCTGGGATATCCCCGTTGTTATCTTGGAGCTGAGTTGTATTCTTTTTCTGTGGTTTACTTGCCTCTGTAATAATTGTTGTTGTCCTTCATAGCCTTTGATACGTATTTACACTACATATTTCATATTGTTAAACCTTATATCTTATTTAACCTCAGTAGGGACCTGGCCTTTCTCATTACTACCTAACCGAGGTTAAGCTTGGTACTTACTGAGTCCCGTTGTGGTCTACTCATGCCCTTCTTGCGTATGTTTTTCATGTGTAGATCCAAGTAGTTCGACTCAGTCCTACCACCCTTGAGGCGAGGCGATTGCTATAGTGACTTCAAGGTATATCTGCAGCATCTGCAGACAGATGAGTCTCTTTCCATTCTAAATCGGTCCTTTTCAGTTCTTGTAATTCATTGGTTTCAGGGTCTTGAATTTATGTGTTGGTTTTGAGAGTTAAATATGGTATATGCCAAGCGGCACATTTAAACACTGTTTATTTTCTTTATTTCTACTTTAAATTGTTACTTTTGCAAAATTTTGGTTTCTTTTCCGCAATTTAGGCTTACCTAGTCGTAGAGACTAGGTGCCGTCACGATGATTCATAGAGGGCGAACAGAAGTCGTAACAAATTGGTATCAGAGCATACTCAACTACTGAGATCCATAGTTTTCTTGGCCTGGCGGGTTATTACCATCGATTTGTCCAGAGGTTTTCATCTATTGCAACACCTATGACCAGATTGACCTAGAAGGGTGCTATGTTCTAATGGACAGAAGAGTGCGAGAAGAGCTTTTTAGAAGCGCAAGATAGCCCTGACTTCAGCTCCAATTTTGATATTGCCTACTGGTTCGAGGTCTTATACTGTCTATTGTGATGCCTCGAGGGTTGGCCTTGGAGCGGTATTGATGCATGATGGTAGGAGGATTGCCTATGCGTCCAGACAGTTGAAAATACATGAGAAGAATTGCCCTGTCTATGATCTTTAGTTAGTTTCCATTGTCCATGCCTTGAAATCTGGATTCATTACTTGTACGGTGTGCCTTGTGAGATATATACTGATCATCGAAGTTTGCAGCATCTGTTCAAGCAAAAGGACTTTAATTTGCATCAGAGGAGATAGCTAGAGCTGCTGAAGGATTATTACATCACTATATTGTATCACACGGGCAAGGCCAATGTGGTGGACGATGCTTTGAGCTGACAGGCAGAGAGTTTGGAGAGTTTGGATTATTTACCAGCAGGAGAGAGGCTTATGGCGATGAATGTTCAGGCCTTAGCTAGCCAGTTTGTGAAATTGGATCTTTCGGAGCCTAGTCAGGTTCTAGCTTTTGTGGTCTCTTAGTCTTCCTTGTTTGATCGTATCCAGGAGCGTCAGTTTGATGAACCTCATTTGCTTGTCCTCAAGGACAAAGTGTTTCATGGCAATGCTCGAGATATGACGATTGGTGCTGACGGAGTACTAAGGATACATGGTCGAGTTGTGTACCCAACGTTGATGGGCTTCGAGATTTGATTCTAGAGGAGTCCATAATTCAGGGTATTCCATCCATCCGAGTGTTGCGAAGATGTATCAGGATTTGAGGAAGCACTACTAGTGGAGGCGGATGAAGAAGGATATAGTTGGGTTTGTAACTCGGTGCCTTAATTGTCAGCAAGTGAAGTATGAGCACCAGAGGCCGGGTGGATTGCTTCAGCAAATAGAGTTTCCAGAGTGGAAGTGGGAGCAGATCACCATGGACTTCGTATCTGGGCTCCCACTGACTTTGAAGAAGTTCGATGCCACTTGGGTTATTGTGGATCAACTGACTAAGTTTGAGCATTTCATCCCTATGGGTACTACCTATTCCTCAGAGCGGTTGGCGGAAATTTATATCCGGGAGATTGTTCATTTGCATGCTATTCCTGTTTCCATCATTTCAGATAGAGGTACTCCGTTCACATCGCGGTTCTGCAGAGCCGTACATCATGATTTTGGTACTTGGGTAGAGTTGAGCACAATATTTCACCCTCAGAAAGACAGACAATTCGAGTGCACTATTCAGATTCTTGAGGATATGTTCCGTGCGTATGTGATTGAGTCTGGGGGTTCTTAGGATCAGTTCTTTCCGTTGGTGGATTTTGCTTACGACAACAGTTATCAGTCCAACATTCAGATGGTACCGTATGAGGCCTTATATGGTAGGCGATTCAGATCTCCGGTGGGTTGGTTCGAGCCAGGTGAGGCTAGATTATTGGGCATAGACTTAGTTTAGGATGCTTTGGAGCGAGTCATGGTGATTCAGGATAGACTCCGTACAGCCCAGTCAAGAAAAAACAGCTATGCAGACCAGAAGGTTCGTGATGTTTCCTATATGGTTGGAGAGCAAGTTCTTCTTCGGGTTTTGCCTATGGAGGGAGTTGTGAGATTTGCAAAAAAGGGGAAGTTGAGTCCAAGGATTATTAGCCCTTTTGAGATATTGAGGCGAGTTGGGGAGGTTGCTTATGAGCTCGCCTTAGCTCCCAGCTTGGCAGGAGTTCATCCAGTGTTTCATGTTTCAATGCTGCGGAGGTATCACGGTGATCCGTCGCACGTTTAATTCAGTCCAGTTGGACAAGGATCTATTCTATGTGGAGGAGCCATTGGCAGTATTGGACAGACAGGTCAAGAAGCTGAGGTCAAAGAACATTACAAAAGTGAAGGTTCAGGGGCGGGGTCAGTCGGTCGAGGAGGCGACCGAGCAGGATATGTGCAACCAGTACCCTCATCTTTTCACCACTTCAGGTATGTCCTTGTATGCGTTCGAGGATGAATGAGAGTTTAAGTATTGGAGGATGTAATGACCGGGCCGGTTGTTTTTGAAATTTACTCCACAATCCCTAATAATTGCTTTCCCAACGTTTATTTCTGCTACTTTGATTTGTTGGGATGTTTGGTTTTGAGTTTCGGAGAGTTTTGGGACACTTAGTCCCTAAATGAGAATTTAAGTGTTAGAAAGTTGACTGTAGCCAGAAAGTGTGAAGATGGCCTCATAATGGAAATTCGATGGTTCCATAAGCTCCGTTAGGTGATTTTAGGCTTATGGGTGTGTTCGGATTGTTTTTGGAGGTCTGTAGCTAATTTAGGCTTGAAATGCCGAAAGTTGAATTTTTGAAGTTTCCGGTTTGATAGTGAGATTTTGATCTAAGGTTTGGAATGAAATTCCGAGAGTTACATTAGTTCTGTTATGTCATTTGGGGTGTGTGTGCAAAATTTCACGTCATTCAGACATGATTTGGTTAGGTTTTTGATCAAAAGCGTAATCCAAAAGATTTTAGAAACTTCTGAATGAATCAGATGTGTTTTGGTTGATTTGATGTTGTTTGAGGTGTTTTGAAGATTGGCACAAGTTTGAATAAGGTCTTAGGATATGTCGATACTTTTGGTTGAAGTCCTAGAGGGCCTCGGGGTGATTTCGGGTGGTTAACGAGAAGTTGAGGAAATGTTGCAGTTACTGTATTTTTGCTGCTTCTGGTATATGCAGCACTGCAAAAGTGGGTGGAGCGTCACAAATGTGGATTTGGGCCATCTCTTCAGGTACCGAAGATGCGGTATATTTTCCGCAGAAGCGGTATCGCACCTACAAAAAGGTAACTGCAGATGCAAAAAATGGGCCTTGAGTGAAAATCGCAGATGCGACCTAAGCTCCAGAGATGCAGGATCGCGATGCAGAATATGTTGGCATTAATTTAAAAGAAGTTCCGCAACTTGGAGGGTTATTTCACCATTTTTATTCCGGCTTGGGAGCTTTTGGGATGATTTGAAGTAGGGTTTTCAAGGGAACTTCATTGAGGTAAGGGTTTTGGACCTAAAACTCGTTTCTATGCTATTATTCCTTGGATTAGAGCTAGAAATAATAGAAATTAAGGGTGAAAATTGGGGAAACTAGGGCTTGGAATTGGAGATCTTTGAATAATGATTTAAGGGACCATTTGAGGTCAGATTTTGGTAATTTTGGTATACATGAACTCATGAGAGTGTGAGGATTCTGAAAACATAAATTTTATCTGATTCCGAGACGTAGGCCTGAGGGGTGTTTTGGTTATTTTAAAAAATTTTATGTATTAGCTTAGAATTTAATTATAGAATCAGTTACTTGAGGTGTTATTTACAATATACAATTAAATTGAATAGATTTTGGGCCATTTAGAGTCGGATACTCATGGAAAAGGTGTGGTTTTGGGTTGACTTGAACTTGTTCAAGATAAGTGGATTGTCTAACCTTATATGGGGGACCTTTCCCCTTAGGATTGATATTAGGGCACTTGAAATGCCTCGTACGTGAGGTGACGAGCGCGTACTTATGCTAATTGTCGGAAATTCGATTTTGCATTTAAAAATAGCCTTGAATTGTGTTCTTCCTTTTCTTGCTTACACTGTCTTGGAAATTTAGCCTGCTGCTAATCTAGAGAAGTGTGTCTACTTGACTAAATTGCTCTATTTGCCTTAACTGCCTTATTTGTATTACGTGAAACATGCTAGGTTAGGATTACCTGCTTTACCTTGATATGAAATTGATTGAATTGAGTTTCTTATTGCTGTGTGTTTGCTTTGGGACTACGAGATGGTATCCCGGGAGCTCCCCCTGTATGTTTATTTTGGGACTACGAAATTGCATTCCGTGATATTCCCTGCACTTCTATTTTGGGACTACGGAATTGCATTCAGGGAGATTCCTGTACTTTTACATTGGAACTACGGGATTGCACCTGGTAGATTCGCGCGTATTTTACGAGTTGGACTACGGGACTACACCTGGGAGATCTACTGGATATGATATTTATATTTGGGACTACAGGACGGTATCCTGGGAGATCCCTATTGTTATCTTGGAGCTGATTTGTGTTCTTTTTTCGTGGTTTACTTGCCTCTGTAACAATTGTTGCTATCCTTCATAGCCTGTGATACTTATTTACACTGCTTATTTCATATGGTTAAACCTGATATCTTATTTAACCTTAATAAGGCCATGACCTTCCTCATCACTACCCAACCGAGGTTAGGCTTGTCACTTACTGAGTATTGCTATGGTGTACTCATGCCCTTCCTGCGCATGTTTTTCATATGTAGATCTAGGTACTTCGACTTAATATTAGCCCTTCTATATTTTTCTGTTCTTGCTAGACATTCTGGAGTTAGAGCTATGTAGTACTTTCTAAGCTTGTGATTCATGGGTTTTCGGGTCTTGGATTTATGTGTTGGTTTTGAGAGTTAAACATGGTATATGTCGAGCGGCACATTTAAATTTTCTTTATTTCTATTTTAAATTGTTACTTTCGCAAAATTTTGGCTTCTTTTCCGCAATTTAGGCTTACCTAGTCGTAGAGACTAGGTTCCGTCATGATGATTCATGGAGGGCGAACCGGGGTCCTGACAGAAGTTTAAAGGTAATTTCCACAACTGTGAAAAGGTTGGACACAAGGATTCTGAATGTCGTGCGCCGAAGAAGGACAAGAAAAAAAGCCAATCCATCATGGTTAAGAAGATTGATGAAATAGGCGATTCATATGACATCCTTTCAGAATGCAACCTAGTCGGAAATCCTAGAGAATGGTGGATTGATTCGGGGGCAACTCGTCAAGTTTGTGCTAACAAGGAGTTGTTTACTACTTATGCTTCCGTTGGACCCAATGTGACAGTTTTTATGGAAATTCTGCTACTGTAAAAATTGAAGGAACTGGCAAGATAGGTTTGAAGATGACTTCTGGAAAGATTGTCACTCTAAATGATGTCCTTCATGTTCCTGAAATGCGGAATAATTTAGTATCGACATCACTTCTAGTCAAGAACAACTTTAAGTATGTTTTTGTTTCTGACAAGGTTGTAATTAGTAAGAATGAAATGTACGTAAGAAAAAGTAACCTTACTGAGGGCTTTTTCAAACTCAATGAAATTACCATTGATATGAATAAAATGTCAGCTTATTCTTACTTGCTTGAGTCAAATAATTTATGGCATGAACATTTAGGCCACATCAACCTCAAAATTTTACGAAAAATAATTAATTTGGAAGGATCGCCTAAGTTCGAATGCAATAACTCGAAATGTCAAATATGTGTGGAATCAAAGTATGTTAAACATCCTTATAAGTTAGTTTAAAGGAATTCAAATATTTTATACTTAATTACACATATATTTGTGACATGAAGTCAATACCATCTCGCAGTAGAAAAAAAGAATTTCATAACTTTTATTGACGACCATACTAGATATTGCTATATTTACTAACTTAATAGTAAAGATGAAGCAATTGATGCATTCAAGCAATACAAAAATGAAGTTGAAACGTAACTAGACAAAAAGATCAAAATGATAACAAGTGATAGGGGCGGCATAATATGAATCTCTTTTTGAAGAAATATGTTTGGAATGTGGCATTATTCACCAAACAACTGCCCCTTACTCATAGAAATCTAATGTAATAGCGGAAAGAAAGAACAGAATATTAAAGGAGATGATGAATGCCTTGTTAATTAGTTCTGGTTTATTCCAGAACTTGTGGGGCGAAACTATTCTTACAACTAACCGAATACTCAATTGAGTTTCCCATTGTAAAACGTAATCCATTCCATATGAAAATAGAAAAGAAGGAAACTCAACTTAAAATATTTTAAGGTGTGAAGGTCTTTAGCTAAAGTGTAAGTCCCTATGCCCAAAAGAGTAAAGATTGGACCAAAAATCGTTGATTGCGTTTTCAAAGGATATGCAACAAATAGTAGAGCATATCCTTTTTTGGTTCAAAAATTAAAAAATCCCGACATTTATATTAATACGGTAGTTAAATCAGATAATGTTAAATTCTATGAGAATATTTATCCGTATAAAATAGAATGTGAGTAGCCTAGTGAAAAATATAAGCAACCTCGGGAAGAAGCGAAGGAAAGTGCTTTTGATGAGGAAAATTCAAGACTTAGTAAACGTCAAAGGACAACTACTTCCTTTGGACCAAATTTTCTGGCATTCTTATTGAAAAATGAGCCTCAAACATTCAAAAAAGCAATGTCTTCCTCGAAAGCATAATACTAGAAAGAGGCAGTCAATAGTGAGAAAGGATCCATATTAAGTAATCATACTTGGGAATTGGTTTATCTTCTTCTAGGAAATAAACATTTTGGTTCCAAGTGGATTTTCAAAACGAAAATTAAAGGTGATGCAACTATTGAAAAATATAAGGCAAGATTAGTTGTTAAAGGGTTTCAACAACGAGAAGGTATTGATTACTTTGACACATATTCGCTGGGAACAAGAATTAAATCTATCCCGGTGTTAATAGCATTAGACGTCATGTATGGCCATCAAATCCATCAAATGGGTACGAAGACAACCTTCTTAAATGGAGATTTGAAGGAAGAAATTTATATGGAACAACCTAAAAAGTTTGTAGTTCCTGGAAAATAACAAAAGATGTGCCAGCTTGTTAAGTCACTTTACAGACTAAAACACGCACCAAAATAATGGTATGTAAAATTTGACTAAACAATAATGTCAAATGGTTTCAAGATCAATGAGCGTGAAAAATGTGTTTACATTAAGAATACTCCAAATCAAATAGTCATTGTTTGTTTATATGTGGATGATATGTTGATAATGAGTAACAATATTTCTAACATAAATGCTACTAAGCGCATGTTTACTAGTAAGTTTGATATGAAAGACTTAGGAATTGCTGATTTAATTTTGGGAATTAAGATTCTTCAGATTTCTTAAGGTCTAACTTTGTCTCAATCTCATTATATTAAAATGGTACTTGAAAATTTCAAATATTTGGACTTTAAAAATGCAAAAATGCCAATTGATTTAAACCATACTCTTGTAAAGAATAAAGGTCAAAGCAAGTCTCAATTGGAATATGCTCGAGTGCTGGGAAGTTTGATATACATTATGAATTGTATACGACCTGATATAGCTTGTGCGATAAGTAAGCTTAGTTGATACATAAGTAATCCCGGCCAAGTTCATTGGATAGTAATGAAACGAGTTTTAGGATATTTGAAATATATCCAAGACTATGCATTACATTACAATAATTATCCCACAATTATTGAGGGATATAGTAATGCAAGTTGGATCATTTGATCAACGGAATCTAATCTACACGTGGATACATTTTTACCATTGATGGAGGAGCAGTGTTTTGAAAGCCATCCAAATAGACATGCATCGTCCTCTCTACAATGGAGTATGAGTTTATAGCGCTTTAGACAAGGCTAGTGAAAAAGCTGAATGGCTCCGAAATTTCTTAGAATGCATTCCTTTTTGGCCCAAAACTTTGGCACCTGTATGCATACATTGCGATAGTTAAACGACAATAGGAAGGTCTGGGAGTGTTATGTATAATGGAAAATCTCGTCACATTCGACGAAGGTAACTGTTAGATGACTACTCTCTAGTGGAGCTATCACAATTGATTATGTAAATTCTAAAGGTAATGTATTTGATCCTCTTACAAAAGGCCTACCTAGGGAGGCAGTTGAGAAGTCATCAAAAGGAATGAGATTATGGCCGAGGACAAGTTACTGTGGCGGTAACTCTACCTAGAAGACTGGAGATCCCAATACCTAGGTTCAAGAAGATCAAACAAAGTCACTAGTGACTGTTCAACATTATCAAATAAAATTTTGGTCCATTCTTATGATAAAGACAATGTTCAATATCAATGATACAACGTAAAGTCTTTTTAATGGTTTCTAAATTCGATATGGAGTATATCAAATAGTGCATCTACGGGATAACACATTTAGGAATTACCTATATAAGTGTGAAGTGTAAGCCGCTTCAAAGAAAATGTTGCAAGACCAGTTCTCTACGCACTTATGAACTAGACGGTGTTCATGACTGAAACGAACACATCAATGAGAACCAAAGACGGTTAAAGGTTGATTGTGTGGCATATGGCTGTCTAGGTATACACCAAAGTTCAACGGTTCAAAGATATCAAATCTATCAACTGATCGAGTATATCCGACATATATTCACTACGGAAAGTTCAAAGGGAATCCTACTTATCCAGATGCGATTAATCCTTACCTATGAATCACATAGTTTTTAATGAATATTCGTTTTGAATAGACATTTCCCATTCATATGGGGTGGGTTTTGTTAGTAAAAACAAAAGATGTGTAAATGAAAAATAGTGGAAAAAGTAATGGAGGGAAATGAAATTTGGATTAGTTTGTTTTACACAGGAACTTTGTCCCTCATTGTATAGGAAGAGGAAAATTCTTGTGTTTATATATGGAAGCACTTCTTCTAGCTCTTAAAGAGTTGAGAAGAGAGCAAGCCCCGCACCGTCGTCGTTGCCGCTCGCTCGCTCGGCTTCAGCTTCGAATTTGGTCAATTGATTGATAATTTTTTGGATCAAATTTATTTTCCTTTTCATAATTTTATATTTTCTTTTCTAATATTTTTTTGCAGAAAAATATGAATTTGGAAGAATGCGGAATTATTTTCCAACGGTCGAGTTCGCGACCAAACATTTCATGCAATAGAAATTTAAATAATTACTGTTGAATAGCCACCTTATGAATGAACATGCACGTTTACACCTGTTGGGACACAACTTCGTTGGCTATAACTAGAGAGGCTTAGCCTCATTTCCACCACCGAAATCTGAACATCTTTCCCCTCTATCTTATTCATTTTGCATTATTTTTCAAAAGCAAAAACGTAAGCGTTTTGTGTGATTTGCTCCGCCATTTGAGTTCGCCGAAGTTCTGTGACTTGAAGTGTCGCTATCACAGGATAGTTGTTATGTTCTATCCTGGGAGGAATTAATCCGAAACCTTGGACAACTGTAAGGGGATTAAATTCCTTAAGCGCACACAAAGAACTTGTGTGCTCGAAATTGTTTTATTTTATTTTCTTAAACTAATGTTTACTGATTTTTTGGTTTTGAATACATTGAAATAACAACATATACTATTCTGAATATCCTTTGTAGGGGAATTCTTTCACTTTTTCAAGTTTAGCCATCGATTGATTTTCTAACTGTATTTCTTTCCTTCTCATTCAATCTAGGTTAGGCGTTGGCCAGGACAAGGTCTAATCAATTTAAACAGAGAGAGTAAATCTTTAAACAACATTTAATTCATTTCCACATTCCGTTTAATCTAAAACATGTAGTCGGCTATTATATTAGCCATAACCTGCTTCACTTCATGTAATTAGATGATCTATAGTTTCCTAAATAGGTAAAATGTAAATAAAATAAAATAAATGTTTCCTAATCTATGTTCTGAAAATGTGAAGCCAACATGTTTGGTGACTTATTTTCAAACTATTGCGGTATAAAAGATGGGCTGCGTGGATAATTAATTAAAATTCCTCCATCTTTAAGCAGATGTATTCTATTCAAGTTCTAAAAAAGAACTTGTTGAAAATAACGTTTTACTCCTGAATGAGACTATTCAGTGCAAATTCAGATTAGTAGGGCTAATGGGTGTCAGGCATTTAATACCTTCAGCATAGACAATTCATACTTGGTGTTAGAAACATATAAATTCAGTTGAATCAATAGCTGAAAGGCTATATCTGCCCCTGGTAAGATGCGAATAAGATATTATGAATGGTTGAGATTGCTCCACTTTTAACTACAAGTCTTTTATTGAAGTTATGAAAATGAATAACCTCTTGGTAAAATGCATTATACTTTCGACGCAAATCCATGTTAATAGTGGCTAAGAAAGAGCATGATATACTGTGGCCATGGGCAGTACATCGGGCATAAGCACGCATGACTGAATGTCTTCTCATAAAAAAGCCGAGAACATCGGCGGTTTTCTCTTTGGTTGCTGCATTTTATACGATTAATCTATTAATTTAAGTTGTTGTAATATGTTAGGTGTTGGGATATACTATTAACCATGTGGTTTAAATATAGTATTATATTTTGCTTTTTATGGATAATTATTTATTTAATTTATCCAATTCAATAAAGTACTATTTTAAATAGATCATTCGTTGTATGTACGTCCTTCTAGTTTTGTAGAAGACAATTTAGTGTAGGGATATATATATATATATATATATATATATATATATATATATATATATATATATATATATATATATATATATATATATATATATATATATATAGCAAACCTTATTACCAAAATTGTGTATGGTTTGGTATTTACCCGTCTATACCATGTTTTGTTTACAAAAATTGTACCAAACCAAAAATAGATAGATTCTACCCTAAAAAGGCTCCAAATTTGTAGGAATCACATTTAATGGTGATTCTATCACTATTAATTTCGAAATTTAAAACGGAAAAAAATCTATTGCAGCGTAATTCTCTCCTTCTCCATATATTTTCCATCACTGATAACCATTAAAAAGCTTGAAAGCTTTGAATTCAAATTTTGATTTTCAAAAATTATTATTTGTTTGGATTGGGTGTTGTTGTAAATAATTCGAAATATGTTTAGGAGTTTATATCTCAATTTTGAGGGGTTTTGGTGAAGATTAGACTTGGTTTTGACTGATTTTCAGATTGGAACTCGTCGAAGAAGAAGAAGACATATTTTTCCAGCAATTGTAATTAAATTGTAGTTCAATTGTAGAATTGTAGATAAATTGTAGATAAAATATAGATAAATTGTAGATAAAATATAGATAAATTGTAGATAAGTTGTAGATTGGGAAGACTAAAACTTCTACAAGTCTTCTACAATTATGTCGAAAATATCAATTATGCTACAATTGAAAATCCCTTGGATTGGGTGTTGTTGTAAATAATTCGAAATATGTTTAGGAGTTTATATCTCAATTTTGAGGGGTTTTGGTGAAGATTAGACTTGGTTTTGACTGAATTTTAGATTGAAACTCGTCGAAGAAGAAATAAATTGTAGTTAAATTGTAGTTAAATTGTAGAATTGTAGATAAAATGTAGATAATTTGTAGATAAATTGTAAATTGTAGTTAAATTGTATTGTTACATTTATACTACAATTAAACTACAATCTTGTGTCAAAAAAATTTAAGCATACCAAATTTAATCAATTCTTAATATTCAAAATTTCAATTTTGAAAAAATCTTCTTTAAATACAATACTATTTATTTTTAATCTTCTTTAATAAGCATTCAAGTGCAGTAACAAAGCTACTTTTCTGGGCTTGAAATGAAGTGACAACAAAAGAACTTGGTATGTTTTGAAATAACAATTTTAATTTCTACAGAGACAAATATATGGTAACGGACATGTTTATTGTTCATATTCAGATCTTCCATCATTAACAGTATCTAAAAGGAACAAAATCAATCCAAAGAAAGCCCGAGGATTTGCAATTTGGGAAAGCAAAGAGAACATGCAAAAGATAACACCCGGTTATCGAAAGCAGAATAACAGAGGGGAAAATGAGATTGTTCTGGGGAGGGGAGGGATTTTTACATGAGATTTTTAAAGAGAAGAGGAGGAAAAAAAGGAAAAGGAATATATGCTCCTAAAATCATGCCTAGAATAAATGAATCAATAATTATACCCTTAATTTGAATTATGGTACATAAACTGAAATTTGGTATGCTTAAATGTAATAAACACAAACCTTAAACATGGGGTGTAATAAGGTTTGCTATATGGTATAGATAGGTAAAAATCCTTTTAGTGTATGGAGTCTTAGCTCATGCACATAAGATTAAATTGTTGGTTCTCATAATTAATAAACTATGTTCACAATCAAAGATATTATTGGGCAAAATATCTTGATGATTGTAGCACAAGATTATTGTATAATTTGTCTTGTTTATGGGAGTAGTTTTACTCCAGCTTCTTGTGTTAGTATACTCAGTGTATATTAAATGGACCAAGTAGAGAAAAGATGTTTTATTGAATATATAAAATATTTTCTCTAATTTATTAAATGAGCTTATACTCCTAATATTGATATAACTATTATGATAAATGTAATTTATTTATTAATTTGATTTATCAAAAGGTACGACTCTATTTAGAGTTAGTATATGCCTAATAGATTGGACAATAACGAATAATATTATATTTGTGAATAATAATTAGTTGATAGAATCCATGACTCGGTTTTGGATTTGATGATACCCCTTTGTGTGAGCTTATAAGTTTTCATGTGAAAACCCGACCAGTGAATTTTGTATCCGACCAGTGAATTTTGTATCCGTCACATGAAATTGTTTAAGCGGAATTATAAAGGATTTAATTATTTAATTGAATTGAATTTTCAGTAATTTAATTTAATTAACTGGTATTTGAAATCTTAACATAGGGAGTTAAAATAAGTGTAAATAAATTTTCGAAATTCATATTGAGAAGTTCAATTGCAGTTTTTTAGTGGAATAAATTGTAATTAATTATAGTAAGAATTAATAGCCTCTTATTATTTCTGTGGTCCTTGCGATACCTAGTAAAAACCTTGACAGACTTGGGTAAGAAGTAGCTTGTGAGAAAAGTTATCTTTTGAGTTAGATAGAATCCTACATGTTTTTTAGCCTATTATGGCTTAATTCGAGTTTATTAAAGGAAGACTAGTTTCACCTAATTACTTATCTTTCAGTTGCATTGTTCTTACCCATCCAAAAGTAAAATCACCCAAAATTTTTACTAGGCAAATAACAGAAGACTGCATCCCAGAATTCTTGCTGCTTGAAAGGTTTGTGCAACCATTCAAGAGGTTAGTGTTTCTAATCTCGTTATTATTATGTTATATAGTTTATATATATTTGATGTTTGATTGATATGCTTGCTTTTAGGAATTTTTTTTTTTAGGTTTTCAATCCCACTTGTTTTGAACAGTTATATGTTGTTCTCTTTTAGCTAGGTAAACCTGATAGTGTAAAAAATAGGTTTATACAATTAAAGTTGAACTCTTTCAAAAATGAGTTAGCTGAATTTTGTTCGACAGTACTTTTGGCTTATTGAGAGTGAATTCCATCAACTGATCAGATACCATTAATTTAATCTTATTTGAATTAAAATCTTAATATTCAAATCCCACTAAAAATAATATAAGTTGTAGTTTTCTTCATATCAAAATGGTAAAAAACAAAATATATAGGTGTTTGTAAAATTATTTCAGTACTGTGCTTAATTAATCTCGGGAAACAAAAAGTAAGAAAAAATTATTCGATGAGGAATAACTTGTACCACAAGGTCAACAACTGTTTAGCTAGTGTACTAAGGACCAGTGTGTCCATAAAAAAAAATTGGATTTTCTTTTTTCAAAAATGTAATCTTTGTAATTTTTGGACATAAATTTTCAAAATATTTTGTTCCCCATTCATAAACTGTAATATTTTTTCAAGTTCATGCCCTAACATAATTTCAAACAATATCATTTTTGAACTTAACTCCAAATATTACTTTTTTTAAAAATTACAATTTTTATGGGAAGAAATTCAAAAATAGCCAGATATACAACTGATAGTTCAAAATAACCCAATTTCAAAAGTAATCGATACTTAGCCACTTTTTATGTAACGATAAATTTGAGCGAATAACCCTATTCAAAACAAGGAAAATACTCCAACATATTATGCTGGAGTTCCAGCATATTATACTTGAACTCCACCATATTATACTAGAGTTCTAGGATAAGTATATGTCAAAACTCCAGCATAAGTACACTAGAACTCCAACATAATATACTGAAGTTCCAGCATAATATACTGAAATTTGGAGCACTGGTGCTCCAGTCTCCAGTATATTATACTGGAACCAATAAAGTATACCAATCCAGCATAATATATTTGAGTTCATACGCAGGTGTACTGAACTCCAGTATATTATACATGATCAGTCTCTATTGCAGCAAAATAATAACTATTTTTTATTGATTTAATAAATACTGATTATTTTTGAATGACCAATCCGTAAACTGAGTATATCTTACTAGTTTTACATTTTTATGCCCAAACGCCTACAAGGTTTGATGTGATTTTTTATTTTGCCGGAGATACGGATTAATTAGCTACGTGCAGTTTAATATGCAATCACCAATTCGCAACTAAAACAGTAGTGGACAAGTTATTATTAGAATATACTATAAGTTATGCGTATTATTTTAATATTTTTTATGAATAATTATTTATTTACTTGTTTAAATTCAATTAAGTTTTATTTTAAATAGATTATGTGTCGGTTTGTGCGTCCATTGCTTACATATTAGATGATTTAGTGTATAGAGTTTAGCTTATGCACGGAAGATTAAATCATCGGTTCTTGTAAGACATAAAAGTTAATGTTCTCAATCTAATGATGCAATTGGACAAATCATCGGAATGATTGTAGCACAAGATTAAATATAATTTATCTTGATTATGGGAATGATTTAATTCCAACTTGTTGTGCTAATACATTTTGTATGTATTGAAAGGATCAAGTAGAGATGAGTATTTTATACTGACTTTATAAAATAATTTCTCTAGTCCATTTAATGTACTTATACTCTTAATCCTGATATAATTATTATTAGCTGTGTATGTCACTTGTTGTTTTGATTTATTAAAAGGATTCTTTCGCGAGTCAATAAACCTGGCAAATTGGATAACATTGATATACATTGGTGAAGTAATAATTAGTTGATGGAATCCATGTCTCGATTTTGAGATTGATGATACTCCTTTATGAAAGCTTATAAGTTTTCATGTGTAAACCCAGCCGGTGGATTTTGTATCCGACACATGAAATAAGTTAAGTGTAAGTCTAAAGGAAGTAATCGATAAATTAAATAGTCAGTAATTTAATTTGATTGATTAGTATCTGAATCTTTAAATGGGGAGTTAAATAAGATTTTATGGAAGAATTTTGAAATTGAACTAAGGAGTGCAATTACGAATTTTTAGTGGAATAATTCGTAATTTATTATGATGGAAATTAATTTCGAAATTTCGAAATTAATATCATAATAGAAGCCTTGTTAATTAAATTCTGTGGTCCCTACTGTGCCTAAATAATAGAAAATAGTGGAAACTATTACTGAGTGGGAAAGAAAATGTGGAAACCGGCCCTCAGTGAGAGAAGGAAACCTAACAACTTTTGAAAACGGTTTTGACCTAAAAAATGCAGCTATATATGCACATATAGTGGCTGGACGTTTTTGACACAATTGTGACTGCGGTTTCTACTAGAATTTTGCCCACTCAAAATTCTCTATTTTCGGTTATTATTTGGGTAACACAGTAGAAGACTGTGGAAAGTTGCTGGTGCTTTTTCAATCGAGGAACTGGAGAACGACATAGATTTATTGCGTTTACGCTTCAAGAGGTAATCCTAAAATCTCTATACGTGCTAGTTGTTTAGATTACACGTGAATAAGATTCTTTTATTGCTTCCGCTCCGGTATATATTTCATAAATTGGTATCAGAGCCTACTCAGGTCTAATTAAATAATTAGAATAAACCATAAGGATAAATTTCATGTTCTATATGTAAGTTTTGAATTACATGTAAAGTTTATTTTTCTGAAAACCTGCACTGTTTTTGGTGTGATTATCTGTTATGGGTAATATAGATTATTCTAAAAACTTGATGTATCCTTTTAATATTGGTGGTTTTGAGTTAGAACAATCTGAAAGTTAAATTTTATCATGTAAAACGGAAAAGCAAGTTTTGCCGAATTAGGGCAGGAAATCGGAGGTTAAAAAGTTGACGAACTCCGATTGACCTGAAATTTGGCAGGTCTATGCAAAGCGGCCCAGTGAGCAACACACATGGATTTCATGCATGAATGAAGCCGTTTTTGGGCTTTCAGGGTTGTTTAGATGGTGCTTTTGCTGTTTTTCTAAAATTCTGAAATTTTTGTTAGTTGTTTTTAATTCCAGTAATTGTGCGAATTAATTACCTTGGTCCCCGGGCTTAAAAATTAGTGATATAATATTTTTGCACGTTGACGTAGGTTTTCTTCCATATCAGATAAAAATATTATGAATAATCACTATGTTATACTAGTCATTGATTATTTGTATTTACTCTCCATCTGAGTATGCATGTTGGTTCAATGGAACTAATATATGTTGAATGTTGATATTCACTTGGCTTAAATTAACAGTTTACTCTCCATCTGAGTATGACCTGTTTAAGTTTATGGAGTGAAAATCTGTCATTATATATGTATATTGCAAGAATAGTTTCTTTCCCATCAAAATTTGTTGTTCAAGGTGCATAGATTGTATATATATAATGTGTTTTGAACTTTAATATTTATAATACAAACTGATTTGATCTATTTAAATATTTAATGTCTCCCAGATTGACTATGACTGCTTTCAATCCCTTTACTGCCATTCTTACCCAAAACAAACTTGAGGGTCCAAATTATGTTGATTGGAAACGAAATTTGGATATTGATCTAATTGCTGAAGAGTACAAATTTGTGCTCGATGAGGTGTGTCCAGAAAAAACTGGAGATGATGCCACAGATGATGAACAAAAGTCTTACCAGAAATGGATTAAGGCTGATGAGATGGCGCGGTGTTACATTTTGGCATCCATGTCGAATGTTCTGCAGCATCAGCATCAGTCGATGGAGTCTGCTTATGACATTCTGGAAAATCTCAAAGAATGGTTCGGAGATCAGAATCGTGCGGCTTAGCAGACTGCCATGAAAGCCCTTCTGAATACCAAAATGGTTGAAGGTTCATCGGTAAGGGACAATGTTCTGAAGATGATGAGTCTTCTGAATGAACTGGAGGTCCTTGGAGCTAACATTGATAAGGACACGCAGGTTGAAATGATCCTGCAGACTTTGCCTGACAGCTTTCAGCAGTTTCACCTGAATAATAACATGAACAAAATGGATTTGTCCCTTGCAAAATTGCTGAATGAGATGCAGTCGGCAGAGACTATTATCAAGTCCCAAGCTCCTCCCGCTGGCATTGAATTTTGAGGCAGGTTCTTCTTCTAAGCCGAGAGGCATGCAGAAAAAGAAAAAGGCTCAAAAACCCTCTATTGGTGGCGCAACTGCTGGTGTGAAAAAGGCTAATGGCAAGTGTTATCACTGCAAGCAGCCCATGCATCATAAGAAGAAGTGTCCAACTTATCTGGCCAAGCTGAAAAACAAACCAGGTGATTTACATCTACTTGTCGTTGAATCATTTTTAGCAGTTGTTTCTACCATATCATGGTGTGTAGATTCGGGAGTCACTAATCATATCTGCACTTATTTGCAGGGGTTTCAGGTTACGCGGCGGCTAAGTAGAGGAGAAATCAATGTTTATCAAGCAGACAGTTCAGCAGCCCCAGCTTTAGCATTAGGAAATATTAGTATTTCGTTTGGTAGTGGTAGAGGTTTAGCTTTAAAGGACACATTATATGTACCTTCCGTTAGAAGGAATTTAATTTCGGCTTCTAGCGCTATGAGAGATGGTTATGATTTAATTTTCATGACGTTAATAAATGTGTTATTACTCACAATAAGCGTTATCTCTATTCGACTACATTGATTAATGGTCTTTTTGTTGTTGACTCTATTCCTAAACCGTTACCACCTAAAGAACTGAATAATGTTGATTTACCAAGTAAAAGAAAACGTTCTTCTGAATTGAGTGAAACATATTTATGGCACTTGCGTTTGGGTCATATAAATCTAAACAAAATTTCCAAGTTGGTCAGGGATGGATCTTTAAGTTCATTGAAAGTGGAGCACTACCAACTTGTGAATCTTGTTTAGGAGGAAAAATGACAAAACGAAATTTTCCCTCAAAAGGAAATCGGGCAAGTGATAAATCAGAGTTAGTTCATTCTGATTTGTGTGTTCCAATGAATGTACAAGCAAGAGGTGGTTTTGAGTATTTTGTGACTTTCACAGATGATTACTCAAAATATGGATATATTTATTTGTTGCGTCGAAAGTCTGAATGTTTTGAAAAGTTCAAAAGAATTCAAGACTGAGACTGAAAAGTGACATAATAAACATATCAAGACAGTACGATCTGATCGTGGTGGGGAGTACCTCTCTGCGGACTTCACTGATTATTTATCAGAATGTGGAATTACATCTCAATTATCTGCACCTGGAACTCCAAAACAAAATGGTGTAGCTGAAAGAAGAAATAGGACTCTTATGGAAATGGTTAGATCAATGATGATATTCCGATTTGCCTTCGTCTTTTTGGGGAAATGCCTTAGAAACTGCGAATTACGTTCTGAAATTAGATCCTTCAAAGTCAGTACCCTTGACCCCTACAGAATTGTGGACTGGACGCAAGCCTAGTCTGCGGCATATTAGAGTTTGGGTTTGTCCAGCACATGTGCTAAAGGGGAAAACGGATAAATTGAAGGCAAGAACGGATGTATGCGTGTTTATAGGTAATCCAAAAGGGTCAAAAGGTGGTTTATTCTATTGTCCTAAAGAGAAAAAGGTAATTGTTAGCACAAATACCAAGTTTCTAGATCAGGACTATTTGATAAACCATGTTCCTAGAAGTAAACATGTTTTACAGGAACTTATCAAAGGAATGGAAACTCAGTATCTAAAAATCAAAACGACCATATCCAAACCCCTGAAGTCGATTTTGACATACCATTGCACCTTAGTAGTGGGAGAAATATCAATAGACTTAATGTCCCACAAGAACAAGTGCCCGAAGTCATACTACCACAAAGTAGTGGGAGTCATGTTGAGCAGACTGCACAATAGGAATAAGTCGTTAATATCCCTGTGGATAGCATGTAGACTCAGGTTCCTGATGATGTTGTGGTTCAACCACAAAATCGAAGTGATGTAGTTACAACTGATGTAATGCGTAGTATTAGTGAGAGAGAAATAAGACAGCCAGTTCGTTATACGCTCTTGGGAGAATCATATGATAGGATCCCTGAGGAGCCTACCTCCGAACCTGTCAATTACGACCAAGCACTACATGATAAGGATGCCGATAAGTGGGTTGTTGCTATGAAATTAGAGATGAAGTCTATGTACTTAATTAGGTCTGGGAGCTTGTAGAACCAGTTGATGGGGTTAAACCCATTGGATGCAAGTGGATCTATTAGAAAAAGAGAGATGTAGACGGAAAAGTACAAACTTTTAAAGCAAGGCTTGTAGCGAAAGGGTTTACTCAGAAAGAAGGGATCGACTATGAGGAAACCTTCTCGCCGGTAGCCATGCTTAAGTCTATAAGGATTCTCTTATCTATTGCTAGTCATTATGATTATGAGATTTGGCAAATGGATGTCAAGACAACTTTCCTTAATGGAAGTCTTGATGAGTGCATCTATATGATGCAACCAGACGGATTTATGGAAAGTGGCAATGAACACATGTTGTGTAAGCTTAAAAGGTCCATTTATGAACTAAAACAGGCATCTAGGGCATGGAACACTTGTTTTGATAAGGCGATTAAAACTTTTGGTTTTGATCAGTGCCTTAACGAATCTTGTGTATATAAAAAGTGGGATGGGGACAAAGTGATCTTTTTGATCTTATATGTAGATGACATACTGCTCATAGGAAATAATGTGGGAATGTTGAATTCAGTTAAGCAATGATTGTCCACACATTTTTATATGAAAGATTTGGGAGAAACAGCTCATATCCTTGGGATCAAACTCTTGCGAGATCGCAAGAAAAGGATATTGGGCTTGTCCCAAGGTCTTTATATTGATACAATACTCTCCAGGTTTAGCATCCATGATTCCAAGAAAGGATTTCTTCCTTTCAGACATGGAATTTCTCTATCTAAAGATCAGTCTCCTAAGACTGATGAAGAGATGAAAAGATGAAGGCGGTCCCTTATGCATCAGCTGTAGGGAGCCTCATGTATGCTATGTTATGCACTAGGCCTGATATCTGCTTTGCCGTTGGCGTTGTTAGCAGATTTTAATCTAATCCTGGGAAAGAGCATTGGACGGCGGTTAAACATATAATCAAGTACCTGCAAAGGACTAGGGATTACATGTTGATCTACCATTCGGATGACCTCGTACCTAATGGGTATACTGATTCGGATTTCCAATCAGACAGAGATTTTAGAAAGTCTACCTCAGGTAATGTGTTTACTATTGGAGGTGGAGCCATAAGTTGGAGGAGTATCAAGCAAACTTGTGTTGCTAATTCCACCATGGAAGCCGAATATGTGGCAGCCTCTGAGGCAGCCAAAGAGGCAGTTTGTCTTGGTAACTTCCTGAGAGAGTTCAGTGTGGTTCCCTCGATTTAAGTGCCAATTACACTTTACTGTGATAATAGTGGTGCGGTTGCAAATTCAAAGGAGCCACGAAGCCATAAGAGGGAAAAGCACATTGAGCGTAAATATCATTTAATTCGTGATATAGTGCAGAGAAGGATGTAGTGGTCACCAAGATTGTGTCAGAGAACAACTTGGCAGATCCGTTTACTAAGAGCTTACCATAGAAGACTTTTGATAAGCATGTAGAATGAATGAGTGTTAAAATTGTAGACGCATGGTTATTAGTCTAAGTGGGAGATTGTTAGAATATACTATAAGTCATGCATATTGTTATAGTATTCTTTATAAACAATTATTTATTTACTTGTTTAAATTCAATAAAGTTTTATTTTAAATAGATCATGTGTTGGTTTGTGCGTCCATTGCTTACATAGTAGATGATTTAGTGTATAGAGTTTAGCTTATATACGAAAGATTAAATCATCGGTTGTTGTAAGACATAAAAGTTGATGTTCACAATCTAATGATGGAATTAGACAAATCATCGGAATGATTGTATCACAAGATTAAATATAATTTATCTTGATTATGGGAATGGTTTAATTCCAACTTCTTGTGCTAATACATTTTGTATGTATTGAACGGATCAAGTAGAGATGAGTATTTTATACTGACTTTATAAAATAATTTCTCTAGTCCATTTAATGTACTTATACTCTTAATCCTGATATAATTATTATTAGATGTGTATGTTGTTTTGATTTATTAAAAGGCGAGATTCTTTCGCGAGTCAACAGGCCTGGTAAATTGGATAACATTGATATACATTGGCGAAGTAATAATTAGTTGATGAAATCCATGTCTCGATTTTGAGATTGATGATACTCCTTTATGAAAGCTTATAAGTTTTCATGTGTAAACCCGGCCGGTGGATTTTGTATCCGACACATGAAATAAGTTAAGTGTAAGTCTAAAGGAAGTAATTGATAAATTAAATAGTCAGTAATTTAATTTGATTGATTAGTATCTGAATCTTAACATGGGGAGTTAAATAAGGTTTTATGAAAGAATTTCGAAATTAAACTAAGGAATTCGTAATTTATTATGATGGAAACTAATTTCAGAATTTAGAAATTAATATCATAATAGGAAGCTTTGTTAATTAAATTTTGTGGTCCCTACTGTGCCTAAATAATAGGAAATAGTGGAAACTGTTACTGAGTGGGAAAGAAAATGTGGAAACTGGCCCTTAGTGGGAGAAGAAAACCTAACAGGTTTTGAAAACGGTTTTGACCTAAAAACGCAGCTATATATATATACACACATATAGGGGCTGGACGTTTTTGACACAATTCTGACTGCGGTTTCTACTAGAATTTTGCCCACTCAAAATTCTTTATGTTCGGTTATTATTTGGGTAACACAGTAGAAGACTGTGGAAAGCTGCTGGTGCTTTTTCAATCGAGGAACTAGAGAACGACATAAATTTGTTGTGTTTACCTTTCAAGAGGTAATCCTAAAATCTCCATACGTGCTAATTATTTAGATTACACATGAATAAGATTCTGTTATTGTTTTCGCCGTGGTAATTTGAAACATACTTCAGAATTCGAATTTTCCCTACATAGCCGAGTGGTAAACCAATTTCTAATTTGCACCATGCATAGATTTATTGTACTGGTTGCAGATAAAGTATAATAGGAAGATATTATAACAAGTTTAAACATTAATAGAAACGCGTCGTTACTGATAATAAGCTATTCTCTTTGTGTCAGGAACGATATCTTTTAATTTCGTGTCTTCCACTTAGCATTAATAAATTAATATACAAATATTCTCCCTTAATTAATCCATACTTAATTTTTTATACATTCTTTCAAACGGGCAATGAGAATATCTTTCTACCAACAAACAAAACTTCAAACAAAGAGCGTGTGTTGGGTACATAATTTTTTATTATGTATACATTATACCTATCACCATATTAACAAAAACAACAGAGATGTTTCTTTGGAAAATCAAAAACATCTTCAACTACCCAATCATTAGTATCATAAAGCATACATGTAAGATAGATGGACTTATATCTACATACATATGAACAATATATGGATAAATTATATGTTATGTGCTATCTTTTGATTTGGCCTAATTTTGTGGTCTTATGGACATTATGTTAAGGGGGCAAATGTATTGTCATAAAAAGTGTAGGACTAATGTGTAGATACCCAAAAGGGTAATCTTAGGTAATGATGGGCTAACTAAGGTTACATATATGTAACCATGGTTACATGCTTGTGACTCTTGAGTTTTGTAACTCATGAGTTATAAAGTGGGGGTTATGGTTCCCACATTATAGCAAGACATAATCTCTTCTTCCTCCCATTGAATCAAGAGAAAAACTCCATTGTTGTCTCGCAAATTCTTGTGGAAAGCCATACACCAATTTGGTTATTGTCATATTATTGTTGTTGTGAAACCATTCACATATTTTAGTCTTGTGAGGAATTCTTGTGGAAACATCAACTTCAAGACAATCTTGAAGGAAGGATCAAGGAGCAATCTTCATAAGGACATTTGGACAATCATCAAAGGAGGTTCAAAGATTTCCACAAATGGATTCAAGTAAGCTTCCGCTCATGTAGTTGTAATTCCGAATTATTCGATATGAAGGATATTGTATTTTAATTGGAATCAATATTTTAACAATTGGTATCAGAGCCACCTTCATGTTTGGATAATTTGGATGTTCATAAGATTCATGTTATGTTAGGTCCATGTTCAAGTAAAGTTAGAATTTTATTTTGAAATTCTAGTACCATGAAGTAGCATGATTTGATGAATGTTATGGTTTTTTGATGAAATTTGATGTTTTAATATCATGTTATCTTTACCTGATTTAAAATATTGAATTTAGCATGATTTTGGTTGATGAACAACATGTTTTCTTGTTTAAGATTCTTGTTGAAAGACTGCCAAAATAATCGATTATCTGTTTAAGATAATCGATTATCCTGGACCAGTAAGGTTGAAACGTTTTTTTTAATGCCAGAATAATCGATTATCTGTTTAAGATAATCGATTATCCTGGACCAGTAAGGCTGAAACGTTTTTTAATGCCAGAATAATCGATTATCTGTTTAAGATAATCGATTATCCTGGACTAGTAAGATTGAAACGTTTTTTTTAATTAATAAAACGTTTCAAGTCTTTTAAGTTTCAGATTTTAATTGAATATTAATAATATGTCAATTAACATTAAGTTTTTAATATTATTAATGTATTATACATTAATATTTAAGTTTTGAATATTAATTGTTTTAGTCCATCAATTTTCAGATTTTGGAATTGTCCAACTAAGAATATAACAATTAATATTCAGTTGTTGCATGAACATGTAACATATTAAGTAAAGATTCATAATATGGCTTAAGGAACTAAAGTTTTTTAGCATCTAATATTTTAAATTAGTCAATTGAAGCATTATGTTGCCAAAGTAACCTCTATTGTGTAGATTGATTGATCTTGAAATATAAGATGACTGTGGATGTTAGTCTTCCATGCGTTTAACACCGGCCCAAAGGAAGGTTGTTATTTGGCAGGAATTCAAACATGCTTGTGGTGATAAATATGAGACAATTATTTGGTTTTCCATGTGAATATTAAGTCGGCCCAAAGGAAGGCTTGATATTTGACAGGAGTTTATTGTCTATATTTGATCACTACACCAAGAGTACCACTTACAAGTTGATTTTCTGTCCAAAGACTAAAATCAATGTTGTGCTAGGTATCTTGTAATGGGATTTGCCTATTTTGAATCTATAAAGTAAAGTTAAAGTTCAAGTAATTGTAAGCATGTATCAAGTAATCCGTTTGTTCTATTTTCAGTTAATTCTTCTGCTGCTTCGATATCTGCCAACATCAATAGCATCCCTGTGCTTAACGGCAGAAACTTTAAGAAATGGAAAGAGAACATCATGATCGTTCTCGGTTGCATGGATCTTGACCTTGCACTTCAGAATGAGCAACCTGCTTCTCTTGAGGATACATCCTCTCCTGATGAAAGGAGGGAGATGGAGAAGTGGGAACGCTCGAATCGCATGAGTCTAATGATCATGAAGCGTGCAACTCCAGAATCATTCAGGGGCACTATGAATGATGAAGCTAATGCCAAAGTTTTCCTTGAAAACCTTGAAAAGCGTTTTATGCAAAACGAAAAGGCGGAAACAAGTACACTATTGAGTAAACTTGTTTCCATGAGGTATAAGGGCAAGGGAAACATTAGGGAGTACATTTTGGAAATGTCTCATCTTGCTTCGAAACTTAAGTCACTCAAGCTAGTATTACCTGAGGAACTGCTTGTGTACTTTGTTTTGATATCTCTTCCTACACACTTTAATCAGTCTAAGGTCAGTTACAACTGCCTGAAGGAGAAATGGACTCTTAATGAGCTCATTTCACATTGTGTGCAAGAAGAGGAAAGGATAAAGCAAGATAAGACTGAAAGTGCTCATTTGGCATCCTCTTCTAAGGAAACTAAGAAGAGGAAAGGTAAGGAAGTTGCGGTTGCAAGGCCCAAGATTAAGCAACATAAGGAACCTAAGGTTGAAATTACTGAATTAGGTTGCTTTTTCTGTAAGGGGACTAATCATGTGAAGAAAGATTGTACCAAGTACCATGCCTGGCGTGCGAAAAAAGGTACATTTCTTTCTCTTTTTTGTTCTAAAGTTAATTTAATTTCGGTACCTAAGGATACTTGGTGGGTAGATTCTGCTGCTACTACTCACATAAGTATATCTATGCAGGGTTGCCTGAACTGCCGAAAACCAAATGATGGTGAAAGATACATCTATGTGGGTGACGGTAAGAAGGTGCCAATTGAGGCTATTGGCAAATTTAGGCTGTTGTTTAAGACCGGTTTTCATTTAGATTTGGATGAGACTTTTGTTGTACCGTCTTTTAGACGGAATTTAATTTCTGTTCCCAAATTGGACATATCCGGTTATTCATGTTCTTTTGGTGATAATAAAGTTAGTCTCTTTCAGAATTCAAATCTTATTGGTACCGGTCTTTTATCAACATTTGATAGCCTATATTTGGTTGACACAATAACCTCACATAATGAAACCTTGCATACAAGTTTAAGTGGTACCAAAAGAAAAGTAACTAATGAGAATTCTATATCACTCTGGCATAAACGTTTGGGTCACATATCCATTCAAAGAATTCAGAAACTCGTGTCAGATGGAATTCTTGATTCTTTTGATTCCTCAAATTCGGATATTGTGTTGAGTGAATCAAGGGTAAACAAACAAACAAGACGAGATTAGGTGCTAAGAGAGCTTCGGACGTCTTAGAATTGATACATACGGATATCTGTGGGCCATTTCCCACTCCTTGTAGGAATGGTCAACAATACTTTATCACATTCATAGACGATTACTCTCGTTATGGGTACCTATATCTTATTCATGAAAAGTCCCAATCCATAGACGTGTTCAAATCATTTAAGGCTGAAGTTGAAAATCAACTAAGCAAAAGAATTAAATCCGTTAGATCTGACCGTGGTGGTGGATGCTATGGTCGATATGATGGTTCAGGTGAACAACGTCCAGGGCCATTTGCTAAATTCCTAGATGAGTGTGGGATCGTCCCTCAGTATACTATGCCAGGAAGTCCTACGATGAATGGTGTAGCTGAGAGACGAAATCAGACCCTTAAGGATATGGTAAGAAGTATGATTTGTCGTACTACTTTGCCAGACTCACTCTGGGGTGAAGCATTAAAAACCGCAGCTTATATTCTTAATAGAATTCCAACTAAAGCTACAATCAAAACTCCATATGAACTTTGGACTGGGCATAAACCCAGTATTAGGCATTTACACATTTGGGGTTGTCCAGCTGAGGCAAGGCCTTATAGGCCGAATGAAATGAAACTGGATGCTAAGACGGTTAGTAGCTATTTTGTTGGATACTCTAAAAGGTCCAGGGGTTTTCAGTTTTATGATCCCACTTCTAGAACTATTTTTGAGACGGGTAATGCTAGGTTTTTTGAGGATATTGAGTTTGGGGGGTGGGGAGATAAAGTTGTTAAAGATTTTGTCTTTGAGGAAGAACATGTGTCTTTCCATCAAGTAGTTGATCTTGGTCGGGGTGTTATCATTCCTGACGCGGATCATACAACTCCAGTTCAAGACAATCTCGAAAATCTCCCCAATCAGGATCCTGAAATTACTAATGAAAATCAAACTCAACAACCTTAAGAAACTGAAATGCCATTAAGGAGATCCACTAGAGAGAGGAGAAATGCAATTCCGGATGATTATGTTGTATTTCTCCAAGAACAAGAAAGTGATATTGGATTTGAGGAAGATGATCCAATCAACTTCCGTCTAGTCATTAAGGGTTCTAACTCTCAAAAGTGGATTGATGCCATGAATGATGAGATGAAGTCTATGAGCGATAATGACGTTTGAGAGCTTGTTACATTGCCCGAAGGTATTAAACCTATTGGTTGTAAATGGATTTTTAAAACCAAAAGGGATTCAGGGGGCAATGTTATTAATTATAAAGCCCGTCTTGTCGCAAAAGGCTACACTCAGAAGGAAGGCATTGATTATAAAGAGACTTTCTCTCCAGTTTCATCGAAAGACTCTTTCAGGACTATAATGGCATTACTAGCACATTTTGATCTTGAGCTTCATCAGATGGATGTTAAAACAGCATTTCTCAATGGTGACATTGAGGAAACAATTTATATGGTGCAACCTGAAAACTTTGTTTCGGATGAATCAGAGAAAAAGGTTTGCAAATTAAAGAAATCCATCTATGGGCTCAAGCAGGCTTCCCGTCAATGGTATTATAAGTTTCATGCAGTCATTACATCTTTTGGTTTTGAACCGAATATTGCTGATGACTGTATATACCATAAGTTCAGTGGGAGTAAGTATATTTTTCTGGTTTTATATGTCGATGACATACTGCTTGCCTGTAATGATATAGCGTTATTGCATGAAACTAAGAATTTTCTTTCAAAGAAATTTGAAATGAAAGATCTTGGTGAAGCTTCTTTTGTATTAGGAATTCAGATACAACAAGATCGCTCCAAAGGTGTTCTCGGTCTGTCAAAAGGACTATATCGATAAGGTTCTGAAAAGATTTGGCATGCAGGATTGTAAACCAGGCAACACCCCTGTTGCTAAGGGAGACAAGTTTAGTCTCAAACAGTGCCCAAATAATAATTATGAAGTTTCAGAAATGCAGAAGACGCCTTATGCTTCGGCTGTAGGTAGTCTGATATATGCTCAGGTATGTACACGACCTGATATAGCATACATTGTTGGGATGTTAGGCAGATATCTAAGCAATCCGTGAATGGATTTGGAAGGCAGCCAAACGGGTCATGAGGTACTTACAGAGAACAAAGGATTACATGCTTACATATCGGAAATCGGACCAGCTTGAGATTATTGGGTATACCGATTCCGATTTGCTGGATGTCAGGATAGTTTGAAGTCTACTTCAGGCTATATTTTCATGCTTGCTGGCGGTGCTATCTCTTGGAGAAGCATCAAGCAAAATCTTACGGCCACTTCCACCATGGAAGCGGAATTTATGGCATGTTATGAAGCATCCAATGAGGCATTATGGCTGCGGAATTTTGTTGGTGGACTGCGCGTTGTTGACAACATTAAAAAGCCACTTAGGCTATTATGTGATAACAGATCGGCAGTCCTTTATGCTAATAACAACAGTAGTTTGACGAAAGCAAAACATATGGACGTCAAATTTCGGGTTGTTAAAGAAAGAGTACAAAATGGACAGTTGTGCATTGAGTACATTAGTACAAAGTCCATGCTTGCGGATCCGCTCACTAAGGGATTGACACCAAAAGTATTTCATGAGCATATTGCTTGTGTGTGTCAAATCAGATAAGGATTATGTATTTTAGTGGGAGTTTGTATTATACAATTATGTATTGTCCATTATATTCAGAAATTCAGTTATATCTGCAGATATTCAGTTTTAAAGTTTTTGTACTCTTACAATTTATGATTGATCTAAATAAAGAGAACCAGTTGGAAATAGACATTCTATTGACCACACTTTATGTTATTTCCATGCTACATACCTACACTTGATCCATGTCGTTGGTTATATTGATATACGTGATCTATGTTGGTTCTAGTTACGAATGAGTAACGAAGAGCTCTTAGTTCCTATGTTGGTATGATTGATGGACCGGATTGTTCATGACAATTTTATTATGATAGCAATTTTGAGCTCCTAAGGTTATACTGTAACATATAATGCTAAGGTTTGTACATATGTATGTGTATCTCGTCCAAGTGGGAGATTGTAAGATATATGGACTTATATCTACATACATATGAACAATATATGGATAAATTATATGTTATGTGCTATCTTTTGGTTTGGCCTAATTTTGTGGTCTTATGGACATTATGTTAAGGGGGCCAATGTATTGTCATAAAAAGTGTAGGACTAATGTGTAGATACCCAAAAGAGTAACCTTAGTTAATGATGGGCTAACTAAGGTTACATATATGTAACCATGGTTACATGCTTGTGACTCTTGAGTTTTGTAACTCATGAGTTATAAAGTGGGGGTTATGGTTCCCACATTATAGAAAGACATAATCTCTTCTTCCTCCCATTGAATCAAGAGAAAAACTCCATTGTTGTCTTGCAAAATTCTTATGGAAAGCCATACACCAATTTGGTTATTGTCATATTATTATTGTTGTGTAACCATTCACATATTTTAGTCTTGTGAGGAATTCTTGTGGAAACATCAACTTCAAGACAATCTTGAAGGAAAGATCAAGGAGCAATCTTCATAAGGACATTTGGACAATCATCAAAGGAGGTTCAAAGATTTCCACAAATGGATTCAAGTAAGCTTCCGCTCATGTAGTTGTAATTCCGAATTATTCGATATGAAGGATATTGTATTTTAATTGGAATCAATATTCTAACAATACAAACTCCCCTTCTGCTATGGGTTTTATAACTAAACGAAATTGAATTTTTTTTTCTCTGCTCTAACATATTATCAAGACAACTAGCAGTTCCACAGACTCAGCTTCATTAGGACGAGGCACTAAATTCTTATCATGTCGTACCTTTACCCACCTAAACATCGAAAACGGTCCCTTTATCCTCCTTAGATTTTACTTTATGGAATTTTATTGAGTAGTTGTTATTATTGTTGTCAGTGTTCTACATTTGAAGGGAAGCCTAACAACAGCGAGAAAGTTATCTTCATATGACCTATATGTCACATGTTCGAACCGTGGAAGCATTTAACCGTGCTTTTGCATTAAGGTAGGTTGTCTAACATCACGCCCCTTGGCCTAAGGTTCTTCCCCTGTACCTATGTGAATGCTTGATACTTTGTGCACCAGATTATTCTGCCCTTCTTTTGTTCTACACTCACTTTAGGGCCCGAGTAATTCGGATTCGCATCGGGAAAATGGTAATGCAGCCCCTCCAGAGACGAATCCCTTCCAAAGCTCGAACTCGAAATCTTTGACTAAAAATAGAAGAAAAAATTACTAATCCACCATAATCTTTAATGGTTAACTAAGCAATCAAGCTAAATAATTAAGGTGGGCATTTAATTATATATCCCCATCATTATCTTACAGCTTGTAATTTAACTCCTTCATCACGTTTAAATCTATACAGCTTCTCGAGAACTCAAACAACATAGTGGTGAAAAAGATTGATAGATTTAATTTGCATTTATACGTACGAAAAGTGAGTACGTGTATAAGGAGCTCAAGTCCTTATTATTTGAACAATATAGTTAATGTGAAGGACAAACACCAAAAAAGGATTCAAAACTGGTGACCCCAACCAACAGCTGTAATAAGGGAGAAAAAAGACCAACAGCTGTAGTACGTCCAAATCAATTTATGATATTTTTCAACATTAGATAACCTTAGCATAATATGTCACCTTGATTCCAACTCCGCTTAACATAGCAATTTTTGTTGTTTTTAACCCGTTGGCCCTGCCTCGCCTGTTGCTATCTCGAGACAATTTATTACTATAATATTGATAATTATAGTTTTATTAAGACGGATTTAAAATTAAATTAAATGAACTTAAAATGCATGCGTTTAAATATCCTAGAGAAAATCATCTTTACTCTAAGCTAAGTAAGACTACTAGAAAGCATGAAATAGTGACAGATAAATTCTGTCGTTAAATAAAAAAATTTATTACTAATCTTATTTTGGCGATATATTAGCGACAAAATTTGTAATTGTTCCAATTTTTGGTAGTGTAAACACTTTGGAGTCATCCTACATGATTAATTTTTGAAAACACATAATATCATTAATGAAGGACCATTAAGGATTAGTACATTTCAATTTATTTTACCTAAGTAAAATAGAAAAATGTCAGCATTGTCGATGTTAGTTAATTTCAAATAAGAAAAAGAAGAGAGAGAAATTGAAGGACAAAATGGATAAGGGTAAAATATTACAGAGAAAGAATGAAACATGCATTAACTGAATATCAAGAATCACCCATTAGGCTTAATGAGCTAATTAACATAATTAATCCTCTTTATCATGTCTTTTTTCTTTCTTTTTTCCCCCCTCTCTCTACTAATTAATCAAAATCATATGACCAAAAAAGAAAAAAAAAGAAAAATGTACAACTATATACGACATAGTGGGTGGTCATGTCCAATTACCACGTCCACGTCACAGTTATTTTTTCCCCATTCAGTCACTGACAGTTAATCCACATCAGCAAGAGTAAAATTCAACCAACTCATCTAATGACTCAGGTTGAGGATCAGCATTTTCAAGCATCCAAAGCAAATGTTCAAAGAGAACAACTTCACATCCAACTGTAATATATTCTTCAGAATCGCCGGACCTTTCGACGAGTTCACGGAAAAGCGGGTGGTCAACGACGTCGGAGTTCACAAGGTACCGGCGGCGCGATTTTCCGACATAGACAGGATACACATTTTTGTTAGAGCAGTGATTATCATCGGAAAAGGAATCTTCGTCGGAGGAGGAAGAATGATGTGTGGCTACGACGGCGCTGCCATTTACGCGCCCGAGCTTGAAGGATTGCATTTTCTTTAACACAGATTTGAGTTTCGTGAGTTTGCCTCCTTTAGCCATTGTTGTAGGGTTAAAAATGGAAAAATTTGAAGAGAAAAGAGAGGTTTTGAAGAGAAGAGATGAAGGGAGAGTGAGGTTTGAGGAGAAAGTGGGAGGAAGGTTCGGATATATAAGGGAAATAGGGAAGGGTAAAATTGGGAATTAAAACGGGCAGCAGTTACATTTGGGGGGCCCTTTTGTTAGTCTTAATTCATTGGTACAAAGTTTGGGGTCAGCTAAAACCAGCTGCGGCTTTCTGCCTATTTGAGAGAACCTCTAGATTTTTCTTTTTTTTGTGAAATATGTGAGTTGCTGCAAAGTTTTTTTTATTATTTTCTGTTACATAATGCATATTTATAGCTATTCTATATTAAAAAATTATCTTGTTTGAATGTTCCAATCGAGTCGATTTATAACTTTATTGAAGTAAAAATACTGTTGTATCCAATTTACATAACATATTTAAAATGTTTTAGTGAAGTTAAAATAGTATTGTATTCATCTCACATAACATATTAATGTATCATAAGCATACAAGAATAATAAGAGTCTATTTTCACAATGAACATACAATTGCTGACAACCTACTGCAATTATTTAGACAAAAGAAAAATTGTATAACATATTAATGTATCATAAACATATAAGAATAATGAGGCTAATAAGAGTTTATTTTCACAACGAACATACAATTATAGATAACTTGTTGTTGTTGTTTAGACAATAGAAAGATTTTATCTGTACGATAAAAATTCCATAAAAAATCGCAAAAACCTAATTTTGTAGGGGTGTGCGGTTTTTCCCTTATTGAAATCTATTTGGGTTATGGGACAAATCACATTAAGTAAGAAGTTGATCTAAAATGAATATGACCCATTTAAGCTTACGTGACATTTAATTTTGGATTTTTTTATTAAATCTCATGTCATGTCATATTTATAGTAAAAATTTGAACCAAAATAACTTTTAAGCGACAATATAAAATTTAGTTGTTTTTAAGTGATAAAAAATAATTGAATAACTTTAGTAAAATTAAATTATCATAAACAAAATTAACCACATTTTCTATGTTATCTTACCTCACTCCAGAAGAATCAGAAGTGATTATTTCACTTTTTCCCATTAAATATAACTCGAACCAAATCTTTAATATCTTAGCTTAGTTGGAAGTGAAGATGACTCGTCAACTTGTAGCTTTCTAATCGCTTCAGTATAAAAGGTAATTTAATAAATACATTGATTTTCTCTTCCCGTAGTACATAGTTACTTTTCTACCCCTAATCCGATAATAATGAAACGAGAATTTTGAGTATGACTAATAATTTGAAGTTTACTTGTTGACGGAGTGATGTTTAAAAAGATAGAGAAAAAAGAGAGATTTCTCATTGAAACTTCTCAAAACTAAAAACATAAACAAAAAATAAAAATCCCGCAAAGAAGAGTATTTTCCATTTTGATGTATGAGAAGAGATGGAGGGAGGCTTCAGAAGTATCAGGGAAAGGTAATCAAGCAGAATATAGTATGATTATAGATTTTTGAGGACATGACCCTTGATAGGCATGTCTTGATGTCAAGCATTAGGGTTGTAGGTTAGGGGTTTGTAGAATTTTCCTTACTTCATATCGGGGGTGAGACGTGGTTGGGTTAGGGTTGATCTTAGATGGCTTGCAGTTTATGTTAAATCCACACTATCCTTGCTGTTTATCTATAGGTGACCAACGGGTGGGCCGGGTCGGGTCCGGGTCCAATTTTTCTGACCCGTCCGGGTCCGGGCCGGTCCGGTCCGGGTTCAATTAGAGGTGGGTTGTTAACGGGCTGGGTTGATCCGGGTCGGGCCGGGCCGGGCCGGGGTTTTTTTTTTTTTTTTGGAATTACGTATAGTATAAATATTAAGTTATATTAATACTTTGTAATAATTGAATGAACACAACAAAAGATGGGGAAAAAATTGCACTTATTGCAAGTGCTACTTTATTTCTTAAATTCAAAATTTCAAAACTAAAATGTATCATAATTAGTTTACAATTTACATCAAATGGTTTGCATTGCAATAGAAAGTTCTTCAAAATTAATATGAACCGAATGACCTTCTTCTGGAGAGTTAAATTCGGATGGGTTTCCGTGCGTTAATATATCTCCAAGTTCTTTGTCTTCCGGGCTATCAAGATCTTCCTTTCCTTGATTTCTTCGTTCAGATCTTATCCAATCTCTTAGACACACTAAGACTTCCAAAGCATTGCTTCCCAATGAGTGCCGTGTGTCTCCAAGTTGTTGTCTTGCTTGGCTAAATGCACTCTCGGATGCAACAGTGGAAATTGGGACATTCAGGACATCCCGCGCCATAGCGAAAAGAACGGGAAATTGCTTTGAATTTTCATGCCACCAGCCTAACGGTGAAAATTCCTTGGTGCGAGGCTCCTTTTGCTTCTGCAAGTAAAACTGAAGTTCATCTATATTCCTGCTACTACTTTGAGTGTTAGAAAAAGTTGAAAAAATATTAAAACTATCAATGCCTTCATCATCATCTTCGACTACATTAGAAGTGCTACATTGCATAGTGGGATTTGCAGCAGTTGAAGCACGAGCATTATCACATTGAGTTGCATAATAAGTATATAGATATTGTAAATGTTCATTTAGTTGGTTCATAGATTCATACAAATTTGGGCTTTCAGTGGGCCCAATCTCCATATAAGTGTATAAAGCATTCATTAATTGTTGACAATCAGACATTTTAATTGAAGGATTTAAAACTGCACCAATTAAGTAAACAGGAGGAATTGGAAAGAAATATTTTTTGAATTTTGCTTGCATACTTGCAACAGCATCCGTATATCTATCTTTCTTCTTAAATTCATATAGTAGCAAAGAAATTTCAGCTATATGTACTAAAGCCAAAGTAATAGTTGGGTAATATGCCTCAGAAAACACAACAGTAGCAGTATAAAATTTATGTAAAATTTAATCACATCACTAATGACCTCCCAGGTATCAGTTGTTAACATACGCCTAGGATCAGTACAATGTGCATTAGCAACTTCTGTTATTGGAAATCTATATTTGTAGCAACATTTTAAAAATATATACGTATAATTCCATCTAGTAACTACTTCGTCGGGCATGAATCTAGGTGTAAGGTTATATTGCATACACTTGTTCTTAAATTCTCTTATTCTAGATTGTCTATTATTTCCCTGAATTACTCCAACTGCTCTTCTAACTAGAGTAATCTCATGTAAAAATAAATCGAGCCCACTTTTAACAATTAAATTGTAAATATGACATGCACATCTAACATGAAAAATATCATCAAGAGGTGGATGTAAATTCAATTTTAAAATTGAAACTGCAGCATTGTTGTTTGAAGCATTATCAAAAGACATACACAAAACTTTTTGGTTTAGATTATAAAATTCGACAACTTCAACAATTGTACTACTAATAAATGCAGCAGTATGACTCTGATCTTCATCATATTTAAAAGCAATAATACGTTTTTGCATACAAGTATTGTCATCTATCCAATGACATGTAATTGTTAAATAATCATTTCCATTTACAGCATGGCCAATATCAGAAGTTAGACATACTCTAGAAGGAAGGTGACTAAACAAATAACGTATGTATGTTTGATATTGGCTGTGAAGTCTAAAGATGTCTGATCTACAGGTACTTCTAGGGATACCTTTAAACATAGGATTGTATATCCTTTGAATATACGTAACAAGATAAGAGGAAGAAGCAAATGAAAAAGGTAGACAACCCAAAGCAATCATTTTCGCTAATTCCTCTCGATCCCTCATTTTATCATATTTTAGGAGACCTGCAGTAGTAGGGTTAAGTGTTGTTGCACTTCCATCCCCATTATTTCCCCATTCTATAGGATGATAATTTTGCATATGTCTAATAAGTGTGCCAGTCCCCCCTAAATTACCTCCGGTCAAATGTTTAAACGTTTCATTACAAAGTCTACACTTAACTCTATCACTATCTTCTATCTCATCAAAAAATTGCCAAACAGGACTTCTTTTTCTACGATTAGATTTAGAAGTTTGAGCGACTGGTGGTCTTCTACCCCTTGTTGCACTAGCAACTCCAACTCCAATACTACCAACATTTCCACTAGTAGGTGTAGGTGGTATCTCATCTTCTATTCCAATTTCGTTATCTTCTATTCCGAAATCTTGGTGTAATTGTTCATAATCAATATTTACATCTTGCAAATTAGGCGATGATTCAGAAACATGTGTTATTGGTTCATTATTACTATTACTACCAGAAGCTATAGGACTTTTTTTACTACTTCCACTTCCACTTCCACTCCTACCAGTAACTTTTCTACACGCTCTTTTAGCAGCATTCAACATATTGGAAAAATTAATATATAAGCTAAAATCAAATATGCAATTAAAATATTAAATAAGAGAAAGAGTTGGAGAGAGTGCACCGAATTCGACAATAAATTGAGCACTTGATTACGCAAATCCGGTGTTACCACGAACAAACGTCAAGCAAGTATTTCAATGTTGAACACTTGAACTTCAAGAATCAAGCTTCGAATGCCGATTTCCAAATAAGAAATTACGATAAATTAAATTCGGGAAAATAAAGACAATAAAATTATGAAAGTAGAATATGAATTCTTGAAAATTGAAGAGAAGAGAGTGATTGATATTTGCTAATTTGAGAATTGAGAGAGAGATAGATAATTTTGAGTGAGGAAATGAAGAAGAGGGGAGGGTATTTATAGATTTTAAGAAGGGTTAATAATGTAATTTAAAAAAAACAAAAAAAAACTCAAAATTGGCCAAAAATGCAAAAAGTCCCGTTGGGCAACGGTGCTGGACCGTTGCCAACGGTCAAGTGGGCCCCATGTTTTCAGAAAAAATTTTTTTTTTAAAAAAAAAAAAAAAAATTTACCGTTGGGGACCGGTCCGGGCCGGTCCGGGTTGAGCGGTTCGCCCGGAATTTTCTTTCCCGGGCCGGTCCGGTCCGGGTCAATTGGACGGAATCGCCTAACGTCCTAACCCCTTCCCCCCCCCAACCCCCCCCCCCCCCCCCCCCCCCCCCGCTATAAACCGGTCCGGTCTGGGCCGGGTTTGACCGGGCCGGTCCGTGCCGGTCCCGGGTCAACCCGGCCCGGTTGACACCTCTATGTTTATCTTAGCCCCGACCTTAGATACTGGTTACTGTTATTGCATGTTATTTATCTTTTGGTTGTTATGCTTATGTTATTATTACGGTTTCTACTAGAGTTACTAATGAATTGTCTTGTTTTGTGTTTTATTTCCGTCTTTCTGAGCCGCGAGTCTATCGGAAACAACCTTTCTATCTTATTGGGGTAGGGATAAAGTCTGGCGTACATATTATCTTTCCCAAATCCAATTTAGTGAAATTTTATTGAGTAATTATTATTGTTGTGGTTAGTATTGTTTTTAACTTATCAACATTCTTTCATTGAGGAAAAAAGAGAAGTCACACAATTTTCACAAATCAAGAATTTGTTTTGTTTTCACTCTCAACCAACCAACATAATATTTAGCTACTAGTAAATTTTATTTTCAACTTTGTTTCGGTTGCCGGTTCTGATTTTACTCACAAGTACCATTAATTGAAGCGGAATAAAACTTGGAAGTTTATTAGTTCGAGATTTTAATCCTTCAAATTAATAGGTTCTAAATTAATAATTTGTAATATTCAATAAATTTTTAAGATAAATACATACCGATGCAGATTTAAGATTTGAAGGCGATGGAATGCCATAATTTCTTTAATATATAGTTTGTAATGACTAATACATGATTTGTTAAGAACGGTTATTCGGGTTAACTTATAGGTATTTTTCATTTTCATATATCAAAATTCATCTTAGGTTTGAAGAAACAAATGTAACTAGCATTTTAAATGAGGAGTCACGCCTTTATTATAATAACACAAATAAAATCGATATTTTTACTGGAGAATTATATATTTTTCTGTATATTGTAAGATAACATCTTGAATAAGAAAACTACACTAGCATAAGCAAATTAAAAAATTATCTTCAATAGATAAATTGTATCCCACAAATATAAAATTAAATAAACTACAAGTTCCAGAAGTCAAAATCATAAATCCCATATCTTTTAAAGCAATTTTACGAAATTTTTGTCATAATTTAATAGTAAAGAAATTTAAATTATATTTAATAACCATAAATAACACAAATTTTTATGATATAATAGATAAAAGATGAGCATTGAATTAAATCTCAATCCAAAATTCCCATTGAGACCAAGATTTTTCGGATTTTATGAAATTTTAACATTTTGAAGTCTCTTTTTTAATTGTTCTTGCTACAAACCCCATATGAATAAAATAATAGAATAGAAGAAAGAAAAATATTTAAAAAAAATAAAGCGGCAAATATCGAAATTAGAAGGTAGCCGAAAAGGAAATAAAAAGCACAAAGAAAGAGAAATGTCGGAAAAGGTTTAAGACATATTCTAACTGATAAGAATGGATCTTGGGCCTAACTCAACCCCAAAAGCTAGCTTATGAGGTGAGGATTGCCCAAGCCATATAAGGAGACCAAGGACCTCAAATCCCTCCGATGTGGGACAACTCAACACCCCCCATCACGCCCAGATCTCTGGAGCGTGGACAACATAAATGGGGGCCCAACATCGGTAACAATAAATTGGGATGGGCCTGGCTCTGATACCATGATAAGAATGGATCTTGGGCCTAACTCAACCCCAAAAGCTAGCTTATGAGGTGAGGATTGCCCAAGCCATATAAGGAGACCAAGGACCTCAAATCCCTCCGATGTGGGACAACTCAACACTAACTTAAATTTTACACGAGAGAAAAGCTTTTAAAAAGGTCTACCAGCCGTGGTACCTTTGTCTAATTAAATATTTAATGTAGTTTAAGAAAATTCTAATATAGATACATGATAATATTATCATCTTAGCGGGTGTCATGTCACTACTATTGTGAAAGGGTGAATTCGCGTTGAATACATAATAAGAATCAAAATTATTAGATTCGGCCGAACCCCTAATTCACTCCGGCTCTGAATATGGCTTGATATAGTGTGAATAAAAGCCTTCGGTCCTCTATAATCTTTATTTATGTGCATCAAATTTTCGTTTTCATGTTATGGGGACTATAAGATATTGTTCTTTTTTTCTATCTGAATAAGGTTTAGTGAAAGATTAGGCTATTCTTTTTGATTTTTTCGTTCGATATTCGATATTCACATTAAGACCCGAATAATTTAAATTCGCGCCGGTAAAGCGCTATGAATAAGGTTTTCAATAAAGGGAAAAGGACAAAATAGACAAAGGGATAATCATTAAAACAGTCCAGGAACCTCCATACCCTGTTCGTATTTATTTGTTCAGTGGAACAAGACGTGCTTTGGGAAAAAATAAATTTAAGGAATACTTAATTAGCAAAATGCTGTCAACATTTGGACATAAGTAATCATGTTATTAAAATGGATGTTTGCATTTTACTAATTTGGACTAAGTCTGTTCTAAACATGACACGTTACATTTTGGATTTGAGTTATTCGTTGTTTATTGATTAAACAGCATCTAACCTAATAGGAATTTCAATAAAGTAATTGCTAGCAAGACTTTTGTATAGACTACAAATCTCTAGTTTTAAATCTTACCCCTTAAATTTCGGTGATTGGGTCCCATGTACCAACTATTATATATTAACAAAAAATAATTAAGAATTATCCATGAGAAAATAGCATAATGGTCATAAGTTCACAATTTGAATCCTGATGTAATGAATTCAAAATCAGTAGTCAATAGTCATATGATCATTGAATAGGATTTTAATGCAACGTTAAGAGTTGCCGTCATACTATCAGGATTATATGTTCGATTCTTAAAAATAGTTTTTCGCAAAAGTTTAATGTAAGGTGGCGCAAAACAGACTCAATGAGAATATGATCCTTATAAAAAGTATGCGCATAAATTATTGTTATGTGATCAGACAATTCAGTGAAAGGTGTTCGACATTGGAGGAATCGCAATCAACCAATTAGGGGTGAGCAAGGAAACATGGGGGACTTGGGGAATGGAGGATGAGGAGAGTAGCATAAAAAAATATTTTTCTAAAAACATATTTTCTACTCTATAACTAAAATACTAGAAAAAATCAAACAAAGTAAAATAATGATAGAATTATTTATTTTTCGTGAGAACATTTTTAGGAAAATATTTTTCATGGAAGACGTTTTCTTTCGTACCAAACACATCCAAAGTTAAAGTTATTAGGGAGAAATTCAAAAATAGCCAGATTTATAACTAGTCGTTCAAAAATAGCTTAATTTCAAAAGTAATCGAATATTAGTCACTTTTTATGTAAAGATAAATCTAAACGGAAACACCGTTCAAAACCCAAAAAATACTCCAGTATATTATGCTGGACCGGTCTTTATTGCAACAAAATAGTGACTATTTTTTATTGACTTAATAAATATTAATTATTATTAAATGACCAGTTAAAAAACTAGTTATGTCGTGCTATTTTTACAAGTTATTAAGAGCTGCAGGAACCGGCAATATTTATCTAGAGTTTGATATAACATTTTGTTGTTACGGACCAAAAAGTTGTTGGTCTTCAATCATCGGTTTTCTTGGTTGCTCTTTTGTTTTTCCATAGTTTTTCTTATAAGTGGCTGAAAGGGACACACATGTGCAACCGCTAAAGAGAGCAGCCAAATTCTGGAGCTTTTTGTCCATCTTCTTAACTTTTTAACTTTTGATTATTAATTAAAAAAATTAGTTAGGAGCATAAAGCGAAATAAAATATGTTTGAAAGGAAGAACTAGATTTTTTTTAATTATTTAGAATGAGGTCAAATTGAGGTGCTAACTACCTCAATTTTCTTACTGTTTTTGTTAGACCTAAGAGAATAATCAACTTTTGATTTTATTTTAATTTGGCCTATCAACTCTTGATCAATCATTAATTTTTCAATCAAACAATTAAATGGGTTTATTTTATAAGAACCTACAATTGATTTATGTACCACCAATTTTTATTTTATTTTGAAGTCAGCTAGTGAATGTAAAAATAAATAAAATAAATTAAAATAGAGAGAGAGAAAGAGGGTTCCAAGTATATCGACCAATATTATGAAGTCTGTCCAGACAGCTAGTTGTTCAACGTCGACAAGAATTCTAAATCGATACGAAATTAGTATGATGAAAATGACAAACGAAAACAATAGGTCGAGAAATGACAGTAAGCTTGTTTATCCGAAAGTGACTCATTTATACATACTAGCTAGTAATACAGAATTTGATTATGATACTTAAACGAAAAAATAGAAAAAAACTCTGGATGGAACACTTGTTCATCAAGGTTCATTTTTTATAGGGAATTCTTTACCGGACAAAATACAATAACAACAATCCAGTATAATTCCACTTAGTAGGGTCTGGGGAGGGTAGTGTGTACGCAGACCTTACCCCTACCCTTGGGTAGAGAGCCTGTTTCCAAATAGACCCCCGGCATCCTTCCCTCCAAGAACTTCCCACCTTGCTCTTGGGGAGACTCGAACTCACAACCTCTCGATTGAAAGTGAGGGTTGCTTACGATCAGAGCAACCCCTCTCTTTACCAGAAAAAATGCCTTCTTTTAATTTCTGGAATGAGAGTGAGCTCGCTTCTTCAACATCAGTCTTAGTCTAGGAATGTGTTAGTAAGCAAAATCATTGAAATAAGAGAGATGTGAGTGTCAATCATTTTGTCAACATGCTCAATAAATGCTTTCCAGAAGATGGACAAGAAAAAAAATGTATTTACCGTCTTTCTCTCATATTTACCTTCCAAGGTCTAACAGAAATAGTAGACACTCAACTCTCTTATAACCGATTACTATAATAAAAAGTACTAATCTAACTATCGATTCAAGCTAATATACTAATAGATAGAGCATTTTTCAATCGTAGAATAAGAAAGTAGCTTTTCTATTATAGTAACTGCTTCATTGAAAAACAATCAATTATGTAGTCCAAATATGCACCAATAATATTAGCTCATACAATTTTTAAAACTTCTCATATGAGCCTTAGATGAGGCATATGTTAGTTTCAAGTTAAAAGACATTACTCTGGGACCAATAGGAAAAAGTTCCATGAAAGGTGAGGTTCCAAAATCCATAATAATCAAAACAAACAAAGAGGGTAGAAATAGATCGAAATGAAACGAGAGAGTTTTCTCTTTTATCGAAATTGTCATAGAGAAAAGAGAAAGAATGAAAAGTAAAAACAGAAAAGAAAATACATACCTGACAAATAGAAAATTCAATGTGTTTGGTCCGCTCGTAAATAAAGTATTCTTTGCAAAATAAATTGCAGATTGATCATTTTATATGAACCATAATTGGTGTCGAGCTCTTGATATACAGAAATCCTTAAACAATCAATACAACCAATAATCACGCAACTCTACAAACAATAACCTTTACAAAGATCTTTAGTTTGTCTCAATTGTTGGATTTCTACGAAATTCGCTTGCACCCAAACCGAGTAACACACTCTAGATTTTGGGCAAGGAGCTCCATTTTTTGAATAACAAAAATCATTCAAGTCAAAACAAGGATCAACGGACACATTTAGACGACCAATAGAGGGTTCCCTTTTGTATTGATAAAAATACGTGGATTTATATAAGTGGTTGATATATAGAGACATGTGAATCTGTAAAAAAGTAACAGCGGGTAAGATACATTAAAAGTGGTACGCGAATCGTAACAAATACGAGCAAATACTTACCGGAGGAGAAGTCATGAACATTCTAGTTTAAATATTTACGTAAAGAGGTACCGACGTAATGAATCAAGACATTAAAAAGGAAATATTCACGAATCATTAATTAATGAACATGAATGACCTCAAACAATACATAATCTTCATGAACAATTACGATTACCAATTATAACGTCTCATTAATATCATTTATGCTCTTAATGATTTGGTAATAAAGGAGAAAGATGTTTTACTTGTAAACTCCTATACAAGGGAAAGAGATATCATTTGTACAGACACATTCTTATTAGTATTGAAATACAATTACTTTCTTTTGCTTACTATTGGTTATCTTTGCTATCTCATATTCTAATTTCCTTTCTTGTTACTAAGTAAATATAGAATTTCTTGATTATTAGTAGCCGGAATACTTCTTAAAATAAGCTTTGACCGGATTACACAATTTTTGGTTAAACAAATTGGTTCTGTAATCAGGAATCTGATCATCTTTTCACTTTTCAAAATTTTTTTTCTATCAAAAAATCATGTCGACTGCTAAGGATAACAATCAACAAAATTAGCAACACCAGTTGAACCAGCAAAATCAATAAGAGGATGAAACTCCAGTCCCTTCATCACGAAACTCTCCTCAACGGTCCAAAAAAGTGTCACCTAACAGATCAATATCACATGCAGATGACCAACATGGAGATGATCAAGCTATTGATGAAACATTGAAGCAATTAATCACTGAACATGTCAACAATACTCTTCAAGCTTTTGTTAGCGGATTGCCAACCGTACCACCAACTCCACCTCCGAATAACACCATAACCACAGAAAATCCATGCTCGGGACTCGCCAATTTGGGCAGTGGAGGAACTCCCAGCGAATCTTGTGATGGAAGGTCATGTATTCTAATTAATTCAGATTTACAAAGTTTAGTACTAACTTTGCATAAACAACTCAAGAAGCAGAATGATCGCATAGAGAAGATACATAGTGTTCCACCTACAATCAAATGAGTGAATATGGATAAATATTCTCAACAACCCTGGAAGCCAAGTGCCGCTCATTTGCCTATTCCAAAAATGTTTAAGATTCCTGATATCCCGAAGTATGATGGAACAACCGATCCACAAGATCATGTAATTGCATTTACAACTGGTGTGAAAGGCACCGACTTGACTGAGAAAGAGATTGAGTCAGTGCTGGTCAAAAGATTTTGAGAAACACTCACAAAGGGAGCACTGACATGTTATTCTCTTTACCTAAAAATTTTATTGATTCTTTTGCTGAGCTTGCAGATTCATTTATAAAGCACACTCAAGAGCTCAAAAAGTTGAAAAGAGGAGGGAAGACATCTTCAAAATAAAATAAAGAGATACAAAGCTACTCAGCGAATTCGTGGATAGATTCTGGCATGAAAGAATGATGTTACCACATGTTCCTGACAATTGGGCGGCTATGACATTTGCAAGTAATATAAATAAAAAAGCTTAGAAGTCACGAAGAGAGTCGAATAAATCTTACGAAAATCCCTTGCAACAACTTGGAATGATGTTCTTAACAGGTATAGCACGAAGCTGCAGATAGAAGAAGATACTATCACTAAATTATGGGGAGATGAAAGAGTGAGTTCGAGCTGACCAGAAACTGAAAAAAGGTCCGGTAAAAACATGTACGAATCATACATGGGGACAGAAGGAACAAATTCATGTTTAATACAAGAGAACCTAAGATACGATTTCAGATCAAGGGACATATATTCGGGTTCGTCATCCAAGTTTGGAAAGGAGCGCGGGGTTCATCATCCAAGTTTGGAAAGGAGCGAGACACGCGAGACAACGACAAAAAAAGCGAAGATTGGTGGTTACAATTTCAATGTTAGCAAATCTGAGTTGGTAACTATTTTAAGAAGCATGAGAGATAAGGTTCGGTGTTCAAAGAAAATGAGATCAATTCCAAATAGAAGAAATCGTGATTTCTGGTGTGAGTTTCATAATGATCACGGTAAAAACATAGCAGATTGCAGATTGCTATAAGGTGAAGTGGAGCACTTATTAAAACAAGGATACTTAACCGATTTGTTTAGTGAGAAGGGTAAGCAAGCATATGTGAAGAATATACAAGAGCCACCAAAACCTCCGTTACCAATGAGAATGGTTAATGTCATAAAAAAAAGGGAGGAGGTCAATGGTGTGACTTACATGGCTACAAAAAAGGTGTTAAAAATCAACGTCACTTACAAAAAGCGAGTTAGCCAAGTTTTGGAAGAAGGTAGTATAACATTTGATGATGTGGATGCAGATGGCGTGTTAATCCCACACAATAATGCACTGGTAATATCTCTACTTGTATATTATACTATTGTGAAACGAGTTTTAATTGATCCATAGCTCTGTAAATATCATTCTTTTACGAGTGGTAAACGAGATGCAAGCTGATGATAAATTGGTACCGAAAGCACGTACATTATCTGGATTTGACAATTCGAGCGTTATTACAAAAGGGGATATAATACTCACCACATTCATAGAAAGAGTAGTCAAAGATGCAAAATTTCAAGTAATAGATATGGATATGGCATACAATATTATCCTCGATAGTGACCCCTAACCCTTACGAAATATATCGCATAAGAAAGAGTTATCAGGTAGATTAGCCAAGTGGGCCATAGAACTAAGTGAATATGATATCACACATCAACCTAGAACTGCGATAAAATTACAGGTTTTAGCAGATTTCATGGCAAACTTCAGCCTAGGGATAGTAACAGAAGTAGAAAAGGAACTACATGTATTTAATGGGTCTAATCTAGGTACGTGGACCCTGTTTATCGATGGATCCTCGCATGTTAAAGAAGCGGGTTTAGGCATTGTTATAATCCCACATACAGGAGAAACTATAAGGAAAGCCATAAAGTGACATCCTATTGCTAATAATGAAGCAGAATATGAAGTTGTGATTGCAGGTTCAAAATTGGCATGAGAACTCATAATAGAGCAGGTTATAATAAAAACAACTAGCAGTCGTTGTTAATCAAATGCAGGGGGCTTATATAGCTAGAGAGGCGAGAATGCAACAATATTTGGAAAAAGGTACTAGATTTGATCAGACAATTCCAATCTTGGAAAATCGTGCAAATACACAAAGAAGAAAATGTTGAAGCAAACACATTGTCTAATCTTGCATCCACTGCAGAAGTAACACATGAAGAAAATGCTTCCGTAATACTTTTTTTTGATTCGGCACTCGATCAAGATAAGAATGAGGTAAATTTTAATAATTTAACCTATGATTTGAGAAATGAGATTATTAATTTTTTGTAGTATGTAACTTTACCTGAAGATAAGAAAAAGGCTCAGGCACTTCGACGAAAAGCCGCCCATTATTGTTTGGATAGAGGCAACTTATATCGAAAGATGTTCAGTGGTCTTTTAACAAGATATATTGGACCTTATCATACAGAGTATGTTATGAGAGAAGTACATGAAGGACAGCGTAGAAATTACGCAGGAAGAATATCCTTGGTAAAAATCCTAATTAGAGAAGGGTATTATTGGGCTAAAATGGAAGAAGAGGCAGAAAACTTTGTGGCCAAATGTGATAAATACATGTAAAGTTTACAGTTTGAAATTTCAAGAATAGAAAACTTCTTCAAGTTATTCCAAGATATATGTACGTTCCCACTTCTTCTTTCATATGTTTGCACCAATATGAAGTTGAGACGTCTTTTTCATTAAGTGTCGTTTATAAAAGGGTCTTATTTTATAATTCATGCTTATCCAACTGAGTCACGAGTCATTGAAGTATTTTTAATGCAAATTTAAATTAAAAGGGTAAAACAAAAACCCAAACATCGAAGAGCCCTTATCAGAGGCGTGCATACCGACACCTGTCAAAGTCTTCGGCTTGCACGACGTCTCCTTCCATTTGCTCCAGCTATGAAAGAAAAGAATGGGCGTGGAAAATAAATCTCAAACTTATAAATATAAGACAAACATTTGTCTTCAAAACCTAAAATAAGGTAAGGGTAAACCACTAATAGAGTAGAACGGAAACTCGAAATAAAGGTATTATAAGAGTTAGAAAAAAAACTTTGTAATATTATAAACTTGGTTAAAACTAAGTATAAAACTTAGTTCTAGCCTGGTTACTTAATACTAAAACCCCAAACAAACTAGGGTTAAAACTTTTCAAACATCACTAAACCCCCAAATAGGACCGGGGGGTAAAACTTCCAAATATTCCACCAATAAAAAAAAAGAACAAACACTTCAAACTTTTCAAAATTTCAATTGTAGGGTAGATTCTGGACCAGTAGGATGAGGAATGACATCATCAATAGCAGGAGGAACAGCTTGAGCAGAAAGAGATTGAACATCAGTTTCACCAGGAGTAACTTCATCACTCTCGGGAACGTCAACCGCGTGTGAAAAAGAGCTCTGACTCTATTGGATTTTCTCAATAATTTCTTTTATTTTTGCAATCTCTGCAACTAACTCAAAGCATTCCTGGGTTGCCTCCGTTAAAGTATTGAGGCATGTGTTCAAGAAATCCCAACTATCTTCGATAATGATCTTATCTTCGAGGGATTCATAATCTATTTCCCATTGCTTAATTTCATTTCTTAGTTCTTCCTTCTTATTCAAGGCAACATCATAAGAAGCCTGTAAAGGGGCAAGTGAACTCTTTCAAAATTAAACTCTATTAGAAGACACTCAGAGATCTTCTTGAGCTTGGATGAGCGTTTGAACAAGCTCCCTACCGTAAACTTCTTTTTGGTTCAGTAGTTCCTTTAGACCCCTAACTTCTTCAGTAGCTTTAGAAAGTTGCTAAACAAATGAAGATTCGAGACGGTTTTTATCTTTGCTGCGTTGATTAAATGAGCCTTTCTCAACTACCATCTCTGCTGCCATTATTTTGCTTGTTGCTCCAATGTACACTTTTCCTCCTTTAATATTTCTTTTTCAAGCTGAAGTCCATAGAACTGCTCTTTCCAATTGTCTACCTCGATGTGACAATGACTCATTAACTACTCTGTATGGACTATCCTCTTTACCATCTCTGTGCCAATGAGGTTGATGTACACAAAGAAAGGGAAAATGTGATACCAATGAAAAGGAAATCATGTGCAAAATAAAAAACTAAGGCTTATACCTTTAAAGGTGAATGTACGATATCGTTCATCCACGTTAAAGAACTGTGGCTCTCTAATTTTGAATTCTCAACTGGGTCAATCAAATGTTTCAACCATACATCAGCTTGGCCAGATTTCTTTAGAAGATTACTACCCTCACGAACTTCGATGGAAATTCTTTTCATTGTCCTACTAGAGGAACCAACTTCAGCATGCGAAGTTGTAACAGTAGGAATAGTCAAGGGAGTCAAAATAAGAACAAGTTGAGCAGTAGCAACAGATACGGGGAACTAAGGATCGATTGGAACAGACACGAGAAAACAAACAAAAGGTCTTTCTTAAAAAATAAAGCTAAAATCTTTATCAAACCCACGAAAAAAGAGTTGTTCAGTAGAGCCATGGGAAGCAGCAGGCATCTCATCATCAGAACTCAATATGGTGGAACTTTTAGATTCGTGCATGAGAACAGAACTGGGAGGCGGAGTGGTTTCATCATCTGAAATGACACATCTCCTGGCTCGAGGCTTAAGAAACAACGAGCCTTCATCCCGTTCCTCTTCACTCTCAGAACTATGTGCTCTTTCAGCTTTTCTTTTTAATAAAGAATTCGAGATTATCTCTTAAGCTATTGACATAGAGATTCTCGAAACAGAAAGCGATGCAACACTCACACTCTGAACGGGAAATCCTAGTAAAGAAAATGGTTAATAAGTGCCCAAGTAAGTGCTAAAGCAAGGAAGAAAGCTGAAGAGAAAGATACCGTAAGTCTTAACTTTCCATCTAAACCCGTTAAAAAGGTATTTCCAGGACCTTACTTCCATAGGAGCAACAGTTAATAATTTTTCTACCAAACCACGGAAATCTGGGACTTTCTCAACAGCTTCTATGGTTGCTAAAATAGAAAAATAAAATAGCTATGTGGTTTCAGATTCTTCACAAAAAATAAAATAAAGAAGAGAAATAAAAAATATGAAAAGAAACTTACGTGCAATGTTCTACTTTTATGGGAAAGGCATGTTCTCTTCTCCCACTAACTCACTTGTGAGAGCGTCAACGAATCGGGCATACCAACCACAATCTTTGTCATCTTCAGGTATCACTAAAACCCTCTTACTTGTGGCCACGAGAGTAAACACCCCAGAACGAAATAACTTGGGTGAATAAAGATAAATCAAATGATTAAAAGTGAAGGGTAAATGAGCCAAGTTTGACAAGTATCTAAGGCGTGACACTGCCCTTCAAATAATAGAACCAAACTATCCTAAACATACGTTGAAGAAACAAAACTCAATGATCACTGGGTCAATAGGTGGTCTAAAATCCAAGGTAAAGGGATATGTATATACAAATGAATAAACATCTTTGAATGAGGTGATCCTTTGATAACTAAAATTGGGAAATCAAATTTCCAATGACAGTCTATCCGTACAAGGGAAATAAGACCCTCAGTAATCTGAGAGGGCTAAAGATTATCACGATCGTGAGAAACTATGGAAGTAACTTGATTTCTTATCGATTATCTATCAGTAAGAAGGAAAGTTCAGCAAGAATAATCTCTTCTACAGTAGGTTCACGAAGTGGTTCACTTGAATCTCTGCTTCTAGCGGAAGATCTATGTGAAGAAGAAGCCCTAATTCTAGTAGATGGTGTGGTAATGGAACTAGGTTGAGAAGAAGAACAACAAATAGAAACAGAACCTAAACTACGTAGCATGCCACCTCTTCTACTTCTGGTAGGAGCAGATAAAGAGGGAAGTTCATCCACTATAACAACTTTACGAGGATCAGGATTTGAAGAAGACATAGTTATACAAGAAAGTAATATGAGATGAAGAATGAGAACTATTATGAACAAAGAACAATTAGGAAAGTTTTTTCTAGAAGAGATATTTATATGAAGGACTAATCGTTATAAGAAGTGAGTCATGATGGAAACCTCATAATGAAACAATCACTTTATGACTGATGCAGCCGCAAAAAAGCCCCAATAATGGTTGAAGAGTCGCAAAACCAATTAACGAAGGCCACATGACACATGCATTAAATGGAACCGACATATTACACGATGGTTCTGAAGGAAACATAATGGTCCATCGGAAACAACGGCAACCGTTCCCGCTATAAATACATACCACTTCCTAAATATTCAATTGCAGAATATACGGCAAATGGGGGAGACTATCTATATTGGTAAAAACAAATATTATACGTGGATGTATATGAGTGGCTGATATGTCGAGACACGTGGATCGGTAAGAAAGTAACACCTGAAAAGATGCATTAAAAGAGGCAGGAGTCGTAACAGATACGAGCAAATCACTCATGAGGAGAAGGCATGAATGCTCAAGTTTAAATGGTTATATAAAGAGGTACCGGAGGAATGAATCAAGACATTAAAAAGGAAAGATTCATAAATCATTAATTAATGAGCATGAATGACCTCACATGTTATAGAATTTTCATGAATAGTTACGATTACCAATTATAACGTCTCATTAATAGCATTAATTCTCTTAATGATTCAGTCATAAAAGGAGAAAGATGTTGTACTTGTAAACTCTTATATAAGAGAAAGAGATAATATTTGTATAGACACGTTTTGATTATTATTGGAATACAATTACTTTCTTTTGCTTACTATCGGTTATCTTTGCTATCTCATATTCGAATTTCCTTTCTTGTTACTAAGTAAATATAATTTCTTGATTATCAGTAGCCCGAGTACTTTTTAAAATAAACTTTGACCGAATTATACAATTTTTGGTTAGACACCCTTAATGTACTTAATGACTCACTTCTCTAGTTCAATTTAACTGTTTTATTTTCTTATTTTGTTCCAAAATTAATATATCTTTTCTACATGATTTACTAAGTTTTAGTTCCACCCTTCCCTTTTTCCAACTTATGTAATTTAAAAACACAAGATTTAAAGGGTATTTTTGATATATTGTGGACACATTTAGTTTAAGAACATAGATTCAATTTTTTTTTATAATGATCTTATCGAAATGCAGGGATACTAAATTTACCCATTTTTGGACAGAGAGATCTGTGGGAACACAAATAACATTTTCCAACAGAATTTTTATACAAATAGCCAACCAAATTTAATATTTTTTTGTTTATATAAATAAATTATATATTGATTATACATAATTTTATATGTTGCGCCGGGTAGAATAATAGAGTATTAGAGTTAATAACGCTACACATTTGTTGGTTCTTGTTCATACTTCAGAAGTGAAGAGTTCACTTTAGAATTTGTAGCAAACAACATAAATGCTCAATGTATCAACTTTTCACTTTTATGCCAAATAATAAAATAAAATAAGTAGAGACCAAGAAAATCTCAAAATCTAGAATCAAAAGACAAGAATGAAGGTAGATAATGACAAATTAATGTTGTATTTTCATAGTCAAATTTCTCAAGCCTAGACAGTGACAGAAAACGTCTCTCCTTGAGCAAAACCATGTGAACAACACATGGACTCTCCCTATATTCCAAGGATTTCTTCCATGGAAACCTTTTCTTTTAATGCGAAAAACTCCCATAACCTCCATGTGGGAATTCTCTCTCTCTATATATATACATATCCTTTCTGAATTTATTTCGATTTCTTACGTAAAGCCGTTTTCTTCTTTGTGTTTTACATTACGACATGTCTATATTTAGCTCTATTCAAACTTCATTTTCATGGAAATGTCACTTGTCTACCTATTTCTGCTCTATCTTTTTCCATATATTAGTCCACTAATCAATTCTCAGTAAAAAAAACCTGCCTTAAGAGGAACAGCAGCTAAAATCAAGTAGGCTGTGAAGCAAAAGAAAAAGGGGTTCGTGAGATAATAACTTACTAGATGATGATCATGCAATTGGTTCAGAAGGATGATCATATACAGAGAGAAATAATGAAGTGGTTTTGAAGAGATGCAAGGAAAGAATTTCTCACTAAACTTTTTTATTTTTCGCGTACCTTAGACAATCTACACCTCAAAATGCATCAAAACAAAGATAAAACAATAAAAAAACACATAATTATGGTGTATTTCCTAAATATATATATGTATTTCTTACTAAATTAGAGGTGTAATTAATTACAACATTTAGGTCATATTAAGAATAAAATTAGATCTAATTGTTATACATTGTCGGCGTTTTTCTCTCCTCGAATCTGTAACTGACTAACTTCAAGAGAAAATAAAAAAATAAAAAAATGGTGGTTAAGGAACCTAACACTGCCAAAAGGCATTAACTACGTATAGTTTTGTAGGGTTTCTAAGCTATCTAGTTTGTTAGACTACATGAGAATTTTTTTTAAAAAAAAAGAAGATATATGTTAAGATTCCTCATAGATTATATATGTGGTGATACTTCAACTTTATAAATTGTTAAAAGATTTGATGTGTTGGTGGAAATAGAGAATTGATCCATCCATCATCTGATGCTCAGCTCTTGTTACTGTCATTAATGGGCATTTAAACATTTTATAATTGTGTTTTTGGATTGTAATGAGATTTGATTCTTCAGTAGCAACACAATCCAATCATTGTAAGATTTGCATGCCGTCCCCCACGGCAAATAAACACACACAGTACTTTGTGTTTTATGATAATTTTTCTGTAACACAACCAAGCAACAATAAACGTTACAAGAAATAAGGGTTTATGAAGGGGAGTCTCAAGCAATAGTAAAGTTATTTTCGTGTGATGTAGGTTATATGTTCGAGCAGTGGAAACGGCTTAGGATAAACTGTTTCCATCATACCCTTTGAGTTGCGGTCCTTCCTCTACCCATGCGTAAACACAGAATACTTTTCACATTAGACATTTTTTTCTATGGCGTGAATATGTATTAAATTTTATTTCCTGCTACGATAATTTGGGTGAATATTACTCTCAGGTACTCTGCGAAAGTCATTTTGGCAGCGGAATTTTTAATTTTGTTGCAACTTCTTAGTCGCCACAATAAAATCTTTATAGTGTTAAGTGCAAGACTAGACAATTCTATATTTATTTCTCATATCTCTCGGCAATTAAATCCACTAAATTATGATGATTAACAATGTTCTCTAGGCTCTGGCAACATAGAGAGGAAAATAGGCATTCATTGTTCTTTGGAAGGACATGCATGTGGGCAAAGGGCTTAAAGATTGGGTTAATGAATTGTATATGTAATCAAAAAGATCTTGCGTCATGTGCTAGAAAATCAAAGGAACTTAGAATAATTATCCCTAAGAATATTTAGACTTGTGATGTCACTACTGTTCACTTAGTCCAATTCTAGTTAAACATATGCTAAAGTTGACAAATTGTATCCCGTGAATCCTTGATAGACATAGAACAATCTCATTTTACGTCGCCTTTATGCCCTTTCTTTTGAGGATCTACTACAACAACATGAGTTTTAGATTCATGAATAGAATGTTGATAAAAGAAGAACAGATTACCTTTGAGCCACCATGAGTTTTAGATTCTAGAATGTTATTTTTTATTTTTATTGGTGTGCTTTTGTTAGGGTTGAAAACTTTGTTTGATAAATCGTACAAACTATAGTATTTAATACCCATGAATTTTCTTCTACTCAACTCTCACAACATTGCATGTTCTATCTGTCATGTTAGATAAGGGTGTTTGTGGATTATATACTCCACCCTCAAATCAATGTACTTTGTTTTGGATGGATAAATAAGAAATGCCAGATATTCCAAAAAAACAACAACATAACAGAAATATCACAAGTAAAGTCTAGGAAAAGGAATGTGTACGCAGATCTTATCCTTACCTATAAAAGTAGAGAGGTTGTTTTTGAAAGATCCTCGGCTCAAGAACGTAAAAAAAGGAGCACTAGAGAAACAATAGCAACATTGATATGATAAGACAGTGTAAGCAAATAATACAATGAATAATGAAAAAGATTCAGGGATTTGAAACTACAAGAATAATGCCAATCCTACTGCTAATACTGACATACCATATAGAAACAACGTACTAGGAATTGGAAGGTACCCGAATAGCACTACTACTACTCGTAAGATAAGGCAACACTCTAGACTATCTATCAACCCACCATCCTAATTTTTGACCTTCACACCTTTCTATCCAGGGTCATGTACTCGGTAAGCTAGAGCAGAGTTATGTCCTGCCTAATCACCTCACCCAGTTCTTCTTAGACCTCCCCCTACCCCTCATCTGACTCGCCACAGGCAACCTATCGCAACTATTAACTGAGGTATCAACGTCTTTCCTCTTCACATGACCAAACCATCTCAGCCTCGATTCCCTCAACTTCTTTTCCGCAGGAACCACACCCACTTTGTCCTTAATATATTCATTCATAATCTTATCTTTATTTATATGCACACACATCCATTGCAATATCCTTATTTCTGCTACTTTCATCTTCTGGGCATGAGATTTCTTGACTAGCCAACACTCGTCTCCATATAACATGGCCAGTTTAATTACTGCTTTATAGAACCTTAAGTCTAGATGGGACATTCTACTCACACAAAACACCATAAGCACGCCTCCATTTCAACCACCCCTCTTCTATACGGAATGTGACATCCTTGTTAATCTCTTTGTTACTTTGTATAATAGACTTAAGATATTTAAAACCATCTCTCATGGGGATGACTTGGGCATTAAGCTTCACGTCCACTTTAGCTTCATGCATCTCAACACTGAACTTACACTCCAAGTATTTTATTTTAATCCTACTCAACTTGAAATCTTTAGACTCTAGAGTTTGACGCCACACCTCCAACTTAGCATTAACCCTGTCGCGTGTCTCGTTAATAAACACTATATCATATGTAAATAACATACACCATGACACTTCCTCCTGAATTTTACACGTCAACACATCCATCACTAGGGCAAATAAAAATTAGCTAAGTGCTTATCCCTAGTGCAATTGTATCACCACTAGAAAATAATCTGAATCCCCTACCACAGTCCTCACCTGAGTCTTAGCTCCATTGTACATATTCTTAATCACCCTAATGAATGCAACTTGAATGCCGCTAACATTCAAACATCTCCATAGAACCTCCCTAGGGACTTTGTCGTAGGCTTTTTCTAAGTCAATAAATACCATATGTAATTCTTTCTTCCTCATCCTATGCTGTTCCATCAAACCTCTTCATGAGATGGATGTCTACTGTAGTTGACTTCCCTCACATGAATCCGAGTTGATTCTCCAAAATAGACACATTTCTTCTCATCTCTCCATTACCCTCTCCCAAATCTCGTCTGGTTTAGTCGCCCTACCCCTACTCATCTTCTTCATAGCCTCTTCAACTTCCCCAATCTTAATAAACCTATAAAACCTGAAATCTTACTGGCTTTCTGAGTTTTCCAACTCCCTGAACACAATGCTCATCCCCCCTCCTTGTTCAGGAGTATGGAAGTATATTTGCTACTTGCGCCTAATACATGCCTCTTCCACCAATACATTTCCTTCCTCGTCTTTGATACACCTCACTTGATCCAGGTCTCGAGCCTTCTTGTCCCCCGCCTTGGCTAACCCGAAGAATTTCTAGTCACCGCCTTAACCCCAAAGTTCCCCATACAAGTGCGATGTAGTTTTAGCTACTATGATCGATCACTTCGCCTCTTTCTTTGCCTTCTTATAGTGCTCCATGTTCGTACTCTTCTCCTCCTCGTCGACTCTCTCCATTAGCTCATTAACTCCGCTTTCTTGGCTTCCACTTTACCTTGGATATGTGGTTCCACCACTAGTCCCCTTTATGACCTCTAGAGTATCCTTTCGTGACCCCTAGCACCTCTCTATCATCTTCCCTAATATATCCCACAATTGCGGTCCACCTACTACTCGCATCCCCACTATTATTCTAAGCTCCTATAGCCAACAATTTCTCCCCAATTCTTGAGTTTTTTCCTTAGTCAAGGCTCCTCACTTGATCTTGTGTTTACCATTTACTGCTTTCTTCTTGAATCACTTTCTTAATCTCCAAGTCCACTACAAGATCCTGTGTTGTGTCTAAAGCCACTCACTCAGTAAAACCTTGCAATCCGTGCATAGACCTCTATCCCTTTTCTTGTAGAGAATATAATCAATCTGGATCTTGGCCACTCCGGAATGTGCCCAAATGGCCTTTCTTTTTCTGAAAATACAAGTTAACTACCACGAGATCAAAAGCTTTATCAAAATCCAGTAGCGAATCACCACCATTGTTCCTAACTCCAAAACCGAACCCACCGTGCACATCGTCATACCCCCCGATCCGTGTTTCCAATATGGCCATTAAAATTACCTCCTTGAAAAGCTTCTCAGTGTGCGGAGTACCGCTCACCACCTCATCTAAATCCTCCCAAAAATACCTTCTCTTCCAAGCTTGCTTACGATGTGTATGTGCTAATCACGCTTAAAGTAAGCCTACCAACCATTAATTTAATAATCAACAACCTATCGTTCACCCTCTTAACATCTACCGCCAGCTCTCTAAGATATCTATCTACTAAATTCCTACCCCGTTTTTGCTCCTAAAACGTCTCGAATACCATAGTTTATTCCATGGACATCCTAGGCGTTATTATCCACCCACCTAGTCTTCTGGACACACTCTATGTTGATATTCCTCTTCTAGAGAATCCTCTCTAGTTCTACATACTTCTCCATCAACGTTCCAATATCCAAGATCCAATTCTTAGCCTAGTGTCCCCCTTATCACCCTCAACCCCAGACCCTAGCCCCACCCGAGGACACGACCTCACTCCACCATCATACACCCCGGCCACTCTAAATCAAGGTATCCTATGCTAGTAGCACTACAACATGCAATAAGATAAACTAGGGAAAGAAACTAGTCTATAGTGAAAAAACACAAAGACAAACTAAGAACAAAAATTTTTGAAAAAATTCAAAGATGCTAATATGAATACACTAAAGCAAGTTCTAGAGAAAACAATCTAACTAAAGGTACAAACACGCAAAAAACAAAAGAATTAAAGAAGGATAGAGCCTAAAATTCGACTGGAAATGTAAGGCGCCGCTACCAGAAAAAGACCCCTGGATGTAATGTTGCCGGAAAGAAATGGGCACACCTAGCAAATTGATTGTATTAGACGAATCCCGTCGTATTGATGAAACCTTACTGGCTGGATACTCATGTCGTGCGACTAAATTTTACCGGAAATTCATAACCGCCCGACCCTAATTTGATGCACATGCCCGTAAACAAACACACACACACACAACTTAGGGAAAATAGAGGGGAGAGAGAGAAGTGTTGTTGTCGGCGCTGGGTGTTCGTCGGTGACGAGCAGAAATAACTGAAAAGAAAGGGGAAGGAAAAAAGAACAGAGAGGGTAAGCGGGGAGATAGAGAAAGAGAAGCGAAGTGACTTACCTGCTGGTCGCCAGCATTTGTCTAGGTCACCGGCGTGAGAAACCGTTGAAGAGGGAGTCAGGAAGTTGAAGAAGATAGAGTGAGAGAGTCAGAGGAGAGAGATAGAGAGTTCTAGTGAGGATCTAATATATATCTGACTATAGATTTATGGATCAGTACTAACATTATACTTGTTTCAGTACCTTCACTTTCCTATTTCCCTTTCATGTTAAAATCAATTACCACTACCCCTTCTACAATCCTTTGTCTCTTTTCTTTGTTTGTTCCTTCTCTCTTAATAAGGCAAAGGAAAGGGAAAACACAAAATGCACATCTTTCTTCTTCTAGTTATTTATCCTTCCCAAATGACATCTATGAAGAAAAAGGAAATCAAAAAGATTCATTTCTCGAAAACAAAGGGGATTAGTGTTTGATCCTCCACAGGGATAAGTATAACCCTTTGTTGTGGAGCAATCAAGCTAAGACTTACTAGTTTTCAAACAAAAACTTAAAGGCACATATCACGTATCATGCATGAATAACAGCGAGACAAAGAATTTTGTCAAGGTAATAGCATAGAATAATGATATTATGGCAGCTGTAAATGCAACTATCGCCCTAGATTCTTGGGGAAGAAATAAAATAGTTCTGGAGAATAGAGGATATAGAGAGAACACATAAATATGGGGAAATGTAACTATCATCCATTTGAAGAATTGTACCTATTTATCAAGGTATGGAAAATGAAAAAAATCAGGGTTAACATTAAGGGTCTTATTACGTAATTTTGCATGAAGTGCATAAACAAAAATCGTTTGTCCATTCATTAAATGCCACGGATAAGACGGCAAAGTGGAAATAAAGTCGAGTAGTTGTAGATAATGTGCATTTTGTCAAAGTGTTGTTTGTTTGTATATTTAATGCCATGCATAAGACGACAATTTGAAATAAAATTAAGCAAGTTGGTTGTACGTCATAAAAGTTGTCGTTTGTGCATAACAGTAGATGAGCAGTTTATCATTAGGGTTAGAGAAAGTCAAACTGGATTTGACTAATGATAGTTCAGGAAAACAATTTATGTAGCTGGAAATGAATTAATACAGCATATTAAGTAAGTGCATACTGAAACTTTGACATAATTGTTTTACTAGATGGACTACCATTGATATCAAACATAATTCTTTAGTCTACTCACCAACACATGATCATTCTTATTAGGATAATTTAATATGTAAAAATGCAGTTACTATACCAAAACAACTTGTAAATAAATAAAAGACATTTAAAACAACAAAACAACCACCTTTTGTAAAAATTCGGTCGTATTGATGAATTATTTTTAAGATTAGTTATTCTTTCCACCAATTTCACGGTTAATTATCATTCTACGTTCATTGTCTATTTAAGAAGAAGTATCTCATAGTAGTAGTCATGATTTTATAAAAATAATGGTTTCATTATTTTTGTAAATCATTTAATTTTGCTGGACAACTTGGTGACATAAGATATTGCTCACATACTTTTTATATATCTTGGTATTTATAACCTTACGGGTGACAATGAATCATAAATCTATTGCGATCTTTAATTTTTTTAATTATATTTTATTGTTAAATTATTTACGACAATATTTGCATATACCATGTTTTATAGGTGTGATTTTTTGCAATGTGATAGTGTAACATGAAGTATTATACTCGATGAGTTGTATTTGTTTGTGGATACTAATATTGGATTATTTTACTTATAATGAAAAGGCATTGTTGATATTTCACAATGCACTTCTCTTTTCTGAGCACGTGATTTATGCCCTATATTATTTACTCCCATAATTTCAAAACAAAAATGATTTATTTTCATTATTTACAATTTTGGGAATTTTTGTGGCATTTTCTGTTAATTGTTTGTATTTTGTTTGTGTAATTTAATTAAATAAAAATATAAAATATGTGAATTTGCATTTAGGATCTAATTTAGCACTGCACGATTAATTTAGTAATTATTTATTTAACCAAAAAAAAAAAAAGAAAATCACACAAAAATGATTTATTTTCATGCTTTAATTTTAGTTGGGAATTTTGGTAGTATTTCTTTTAATTCGATTTTAATTAGGTGTAGTAAGCACTAGATATATTTAATTAGGATAATTTGGGGTTTGTTTTATTTTATTTTAATTTAAAAAGAATTTAACAAAGTCAGAAAAATGAAAAAAAAAAGTGAAAAGAAGAGAAAATGAAAGAATTGGGGTTTTATATAGGAAGACCAAATTGGGCCAAATTATATCAAATGCCCTTTTATAATTGACCCACACCCGGCCCAAACTCGTCCCAATATCTGGTCCAAGACCCCCTCCCCATTTAAAACGATACCATTTGGTCTTACTTTAACCCTGACCGTCGGATCTCATCAATCCAACGGTTCTAAACTAATGGATACTAAATATATAAGTGTCCTAACGACTCCCCCATCCCCCTCCCAATCGCCTCGACTTCAAACCCTTCCCCTGTAATGCCACCGCCAACCGCCACTGGAAATCACCCCAGGACGGCGACAAGTCTCTGATGACCACCAAAATTACACCAAAGCTTCATCTCCTCTTTCTCATACCAACACCATCATCCGTTCTCCTCGAATCTCATTGAAACTCGTCAAAACCTCTAAACTCTAGAGCGCCGCCCTTGAATCATCTGCTGCAGTCGGCGGCGGACTCCAAACCCCACCAAAATAACACTCTGTAAATGCCATAACCCCCTCACCATGAATCTCCATCCCATTTCTTTCAAACACTCCAGGAATTGCTCAAATATTGAATCAAGGAACTGAGCCCCAATTCTAAATTCATAGTCAGCGGACCTTTTGAATTTTCTAGGCTATAACAACCTTTGCTTGTGTGTTTTCACATGAAAACACACGATTAGAGGTCATTCTTATCTAGAAATCAAAGTGGTTTCTTCAAGTTTGTTAAGCTGTCTTGAGCCACTGTAGGTATTTTCCTCTTCATGTTCCCTTTATTTACCTTCCTTTCATTTTTGTTCCTTTCCCTGTAATCTGTTTCCCTTTTGCTTTTCCCAGTTTCATAACCTTTCATTACCTTGAATGTTATGTTTTCCTGTATTTCATTAGGGGCAATAATTTATTGGTAATTTAGTTTTAGCTTATTAAGTGTTAGTTTTATTAATTGGACTTAATGAAAAGTTTTGCTCGAATTGCTTCTATTTCTTTTTGCTTTCATTTTTAATCCAGAAATTTGGTTTGATTACTTTTGGGCTTGAGGTGTATACCTTTAAGTCCAGGGGCCTGGTTGCCTAAGGGATTCTACCTAGGGTCAGTTTGGCCCATAGCCCGTTCAGTATAATATAAAATGTAGGGGTAATAAAGGGTAGTTTAGGTAATGGGTTGATGGAATCTAACGGTAACTGATTTAGAAGCTTCTAGTATGGGTCTTTTGTTAAATTTTAGATTATTGCTTGACAAGCAAGTCAAAACCTGAAGGATTGCCAAATAAAAACAAATGTAAAAAGGACTAAAATGCAAAGTTGAAAGCTGATAGTTACCCTAGTTTCTTGCCTATAAAGGCATTGTGACCTTAAGCTAAAAGGAGAAGAGAAAAAACAAAAAAAAAATTACAGGAAATTGAAACAACACAAATTCTGATAGTAGGCTTACTGTTCCATTGGAATTTGAGTGATTCATTTCATTTCTAGAAAACAATTCTGAAAAGGAAATGGTTGCAATGGTCTGATTTTGAGTGTGGGCATCAAATGTTTGGTTTAAATTTTGCTGGGTATTCAGTGTATTTCTGTTGATTCAAAGTTATTTTTTGGCTGATTCCATTGTTGCTGCCATCTCTCCTAGTTTCAGATTGGTTGAGGGCTCAACTAGTAGAGCTCTTCCTCTATTCCCTTTTTGCTTTCTTCCGGGAACTTTTGTATTGGTTGGGAAACTTAAGTTCTGCTAGTAATTGAATATGCTAGCTTCATGCAAGCTCCCTTTAAAGGCTAGAAGGTTGTTATGGTTAATGGCATCTACTTTCCATTTTTAGTTTAACCGATGTAAATATGGGAACACTTGTATCATTGAACATATATACTTGTTTAACATTGGAGCTTGGTTCACTTAGATAGGTCAAAGTTCATATCATAAGCTAGAATCAGAAGTGTGCGGATTATTGTGAGTTTAAATTTAAACTGAGAGAGTTTTCATGTTTTCTTCGTATGTTATTTCATATAATTCTACCTGTTGTTCACATAGGTTAAGCTAAGGACTTAAATAAATTAAGAATCACATGGGGTTTATGTAGTTAATTAATAGATTGATGTCAAGCATAATGTACTAGTGAACGTTCAATTTAGGGTTAGTTGATCAAATCACTTGTCTTTTGCTCCATGGTAGAGTAAGTGCAACTTAGTATTCGAATCATAATTTGTGCATGTGTTTTGGGTTCAGGCCCAAACAGACTTGGATCTATCTCAATTTATTGCAGTCGTTACCCATGTCTTTCCCTCAAGGGGATTCGATCCTGAGCTCCTTTTTTAGCTGTTTATTTCAAAGTAGGTTGGGCCCAAATCTGGGGCCTGGTTAAATTGAATTGGACTTTGTTTATTGATTTCGTTTTGAATTTGAGCTTCAACATAAAATACCTCTTGAGTTCTTTTAGGGCCTTCTCTTTATTTAAGATAGACTATCCCAAAAGTAAGTTGGGGGTGTGCCATCCATAATTAAATCACTTACGGCCCTCATTTAATTAATCTTAACACTTTAGAAATCTAAGCGAGCCATTAGACAACACAAGTAGTTTTTGGCCCTCCGAGCTTTAGTTTGCATACTCTAGTTTGAATTATCTTTAAAAATAAATTAAGGTGCGTCGTACTAAATAAAGCTTCAAATGCATGGCCTTCATTTAGTTGTTTATTTTAAAATCCCAGAATTTGAGGCATGTCATTTAGCAAATTTTCATGGCCCTTGCAAAGTTAAAAACGCGTAGATGCTTTAGGCGCGTACTTTAATAACCTTACCTTCCTAAACTGGGGTGCGCATTTCATATGACCCAAAGCCTAATCCTTATAGTGTTGAATGAAATGTGTATTAGATTGCGGGTACATTTCATGTGGCGCGATTCAAAGACATATTTTAGACGACGTTAAATTTTCTTTAAAGCGGTTAAAAGCAAAAAAATGCACATAGGTTCAAAATGTTCTTAAAAATCAAATAATTATGCCAATTATAGCAATTGAGTGACCATGCTATAACCACGGAACTCGGGAGTTCCTAATACCTTCTCTCAGGTTAACGTAATTCCTTACCTAAATTTCTAGTTTGCGGACTGTAATATATAGTCAATCTTTTCCTCGACTCGGGATTTGAACCGGTAACTTGGGACACTATAAACTATCCCAAGCGGAGACTCTAAATTTTAAATAAAAATAATCTTGTTTCGATTGTCACTTAAATTGGAAAAAACTCCCTTCTACACTCCTTCCAGGGTGTACTGCAAAAAAAGGAGGTGTGACAGCTCTGGAGACTGTGATGGGGATCGAACCCAGAATCTCTGGTTCAGGGTTCAAGAATTCGAGCTTGGATAATTTGTTATATTTGGATTTATTTGATTTTGTTACATGTTTGGGCCAAATGTGCTAAATGTTGCTTTTTACTGCTTTAATATTGATGAACTGTATATAAACTATTATGAATATCTCCTCTATCCGAGTCTTCTAAATCATGAAGGAGTGTGCACTTCGTGTGACTTATTTTGTGTTAGAGTCAAATTCCAAATTTAGAACGAGGTTCGGATAAGTTGCAAAGCCGGTAAATCTTCTGTATTCCTGGTACGCTGCCCCCCCCCCCCCGGCTCGAGTTGTCCGCTCGGGTAAGCCAGGTCTAGAACAATAAACACAGATTTTTTAAAACCTATAATAACTCAACCTCATGCCGGATCCCAAGTAGGAGCGGCTTGTTACATCACGCACATTTGACTTTGGGGACTCAACACAGGGGTTGGGTCCGTCTAGGACAGGTGTACTTCGGATTTGCATGCTGACCGACTTTTGATTGATGGGAGAAAATTGGAAAAAAAAGATAAAAAAAATAGCTTTGTGAGATTAAGTGAGTCATGAATGAAAAATTCAATATCCAAATTGTACTGAAACTCTACCGAGTTTTGAGAAAAATGAAAAGAAAAAAAGAAAGTAGAAGAAGGTTTTATTTTCAAAAATAATTGATTTTAGTCTATTTACCTGAACTTTGCCAGTTTGATTCTCACATGGTGTGATACACGTAGGCAACTCCCATCGGGTCCAACTTTAAAAGAACAAAAATTTTATTTTTATTGTAAATAATTAAGATACCATTCTTGTCAAAAATAGCCGAACATCCCTCAAAAGGACGTCGGAAGGCTGTTTTCACAAGAACAACCACCTTTAGTCATTTTTCAAGGTTTTGTCCGGTTGACTGACACAACCTTAAAATCTTCGTCTAGAAGTACTGAAAGGCCGTATTGGCAAAGTCGAATATTCTGAAATTTTTGAAAAAAAATTGTCATTTTGTCTCATTAAAAGAAAATAATAAGTCATTGTTTGCTTTTGATTAAAATCACCTAATAAATATGCAGCATGAGCCCAAATCAACCTTTCTCAATTCGTGAAGAGATCCCTTTGGAGCTACATATGCGGTGGCATGATTTGGGTGACGACAGCAGGAATGTTGTGGCAAAAGCTTTGGGTGGTCTTACGGGGCTCTTTAAATTCAAGCCAAGAAAGAACATAATTGAGGCACTTATACCATTCTGGGACCCATCACATAATATATTCCACTTTGCTGATTTCGAGTTAACTCCTACACTGGAAGAGATAGCAGGCTACGCCAGTTTCAAAGAGAATCTTAGAAACCAATACCTGGTAGCACAAAGGACAGTAACCCCTCAAAAAGTTTTGGATTTGTTAAGCATCAGTCGGTACGTCCGAGTTGGAAATTTGGCCAAGGGATTCTGTACCTTCTATTTCTTATAAAGACATTACGGGAATCACCGTCGCTTCGAGACACCAGATACCGGTCCTACTCATGCATGAAACCAAGACAAGTGGGAAGCTCGGAGAGGATTAGCTTTATAACGGCATTTTTGGGTGTTTTGATCCAAAAAAGATAAGAAATATAGTGTTGGGACTCGTAGGGATAGCTGACTTTATGATGAAAAAGGCTAATGCGACCATAGGGCCAATGATCTTGGTAGAAATTTACCAAGCTATGACCCTTTGTCAAGAAGGAAGAAAGTTCTTTGAAGAGTGCAATATGCTGTTAGAACCGTGGATGGAAGAACACCTTTGCCATCGCCCGAAATATCTGAATTGTGGTATGGTTGGTCTCGAGTTCATTGAAAAACACAAAAAACGGGTAGAGGGTTACGAGTTCCCGGAGGGTACACAAGCATGGCATGCCCACTTAAGATCCCTGACTGCAAACAAAATCGAATGGACATTCGGTTGGATTTTGGTTGGTGAAGTAATCTATATGTCAGTTTAAGAGTGTTTTCTGCCATTGATGGGTCTTCAGAGTATCCAGCCTTATGCTCCGCACAGAGTCCTACGTCAGTTAGGCCGATATCAGACCATCCCACACAATGAGGATTTGATTCGGTAGGTCATTGAGATAGAACCGAAGTCTGTTTTTCCACAAGAAAACGTGCGCCGGATTTGGCATCAGTTGTAGATTCTTAGAACCTAAAACCCAAGTGCAAGATTTATCTAGAGGCGAATTGGAGCCCGGTTACACTGATAGGTATGGTAAAAGATCTCGAATTCATCAAGAGCTCGAAAGGCCCGCAAAGAAACCTCATGTCCAACAGTTCACCGACGGAGCACAGGTGCAGTAGTCCTGGCTGGACAAGGAAAATGAATACATGGCCACGATAGGAAAGCTGGAAAGGCAAATCAATGATCTTCAATTTGATAATGGTTTTCAAGCTACGGTAGACGACGGTGAAAATAGAAGACTAGCCAAAGGAAATGAAGTCTTTCGATCCTAGATTCAGAAAATGAAAATAGCAGCAGAGAATCCCTCCAGAAGTGTAAAAGACGAAAAGCTCATAGACAACCTGAGGAGGGAAGCAGGGGAATTGGCTTTGACCTAAACAAAGCAGAGGGTGAGCTAGCCAGGACCCGAAAGCAGTTAGTGAAAAATACAAAAGAACGAGCATGCCTGATTGAACAGTTGAAACAAAAGTACGACAATGAGGTTGCAGGATTGAAAGAGAGGGGCATCACTGTTGAAAACAAAATGGTTAAGCGGGCAAAGGACTTTAAGGCTGAAAGAGAGCACTGTTACATAGCAATAGCACAACTAGAAAGAGATTTGCATCAATTTCAAGAGCTGAATCGGGTAGCCGAACAAACTTTGGAAGCCAGGGCCCAGCAGATTGGGCGATTGTTATAAGAAAAGGGTGTCATAAGAGAGAGGGTCCATATGATCACTGATTATGTTGCAATAAAGTGTAGTAGCTGCGAAGATATGACTAGATCCATATTTTTTGCCAATGCAATGACCTTCATTCGTCAAGTGATAGAAGACCTCAACCACCTCCAAGGGAATTTAGGACGCAGGCCTGCGATGAGACTGAGTGATGTCCCATGGGCCCCAGGAGCATTAAAGACCCTAATGTATTCCTGATTTTCACTTGATTCTGTTAGTCTATTTGTGAAGTCTGTATTTTCTTTTATTTGAGTCTATAGTTGGTTGTTGAGTATGTAATTTTCACCTTTATGTCAAAGTCTGTTAATTTCTTTTCTCGGGTCTGTTAGTTTGGTGGTTGTAATCAAAACCGTGTTACTTTATGAAATTAAAATTCCCAAAAATATTTTGTTTCTATACTTGTCTTCCAGAACTACGCTCGGTCCAATTCATGTGGTGTCATGATACATAGGCAATCTCCATAGGATTCGACCATAACAAAAATAAAAAGCAAAAAAAAAGAGAAAAAAGAAGAGATAAGGAAAAGAGAGAAAATAAAAAAGACAAAGAATAAGAAACCGTGAGAAAGAAACAAACGGCAAAAGGGAGAACATAATAAAACAAAGAAGAAGCAGGCAAAAACAAGCTAAATAAAAGAAAAAGAAAACAAGAGAGAAAAAGAAAAGAGGAGTGGTGTATACCGTAAAGCCGGGATGACACAAGCAGCCGATCCAATGCATAATAGAAATCGAAAACTGCTTAGGTGCATTCATCCCCGAATATGTGGTTGCCTATCTTTTAAAACCTGACCGCTAACAAGTTTTGATTTTGTTTATCCAATTCAGATTGGTGGTTAGGTTTGTGGCATTCTGGCAATCCGCACCTACAACACCCGTTCCAAAAACAAGCTGATTATGGCCAACCAAGAGCCTGATGCAAGTATCATTCATCCCTCAAGCGAAATGGAAGAGTTGGATGTCAATGCAATGAAAGAATAGGTGTATAAACTGAAATAACAAATGGCTGAAATGTATCAAGCGCGGGTGAAGGGGCAACCACCACCAACTTATCCCGCCAACTCGGCTTTCATACCGCCACTAGCTCAGTCACATGATCCTCCTGCCACCGGTCCGCCTCCGAACTTTCCCATCTACCAACACTACCAGGGCACAACTTATTAGACACTGCCAGCTCTACCGCCCATACCTGTCCCACACCCTCCTCCACCAGTTGCTCCTTTCTTCAGGAAAGTTAAAAACTTAGAGAAATCAGTCAGAGAAATACGAGGGCTTGGGGTTTAGGTAAATGTGGCGTACAAATACCTATGTTTGTTCCCAGATGTACAATTGCTGGAAGGCTTTAAGATGCCCAAGTTTGATTTGTACGACAGGCATGGTGACCTAGTGGCACATCTGAGAGGCTTTTGTTGCAAGATGAGAGGAGCTGATGGGAAAGATGAATTACTGATAGCATACTTCTGTCGAATTTTAAGTGGCTTAGATTTGGAATGGTACACCCGACAAGATCATGGTCGGTGGTACACAAAGGACGATCTATCCCAAGCATTCGCCTGCCATTTTCAGTACAATCTTGAAATTATTTCGGATCATTTGTCCTTGACGAAACTCAAGAAGAAGCACAATGAGAGCTTTAGAGAGTATGGCTTTCATTGGAGGGAACGGGTGGAGAGGGTCGACCCTCCAATAAGGAAAGCAAAATGGTAGATTACTTCTTGCAAGCCTTGGAGCCTACTTATTTTGGTAACCTGTTATCGGCAGTGAGAAAGTCCTATAATGAAGTAGTAAAAATGGGGAGCATAATAGAGGAGGGTCTCAAATCTAACAAAACTATGAGTTATAGCAATCAAAGAAACCACCCAGGCCGTCCAAAACGGGACTGGGGGAGCGATCGGAAAGAAGAAGAAGTATGAGGTAGCAACATTTGACTTAGGAACTTGGTTCGGGCCCCGGGGTTCACCACATTACAACCAGCCTCGACCCCACCACCAAACCTATCCCCACACTACATATAGCCCACCACAACGCTACTATTACCCACAGACCCCCATTATTTCGTTCATCATGCACAAATATATACTCAACCTCCTGCCGATGCACAATGGCATGCACAGACCCCACAAAATAATGACCCAGTTCTACAAAAATCCTATCTACCTCCAAGATCCTACCAAAACCCCCCGAGACCAGCTTTTCGGGCCAACCAAGCTTTCAAGAATGAGAGATTGCAGAAGAACAAAACCTTCACTCTAGTGGGAAAATCGTGTACCAGCTTATTCCATAGGTTGAAGCAGTTATATATGTTGAGGCCGATTGAAGCAAAGTTGTCGAATCTCCCCCGAAACATCTTGATTATTCTGTCAGTTGTGAGTATTGTTCTGGTGCCCCAGGGCATGACACAGAGAAATGTTGGCATCTGAAGAATGCTATCCAAGAGCTCATTGATTCGCATCGGATTGAGGTGCAAGCTCCGAAAGAATATATTAACCAGAACCCACTGCTTGCCCATCAAGAAACGAACATGATTGAGATAGTGCACAAAGAGGGAGAGCCCAAAAAGCCTTCACAAGCTGTCACGATGATTCGAGCCAGTAAGGGGAAGCTGGTTAAAAAAGTAGCAACCGAGATGCTGATGCTTAAGTTGAGTGGAACAAGCAATGAGCCTTTCACCATAGTCAAGAAGAGACCCCCGGGAGATGGGGTAGTGAAATAAGAAAATGTAAAAGTGGTGGTACCAAGGGTGGCAAGCAAGCCCGTTGTGGTTGTGGAAGGTGATTGCACAGAGCCCGTCATTATCAAACCTGTAACTCAGCTACCAATAGTCAATAACAAGGCTGTCCTTTGGATTTATGAGTGAGTAACAGTGACATACAAGGCGAAAGAGGTTAGAGAATAAGTTTGCGAAACCCATGGATTGGCCCGTTCGGGGAGGTACTTTGCCCCGAGGAGTTGAGAAAAACTAAATCCTGCAAAGATAACTCCGTTTGGTGAAGAAAGCTATGATTGAAGAGGAAGTCGAGGAGTTTTTGAAAAGATGAAAGTGCAAGACTATTCTACTGTGGAACAATTGAGGAAGACGCCTGCTCAAATCTCCTTGTTGTCATTGTTAATTCATTCGGACGAGACCCATCGGGCGCTAATGAAGATCATGAATGAGGCCCACATTCCTGACATGATCTCAGTCAATCACTTGGAAAAAATAGTCAACAAGATTTCTGAGGTAAACAGAGTCACTATTTCTGACGATGAATAGCCCACGGATGGTACTGAGCATAATAGAGCCCTTTATCTCATGGTGAAGTGCGAAGATTCTATGGTTACCTGAGTATTGGTCGATAATGGTTCAAGCGCGAATATTTTCCCTCTCTCCACCCTGAACAAGTTGAAGGTGGATGATGAACAAATTCACAAGAACATTATTTGTGTACGATGGTTCGACGGTAGACGGAAACATTCGGTTGGTGACATAGTACTCGAGCTGACAATCGGACCAGTTGATTTTACCATGGAATTCCAGGTGTTAGATATGGCTGTCTCTTACAATATGTTGTTGGGGTGACCCTGGATCCATGCCGCTAAAGCGGCCCTCTCTACTTTCCATCAAATGGTAAAATTTGAATGGTATAGACAGGAAATAGTTGTGCACGGAGAGGACAATCTGTATGCTCATAGTGATTCTATTATACCATTTATTGAGGTGGATGATGACAACGGGCCTTGGGTATATGAGTTTTATGACAAGGTATCAGTAAATAAAATCCAGAAGGGGAGTGCGTTCCATTGCCAAAGTAAATGCTGCATCAGTCATGGTGGTTGTTGAAATGTTGAGAAATGGATTTGTCCCAGGGAAAGGTTTGGGTGCGTCGCTTCAAGGTATCGTGCAGCTGGTGTCTCTCCCCAAAAATATGGACACCTTTGGTTTGGGGTTCAAGCCCACAACTGCAGACATAAAGAGAGCCAAAAGGATGAAGCAAAAAACATGGGTCCTTCCTAAACCTATGCCGTGTCTCTTCAGATCATTTGTGAGGCATGGCACCAAGAAACACCCAACAACAACAAGCCCTAGTTCTGTGGTTGGTCGTGATAAGGAATTGCTTGAAAGGATCGAGAAATTGTTTGAAGATGTGGATATGGTAGAAGCTGGAGAGGGCTCTAGCAAGGCAGATGTGCAATTTGTTGGGCCCTGCATAAAAATCAACAATTGGAAAGCTACTCCTCTCCCGACCAAGAAGGAGTCTTGATATTTTGCTCTGATTTCCTTTCAATTTATCTGGATTATTCCTGGGTGGTAATTCAAATTCTATGTTCTGTCCGTTTGGATGTATAAACCTTTATCTTTCAAAATTCGATGAAATGCAATTTCCCTTGTTCATCATTTCTGATAGTTTTTATTTTTCTTTGCTTTTCTTTTCCTTTTGTAAAGTTCTTTTTATGCTGGTTTCAATGACATGACATGCTTAAGGAATCTTCGGCCCGGTCTTGAAAGCCATTCTAATTATGAAATAATAATCCAAGAGATAGAATTTGAGGATGAATCAGGATATGATGAGGATGGGGTGTTTGAAGACATTAGTAAAGTATAAGCCACTTTGAGGAAAAACCCAAGCAAGACCTAAGCGAAATAGAAGCAATCAATCCAGGGAACCCAGATAATATCAGAGAAACTAAACTAAGTGTCCATATTGAGCTGCAGCTTAGGGAGGAGATAATTAGACCACTGCTTGAATACAAAGACATTTTTGCATAGTCATACGACGACATGCTGGGTCTAAGCACTGACTTGGTGGTTCACAAATTGCCCACCGACCCGGAATGCCCTCCTGTCAAACAAAAGTTAAGGAGGTTTAAAACTGATATGAGAATAAAGATCAAAGAGAAAGTCACAAAGTAATTTGAGGCAAAGGTCATTTGAGTCACGCGGTATCCCACCTGGTTAGCCAATGTTGTCCCTATGCCAAAGAAGGATGGTAAAACCAGGATGTGTGTCGATTATCGTGACCTCAACAAGGCAATTCCAAAGAATAACTTCCCATTGCCAAACATCCACATACTGATTGACAATTGTGCAAAACACGAGATTGGTTCTTTCGTGGATTGTTCCGCGGGCTATTACCAAATCTTAATGGATGAGGAGGATGAGGAGAAGATAGCATTCATCATACCGCGGGGAACATACTGCTACATGGTCATGCCTTTCTGTTTAAAGAATAATGGGGCAACTTACATGAGGGAAATGACAACCATATTCAATGACATGATACACAAGAAGATTGAGGTCTACGTGGATGATGTAATCGTAAAGTCCAGGAAGCAGTCTGACCATGTCAAGGACATGAGAAAGTTATTCCAAAGGCTTCGTAGGTACAATCTCAAGCTCAATCCTGTGAAATGCACATTCGGTATGCCTTCGGGTAAGTTGCTAGGATTCATAGTCAGCCGTCGAGGCATTGAGCTAGATCCGTCAAAGATTAAAGCCATACAAGAATTTCCGCCTCCGAGGAATAAAACTGAGGTGATGAGTCTGTTGGGTAGATTGAATTATATCAGCAGATTTATCTTAGCTCATGACAACTTGTGAGCCTATCTGTAAACTGTTGAAAAAGGATGTTTCGGTCAAGTGGATGGAGGAACGTGAGGAGGCATTAGATAAGATAAAGAGGTACTTGTCAAACCCACATGTATTGGTCCCTCCAGAACCATGGAGGCCTTTGATTTTGTATCTAACTGTCTTGGACAACTCATTCGGATGTCTGTTGAGTCAGCACGATATTACCGGCAGGAAGGAGCAGGCCATATACTACCTTAGAAAGAAATTCACATAGTATGAGGTTAAGTATACTCATCTTGAGAGGATATGCTGCGCCCTAACTTGGGTAGCACAGAAGTCTAAACATTACTTGTCGTCTTATACTACTTACCTCATCTCTCGCTTGGACCTGTTGAAGTACATCTTTCATAAGCCTATGCCCACAGGGAGGCTTGTAAAGTGGTAGATCCTGCTCACAGAGTTCGACATCATCTATGTGACTCGGACTACGATGAAAGCACAAGAATTGGCTGATCATTTGGATGAGAACTCGATGGATGAGGAATATGAACCTCCAAAGACATACTTCTTGGATGAGGAGGTGATGCATATTGATAAAGTGGAATAGTCCGAAAAGCCAGGATGGAAACTATTCTTTGATGGGGCTGCCAACATGAAAGGCATTGGGATAGGAGCAGTACTTATTTCGGAAACGGGGCATCACTACCCCATTACAGCTCAGCTCCATTTCTATTGCACTAATAATATGGCAAAATATAAGGCATGCATTTTGGGTATGAGGTTAGCTACGGACATGGGTGTCTAGGAAGTCTTGGTCTTGGGGGACTCGGACCTTCTGGTACACCAAATTCAAGGGGAATGGGAAACACGAGATTTGAAGCTCATACCATACAAGCAATGTCTGCATGATCCTTGTCAACGATTCCGATCAATAGAGTTCAAGCATATTCTAAGAATCCACAACGAGGTTATTGATGTTTTGGCTACCCTGGCATCGATGTTACATCATCTAGATAAGGCTTATCTTGACCCGCTGTATATCCAAGTCCATGATAAACATGCTTACTATAATGTGGTAGAAGAGGAGCTTGACAGTGAACCTTGGTTCCACTATATCAAAGAATATATCAGGATTGGGTTGTATCAAGTACAAGCCACAGGTGATCAAAAGAGAACAATTCATCGCTTATCAAGCGGATTTTTCTTCAGTGGAGGGGTATTGCACAAAAGAACACCAACTCTTGGGTTGTTGAGATGCATAGATGCTAGACAGGCCATGGCTATCATGACCGAGGTACATTCCGAAGTTTGTACCGCATATGAGTGGATAGGTTTTGGCAAAGAAGATTCTCTAAGTAGATTATTATTGGTCTCGTGTGCAAATATCATCAATGTCAGGTGCAGGAGATTTGATTCACTTCCCACCATCTGAATTACATACAATGTCCTCACCATGGCCCTTCGTTGCTTGGGGCATGGATGTTATCGGGCCCATCGAGCTAACAACATATAATGGCACAGGTTCATTCTGGTAGCTATTGATTATTTCATCAAGTGGATTAAAACTAAAGCTTTCAAGTTTGTGACCAAGAAAACCATGGTCGATTTTGTGCATTCAAATATCATTTGCTGGTTCGGGATCCCGAAAGTAATCATCACGGACAATGGTGAAAATTGTAATTGCCATTTGATGAAAAGGTATGTCAGCACTTTAATATTACACATCATAATTCCACCCCATGCCGCCCTAAGGCGAATGGAGGAGTCGAGGCAGCTAACAAGAACATAAAGAAGATACTTCAGAAAATGGTAGAGGATTCCAGGCAATGGCATGATAAACTTCCCTTCGCATTGTTGGGTTATCACACTACTGTTTGCACTTCAGTAAGGGCAACCCCATATTTGTTGGTGTATGGCACTGAAGCGGTGATACCGGCAAAGATTGAAATCCCATCCCTGCGGATTATCATTGAGGCCGAAATTGATGATGACGAGTGGGTCAAAACCCACATGGAGCAATTGAGCTTGATTGACGAGAAAAGATTAGCATTGGTGTGTCATGGCCAGTTGTATCAACAGAGAATGGCCTGAGCATATAACAAGAAGGTGCGCCCAGGAAGGTTTGAAGTGGGTCATTTGGTATTGAAAGGTATCCTCCCTCATCTGGCACAGGCAAAGGGCAAGTTTGCCCCGAATTGGCAAGGGTCGTTCATCGTGTCAAGAGTGTTGTCCAATGGGGATTTTTATTTAATAGATGTAGAAGGCAAGCGTGTATAAATGGCCATCAATTCCGATGCGGTTAAGAGATACTATGTATGATTTTCTTAGGTTAAATTATATTTGTTTGTACTTGGCATGTTTTGGAGATTGGAATGACGAATGCATTTTGTTCTGCTATCTAAACATTTTATCCTTTGTTACCCTTTTGAGCTTTATTTGTTTTCTTTCATACCCTTTTTTTTGAATCAGTGGAAAATTTAGAAGCGCAAGCGTGAAAGATAAGTAAAGGGAAGAGAAAAGGAAAGAATGAGAAGAATAAATAAGAAAGAAAAAGGAATAAAAAGAAAGAAAAGAAAAGAAAAGAAAAATAAAAAGAGAAGAAAAGAAAACTAAAAAAACAACAAAAGAGAAAAGAAGAAAGAAAGGAAAAGAAGAGAGAGAGAGGAAGAAAACAGAAAAGAGAAATCACAATAAAAAGGTAATTTTTATGTCCTGAACTACGTTCGACCTGATTCCTTTTAAGGATACGTAGGCAGCCTCACGGTTCGGTCCCATCAAAATCCAAAGGTCCCCAAGAGAGAAACTGGGGCAGAAGTTGTGGTTGTTGTAAGAAATCTAATTCGAAAAGTTGTAATTTTGAACCCATTTGAGTTATTTTGAGCCTTTGATACCCTTTTTTCTAACCCCGTCCAAAAGCCCACGTTACGGTCCAAAGAAAGAATTTCTAATCAATCGTCAAAGGATACCAAGTAAGGCAAGTAAAGATGATTCCTATCAGGGGAAACACTCTGGTCCAAACAAGGAAAATAAAAATAAGAGAGTCATAATTGTGAAAACCCTCGCGGGCACCGTTAGGCGAAGAGAGTTGAGAAAAAATTAAAATGAGATATTTTTATTTGTGAAAACCCTCAGGGGCACCGTAAGGTGATGAGAGTTGAGAGAAATGAAAAATGAGAGCGTCTTATTGGTGAAAACCTTTCATGGGCACCATAAGGCGAAAGCAAGTCGAGAGATAAACGAATGAAAGAGGCCTGTTGGTAAAAACTTGTTCAGGGCGCCTCAGTATGAGCAAGGTCAGGGTTTGATTGAAGAAATCGGGTCACAGAAATCAGGGGCAACAAAGCATGGCAATTGAGAGTCGATTGGTTGGATAGACTGGGATGACTAAGCTGAAGTGCATGTCATGTATATTGGTACCAGTTGTTCCACACAGATAAGTCTCTTTTCTTTCTCCCTTTTAGCAGTCATCCATTTTTGGGTTCTTCTTATCCTAAAACAACTCAAACTCATTGCATTTTATTTTCTTTTGGGTTTCCATTTCTCTGAGATGTTTCAAGGTCAATTTTGTTTGAGCAAGTAAGAAAGAATTTCAAAGCTTACTACCAATTTTCAAATTAAAAAGCACAGTGTGGCCAGAACATATCAAAGACAGCATGATGTAAAGCACTATATAAAGAATCACCAAAAGCTTCATCAGTGGAATGATTCGGTAACTTCAGAAGAGATGCAAAGATTCATATAAAGGGGTCAGGAATGTGATACAATGGTTTGGGTACAAAATACTCGGTTCATCCAAGTCCATAGGGTTCGAAGGTCAGCCAAAAAATCAGGTGGTTCATGGACAATTCGAAAAAGCTAGCCACAACGGAGCATGACAGTAGAGAGGCCATTTCAGCAAGAATGCTGCAAACTAACCACCACGTTTTAAACTGACAAGATTTTTCTTTGATTGAAACAGGGGCATAAAGTTCTGATTGTTTCAAGGAAACCCTCCGTAGGTGAAAGGCAAGCACCAAGCAGGTATGAACGTAAAATTTCAGGACTCTCTTGGAAAATAGGACCTAGTTTAAAATTCAAAACAATCATGAGTAGTATAATCTAACATAAATATACCCCAAAATTTTGCATGGTTGAAGTAGAATTTAGATAGGAATCTTCAGGACCCTCCTGGAAAAAGGGACCAAGTTTTAAAAATAAATGAGCAGCAAAACATAGCGTAAGTGTACCCCAAAGGAATAGTACTTGGTCTCAAAGATCGCATGTTTTAATATAGGACTCAGGCGGAAGTTATCAGGACTCTCTTGAATAATGATACTTAGCTTTAGGATTTTCATCAGATAACGATATTTAGCGTAAGTTATGCTGTAGGACAGTATAATTCAACCATAAGAAATTGTTACTCTTAGGGTAAAATTTGACTTTGGTTTGCCAGGGCCCTCCTGGATAATGGGACGTAGCTCTAAGGACGGTTTAGATAGCAGGATGTGGTGAAAGTGGTAACTTTGGAAGATATTGTTTAGTGTTAAAATCGCCATTAGTTGAGAGTTTCCAGAGTCCTCCTGGATTAATGGAACGTAGCTTTAAGTATTGTTTAGATAACAAATGTAGTGAAAGCTGTACCGTTAAAAGATATAGTTTAGGGATAAAATTGTCGTTAGTTAATAGTTGTCAGGACCCTCCTAGATAATGGGACGTAGCATTGATATTTTCTTAGATAACTATATATAGTGGAAGTAATACCTCCAAAAGATATAACTTAGATTTAAAATTGTCATTTAATTAAGAGTTGACAGGACCCTCCTAGATAATGGGCAGTAGCTCTAAGACCCTCTTAGATAACCAGACCTAGTAGAAGTCATACTTTTAGAAAACATAATTCAGATTTTAAAACTTTCATTCAAATAAGAGTTATCAGGACCCTCCTGGATAATGGGATCCAACTTTCAAACTCTTAGAATATTTTGCAACATGATTCAGTTTAGCACTCACATATGTACCCAGCTACCAAACTAGGGCAGGAAAATTTCTTTTGTTTTGTTTGCTTTGTTGTAATCAGGATTCAAAGGCAACAGTTTCAGGGAATATAGTTCAAGTTTTGGTAATTAGGCACCCGCCTGGAGAACAAGGGAAAACAATTCAAGCTTTTGGCAATCAGGCGCCCACCCGAAGAACAAGGGAATACAGATCTTGTTTTAGTAATCAGGAGTCCACCTGGAGAAAAAGGGAATATAGTTCAAGCTCATTTATCAGGAGACCACCTAGAGAACAAGGGAATACAGTTCAAGTTTTGGTAATCAGGAGCCTACTTAGAGAACAAGGGAACACATTTCAAGTTTTAGCAATCAGGAGCCCGCCTGGAGAACAAGGGAATACAGTTCAAGTTTTGGTAATCAGGAGCCCGCCTGGAGAACAAGGGAATACGGTTCAAGTTCAGCAGTCAGGAGCCCACCTAGAGAACAAGGGAATACAGTCCAAGTTTTGGTAATAAGGAGCCCACTTGGAGAACAAGGAAGCACACTTCAAGTTTCAGAAATCAGGAGCCCACCTGGAGAACAAGGGAACACATTTCAAGTTTCAACAATCAGGAGCCCACCTAGAGAACAAGGGAATACAGTTCAAGTTTTGGTAATCAGGAACCCACTTGGAGAACAAAGGAATACAATTCAAGTTTAGCAATCGGGCGCCCACCTATAGAGCAAGGTAATACAATTCAAGTTTCTGCAATCAGGGGCCCGCCTAGAGAACAAGAGAATACATTTTTCGCAATCGGGAGCCCACTTGGAGAACATGAGAATACAGCTCAAGGTTTGGTAATCAGGAACCCACCTGGAGAACAAGGAATACAATTCAATTTTAGCAATCAGGCGCCCACCTGGAGAGCAAGGGAATAAAATTCAAGTTTCAGCAATCAGGGGCCCGCCGGGAGAACAAGGAGATACAGTTCAAGTTTCAGTAATCAGGAGCCCACCTGGAGAACAAGGGAATACAGTTCAAGTTTGGTAATCAGGAGCCCGCTTGGAGAACAAGGGAATATGGTTCAAGTTCAGCAATCAGGAGCCCACCTAGAGAACAAGGGAATACATTCCAAGTTTTGGTAATAAGGAGCCTACTTGGAGAACAAGGGAGCACACTTCAAGTTTCAGCAATCAGGAGCCCACCTGGAGAACAAGGGAACACATTTCAAGTTTCAACAATCAGGAGCCCACCTAGAGAACAAGGGAATACAGTGCAAGTTTTGGTAATCAGGAACCCACTTGGAGAACAAAGGAATAGAATTCAAGTTTAGCGATCAGGCGCCCACCTATAGAGCAAGGTAATACAATTCAAGTTTCTCCAATCAGGGGCCCGTCTAGAGAACAAGAGAACACATTTTTTGCAATTGGGAGCCCGGTTGGAGAACATGAGAATACAGTTCAAGTTTTGGTAATCAGGAACCCACCTGGAGAACAAAGAATACAATTCAAGTTTAGCAATCAGGCGCCCACCTGGAGAGCAAGGGAATAAAATTCAAGTTTCAGCAATCAGGGGCCCGTCGGGAGAACAAGGAGATACAGTTCAAGTTTCACTAATCAGGAGCCCTTCTGGAGAACAAGGGAATACAGTTCATTTTTTGGTAATCAGGAGCCCACCTGGAAAACAAGTGAAGATAATTCGGGTTCGGTATTCAGGCATCCACCTGGAGAAAGGGAAACATCTCAGATTATAGTTCAAGTCGGCAAAAAGGAATTTCACAGGAAGAATACAAGTCAACGAGGCAACAAGGATCAAAAACAAGTTTGAAGACATAGATAGGATCTTTTGTAGTCCGTAGATCATAGTCTAGTCTAGTTTTTTTTAAATTTTACATGGTGTAATAAGGGGGTTCAATAAGCAATAGCAACAACAATGAAATCACAGCTTCATGGTAGTCCCAACTACCAAACATTCCTAAACTATACTAATCTGATTCCTTTTTAGCTAAGGATATGTAGGCAACCTCCGAAGCAGGGTGCGGTCAAACATTTCAAAACTGCTTCTCACGGAGTATTCAAACGGGCAAAAAGCGCTCGTATCCGCTCACTTATCTTTGTACGAAAACTCTTTGCGTTTTCGAGCAAAGAGGGACATCTGTGAGCACGTGACTTTTTTCCCTATATGAATTACTCCCATAATTTAAAAAAAATTGATTTCTTTTTATTATTTGCAATTTGTGAATTTTCGTGGTATTTTCTGTTAATTGTTTACATTTTGTTTGTGCACTTTAATTAAATAAAAATATAATAATGTGCATTTACGTTTATGATCTAATTTAGCAGTGCATGATTAATTTAATAATTATTTATTTTACAAAAAAAAGGAAAATCACACAAAAATGATTTATTTTCACACTTTAATTTTAGTTGGAAATTTTGGTAGCATTTATTATAATTTGGTTTTAATTAGGTGTAGTAAGAATTGGATATATTAAATTAGGATAGTTTTGGGTTTGTTTTATTTTATTTTAATTTAAAAAGAATTTTGAAAAGTTTGAAAAATAAAAAAAGAGAAAAGAAGAGAAAATGAAAGAATTGGGTTTTTATATAGGATGACCAAATTGGGCCAACATATATCTAATGGCCATTTATAATTGACCCACACCCGTCCCAATATCCGGTCCGTGACCCTCCCCCTTCAAAACAACACCGTTTGGTCTTACTTTAATCCATACAATAGGATCCCATCAACCCAACGGTTCTAAACTAATGGATACTGAATATATAAGTGTACTAACGACTCCCCCATCCCCCTCTCAATCTCCTCGCCTCCAAACCCTTCCCCTGCAATGCCACCGCCAGTCGCCGCTGGAAATCACCCCATGACAGCGGCAAGTCTCTGATGTCTACCAAAGTTACACCAAAGCTTCATCTCCTCTTCTTCATACCTACACCACCATCTGCGCTCCTCGAATCCCACTGGAACTCGTCAAAACCTCCAAACCCTGGGGAGCCGCCCTTGAATCATCCGCCGCAGCCGTCGACATGGACCCCAAACCCCACAAAAATAATACCCGGTAAATGCCATAACCCCCTCACCACGAATCTCCATCGCATTTCCTTTAGACACTCCAGGAATTGCTCAAATATTGAATCAAGGAACTGAACCCCAATTCTAAATTCAAAGTCAGCAGACCTTTTGAATTTCCTAGGCTATAATGACCTTTGCTTGTGTGTTTTCACATGAAAACATACGGGTTAAGGCCGTTCTTGTCGAGAAATCGAAGGGGTTCTTCAACTTTGTTCAAGTCGTCTTGAGCCACTGCATGTATTTTCCTCTTTCTTATTCCTTTTATTTACCTTCATTTCAATTTTGTTCCATTCTGTGTCATTTATTTTTTATTTTTTCGTTTGGACCCTTTTTCTTTTCCCAGTTTTAGAACCTTTCATTATCTTGCATGTTATGTTTTCCATTCTTTAACTAGGGGCAATAATCTGTTAGTAGTTTAGTTTCAGCTTTTTAAGTGTTTGTTAATGATGGACTTCATGAAAATTTTTTGCTCGAATTGCTTCTATTTCTTCTTGCTTTCATTTTTAATCCAGAAGTTTGGGTTGATTGCTTTTGGGCTCGAGGTGTATACCTTTAAGTCCAGTCTTTGGCTTGTTCCTAAGGGATTCTACCCAAGGTCAGTTTGACCCATATCCCGTTCAGTATAATGAAACATACAAGGGTAATTAAGAGTAGTTTAGGTAATGGGCTAAGGGAATCTAAGGGTAACTGATTTAGAAGCTTCTAGTAGGGTCTTTTGTTAAATTTTAAACTATTGCTAGGTAAGAAGGTCAAAACCTGAGGGATTGCCAAATAAAAACAAATGTAAAAAGGACTAAAATACAAAGTTGAAAGCTGCTAGTTACCCTAGTTTCTTGACTATAAAGGTATTGTGACCTTAAGCTAAAAGGAGAAGAGAAAAAACCAAAAAAAAATACAGGAAATTGAAACAACAAAAATTCTGATAGTAGTCTTACTGTTCCATTGGAATTTGAGTGATTCATTTCATTTCAGAAAAACAATTCTGAAAAGGAAATGGTTGAAATGGTCTGATTTTGACTCTGGGCATCAAAAGTTTGGTTTAAATTTTGCTGGGTATTCAGTGTATTTCTGTTGATTCAACATTGGATTCAAAGTTATTTTTCGGTTGATTCCACTTCTTTTGCTATCTCCATTGCGGAATCCTCAGTTTTTCTGTTTTGATTTGAAATCCAGGTATTTCTTTCATCTCATGAGTGAGCATTGAAGTTATGGCTAAGCCATGATGTAGTTTTGAACGTCAAGGAATTTTATCATTGTTGGCATTCTCATACTTACTAGTTATGTAATTTTACTTTTATTCATTGCTTTGTTGCTCAATAGCAGTTGTTTATATCATTTACTTTGATTAAGTATTAGATCCGAGTTTTCTTGGGCACAATGGTCTCCGGGATTTGTTTTTCAACTTTTAAATGGTGTTGTTTAAGGTTGTCCAGCTTGTTATATGGTGGACCTAGAATAGGATTTATGTGTATTCAAGTTTCTACTGAGCCACAGGCCTGGAAGTAGCCTCTCCTGGTTTTCAGATTGGTTGAGGGCTCAGCTAGTAGAGCTCTTCCTCTATTCCCTTTTTGCTTTCTTCCACGAACTTTAGTATTGGTTGGGAAACATAAGTTCTACTAGTAATTGAATTTGCTAGCTTCATCCAAGTTTCCTTTAAAGGCTAGAGGGTTGTTACGTTTAATGGCATCTACTTTGCATTATCAGTTTAACTGGTGTAAATATGGGAACACTTGTATCGTTGAACATGTATACTTGTTTAACATTGGAGCTTGGTTCATTTTGATAGGTCAAAGTTCATATCATAAGCTAGAATAAAAAGTGTGCGGATTATTGTGATTTTAAATTTAAACTGAGGGAGTTTTCATGCTTGTTTCTTATGTTATTTCATATAATTCCACATGTTGTTCACATAGATTAAGCTAAGGACTTAAATAAATTAAGAATCATATGGGGTTTGTGAAGTTAATTAATAGATTGATGTCAAGTATGATGTACTAGTGAACGTTCAATTTAGGGTTAGTTGATCAAATCACTTGTCTTTTGCCCCATGTTAGAGTAAGTGCAAACATGGGATTCGAATGGCAGTTTGTGCGTATGTTCTGCGTTCAGGTCCAAACGGAGTTGGCTCTATCTCAATTTTTGCAGTTGTTACCCATGTCTTTCCTTCAAGGGGATTCAATCCTGAACTCCTTTTTTAGCTGTTTATTCAAAGTGGGCTGGGCCCAAATATGGAGCCTGGTTAAAAGGAATTGGACTTTGTTTATTAATTCGTTTTGAATTTGAGCTTCAACATAAAGTACCTCTTGAGTTCTTTTATGGCCTTATCTTTATTTAAGATAGACTAACCCAAAAGTAAGTTGGGGGTGTGCCATCCATAATTAAATCACTTACGGCCCTCATTTAATTAATCTTAACACTTTAGAAATCTAAGCGAGCCATTAGACAACACCAGTAGTTTATGGCACTCCAAGATTTAGTTTGCATACTCTAGTTTGAAATACCTTTGAAAATAAATCAAGGTGTGTCGCGCTAAATAAAGCTTCAAATGCGTGACCCTCATTTAGTTATATATTTTGAAATCCCAGAATTCGAGGTATGCCATTTAGAAAATTTTCATGGCCCTCACAAAGTTAAAAATGTGTAGATGCTTTAGGCGTACTTTAATAACCTTACCTTCCTAAACTCGGGTGCGCATTTCATGTGACCCAAATCATAATCCTTATAACGTTGAATGAAATGTGTTTCGCTTTGCGGGTGCATTTCATGTGGTGCGATCCAAAGATATATTTTAGACGACGTTAAATCTTCTTTAAAATAATAAATAAAAGCAGTTAAAAGCAAAAAATATACATAGGTTCAAAATATTCTTAAAAATCACATAATTATGCCTATTATTGCAGTTGAGCGATCGTGATAGAACCACAGAACTCGGGAGTGCCTAATACCTTCTTCCGAGTTAACAGAATTCCTTACCCGAATTTTTAATTCGCGGACTGTAATACAGAGTCAATCCTTTCCTCGACTCGGGATTTGAACTGGTGACTTAGGACATCATAAACTATCACAAGTGGCAACTATGAATTTTAAATAAAAATAATCTCGTTTCAATTGTCACTTAAATTAAAAAAAAACTCCCTTCTATGTTCCTTCCAGGGTGTAATACAAAAAAAGAGGTGTGACACCTTTCTTAAAAAAAAAACCTTTTTTAAGCTTAATTTGTTAAATCACAAGACCCGAATCACATAAGAAGCTGCATTACGATATTTCTAGAGGTATGTTGGATCGGTAAGCTAGTTCATATGCCTAGATGGTTGTCAAGTTTAACATGTTAAACCACTACACGAATTAACTATTTTTACATATGTGAAAAATATCTGCCGTTAGTAATGTAAATTATGTAGTACAGTAGGTCAAGCCTTTAGTTATAGATTACTTGCTATGACTTAATGTGTTCCCCCTATGATTCAGTATTATTACACTGCAAGCAGAGGTTTCCAAATATTTATTGTGCAATCACAATTGGTCTCTTCCCCCCCCCCCCCCCCCCCCCTCTTCTGTGCACACTTTAGAGTAATTGAGTTTCCTTTTACTCTCAATAGTGCCTAAAATTATTGCAGACTGCGTTGCACTATAAATATGTAGGTTGGCCGGGAGCACAAGCGAGGAGGAGCGGAGAGCGAACAGGTTGGTCTACAGGGAAGCGAGAAGAGAAGCTAAGATGGCAGTCACGGAGGCTAAAAACACGGCGTTCGGTCGCATGTATGAGGAACTAGGGGAGAGAGGTGGGGATAAGAAGTTATTCCGGTTGGCTAAAGCAAGGGAGAGGAAGGCACGTGATCTAGACCAAGTCAGGTGTATCAAGTACGAGGATGGTAGAGTTCTGACGGGGGAATCGCAAATCAAGCAGAGGTGGCAGGCGTACTTTCGGGACCTTCTTAACAAGGAGGGGGATCGGAGTATAGAGCTAGGGGAGTTGGAGCATCCAGAGCGCCATAGAGACCTTGGGTACTGCAGGCGCATTAGGGTAGAGGAAGTCTTAGGGGCGTTGTGTAGGATGAGCAGGGGTCGAGCGACCGGGCCTGACGAGATCCCGGTGGAGTTCTGGAAGTGCATGGGTAAAGCTGGAGGGGAGTGGCTCACTTGGCTGTTCGATGCGATCTTCAGGACTAAAAGGATGCCGGATGAGTGGAGGTGGAGTACAGTGGTGCCCCTGTACAAGAACAAAGGGGACATCCAGTGCTGCAACAATTACAGGGGCATCAAATTAATAAGCCACACGATGAAGGTTTGGGAGAGGGTGATTGAGGCGCGGGTGAAGGAGGCGGCAACTATATCGGGGAACCAGTTCGGTTTCATGCCGGGACGCTCCACCACAGAGGCGATTCACCTTGTCAGGCGGATGGCGGAACAATTCAGGGATAAGAAGAAGGACCTTCACATGGTGCTTATCGACTTGGAAAAGGCGTATGACAAGGTCCTGAGGGAGGTGTTATGGAGGTGCTTGGAGGCGAAGAGTGTGCCAGAAGCCTATATCAGAGTAATCAAGGACATGTACAATGGAGCTAAGACTAGGGTTAGGACGGTGGGGGGCGAATCAGACCAGTTTCCTGTGGTAATGGGGCTCCATCAAGGATCGGCGCTGAGCCCCTTGTTGTTCTCCTTAGTGATGGATGCTCTAACCCGACATATCCAAGGGGATGTGCCTTGGTGCATGCTCTTTGCTGATGATATAATATTGATAGACGAGACGAGGGCCGGTGTTAGTGAAAGGTTAGAGATTTGGAGACTAAGGGTTTCAAAATAAGCAGATCTAAGACAGAATATCTGGAGTGCAAGTTGGGTGACGAGCCGAGTGGGGTAGGCAGGGATGTGATGCTTGGTTCCAGACCATCGCCAAGAGGGACAGAGTGAGATACCTTGGGTCTGTGATCAGGGGGACGGAGAGATTGACAGGGACGTCACCCATCGGTTAGGAGCGGGGTGGTCGAAGTGGAGGCTCGCTTCAGGGGTCCTGTGTGACAAAAAAATTCCACATAAACTCAAGGGGAAATTCTACAGAGCCGTGGTTAGACCTGCGATGTTGTATGGGGCGGAGTGCTGGCCCGTGAAGAACTCGCATGTTCAGAGAATGAAGGTTGCGGAGATGAGAATGCTTAGGTGGATGTGTGGGCACACCAGGCTGGATAAGATCAAGAATGAAGTTATTCGACAGAAGGTAGGGGTGGCCCCCGTGGACGAGAAGATGCGGGAAGCGAGACTGAGGTGGTTCGGGCATGTTCGGAGGAGGGGCCCCGACGCCCCGGTGAGGAGCTGCGAGCGGCTGGAGATTGTTGGTGGTCGGCGAGGGAGAGGGAGACCTAAGAAGCATTGGGGAGAGGTGATTAGGCAGGACATGACCAGTATGCAGTTTACCGAGGACATGATCCTTGATAGGGGAGACTGGAGGTCTAGAATCAGGATTGTAGGCTAGGGGCTCATAGGTGATTAGGTGATTAGTGTTTTAGTATGGTAGTTACTGCTTGTTAGTATTGCATGCGACTGTATTTATGTCTTTATGTTGCTTATGTTTTCATAATTATTTACGTTATTTTTGCGGGAGTACTTATGCTTTATTATTTTGTTTTATTTTGCTTTGTCTTGCTTGTGTTTCTAATTTTACCTTTGTTTCTCTATGCAGCTTTTTCCTTTATCCTATTCGCCGAGGGTCGATTGGAAACAGCCTCTCTGCCCTTTCGGGCAGGGGTAAGGCTCGTCTACATATTACCCTCCCCAGACCCCACCTGGTGGGAATACACTGGATAGTTGTTGTTGTTGTTGTTTTGAAATGTATTACTTATCTAGTAGGTGGTTACCTGAGACTTTTGTCACCATAATGGCATCCAACTAGGTGGTTTTATCGTTGCCTAATGGTAATTGGATTAAGCTAGGTGGTTTTGCAGTTGCCGATCATTAAGAAGTGCACTTTGTCCTGTATTTTTGCATCAACATGTTATAATAATGACAGAATTCAATTAGGAGTTTTTGCTACTGTTGATTATGAAGAAAAGTTTACTTTATGTACTATTTTTGTAGGAAAAATTTTCTTTTTCTAAATTGATCCTAGCATAGAGATTCAAATACCAGTAAATATTTCTATTATTTTTCTTATTAAAAATAGGAAACAAGTCTCTCACGCCATATGTAATATCCTAGCCCGAGATTACCTTCACAAAAAGGAAGCAAAGGATGCTTGCCGGTGATGGCTTGTGGGATATTTTATCAAACGAAATGACGTGAGGTGGCTAGTGAGGAAGATCCAACCGATTCAATCCTTTGGTAGAAGGTGATAGCGGAGGAACTATATATTCTGACTTAATTCTGATACTTAAAGACAATGATCAATACTTGAATTTATTTTAATTTGGTTTTTCTCTTCTATTTCCATTAGCAAGTGATCTTTTGGGTGATTAATGGTATGATAAATAAAGTTCATAGTATAACCTTATATTTTGGAGTAGTCGAGCTAAGACTTACTAGTTTCCAAACAAAAATTTAAAGGCACATATCACATATCATATTTGAATAACAAAATGATAAGAGACACTAAATTTTGTTCAGGTAATAGTGTAGTATACAACAACAACTACCCAGTATACTCCCACCAGGTGAGGTCTGGGTAATGGTGTAGTATAATGATGTTAAACAATTATGGCAGCTAGAAATGCCACTATTGACCTAACTTCTTGGGGTAGAAATGAAATAGTTTTAGAGAATGGGGATATAGATAGAGCAAATAAAAATGGGGCAATGTAACTATCATCTATTTGAGGAATCATACTTATTTATCATGGTATAGAAATAAGAAAAATCAGGATTAACATCTAGGGTCTTATTACATAATTCTGCATGAAGTGCACGACAAAAAATTGCTTATCCGTTCATTGAATACCACAGATAAAACAACAAAATAGAAACAGAGTTGAGTAGTTGTAGATGATGTACATCTTGTCAAAGTGTTATTTGTTTGTATACTGGGTAGTTGTTGTTGTTGTTGTTGCATAAGACGATAAATTACAAATAAAATTAAGCAAGTTGGTTGTATGTCATAGAAGTTGTCGTTTGCGCATCAAAGTAGATGAGTGATTTATCATTAGGGTTAGAGAAGGTCAAACACGGTTTGCTTAATGATAGCTCAAGAAAGCAATTTATGTTGCTAGAAATGGATTGATGCAACATATTAATAAGGTAAAAGGTCTAAATTTATCCTTGTATTGTGATAAATAATTTATAGTTATCTTCCGTTATACTTCTTATCCATAGGATATACTTCTTGTCCAAATTTAACCTTGCCATTAACAAAGTAAATAAAATCACACCTAACCCTAACGGATATTCACTGTGGCACATGGGACCACTCACTTAAAGTGACAGGTAAGTTATTCAATTATTTTTGCTTTTATTTTGGATAGTGTAATTATGGCTGCCACTGTCGCTACTTTCACCATCACTACAGTAGCTACCATTGCAAACGACGCTACTGCCATCGTACTTAGCTGTCATTGCCACAAACTCTATTGCTACCGCCGCTACTTTTGCTGCAAGTCGTTAATCAGCTCTTCAGGCTTGCTTATCTTTTCCACTTAATTTGTTCGGCGAATTTCAATTCTTTCCTTCTGATCTTGCGTGAATGTAGTAGAATTGAGAAGAGAGTAGTAACCGGTTTGGGAAAGTTCTGTACAAAGTGAGAGAGAGAGAATGCTCTTTCTGCTTTTGTGTAGAACCAATTAAAAAATAATTGATTTACTGACGTGGTAATTTAAATGAATGGTCCCATGTGCCACATTGGATATTTGTTAGGGTTAGGGGTGATTTTGTTTACTTTGTTAATAGTAAGGTAAAATTTGGACTAGAAGCATAACGCAAGACAAATATAAATTATTTATTATAGTAAAAGGGTAAATTTGGACCTTTTTCCTATTAATTAAGTGCTTGTTAATGTCGAATCTTTGACATAACTGTGTTACTAGAGGGACTATCATTAATGTCAAACATAATTCTTTAGTCTACTTACCAACACATGATCATTTTTGTTAAGATAATTATAATATATAAAAATGTAGCTACCATATCAGAAAAACTTGTAAATAAATAAAGGAAAAATAGCTATTGTTGCCCCTGTACTATTGGCATTTAAGTATGTTTCTCCTTCGTTATACTATACGTTTAATCCCCACCCTACTATTAATAAAGTAAGCAAAAATACCCCTAATTCTAACGTTTCATCGATGTGGCATCTGACATGCTCTCTTTTTTTCCAAGTCAGCTGCCAAGCCAGACTTCTACTAATCTTTAATCCCAAACGCAATTACTAAATCAGATAATTCTTAAATTTACCTTGTGTTATTTTTTATTTTTAAGATAAAGAAATTTTTTTGGGCCCCACTTAATTTTAAACTTTTTAACTCTTTTTCTTTCTTCTCCTTTTCTCCTCTATTTCTGTCGTTATCATCTTCTCCATTGAATTCAAATTTCAACCAATCAACTTTAATTTTTATAGCAAATTCAGATTCTTTTATTTTTATCATGTCTATAAAGGTGAGGAAAAAATGTGGGCATATCTTGTTTAATCATTATTTTTCGTTGTGAAGCTAAATTGGCAAAGAATCTGAAAGAAAAAAGAATTAAGTTTACTTAGATATTGAGTTCCTCAGCGTTTTCACTATGCCGACTTCGAAATCTGAGCTCCATAAAATATTTGGAGGTTTTCTGTGTGATTTGAAGCTGGAATTGAGGGGCTAAGTTGTTCCTAATGCTTGGTTGCTATTGGAAAACGAATCGGAGCAAGAAAAAACCATAATTATTGAGCACCTTTTAAGTATGAAGTAGATTTGAATTGAACTCCAATTTTTGTATTTGAAATCAATTGTGTGTTGTTAAGTAGGTATTGAGTAGAAGAACTTATTTTTGAAGTTTGAGAGCATTTGGACTGATTTGGTTCGGATTGAATCGACTTGTGGAGCTGAAAATTGAGGAGTAGTGAGGGATCTGTAATGAAATTTGCCCAGTTAGCGTTGGAGAAGCAGAAGAACTGACGTTGAAAAAAGAAGAAAGAGAAAAGAAAAAGAAAAAAAGAAAAAGAAATTAAAATAATTTTTTGGATAGTAAATTTACAAAAATGCTGACATGTATTATTACGTGGCAATTTATTTGAGGGTCTTGAGTGTCGCAGTGTCAAAATATTAAGATTAGGGGAATTTTTTGTCAACAATAGGGTAGGAATTGAACATATAATATAACGAGGGAGAAACCTGCTTAAATACCAATAGTACATAGGCAATAATGTCCTTTTTCTCATAAATAAAAATTGTTTAAAACAACAAAACAACTTACTCTTGTACAAATTCTGTCGTATTGATGTATTGTTTTTAAGATTAGTTATCATTTCCACCAATACTCGTTTCAAGGTTAGTTATCCTTCTACGTTCATGTTTTTTTAAGAAGAAATATGCTCATAGTGGTGGTCATGATTTTATGAAAATAGTGATTTCATTATTTCTGAAAACTATTTAAATGTGCTGGACGGTCTGGTGCCACAAGATATTGCTCACATGCTTTTTATATATCTAGACTTTTGTAACACTAGTGTGACAATGGAGCATAAATATATTGCGGTCTTTAGTTTTTTAATTATATTTTATTCTTCTATTGTTTACGATTATATTTGCATAAGCGTGTTTTATAGGTGTGATTTTTTGTAATGTGATAGTGTAACAAGAAGTATTATACTCGATGAAATTGTCTCTTTGTGGATACTAATATTGAATTATTTTACTTCTAATGAAAAGGCATGGTTGATACTTCATAATGTACTTTTCTTTAATAGAAAAAACTTTTTTGAGCGTAATGTGTTAAATCATAAGACTTGAATAACATAAGAAGCCGCAGTACAATATTTTTAGAGGTATGTTGGATCTGTAAGCTAGTCCATATGTGTAGACGGTTTTCAAGTTAACATGTTAAACCGATACATGAATTAACTATTTTTGAATGTGTGAAAAATCTCTGCCGTTAGTAATGTATACTATATATTACAGTAGGTCAAGCCATTACTTATACATTACTTGCTATGACTTAATATAACGATTCGGCTGATTGTTTTGTGGTTTAGAACCCCGTTTTCTTAAATAAAATTTTTTACACTTGCTTTAGCTAATTTATGACTTGCGGGGACGGTCAGTTTGGAAGTTGAAAGAGTTTTGAGTAAGAATATGTCCACTTGCTTCTTTAAGATTTTCTAAAAGGGCCAAGTTTGACTTTGGTCAACTTTCTTGGAAAACATATCCGGATTCGTAATTTGACGGTCCCGGAGGGTCCGTGGAAAAATAAGGGACCTGGGCGTATGTCTGGAGTCGGATTTCGGGGTCCCTAACTCGAGTGAAATTGTTAAACTTAAGTTTTAAAGATTTAAAGAAACTAAGTATTCATTGATCCTAGGTATCGGGCTCGGATTTCGGTTCCGAAACTTAGTACAGGTCCGAAATATCAGTTAAGACTTAACCGTAAAATTTGTTATCAATCCGAGTTGTTTAAGGGCATTTTGACCGTTAGAAGAAAATTAAGAACTTGAAATTCAATAGATTGATGAACTTGGAGTTCAATATATTGATTTATTTGGTTTTAGGACGTGATTCCTAGATTTAACGTTGTTTTGAGTGATCCGAGGTTCGAGTAGGTCCACCTCGTGATATCAAACTTGTTGGTATGTTTGGGTGGAGCACGAGAGCCCCGGGCGTCAAACGAGCGAGGCTCAAGTGAAGTAAAAGTTGAAGAAAAGGCTGAAGTTGCTGCTTCTGTCATAATCGTATCTGCGGTTCTTTGACCGTAGAAGAGGGACCACAGATGCGGTCAATTGTTGCAGAAGCGAAAGGGTCAGGCCATGGGGAAATTGCAGAAGCGGCCCAAGGACCGCAAAAGAGGTTCAGCTAAAGCGATTCCCATACCGCACACGTGGTCCAGCCCATTTTCCCCCAGTTCCACAGAAGCACTCTTATTTCGCAGATGCGGGACCGCAGATGCTATCCCTTTAGGTGCAGAAGCGGAAATCAGTGCCAGTAGGCTTCATTTAATTCGAGCTCAGCTCATTTATTTCACACTTTTTACTACACATAGGCGATTTGGGGGCTTCCAAAGAGAGAGTTTCGTCATAGCTTCACAAGGTAAGTAATCTCCATCCTCCCTATTCTAAATACATGTATTTTAGGTAGATTAAATGCTAAAACTAAGTAAAAATCAAGGGTTATAGCTAGATCTAGGGTTTTAATAAAACTAGGATTTAATCATGTAACTATGAAATGAACTAGAAATCACATATTAGTAATCCTTAACAACTTCCTTCGAAAAATCTCGGAATCAAGTCACGTGTGCCCGGGGTCGGAATTAAGTAAACTTGTGGGAATGGTTGGGAAATCACTTAAATAGTTAGAGTTCAACCTTATAAGCCTTTATTGACTAGTTCTTACTTTATTTAATTAGTTTGTGCTCGTTCGGCTATGAATTGAGGCTTTGAGCTTGTTCTTGATATTGGAAGCGCGCTTTGGAGTGAGGCGAGTCTCCTTTCTACCCTTGTAAGAGGGAATTGTCCTCATAGGATTCATAAATGAGTGATTGCTGCTAAATGAGGGGGGGAGGGGGGCTACGTACGTACTAGGTGACGAGAGTCCGTGCGTAGTTACTATAATGCTAATTGCTTGGGTAGTCTAGGATCCACATCATGCCTAATTTGGAAATATCTCTTATTTTAATTGTCGATATGATCATTTATGATTTGCTAGAGGCTTGAGAAAATAAAAAGTGAACATATGAACTTGTTGAATCTTGATAGGAGTTTCCTTGTATATAAATGAGCCTTTGTGTGCATTCTTGATGTTTTCCTGATAATTTTGGATCGGGCCGACCGCCTCGGTGAGAATAGATGCTTCTATGGTTCGGGTCGTTCGACCCTCGGCAGTGCACAATTTATTTTCTGTTGGAGCGGGTCGTCGACCCTGGCATGATTTCGCATGATATATATGCTTAAGCTTAGACATGACATGGTTACTTGTTAAGTATGTAAAAAAGGAAAATGGTAATTGAATTAGGGTAAGAACATGAATATGACTTTTCATTTATACTTGTTGTTATTGGAAATCCTTCATGCTTTATATCTCACATTATTATTATATTATCTTGACCTTAGTAAGTATCAAGCCGACCTCTCGTCTCTACTTCTTTGAGATTAGACGTGATACTCACTGGGTATATGTTATTTGTGTACTCATGCTACGCTTATGTACTTAAATATACGGACTCTGAAGCAGGTGGAGCTGGACATTATTCCGGTGCGCGTCAGTGAGCACACCTGAGACTTCTATGGTGAGCTGCTTCAATTTCATGCCGATCCACAGCCGAAGAAGTCTTTCTTTGTACTTTTGTTTCTTTCTATCATGATTCAGACAGTAGGATAGTGTATTATTCTTTGGTATATATTCTACTAGTCGCCTGTAGCTTGTGACACCACATTTTAGCACACACATTAGTAGACATTCATTTTGGGTTGTTTTATCCTTTTTGATACATTATTGATCACTTCTGGCCTTAACTTTAAATTTGAAAATCTGTTATCCTTATTTTTGGTAAAAGTAAAATGAGAACTTAATTATATTTCCGCGTTGGCTGGCCTGACAATTGCATCGGGCGCCATCATGACCTGTTATGGAAAGTGGATCGTGACAATATGGTATCTGAGCACTAGGTTCGTGTAGGTCTCACAAGTTATGGGCAAACCTAATAGAGTCTTGTAGATCGGTATGGAGACGTATGTATATTGTATGGTATTAGGAAAGACTACTCTTTATTCATTTCCATCGTGCAGTTGTCAGTGTACTAAATTTCCCTATTCTATTCTCTCACAGATGGTGAGGACTCATACTGCCGACGTTCCAAACCCGGGAGGAGCTGCTCCCCTTGTTGCTAGAGGCCAAGGTAGAGTCCGGGGGAGGGCACCGGCCCGTGGTAGGGGATGAGGGCGTCCCAGAGTCGTTCCAGATGCACCAGCAGCAGCTCCTACGAGGGATCCCGCAGCTGAGCCTACTCCGGTGGAGTTCATGACAGTGCCGGGATTTCAGGAGGTCATGGGCCGCATGCTACAGTTCATGGACACTATGACTCAGATTGATTTATTTCCACCAGACCCAGCTACTTCACAGGCACGAACGGGAGCCCAGACCCCTACTGCCCAGGCTCCTGGTCATGCAGCTGCAGTATATCAGACTTTGGAAACACTACCCGCAGATGGGGCTCAGCCAGATGGTGCAATGGCACCCCAGCCCAGGCCAACTGTGGACTGTGATCCGCAGAAGTTATTGAACAGATGGACCAGGCTGCACCCTCCAGTCTTTGGGGGTGAGCGTCATGAGCATGCCCATGAATTCATTGACAGGTGCAGGGATGGACTGCACAATATGAGGATATTGGAGTCGCATGGAGTTGACTTCACTACTTTTCAGCTGGAGGGCAGGGCCCGTAGATGGTGGCAGTCTTATGCACTTAGCAGGCTAGCAGGTGCTCCTCCCCTCACCTGGGTTCATTTCACTCAGTTATTCCTTGATCCGTACATTCCACCCTCTGAGAGGGAAGAGCGCCTTCATCAGTTTGAGAATCTAGAGTATTGTTAGATGTCAGTGACCGATTATGAGGCGAGGTTCTCTGAGTTGTCTCGTCATGCACTTATGATACTTCCCACAGAGGCAGAGAGAGTACATAGATTCATTACGGGGTTACACCCCACTATCTGGTCAGGTATGGCCCGAGAGGTAGAGATGGGCACTAGGTATCAGCTAGTACTTGAGATTGCTTGCAGGATTGAGGGTTACCGTTGAGGGAGAGAGAGCAGATGCAGCAGGATAAGAGGGCTAGATTCTCCGGAGAGTTCAGAGGCACCCCAGCTAGGGGTAGAAGTCATTTTGGGAGGGGCCAACCCAGTAGGCCCCTAGTCTCTCAGCACCACCACCTGCTCGGGGTGCTCCAGCGCGCTCCTATTTCAGAACCATGCCAGAGAGATCTTATCGCCCGCCAGCTATCCAGGGTTCATCCAGTGGGTATTCAGGTCCTCCGGATTCTTCCAGTTCTTATTTCAGTGCTATGTCGGAAGGTTCATACCGCCCACCGGCTATTCAGGCTTCTTCTAGTGGATCTTCTGATTTTCAAAGTCAGCCATCCGGATAGCAGGTCACCGCACCACATTGTTTTGAGTGCGGAGACCCGGGTCACATAAGGGGATATTGCCGCAGGCTTAGGGGCAAGGAAGTACAGCAGGGGCCGCAGCCCATGACTCCAGCACCAGCGGCCCAACCACCTATAGGTAGAGGATAGACTGGTAGAGGCCGTCCCAAGGGTGGAGGCCAGATGGGGAGAGGTCAACCAGCTACTACTCCGTCAGGCGAAGGCCATACAGCCGGTGCTCCAGCTAGATTCTATGCCCTCCCGGCCAGGCCAGATGCATTGGCCTCAGATTCCGTCACCACAAGTATTATTTCAGTCACCAGTAGGGATGCATCAGTATTTTTTTATCCATGGTCTACTTATTCATATGTATCATCTCTGTTTGCTCGTTTCTTGGTTATTTCTCCTGAGCCTTTAGATGTTCCGGTTCATGTGTCCACTCTTTTGGGTGATTCTATGGTTGTGGATCGGATCTACCGGTCTTGTGTGGTTACTTTATGCGGTTACGAGACTAGAGAAGATCTTCTGTTGCTTGATATGATTGATTTTGAGGTCATCTTAGGCATGGATTGGCTATATCTATATCACACCATCCTTGATTGCCATGCCAAGACTGTTCCACTAGCAATGCCAGGATTCCCGAGATTAGAGTGGAAGGGTTCCATAGTTGATACACCTAGCAGGGTTATTTCTTTCCTGAAGGCTCAACGTATGGTTGAGAAAGGGTGCTTGGCTTATTTAGCTTATGTTCGAGACACCACCGCAGAGTCTCTAACGATTGATTTAGTGCCAGTAGTCTGAGAGTTCATCGATGTTTTTCCTTCTGATCTTCCTGGCATGCCTCCGGATCGTGATATTGATTTTTGTATTGATTTGGCTCCAGGCACTCAGCCTATATCTATCCCACTGTACCGTATGGCTCCTAAGGAGCTGAAGGAGCAGTTGGAGGAGTTGTTAGCAAAAGGGTTCGTTAGGCCCAGTGTATCGCCTTGGGGTGCACCAGTGCTATTTGTAAAGAAGAAGGATGGGACTATGCGGATGTGCATTGATTACTTCCACTTGAACAAAATCAAGAACAGGTATCGATTGCCCCATATTGATGATTTGTTTGACCAGCTGCAGGGTGCTAGGGTGTTCTCTAAGATTGACTTGAGGTCAGGGTATCATCAGCTGAAGATTCGGGACTCAGATGTTCCGAAGACTGCATTCAGGACTAGATATTGGCCATTATGAGTTTTTTGTGATGTTATTTGGCTTGACTAATGCTCCAGTGGCATTTATGGACTTGATGAATAGGGTGTTCAGGCCTTATGTTGATTCTTTTGTTATCGTCTTCATTGACGACATCTTGATATACTCACGTAGCTTGGGGGAGCACGAGCTGCAATTGAGAGTAGTGCTTCAGACCTTGCGAGAGCAGAAGCTTTATGCTAAGTTCTCCAAGTGTGAGTTTTGGCTGGAGTAAGTGGCATTTTTGGGGCATGTAGTGTCAGGAGAGGGTATTAAAGTGGATCCCAAGAATATTGAGGCAGCATAGAGTTGGCCACACCCTACTTTAATGACCGAGATCAGGATTTTCTTGGGTTAGCAGGTTACTACTGGCGATTTGTGCATGGATTTTCATCTATTGCATCACCTCTGACCAGATTGACCAAAAAGGGTGCTCCATTCTATTGGTCCGATGATTGTGAGGAGAGCTTCCAGAAGCTCAAGACGGCTTTGACTACGATACCAGTTCTTGTGTTGCCTTCCGGTTCAGGGATGTATACATATTGCGATGCTTCTCGGTTTGGCTTGGAATGTGTATTGATGCAAGAGGAGCGAGTTATTGCATATGCTTGACGTCAGCTAAAGGTTCATGAGAAGAATTACCATGTACATGATCTAGAGTTGGCATGCGATTGTTCATGCTCTTAAGATATGGAGGCATTATTTGTATTGAGTGTCATGTGAGGTTTATACCGACCATCACAGCTTGCAACATTTGTTCAAGTAGAGGGATCTTAATTTGAGGCAGCGCAGGTAAGAAGAAGTTAAAATTTTATTCATATCAATGGAAATTACATTGAGTTTAAAAAGGCCCTCCGTCAGGTAAACTTTTCCTACATACATTTCATTCATACTAACTATAACCTTGTCGGAAACAAAAGTACACTTAAAAAAGCCATTATTAACTAGAAGTCATATAGAGACTAAATTATGCCGCATTTTAGGAACATAAAGAACATATTTTAGAGTCATACTCTTTCCAGAAGTCATCTTCAAAGCTATCTTGCCCATTCTTTCAATTTTTACAGTAGCGAAATTTGCCATAAATACTATCTCATTGGGTCTAGCGGGAGCGTAAGAAGTAAACAACTCCTTCTTAGCACAAACACATCGAGTTTCTCCCGAATCAATCCACCATTCTCTGGGATTTCCGACTAGGTTGCATTCTGAAAGCATGACATATAAGTCGTGTATTTCATAATTCTTCTCCATCATATCTGCTTGACTTATCTTCTTGTCCTTCTTTGGTGCACGACATTCAGTGGCCTTGTGTCCAATCTTTCCACAGTTGTAGCAATTACCTTTGAACCTCTTCTTGCTTGAATAATTCTTTGGTCCAGACGGCTTCTTTCTTTTTTTACTCTTTAAGCTTCCTCAATAATATTTGCACCCATTATTGTTGAATTTACACGAGATTTATTCTCACTAGCATTGTTTTCCTCTTCAATCCGTAGACAAACAATAAGTTCTTCAAGCGTCATCTCCTTGTACTTATGTTTTAAGTAATTCTTAAAGTTCTTCTATAGCGTAGACAGCTTTTCAATAAAATGTAACAACTTGAAATGCTTCATTTATATCCATACCTTCAATCATAAATTTATAATTAGTACAATAATCAATATCTTGCATAAAAATATTGACTCGTTTTATACCTTCAGCAACGAGGCCATGAACAATAACTTGCAATTCTTGGACTTGCGTTATGATAGATTTAACGTCAACCATTTTGAAATCCAGAAATTTAGCAGCCACAAACTTCGTTAGTCCAGCATCTTCAGTCCCGTACTTCTTTTCAAGAGCGTTCCATAATTCTCTTGATGTTTTCATGATGCTATAAACATCGTACAAGCCATCTTCTAAGCAACTTAAAATATAGTTTTTGCATAAAAAGTCAAAAAACTTCTGTTCCTCAGTGACCATGAATCGTTCATTTCCAGGAGTTCTTCTCGCAGAACCGGAACGTCTTCGTTGATAAAGCGCTGTAAACTGAGTGTAGTTTGGTAGAAGAATATTTTCTGATGCCAATGCTTAAAGTTCACACTAGAAAACTTTTCGGATTTTTCTGCCGGTGCCATTGCCGATGCAGGAGTTGTGCGACTTGAAGACGCATTGGTTATTGCAACAGTAGTCCCAACAGAACCATTTTGCTGTTCCGCACTCATTGTCATCTTTCTGTAAAAGAAATTGACAAACACAATTAGTATCTCGGTGAGGTTTTTATATCTTCAAACCAAATACAAATAATCAAGTTTTTATATCTCAGATCCAGTAGAAAGTCACAAAGACTTTAATCTCAAACTGGAGTAGAAAATCTGAAGATTTTAATCTCCAAACGAGAGTAAAAAATCAATAACATTTTAGTCTCCCAAAGCAGAAAGTAAGATTGAATACATAAATAAAATATTAAATTCTTTAAGCTTGTTAGAACCCTGTATTTAAAATCAGTAAATGAACAAACGTTAGTTTAAAAAACGAAAACAGAAAATTCTGAGCTCACACGTTTCTTGTGTTTCCTTAAAGAATTTAATCCCCTCACAATGCCCACGGTTGCGGATTAATTCCTCCCAGGATAGAATGGAATAACTATTATGTGATAGCGACACTTCAAATCACATAATTTTGTCGAACTCAAATGGCGGAGTAAATCACACAAAATGCTTACGATTTTTAGTTTTGGAAAAAAATGCAGAATGCAGAAGTTTGAGGGGTGTGATTTCAGATTTTTCGGTGGTGGAAAATGAGGCTAAACCCCTCTATTTATTGCCAAATTTTGCACTATTTCTGAAAATGTTTATAACCTTCAGAACAGCCATGGGTGTTGAAACATGTGAAAAAATAGCGGGAAACAACTAACGAATTTAAAATAATTCGGAAAAGAAAACGGACCGGACCGGGTCGCGGGTCATGGGCTATTCCAGATTGAATTTTTGTTAATTAATTTAATTAATTAATTAATTGAAAAGAATTTTTTCCAAAAAAGATTAATCAATCATATATATGGTGCGATGCACCACTTCTTCTTAACTCTTTAAGAGCTAGAAAATGAACTAATATATATATATACACACACACACACAGATTTTCTTTCCTTCCAATGAGGGACAGAGTGCATCAGTAAAGTGAATTAATTCAAAATTTTACTCCCCGCTATTTCTTTTCCCACCATTTCCATTGACACATTCTTTTGTTATTAATAACAAAATCCAACAATTTATTTTTTCCCCACGTCGATTGCATCTATCAAGATTGATCGTGTATTTATGTCTTCACATTCACAAATATTCATTCAATTTTAACATATTTGTTATATCATTCATCTTACTTATTTCTCCTATTATTAGATCTAGATTTTATTGTACTTAACAAAGATGAACCTCATCATTATCATTAATTGTATTAATTAAAAAGATTTTAATATTGTTGGTCAAACACATAATAATACTAAAATTGAATTTTAGATATTGGTCTAAATATGCCCACTCTTCAAGTAAAAGAAATAGGAGGAGAAAAAAGAAGGACCATATTATTATTATCTATTAAAATAATCGGGTTTATTTTAAAGAAAAAACAATCGGTTTGAAGACGCACAACTTAAGTAACGGCATGCTCTTCCGCCACGTAAGGGTCCTTTCGCGCGCTCTTTGGGATAGTAGGACCCACCGACTCCATTTTCAACCGTAGCCGAACTCCCAAAATTGTGGACTCATTTTCCCTTTCCTCTTCTCGAACTTTTAGCCCTTTCCACTTCTCTATCTCTACTTCCAGCTTCAACACCAAGCTCATCATCCCAAATTTTCCATCCAGAAGATCCAATTTTTTGTGTATATACTACGAGAATTCGATGAGCTTTTCCTGTAGTAGTAGTTATTTTCACTTTCCTTCAACGTTTCAGACAAATCTCAGTGTTCGCAGTAGAAGACCACTTCATCGCCGATGGAAGCATCGGAAGTTGAGATGGAATCATCATCATTGTAAAATTCTCGCAATTCGAAATTTAAATCCTATACCATTAGATAATCTATTTCAAAACATAGTTTCTCAATTTCCTTCTGTAAATTCACTCGATTTAATTGCTCCAGCCCTAGGTTTTATCTCTGGTTTTGCTCTTCACTTTTCTCAATCACAAAAGCCAGTAAAACTTCTAGAAACTTCTGTTTCGGATCTCGGAGAATGGATCTTATTCACTAGTCCGACGCCGTTTAATCGGTTTGTAGTACTACGTTGTCCGTCAATTTCGTTTCGGGATAGTGAACTTATGGAGGAGGTGAACGAGAAGCTTGTGAAGGAAGACAGACATTTTGTGAGGCTAAATAGTGGGAAGATTCAAGTAAGGGATGATTATGAGAGTAGTTGTGATGATGAGAAGTTGGTGTATCAGAGAGTATGTTTGAGTACGGAGGATGGAGGAGTCTTGTCGCTTGATTGGCCGGCGAATTTGGATTTGGAAGAAGAATATGGATTGGATTCTACGATTGTGCTGGTACCGGGAACAACTGAGGGAAGTATGGATAAGAATATTAGAGCATTTGTTGTTGAGAGTTTAAGGAGAGGATGTTTCCCTCTTGTCATGAATCCAAGAGGTTGTGCTGGTTCGCCATTGACTACTGCACGGTGAGAAATTGCAATCTAGTTCAACTACTAATAATCATGTGTTTTGTACTTATATTGTTCCTCCTTTGCTTCTTTTAAGTGCAGCTGATTTGCATTACCATCCTGCTATGAACTGAATGCAGAAGTTCTGTTTCTCGCATCCGAACCAACTAGGTGCTGTCACAGACAATATTTGTGTAACAATAGCGTGTTGTCAAAATAAGAAAGGAGTATTGTAGGTTTTACTTAGCACTCTTGATAGCCAATTGTCTAACAATAGCTTGTTGTCAAAATAACAAAGGAGTATTGTAGGTTTTACTTAGCACTCTTGATAGCCTTTCCTACTTACATTACGTGCAAAATTTATTAGTTTAGAACAGGGATGGATGTAGTGTACACCCTCCGTTTCAATTTGTTTAAACCCATTCGACTGGGCGCGGAGTTCAAGAAAAAAGAGAATGACTTTTGAAACTTGTGGTCCAAAAAATACATAGATATTTGGGTGGTTATAACTCATTTTGTTAAGGGTAAAATGAGAAGTTTAAGGTTACATTCTTTCCAAATTTAGAAAGGTCATTTTTTTAAACTGACTAAAAAGGAAATAGTTTCATTCTTTTTTAAACGGAGGGAGTATATGTTATGGGTTGATCAGAATAGCTTTGGCTCCGCCCCTATATATCTGATTAAAAAATTCACCGGATAAGTACATTAATACTTTTCGAACCTACCAAAAGGCTGTGTTGAATCCTGAACTCAAACTCATAAAGTCCAATTCTTGTATCCATATTTAGTTTAGATAGGAGATAAGTCCTTTTCTTTTTTAAATTGATCGATCAAATCAGTTATTTAAATGCCAATCATGTGGTTTAGCTTCAGGATATTTAAAAAATAGTTGCTTCTTGTTATGGCCATTCAGCATGTCTCTTGTAATAAGCTAATGGAAGAACAGATGACTACTTTATTTATGTAGGTTATTTACAGCTGCTGACAGCGATGATATCTCCACAACCGTCCAATTTATCAACAAGAAAAGGCCGTGGTCAACAATAATGAGTGTGGGCTGGGGTTATGGAGCCAACATTTTGACTAAGTATCTGGCTGAAGTTGGAGATAGAACACCTCTCACAGCTGCTACTTGCATAAACAATCCTTTTGACCTAGAGGAGGCAACAAGAGCCACGCCTTGTCACATTGCTATGGACCAAAAGCTCACACGTGGCTTAGTAGATATATTGCAATCGAACAAGGTGGAGACTTTTCTTTACATAAAGCTGTCAATGTAGGATTAACGTCTGGTGTTTTAATTTGACGCATGCTTCATGGCCTTTCGATCATGTTCAGCTTGTTGTATGAGGCAGTGCTCTGAAAGTCGTTGCCCTATGTTTAAGAGTTCCAATAGAAGCTTAACAACTCTTTAACATTTATAAGATGCATGCAGGAACTCTTTCAAGGTCATGGAAAAGGCTTTGATGTTGAAAATGCTCTTTTCGCGACATCTGTTCGGGACTTTGAGAAAGCAATATCAATGGCATCTTATGGATTTAGTTCTATCGAAGATTTCTATGCAAAATCCAGTACAAGGGATGTGGTTGGCAAAGTAAAGATTCCTCTTCTTTTTATACAGGTAATGTTTTGAAAGGAAATTTTGCTTTTTGGAGGAATTGACCAAAAACCTGTATTACTGCGGACTCTCCAAAATGCGGTGGCACCTTTGTCGATCCTCCAAAAGTAGGATCCCCAAAAATACACTACTTTTGGAGGATCCGACATGCACCGTAAAATATTTTCGGAGAATCCGAGCAACATAGCCTAAAACTGTCTCTTCAGTATGTGGTTGAGTTTAAATTTGTCCCTCTAATATTATAGTTAACATAAGGAGTCCTCTAACTTTGCAAAATGGGGACACATCTGTCCATCCAATCTGATTTTATTAAGTTTTATCTGAATACCCCTACCCTTTCACTCCAACGACCTTTTGCTTCTTACTCCCTCCGTTCCAGTTTATGTGAACCTATTTCCTTTCTGGTCCGTGCCAAAAAGAATGACCCCTTTTCTTATTTGGAAACAATTTACCTTTATGCAATGATTTATAGCCGCACAAAATACATGTGCCTCATTTTACACCACAAGTTCAAAAGTCTTCTCTCTTTTTTTAAACTCTGTGCCCAGTCAAATGCGTTCACATAGATTGAAACAGAGGGAGTAGTTGTTATCAAAGACCACCATGATGTTTGTTCTTACCAAGACCTGCTCCCTGCAGCTCTGTCAACATTTTTGTCAACACACTTCAAATAGATTCAGTGAACAGGTTGAATGATAATGAGCAGGAAATAGTTCCAAATTCTGCTATGCTTAGATATTCATCCCAACCCAATTTCTAGTCTTGAGCCTGTAATTTAAAGGGATTCTAAGAAAACTAATTGCTTTACTTTGGGGAGAAATACAAGGAGAGGAGCTACAGAATCTTCATCTCAAGTTTCAGCTCAATTAGCTAAGGAGATGATATACCTGGATGACATTGAGGAGTTTGAGTCTCCTGTGAGCAAACATTTGAACTTCCAAGATCAGAAGCTATTTTTTTTTGGTCAATGTTCAAAGCACCTCTTGTTCCCTTGATATTATAGATAAACTCTGGTTGAAACTTTGAAGGTCACAAGAAATAGTGTGAGTTGCAGAATGTGAAAGAACAATCAAGGTGTTTAAGGAAGAGTAGCAAGAGAAAAGATATTCTATGGGAGACCGTGTGACAGACATATAATAGTAAGATGCAGCAACAACAACAACGACGACGACATAGTAAAATCCCACTAGTGGGGTGTGGGGAGAGTAGTGTGTAAACAGACCTTACACCTACCCCGAAAGAGTAGAGAGGCTATTTCCGAAAGACCCTCGGTTCAAGAAGACAATATTAGTACCACCATAGAAATCATAGGAAAAATAACAACAAATGAAAACCAGAAGATAGATGTAAAGCAGAAGCGATAGCTAGTAAATAGACCCGACACTATGAGAGACGAAAGAGTAGTAAGACATAACATTGCCACTAGCTATCCATGACAAAGACCCTACCAGACTAATCTTACAAAGGTACAGGATAAGGCAAGACTCAACTACCTCCAAACCTAAAATCCTAATACTCGACTTCCACAACTTCCTATTAAGGGCCATATCTTCGGAAATTTGAAGCCTTGCCATGTCCTACCTGATCACCTCTCCCGAATTCTTTTTAAGCCGCCCTCTACCTCTTCTCGTGTCCTCCATAGCCAGCCGCTCACACCTTCTTACCGGAACATCTGGGCTTCTTCTCTGTACATGCTCAAACCATCTAAGCCTCGCTTCCTGCATCTTGTCATCAATGGGAGCCACGTGCACCTTCTCCTGGACCTCATCATTTGTAATCTTATCCACTCTAGTGTGCCCACATATGCACCTCAGCATCCTTATCTCTGTTGCTTTCATCTTCTGGATATGAGAGTTCGTAATAGCTAACACTTAGCCCCACACATAATAGCCGGTCTAACCACCGCTTTGTAGAACTTACCTTTGAGTATTGGTGGCACTCTCTGATCACACAGGACACTAGATGCTAACCTCCACTTCATCCATCCCATCCCAATACGGTGTGTGATATACTCGTCGATCCTCCGTCGGATAGCCGATCGAAGGTACTTGAAGCTGGCTCTGCTTAGGATGACCTGTGATTCAAGCCTCACATTCACGCCCATTTCCCTCTGCTCGGCGTGGCGGTGAACCTACGCTCTAGGTATTCCGTCTTCGTCCTGCTCAGCTTGAAACCCTTAAACTTAAAAGTCTGTCTCCAAACCTCCATTCTCTTGTTAACACCGGCTCGCGACTCATCAATCAGAACTATGTCATCAGTATATATAATATTAAGATGAAGAGAAGTTAATTGAGGAAAAAAAGAAGAAAATGGACAATGCTTAAATAAGGCTGTGAAGCATGCATTCTTATTTTGATCCCCTGTATATGAAGGTAAAGGGAAGAATATAATGGGAAAGGGACAATGCTCTGAAAAGTTAAATTTTCTTGGAGGCTACAATCTTTTGTAGTCCTTCCATGATAATTTTAAATCATCATGGTCCGGTGTCAATAAAAAGAAAAAGACGATGTTGCTTCGCTTTTCCAAGAGAGCTCCTGCAGGCGTGAAATTGGTTGACAGCTGCAAGCAGGAAGAGAGTATAGCTAAAAATCTGTGTCCAGAAATTATATTCAAGTTTCAACATGATTTATTCTATGTGCATTGTCCTGAAAATTGATTATAAATTAGGACAAATCGTGAACTTCTTGGTTTCATTGATTTTCCAGAGTGATGAAGGGTCAGTTCCCTTGTTCTCTGTTCCACGCAGTTCGATTGCAGAAAACCCATATACAAGCTTACTCTTGTGCTCTTATTTTCCACACGATGAAACGACAAATGGCAGATCAACGCTAACTTGGTGCCAGCATCTTACAGTTGAGGTGAGGATCATGACTGTTATCTGTCATGGTTTCATTTTTGCTTCTCCATACTCCCTATTTATTTTATTCCCAAAATTCGTCTGCAGTGGCTCACAGCTGTGGAGCTCGGACTTTTGAAGGGTCGTCATCCTCTTCTGAAAGATGTTGATGTTACCATTAATCCATCCAAGGGTCTTACTCTTGTGCGTGAACCATCTGATAGAAGTTTTAGATCAAGCAAGCTCTTGGATCTTCCTAACTCAGATGTTTTAGATGGTTACTCCCAAGATCCTTCACTTCAAATATTTGAAGGAGGAGATACCGCAGCAACAATTTATGGGAGATTTGGAAGAGATTCAGGAAAAGATCTTTGGAGCACAGAGAAGCTACAAGAGACCTTTAGCACTGATGCAGAATCAGGAGGAGAGGAGGCTGGAACTCCTGTTGATGGTGAAAGAGGTGTGATACAGGCTGCAGAACTAGTTATGAATATGCTTGATGTGGCAATGCCGGATACACTAACAGCAGAACAGAAGAAGAAGGTACTTCTTATCTGTTAACTTATGATTTGTGGTAATTTGTTGAAAACAATTTGCCCTCTCCTCTTGGAGGTAAACTGAGCCAACTCTACCCATTGGATAGGGTATATAACTGGTTATATGTTCTAGACTTTACCTGTTTAAACTGTGGCAGGTCCTGACGGCTGTCGGTCAAGGGGAGACAATAATGAAAGCTTTGCAAGATGCCGTACCTGATGATGTTCGTGGAAAGCTCACAACTGCTGTCTCTGGAACTTTGCACAATCACGGATCAAATCTCAAAATTGATGGACTAATAAATCTTGGACATATTCGAAATTTGACGTCTAGAGTAAAGTCAAAGATAGAAAAGGATGGAGGATTTTCAAGTACAGAAGTTGGAAGTGAAATTCCTCACTTATCAGATGCGAAGAAGAGGGCTGGTGATTTTTCAGATGAATTTAATGATGACGGCTCTAGCATAGAAAAGAATTCTCAAGACCTGGTTTCAGAAACCGAGTTATTGGAGAACAAGCAAAAATCTGTAGATACAAGTCAGTCTCAAGAAATGAGTAGCCATGGTAATGAAGTTCCTGCTTTAGATAAGAAGGATAGAAACGATGTGGAGAGTAATCGAAGTGCAAATCTTTCCGAAGAAAACACTGCCCTGAATTCTGATTACTGGGAAAATGGGTCAAAAGCTGGAGCTAAACTTGAGAGTTCAAGTGCACCTGAGGTGGATGGTGGCACGGAGGAAGTGATTGCTGAGCAATCCAAAGTAGAGCATGATGGTGGGAAACATCAGTCGGATGTGAAAGAAGAGATCTCTACCCAACGGAAGGAAGGAAAAAATGCTGATATTTCTAGTGATCAGAATAAGGAAACATCTTCCACCCAGACAGAGGATCAAATATCACTTGCCGCATCCCCTTCAGAGACTAGCGTACTGGAAAACGAAGTTTCCAATACTGTCAAGAGAGAAGAAAGAAGTATGCAGACTGGATCAAATCAAATTATTCCTAATCCACCAAGTTTTGATGTTTCTCAGGCATTGGATGCCCTGACTGGAATTGATGATTCAACTCAGGTAGCAATTAATAGTGTATTTCATGTACTTGAAGATATGATTACTCAGTTGGAAGGGGAAAGAAACCTGGAAAGTGAAATCAAGAATGGGGACGAAAATGGACTTAAGGACAGAGGCAAGGTTCTTGATCAAAATACTAGCTCCATCTCAAACAATCACCCTACAGTTGATAACCAAGAATTAGATATTGTTGAGAAGAGCAAAGTATGCTCATCTTCCCAAGAAAATAACAGAACAGATGCCACTGTATTTGGTGAAGTTGAAAGTGATTCCGTCAATTTTCAGGAAAGTAGTGGAGAAAGCCACGCAGAAAGTGATCAGAGGAGGAAAAAATTTGTTAATGGAGAACTTCCTGCAGGGGATTCACTTAGGTCTTTGGATTACATTCAAAAAACTGTTCCTGTCTACATGTCTACCAATTTCAATGGAGACCCACTTTACAAAGAGTATCTTCGGAACTATTTAAGTTCAAAGGCTGTGATAACCAAACCACTTGATTTAGACACCACAACAGCTTTGTTTCTCGACTACTTCCCAGAAGAAGGACAATGGAAACTATTGGAGCAGACTGGAAGTAACAGTGATTTAGCTGATGAAGTGGCAGCAGATGACAGAATTCATGTGGAGATGCAGCATGATTCACTTCGGGAAAAAAGTTATATGGATAATGTTATTGAGCCATCTTATGTAATATTTGACAATGAAATCCAGGATCCTGATGAAGAATGTGTGACTTCAAACAATTCTAATGAGAATTTAGAAGTTGATAATGACATTACAAATGGATCTGCTTTAATTTTCAGAAATATTATAGTGGACGCTATAAAGGTCGAAGTTGGAAGAAAAGTAAGTACTGCAGCCATGAAGGAAATGCAGCCCAAACTCTTCAGTGAGCTGGAACATGTTGCAAATGCTATCTCTCAGGCTGTAGGGCATGGAGAGGAGCTTGTTTCATTTATCAAGAGTAAGGACCGTACTTCAGAGAAAGTGGGTACGCTTCAGGCAGAGCATATTGTGCATGCTATTTCATCAGCTGTTCAGGGAACTAGTTACTTGAGAAGGGTATTGCCTTTTGGAGTTATTGTAGGCTGCAGTCTTGCTGCTTTGAGAAAGTTTTTTGATGTAGATGCAGTAGACAGCAGCGGCCAAAGCAAAGAGTTGGTCCTTGATGAAATAAGTGAACTAGGGAAAGTAAATTCTATTCAAACAGCTAACAAGCGGATTGATGAGACACATCCTGATAAGCAAGCCTATGGATTGCAAAGTCCACTTTGCCAAGTTGAGGGAGCAGCTGATTCAGAAAATTCAGACAGAAAATATATTATGGCTGGAGCTGTTACGGCAGCCCTCGGAGCATCGGCATTCCTTTCCCATCAACAGGTAAAAGTCAAAAGGTTGGCTGATAGTAGTACTTAGAGCGGGTTGCAACAACTGGTCAACCTTGCTTAATATTCAATATCATAAGTTATCACCTTCTTTGCATTATCCATCTAGACTAGTTCTTGTTATGTATGAAACTCATGCATTTTGGGAAATCTAAAAACTAGTTTTCCACCATTTTGCTGTAGAGATTGACCAGAACTCACAATTGAATATCTTGTTTTGACAAGGAAAACAATGTATTTCTTCACGTTTCACCTTATTTATCCCGGAAAAGGATTGTGAGGGCATTAACCATAGTCTCTATATGGTGGAGTGTGAAATCGTGAACTAGGGACATATCCATCTTATTTTTGTCCTTTAAGAACTTCTTCATCATTGTTAATGGCCTAAAGAGACCAAAATTTACCTTCTTCTTGAGCAGAATGCAATGGATATTTTGGGCAAGAATTCAGTGGAATCCTAAATTGAACTGGCTTGTTTCTTGTTCATACACTTAATTTTTTTTTGGGGGGTGGGGGTGGGGGTGGGGGGGGGGGGATTATTAGTTCACACTTTACAGATAAAGAAAAGCTATGAATTTATACTGCCCATTTATTAATTTATCTGTGCCAATTTTTTCTGTACGAACACTTTTAATATTTCGCATGTATGTGCTTAAAGGATGCTGAAACTTTTGCGAATTCTCCCAAGCCTTTCGAGGATGAGAAAAGTCAAAGCAAGGAAGTGGGCAAGCTTGATGAGGAAACAAATGATAAAACTCACAATAACATAGTCACAAGCCTTGCTGAGAAAGCCATGTCTGTAGCTGGTCCTGTGGTGCCTATGAAAGAAGATGGTGCAGTGGATCAAGAAAGGTCTTATAATTTTCAAACCATGCCTTTTTTTTAAACTTCAAATTATTGTTGAAACCAGTTTGAATCCTCTTTTTATTTTAATAGGCTGGTGGCAATGTTGGCGGAATTGGGACAGAAGGGTGGCATTCTGAAATTGGTCGCAAAAGTTGCGTTGCTTTGGGGTGGTGTACGAGGTGCTATTAATCTAACTGACAGGATCATCTCATTTCTGCGCATTGCTGAACGTCCTTTGTCCCAGAGGTAAGATATTGCGTCATTTTACTATGATATGAAGTATTGCGTCATTTGTCCAGTTCTAGGTTCTGGATGGAAGAATTAACTACAAATGTTGACAAAGTCTTTGTTTTGAAGCCAGTCATCTCTCAATGCTCGATTTGCTCTGTAGTATGTGTTAATTTTGTGATTAAAGGAAACAATTTTAATCTTACTGTGTAAAATGAAAGAATTTGAATTTTTTACTGCAAACTAGCTAAAGAAAAGTTTCAGGATAAGGCGACATTTTTTCCAAGAAATGCAAGACATCATCAGACATTCGCTGTTTATTTCTTCTTATTACTCTTCTATATGATTAGATACTGAGACTGCTGTGTTAAACTGATAATAGGCCAAATTTAGACCATCTTCACTAGTTATTGGCATTGGTGGGTGAATTTGACCCGCATGGAATAGATACCTCCATTTTGCATTAGTGAACGATTACTTTAGTGATTACCCTTTCATGGCTTCTGCCATATTTTTACCTCTTTCTTTAGTCTGGATGGAAACATGAATGAAGAAACTTCGAATCCCCGGCATTGACCTTCAGATTTGATTTTAAATTTATCAAACGGCCTTCTTCATCAATTTAGTTCTTGTTCTTTGTAGTTGCTCTTTTTGTCTTAGGAATCCGGGGATGTTGAGACAGGTAGTTTAGTAGTTTACACTCTGGATTTCTGTTTCTTAACTATATATGTTCATTTGGCATCCCTATTGAGCAGCAGCTCTTTGATGATCTTTTTCATTCTTTTTGGTGGGGTTTTGGGGGGAGGGGTGGTATCTACAAAATTATTCTATTAATATGTGCATCAGAAACCACTACTTGTAAAATTTAAAATAAACCAGCACAATGCACTTATTGCATTTCAAAAAAGCTGTGATGCAGTCTTTACAGATCTTCAGTATCGCCATTGGGATGTTGCGGCTAATCCTGAGATGCCGTTTACCTCAGAACCTCTTTTTTTTCTATTAGGCAAGCTTCATATCCTTTATTAGACATGCCCCTATAATTTAAATATTACGTCGTCGCAGTTTCTTTTCAAGAGTGTGAGGTTTCTGACATGTTACTTTCGTGAGTAGAGTCAATGATGCCTTCAGTCATCTGTTCAGCAGATTTTAGCTACGTGTCAACAAGTTTTAAGACTGAGCTCTCTGTTATTTCTCACTCAGCTTGACATTCTTTCGGCAACTTCACTAATGTTGCTTTGACTCTGGAACTTGCACCAGGATTCTTGCTTTTGCAGGTATGGTGCTTGTTTTATGGTCACCTGTGGTCGTTCCATTGCTGCTGACACTTGTGCAAAGGTGGACAACGCGGAAGCCATCCAGGACTGCTGAGCTCGTCTGCATTGTTGGCCTCTACATGTCTATTTTCTTACTAGTTACTTTATGGGGCAAAAGGATTCGTGGGTATGAGAATCCGCTGGAGCAGTATGGGCTAGATATGGCGTCAATGCAGAAGGTAAAAGTGTTGTTTTTAAAAAAAATAAAAATTTTAAGTTAACTAGTGCTTTAAAGTTGATAAAGCAACAACTTCTTGAGGAAGCACCTTGCTGGAAGATTAGTAGCCGGTCCTGTCTTTACTTCAACAATGTCTGATATTGGTAATACAGTAACACAGTAAAGGACCTGCGCTATACCCATTTAGTCTGTATGGCGTTTTCTTCAACATGTTAACCGGCCTTTCATTTCCTCGACTAAATGGGTTGGGTCAATATGGGCTAAACAATGTGTCATAGTCCAAACGGCCCGACTATAACTAAGTTTTAAATTTTTGGTTTGTATTTGCAATTAGTGTAATTTCTAAACAAAAGGAATATAGCCTTTTTCCTTTCATTATGACCATATCAAAAAAAAAAAAAAAATTTGACAAGTTTTCTGATGGGTCAATTTTGCTGCATATTTAGCCCAAAATCAGCCCAATTTTTAGATGGGCTAACTTGGGTTGTGACCAAACTTGACGTTCCATGAAAATATACCCGATTCCGCTTCATGGGCTAATTTTGCCACCCCTTCATGGATGCAAGATCCAATTCCCTCTCTTTTTGTTGGAATGCAATGAAGCATATCACTCTAGGAAAGAATCTGGACCAGATATTTGATGTAACGTACACTTCCATGGTTTTCATCATATTTAGTAAAGAGACCATTTTAGTAATAATGTTTCCATCTAGACAATTCTTTGTTCTTTCTGTCCCTTTTGTGTCCATGGTAACAGGCTAACAGGGATTGACGGAGAGTTTCACAGTGTCCCTCATTTTCTGCTTTTTTCCTTAGTTGTGAGACCGTAATATGGGCTATAATGACATTCTTCAAGTACCAATTTCTGATTTTGGTCTTGAATGTTGTATTTCTCTACGTTACAATTTGAAGCTTTGAAGGAAATACATTTTAACTTGCATTACTCAGATGCTGCCTGCCTTTCTTGCAGGGCCAGAATTATCTTAAAGGTTTATTTGGAGGAATTGTTCTTGTTTTGCTAATACATTCTGTGAACTCCTTAATTGGCTGTGCCCATTTCTCTTTGCCTGTGGCTCCTCCAACCTCGTCAACAGCTTTAACCTGGTTAAAGGTGTATGGTCGGATGTTTGTTTTATTTGTTCAAGGACTTGCAACTGCAACCGGCGTTGCCACCGTTGAGGAACTTCTTTTCAGGTCATGGTTGCCTGATGAAATTGCTGTTGACCTGGGATTTTATCGTGGAATCATAGTTTCTGGGCTTGCCTTTGCTTTGTTTCAAAGGTGTGCTCTCATTCTTTTTTTCTTTTTTTAAAATAAGGTAAAGGTGCACCCTCATTCTTGATCTGCTTATGCACTCGGGCTTTGATAAAGATCTGCACATCCTGAGTTTTCAGGTTACTTGCCCTTCGAGCTGCCAATTTCTGTCTTTCGAAACTTATGAATAATTGAGTTAGGGTTTCCTGAGAATATTTTCCCTGTATTTTCTTGGTTCTGTTTAGTGCTCTCTTGTCTTTATACATGCGCCTCCTCTCTATCTTGCTTCTTTGGATGCACCCTTCTCTTCCCTCCCCAAAAGCTTTTCTGTTGGATTGATTGCTTTTTCTTAATGCTATATGCAAATGAATTTCCAGCAAGGTGAGTTTGTTTCATACTCTAAAATTGCTTTTCAGGTCACTGTGGGCAGTGCCTGGTTTGTGGCTATTGTCACTGAGTCTTGCTGGTGTTCGACAAAGAAGCCAAGGAAGCCTCTTCCTTCCAATTGGGCTGCGTTCAGGGATACTGGCTTCTAGTTATATTTTACAATCTGGGGGTTTCTTGACTTATCAACCAAAGTTCCCTCCATGGTTCACGGAGTCTTATCCAGCTCAACCATTTAGTGGAGTTGTTGGTTTTGCCTTCGCTTTGTCACTGGCAATACTTCTGTATCCCAGGGAGCCTCTCCGTAGGAAGAAAAGAGCCAGAAAAATCAAGGAATAAACATGTATGTAACTAGCTATTGGCAAGATTGGGTAACGTGTAGCCAATACAACCTGCATCTTTAAGCAACCTGGAATTGTTGGTTGCTTTTGCCACTTCGTCGGCACATAGTCAGGCAGGCTTATACTGGAGCACGCGACTGAGATTATTGTACCTGAAGCAATGACTGTAGCAGTGAACGTTACCAGGAAGCGTCTCCTTTAAGTAAAGTTTTTATAAGTGTACAAATGAGGCAAATTTTGTAGCAAAGTGAAAGTGTAAATGGGAATTTCAAGAAACCTCTTTTCCCACCTTATACCACCTGTACATGTAAGCTGTTCTTTTCGACTGCAAGGAAAGATATAGAAATCATTTACCACTGAAGTTGTTCAATCATGAAGAAAAAGTTATTCCATCTCTAAATTCTTTTTCCTTTCCTGGCAACTTTAAATTTCTGATTGGGATACCATCATTATTTCCAAATATATGTTTGTTGCCATATTAATTTGGTCCACTGTCTCAACTTCAATTTGAAATAGCGAATTTGAAGCTGAACAATTTGTGAAGAGTATTTCAAGTGGAAAATTCTGCAAAAGACTACAGCTATTTGTCCAAGTCAAATCATTGTCCAAACACAGGTTCAACTTTCAAGTTTCAAGTACTCTTTTTCAACTTCAACTTCATATACTTGTCTTTTTCATCTTGAAAATATAGTTTCTCTTAGATAAGCATATCTTTGTCAAAGGAAAATTAATATATAGTTTCTCTTAGATAAGCATATCTTTGTCAAAGGAAAATTGTAATAGAGAGCCCCAACAAGCTGTAGATTCTAAATACTCACAAGAGGTAGAGAGGCGACTGCTTCTTGCTACTAGAAAGCAAGGAAATATTATTGATATAATCTTTAATTAAAGTTTGTCTTAGAGATCTATATCATTGTGATTTGTGGTGTTGTGATTAGTCTTAAGATATAAAGTTTCTCTAATTAATGGTATTATTGATGCTTTTGGCCAAAACTAGAATTACTGGCCTTTTGAGATTTTAAGAAAAAAGGAAGGCAGGAAGCAATAAGGCATGAATTAAGTAGAAATTTAGACTTTATTAATCAAAATAGCACAAGTTGCAACATTGTTTCCCAAAAGTTAAAACAAAACATGAAAGATAGAACCCTCCATTGAAAGGGTATTTAGGACAAGGAATTGCATTCAGAAAGCAAAAGATTTTTAAAAAAATCAAAAACAACAATCTCTCCTTCATTATGTGTTCCATCTTCTTCTTGTGCTGTTGCCTCCAACTATTCATCAATAGCCAATGGAACTTTCTCAGCCTGAAAAACACAAAATTTGTAAAAACTAGCAGAACTTTACAAACAAGCTCAAACAAAATACAGAAGTACACTTACTGATTTCTTAAACCCAAGTTCATAAAACATTTCAAGATACCGCCTCTTCGCATTAGCAACTTTGTCATTTTTGGTTGCATATTTCCAGAATCCATAAATCCCAGATAGTGTAATCATTTTCTGTGAATAAATTTGCCATGTATATCTAGCAAAAGAAAAATACAAAAAAAGGTTTAGTTATAAGGGCCCATTTGGCTATAAAACTTTCCACTTTTTTGCGGAATCAGTATTTCACTGAGAAGTTGAATGTCGAAATTTTTCGGAATTTGAAACCTCCAAAAAATTGTTTTTCCATATTTTCACTTTAAAGCACTCATAAAAATTCAAATGCAGTTCCAAATTGTCCAAACACAACTCTAATTTTCAAATATCAAGGGAAAAAAGTCACTCTTTTTCAAAAATTCATAGTTCTTATGTCCAAATGCTCACTTAGTTTGTTTAAAAGTTAAATCATGGTTGTACACTTGTGCTAAAATCAAACGCAAAAGCTTACTTTTCAAGAATACGCTGCAAACCTCCCTTGGAAATAGCATCCCAATAACTTGGATCTTCTTTAGATTTTTCAAAGAAATTAACCAACATATCAGCAGCCTTGTCACCTTGATTAGGATCAATATGGAAACCAGATTTTCCATTCACAATAATCTCAAAAGGTCCACCATTACAAGTAGCAAAAGTTGGCAAACCACAAGTCATGGACTCAACAACTGTCAAACCAAATGCCTCGTAGAATGCTGGTTGAACGAAAGCACCCCTCGTGTCTGCAATGTACCGATAAAGTTCTCCATTCCTCACACGATTCATTTGGGAAGAAATCCACCTGAATTGGCCGTTCAGGTTGTAGGTTTCGATAAGATCATACATCTTCTTCATCTCTGCTTGCTCTTCTAAATCTTTGGATTCTTTCCTTCTGTCTCCGCCTACAACCACAAGGTTAACAAGCTCCCTCAGCCTTGCATTCTTAGCATACCATTCCACAAGTCCTGTTAAATTCTTCACGCGATCTAGCCTTGCCATGGTAAAGAGAATTGGCTTGTTCCGGTCCTTCAACACACATCTGTTTATGTTGACAACAAATGATTAATCGATCTGTTGGGAAAAAGGCGATCATAAATGGGATGAAATATAAGCAAATTAAGGAGACTAACAAATGATCCTTATTCTCAACGGGACTGTACAGGAGTTCTTCAATTTCCGGGTGGAAGTTGGTTAGCCTTTTCTCCTTCTCAGTGTAAGGGAAGTAGATTGACATATCAGCCCCAGGGGAGACAATGTTGAACTTTGGATCGAACGAATCGATTCCATGGACTACTCGGTACAATCCAGGCATGGTAAAAGCAGTATGGCTCTCATACTGTCCTACAGTATTCTTGCTGAAAAGTAAAAGTTATTCAAATGTCAATGGAAATAATCTAACAACAACAACAACAACTATGCCTCAGTCCCGAACAAGTTGGGGTCGACGAATGGAAATAGTATAAACAAACGACAACAATAACTATATCTCAGTACCAAACAGTTTGGGGGCAAATGAAAATAGTATAAACAAACAACAACAACTATGGCTCAACCCCAAACAAGTTGAGATCAGTGAATGGAAATAGTATAAACAAACCAACAACAACAACCATGCCTCAGTCCCAAACAAGTTGGGGTCGGCAAATGTAAATAGTATAAGCAACCAACAACTACTACTACACCTTAGTCCCAAACAAGTTGGGATCAGCGAATGAAAATACTATAAACAAACCACCAACAACAACAACTATGTCTCAGTACCAAACAAGTTGGGGTCGGAAAATGGAAATACTATATATAAACCAACAACAACAACAACTATGGCTCAATCAAACAAGTTGGGGTCGGCGCATGATAAAAGTATAAACAACAACAACAATAACAACCCAGTATAATCCCACTTAGTGGGGCTGGGGAGGGTAGTGTGTACGCAGACCTTACCCCTACCCTTGGGTAGAGAGGTTGTTCCAAATAGACCCCCGGCATCCTTCCCTCCAAGAACTTCCCACCTTGCTCTTGGGGAGACTCGAACTCACAACCTCTCGGTTGGAAGTGGGGGTTGCTTACCATCAGAGCAACCCCTCTTGTCAAATGGTAAAAGTATAAACGAGGGTAAAAATATGAAATAATAGGATGGTGTACATTTGCTTTTACCTTCCAGCAATTTCTTGGAAAGTGCTGGTGATGATGAAATCAGTGTGATTCATGGCAAAGAGATCAGCAGTAAACTGACTTGAGAAATGATACTTGTCATCAAACTTCTTCCAATTAAGGTCAGAGTTTGAATACTTGGTTTTTTCCAAGGCATGAGCAATAGTACACTGAGTAGCTCCAAATTTCTTAGCAAGCAAAGAGGCAGCAAGATTTCCCTCACTGTAGTTACCGATGATCAAGTCTGGTTTACCTTGCAACTCTTTGACAAGTTCTTCTGCAACATCCTGATGATTAATTTAACAATTAGTCTTAAGTTAGTAAGACATTTTCAAATGCAGAAGAGCATCTCAATGGATTTTATTTGTTTATTCCAACCTCAGTGAAAGTTTCCATGTATGGCCAGACTTCGAATCGTGAGATCCATTTGCGCAACATTCCTTTCTCAGTTCTAAATGGAATGCGAATTATATGAGAATGTTCTGCCCCATATACTTTCTCCATCCGCTCGCCACAGGTGGTTCCTACTGCATCAGGCAGCAGCCTTGTTACCTGATATAAAACAACAAAAAAGATCAATTTCATTTAGAGGTGTAAATCAAACTAGGAAAATTAAGGGCACTTACAACAAGGATGCGAGGGATGATATCATCGAGTCCTTGAAGGTTCATACGATGAAGCATCTCCCGCTCCATAGCTGGAACTTGATCAAGAATGTAAACAACCTATTCAACATTTCACAACCAAAAAAAAGATTGTTGGTTCAAATGGTATAAAGAACTTGATCAAGAATGCAAAATTTCTGTATATGTTATATCGGACACAAACCTGGCCACCAGTGTCAGGATAGCCCAAGACATTATCTTGAGCAAAATAACCATGTGGAGTTAGAATCACAACATTGAAAACCAATGGGATTCTACCAAGGAAATTTTCCAAAGAAGACGCGTTAGGAGCCTCAAGGAGATGCAAAAGATGACTAATGGTGTCTTGCACGCGTTCAGCGGTGTTTCCCCACCCTCTTTCCAAGCCAATCTCTTCAAACTTTGATTCAAAATTGGAGTATGCAGTTTCTGGATTCAATGTGCACAAATATTCCTCTGCTTTTTTCAGAACAAGTTGGAAACTTTCCAGGCTTTGAATGCTTTCTTTCACCATCAATGACTGTTTTCAAATTGACATATTTAGAAATATACTCATAATCATACAACTTGAGCAAACAAACACTTTTTTTTACTACCTTTCCTTGGTAGTTATGGTTTCTGAGAAAGTCAAGGAGGCACTTGGAAATTTCCTTATCATGAAACATTTTCGAAGCAATGTGGCGATTAAGAAACTCCAAACCATTGCCAATAGAGTCAGAAAGTGTTTTTGGTGGTGTAACAGTTGTAAATGGCTCAAAATCCACCTCCAATATGTTTCCACTGGTAACATAATTGATACACAAAACATTATGAATCAAAACAACTACTCAAAACATTATGAATCAAAACAAAAACTTGACTTCACAAAGCGAAATCGCAGACTTATACTTTACCTTTCATCAACAGTGTTCTCTTTCAATTGAAGGTATTCAGGAATGCTTAATTCAGCCACTTTCTTTGTCTTAAGATTCAGTGACAAGTACTCCCATACACCGGGCCTCGGACGTACAGCTAGTGCTAGTTTTGGTGGTAGTATCACAGCTTCTTGGCTGCAACTGAGAACTTCCACAAGTGCACTAGGTACAATATTTACTCCATTTGTCTTACTAGTAACAGAAACCAAATGGTTCAAGAGATCAAGTGGTTTCACTACCCCTTTCCCTTCAGTTTCAATCCTGTGCGAAAACCAAAACAATTAAAAACAATGGTACTAATGTATTTAGATAACATGAGCTATAGTATTTTCGACATGGGACATAGATATATATGTGAAAAATCAGTAAAATTCTAACAAATATTAGATTACAACAACACAACAAAAACAGTAAATTACATAAGTGGGGTCTGGGGAAGGTAGTGTGTATGCAATCCTTACTCCTACCTTGAGAGTAGAGAGTTGTTTCTGATAGACCATAGGGTCAAGGAAAGACGAACAGAAAGCAGTAACAACAATAGGATAATAAGGAAACAAGGCTAACAAGTATTAGGTTCTAAACTTATAATTTCAAAAATGTAACAAAACCTTGGATTAGCCTCTAGTTCTTAATATCATTAAATGTACCTTGACTTAAGAGCCAAAATTTCATCTGGATGAGCCATAATGGATTCTTCCAAACTTTTCTTAATGCTAAGACCACTAGCTGCCATTTTTTCCCTTACTCTGAAACAGAACTTTGATTCTATTCAAGAAAATAGAAAGAACGGATAAAATGAATTAATGAGAAAAAACTCATCTGGCCTAATTTATACTAATATTGTAACCATAGATGGGCCAAATGAAAAAGCAAAAAGAAGATACTATTTCAATGATGAGATCTCAAGTTGCACAAAACATATTTCTAAGCAAGCTAGCTATAGATATTGATTGGTGGAGCACCAAAAAGATGTAACACAACTACCAAACTTTAGTTGTAAGATTAATCATGACATTACACATAATTAACCTACATTAACTTTACACTAATACAACATGAATAAAGAAGAAAATAAGCATATAAAGAAAAGTTCTAAACTATTTTTTTCTTCATAATATTAGGTTGAGACGGGTTTAAGTGGAACAATATGGGCGAAGCTAGGAAATTCAATAAGGGTATTCAAATTGTTAGTGGGCTATGCAAGTGTGTTCAAAATCTATTTCTTAATTAATAACAAGTAATATTTTACCGTACACGTAGTATAATTTTTGACGAAGGGTGTTCAGTTGACCATCCTCGGGCCAATATAACTTCGCCCCTGATTGACGATACACATGCTAACTTGCTTGAGACTGTGATATAGTGGCTATTATTGTTATAATTTAGAAACTATTAAATTTCATGAAAAAGGTTACAAAGACGGTGAAAGTTGACCTTTATCCCAACAACATGAACTAAAGGAGGAAAGCAGAAAATTGAGAAAATAATAATATGATAAAGGGGTAGTCCGTCGCACTAAACTCATGTTACGTGTGAGATACGTCCAAAAAAGACCGGATCATAATTTTACTCTGTATTTTTATAAGAGGTTATTTCCACCGCTCGCATCCGACCTCCTGATGCCAGGCTGCCCTTCAATAATGTTACGAAGAAAAAGAAGATAGCAACGGAAAAAGGACATACTTCTTTAATTTGCTTAAGGAATTATCAGAACTTGGTACGATGGTAGTGGTGTGGGATGGGTGGAATTTATAGAGAATAAACCGTTAGGTCTAAAATATTATAAAAGGCAAGTGTAATAAATATATTAATAGACTATAAAGCAAAAAGGAATTATCCTTTTTCTTTTTCAAGATATTATTTTCCATATGAACTAATTCTTAACCACCAAGAAAGTATCTTGTAACCATTTATGGCTCGTTAAATCTTCCATTTTTAGACCTGATATTGTTCACTTTTGATTATGCATGCAAAAGGCGGTGGCCTTTTATTATTTTGTGTTTTTTAACCTCTATTTTACTATAGCCAAGCGAAAAATGGAAAATTGAGAAAAAGAATAATAAGGAAGAAAAGCATTGTTGTATATATGGCCAAAGACGAGAGAACGCACTTTCAAAAATGCATGCACGACATATACTCCGTACTAAGTAACCTTGCCACGTAAGCAGGGGAATAAAGAAGGAAAGAGATTCAGCTTATAAATATATATAAAAAAAACTACAAGGAGAAAGAAGAATAAGATGAAGTCGGCAAAAGTAACAAAAATAAATGTAAAGAAGATTTTTCTACAAACGGATTAATAAGATGATATTGTAAGAGGTTTAATTACAACGACAGTGTAAAAAATTTTACACACTCCACATATATAATTAAATCCTCTTTTATCTTTTCTTAAACACGTTTCGTACTAATAAAAATTCGGTAAAAATCAACCAAGGTCCAACGACTAACTTTGTATTGAATATGTCAAAACATCCCAAATCGGCAGGGGAGAAAATTGGGTCGGAATTTCACCTTATAAAAGGATCTAAACATATCTCTCATTTGCCTTCTTACCTTCTTAAGATATTTGTATTTTTTCTCTTTAGTATTATTTTACTTGTATTTTTGAAGTGAAATAAAATATTAGTTGTGTCTGAGGAAATAGACAAAATTGGCCGAACCTCGTACATTCTGGTGTTCCTTTTATTGTTGTCTTATTGTCTTATACACTACTAGAAAATGGCTTTTTTGCGACTGCAAAAGCAGTCAGAAACCGGTCAGAAAATGCTCCGACTATTTTTAGACCGAAATATAGTAGTCACGAAATAGTTGGTCTGAAAAAGTTTGCGACAGCATCCGTTCGTAATTCGCAACTACTGCAGTCGCTAAGGCAAAATAGAAAACGGCTAATAAATGCTGTAAGTTTCTGACTGACGCGGTCGCAAACAGGTTAAATTAAATTTTAATTTTATATTATTTTTCCACTACTTCGGTCGCAAACATGTAAATATAATTATATTAATATTTAATTTTATTTGAGTTTTTCCACTACTGTGGTCGCAAATCTGATTTAAAATTATTTATTTATTCATTGTTCTGACTACTGCAGTCGGAAATCTAATTTAAAGCTATTTATTTATTTGTATTTTCGACTACAGTAGTCATAGATGTTCCTGAATCTAAAATATTTTGATGCATTTCGCGACTACTATGGTTGGAAATAAGTCGAAAAACTGATAATTTATTGCCAAATTCCATCTATTTTAAAGCGATACCACCTACCAATTCAAATATACAACAACCAATTAATCTACCAAATTACCAATCAATCCAGCATTGTAACTAATCAAACCCATAAAATGCAAAACATAAATATTTGTAACTAAAACATCCAAAAAGAGTTAAACATTCCGCCATCATTCAATCTAATCTAAAATATTATAATCATAGTCAAGTGTAAATATTACCAAGTCTAATCATCCAACTACAACAAATAATAATGTCTCAAACATCAATAACTATAACAAACTAAAACTCATTACCTCCGCCATCGCCGCCATTAGAAGGAGCAAATGGATGTCCGCTCATAAATTTCTCTACTAGACTCTGCAATTTGTTAAAATTTGCGTGATCTTCTTTTCGTTCCTCCTTCAATTCTTCAACTTCTTTTCGTAATGCTTCCACCTCCTCGTGATCTTGCGAATAACTCGCATCACCAGACAACAATGTCGTAGAACGACCTACAGAATATTGTGATCCAAGACCGTAGGTTCTACCTTTCTTTGTGCCACCAACCACCTGCGTCCATATTGAAGCTACATCATTGAGTGACACTTGGGTTGAGCTACCATCCTTGGAATCAGGTTGACTTTGACGCCATTCCTCAAAACGTTGTTGATAGGCTTCCTGAAATTAAAATGGAGACAGAAAAGACGTTCAGATAGAGTATCAACTTTTGAAAAGGTTCCCAAGAAAGTTGCAAAGATTATTTCCCATCAAATGATCACTGCATTCAACACTGAAGCAACAACAACAACAACAACAACAACCCAGTATAATCCCACTTAGTGGGGTCTGAGGAGGGTAGTATGTACGCAGACCTTACCCCTACCCTTGGGTAGTAAAGAGACTGTTTCCAAATAAACCCCCGGCATCCTTCCCTCCAAGAACTTCCCACCTTGCTCTTGGGAAGATTCGAACTCACAACCTGAAGCAACTTCATCATAATTTGCGATAGTGACTTTAGAAATTTGAACAGGCAAAACTAGAACGGATTAATTGGAGGTCTGGTTTTTGTTATATTGGCTCTTTCTCGTAAAAGAGTGAGTGATTCCCTGTCTTGATCAATTAAGAGAATACAGAGTTCTTTTATTTATTTTGTTAGCTGGTTATTTACCATTTCATGATCAAAACCTTATGGAAATGTACAAGAATAAGCAAAGGGGAATTCAAATGTCCACAATGGTTCCATCCTGAGGTAAGAAAACTCCTGTCAAGAATTATTGATCCAAATCCAAGTTCAAGAATCACCTTAACTAAGCTCATGGAAAATTACTGGTTCAAGAAAGGTTTCAAACAAATTGATAAAACCACAAATCCAGGGAAAGAACACCTCGAATCGCCTCGTAGCATTTTGGATATTGAGGACCATAATTCAGATGGAGAGGGACCATCCAATCCAAAGAAAGATCATGATTCAATAACAATGAAACCTACCTGCTTAAATGCATTTGATATCATATCTCTTTCTCCTGGTTCTGATCTTTCTGGATTATTTGAGAAAGAAAAAGAAAGAAAATCAGATGCTCGATTCACTGCGAAAAAACCAGCTTCTATTATTGTATCAAAGTTGGAGGAAGTGGCTTCAAATGAGAGTTTAATGTGAAGAAAAAAGATGGGACAGTGACAATGCAAAGTATTAAAGAAGGAGAAAAGGACATCTAGCTATTGATGCAGAGATTTTTTAAATTAAACCTTCTTTCCATGTGGTTGAAGTTTCAAAAAAATCAGGAGATATAATGGAATACAAGAAATTCTTTGATCAGGGATGAAGACTTCTCTTAAAGATATAGTTTGGACATGGCAGAGGCCATTTGATGGCTATAATGTCTGGTAAATAGACAGCAGATGATCAGTTTGCTTTGAATCTTCCACTTAGCTTTGTATGTTACTATTATTAATAGAATATAAGCACAAACATCCATCCGACTGGGCTAAATAAACTCCAACCGTTAAAATCTCGCAATTATATCAAGGGTAGAAACTACTTAACCAGCAAGGAAGTGCAGACCAAATACGAAAATGCAGTTCGATGAAGCTCACGAAAAGAGCATACTAGAACAGCTCATCAACAGCATAACGGCAGCCCTATTTTACAATAGCTAAACTCTACTTGTTGTACCATTAACTCAACTTGCAGCAACTCCTCGATACTTCTTACTAATGGGTTCAGTAATAAGGAATATTGTCAACTGTCAAGGAATTCAACAAGATGTAAGATATTGAAAACCATGAATGAAACTTCTTATAGAGATCACATAAGGAGGGACAAGAACTGGAAGGTGAAGCTGCTGTTGGTTCCTGTGATAAAGCTGGAAACGAACCAGCTACATTTGAGTCAAATTTGTAGGATACTGATGCAGTGAATACAACAGTTGATCGAGCCAATTCCGGGGCTGTCAATACCAAGGTTACAGGAGAAAAAAACAAAGGAGAATGGCTAGATGAATCTAAAAAACAGGTGATCAACCAAGATGACCAAGCTGCTGAATTAGATGCAAGAACAAAAACTGATGAAATTATGCAGCAGTTCAGTCATGTAAATGTGAACAAAGAAGTTTGCAAGATGCTTGGAATTGCAGGCAACTCCTTAGTCTTCTGGTATTAACTCGTACCCATAAAATAGTGTGTTCTTTCATTTTTTGTTCAAGAATTTTAAAATGCATTGTATCTTTTTGTGTAGATCCTGTTCAAGTTGATCTGAAGTCGCTGAGTATTACAGAAAAAAGAGTACATCATCTCCTCCGGAAAGTAACAATGGAAAGCTTGTACCTATAGCACGACATGATACGGGAAAAGTTGTTGTCAAGTCAATTAGACTGCTTGCTAATCATTTTCCTGTTAGATTTAATCCTTAGTCTACTATTATGCATTATGATGTCGATATCAAGCAAATCGTGACTGATGAGACCCGGGTTATGAAGAAGTCAATAAACAAGTCTGATCTTCGTACGATAAGAGATAACTGTTTGATGATAATCCTGTTCAATTTCCAATAGATAAAACTGCATATGATGGTGAGAAGAACATTTTCAGTGCTGTCCAACTTCCTACTGGGCAATGAATCAAGTTCTAAAGGAGTGAAAAATAGGAAGGGTGAGGACTGAACAATAGTTAATCATGCACAACAGTCAACTAGCAATAAGAAGGCTCCAGTTAACAAAAATTAGAATAGTGCATCGAAGAACTGTAGAGTTTCTAATTCATTTGATGCTTTGATGAATGCATACGAGCAGGATGCTGGGAAGAACTGGCAGCAGGCTAGTCTTGAGGCACAACAAAATTTTGGGCAATTACGAGGTGATAGAAAACAACAACAATTACCCAAACGCACAGCAGTTTCAGCAAATGTCTCAAAGAACATTGTTCTTGTAGATGGAAAATCAATCTCACAAGCTGGACAGAATGCCTCAAAGAAAAATCTGATGGGGAAACTAACAAGCAATCACAGGTCTAATACTCCTACTCTGCATTTTTCTAACCCTCATGTGGAACAAATTATTAAAGAGGTTCAAAATGCAATGGTGTTGAATAATAATATAGTGAAACAACCTAGTAAGCGCTCCAGGAGCTTGGTCTGATGGTAACCAACCCTCACTTACAACCGAGAGGTTGTGAGTTCGAGTCTCCCCAGGAGCAAATTCTGGGGATTTATGCCGGGGGTCTATTTGGAAACAGCCTCTCTACCCAGGGTAGGGGTAAGGCTGCGTACACACTACCCTCCCCAGACACCACTGAGTGGTATTGTACTGGGTCGTACTTTTTAACCTAGTAAGCGCTCCATTCACTTACCAGAATAGTTAGACCTTTTCTAGCACACAACATGGTGTAACATCTCTTAGTTAAAATGAAGGAATGATAACATATAGTTCTCTAATGTATGCAGGACCTTGAAGACTTGTACTTCGCCAACTAAACTAATGTGGCACTTTGTTATCAAATATCAGCATTAACAAGGTTTTCAGCGCAAATCAGTACCTTATGGAGAGCAACATCTATAAAAGTATAAGTACCTTATCTTATAACTAGAAGAATCATCAACCCCGACAAATCAAAGAAGAAGAAGAAGAAAGAAGAAGAGACAAAAAGAAAATAGAAGGATCTTACATATACTCTTGCAGCACGCGGCTCGACCCATTCTGTTGTTCCATCCTTTTTCTTTTTCAGATGCTTGTCCTCAAAGACCTCAACATAAGTCACAACTCTCCCTTTTTCCTTTTCCTGCAAAAAAAAATTAAGTTAGATAAAGTTCAATTGCATCTAGTTAAAATCAAAACAAATATAATAAGAAAATTACTATTCTCCTTCGATGGATCTCCATACTAATTGAACCCCCAATGTGCAATGAGACGCCCGTATTGGAGGCTCGGGTAGCCTTTGCAGCATTGCTCCTCTTCTTAAATTCTTTAGAAGCCCATATCACAATGAATCTATCCCAAAAGTCTTTTAGCATCCAACCGAGCTTCTCGCCCTTCTCTCAAGCTTTATAAAGGAGATTTTTAAGCCGATCAACAGCTCTTCTCTCGAAATTATGCTGATGATATTTGGCACTCAATGCACACCTTGTCTGCAAATTATTTAAAACGTTAGATGTAATAAGAGTAGTTTGATAAATAATACAAAATTTATGGATTTTGTACCCTAAATTGATTCCACATCTGATTTCTGTAAAAATACGGTATATCTGACCATTTACTCCAAGCATCTCGATAAAATGCTTTAACACAATCCACTACCACCTTCGTAGATTCATTGGAGGGAACAAACCTGCATTAAAATTAACATATGTTAAAATATATTCAACAATTCAAACAAATAATAAAGTAATTTCTTGCCCAGTAGTCCCATCAAGAAAGATAATCAGCCTATGAAGGGAATCATATGATACAATCTCTTCAAAAGTATGAACATGTGTATCATCAGGAGCATGTGTAGATGTATCAATAGATGGGGATGACGGTATGGTAGAGTCTCCAACATGCGGCCTAGAAACACTAGGAGTAGATGATGATAGAGATGAAGATGGAGATGAAGATGGAGCCATAGATGCGGAACCACGATTCTGACTAACACGGTAGCTTGGGTATGGAGGGAATGATGACGGAGGCATAGATGAGGAGCCACCATGCTGACTAGTACGATAAGCTGATGAAGAAGATGGTATAGTGTGCATGCTCTGGGAATTAGAGATAGGCTTATTTCGAACTGGATCACAAGGGGGCAAAGTGAAAAAGCCAGGTGGCACTGAAGTCTGTTGAGGAGGCGGAGGAGGAGGAGGAGGCTGGGAATCGTGTCTTACCTTCTTTTTTTTACTCAACTGTGTAACATAAGCATATTAAAAGCATTAGATGAAATATGTTAAGACATAAAAAATGTAAAGAAATTCTTCAGCTTATTAAATTAAATGAATAACGAAAAAACAGAAAACCCAACATGTCAATCCTCTTTGCTTGATTGATATTCATTATTAGTTCTTCCTCATCGCTTGTTTCATTTTCATCAAGCAATTCTTCCTCATCGCTTGTTTCATTTTCATCGAATGATTCCTCGCTTGTTTCATATTCATCGACGAGATTTTTCTCCATGTTTGTACGAGATGTTCCTTCCCCATAATCATGCTGATTTACTCTACGAGTAAGGACCGAAGGATCATATTCTTCATAAATGCCTTTACTATGATTCAATTCACCCACTAATTCATCATCAATACTTTCTTGAGCACTCGAAATATCATTCTGGTACGCAACTTCTAAAGCATTCTCAACTTCAACTCTACCAACGGGCTTTATTTTTATAACTATCCGCCATGTGGACTTATTCTTGCACAAAGGATAAGGAACATAATACACTTGTTTCACATTTTGTTCAATGATATATGGATCATAGAATCCATACTCCTTTGTGTGGTTAATTTCAACTATTTTATATTGAGGGTGAACTTTTGTACCTCTAGTAGGTATTGGATCATACCACTTACACCGAAAGAGTACCAAATTATTTTTCGGCCAACCAAAATACTCTAGTTCTAAAATCTCTTGAAGCACACCATAATAATAACATCTCCATCACCTTTTACCCACACCCCAGTATTATTGGTTTTGTTATTGTTAGACCATTCTTCTGTATGAAACTAGTACCCATTGACAAAGTACTTAGACATCATTCTGACTTTATTATAGTCAGGTCCCCAAGCTATATCACGCAAAAATGGGTCATTAATACCATTCGCTGGATTATGAACCTATATAAAGTTAAAGAAAATTTAGAATTTTAAAGATACATGTACTTAATTTGTAGCCACAAAATAGAACTTACAAACTCCGTAAACCACTCAGAAAATCTTGGATAAATAGCACCATGCCCGTTTACACCTATAAAGTAACTGCCAGACAAAATTATAACTTTCATTAGTTAAAATAACTTTGATCTTGTAATAATCGCCTTTAGTATAAATTAAGACTTACCTATAATAAGGTTGGACCTCTGGACATTTCGACAATACATGTGTTGTAGAGGATTTTTTTCTCCATATCAGTCAAATTTTGCTTTTTACTAGTTTCCGGACCTCTACCTGGATGATTGAATATGGAAAATGGTGGTTCCAAAGGATCATTAACACCTCCATCATCATGCCGATTTGGCCTATTTCTCAAACATGGCACATCATGTTAAAAATATATGAACAGAAAAAAGAAGTTTCTTTAGCCAGATGTGCCTCGCATATCGATCTCTCAACCCTAGATCGATTTTTTACGATCCGCTTACATTTTCCAGTAGTCCTACGTAGCACAATATTTAGATGAAATAATGCTTAATTAAAACAAGTCAAGGAAAAAAAATTTAAAGTCATTACCTCTCGTAAGGATACATCCATCTACATTGCACAGGCCCTCCAAGTCGTGCCTCTTGTGCAAGATGAATGGGAAGATGTTCCATTACATAAAAAAACCCAAGAGGAAAAATTTTCTCCATCTTGTTTAAAGTTAAGCAAATGTTACTCTCCATGTAAGCTAAGTTCTCCACCTTTAATGTGCTAGAACACAACTCCTTGAAAAATAAACTTATCTCAGTAATGCGTTTCCATATTCTATTAGGCAAGGCTTTGAATGCAATAGGCATCAAAGATTCGAGGAAAATGTGACAATCATGGCTCTTCATAGATGTCAACTTTCCTTCTTTCATGTCAACACACCTGGATAAGTTTGACGCATATTCATCAGGCATCCTCAAGTTCTTAACCCAATCACAAATCTCTCTTCTCTCATCCAAAGTGATTGTGTAACTGGCCTTGGGCTTCTAAATCTTGTTGTTTAAGTATGTCAGGTATAACTTACTTCGCCTCAATATTCCTTTAAGTCCATCCTAGCTTTCAAGTTATCTTTTGTCTTGTTATTGACATCCATTATTGTATTAAACAAATTGTCAAAAAAGTTTTTCTCGACATGCATGACATCCAAATTATGCCGAAGAAGATTATGCTTCCAATAAGGTAACTCCCAAAATATGCTCTGTTTAGTCCAATTGTGCGTAACACCATAACCAGGTATCTTATTAGACAGTGGAGACTCTCTTACCTTTGGTAGAAACCTAACTCTATTCCAAATTTCTTATGGCGACAATGGTGACGGTGGCTCCTCAAAATCAGTTTGATTTTTCATAAATGCACTAGTATTTCTCCTACACTCGTGATCTATAGGCAAGAATCGACGGTGGCAGTCAAACCATGTATTCTTTCTTCCATATTTCAACGTAAATGCTTTTGTATCTTCATACAAGTTGGGCAAGCTAACTTTCCTGCAGTCGACCACCCAGACAACATTTCATAAGCAGGAAAATCATTTATAGTCCATATCAAAGCAGCACGCAATCTAATGTTTTGTTTAGTTGATATATCATATGTTTCCACACCTTCATGCAACTTTAACTCGTCAATTAAGGGTTGCATGTATAAGCCAATCAAACTTTTCGGATTGCGCGGACCTGGAACAATGCAAGTTAGGAATAAATATGGACTTGTCATACACAGCTCAGGAGGAAGATTATACGGCATAACAAACACTTGCCAACATAAATATGGTGCAGCAGAGACGCAAAAGGGAGTGAATCCGTCTGCACATAAACCCAACCCAATGTTTCTTGGTTTACTAGAAAAATTCGGAAACACACTATCAAAATGCTTCCATGCTTCTCCATCTGACGGATGACACAGAATACCAGGTGGCCTTCTATTTTCATAGTGCCATTTCATATGAGGAGCAGGGCTCATTGATGCATACAACCTCTTTAACCTAGGTAAAAGGGGCAAGTAATGCATCGCCTTAACTGGAACCTTCTTGCTTTTTGAATTTATGACTTTTTTGTAACGAGGTTGGTTAGAAAATTTACTATTTTCTAAGGCTACATCATCCTTATAGAATAACATGCAACCTTTCTCACAACAGTCAATCCTCTCTGATGAAAGTCCTAACTTAGAAACCAATTTCTTTGATGTGTAGAAATCTTTGGGTAGGTCAATTTTATTCGGATTAAGTTCATTCATAAAGCCAATGATAGAGTCCATGCCCGCTTGCCAAATACTTGAATCTGATTTAATACTTAATAATCTAACTGCGACAAACAGCTTAGAATGCATTGAGTCTTCATACAATGGACGACTTGATTCTTGTAATTGTTCATAGAAGCGCTTAGAATCCTCATTTGCTTCAGACTGAGCCTCTGTGTGAATCACAAAAGCATCCCTAACCATTTCATTGAATCGAGATTTTCAGTATTATTCTCTGCTAATGGGCTACCCTCGCTACCAAAAAAGTTTTGAAAATCGACGTTATCAACACTAGAAACATCCTCTCCATGAATAGTCCACACGTAATAATTTTCCATAAATCCTTTTTTATAAGGATGAACTTTAACAACATCTGGCTGTAATAACTTTGTACCCTTGCAATTGACACAAGGGCACCTAATCATCCCTTCACTGAGAAATTCATGAAGTGTTTTCGCTTTAACCACAAATTCAGCAACCCCTTCTATAAATTCCTCCCTCAATCCACTACGATTAAGATAAGTTCGATTATACATCCATCTACGATATGCAAGCTCCATCTACACAAATAAATCTAAGATATTTAAAACAATATGTATTACTTAGTATGATGCCAAACAATTTACTTATTAAAATGCTATTTAACTTGTTTTGCGAAAAAACATTTGTGACTACCGTGGTTGCAAACCAGCTTAAATATTATTTTACTATTTTAATTTTAACTTAGTGATCGACGCAGTAGCTTTTTGGTCAGCTGATATTTTTGACTTTTTATTCTCTGACTGAGTCGGTCGCAAACGTGAAGGCGGGAAATTGGCGCGCTATTTTCACACTGCTTTCGTCGGAATAATAGTGTAATTTCTTTTTTAGAGAAGGTAATAAATATTCAGATCTGTTTTCAACTACAATGGTCACAAAAGTAGTACCATTAAAGACTACTTTGTTTTCCGTTAGAAATTTCAGTCACTAATTAATGTTTTTCTAGTAGTGATATATTATTTGGGGGCTGTCATAATGTTTGGTATAGTAGTTGTGACTCATTCAAACTATATACATTTGACTTCTGCAACAATTGATATCAGATCCAAGGTATTGTCTAAGTGTGCTTTGTGGTTGCAACATATTCTGATCTTCCACATCAGAAAAGATTTATCTTGGTAACTGAGTCAATGTTCTGTCTGAGTATGCTCTATGGTTGCAGCATAGTCTGATCTTCCATACCCGAAAGAAAATAATCTTGATTTGTGTCGTCAGCTATTAAATAATATTTGTGTCAAAGATGGAATACAGTAAACAAGAAGAATCTACATCAAGTGTCAACAATACGTCATCATTGGCATCTTCGCTTATGACAAGAATTGTGTCAAATGCGAAATTTGTAGTAAAAATTTTTGACGGGTCAGGACATTTTGGGATGTGGCAAGACGAGGTTCTAGATGTCACTTTTCAACAAGGGCTAGATCTTGCTATTGAAGAAAAGAGACAAGATGTTATTGGAGAAAAAGATTGTAGAATTATCAACTGTGTCTTGCGGTACCATTTAATCCTACTTTGCTAGAGAACAAAAATATCCGTACACAAAGGAAACTTCTGCAAGTAAATTATGGAAAGCACTTGAAGATAAATTTTTGAAGAAAAACAGTCAAAATAAATTGTACATGAAGAAGAGATTGTTTGTATTCACATATATTCCTGGTACCACGATTAATGAACATATCACCAGTTTCAATGAGTTAGTCACATATTTGCAAAATATGGATGCAACATTTGATGATGGTGACTTCACCTTGACGTTATTGGGTTCCTGATGAGTACGAGCACCTTGAAACTACTTCACTATGAAAATGACCAAATTTCTCTCAGAGAAGTTTGTTCGGCTTTGTACAACTATGAATAAAGAAAGGGAGAAAAATAGAATGCTAGAGAAGGAGAAGCACTGGTTGTGAGGGGTCGTCCTCAAAATCAGATGAGGACAAAGAAGAGAAGATCTAAGTCAAGATCTAGATCCAACAAAGATGAATGTGCCTTTTGTCGAGAAAATGGGCACTGGAAGAAAGACTATCCGAAGTTGAAGAATAAGGCCAAACATAACAATGGAAAGACCACTATAGATTCAAATGTAGCTGATTGTGATGATTCAGATTTCTCATTAGTTACAACAGAGCCATCAACATTATCAGACATATGGTTGATGGACTCGACGTGTAGCTATCATGTGTGTCCTAATAAGGATTGGTTTGTGGATTTTCAAGAAGGAGAATATAGAGTCATCCACACAGTGGATAACAACCCTCTTACCTCATATGGAATTGGTCAATACGATTGAGTAACCATGATGGAATGATAAGAACATTAGCAGATGTTTGATATGTACCGGATTTGAAGAATAATATCATCTATGTGGGAGCCCTAGAATTAAAAGGGTTCAAAATCATTGCAGAAAATGGAATGATGAGGGTATGCTCCAGTGCACTAGTGGTAATGAAGGCCAATCTAAAGAACAATAACATGTACCGTTATCGTGGTAGTACAGTTATTGGGACAACGACAATAACATCTAGTGACGAAAAAGAGGATGAAGCAACCAGGCTATGGCACATGCGCTTGGGACATGCTGGAGGAAAATTCTTGAAAACTTTATCAGATCAAGGATTCTTAAAAGGAGTAAAGGCTTGAAACTTGGAGTTTTGCGAGCATTGTGTCAAAGAAAAACAAACAAGGGTTAAATTTGATACAACGATCCATAATACTAAAGGCATTTTGGATTATGTACACTTTGATGTTTGGGGTCCTTCCAAAAACACCTTCATAAGGGAGAAAGCACTATTTTGTAACCTTTGTTGATGATTTTTTTCGAAGAGTGTAGGTGTATACAATAAAGAGCAAAGATGAAGTGTTGGGAATTTTTCTCAATGGAAGACGATGGTGGAGAATCAAACACGCAGGAGGATCAAATTTATTCGCACAGACAATGGAGGTGAATACAAAAATGATCATTTCAATAAGGTCTGTGAAAATGATGGCATCATCCGCCACTTACTGTCAGACATACACCACAACAAAATGGAGTGGTAGAACGTATGTACCGGACCTTACTGGAGAAGGTACAGTGTATGTTGTCCAATGCTGGCTTAGGCAAAGAATTTTGGGCTGAGGAAAATACATATGCATGCCACCTCATTAATCGTCTACCATCTGCTGCTACTGATGGCAAGACACCATTTGAAAAATGGTATAGAAAGCATGCTGTAGATTATGACTCTTTGCACGTGTTAGGCTCAACTGCATATTATCATGTGGCAGAGTCAAAATTGGATCCAAGGGAAAAGAAGGCTATTTAAATAAGGATTGCTTCTGGAGTCAAAGGTTTTCGCTTATGATGTCCTATGACAAAGAAAGCAATATTCAGCAGGTATGTTACCTTTGATGAATCTGCTATGGTAAATAAGGTAACAAATGAAGATATCAAACAAGATGATGGTGCTTCTAAGCAGGTGGAGTTTGAGGAAAAATTTATTTTTCGTACATAAGAGTCAGAGGAGAAAACAAATGAAGATCATCCTCTGTAAGAAGAGCCAGTTGAGAGAGAGGTTCCAACTCAAGAACCTCAACAACAACTTGAGATAATTGCAACAAGTAAACCGAAGAGGACAATAACTAAACTTGATCGTCTTATAGAGATGGTGGCTTGTGCCACCTCAATTGTAGTTGATGATGTTCCTACCACTTATAAAGACGCAATCTAAAGTTTAGAAGAAGATAAGTATAGGATTGCCGTGAGTGATGAAATACAGTCCTTTCATCAGAATCATATATGGAGATTGGCCAATCTCCAGAAGGTCAAGAAAGCAATTGGGTGCAAATGGATTTACGCAAAGAAGGAAGGATTTCCTAACCAAGTAGATGTTCGCTACAAAGAAAGATTGGTGGCCAAAGGAAATGCTCAAAATGAGGGAATTGATTACAATAAAGTATTTTCTCCAGTTGTAAAACATTCCTCTATTAGAATTATATTAGCTTTGGTAGCATTGTTGGATTTGGAACTAGTTCAGATGGATGTAAAAACAACATTTTTACATGAAACTTGGAGGAGAAAATCTACATGACTCAGCCAGAAGAATTTAAAGTTGCTGGAAAAGAGAATATGGTGTGCAAACTTGAAAATCATTGTACGAATTGAAACACTCTTCTAGACAATAGTACAAATGATTTGACAAGTTTATATTGTGGAAAGGGTATAAGAGAAGCAATACGATCATTGTGTGTATTTGCGCAAGCTTAAAGATAGTTCCTTTATATATCTTATCCAATATGTCGATAATATGTTGATAGCTTCTAAGGATTCAGAATAAATTGATGAGTTGAAGATTCAACTGAATAAGGAGTTCGAGATGAAGGATCTTGGTGAGGCAACAAAAATTCTTGGCATGGAGATAATAAGAGATAGACGTTCAAAGAAATTTTGTTTATCTTAGAAAGAATATTTGAAAAGAGTACTATAACGTTTTGGCATAGATGAAAAGACTGAACCAGTTAGTACTCCACTTGCTCCCTATTTTAAGCTAAGTACTACTATGTCGCCAAAAGATGAAGCTGAGCGAGGGTATATGTCAAAGGTACCATACGCAAATGTTATTGGTAGCTTGATGTATCGAATGTCTGTACGAGACTTGACATTTCACAAGCTATTGGAGTTATTAGTAGATATATGCATAATCCAGGAAAGGAGCATTGGCAAGCTGTGAAGTGGATTCTACGGTATATTCATAATATTATAGATGTCGGGTTAGTTTTTGAGAAGGAAGACAATCTGTCTGTAGTTGGATATTGTGAGATTTTGCGGGTGATCTGGATAAACGAAGATCAACTACTGGTTATGTGTTAACTTTTGCAAAAGCACCAGCTAGTTGGAAGTCTACTTTGCAGTCAACAATTGCTTTGTCTACAACAGAGGTAGAGTACATGACTATTACAGAGGTTGTGAAGGAGACAATTTGGCTTCAGGGGTTGCTAAAGGAGCTTGGCATTGGACAAAAAGGTATCATAACTTTTTTTGTGATAGTTAATATGCTATTCAATTAGCGAAGAATCAAGTTTATCATGCAAGGACGAATTACGTTGATGTTTGATATCATTTCATATGAGAAGTCATAGAAGAAGGTGGAGTCACGGTGAAGAAAATTCATACTACAGAGAATCCTGCTGATATGCCAACATTATTGAACACTGAAGATTGAAGATGAAGACACAACCAAAATTTGTTACTAAAAAAAATCAAAGATGTGGAATTTAACCAAGGTGGAGATTTGTTGAATATGTCAAAACATCCCACATTGGTTGGGGAGAAAATTGGGTGGGAATTTTACCCTATAAAAGGAGGCCTAATGATTAAGATTTAAACACACCTCTCATTTGCCTTCTCATCTTATTAAGGCATTGTATCTTCTCTTTTTAGTAGTATTTCACTTGTATTTTTGGAGTGGAATAAAATATTGGTTGTGTCCGAGGAAGCAGGCAAAATTGGCCGAACCTCATAAATTCTGGTATTTCTTTTATTGTTGTCTTATTGTCTTATATATTATTTGGTGGCTGTCATAATTTTTGGTATAGTAGTTGTGACTCATTCACACTATATACATTTGCTTCCGCAATACTTTGGTCTGTAAGAAAACTAGCCAAAAAATAGATTAAAGTTGGTCGGTTTTTAAAATATTTTATTTTTTAATTTTTTTACGAAACTGACCAATTGCTTTAGCGCAAAAATTCGAAAAACTATTTATGAGTCCCGAAAAATTTATTTTTCAAGAAACCGACCAACTTTGGTCGGTTTTTCATCTAAAAAGAAATTAAAACTAGTATTAAAAATAGCCAAAATTGGTTGCTTAATTCAGCCAGTCATTTTAAAAAATCGACCAACTTTGGTCGGTAATGTTATTGTTTAATAAAACCAATCAAAGTTGGTCGGTTATTTTCGTGCGAAAATACAATTAAAGAGCATAATCAAGTAAAAGACAATCTTAAAATAAAATGCACCAATAGTCTAATGGTATAATAGTATCGTGCCACAGTACAGACCTCGGTTCGATTTCTAATTTGTGCATTTTTTAATTGCATAATTAAAATACCGACCTACTTTGGTCGGTTTTTTCGACCATATTTTTTTTAATTTAATTGTCCGGCTAAAGATGGTCGGTAATTTCCGATCAACTTGGGTCGGTATGTCCTTCCGACCTTCAAAATACCGTCCACACGTAAATAGTCGCATTTTGGATTGTTATTAGTTATTACCGACTAACTTTTGTCAGTATGCCCTCCCGACCTTATAAATACTATCACACGTAAATGGTCATGTTTTGGACCGTTATTGATCATTACCGACCAACTTTGGTCGGTGTTTGGACGGTTTTGAGTAATTTTTTGTAGTGTCTGCTTCATCAATTCTGTTAAAGAGTAGAAAAATTTTTATACGGTCAATATATTCTAGTAGACACCTTTTTAGAGCGAGTAAGAATTATGTGTATAAGTGTTTAAAACACTTGATTTTATTGAGTTAAGGTGTCGAGATGAAACCAAATGTAAAATAGAAGGGCTGAAATATCAAATCGGTACAAGTACGAGCATATATTAGGCCAATCGTCCTAATCTAAATCATTTCTTTTTGCATCAACTAATAAGTCTTCTGTCCTCATTAATCATGTAAAAAATAGACCTCTAATGACTCGAAATAATTGGTTTTCATTTTTCTTGGTATGACCGTATGTAGTATAGTTTTATTCATCTTTTTCAATTACACACGGCACGACATGGAACTATTTTACCAAGATATGTAGACCCTATTTGCTTGATTTAATGGGCTAGTACTTAATGGGTGCCAATATGATTCTGGGCCCACCAAGAATCATACTTTTGGCCCACTGTAAATAAGTAATTTCTCCTTTTTCTTAAAAAACTATTTCGGTGGTTAATTTCTTCTTAAATAAGTTTATCAATTTAAAAGAAACCAGTTAAAGCATGTGAACATCATACTGCAATACAGCTATTTAAGAAATATATTTGTTAATAATAATATGTACGAAAACATGATTTAAGAGGAGGGAAGAGGATCAAACTCTCAAGCATATCTTTTCACTACTTGAAATTTTTTAAGTTTACTTTCCGTTATATTTTGGGCTAAATCTTAAACAATAGTCATAATTAGGATAGTAAATTTTAACATTTATCGTGAGGTATTTGACACGTGAAACCACTCAGTTCATGACGGAAAGTTAAAGAAAAAGGAGAAACGATTGGCTAACGGCAATGAAATAAATAAACTTAAAATAACCTTAAAATATAACTAAGGATAAAATTTAAAACATTTCTTACAGTAGAAGGATAGATTTGGATAATTTCCCCTTAAAAGAAAATCAAAAGGTGAGAGTGCTTGTAAAAATGAAATCAGTGAATTAATTTACTTTTAACTAACTATTTGTCTTAGTAATGAAATATATTACATATAAGGAAAAGTAATAACTTTATACAAACAGCTTAGCTACAAAACAAAATAAATATAAGAAATTTTCATAAAGCATTATTTTTTAGTAGTAATTAGCTATTTATAAATATTATTTGCTATATTACATATTATAGATACCTTTTGTGTGGTTATAAGATATATTTGATATATTTAAGCTATTGTATTCATAAATACAGTAGCACAAATAAGCGTGAATCAGGGAAATCCGACTAATTAGGGGTGTTCAAAACCGATCCGAAACTGAAAACCGAACCAACTGCAACCTTCGCTTTTACTCTAAATCCTTTACTAGGTAGTATTCCTAGTTGTTACTGATTTTCTTGAATCTAAGAGCTTTTAATTTGTAGTAGTTGTTTGTTAGTGATTTTAATTTTTTTAGATCTTGGCCGGGTGAATTTTCAATTTAAATTAAGTTATTTGTGAATATGTATGCTAGGCCAATAAATTGCCCGATAATCAACCGATAAGAGATAAACTAATATCAATCTGCCCGATATCTTATCGGGTCGCTGGCATATTAATACATTTAAAAGCCGATATCTGTTAAGCCAAACAGTTGAGAGTAAATAACCCTCTAATCCGCCCGATAAGTAGCCCTACAGCTAATCAGTGGTTGTATTCGATTGTATTCATGGAGTGAAACATGAAATTAAAGTTGGACAAATAGTATTCAACTGTATTTGACTGTATTCACAGTGTGAAATAGGGGATTACACTATTTTTAAAATGGAAAGTAAATCAATTAATGTTATATAGACTGCTAATATAACTCAATAAACTCAATTATATTACATAAATTTTGTTTTTTCAGATGTAAAAAAGATTCTCAACCGAAAATATCCCAAAACATAGCAATCTTCAGAGAAATTATATAATACATCTGAATACATAAATTATATTTAATAAAAAAAATATGTGAATACATTTATGGCATATAGCGAGACAGTGAATACAATGAAATACATAGAATACAACGGGATACATTGAAATACAAAAGAAAAAAGACAGTGAATACAATGAAATACATTGTGGAATACAACGAGATACATTGAATTACAATGAAAAAAAAGAAATGAATAAAATGAAATACATAAAAATACATTGAAATATATTAACAGAAAATCAAGTTGCTCAGCCCCAAACTCCATTGTCTTTGTTCAAGAACAAACCCTAATTTCCGGTGAATCCGCCATTCACCGGAAGCTGGTAGTGAAAACGCGTTGCTTTGGTCCGACGATGGTACCGGAGCCGAGGTCACTTCCTGAGCAGAAACAACTGCCGATAAGACCGCCGATACAAGAATCAAAACCCTTCTTTCATGGCTTTTGCATAGTTTTTTTGTGTGTACCTATGTGCGTGGTCTCGTCTCATAAATTAATGAATAGATAATCACGGGGACTGACAGTACTGATAACTGAATCAGTCCTATGTACAGTTACAAACCCGGGACTGACATTTAAATTGGAAATTTTGGTGGAGTCTTAGATCATTTTAGATATTCTAAGAATTGAACATACCACATATCGAAACTTGTTTATACCCAATTGCTTGGGACATAGATCACCACTAATACAATCTCCTTGTACGTATGCTCAGCAACCTAGATAATTCACCATCTTAGACATTCAAACATAGAGAAAGAGGCGGGGTGAGAGAGCGAGAGTGGAGAAAAATCTGAAAGAATGAGAGAGAAAAATAATGCAAAGAGTATTTTATGACAAGAGTAGGAAGTAACCATAAATAGATATTTGGTTATAAAATCAAAAGGTATCTATGGAATATAATTTTTTAAAATATATTTATTTAAAATAAATAAGATATCAACCTTTTCTATAAGAGGTAAAAATTCCATTAAACATTATGGTAGTATTGAGGTTTATATTTCACTATAATTCCGTATGATTCCGAGATTTTCGTGTGATATAGCCCATGCCTCATACATTGATCCGGGCCACTGAACCCTAATCGCCTAAAATTTTGTCAGACCATAAAAAACGACCTAAGGAATAATATTCACCACCTCGCCATGGTCGTTCTTTGGTTTTTGGTGTTTTCGGACCATAAAACTGAAATTCCGCCCGATTTTCAATTTTTCGTGTGCGATAGCCCATGCTTCCTGCATGGACCCAGGCTACCAGACCTCTATCACCTAAAATTCATCCAAAATTACCTAAGGAACAATAGTCATCACCTCGCCATGATTGTTTCTCGTTTGTTTCGTATTTAGGACAAAAAAGTTAGAATTCCCTGCGATTCCCAATTCTTCGTGCGTTATAGCCCACGACTCCTGCATAGGACGGGAACAAATAAAAAACGACCTAAGGAAAAATAACTATCGCCTCTCTATTACCATTCTTTATTTTTTGGCGTTTTAGGGCCATAAAACTAGAATTCTGCTCGATTTTTAGATTTTTGTGGTCTATAGCTCAAGCCTCGTTTGGGCTCGGGCCACTGGAAACCGATCGCCTAAGATTTTGCTGGACCATAAAAAGAAACCTAAGAAACAATAGTCACCATCTCGCCATGATTGTTCCTTGTTTTTAGCGTTCTAGGGCCATAAAGTTAGAATTTTGTTAATTCCTAGAATTTTGTGTGCTATAGCCTACCCTCATGTATGGGTCCAGACCACTAGGCCCCGATTGCCTAAAATTTTGTCGGTCCATATAAACGACATATAGAATAATTATCACTGCCTCTCCATGACTGTTCCTCGTTTTTTCGCATTTTAGGGTCATAAGACCATGATCACTTAAAATTTTACCTAACCATCAAGAACGACCTAAGGAACAATGGCCACCACCTCGCCATGATTGTTCCACATTTTTTTGGCGTTTTAAGGCCATAAAACTATAATTCTGCTTGGTTCCCAGATTCTCGTATGCAATAGCCCATTTCTCGTGCATGGGCCCGGGCCATAGGACCCCAATCACCTAAAACTTTGTCAGACCATAAAATCAGCCTAAGGAACAATATTACTACGTCGCCATGACCGTTTCTCACTTTTAGCATTTTAGGGTCATAAAACTAGAATTATTTCTAATTCCTATATTTTGATGTGTTATGGCCAACGCATCCTGCATGGGCTCGGGACACCGTACCTCGGTCGCCTAAAACTTTAAGGAACAATAGTCATCGCCTCACCATGATGGTTCCTCATTTTTTGGCGTTTTAGGGCCATAAAACTGTAATTTCGTCCGATTCCCAAATTTTCGTATGTATAAACCACGCCTCCTGCATGGCCTTTAGCCACCGGACCTGGATTACCTACAATTTTGTTGGACCATAAAAAGGACCTAAGGAACAATACTCACTGTTAGAAAATACGCTTAACGCTAGGGGGGGGGAATAGCGTTATAATAAAAATTGCGTAAACTTGCGGAATTAAAAACTGCAAGAATGAAATACGTGCGGAAATTAAATAAGTAAGGAGAGAACACACCGATATATCCTGGTTCACCACAACCCGTGGCTAGTCCAGTCCCCGAGAGACTCTCTCGAGATTTCCACTAACACTGTTAAGCTTCCGGGTGCTTAACAAACCGTTACAGTTGCTCAAGGATACCGCACCTTAAGACTTCACTTGCTTGAGGATACCTCACCCCAAGACTTCAACCACTAAGACTTTGGGTACTTAGCAAACCCAACAAATGAGAAGATATGTTCTTCTCAAACAACTCTCTTTTACAACAAATACTCTCTCAATAGAGTGGATAAAGAGAAACAAAATAAGCTCTATGAACAACACAAAGTTGTCTATCAAATGGCTCAACAAAAGCTCTAAAATGATGCTTGAAAATGATCAATATGTATATCAATATATGCAGGAGTTGTGTGTTTAAAATCAGCTCAAAAGACCTCTTTTTATAGGTGAAAAAGTTGTGCTGACCGTTGCTTAATTGACAAATAAAATCCCCGACTGTGCTTCAACAATCGATTGTTTGGAGGTGACAATCGATTGTCTGACCAACTTTCAAAAAACATTCCTGATTTTAGGCTAAACAATCGATTGTTAACCCTGAATAATCGATTGTTCTTCAACGTTCAAAAATCTAGGATTGTGGAACGGTCAAAAAATAATCGATTGTATGAAAGTGACAATCGATTGTTGGCAATCGATTGTGGAACAAAGACAATCGATTGTTTTGATATTAAAAACTTTTGGTTGCAGTCTCAAAATAATCGATTGTTAAAGTGGACAATCGATTGTCGACAATCGATTGTTAAAGTAGACAATCGATTATGTTGTTCCAGTGTTCAATACTTTTGCAACGGTCGATTATATACACTTGATATACACTGTGTATACCAGAGTATACCAGAATTGAAAACTTACTTCAAAACCCATTTTGGTTGAAATGAAAACGTTAAAATTATTTTGTTTGAAGTATATATTAAAAATATTTATGATATATATAATTTAATAAAGTGATTTTATGCATGTTTATGATGACCTAATGTTGAGCCAAAGGATAAGATAACTTAAACGTTGTCCTTACATTGGTTCTACCAAACGACCTACGTCTTGGGTCTTCGGTCTTGAACTTCTTTGGCTCGTTCATGCAATTCCGTCATCAGTATGCTTCTCGCCATTTGATTATATCGTTGTTTGATACTTGACTTCATTGTTTGTCATTCATCAAAACGTATACCTGAAAATCATGCTCATACAACCAAAGCGCACATATCAAAGGTATACATGATTTCCAACACTCGCCGCCTCACCATGACTATTCCTTGTATATTTTCGTTTTAGGGCCATAAAACTAGAATTTCGCCTGATTCCTAGATTTTCGTGTGATATCGCCGATGCCTCATACATGGACCTTGGCCACCAGACCCCGATCACCTAAAATTTTATAGTACCATAAAAAGCGACCCAAGGAACAATAGTCACAACCTCCCCATTATTGTTCCTTAATTTTTTGTCCTTTTAGGGCTATAAAATTGGAATTCCGCCCAATTTTCAAATTTTTGTATGCTATAGCCCACGCCTACTGCATGGGCCCAGGCCACCAGTTTCGAATTGCCTAAATTTTTACCGAACCATCACAAATGACCAAAGAAAAAATTTTCACCACCTAGCCATGGTCGTTCCTCATTTTTTGGTAATTTAGGGCCATAAAATTGGAATTCCGCCCTATTCCTAAATTTTCATGTCCTATAGCGCACGCCTCCTACATGGACCCAGGCCACAGGACCTGGACAACAACAACAACAACAACATACCCATTATAAATCCCACTAGTGAGGTTTATAAAGTAAATAATTGCAACTCTGCTGGGGATCGAACCCACAAGACTTGGATCACCTAAAATTTTTGTTGGACCATGAAAAATGACCTAAGGAACAATTGTTACCTCCTCGCGTAACTGTTACTTGTTTTATCTTTTGCATTTTACGGTAATAAAACTAGAATATTGTTCTATTCTAAAAATGTTGTGTTCTATAACTCACACATCCTACATGGGCCTGAACCATGATTGCATAAAATTGTCTCAGACCATAAAAACCCACCTAAGGAACAATCGTTACTACATCTATATGGCCATTCCTCATTTTTTGGGACATAAAATTGGAATTTCGCCCAATTTCTAAATTATTATGTACTATAGCATACGCCTTCTGCATGGGCACGTATAATTACTGGATCTCGATTGCCTAAAATTTTGTCGAACCATTAAAAATAACCTAAGGAATAATAATAGTCAATGCCTCGGTATGATCATTCCTCGTTAGTTGGCATTTTAGGGTCATAAAACTGAAATTCCACTTAATTCCTAGATTTTCATATGCTATAGCCCATGCCTCTTATATAGGCCCAGACCACCTGATTTCGATCGTTTAAAATTTTGTCGGACCATAAAAAGTGACCTAAGAAAAAAATTTCATACCTCTCCATTACTGTTCCAAATCTTTTTGTATTTTAGGGCTATAAAACTAGAATTTTGCTCGATTTTCAGATTTTCATGTGCTGCCGCCTGCCCATGCTCCTACATGGGTCCGGACTACCAGACTTAGATTGCCAAAAAAACAATTCGTACAATAAAAAATAACCTCAAGAACAATATTCATCACTTCACCAGGACCATTCCTTATTTTTTGGTATTTTAGGGTCATAAAACTAGAATTTCGCCAGATTCCTAGTTTTTCATATGTTATAACCCACACATCCTGTATAGGCCTGAGCCACCTAACTTGGATTGCCTAAAAGTTTATCGGACCATAAAAAATGATCAAAGGAAAAATAGTCACTGCATCGCCATAGTCGTTCCTTGCATTTTTGGAATTTTAGGCCATAAAACTGAATTCCGCATGATCATCGGATTTTCGTGTGCAATAGGCCACACCTCCTCCATGGGCCTTAGATACCGGAACTTGATCTCCAAAAAAATTGCGGGACCATAAAAAATAACCGAAGGAATAATAGTCACCGCCTCGCCATGATCGTTTCTTATATTTTTGGCGTTTTAGGACAATAAATTAGAATTTGCCTGATTTCTAGATTTTCGTGCGCTATCGCCCATGCCTCTTGTATTGACTCTGGCCATCAATTTTTTCGAACCATCAAAAACGACCTAAGGAACATTGGTCACCGGCTCGGCATGACGTTCCACGTGTTTTGGCATTTTAGGGCCATAAAACTAGAATTCTATTTAGTTCTCAGATATTTGTGTATTACAGCCTACACCTCATTTATGGGCATGGGCCACCAGATCCGGATCGGCAAAACTTTTGTCGAACCATAAAAATGACCTAAGGAATGGTAATCACTGCCTCGCAATAACCGTTCCATTTTTTTGGCATTTTAAGGCCATAAAACTAGAATCTCCGATTCCTAAATTTTAGTGTGCATAACCCACGTCTCCTGCACGGGTCCGATCTACCAGATATGAATCGCCTCAAATATTACCGGATAATCAAAAATTAACTACAGAACAATAATCACCACCTCGCTATGATCGTTCCTTAGTTTGTGGCATTTTAGTGCTATAAAACTGGAATTACCTAAGGAACAATAATCGTTGCCTTGGTATGACCGTCCCTCATTTGTTGGTATTGTAGAGCCATAAAACTGAAATTTTGCACGATTACCAATTTTTACGAGTGTTACTCACACTTCTTGCATGGTCCCGACCACCCGACCCCGATCGCCTAAAATTTGCCGGATCATAAAAAATGATCTACGGAATAATAATCACTACCTCACCATGACCATTCCTTGTTTTTCGTGTTTTAGTGCCATAAAACTAGAATTCAGCCTGATTCCTATATTTGCGTATGCTATAGCTCACACCTCCTGCATGGGCCTGGGCAATCAGACCTCGATCACTTATAATTTTGTCAGACCATCAAAAAAAAGCTAAGGAACAATAGTCACTTCCTCGTCGTGATCGTTCCTTATTTTTTGGCATTTTAGGGCCATAAGACTGAAATTACGCCCAATTCTCAAATTTTAGTGTGTTATAGCTTACGCCTTTAGCATGGGCCCGAGCGCCCGAACCTCGATCGCCTCAAATTTTGCTAGCCAATAAAAAACGAACTAAGGAATAATAGTCATCGCCTTTTCATGGCCGTTCCTCATTTTTTGGCGTTTTATGGCCATAGAAATTGGAATTTCGCCCAATTCTCACATTTTCGTGTGCTATAGTTCACGCCTCCTGCATGGGACTGTTTCACCGGATCTCGATCGCCTAATATTTTCTACAGTCATCAAAAATGACCTAAGAAATAGTAGTCACCGCTCCGTCATGGTCGTTTCTTTCTTTTTTGGCATTTTATGATCATAAAATTAGAATTTTGCCCGATTCTCAGATTTTCCGTGATATCCCAAGCCTCCTTTATAGGCCCAGGCCAGCGGATCTCAATCGCCTAAAATTTTGTTTAACTAGAAAAAATGAACTAAGAAACAATAGTCACTGCCTCACCATGAGCATTCCTCATTTTTTGCGTTTAAGGGCCATAAAAATGAAATTCCACCTGATTCAAAAATTTCGTGTGCAGCACATGCTTCTTGCATGGTCCTGGTCCATCACACCTCGATCGCTTAAAACTAGAATTTTGCTCAATTCCCAAATTTTTCGTGTGTTATACTCACAACCACCGTACCTCAATCGCCTAAAATTTTATCGGACCATCAAAAACGACCTAAGGAACATTAGTCAACGCCTCACTGTAACCGTTTCTCGTTTGTTGGCGTTTTAGAGCCATAAAATTGGAATTCCGTCTGATTCTCATATTTTCATGTGTTATAGCCTATGTCTCCTGCTGGGCTTGGGCCACCTCGCCCTGATGACCTAAAATTTTTCGGACCATAAAAAAACACCTAAGGAATAATAGTCACTGTCTCTCCATGACAGTTCCTCTTTCTTGGCATCTTAGGGAAATAAAATTAGAATTTCGCCCGATTCAAAAATTTTCGTGTGCTATAGCCCACATCTCCTGCATTGGACCAGGCCACCAGACTCCAATCGCCTAAAATTTTAGCGGACCATCAAAACGACCTAAGAAACAATAACCATCGCCTCTCCATGACCGTTCCTCTTTTTTGGTATTTTAGGGCCATAAAACTGGAATCCTGCATGATTCTATATTTTCGTGTGCCAAGCTCACGGCTCATGCATGGGCCTGGGTCACTGGATCCAGCCCGCCTAAAATTTTGCGAGACCATAAAAAATGACCTAAGTAATAATAGTCACCTCCTCTACATAAATGTTTCTTATTTTTGGCGTTTTAGGCCCATAAAATTAGAATTCCACCCTATTCCTAAATTTCGTATGCTATACCCACGCCTCCTGCATGGCCCGGGCCACCGGACCCAATAACCTAAAATTTTGCCGGATAATCAAAAAAATCTAAGGAACAATAGTCACCACCTCGCCATGACCGTTCCTCATTTTTTGGCACTTTAGAGCCATAAAACAAGAATTTTGCCTGATTATTAATTTTTTGTGTGTTATAGCTCACGCCTCTTGCATGTGCCCGAGCCATCGGACCCTCATCGCCTAAAATTCTTTCGGAGTATAAAAAATGACTTAAGAAACAATAGTACCATCTCGCCATGATCGTTCTTTATTTTTTGGCATTTTCACTCCATTAACTTGGAATTCCGCCCGGCTCCTAGATTATCGCGTGTTATAGCCTACGTCTCCTGCATTTACCTGCCATCAGGCCCTGATCGTCTAAAATTTTGTTATACTATAAAAAACAACCTAAGGAACAATAGTCACTGCCTCGCCATGACCATTCCTCGTTATTTGACGATTTAGGACCATAAAATTGGAATTCTGCCCGATTCCTAAATTTTCATGTGCTATAACCCTATCTCCTGCCTGGGCCAGAGCTACGGATCCCAATCGCCTTACATTTTGCCAGGCCATAAAAAGCGACCTAAGGAACAACAGTCACCGCCTTTCCATGACTGTTCCTCGCTTTTGGCTTTTTAGGGCCATAAAACTGGAATTCCGCACGATTCCTAAATTTTCATGTATTATTGCCACTCCTCGTGCATGGGATCGGGCTACCTAACTCCGACCGTCTTAAAATTTTTCCCGACCATTAAAAATGACCTAAGGTACAATAGTCACCGCCTCACCTTTCTTATTTTTTGGCATTTTAGGGTCATAACATTTGAATTCCGCTCGATTCTCAAATTTTCGTGTGCTATAGCCATGCCTCCTACATGGATATGGGCTACCGGACCCCCGATCGTTTAAAATTTTACCAGACAATAATAAATGACCTAAAAACAATAATTACCGCCTTGCCATGACCAATTAGCTCCTTGATAATAACTTAATCTATAAATAAAAAGTCTTATGATGGGAAACTACCACGTTAATTTGGAGAGATAGGACTGGTTATATAATAGGAGAACCATATACAAACTCTCTTATTTCAATAGCCGGGTAAATGACTACAGATCTAATCTACCTCAATTCACCATTTCCAACCTTATACAAATGATCATTTTGTATCAGCTCCTTCAATCTAATCCTTAAATTCTTGTTTTTATCATTTTGTTAGTAGTGATTTTGCATGTTTGAGTAAAATGAAACGAACGAAATAATTATGTAAAACCATATATATTAATGTAAGTGAAGCATGTGAAAAACTTACCTCGAATGGAACTAGCTACTACTCGTAGGTTTCAACAATTTGGTGAAACATTGTTATAAAATCCTGTAGAACGTCTTAGTTATTGTGATCTTACATTCTAACTTCTTTTATGCTACGATAAATTTAAGAAAATAATAACCCTACTAATTAACAAATGGCTAAACTGCTTGTTGCATTTTTACTCTACCTATTCAATTTTGATTTTTGCCGACCTGTAATATAGTGTTGCTTTATTAGAAATTTAAGCTGACCTTGCTTTATTTGATTTTTGCCGACCTGTAACAAATGTCTTTGATTCTTTCTTTGACCTTTGCCAATATAAGACAGGAAATTTAATATTATCCAATATAGTTATCTCCAGTGTGGTTGGCAAAATTGACTTTATAATAACATAGGGTAACAAAAGACTTTATCTAGAGTGAATATGTTTTTAAATAATGTTAGTTTTTTTGAGTCAATTCCAATAACAGAATGCAGAGTTTTAAGAAAACAGGATAAACAGATTGAAATTTGATATTATTATTCACATTAAAGCTACAGAATGTCAAATTTGCAATCCTCTTGATAACTACAGACAGAAGAAAATGCGAATAAAAAGACAAGTAGAAAAGCAAAAAGATACAAATGGAAAATAAGGGAAACTAGACAACATTTTCTAAGACAATGTGGATAACAACCATATCAATTTACTCAACGGCCAATGGGACAGCTTCAGCCTGAACCAAAAACAAAAGATAAAAACCTCATTAGCAGCTGCTTAACTAAAGATTTACAAACTCAGCTAACAATTGGAAGAGTGCAGAAAGCAGTGAAACTTACCAGCTTGCGGAATTTGAGAGCATAGAACATTTCAAGATAACGGCGAATTTCAAGACGATCAAGCTTGGAAACATGCTTCCAGAATCCATATACAGCAGCCAGTGTCAACAACCGATCCGAGTAGATTTGCCATGTGTACCTTTTAATTAATTAGCAGAGAATCAACAACAGCGGCAACAACAAACAACACAATGTAATCCATGTGTATGCAGACCTTACCCCTACCTAGTGAAGGTAGAGACCCTTTCTGATAGACCCTCGGCTCAAAGAACAGTGAAAAGGAAGCAACAAACAATAACAACAGCAAGTAGGTTTTGCAAAAATGAGCTTAATAATGATCATAGTAGGTTTTGCAAAAATGAAAAGAATAGCAGTTTGCTTACTTCTCCTGTATACGCTTAAGGCCTCCCTCGGAAATGGCTTCCCAATGCGAAGGTTCTTTCTTACATTTCTCAAAGAAATCAGCGAGAAGCTCAGCAGCCTGCTCGCCGTGGTATGGATCAATGTGGAAACCAGACTTCCCGTGAATGATGATCTCAGCTGGACCACCGTGATTAGTTGCAAATGTAGGCAAACCACAGGTCATGGCCTCAACAACAGTCAAACCAAAAGCCTCATAAAATGCAGGCTGCACGAAAGCTCCCCTAGTATCAGCAATGTACCTGTAGAGTTCACCATTCCTTACACGGTTCATCTGGGAAGAAATCCATCGGAATTGGCCGTTCAAATTGTGTATCTTTATAAGTTCGTACATCTTCTTCATCTCTGCCTGTTCTTCCAAGTCTTTGGATTCCTTCCTTCGGTCACCACCAACCACAACAAGGTTAACTAACTCCCTTAGTCTTGGGTTCTTGGCGTACAACTCCACAAGTCCAGTTAAGTTCTTCACGCGATCCAATCTTGCCATAGTGAATATAATGGGCTTATTCCTGTCCTTCAGCACACACCTGATAGAAACATAAATCTATTTAGTACAAAATTGTTTACATAATTAGCCACAATTTTGCAGCAGGATTGCTATTTTAGTAACATACATGTGTTCGTCATTCTCAACATCACTAAACAACAACTCCTCAATTTCAGTATGAAATGCTGTCAATCTCTTTTCCTTCTCGTAGTATGGGAAATAGAGATTCATATCAGCTCCTGGTGACACAATGTTGAATTTAGGGTCAAACACATCAATGCCGTGAACAACTCTATACAATCCAGGCATTGTAAAGGCCATGTGGCTTTCGTACTGTCCAACAGTGTCCTTGCTGGAAAATTTAGAAATGATTTAGGATAGAACACAATGAAGCAGGATTAAATTAACTAATTTAATCATATTGGAAATCCATCGTGATGTAATACCTTCCCGCTATCTCCTGGAAAGTGCTGGTAATTATGAAATCGGTGTGATTCATTGCAATAAGATCGGCAGTAAACTGTGCTGAGAAATGGTATTTTTCATCAAATTTCTTCAAGTAGATATCAGAATCAGGATATTTTGTTTTCTCCAAAGCATGAGCTATCGTGCACTGCATAAGGCAAAGCAGACGAAAAAAAAAGAGAACTCTTAAATCTTTTAGTTGCAAACGTAAGGAAATGCAAAGATGAAATTACAGGTCACAAACATTACCGACCTGTGTAACACCTAATTTGTGAGCCAACAAGGAGGCAGCAAGGTTGCCCTCACTATAATTACCAATGATAAGATCTGGCTTAGCCTGCAATTCTGCAGCAATTTCTTTTGCCACATCCTAATGTAATAAAATCCAAAGTTTTAGCGGAAGTCAAAGTAAGCAGAAAATTGCTGGCAAAACCAACTGGAAGATTGAAAAATAAATAGAGAAAGCTTGCTTCACCTCAGTGAATGTCTCCATGTATGGCCAGACTTCAAAGCGAGAGATCCATTTGCGAACAATGCCCTTCTCGGTCCTAAAGGGGACCCTAAGAATGTGTGAGTGCTCTGTTCCAAACACTTTCTCAAGCCTCTGACCACAGGTGGTACCAACCGCATCAGGCAGCAGCCGGGTAACCTGAGAATTTAAGCAAGATCAAGTGCTGTATTAGAACAGATAAAATCCTGCATAATCATAAGTTTAAACACAATTACTGGGAATACGAACAATAAGAATACGCGGTTTGATGTCAAGTCCTTGCTCCTTTATGCGCTTGAGCATCTCACGCTCCAAAGCAGGAACTTGATCCAAAATATAGACAACCTGCAAATTTAAGGAGGTTCATCTCAGCACTTGTGGCAATACGGTTTAAAGAGATAATAAGACCGAACACAGATAAGCAGTGCACCTGGCCACCAGTGTCGGGGTAACCCAAGACATTTTCCTGGGCGAAATAACCATGGGGTGAAAGTATGACCACATTAAAAACCATCGGAATTCTACCAAGGAACTTCTCAAGCGTGCACGAGTCAGGAGCCTCGAGGAGATCCAGGAGCATGCAGATCATCTCTAGAGCACGCTCTGCAGTGTCACCCCAACCCCTCTCCAAGCCAATTTCTTGGAACCTGTGCTCAAATGCTGAGTATGAAGTTTCAGGGGAAAGGGTAGTGAGGTATTCCTCAGCTTTCCTTAGGACATTTTGGAGAGTATTTAAGTCCTGAATTCTGTCATTCAGCATCATTGTCTAAACAGAAAACCCGAAATCAGAAAGTTTGAACATATTAATCACTCAGTGGTTGCATAAATCAGTTTCCACTGAAATTTTCGCGAAGCAAATCAACTAAACTAAATTCATAGACTAACAGGAAAAACAAGTTTACCTTGCCCTTGTAGTGGTGAACTCGAAGAAACTCGAGAAGAGGGGTCATGCTTTCCTTGTCATGGAACATTTTGGCAGAGAGGTGTCGGTTAAGGAATTCAACTCCATTTCCAATTGATTTGGTGAGGGTTGGTTTCGGAAATGATGCAGTGAAGGGCTCAAAATCCAACTCAAGAACAAAGTTATCGTGCGAGCTGCATCAGTCGAAACACAACTTTAATCAAAAAGTTCAAAACATGCTATCTAACGAATGAACAAATTCGAACCTAAAAACTTACGTTCCGTTAACAAGTTCTTCCTTGAATTGCAAATACTCAGGCACGGTAAGCTCCTCAATGACAAGAGCGTTGACATTCACACGAACATATTCCCACACACCAGGCCTCAGACGAATGGCAAGTGCAACCCAAGGGGACAAAACAATTGCTTCCTAGTATGGCAAACCACACCAGATTTTAAATACTAGCCACAAACTGACACATATGTGATCTTAGTAAGACAATAAATGCTATCCATCACCTAACACTAAAACCACAAATTACCTGAGTGGATTTCAGGACTTCTTCAAAAGCATGATCATTCAGTTTGTTTTTGTCTTCTTTGTGAATTGATTCAAATTCAGCCAGCAACTGGTGAGGTTTCAATATCCCTTTTCCATGGCTTTCAATCCTGCAACAGCCAAAACCAGCATGAATAACCAGTGATACACATATTTAAACTAAATTTTTGTGCTTAAGACATAAAAAAGAAGAGGTGGAGCAAGGATTTGAAGCTTATGGGTTTCAGGGTTCTAATCATTTTAAGTTATTGGGTTCTAAATTAATAATTTATACATATTCAATATATTTTTAAGACAAATACATAGATTGGACCAAAGCGACCGGGGTTCGGCCGAACCCGTACTAGATGGGGCCAGGTATACCAAGCTCTCGCGATGTGTGGGATCTGTGAATAGGCCGGACCACTAGGGTGTTTTGCATGCAGACTTAGACTATATTTCTGCAAGAGGCTGTTTCCAAAACTTGAACCTGTGACTTACTAATTACATAACAACAACTGTTCAGACTTCTTCTGCTGAAGCCATAATTAAGTAAATAAAAGTATATTCGTTCAAACATTTTAAGTTGTCCGTCAATATGGTCGCATACTTCAACACTTTGTCCATATATTAGTCCATACATTAGAACCGGCAAAAAACACCAGCTAAATCAAAGAACAATCTGCTAAGACATTTGCAAATGCGAACAAATTCTCGCATTTGCAAGACCTGCAACTGCTGCCAAGAAACACTAGAAAAACTGGAGTTTTTCTCATCCTCCCGAACGTCCAAAACTCACTCGACTCGGGGCTCCAATCCAAACACCCCCACAGGTCTAAAAACATAACACGAACTTATACCTTGAAAGGAACAGCAAAATCTCATTGCGATGAGCAGCCAAAGTAGCATCAAGACGTTCACGAAGGCTATGAACACGAGTCAGCACACGTTCCGCCATTGCAGTTGAATTCAGCAGTTGGAATTCCTCAGATGAGTTTCAACTGTAACAAACCAAATAAAATACTGATAATATAGAAAACAACTAAATTTAACAGAATACTATTAAAAAAAAGTTGAAATTGTCAAAGAAATCATCTAATCACCTAAACTTTCAATCATCTGGAATATACAAGCATAGTAACATTTAGTACTGTACTTAATTGAATAATTCTGTGAAAAAAAATACTATGATATGCGGGACAACCAATATATGACTACGAGAGTTAACTGATAAATTAATCTGCCCCAGTAAAAAACACAACAGAGAGAAGCTACAGTGATCTTCCTATTATAAATGTATGTTGTAGTATCTTTCACTATATCCTTCATTTATTAAAAAGGAATAAAGTTAAAAGAATATGCCAGCTAGAATTTAGTAGACATCAACAAAAGCTAGCTCTCCATTTTTTTCAACATCTCACTCGAAAACAAAAAGAGGAAAAACTTGTGACGAAATAAAGCACTAATAAACGTAATCCTGAAGATAGAAATGTCTTGAATACAAAATTTATATGAACCCACAAAAAATTTAAGAAAAGAGAAAAGATTTTGCTAACACAAATATGAAGTAATTTGTTTAGGAGAAAAAAAAATGTAGATAGAGTATGATTTGTCTTCTAGTCAACCTTCACCAGCCAAGTCAAACTTATGTGCTGTTTTTAATGAATAATCCGTAATATTCTAGCGGTGACGGTTATGAACAGACTTTTCTACCAATAAATTTATTTCTGTAGTTTTTCTATATCATTAAAAGAAAAAGTAAAGTTGGATTTGCAGACTTTTTTCTTTATGGGATTTTGCCTATTGCTGAAGAAACAGACTTTTCGGCCAAGAAATTTCTCATAACCTGATCGTCTTTTCAGTCAACAGAAAAAAAAATTGGTTAAGATTTTTAAAATGATCATATGGGTTCTTTTTTGCAGCTAAATCTGGACGATCATCTAACAAAAAAGGCAGAAAATGAAGTAATCAAGAACAGTTGTTCAAGTAAATGCTACTGAAAAAAAGGGTTAAAAATCAAAGAAATATTCCATTTTCTGAGGATGAGAACATCGTCAAATTTTCATGACAAAGACTGGAAAACAAATTCTTACGCACCGACACAAAACAGAAGAAAATGACAGTTATTATGCAAAATGGAAATTGAGCTTTACCTTTTAAAGAAAAAGAAAAGAGAGCAAAAATGAGAGGAATAAGGAATGGAATAATGAAGTTAATGGAAGAAAAAGAGAACACAAATAAGCAACAAATGAAATGAACGGAAATCAAAGAAGGAAATGAAAGAGTTTTGTTTATGAATGTTCAGTGAGGAATGGAATGGCTTGAGCTCCCTTTTTATACAAAACAAAAGTGTATACTTGTCGTCCTTTAAATTATTTAATTAACTTGTGCAAAAAATATGCTACTAGTACTATAAGACGTATAATTACATATAAAATAATTAATTCACGTCATACGGGTAGGTTTATAACTAACACTGTTTTAAATATTTGTAGATATTTTTGCTTTAGCAATAAAATAATGGCAATTTCTATGAATAATGCTTCTAGTGCAATAGGCATGCTTACAAAACCCTAAATCTTGCATTTAGTAATATTTTCCATGTTAGATGTATTTTTCATATTTATCATTTAATTGTTGGTGATCGTATGCGAATTTTAAACATAGAAAAATTGAAAAGGTTCGAACGGCTCTTAATTGACTATTTTATTCAAACTGTAGAACTAGACTTGGAGAGTATTTTAGAGCATGCTAGGCCAAATATTCCAACCCCTACTTCGTCTAGCTCACAATCGTCTAAAAGAGCTGCAGGCTTAACAGCTCTTAAATCTTGGACGGAGTTCCGGGGTTCTCAAGGTGATAATTATGATAAAATTTCACATCTAAATGAGCTTCAAGTTTATTTGTCTCAGGGACTTGAAAAGGAGAATCCAGGCTCTTTCGATCTTCTGGAATGGTGGAAGTCAAGGGAAAAATATTTTCCGGTTCTTGCAAGGATGGCTCGGGATGTTTTATCAATTCAAGCTTCAACTGTTGCATCGGAGAGCGCTTTCAGTCAAGCAAGACTACAAATCGGTGATCATAGAGCGGCGATGAGTAGAGCTTGGAAAAATCGGTGCTTTTTAGAGATTGGATCCGCGCGGAAAGAAGAAACTTTGGAATTGCAGAATCACAACCGGCCATAGATGAAGCATATGAAGAAATGATAGCGGAACTTTCGGAGGATTCGGCTTCGCCCGGAAGTGATGATGAACAAGCTTCGTTTCCACCACCACCAACACAACCTCCTCCCAACCTTGACGGATTTATGAGATTTGTTAGAGATACAATGTAGAATTGTAGATTATGATGTAACTTGTACATTGGCATATCTTCTTTTAATTTTTTTTTTCTTTTAATGGTGGTATTAGTACCTTGTTGTGCTCATTCCATTGGGGGAAGGAAGACTAAGAAAGATATGCCATTTTGGTCAATAAAAATTATAATACATATCCTTGAATATCTTTTTTCTCAATATTTCTTTGTCTTTACTTCGATATCAATCCTTGAATATATACATAACATACAATATATAACATACAATATATACTACAATAAAATATATACGAGAATATATATATATATATAACGTACAACCTAAACTACAAGAAAATATATAAGTAATAACATATATACATAAGATACAGTATATATATAAGAGAATATATATACATTATACATAATAGATATAATATATATACAATATATACTAATTAGTACAACACAATATACTAATTACTACAACACAATATATACATTATATACAATATATAATAATTACTACAACACAATATATACATAATATATATCAATATATACATAATATACAATATATACTAATTACTACAACACACTATATACATAATATACAATATATACTAATTACTACAACACAATATACAATGAAATATATATTATATATACTATACTAATAACTTAGTACACCATATAAAATATATTCTAAACTATACTAATAACTACTATACAAGATATTGCCTTAAAAAAAATACGTCAGGCCCGGCCCGCCAGGCCCAGGACCACTATGGGAGGCCCGTCACGGGCCTGTCTCAACCACCAGGACCGTCAGGCCCGGGACCGCCAGGCCCGGCACGCGAAGCCCGGGACCGCGAAGCCCGGCCCGTCATGCCCGGGCCAGAATACACTCTTAAGTAAGATGTGGAAGAAAAACTAATAATAAAATTATTTCCATATAATATATAGGTTATTTATTTGAGTTATGTAAGTAGCTACTAATGTTTTCATAAGTAAATTATCTACATCACACGATCGTTTGATGTATAACCTATCCCAAATTTATATAAATACAAAATATTTAATACACTATATTCCCGAGTCCCGCATGAATGTAAAATATTTTATTCAGTGAGGTGACCTTTTTGACTCGTAAGTTGTGTTAGAAAAGGCAAATTGGTATTTACTTATTTATCTGCTTTAGTTTTTCTTTGGTCTTTAGGTATATTGAATGACCAATTGCCTCTTCTCCATCTTTTTCTAATCTGGAAAAAGAAGACAGGTTAGAATTCTTAAGCCCTTCAGTAAAACTCATCCTCTTTTTTCCATAAATATTTTAAAACCTACTAGTATTAAAATGAATAAACATCATCAGTGAAAATGTATATAACCAACCTTTAATATTTCGAAGTCTGTCAAAAAATATCCTCATACCTTATCCTATATTTTATGTGATCACTACATGTCATTATACTTTCCTCAAACACATACATGTTCATCCGTTAATATATTAAACTGCTAAAACTATCTCAGAATTAATTATTTCAAAATTAATTACTATGAAATTGTATATTTTATCTTTCTATAGGGATAAAAATAACACTATAATATAATCTTGGAATCGAGATTAGCACCATAATTTAATTTATCCCAATTAAACTTGAAATAAACGCATTTCAAATTTAATCTCAAAATTAATTATTTATTATTCCTCTAACCGGAAAAACCCTACAAATTTTAATAGTAAAATAAATTCTGACGAACAAGTCTGCAAAATATTACTCCAAGAATGTACGTAGATGCACAAAGCACAATCGGTTTTTTACCTTCATGTACCTTTCACACTTGTTTTCACAACAACAACAACAACAATTATCCAGTAATATCCCACAAAGTGGGGTTTGGGGAGGGTAATATGTAGACGAGCCTTACCCCTACCCGAAAGGGCGAAGAGGCTGTTTCCAATCGACCCTCGGCTCAGTGAAGGAGAGGAAAAACAAAACAAAAGAGCATTAGTAAGTCCAACAGAAATAGCGTAAATAATTATCTAAACATAAGAACCATAAATAAAATAGCATGCAATAATATCATACAATAACTACCATAAATAACTACCATAAGGGAGACACAAACCAAAACACAAAACATCTATGGATAGCCCTGTCAAGTCTCACCCAACCCCGGGTGAGTAGTACGAAAAACTCTAGGGGCACCTATCCTACAACCCTGATACTAGACCTCCAGACTTTCCTATCAAGGGCCATGTCCTCGGAAACCTGCATTCTAGCCATGTCATGCCTAATCACCTCTCCCCAATACCTCTTAGGTGTCCCTCTGCCTCGCCGAACGCCGACCATCTCCAGCCGTTCACAACTCCTCACCGGAAATCAGGACTTCTCCTCCGCACATGCCCGAACCACCTCAGCCTCGCTTCTCACATCTTCTCATCCACAAGGGCCACCCTCACCTTCTCTCGAATAACTTCATTCTTAATCTTATCTAGCTTGGTGAGCCCGCACATCCACCTGAGCATCCTCATCTTCGCAACCTTCATTCTCTGAACATGAGAGTTCTTCACTGGCCAGCACTCTACCCCATACAACATTGCAGGTCTAACCACAACTCTATAAAATTTCACACTTGTTTTCACCAAAACCACTTTTGTGCTTTTGTATTTAGTACTAATCCAATGGACCCATTACTCTCCCCGATCAATAATAAGTGATCAATTTATTTTAGATACACCCATTAAAAAAATATTAAAATTTTGAAAAAAGTAATTAATATGATTAAATTACTCTTAATTAAATATTATAACATAACTATAGTAAGACTTACTTATCATCTCAAATGTGATAAGTAAATGACTCTTTTTTACGTACCTAATGATAATTTAAAAAAAATAAATTTAATATTTTTTATTATAAAATAAATACTTATTTTAGATTAAAGTAAAAAAAATTAATTACTTATGGTGGACAGCACAAAATATTTGTTTAAAACGTGGACCCAAATCGTTACTGATAGCTTATTCGCTTTTTCACTTTTTCTGTCAATTTATTGGCACTAGCTAGGAATACTTTATTTCATTTGTGCTTAGCAAAAGACATTTTCTATTTTATTGTTAGTGTATGTATAATAATGGCAATTTTCTATTACTTGCATAGGGAAAGAAAAAGTTAATTGAACAAAGGGTGTAGATAGGAGGTGCACGTGTACGTGTGAGGATAATATATGTTATGTTTTGGTTGTACTGTGTTTCTGGATTTCTTGAATTTTCAAAGGTTCATATTCTCTTACCCTATCATCCTTAAACCAATTACATCTTATATGACGCAATTTCCTTCCCCCAACTTGCTGTTTAACTCGGTATTAGATTTTGATTAATTTAAATTTATGCTGTAAATTTCATTAAAAAGAATTATTCTATACCAGAATTTTTTCTATTTTTCTTCCATTTTCGCAACGTAGGAAAACGGTTCTCGGCGTCCTATAACATGTTTAATTTTGTGTTATCTGATCCATGAAATTGTAGAAGTGGGGGTTAGAACTATTACTTTGTTTCTCTCCACCATTTTAAGTACAAGCATACCTGACCCACCAACTACCAAGATAAGACGAGAGTTAATTGGAACTGAATTAAATCCCTCATCCTTCTTTAAACTAAGGGTTCCTCATCATTAAATACGTTTCCTTTTTCTCTTTTTTTTTTCAACCGAAAACAAAGGTTAAAGATGAGTGTATACTGTTAAAATCGGGATAATGCATACCTCAATTTCCCCGTGAAGAAAATGTAATAAGATCATGGACACACGAGATTAGAATTGAGGCTGGAGCCCTTCGTATTGACATTCATAAAAAATAAACGACATGCTCATCATCGAGCATAATAAAGTGACACATCCTGAACCGAGGACAAGTTCTAAAACCTCGAAAAACATGGTTACGGTAACTTGTCCTCGGTTCGTGATATCCGGAAAGCACCCGAGGAAGCGAACAAATTAGTGAGAGACTGGGAGAAGCCAAGAGCGATCAATTCCGAGATAGTGAAATCACTTGAAGCATTAATGAAGTGGGTAGAGTCAAGTGAGAAGAAAATTGAGGCTAATGACAAAAAGTTGGAAACATACAATTCCAAGGTCGATCAAATCCCAGGAGCACTCTCGATATTGAAGGGGACGGATTCCAAGAAATTTATCCAAAAACCTTTTCCTTCGAGCACAACACCGAAGCCAATCACAAAGAGGTTTCATATGCCTGATATCCCCAAATATAACGGAACCATGGATCCAAACGAGTATGTGACCTCCTATACATGTGCAATCAAGGGGAACGACTTGGAAGACGACGAAATTGAGTCAATGTTACTGAAAAAGTTTGGGAGACCTTGTCCAAAGGAGTACTGATGTGGTACCACAACTTACCCCTAAATTCCATTGACTCATTTGCTATGCTTGCAAATGCTTTCGTAAAATCCCATACTGGGGCCATCAAGGCCGAGACAAGAAAGTCAAACATTTTCAAGGTTAAACAAAGAAACAATGAGATTCTCAGGGAGTTCGTGTCAAGGTTCCAGATGGAACGGAAGGACCTGCCCGCAGTTGAAGATGATTGGGCCATTCAGGCATTAAGTCATGGGCTTAAACCCCGAAGCTTCTTGGCCTCTCTATAGCTAAAAATAAAATTGGTAGAGTATCTGGTAGTAAGTTGGGCTGACATCCACAAGAGGTACCAGTCAAAGATCAAGGTCGATGATGACTAAATCGGAGCTCCTTCTGGGTCTATTTATCCCATCCGGGCTGACGACATGTCTAATAGAGTCATTGATCATGAGCCAAGGTCAGTACAGGATCGATAACAACCATACAGCGCGGAGCAAAAGAGAAATGAGTCTGGGATTCACCCCACAAGGAAAAAAAATGAGGTGACTGAGGGGTCAATAGGTGAGGTCTAATGAGCAAAATGGCTTTGACAGGATACTCGGTAGTAGGGAAGCACTGAGATTATCATACTACAACTTCATCGTTGATACTGTCTGCATCGTGTTAACCATCGGGTTCATCAAAGAGACCAAGTGGCCCCGACCATTACAGTATGACCTTATCCAAAGTGATCCTAACTTGATATGTAACTATCATGGCACTCATGGTCACAAAACCAAGGATTGCCGACAACTGAGAGAAGAAGTGGCCAGATTATTCAACAACGGGCACTTTCAAAGATTTCTGAATGATCGAGCCAAAAACCACTTCAAGAACATGAGTGCCATCAAACATGTTGAATAAAATGAGCCTCAACACGTCATCAACATGATCATCAAAGGCATCGATGTCCCCCAAGGACCAATTATAAATCGCATTAAAGTATCTATCACAAGGGAAAAATGCATCGAGATTATGTCCCGGAGGGAACCATTTCATTCAGCAACGAGAATGCTGAGGGCATTATCCATCCTAACAATGATGAGCTGGTAATATTTGTACTTATCAATAAATCTTGAGTTAATTGTATGATGATTGATCCAGGTAGCTCGGCCAACAACATCAAATCAAGGGTCGTAGAACAATTCGGGTTACAAGATCGAATAGTGCCAGTTGTCCAAATGTTGAATGGATTAAACATGGCATGCAAAACCATTAAAGGGGAGATAACCCTGGTAGTAAACACCGCCTGATGATCCAAGAGACAAGTTCTACGTGATCAAAGGGGCATAAGGTATGCTTTATTCGAAAGCCCGTAGGTTCACAACAATAGGGTGGTACCCCTGGACCTTGCACCAGGCACAGAAATTCCATACACAAGGAGGAGTCAAGACGGTCTACGGAGAGTAGCCAATCGCAAAAGAGAGAATTTGCAGTTGGCAAGGTAATCCCGGCCTGTAGTTTCGACATCAAGTAATATGGAGTCGACTAGAATGTAAGAAATCAAATAGCAATCATTAATGCCGACCTCAGCCGAACTGGAGGAACAAAGCACAGATGAGGACAATTACGGTGTCCCGAGATCATTCATTGACCCTGATGACACTGATGCCACAAAATTAACGATTGAATAGTTGGAGTAAGTACCTAAAGGTATTCCTTGGCACAAGGTTAACCCCTTTATTGAAAGGTATACCTACGCACGAGGTTTATCCCCAAGCTCAAGAAAAAACTTTTTGATTTTCTTAAAGCTAACATAGATTGTTTCGCTTGGTTTGTCTTGACATGACATGTATCTCACCGGAGGTAACTAGTCATAAGTTGAGTTTGGAACCAAAGTTCCACCCTTTTAAGTAGAAGAGAAGGCCACAGTCCGAGATTAAACATGCTCTCATCAAGGATAGGTATCCAAACTTCTGAAAATAGGATCCATCCGGGAAGCTAAATACCTGAAATGGTTAACTAACGTAGTAGTAGAACCTAAATAAGGGAATAAGCTAAGAATATGTGTAGATTACAAATACCTAAACAAAGCATGCATTAAAAATTCTTTCCCTTTTCCTGACATTAATCGAATGATCGACGCAACAACTGAGCACGAGATACTTAGCTTTCTCGACACCTACTCCGCGTACAACCAAATTTGGATGGAACTTGACGATCAAAAAAAGACTTTTTTCATCACTAAATTTGGCAGCTACTGTTAAAATGTAATGCCATTTGGATTAAAGAACATCGGTGCCACCTACCAACGCCTAGTAAACTAGATGTTCGAAGAAAAAATAAAAAAGTCAATGAAAGTTTATATTGACGATATGTTGGTCAAGTCCCTGTGAGTAGAGGAAAATTTGAAATATTTTTAGGAGACCTTCGTTATACTAACGAAATAAAATACGAAGCTAAACCCGAAGAAGTTTGTCTTCAGGGTCGAATCGGGCAAATTCCTCGAATTCATGGTAACCAATCGGCGAATCGAGATCAACCCCGATAAAATAAATGCCATGGAGGATATCACCATGGTGGACAACATCAAGGGCGTTCAAGACTGACCATGCATATAGCTGCATTGGGATGGTTCATCAAGAGGTCCTCGGACGAAAGACATCGATTCTTATCACTTTTAAAGAAGAAGAGTAACTTTTCTTGGACTCCGAAATGCCAACAAGATTTGGAAGAACACAAACAGTACCTCTCAAGTCCACCCCTACTACATATTACGAAGGTATACAAACATCTATACCTATACTTGGTGGTTTTCAAGGTGGCGGTAAGTGGAGTCTTAGTCCGGGAGGAAGAAGGTATGCAATTTTCTATTTACTATGTCAGTAGAACTGTAGGCGAGGCCAAATCAAGGTATCCTCACCTAGAAAAATTGGTGGTCCGCTTTGCTAAGCCTCTCCAGGAAGATAAAGCCTTATTTTCAATGCCCCCCGACATATGTCGTGACCTCTAACCCGCTAAGGAATATCATGCACAAGCCTGAGCTCTCTAGATAGTTGGACAAATTGGGCCGTGGAAATTAGCGGGTACGATATTGAGTATCGACCCCGAACCACCATAAAATCTCAAATTTTGGCAGACTTCGCGCTCGACTTTACGTCGTCCTTAATACCCGAAGTTGAAATGGAGTTACTGTTAACCTTGAGGATGACTTCGGGAATCTAGACCTTTTTTATGGACGGTGTCTCGAATACGAAGGGGTCTAGGCTCGGTATCGTATTAAAACCACATATGGGAAATGTGATTAGGCAATCTATTAGAACTGTGAAATTGACTAACAACGAGGATGAGTATGAGGCCGTAATTGCATGTCTAGAATTGGCTAAAAGCCTTGGGGCCGAGGTAGTTGAAGCTAGCTGCGACTCCGTGCTTGTGATTAATCAAGTTAATGGAACATTCAAAGTAAAAGAAGAACGGATGCGAAGGTACTTGAACATATTGCAGGTAACCCTTACATCAATTCAGGGAATGGGCCCTAAAGCATGTACCCAGAGATAAAAACAATGAGGTCGATGCACTAGCTAACTTGGGGTCATCTGTCGATTCTCGTAAATTAAGTTCGGGGGCAGTAGGTCATCTAATGAACTCGATTATAGAAGAAGGCCAAGACGAAGTGAACTCAATGAATTTAACTTGGGATTGGAGAAATAAATACATAGACTACTTAAAGAAAGGAAAATTTCCTTTGGATATCAAAGAATTGAAAGCTCTGCACATCGAAGCTGCCAGATTTAGCTCGGTCGAAGGGGAATTATTCAGGAAGACCTTCTTTGTCCACTAGCTAAAAGCTTAGGACCATGAGAGGCCGAATATGCCTTGAGAAAAGTTTGTGAAGGCACTAACGAGAACCATTCGTGGGCATAATTCTTGGTTCAAAAATTGATTAGGGTCTGCTACTACTAGACAAAAATGGAGAAGGATGAAAAGAACTTCGTACGGAAATGTGAAGGATTCCAAAAACACGACCCCGATGATCCATCAACTAGGAGAAATACTCCACTCGGTCCTGTCCTCATGGCAATTTATGATGTGGGGAATGGACATCGTCGTTCCCCTACCATAGACAGCCGGTAAAGCTCAATACATATTATTCATGAGTGATTCTTTTTCCAAATGGGTTGAGGCCCAAGCATTAGAAAAAATTTGAGAGAAAGAAGTCATTAACTTTATATAGATCCACATAATATGTCAATTCGGGATACTTACAACAAAATCCAATTCGTTGGCAGTAAGGTGAGTAAGTTTTTCAAAGTTACAAGATCAAGAAGATATTATTGATGCCTTATCATCCTAGTGGGAATGGGCAGGATGAGTCAAAGAACAAGACTATACTTCAAAACCTGAAAAAGAGGTTGAGTGTTTGAAAGGTAAATGGAAGGAGATCCTTCCCAAAGTCTTGTGGGCATATCGTATGACTTCAAAATCAGGCACCGGGGCCACCCCATTTTCTTTGGTCTACGGGGCCGAAGCCTTAATACTAGTCAAGGTGGGAGAACTAAGCCTGACGTTCCAGTATACAATTGAAGAACCAAACAACGAGGCCAAGATCACGAGCTTGGAATTATTGGATGAAAGGAGGGAAGCTGCCCTGGTCCGGTTGGCACCCCAGAAACAGCAAATAAAAATGTATTACAGTTGAAGAACCAACCTCCAACACTTTCAAGTTGGGGACTTGGTGTTGAGAAAAGTAACACTACACACCAGAAGCCCAAACGAAGGAAAATTGGGCCCGAATTAGGAAGGACCATATCGAGTTGTCAGAATAACCGTCAAAGTCTCATAGAAACTCGAAGTAGTAAACATCATACAACTACTAAAGAACTAGAACGTGACACACTTAAAATGGTACTACTGCAAAGGTACAAACTCAATTACTTTTGAATCAGGATATAAATTGGACTAACATAAAAAGGTAATTAGCCATGGATAGATGTGTCTATTAGGTCTGAAAGTACGTGTTGCACTCTTTTTTTATTAAAATAATTTGTCCCAAAGTGGGGTTTTCAGTAAGATTTTTAACAGGAAACAATAAAACATGCTACCTTAGATTTGTAGACTAGTTTTAAACTTGAATCAATAATTGTTTACTTCAGGTCAATAGTAACTGAGGCCTCACGAGTTCGACCTCGAATATTGGGGGCTATTACCCTCGAATTAAGATCTTTAGAAATGAGAAAAGAAAATTTTATGTGCTAAAAGCTATTGGTTAACGAATCATAGTAAATGTTAAATGGCCGTATGAACCGTGTGCCCCCATATTCCACTCTAGACATAGCACAAATTTTTATTTGCCTTCAATCGTGTACCTTGCATTCTAAGCAGCGAAAGAAATTTCTACTTCCCTTACTCTTTATTACTATGCATTTTGGTTCTTCGATCCTGCATCCTAATGTGTAGGGGCAACCCTTGCTTGGGGACTGTGAAGCCCATGAGCTACCCCTACTCTAGGACTGTCTTCCAACGAAAACTCGGATGATCGGGGCTACCAAATCCTTGTGGCACTAAACCCACTAGACGATGCTCGAATATAAAAGGATACGACCATCCAAAAATGGCTTGGAGACATCTAAATTCCGTAACCAGAAATAATACCCTTATGGAAATTCGAAACATACAAAAATGTTACCCTCAGAAAAAATATCATCTAAAAACACTTAAGCATCTTAAAATCCTTTGGCCTTACCGAGGGTCGAAGCCACATATAAACCAAAGTTGCATCGAAGTCGAAATCCGTTCGAACCTACAAAAAATGGATGCTCCAGAGCCACATTTGATTTTATGCTGAGGCATAAAAAATAATACACAAATAGAAATTACAAGTAGATGCTGGAAAAGTAAAATATACAGTGTTTCCAGAAAAGGGAAAAATTTTATATACTCAAAAATATATTTACAAAGGCCTGATAGAACGACCTCAAAATAAAAAAAAACACATAAGGTAAAACTGGAAAAATATTGAGGCATTTACGCCTGGTCTTCACCAGGGCCCGACTCGTCGCTAGAACTATCGGAGCCCTCAGAACCCTCTGATCCTCGGGGACTCTCAGGCTCGTAAATCTCATTTGCCTCGGCCTCGATCCTCTTAGCCTCTTTAATCTCGATTGATAGGTCGAAATCTCTAGTATGGATCTATTCGAGGGTCTCTCTCCGGGATAGTTGTTTGTGTACTCAATCTTCATCTTTAAGCGGGTCTTGGCTACCTCCATATTGTCCTTATACTAAACTACTACTTCCTCAACATCGACAAATGTTGCACCAATTTTGGACCTCAGTGCATCAAATTCTTGTCTGAGAGCATCCCATTCCGAGATGGCCGAGCTCAGTTATGCCCGAAGATCATCATTTCGATAAGACCACTATTGGCTTTTTCCTTCGCCACCCAGAGTTGATTCTCGACTGATGCCAGCTTTGCCCTTACAGCTTCCTTCCCCGAAGCCAGAAGGTCCATCTTGCCCTTCGAGTCTTCGATCATGGCCTTGACCTCGTCTATCTCAACTCGAAGCAGGTTCACTACACTTCATATGAGGATTTTTATTACTATTCCCTTGCCGAAATGTTAATATCAGTACTGCTTCATTGTCAGGATAATATTATCATTACTGTTCCCTTGTTGGGATGTTATTATCTGTACTGTTCCCTTGCCGTGATATTTGTTTTTAATATTATAGTACCTTTGCAAGAATTCTTAATTGGCGTTGATAAAAACAATGGGAACGAGTTTCAGACCTGCAATAGTAATATATAAAATGGGATCGAGTTGCACGCCTGCAACGGTAATAGATGAAATAGGAGCTGGTTGCACGCCTGTAATAGTGATATATGAAATGGGAGCGGGTTGCACGCCTGCAACGGTAATATAAGAAATGGGAGCGGGGTGCACGTCTGCAACGGTATCATATGAAATGGGATCGGGTTGTACTCCTTCAATGGTATTATGTGTGTACCTATTTTTCTATTTCTTTATTTCGCTAGTAATTATTTTAGGGCATTTCTTATGTTTCTCCACAGTTTTTCTGTTGTTATCTGTTACTCCCTGTAGCATGTTTTCCCCGCTCAACTTTATTTGTAATTATCTATTTCTATTTTTGCTGTATATGATTTAACTACATAGGTTTATTTGGTGGTCCTAGCCTCGTCACTTCTTCGCGAGGTTAGGCTGGGCACTTACCAACACATGAGATTGATTGTGCTGAAACTACACTCCGCACCGTGTGTAGATACTGATACCAGAGCATTTGGACAACAATGAGGGTGCAATCTTCAGTCCATACAGGCGACCCGAGGTAGTCTTGCAGACGTCCACGGGCCTTGGCATTTTCTCCTATCTTGTCTCTTGCTGTTTTTATTTATTCAGAGACAGACTTTATATTTCATTCAGACCTTGTTTGTAGTATTCATAGACTGTCTGTGAAGTTGTGACTCCAGTTCTGGGTAGACTTGCTTAGACGGTTGTATCGGACATTCTCAGTAGTTTTATTGTGTTTTTCCGCTTGTTACAATTTCCGTTGTATTTAAATTATTTCTCATAATTTCTAAAAGATAAAAAAGGGAAAAATAGGTAAATTTATTGAGTAGTCAGCTTACTTAGCTCACAATAGTAGGTGCCATTACGACTCCCGAGGGTGGAAAATCGGGGTCGTGACAGTCGAGGAAGGGCTAACAATTATAATATAATTGTTAGAGGCTCTTTATGGCCTATGAAAATCGATAAATGAAGAAAAAGTATGAAGAAAATAAATAATAGGAATATTATCAGAGAGTAAATTAGAGTGAAAAGAGAGGGAGTTCTTGCATATTTCATGTAGAATAGTTGGAGCAACAACAGTCCTCCTACAAAATGATAGGGATCTCCTTTATATAGGAGGGGGAACCTTATATGGTACAACATGCATTATTGTAAAGATATGGAGACCGGACAGCTGGACTGGCACATTGATACGGGTTCACGACAAGTCTGCTCGACTTTGTCAGACTTAGCCGTGTGTCTTGGGAACTCCCTATTTTTACTTTAGCCTTGGTTGAAATTTCCATTATTTCGGGCGTAGACGAGCCTCGAGGGAGAGAACTTGATCACAACTTCACGACCTCGAGGCCTTAAGATGACCTTCCGAAATGAACTAATAGCAAGAAATTGGACCTCCAATTTTGCCATATACAAATAATCTCCATGTTTCCTAGAATAAAGCATTGGGAATTGATTCTGATGCCCTTTAGTCTGCTTGTGACGACATCATATAGATGACGCAACCTATGACGTGAGCCTTTACGATAATTGGGATATACTATAGACTTGTCTTTTTGATGCTATTCAATGCAGTGTCGATTCCCGTTCTTCAAAATGATAGTATTACCGTTGATTCAGTTTTTCAAAAGCGCATTGATTGTGCCTTTCAACCAGTCTTTCAAAGGCATTGAAGTCCGTGTCATTACCCCATATAAATATGGAGTATTTTGGAACTATCTTCCTATATAAGTGCCCTTCATTCATTCATTCATCCCTTTCTTCTCATTGTTTTCCTTTATTTACAACCACCATGTTTGGGGCTCACGGCTTTAAGGCTGTATTGTAGTGATCTCATCAGCTGTGTGGTGGCCTTCTACCTGAGATTACCCTTGTCGAGCGAGATCGTACCGTCTTGTCATTGCTGTTATTGTTGTTACGCCTGCTACTGCTGTCCTTATTAGCTCGAGGTGATGACACATGCGCGACCGATTTCCTCTGACTTAGAAAGTCATTCAGACTATACACCACTGCTCACGAGGGGGCTTGGATTATATACCATTGCTCACGTCCTATACTGTCTTGTGTGGCACTTTATTCCTTGGGTTTTGTCCCAAGGGATAACATGGCACAACCGACCTCTGAGGCTGAGACCTACCGAATCTTCAACCTTTAGCTTTGGCGGGTTATGTCTCTTTTTTCTGCCTCTTCTGCATCCTCCCCCTTTCTTCTTCTTCATCTTCTCCCTCGGGGATGTTATCCCGTGGGATCAAGTTGGGAACCTAGAAGAGACGGCATTTGGGAATGCTGCTACCGGAGATGAACCTTCAAGGGTAGACTAGGCCCTTAGGCTTTCACTATAGATGTGCACCCCTTCGCTTCTTTGTTTTCAAGTAATGACCCTTTGTGGGATTTTGTAATCATATATAAGGACCCCTCGAGGGCCGTTGTAAGCAAATGTTTATGAATGCAAAGATATTTTCTTGACTTTCACCTTTTATGCTTGCCATACTGTTTTACATTTGCGGGGATTCTGTATGTATGCCTCTATTGATGATTGTCAATATCTAACTCGGGTGAGTGTATTCTTTCCGATCATTGGTTGATAGAAATGGCATCTCTTGCAGCCCTCTATTGTTCCTCGGACCGAGCGTGGATTGGTCCGATAGGCTCGGGCCATCGTGACCCTTGAGTCATATGAAAATAACATCTTGAGCCTTGAAAGTTTTTAGAGCGATCCCCGAGTGAGGTTAGCTTTTGGAACCTGGAAGATTTCTTTGAACTTGCTGTAAATAACCTTTTAAGACATTATATATAGGTCCCAGATGAAAGGTTGCCTAGATTTACACGATATCCTGAAATCGAACCCTTATGGATGGGGCTCGAAGTGCTTGTTCTTCTTCTTGAGGGGAACCTTTGAGATCAGGTACCATCTTGAATCGTATAATGGTGCTAAAGGATTCTTGGAGCCTAACTTCTTTTGATGGAGGTCCTCGAGGTCGGGTACCACCTAGGGACTAGAGATGATGTTGTCGTCTCCATAAAGCCTGGCTTTGTTTAATGGAGATCACCGACGTCGAGTACCACCGGGACTGGAGATGATGCCTTCGATTAAAGACCTGGTATATTTTTGATGGAGATCCTCGAGATCGGCTACCACCTCGGGGCTGGAGATGACACCATTGGCTTATTAAAGTCTAATTTCCTTTTGGTGGAGGTCCTCGAGGTCGGATACTACCTCAGGACTGGAGATGATATTCTGGCTTCTTAAGGCATAATTTCACTTTCGTGGAGGTCGTCGAGGTCGGGTACTACCTCGGGACTGGAGATGATGTTGTTGGCTTCTTAAAGCCTAACTTCTTTTTAATGGAGGTCTTCGAGGTCAGGTACCACATCAGGACTGGAGATGATGTCGTTTCTTCATATATATATATATGTATATATATAGGGTTAATTTTACTTATTGGGAGATCCCACTAGTTTAGATAGTTATCCTTCTATTTTGACGTCGATCCTTTTGTTACCTTAGCATTTAAGTGTTTGTGTAGGTTCATGCTTCAGTTCTCTAGTCTTTCCATACCATGACTGCGACTTCGGGGTTTGTCTAGCATAGATGGGAGAGTTTTGGTCCCAGTTCTCTGGATCGACGGGAGCTTACCTTGAAGATTATGTCTTTGATAAAAGAAGAACACCTTGAGTTAGTAAGGAGAGATTGCGGATGGGGGGAGAAGGTAGTGCTACAGGTGCTTTCCCCGGACGAGGGTATCACAAACCTTGCTGATGGATTCCTGAATGTGTACACGTATCCCTTCATACTAGGCCCCCTTGATAATGTTGTGCTTAACTTCTGTTTAAAGTATCGGGTCACCTTGGCACAGATACACCCATCATTTTGGTGAATAGTGTTAATTATGAGGTTCTTTGCAGAGAAGGCGGCGCTTGAATTCACGCTTGGCCATCTTCAGGTTGTACCGGCCCTTTCAACACTGAGGTCTGCTAACCTTGCGGTGTCATTCGTCCACGGCCTTTGTTGTTGACAATGAGGAAGATGGAGATTTGGAGTGGATTAGCCAATTGGTCCGGGTCCGAATGGCTGACGTTATCCTTGTGGAACTTATGCCATTCCCCGAGGAATGGAATTATGCACATGAGTGGAGCATCCCTTACCTTCTCAAATCTGCTCATGGTAAAAGCTAGTTTCGTATCCATGTTTCCTCCTTTTCTGTAGCAATTTCATAGGCGCCAGGTGATGTTCGTGATATTCCTTGTTGGGTCTAAAATTGGCGACCCACTCAACTTATGATGAACGTAGGTGGAGAGTTTTGTCTTAGGGCATATGGGAAGCAAAACATCATAGTATGTGTGTATACCACATTTTCCTTGCTTTTTATCCATTTGGGGAAACATTTTCCCTTTTTTCATATTAATCCTTGCTGTCGTAGGTATCATAGAGCCTTCAGAGGCGAGTTCATTCTCCTCTAGAGAGTGGGGAGAGGTTTTCAGCTCTCGGGCTAAAGAATGACAATAGTAAGCGGGACACACATTCTCAAGGAGATGGCGCTTATAGTAAGGCAAAATGGGGCTGGGACTTCGAGATGAAGACATCATCCAAACTTACCGCGCGCGAAGTTTTTGGTTCTGGAAAGATGGCTTCTTCGAGCGATAGTGCATCGACTGAGGTCAGTTCTTCTAGGGCTGAGGGGACTAGATCAACAGATATGTACTCGACCTTCGAGGAAGTCCGCGGGCTTCACTTAGTGGTGGTATTCGACACAGGTCTGCCGAATCCCACGTCATCCCTTTCTTATCGAGTTTTTCTTTTGTAGCCTTTTGACAGGCTCAGGTCTGAGCTACTCTGTCATAGAGCCAAACTTGGGAAAGCTCTGGATGAGGATAGATCCCTTAGGCTTCTTTGTGAGGAAAAGGAGGTCGAGCTGACACACTTGCCATGTGAGGCGTATCGTGGATCGAATTACGAGAGCTACTTGATGGAGCAGGTAATTTTAATTCCTGGGGGAGCATCTGCTCTATCTTTTAACTTTTGAGGTAAAATCTCTACCTATCCTAGTTGCAAAAAAAGACGGAAGCCCTGGAACGTCTTCAAGAAGAAGCCGATCGAATCAAGAATGATTGTGGCGAGCTAAGAGATGGGCGGAGGTTCAGGCTTCAGAGGAGAGAAGTGCGTTGGCTAAAGTTCCTGCCCTCGAGGTTCAACTCCATTTAGTTCGTGATAATGCTTCAGTTTAAGTAGACATTATCACGAAGCTTGAATTTGAACTTTTGAAGGCTAGTGCTGAGATTGTTGAAGCTCGGGCCGAAGCAGCATTGAGCCGAACTTAGGCCGATCTGGAGATGACGATTTATTTTAAGGATGCTATCGATGCCCAAGCCGCGTCGAAGAGAGTCCTCGATCGTGAAGAGAGGATCAAAGGATATGCTTGTTGCAAATCTCGAAGAAAGGTTCTCGAGGAGATTGGTGCCAGGGGTTTTTTTCTACTGAAAGAGATGGCTCGAGCGAGGGCAAACAAGCATGGTGCTCGGTTACTCCTGTCCGACGATGAGGAGATTGGGTATGAGGCCGATAGGTTATAGCCCTCGAGGGCAGGTCTTAGACTTTGCAATCTTGTATGTAATATCTTCAGAGCATGTTTGTAGATAGAGAATGTATTTTTTCACATATGTGAATAAAAGAAAACTTGCGGCTTTTGTTTTTCAGTACCCTTTTCTAATTTTCTTTTGGCCAGGTCAACTGGTTTTAGAGTATATGAGAATTGTTAGATTCGTGATATGGCCCTAGGGCTCATATGCGCTCGGTCGATGCGACCTTTAATATAAGCTGGCGTTATAGCTCTTATGCTTTTGCTCCACTGCTTTGGGTTTAGAATCCGAGTTGGCTTTCACTCAAACTCATTCAACCCTCAAGATTTTATGTTCTTATGGGCTGGCGACAATGGTCTTACGCTTTGATCGAAGCGGTCTCTTATGTGCGTGGCCCTGAGGCTTAGTAGGCTGACGACAATGACTCTTACGCTTTGCCCTGAAGCATATGTAGTTAATTGTTTTGGGTTTTTTCTCCAAATCGCGTTATGAATCGAGCTCAATTGACCCTTAAGTTTTAAGATGAGCTGGCGACAATGAATCTTACGATTTGAGCCGATGCGACCTTTTATGTAAGTTGGCGACAACGGCTTTTACGCTTTGGGTCAAAGCGACCTTTTAATGTAGGCTTTATTTTCCTCTCATTAAGGAGTTTTGAAATGATTTTTCCTAATCCATAGTCGGTTTGGGAATAATCACGATTTCAAGTCATTTGCGGAGATGTTCGAGAACCTCAGAAGGTTTGGCTCGTAGGTGAGTAGCTCAAAGCCTTGTGATTCAGAGTTGACATGGTCGAAGCTATTTTTCCTATCGAAGGTAGCATATTTAACCGGTTCTTTTTGAAGTACATTCAAAGTAATGGCTTATGATTTTGTCGTGAAGGTCGGGCATCCCCTAATCGCGTTAGTTTGGCTGGTACAACCGTATGACCATATTTATTTATGTTTGTCCGGAACTATTTTCGGTACCGAGGGTAGTAATTTAGGTGTTTATATCAATGGTATGACTTTTTAGGAATTTTACAAATGCGATATATAGCCTAAAATTCAGGATTGAATTTATGTTTGTAGAAAGGTCTTAAAAATTTTTCATGCCTTCGAGGTCTTACAGTTATTAGATACTTGGTACAAGTATGATTCATCCCTTGCTTGAGGTCTTACAGTTTGGTTGGTACAACCGTATGACGGTAGTCATTTATGTTTGGTCGGAGCCTTTTTGATCCCCGAGTGTAGTAGCTTATGTGTCTATATCGAGGGTATGCCTTTTCAGGAATCTTACAAATGTGATATATAGCCTAAACTTCAGGATCCATTTTATGCCTGTAGTAAGGTCTAACGAAACTTTCATGCCTTTGAGGTCTTACAGTTTTTGTTGTTGCCTTATGTAGGTCTTACTGGACCGAGTTTGACCGCTCGGGGTCATATGGCATTAGGTTTTTAAATGAATGGCGATTGGCAACCGTCTCCAGTCATCAAGTTTGCTTTGGCTCGGGAGCTGTTGCTCGTTAGCTCGGAGTTGCCTCATTGAGTGCTTACGATTTCGGAGACTCCAACCTTGAGGCTATGCGTTTTCTAAGTTTGTGATACCAGTCTCCGAGTGTTCGGGACATTGTTCCTTCTTTAGAGATGTTTCGTGATTTCTGTGTTGCCTCGTTGAGGGCTTATGAGTTTGGAGTTCTCACTCTGAGGTCATGCGAGTACCGCATTATTGATTTTAGTCTCCGATCATTCGGGACGTATTTGATGGAGGAATCATTTGTACGAAAATTCTAAGTTTCCTTTGGAGAATAAGATACTTTGGGCAAAAGTATTCTTTGATTACTTGACAAAAGTACATATGCTTCCCCTATCGAGGGCTTGGCTATGCAGACATGTCTTATTTGACCGTTTGTCCTGGTACATCATTTTCTCATTGGGATCTTATTTGGTGTTTCTCGGCTCTTCCAGGCGGATGGACTTTCGAGGGAATGTCCTCAGGCTCTCGGGGTTTATTGGTTGCCTCATTAAAAACCTTGTTGATAAAACTCTCTTCAGGACAAAAACTCGATCGAAGGAAAAAAGTGCAATGGATGCTTTAAAACCTTAAGGTCTTCGAGCTGGGTTAACACTTTGGCTGATTTTGTCAGGCACCTGCATAAGAGTTAGTATTGAAAATGAAAAGGGAGATGATTATACCTTTTTGTGGGATGCACTAGTGAAGTTTTGAGGTCTGATATGTCCCTATCATTAGAATGAAGACATGATACGGTCCTCTGCTATGTTTAATCGGTCTTAGCCGAAGATTTCATTTGATATTCGTTAGCTCTTTCGAAGGCAGCGGTATTGATGTTGGTGCCACATCGTGCACCGCGAACATTTACTCTTGCTGGGTGTTATTCCCCGTAGATGGCTTTAATCCCATCCTTTGTTGGGAATTTCATAATTTAGTAGAGGGTAGATGGTACTGCTCTCATACAGTATATCCATGATCGTCCGAACATGGTATTGTACCTCATGTCTCCTTCGATGACATGAAATTTGACATTTTGGGTTGTGTCGGCCATGCTGGTTTGGAGAGTGATCTTTCCTCTTATTGTTTCACTCTCCATGTTGAATCCATTGAGGACTCGAGTGGCGGGTGCAATTTTGTCTAGCAATTCGAGATTCTCTATTACTCTCGACCTGATAATGTTGGCCGAGCTACCTGTATCTACGACTACACATTTCATTTGAAATGAATTTACGAGGAAAGAGATTACTAGTGCATCGTTTTGGGGTTGAGACAAGGTCTTAGAGTCCTCTTCGTTGAACGTGAAGGCATCCTTGGGTATGTATCCCTGGGTTTGCTTTTCTCTGGTGATGGATATTTTTGTCCTTCTGCGTCGACGCCACCAAATATCATGTGGATAACATGTTGTGGCTTACTCATTTTGTACTTCTTGGCCACCTCTCAGAGGTGACCTTTATTGAGTAGCCTGGCTACTTCCTCACGGAGCTGGTGGCAATCCTCGGTCCTGTGGCCACGTGTATTGTGAAATTTGCATACTAAGTTATGATTCCTTTGGGAAGGGTCCAACTGCATAGGCCTGGGCCATCAAGTCTTTGTTTTTGTTGATGGCGAACACGATATCCTGCACATTGATGTTGAAGTTGTATTCTGATAGGCGCGGTGCCCCTGTTGGCCCCGTATTTCTGTTGAATCCGACTCTGTTAATGAGGCCCCGAGTTCTGTCCTTGATTCACCAATCAATCATGTGAGGCGGGTTGGATCTTGGGGAATTCCTCCTATCTTTGGGGTACGGTTGATACCTCTCTCTATTTGGTTTTGACTCCTTCGCTAAGAGCCTGCTCGGGTATACTGAGCCTAAAGGGGCTCCTAGTTGATCATCCTCAACCCCGATCTTTGACTGATATCGGTTATGGACGTCCGACTAGGTTACGACGAGATATTTGATCAGATTCTTTTTGAGGTGTCTTGAGGCCACCGAGATATGCTTATTTAGGCCTTGAGTGAAGGCCTGCAACGCCCAATTGTCGGAGAACGAGAGTAGTTCCATTCGTTCCGTTTGGAAGCGAGATACGAATTCTCGTAGCATTTCATTCTCCCTTTGTTTGATCTTGAATACGTCCAATTTCCTTGTTGCTACTTTGATGGAACTGGCGTGTTCCTTTGTGAAGGAGTCTGCCAGCATGGCAAATGGGTCTATGGGGTTGGGAGCTAGGTTATGGTACCATATCATTGCCCTTTTCGAGAGTGTTTCTCCGAACTTCTTCAATAAGACAGACTCGATCGCATCGCCTTTTATGTCATTTCCCTTTAATGCGCACGTGTAGGCAGTGGCATGTTTGTTGGGATCTGAGGTCCCGTTGTATTTTGGGAGTTCTATTATTCTTAACTTCTTTGGAATAGGTTTCAAAGCTGCTTCCTCTAGGAATAGTTGTTGCACAAACTTCTTCGAATCTATGCCTTTCAGGACTGGGGGTGGTCCCGGGATTTGGTCGACCCTGGAGTTGTATGTTTCGACCTTCTTGTCATTAGACACTATCATATTCTTGCCCGACTCAATTCTTTTGGTGAGGTCCTGATCGTTGCCTACTCCGCACTACTAAGAAGTAGGAAGAGAGGGTTGCAATAGCTTTTACCCAATTTATGGGTCGGGATCGATTTCCACAACGAACTAAGAACGGAGTCGAGTATCTATTTAGAGTGGAATTGTGTACATGTTCCAAATATCACTTCCAATTATTTTTGGTTTTTTTTCTTTAGTAATCTACTATTATCAACTACTAATTATAATTGCAACTAGATTATGCTAAGCGAGAATCGCTACAAGTTCTATCTAATGGATGAAAAGGCACTAGGGTAGTGACTTTAACCTAGGTGGGTAATTTATGGGTAATTGCTTCTAAGGCACGATTGACATGATTAGGGAAACATGCTATAACCATTGCACGACGTCGCCTACTCTCCCACCTCTCGGTAGAGAGAGTGATTTTGCTCAATTGACTTTCTCAAGACCAATTAGGTAGGCAGATTTTGCTCAAGAAACTAGGGTTCAAGTCAGATATTTACTCTATCGAGGTTTAACCCTTTAATTGGGACTATCATATCTCTTGAGTTCATACCAATTCCTTTTTGGGTCAATTTTGGAGACTTACGCTCTCTTTCTCAAGAAGAGCCTAAGTCAACTTAGCACAAACCAGTGTTTGCAACCACTAGTTCATAGATTAAATTATAAAATTGACCCAAATAATAAACACCCATAGCCAATCTAGCCCTAAATCGCAACACCCACCATTTACCCATACTAGGGTTGAGCAACAACCCTAGCTAATAGGTTTAGCTACTCATGCTTGAAGAGAAAATAAGATAAATAGATGAAGAGAAAGACATAATATTAAATTACTAAAGTAAATATAATGATTCAATGACTAAAACTACATTATAATGGATACAAAATGCCTTCTCACGAGTGCAGCTCAAGTATGGTAATATTTGATACCCTAAAAATGGAAAAATGGTTCTATTTATACTAAGTTAGAAAAACTGGACAAAAATGCCCTTCTGGGCTCTGTGCGGACCGCACTAGGCTCTTGACTCTTAAAAATCAACTCTTTGAACCCAGGCTCCACTGACGGCACAAAATGGAATGCGGCTGCAGAGGAGTCTAGCGTGGTCTGCACAAATACGACCGCGGACCGTATAGGATTGAAGCTTCGCACTTGACATCTCTCTGAAGTTTACTTCCGCGGACCGCATAACATGGTAGTGCAGCCGCAGTGTCTTCTGTATGGACCACTTAATGTGTATTGCAGCCGCAGTGCTTTTATGCCTTCAAATCCAGCTCTCTGAATCTCCCAAGTGCGGACCACACAAAGTGTAGTGCGGCCACACTATGCCGGTTTGTCCTTAGTTGTCTTGTCTTTGGTACTTGTGCAGGTTTCACTCCTTTTGAGACGATATTTGATGTCTTATCACTTTGTTAATCAAACCTGCGATCAAGCACAACTTATGAGCCTTCTGGGACTATTTTGTAAGAATTTATAATCATATCGTAAGCAACAAGGAGCATGAAACACGTCAAAATCCCTAGTTATCAACTCCCCCAAACTTGAGCTTTTGCTTGTCCTCAAGCAAACAAAATAAGACCCACCCCTTAAGGAAAAATTCAAGAATTTTCAGCTATCCTAAAGCAACCTCAACTAGCATCAATTGTGACTAACAATTTCCCTTAACACAAAAGAATCACTAACAACCTTTAACCTTTGAAAAACCATGGATAAAGTGTGACACAAGAGCATCAAGAGTTGAATCATTACATCAAAGCACTCTCTCAATACTTTGGTCATTGTGGAGCCCAAACTCACGCATCCTCAATTCCCCTAAGCACACCTCACCTTTTTGAACATTGGCACACAAACCGAGGTAAATGGAAATTCACTCATCTCTCTTAAGGTAAAGTCACAAGTCCGGCTCTAAGTACCATATGCTTGCCCCTTATGTAAGGATTCACTAATTTAAGCGTCATTCAACTCAAGATTATATAAGGCATTTGTAAAGTCTTTGTGAAGGCTTTTGGTTCAGTGTAGGACATGTTTTTGTCCAAGTGGGTTCCATCTTTCCATAAGCACTTGTTTTGATTCATTTGGCACAATTCATTTGATTATTTGAGTCATTTCACTTCTTTCTAAGGGGTTAGGGAGACACATTGTCACTCTTTCTTATGCATTTCAAACCTTTTCTCCCTTTTCAACTTTCCACACCTTTCTTTCTTTGCTTTTCTTGAATCCCTTTTTATTCTTTTTTTTTTTCACATTGACCATTCTTTTTATCCTTTGCGATTCTTTATTTTTCATTGCCTTTCCTTTTCTTAATTTTTGTGCCTTTTACCTTTTTGTTGCCATCCTCATCCCTCCCCCCAAACGTATACTTTTGCCATGTGCTCAAGGAATGATCGGATGCCAAGATAGGGTATCTTTTAGAACGAGTATAGGTTTATATGATAATTCTTGAAAGAAAAAGGTCTAATGCTCAAAAGGGTTAACTAGAGATCATATAGTTGGTAAGCTATGGAATTGTTCAAACTATCATTTGTATCAAAGAGAGCATATAATCACTTCTCAAGTCAAATTTCACTTAAGATTTCACCTCAACAAACATTCAGGGCAACTTCTAGACCAATGGCTTGGGACTTTGACTCGCAATTCTATTTCTCATCACACAAGCTAAAGGATTGATGAAGATACAGGGTCGGGGGACCACAACGACCTTAGATACAATTTGAGCATACAATGGTCCCGAAAAACCACTTGATGATTATCGACTAACACAAGAGTCTCTAGGTCACGACTTTTACCATCCTAAACACAACATTTTGTCTTTGACCATGGGATCAAACACAAATGTGCTAGTCCCAAGTAAAGGTTTACTTGAGGTACCCTTAACTATAAACTACTAAAAACAAAAACAAAAATGGACTCAAACCCTTAAGAAGGTTGTCATGACATCCATCATCGAGAAGAGCCACCGGTTCACACAACATTCCACATTTGGAAAGAACCGTGACATTAAGAAAACCAAAGGCTTATTGAAAATGACCAAAACAAAACAAAAAGCTGAACATAAATAAGAAGCTAAAAAAGGAAAAATCTTGCTGAGAATAGAATGAATATATACAATAGGGAGTTTGAATATACAACGAGGGATGAATATATACAATATGATGTAACTTTATATACAAATCCAAAGTAAAATGAAAGTATGAGAAATGTAACTAGACACCAAATTATATACAGACCAAAGATGAAAATCAAGAAAGCATAAAATCAATAAATATATACAGTCATCCAAAAATGTAGGGCGCACCCCCTCAAATAAAAGCTAGCATTGTCCCCAATGTAAACTAGTCCAAATAAGAACCACAAAGATAGAGAAAAAGGATATACAAGACTCCTTAAGTGTCAGTCTACATCAGATCATAGGTGGTCCCTGGGTCCTCTATGTTCTCGGGAACCTCAGACTGGTTCCCAGTGTCCTGCTGCTCAGCTGCTGGGACCTGGCCCTGGGCCTGGACAAGCTCTAGATCAGGTACACACTGTGGCTGACTAGAGGAAGTCTCCACTGGGTCTGCCAACTGGATGATAGCATCATCGGCTCTAGGAATCATCCTCTTCCTCTTCGGAGGTTGCTATGGCTGCTCCGGTTGTGGCATAGCTCTGGAACTGGGTCCTCAAACAATAGGTCTAAAGGAAGTTGGTCTACCTTTAACTTGTCAACATATGACCGCAGCACCTTCACGGACTCCTTAGTGCCCTGTGTCCTTCGCAACTTCTTTTGCTCCTATTAAGCTCCTTGAGATCCTTGATATGTGAGTCGACTGCCTTTGCTAATGCATCTTGAGTCGTGAGGAGTTTTTTCTACTTTTCAAGTATTCCTTCAAAACATCCTCTATTGATTGTAGGACTTGTGCTGGCTGAGGTGCCGACTAAGCTGCAATAGTGGTGGTTAAGGTGGACAACTTGAAGGAAGCTGTATACATCCCGTTGTTGATACTCTGAAGCATCTGATTCAGTTGATGGGCAGTGATAGGATGGGCCCAAGAAGATGGAATCTCCGGGCCGGTTGATGTAGAAGGGCCAGAAGGAACTGAAGATGTGGAAGCTACTGGAGGCATCTCAGTAGAAGTAGAGGTAGGCTTAGCGGGGGCCTCTACCACAACTAGCTCTTCACACTGGCCAGTTGGGGCAGAAATATGGGCTTTGTAGTTCTTGTCTTTGAGGTTGTTATTCCCTTTCAAGCTTTACTAGGAGAACGGGGCTGTCGCCTTGACCTTGATGTCATATGGCCTCTTGTGCACTTGCATGTCCCGGAAGTACATAGTAAGGGTGTTGGGGAAATGATAGTTCTGGTCGTGCTTGATACCCACTATAGTAATTATACGGGACATAAAATTCCCCACGTTGATGGGCTACCCTGCCATAATGGAAGCAACCAAAAAAGCCCGATGGAGAGGAAGGGACTGGTCATGGGTAGTAGGGTCTAACCGGCTGCACACAAATGTCTGCTAGCCCCTCGCCTCAAAGTTTAGGGTCCTCCATAGTATTTTGACCCGAGCAGTCAACCACTCCGCAACGGTACTTGGGATTTCCAGGTACTGAGCTAAACATGGACGGACCTCCTCGCCCATCTCCAGCTTTGCCATATAAAGAGACTCAGCTTCCTCATTGAAACCTGAGTATTCGTTGAGCGACTTCCCCTCAAACAACACCTTGAAGTTGCGAACCTTGGTCACTTTGGAACCCTTTACGATGCAGGGATACATTACAATAATGCTCTTTGACCAGGTGTTCATTGGCATCCACGCAGTCATCTAAGAAGTGCTCCAAACCCACTCTCGTTCTAAACTGTATATGCTCATCAGGGTTGTGGGGTAAAAGATCTCTGTCAATGAGACTCCACTCCGGTATCAATTTTCTCACGGGCCACCACTCCCTAAATTTGTGGTATGCCACCTGGCTCACGAACCTATCCTCCCAAACTTCGGGTTTTCTTGTTCAGGCAATGCCCCAACCTGAGGCTTGCCCCCCTCAAACACCTCCTCATCCCCTTGCACCTCCTCCTTACCTCCGTCTGCACTCTCTCCGGATAATGAAGCTGTAGGGGAGGTGGAGTACTCACCACTGCCGGCTGCTGAGCCCTCAGATGACTCAGTAGGAACCTGCTCTAGTTGCTTGGGTAGTGGGTGATGGTGGAGGAGTGGCATCAGTCAAACTAATTCTCCCCGTCCAATCTTCAACATATTCCGGCACAGAGTCGGAAGAGATGTTCTGGGAGGGCAGATACTCACTCCCCGACTGATCACAGGCTCGGTCAGCTGCTTTAATTACTTTCCTCATCTTTTTTATGTTTTCTCTCACTTGGGGAATGATTGGAAACATTTTCTTGCCCTTGCTACCCTGGGAGGATTCACCTCTCCCGGGTTGTTTTGACCTCCTACCTCGTTGTTTAACCATTATCTGCAAACACAATCATCTAACATTGTTAGTATCAGTAGAAACATTAAGCAACATTTATGCAGAAAGAATTGCAGAACAGAATTGAAGAATTGCAGATAGGTTGCATAAAGAACCCAGTACAGACCGCACAAAGTGGAGTACAGCTGCATAGGGACAACCGCGGACCGCATAATAACGACCGCGTTTCGCACATGGATGGTGTTCAGACTAACCTTCCTCTAAATCTGACCACTGCGGCCCGCAAAAAATGGTATCGCGGCCGCACTGGGCCTGTGTGGACTGGACAAAATGTAGTGCGACCGCACTGACCAAGAGTTATCTTTCTGAATTTTGTCATCGCGGTCCGCACAAAGTGGCATACGAGCGCACTAGGTTATCGTGGACCGCACAAAAATGACCACGGTCTACACAGGGTTCTCGGTAGTGGCACCGAGTTAGGGTTCTTAGATTTTACTATTAAGTTCAAACTTCCACCTAATTAGGGCCCCTACTCAATTACCCGGTCCATTAACTACTATGAGCACATGATTTTTGCCTCGCGTGAATTACTCCTATAAAATTCTTAGATTTAGGATTTTTCCTTTAATTATTTGATTTTTAGGATATAATTGCATAATTTTAATGTTTATTTGCATATTTGTGAGCACGTTTAATTTACATAATTCATAAAAAATACAAAAAATATTGCATTTGTATTAAAGATTTAAATTTACATATTTTAGATTAATTAGTAATTAGGGTTTTACAAAAAATACAAAAATCACAAAAAATTGATTTATTTCGCTTAGTTTAATTTTTAACTTTGAATTTTGTTGTTTTTTATTTTAATTTGGCATTTGATTATTTGAGTTTATTATTAATTAGAGCTTAATATGATTAAGTAGGTTAATTTAATTTTTAGGTGTAATTTCAGTTTTGTTTTAATTTTTGAAAAGGAAAAAGAAATTAAAAAAGAATTTGAGCCTTTAAATAAAAGTGTTCAAGAATTAGGCCAGTCTTTGATTTTAAATGCCCAGCCCAAGTCAAAAAACCTCCCAAATACCCGTTAAATCTGCCCCATTCCCGGCCCAAAATCCGGTCCAGCACCCCCATCACCAAAATGGCGTCATTTGCTCCCCATTTGATCTCAACTGTCTAGGTTGGAAGATCTAACAGACGAGAACTCAGGTCTCTTTAATAGAGGAGTGTCTTAAGCTGCCTACCCCCAACCCCCTCGTCTCTCTCACCTCACACACGCTCATCAGAGACCAACCCTAGCTTCGCCTTCCACCACCGCATGCCGCCCATCAGAAATCACACCACGGCGGCAGCCGGCGGCCAATTGTGCCCAAATTTACACCAGAGCATCTTCTCACCCCATCTTTCCAAATCCCATTCACCTTCCATCAAATCTAGCCTCAGTTGCTCGAATTTCAGATCATAAATCCAAACCCTAGCGCCACCCTTATTTTTTTCGGTGGCGGCGCCACCACCAATCAAACCCAAACTAACACCAATGGATCATCGGGCCTCCCTCATCCCAAATCCATATTCCACTTCTCTCAAATCACCCTAGAAATCCTCGATTTTAAATCAAAGAAACAAAACCCTAATTGTTTCTGTCCTTCTAATTTCTAATGGTTTCAAGGCTCGATTCGAGCAAAAAATTATGCCAGTCAATTCTTTTTAGTAAGAACAATTGATTAGATTCATTTTTGGTTCATTTCAAAGCTCGCCGGATTCCGGCCAAGCCGACACTGTCCAACTAAGTCCGTCACCTTTGTCGATTATTTAAGGTTAGACTAGTATTTTCCTTCTTCGTATTTGTTCCTTGTATTTTGTGTGTTTGAATCAATGATAGTTGATTAGAATGAGTGATTTTAGTCATTCAAGTTTGACAAGATTAATATCTTACTGAATTTGTTTTAGATTGTGTTTGATTTTTTTTGGGATTATCTAGTTTCAGTAGGTAAAACTACTTTCTTGGTCCATTATTTGGGCTGTTAGTATACAGACTCATGGGCTTAGTTTAGGGATTTGGGTCAATCTGACTCATATTGGTTTTGGTATCAGGGGTAAATACAGGGGTAATCAGGGGTAGTATAGGTAATCTAGATAGAGGAATCTTTAGTGTAACTACCTAGGAAGCTTGTAGTGGGAATTTTAATTTGAATTCCAGGTTTTTGGTAGTATAACTTGAGTAAAAAGTCAGGAATTTAGGGATCTTGATGCTAAAAATAGAAACTAAAAAGGGACTAAAAGGGAAAAATAAAGTCTGAAGTTTTTCCTACTTGTTTGCCTATAAAGGCATGCCATCCTTGTCTTGCAAGTAGAGATTTTAGAGCCTACAGATTTTCAAGAGCTAAAATACAGAACCAATAGAACTTAGAACATTAAGAGCAAAAAATCCTGCGAAGTTGAGAGTTTTTAAGAACCAAAAATATCCTAAAAAATAAAAAAAGTAGTTACAACACCCAGCAGTAAAACCGTTCCATTAAGAAATGGTCGATTCCTAAAGTTTTTTTTAAAGTTTGAATTCATTTCTGGACTGTCCAAAGGGTTAAAATGGTGTGATTATGGTTGGTTTGCAAGGCCTTTTTGGTTCAATTTTGGGTTGTTTTGGTTGCTGAATATTGTTATAAAATCTTGGTGGTTCGAACTTGCTTCAAAAGCTAATTTTCTTTGGTTATTTATGGGTTAACACTGTTTCTGATCCTTGGTACTGCTTGCTAATAACTAATTTATGTTTTTTCTCTTCAAATTCCAGGTACCCTTTTCATATTCAACCTTAGGTGAAGTTTGGCTTGATGAATGAAGACGAAAATTCTAAATTCAAACCTATTTTTACCCTTCATCATGAATTTAATTGTGTCATTCTATATTTCTGTTTTATAGCTTAGCTTATTGCAATTGTAGTTTAACTATTGTCCGGGCCAATGTGCTCAATCTAGCTCTTATTTAACTTCATTGTAAAAGTGTGAGTTTCATATGGATGAACTTATGTTTTATAAGTTGTTTCCTTCTTCTACATTTTCTTTCTTTACTCGGCTGATTGAGCATGCTGTGCTGATCCATCTTTGTGTTAAGAAGATAGATTTATGTGTAATGAAATTGGGACTGTTGTAAGACTGAATGGACAGTTTTGGTACACACGCATGCCTAAGTAACTTGATAATTGTAATTGGTTTCTTGCTGAAATTAACTGTTGAATCATGCTTTAGTTTGGTAATATGTTAGTCATATTAATTTTTCAATGTTCACCCATTAGTTTTGGCTGTGTTCCCAGGAGTTTTGATTTTTGTAATTGGCATTTAAGGAAATTGATTTAGTTGTTTTTTTATTTTATGAAGTTCAAATTTATTTTCATGTAATCAATATTTGAACGAAAGTAGTGTTATAAGGTGCCAATATGATTGGAAATTGGCCTTGTGCTGATACGAGGGTCCAACCAGTAACCCCTTTCAAGCTGAAGCCCATTTGACCTAAATTTGGGTCCTTATATATCCCATTTTGGTTGTTGGTTATTTACAATTTTGAAAGTTCTGCAGTCTATTGGGAATTACAATGAGCCCAAGTTTGATTCTAAACCGTCAATTCTGTTCCTCAAAGAGATATTTGGGCTAGTTTACCATGAAAGAATTTTTCCCTTTTAATATTAGATAGTTGAGTTTCTTCTCTTAATCAATTGAGGTGAGCCATATTAAGAAATGTAAATAGTCTATGGCTCCCTGAACTGTAGCTTAAGTATCCTTTAAAGATAGAATAGAGCTGCGCTGCTCCAAATAAAATCACAAATTGCATAGCCCTCTTTAACTTTTACTTTAAAATATTTAGAACTGGGGACGCGCCATTTAGCAAATTTTCATGGCCTTCCGCAAAATTAACAATGCGTTAGGTTCTTTAGGCGCGTTATTTAATAATTTTACTTTCTTAAATGCGGGTGTGCGTTTCATGTGACAAAAATTCAAATCCTAAAACGTTGAATAAAATATGTGTTGGATGCAGGTGCATTTCTTGTGACGCAATCCAAAGACATATTTTAAACGACGTTCAAGCTCCTTTAAAATTATTTAAAAGCGGTAAGTAATTTAAAATTGCACCATAGGTTGAAACATGTACTGAAATCAGGTAATAGGCCAATTATGATAGTTTAAGTGACCATGCTAGAACTAGGGAATCAGGGGGTGCCTAACACCTTCCCCCGGGTTAACAGAATTCCTTCATCAGAATTTCTGGTTCGCAGACTTCAAAAGGAAAGTTGAGTTTTCCTCAATTTGCGATTTTAAAATAAACCGGTGACTTGGGATGCCAGAAAATAAACCATCCCAAGTGGCAACTCTGAATAAAATAAATAAGTAATCTCATTTCAAATAATGTCACTTAAATTGGAAAAACTCCCTTATACACTATTATATTGGGCGGTGTATAAAAAAGGAGGTGTGACAGCTCTGACGACTCTGATGGGGAGAAAGAACCCAGAACTTCAGTTCAGGGTTCAAGAATTCAAGCTTAGAATAGCTGTTATGATTGGCTTTATCTGTTATCCGATTTTCCTACATATTTCATAACTAATGTGCTAAATGTTTTACGGCTTTGATATTTGGTGAATTGTATAAATAAACTGCTACGAAACTCTTCCTCTATATGAGTCTTCTACATCATGGAGAAGGGTGCAATCCGTGTGACTTCTATTTTGTTTAGAGTCTTATCCCATTTTAGAACGAGACTCGGACAAGTTGCTAAGACGGCGAAGCTTTTGTATTCCCTGTACGCTTCCCCCCGGCTCGAGTTGTCCGCTCAGGTAAGCCAGGTCTAGAACAATAAACCCAGGTTTTTAAACCTAGTATAACAAAGCCTCATGCCGGATCCCTAGTAGGAACATTTGTTTGCATCACGTGCATTTGACCTAGGGGGCTCAACCTAGGGGTTGGGTCCGTCTAGGATAGGTGTACCCAAATTGAAAAGACCATTACGATGCATCCTACTTACTATTTGTGCATTTATTTGCTTTGGATTGGCTTGTTGATCGGCTTGTAAGTTATGGGAGAGACTTGAAAAGAAAAAAGCAATGTTAGGATAAATGAGGGCAATCACCCATTTTTTAAAAACCAATACCCAAATCATACTGAAACTCTGCCGGATTTTTGAGAAAATGAAAGAAAAAGAAAGGTTTTCAAATATAGTTGGTTTTGTGAAATTTGCCCGAACTACACCAGTTTGATTCTCACCGAATGTGGGATACGTATGAAACCCCCATCGGTCCAACTTCTTTTTGTTGCAAAATAACCAAAAACAACAAATTTTTAAGTTTTTTCATGGATAACTCAGGTGATGCCATTCTTGTTTAAAATAAGCCGAATGATCCCCAAAAGGGCGCCGGAAGGCTGTTTTGCAAGAACAACCCACCTTGAAACATTTTTTCAAAGGTTAGCAGGCACAACCTTAAAATCTTCTTTACCGAAGTGCTAAAAGACCGTATCTGCAAAGCTAGGGTTTTGTTTTTAAAAAATTTTTGAAAAAAAAATATTGTTATTTATCCTTTAGAACAAAGTCAGTTATTGAATCACTCTAATAAATTTGCAAGATGAGCATGAATGAAATTGAATCTTTCACAGTCCTTAATGAGTTTCCGTTGAAGCTCCATATGTGGTGGAATGATCTAGGAAAGTGCAGTAGAGAAACACTGGTAAAAGTTCCGGGAGGCCTCGTCAGACTATTAAATGTCAAGCCAATGTCGGACATAATTGAAGCCTTAATACCTTTTTGGGACCCGACTCGCAATGTGTTCTGTTTCTCTAACTTTGAGCTCGCACCTATATTAGAGGAAGTTGCGGGTTATGCGGGCCTCAATGGAAACCTTAGAAGCTTGTTACCAAGGCCAGTGTCCCCCTTACAGATTTCTGGATTTCTTAAGTATTATTCGGGACGTTCAGGACAGATTTTTTATCTGAAGGGCATTGCACACTCCAGTTTTTGTATCATCGATATGATAACCCCGATGTTTTGAAGAGCCCAACACTGGTCTAACCCATGCCGGAAATAAAGACAAATGGGAGGCTAGGCGGGGTTTAGTTTTTATGGTAGCTTTCTTGGGTGTTGTGGTCTATCCCTGGAAGGATGGCAGTATATAGATAGGTCTTGTGGGAATGATCGATGTTGCAATCAAGCAAGCCAATAGCAATGTGGTTCCTCTGATCATGTCTGAAATCTACCGAGCCCTGACTATCTGTCGGGAAGGGGAAAGTTTTCCAGGGTTGCAATTTGTTACTTCAATTATGGATGCAAGAACACCTTTGTCACTGGGTTGGGTAAATGAATTATGGTTTGACCGGTCTGAACTGCATTGAAGAGTTTGAAAGCCAGGTAGTAGGTATTGAATTCCATACAGGTACTGAAGCTTGGCTTGTACATTTGAGATCCTTGACCGCCAATGAAATTGAGTGGGCATTTGGATAGCTTCCCATCACCGATGTAGTGTACATGTCAGCTGAAGTGTTTTATATCCTCTTGATGGACATTCGAAACATCCAACCTTATGCTCCCTACAGAGTGTTACGCCAATTAAGAAGATTTCAAACCATCCACAATGATGAAGATTTGAGTAAACATGCCATTGAACTGGGCCCAAAAGTTACATTTCCAGAAGGGAAAGTTCGCCAAGTGTGGAATGAGTGTAGGTTTCTTGAACATAAGACCATAGTGAGAGACTGAGCTAGAGGTGAAGTGGACCCTAAGTAAATTGACTGGTTCAACAAGAATTTCAAATTCATGAAAGGCCTGCAAAGAGACCACATGTCCAACAATTCACGGTTGAGACACAACCGTAATGGGACTGGTTGACCAAAGAGAATGGATACAAGGCCAGGATAAGAAAATTGGAAAGGCAAGTCATGGAGCTTCAATTTGAAAATGGTGTTCAAGCCGCCACAGAAGAAGGAGAAAAGAAAAAACAAACCCAGGAAAATGAGGCGGCCCTTAAATCTCAGATAAGAAATATGAAAATAGCTGCCAATAACCCGGAAAGAAGTTGGGCTGATGAGAGACTTATAAGTGGTCTAAAAAAGAAAGTCCTCGAATGTCAAGAAGACCTGGAAAAGTTTAAAGATAATATAGCAAAAATCCGGGCACAATGGACAAAGTAAGCAGAAGAACATGCACGATTTGTGTAGCAAATGAAGAGAAACTATGAAGGGACCATTACCAGCCTAAGAAGAAAGGCAACTACTCTCGAGGATAAGGCAACAAAACAGGCTAAAGATTTTAAGGATGATAGGGAGCACTGTTATAATCTAATGACTAAAATGGAGGAAGAAAAACAACAATTGCAAAATAAACACTTTCATGACTCTCAAGTGTTAGAAGCTTGGAACCAGCAATAGGGGATTACTTCAGGAAAAAGGCCGAATTAGAGAAAGGATCAGAACCATCGCTGACTAGATTACCATGAAGTGCCAAGTGTACGAGGACATGTTTTGTACCACCTTCTTTGCCATAGTGATGACTTTTGTTCGTCACTTTATGAGTGATTTGGAGCAACTACAAGGGGGTCTTGCACATAAGCCCGTAGCGAGGAGGGATGATGCCCCGTGGGCTTCAGTAGTTGAAGCTTTAATGTATTCCTAATTCTTCAATCATTGAGTATGCATTTTTGCTTTATTTTGAGTCTGTAGTATTTCCATGAAAAGCATTCTGTCCTGATGGTTTAAAAACCTAAAAAGATGGCAGTTATCACCTGCTGCCAAGTGGTTAGGTTGGCAGAAAATACACTAAAGATCTCCTAGCTTCTAAAAGTAGAAATTCTCACAGGCCTTTTATTTCAAAGTTTCAGATTCGATTCCATGGCAGCTTTTCTTTAGTCCTCGGGATATGATTCTTTAGTATGTTACGAGTAGTTAACATCGTTTGCAATAGAAGTGTTACTAATGAAAATTGAAAAGTTCCAAAAATTGTTTCTTTACTTTTCATATTTATTTCTCTTGAACTACGTAATGATCTGATTCATGCGGCGTCGTGATACGTAGGCAATCCTCATCGGATCCAGTCATAATCTTGTAAATAACTTCAATAAGAAAAGAAAATGAGAAAAGTATACAATGAGAAAAGGGAAGAGGAAAAGAAAAGCAAGATAAAAGAGAGTGAAATCAAGAGGAGTGAAAAGGAAAGAATAAGAAAAGATGGAACGAAGCATGCAACTGTTGAAAAACATGTAGAAACCCATTTAACTACATAGGTGTATCACACCCCAACGTGCGATTGCCTATCTATTATTTGTCACAAACTAACCATTTGCTGCTGTCCCATCCAGTCCAGGGTTTTTATAGAACGGTGGTTGGTTTTCGTGGTATCCTGACCTCACATCCATACTTCACTAGATCAAAAGGGAGCATTGGAATGTCTTCAGAAATGACTCTGCCAACGGTTCCCATTGCACATGATGGCCCTATCTCGGGCATCCTAACCTTTAAGCCAGCAGCAGCCAAAGAGAACAGAATCCCGCATCTTAGGGTTATGGAAATGTGGGACGCTTGGGCAAAGAAAGAGAGCCACCAAGCACAATCCCGGGATTCCCCAATCTTTTCCCGAGAACGGGTGCTACCTCCGATGTCCCAATCAGCCACCCAAACATCGTACCAGGACAACCAACTATATCAACTCATTTTTTGGGAACGCCTTCTGAGACGCTCCCGCAGATGTTCATAGCCAGTGCGGCCCCAAACATTTTTATCGTTCCCCCAAGCTCGGCCACAACACAGCCTGCACTTCCTAGGCCCGCTTTTGATCCTTCAGTCTTTACATTCCAAACACCTACCCTCCAAATGGAGCCTCCGCAATTCCCCACTTATACCTACCCTTAGCCACCTCAATCTGAGTTCACTAAGGGACAAGAAAAGACTCTCAAAATTCCGAGCAAGAAGAAACTGCCAGAAAGATGAGGAGCATAGAACAAAGCCTCAAGAACATCCAAGGTTTGAGTGGATAGAAAAGTGTGTATTATGCTGATCTATGCATGATGTGCACTTACCATTGGGATTCAAAACTCCAAAGTTTGAAAAATACGATGGGCACGATGATCCTATTATTCATCTAAAAAAATACTGCAATCAGTTGCGAGGGGCCGGACGAAGGGATGAATTATGCATGGCCTATTTTGGAAAAAGTTTGGTTGGTATCGCCTCCGAGTGGTACATGGATCAAGACATATCTCATTGGCACATTTGGGACGACCTTGCTAGAGAGTTTGTCAGAAAATTCCAGTACAATATAGACATTGCTTCAGACAGAAACTCATTGGCAAACTTGAAAAAGAAGTCCTCGAAAAGCTTCCGGGAATAAACAAACAAATGGCGTGAACAAGCATCTAGATTAATCCTCCGATGGACGAGGTCGAAATGGTCACAGTGTTCCTCTAATCTTAGGAAGCCGATTACTTCCAAAACATGATGTCAACTATGGGTAAACCTTTCGCGGAAGCTAGTTAAATCTTTTAAATAGTGGAAAATAGATTAAAAACAAGCAGAATTCTATGCCAATCCACTATCAGTGCAACCTCCCAAGCCATTCAGGGCAGATTTGGAGGAGTAGAAAAGGGCAAGAAGAAAGAAGAAACATCCATGGCAGCATCAGGTGCAAAAAGACACCATGCTCCCAGATCCATGTTCCCACAAAGAACTCCTCAGCATTACTACCCTCACCAGGACATGGCCTACGCTCCTCAGTCATATGTGGTCATGAATGCTCAACCTTACGTCCGGCTTCAGCAAGAAGTCGACAGGATCCACACCCCATTTCCAAGAAACCAGCCTCCTCACCAAAACCACTACAACCCCCGTCCTTCGCAAAATAACTTCCGTCCTTGTGAACCACCCAGGAGGAAATCAATTTACACAAATTGGTGAATCCTACTCCAGTTTGTTTCCAAAGCTTGTCCAAATAAGCCTGCTGCAGCCCATACCTTCAAACAGGTATAACCTGAAATCACCCTCCTATCAACGGGGCACTCGATGCGCTTATCACTTAGAAGCTGAGGGGTATGATACAGAAAACTGTTGGACTTTGAAAAGAACCGTAGAGGATTTGATGGAATAGAGGAAGATAATGTCAAGGGATGAGGACATCTCCAATGTGACCAACAACACACTGCCGGCCCACAACAACGGGCCTGTAATCGGAATGATCTGTTAAGATAAGAAATTCGAGCCAACATTGAAGGCAATAATTTCATTACTAATGTGGAGAGAAAGCCAAAAACTTCCCCGAAGAAAGATGAAGGGGTGAAAAATACTAAAGCCACACACCCTAAATTAGAAAAGAAAATTGAGGCAAAAACTGGGGCAACGCCTGCCAAAGACATTGTTCTATATGTCCCACGGGGCCGCAAGGAAAAGCAATTGACTTTGGGTCCTCCCAAGATATTTGAATTGAACAAGACCACCCAGATGTATGTGCCTAAGGGAGCTTATGTAGTTTGGGGGCCAACTAATCAACCAAGGCTGAGTGAGCCCGTGGTTATTGGTCGCGCGCCAGAGAGGCTCATGACAGATCCTTCTGCTGTGTCTTGGAATTACCATAAAATAGTGGTAACGTATACGGGTAAGGAAATCTCAGGAGAGGTTCAAGAAAATTACCCTATGGAAAAGTAATTCAATTTGGAAGAAGTGAACAACGCCACCAGGAAGTGCTTCCCACTTAAAAATCCAGTGAGTACAGAAGAGGCGGAAACTTTCTTTCAAAAAATGAAGATGTCGGATTATGAAGTTGTTGACGAGCTTCGACAGTTTCCTGAATAAGTCTCCTTGATATCTTTGTTGATGAAATCCCCCAAACATTAGAAGGTACTATTCAAGACCCTCAATGAGGCATACATGCCAGCTGAGACTTCTTTAGCAATTAGAAAGAATGGCAGAAAGATTTTTCGCTATCAACTAGATTTCATTCAGCAAAAATAACTTGCCTCCGGAAGGGGCTACACATAACAAAGCCCTACACTTAACTGTCAAATGTGAAGGATACTACGTGAAAAGGGTAATGTGTATGAAGTTTCTGGGTTGGACATCTGCCCACTCTCAACACTACAACGCATAGAAATTTGAACTGAAAGGATTCATCCAACAATGTTTGCGTACGAGCTTTGATGATATCAAAAGGGACATGATTGGAGAGATCAATCTAATTCTGGCCATCGGCCCAGTGTACTTTGAGGTGACTTTCCAAGTTCTAGACATGGACAGGTCCTATAGCTTTCTTTTGGGGAGAGCATGGATCCATACAACATGGGCTGTACCTTCCATTCTTCATCAGATGGTAAAGTTTGAGCATAAGGATCAAGAAATTGTGGTCCATAGGAAGACGAGCAATCAATTTATCGAGACCCCTCAGTCCCATGCCTTGAAGCAAGAGAAAGAAGCGAGCACATAGTTTATTAGGCCTTTGAAGTTGTGGTGGCAGACCAGTACGAATAGGGAACCCCTTTCCCCCAGCCCTTCCTTTCCAATGCATCAATTATGGTGGCCAAAGAAATGATACGACATGGTTTCAAACTAGGGAATGGACTTAAGAGGTCCTTGCAAGGGATAGCTGAACCAGTTACTCTGCCTGCCACTGAGAAGTTCTTCGGGGTAGGCTTCCAACCTACTCTAAATAATATAAAATGGGCAGACGATAGAAAACATGATGGATGGGTCCTGCCTCAACCACTGCCACATCTGTACGAAACATTTGTTAGGCCAAAATACAATAAAGAAGAAGAGGATGAGGCCTTTAAGGTCGAAGAAATTGAAGAAATATGTGGGGCAATGAGAAAGATACTATATGAAACCCACATAGTTCAGTTAGGGGAGGGCTCAAGCACTGCTGAGGTGCTGTATATGGGACCAAATGCCAAGCTGCAGAATTGGAAGGCAACGCCATTCCCAATCAAGCGGGAGGCCCGGTAGACTTGTCCTGCCACTTTTTCTGTATCGTGAGTTATTACAGGGTGTAACTCGGATGTTTTCTATAATTTCTTGTCTTTCCATTTCCAAATAAAAACCCTGTTATCTTCAAATTCCAAGAAATGAAATCAATGTTTCATCATTCATTTTCCTTTATTCTTTTTGATATTTGCTATTTTTCTCCTTTATTTCTTCTTTCAATTATAATAATGCGCCTTTAAATAATATGACATCCTTGCGGACATCGTGCCCAGATCCAAACATGCCGTCTAATTGTGAAATAATGAACCAAGAATCAGAATACGATGAAGAAGAGGTTTTTAGAGAAATAAATCAAGAACTAGAACATTTTGAAAATAAACCTAAGCCTTACCTAATTGACAGTGAGCTGATTAACTTGGGTAGTTCCAAAGAAATCAGGCAAACCAAAATAAGCATTCACGCAAATAGGAAACTCGGGACGCATTAATCCAACTCCTGTTTGAGTTCAAAGATGTGTTTGCTTGGTCATATGATGACATGTCGGGACTGAAAGTTGATTTGATGGTTCATAAATTGCCAACTTATCCTGATTGCCCCCAATCCAGCAAAAGTAGAGAAAAATTTAAAACTGATGTTAGTGATAAAATCAAGGGAGAAAACATGAAACAATTGGAAGGAGGGGTGATCCGAGTGGTCCGGTACACCACATGGCTAGCCAATGTAGTTCCAGTACCGAAGAAAGATGGAAAAATCCGAGTGTGCTTGGATTATCGAGATTTGAATAGGGCGAGCCCCAAAGATAATGTCCCTTTAGCAAACATCCACATCCTTGTTGATAACTACTCCAAGTATGAGATACAGTCTTTTGTGGATTATTACGCAAGATATCACTAGGTGTTGATGGATGAAGAAGATGCAGAAAAGACAGCTTTTACCACACCCTGGGAAACCTATTGCTACAGGGTCATGCCATTTGGTCTGAAGAATGTCAGGGCAACCTGCATGAGAGCAATGACCACCATTTTCCATGACATGATGCACCAAGAAATAGAGGTGTATGTGGACGACGCGATCATCAAATCCAAAACTCAAGATGACCATGTGCAAGATCTGAGGAAATTCTTCAAACGGTTGCACAAATATGATTTGAAACTAAACCCAGCCAAATGTGCGTTCGGGGTGTCGTTGGGCAAACTTTTGGGCTTCATAGTCAGCAAGAGAGGTATCGAGTTAGATCTAACAAAGATAAAATTTATTCGGGAATTACCTCCTCCAAAAACCAAGAAAGATGTGATGAGCTTGTTAGGAATATTGAACTATATCAGCCGGTTCATTGCTCAACTGACCTCCACGTGTGAACCCATATTCGAATTACCGAAAATATGCAGCAATCAAATGGACAGTTGAATATCAAAAAGCTTTCCATAAGATTAAAGAGTATCTATCCAACCCACTGGTCTTGATTCCACCTGAACCAGGGAGACCTCTGTTCTTGTACCTGACGGTCTTGGAAATTTTTTTTGGTTGTGTCCTCGGGAAACGCGATATTACCGGAAAGAAAGAGCAGACAGTATACTACTTGAGCAAGAAGTTCACCAGCTACGAAGCCAAGTATACTTTGCTGGAAAGAACCTGCTATGCTTGGAAGTTGAGACATTCTCTACAAGCCTACACAACCTACCTCATAACCAGGTTAGATCCATTATAATACCTATTCCAGAAACCAATGGCCACGAGAAGATTAGCAAAGTGGCAGATCCTGCTCACTGAGTTTGACATAGTCTATATCACTCGCGGCAATAAAGGCCCAGGCATTAGCAGATCATTTAGCTGAAAACCCGGTTGATGATGAATACCAACCACTGAACACTTACTTCCCAGGCGAAGAGATAAACTCAGTTGAGGCATTATCCAAGGATATGACTGCTTAGAAAATGTTCGTTGATAGAGTAGTAAACGCAAGAAGTGTGGGAATTAGGGCAGTCCTAATCTCACCTACTGGTCAACATTACCCAGCCACAACCCGACATCGGTTTTTCTGCACCAACAACACTATCGAGTATGAAGCCTGCATCATGGGTATGAACATGGCAATCGACCAGGATGTCGAAGAGTTGTTGATCATGGGAAACTCAGATCTAATAATATGGCAAGCTTATGGAGAACGGGAAACCCGAGATGTTAAACTTATTCCCTATCGACAACACGTGGAAGACCTCAACAAGCAGGTCAAACCAATAGAGTTCAGGTACATCCCTCATAGTCACAATGAACTAGCGGATGCACTTGCCACTCTGGCCTTGATGTTGCCCTTCCCAGGCAATGCCCATATTGATCCCTTGGAAATCGAAATCAGGGAAAGGCACGGTTACTGTAATACAATGGAGGCAAAACCAAGTATTCAGCCATGGTACCATGATATCAAAAGATTTTTGAAAACACAAGAAAACCCGAGCAAGCCACTGGAGATCAAAAGAGAACCATTAGACGGCACACAAGTGGTTTCTTCTTGAGTGGTGATATCTTGTACAAAATGACTCTGGATCTTAATTTCTTTAGATGCATTGAGGCTAAAAAATCTCGAAGGATCATGCATGAAGTACACACGGGAGTGTGCGGACCCCACATGAATGGGTATGTTTTGGCAAAGAAAATCATTCGAGCGGGCCATTACTGGATAACCATTGAAAAGGACTGTTTCAGCTTTGTCCGAAAGTGCCATCAGTGTCAGGTGCACGGTGATTTGATTTATGCACCACCCACGGAACTGCATCCCATGTTAGCACCTTGGCCTTTTTCGCTTGGGGCATGGACGTCATCGGGCTAATCGAGCCAAAATCTTCAAATAGGCACATGTTTATACTAGTTTCCATTGACTATTTCACGAAGTGGGTTGAAGCCATCACTCTCAAATCTGTCACCAAGAAAGCTTTAATAGAATTCGTGCACTCCAATCTTATATGCTGATTTGGTATTCCTGCAACCATCATCACAGATAATGTGACGAACCTAAATAGTCATTTGATGGAGCAAATATGCGAACATTTCAAAATAACGCATAGGAACTCTACTCCTTATCGACCCAAGGCTAATGGTGCCGTCGAAGTAGCAAATAAAAACATCAAGAAGATTTTGAGAATGATGATTCAAAGCTCCAGGCAATGGCATAAAAAGTTGCCCTTCGCATTACTGGAATATCACACCATGGTGCGCACGTTAGTAGGAATTAAGCCAATACCTCTTAGTCTATGGAACTGAGGCTGTAATACCCGCGGAGGTGGAAATCCCTTCTCTCCAGACAATCATTGAATCCGAGATTGATGATCAATAAAAATGAATGGTTGCAGTCTACTACGAGCAGTTGTACCAACAAAGAACGGCCCGTGCTTATAACTAGAAAATACGGCCCAAAAATTTTTAAGTGGGACAACTTGTGTTAAGGCACATTCTTCTTCATCACCAGGAGGCAAAAGGAAAATTTTCTCCTAATTGGAAAGGACCGTTCATCATCAAAAAGATATTTCCAGGAGGAGCGTTGTTTCTGCGCAATAAAAAGGTACTATGTCTAGGCTTTCTGTAGCAATGGCTCTATTCAATTGGGATGACGAAGGCTTTGTTTCTTACCATCCAAACACTATCAAACCTTATGCAAAACCATTTGAGCCGGTTACTCTTATTTGATTACCCTCTTTGGAACCTGAAAGATTAAATAAATAAAAAAAAATAAAAGAAGAAAAAAAAACAAAAAAAAAGCAACAAAACAAAAATCAAAACCATAACTTCCTGAACTACGTTCGAGTTTATTGCAAAATAATACGTAGGCAGCCTCTTTCTGGGGTTCAGTCATACCACAACAAAAATTCCAATTCCCCTAAAAAGTGAAACTAGGGAAAACGATATAATGGCTCGACAATAGGCCCACCAGAACAGTTCCAAACTTGTAATTCCATCTAGATTCTTTTACCCAAACCTTTTACAAGTCTTTCTGATCAATTGGCAAAGGCATCAGAATCGAAAAACACCATTGTTGGAATCTGATACAATCAAACTAAGAGAAATAAAATGAGTGATTCTTATCAGTGAAAACCTACGGGCACCATAAGGCGATGGTAAGTAGAGAAATTAAAAATGAGAGAGTCCGTTTAGTGAAAACTCGTAAAAGGGCACTATCGGTCGACAGTGAGAAGAGAAATGATAGAGGTTGATTGGCAAAAACCCGCAAAGGGCACCGTCGGCCGAAAAGAAAGAATTTACCACCATTGACAGAGTCCCGGCAAGATTCCCTGATTTGAAACATGGGTCAATGAGTTATGAGAAGACCGAGAAGTTTGTGCGGGTCGGGTACCCAGTCCAAGAAGCATGTCATGTCTATTCGAAGCCTGCATGCACCCCAAATAAGTCCTTTTTTTTCCTGAAAGGGACACTTCTCTTTAAATTCATTTCCTTGCCTTTTGAATACTTTTTATTTGAATCCTTTTCGGTATAAATCTATCCCAGAAATTAAGAAAAGGTGGAAATATTGTCTTTACAGGTTTTGCCTAACAAAAGTTGAAGAAAGGTACCCAGCCTCAGCAGGTGCATCAAGCCGATCTCGACTGGCCATGACGGCTGATGTTTTGAAATTGAAAAATTCTTGAAAAGAAAGGAAATCAAAGTCAAATGCCCACAAATGCAAAATGAAGTTAAAAAGATTGAATCCCACGTGGCTAACTGTCTTGGCAAGGATTTGAAAAGTCAAGGGATCCCGATGTTCTGAAATTAAAGTTGTTGAAAACGAAAAGAAATCCAAGGATAAAGGTCCTAAAGGAAGAATAAAGTGAAAGGGTCAAAGTCCCACACAGGCAAACCTCTATGAGAAATTCTGAAAAGCTGGTTCCTTGATTTTAGAGAGAGATCAATCTTCAGAAAAGCCAACAAGCAGCGGAGGTTCTCACCAAAGTTGGGACAAGACCCAGTGATCAAACAATCAAGGTCACAAAACCAACACCGTTTCAAACTAACAGTTTTTCTTTGTTTTAAAAATGAAACAGGTGTGATCTAAAACAACTGTGCAAGAAGCAGGTGCAACCAAAAAGGGAAATGCGCAGGAGCTAGGAATAGCTTTGCAGCAGCAATCAACCCAAAAGGGAAGTTTCCTCCAAATTCTTTCCTGCAGTTTTAATAAATAAAAGAAAAGAAAAATCCCAAAAATCATAGTAGCATAGGGCCTCCAATCTCTAGGTGCATCCTTTCTAACCTAGGACCACACTCCCTAGTTCTCCCCGGCATAACTCGAGAATATTTTTCCTTTTCTCCCCGGCATAACCCAAGGATCTTTTTCCTTTTCTCCCCGACATAACCCGAGGATCTTCTTCCTTTTCTCCCTGACATAACCCCAGTATCTTTTTCCTTTTCTCCCCGGCATAGCCCGATGATATTTTTCCTTTTCTCTCGGCATAATCCGTGGACCTCCCTGGCATTACCCAAGGAGCTTTTTTCCTTTTCTCTCGGCATAACCCGTGGACATCCCTGGCATTACCAAAGGACCTTTTTATTTTATCCCGGCATAACCCGTGGATCTCCTTGGCATAACCCAAGGACCTTTTTTCTTTTATCCCGGCTAACCCAAGGACCTTTTTCTTTTATCCCGGCATAACCCGTGGATCTCCCTGGAATAACCCAAGGACATTTTTTCTTTTATCCCAGCATAACCCGTGGATCTCCCTGGAAGAACCCAAGGAGCCTTTTTCCTTTTCTCCCGGCATAACCCATAGACCTCCCAAACATAACCCAAGAACATTTTCCTTTTATCCCAGCATAACTCGTGGATCTCCCTGGCATAACCCAAGGACCTTTTTTCTTTTATCCCAGCATAACCCGTGGATCTCCCTGACATAACCCAAAGAGCCTTTTCCTTTTCTCCCGGCATAACTCGTGAACTTACCTAGCATAACCCAAGGACCTTTTTATTTTATCCCGGCATAACCCGTAGATCTCCTTGGCATAACCCAAGAAGCCCTTTTTCTTTCTTATCCCGGCATATCCCCTGGACCTCCCTGGCATAACCCAAGGAGCCTTTATTCTTTCTTATCCTGGCATAACCCGCAGTTCTCCTAGGCATAACCCAAGGAGCCTTTTTTCTTTCTTATCCCGACATAACTCGTGGATCTCAATAGCATAACCCAAGGAGCCTTTTTTTAATCTCGACCTAATCTGTTGACCTCCCTAGCATAACCTAAGGAGCCTTTTTTTCTTTTATTCCAGCATAACCCGATAACCCTTTGCTTTTCCGGCATAACTCGGTCATTTTCCAGCATAACCTGGTAACCCTCCAATTTAAGGCTTCATTCCCAATGTTATACAATCCTGATTTTTATTGCTTTCAATGAAAAAGTAGTTTAGATTTTGTGTTTCTAATAACTCACGAAATTTTCCTAGTTAAAACGGGGGCAGAAAAATTTTGTTCATTTGTTTGTTTTGGTGTTCGAACAGGTTTTACCTCAAGACACGGGATTCGGGATGACCGAAAGAGTGAGTCTCAATCAAGAATAAAGGAAAAGAATAAAAGAGCAAAAAAAGAAGCGAACTTAAAGTGTTTGAAGTGGAGAAGGACGCGGACTGCTCAAAATTTGATCGAAGTCATAAGATTTGCATGTCCTGCTCTAATCCAATACTGAAGAAAGAACCAACACCTACAGCCTGCGAGCATCAAGATTCTGTCGGGGTCTACATCAGAATCAGCTAAAACTCAAGATCAAGCTTCAAGAGATTTATAGATAGGAATCTTGTAACTCGTAGTTGATAGGCATAGCTAGCTTAGCTTTTGATTTTCCTTTTGGTTTAATAAGGAGGTCAGGAAGCAGTAGTAGCAGCATCAACAGTGAAACCACAACTCTCGGTAGTCCCAGCTACCAAAACTTTCAAAACTACACTGACCTGATTCCTTTACAACGGAGGATATGTAGGCAACCTTTGAAGTAAGGTTCGGTCAGACAATTAAAGAAATGCTTCTCATGGTGTGCTAAGCAGGCGAAAATCCCTCATCGTTGCTCATTTATCTTTGCCCGAAGACCCTCCATGTCTCCGAGCAAAGATGGGCAGTTGTGAGCACGTGATTTTTGCCTCGCGTGAATTACTCCTACAAAATTATTAGATTTAGGATTTTTCCTTTAATAATTTGATTTTTAGGATTTAATTGCATAATTTTCATGTTTATTTGCATTTTTGTGTGCACGTTAAATTAGATAATTCATAGAAAATAAAAAACAAATATTGCATTCGCATTTAGAATTTAATTTTACATATTTTAGATTAATTAGTGATTAGGGTTTTATAAAAAAATACAAAAAATCACAAAAAACTGATTTTTTCGCTTGGTTTAATTTTTAGCTTTGAATTTTGTTGGTTTTTCTTTTAATTTGGCATTTAATTATTTAAGTTGATTATTAATTAGTGCTTAATATAATTAAGTAGGTTAATTTAATTTTTAGGTGTAATTTTAGTTTTGTTTTAATTTTTGAAAAGGAAAAAGAAATAAAAAATTTTGAGCCTTTATATAAAAATACTCAAGAATTGGGCCAGTCTTTGATTTTAAAGGCCCAGCTCAAGCCAAAAACCCTCCCAAATACCCGTTAAATCCGCCCCATACCCGACCTAAAATCCGGTCCAGCTACCGCATAACCAAAACGACGTTGTTTTATCCCTATTTGATATCAACCGCCGAGGTTGCAAGATCTAACGTACGAGAAATCAGGTCTCTTTAATATAAGAGTGTCCTAAGCTGCCTACCCCTACCCCTCGTCTCTCTCACCACACAGATTCTCATCAAAGACCAACCGTAGCTCTGCGTTCCACCGCTGCCTGCCGCTTGCCGGAAATCGCCCCACGGCAGCGGCCAGCAGCCAACTGTGCCCAAATTTACACCAGAGCATCTCCTCGCCCCTATTTCAAAATCCCAATTAACCTTCCATCAAATTTAGCCTAAGCTACTCGAATTTTTGATCATAAATCCAAACCCTAGCGCTGCCCTTGTTTTTTCCGGTGGTAGCGTCACCACCAATCAACCCCAAACTAACACCAATGGACCACCAGGCCTCCTTTATCCCAAATCCACATTCAACTCCTCTCAAATCACCCCATACATCATCGAGTTTTAAATCAAAGAAACAAAACCCTAATTCGTTCTCCCCTTCTGATTTCTAATGGTTTCAAGCCTCGATTCGATCAAAAAATTTATGCCAGTAAATTGTTTTCAGTAAGAACAATTGATTAGTTTCATTTTTGGTTCATTTCGAAGCTCACCGGATTCCGGATAAGTTGACACTGTCCATTTAAGTTCGTCGCCTTTGTTGATTATTTAAGGTTAGACTAGTATTTTCATTCTTCATATTTGTTCCTTGTATTTCCATGTGTTTGAATCAATGCTAGTTGATTAGAATCAGTGATTTTAGTCATTCAAGTTTTATTTGGATTATTATCTTACTGAATTTGTTTTCGTTTGAGTTTGATTTTTTTTGGGATTATCTAGTTTTAGTAGGCAAATTTACTAAAAGAGCTTGATTGAAACAACTTTCTTGGTCCATTATTTGGGCTGTTAGTATACATACTCATGAGCTTGGTTTACGGCTTTGGGTCAATCTGACTCATATTGATTTTGGGCTCAAGGGTGAATACATGGGTAATCAGGGGTAGTATAGGTAATCTAGATAGAGGAATCTTTAGTGTAACTACCTAGGAAGCTTCTAGTGGGGGTTTTAGTTTGAATTTCAGGTTTTTGATAGTATAACTTGAGTTACAAGTCAGGAATTTAGGGATCTTGAAGCTAAAAATAGAAATTAAAAAGGGACTAAAAGGGTAAAATAAAGTCTGAAATTTGCCTAATTATTTTCCTATAAAGGCATGCCATCCTTGCCTTGCAAGTAGAGATTTTAGAGCCTATAGATTTTCAAGAGCTAAAATACAGACCCAATAGAACTTAGAACATTAAGAGAAAAACATCCTCCCAAGTGGAGAGGTTTTAAGAGCCAAAAATATCCTGAAAAAGCAAAAAAATAGCTGCAACACCCTGCTGTAAATACTGTTCCATTAAGAACTAGTCGATTCCTGAAGTTTTTTTTAAAGTTTGAATTCATTTCTGGATTTTTCCAAAGGGTTAAAATGGCGCGATTTTGGTTGGTTTGCAAGGCCTTTTTGATTCAATTTTTGGTTGTTTTGGTTGCTGAATATTGTTAAAAAATCCTCGTGGTTCGAACTTGCTTCAAAAGCTGATTTTCTTCTGTGATTTCTGGGCTAACACTATTGCTGATCCTTGGTACTGCTTGCTGATAACTCATTTTTGGTTTTTCTCTTCAAATTCTAGGTACCCTTTTCATATTCCACCTTAGGTTAAGTTTGGCTAGATGAATGATGATGGAAATTCTATATTCAAACATGTTTTTACCCTTCCATCATGAGTTTAATTGTTTCATTTTATATTTTTGTGTTATAGCTTAGCTTATTGCAATTTGTAGTTTAAGTATAGTCTGGGCCAATGTGCTCAATCTAGCTGTTATTTAGCTTCATTTTAAAAGTCTGCGTTCGATATGGATGAGTTGATGTTTTATAAGTTGATCCCTTCTGCTACATTTTCTTTCTTTACTCGACTGATTGAGCATGCTGTACTGATCCATCTTTGTGTTAAGAAGATAGATTTATGTGTAATGGAATTGGGACTGTTGTAAGACTGAATGAACAGTTTTGGTACACACGCATGGAATTTGATAATTGCAATTAGTTTCTTGCTGAAACTAACTATTGAATCATGCTTTAGTTTGATAATATGTTAGTCATATTCAATTTCTCAATTTTCACCCATTAGTTTTGGCTGAAGGTGTTGCTAGGAGTTTTGAGTTTTGTAATTGGCATTTAAGGAAATTGATTTAGTTGCTTTTTTCTTTTACGAAGATCAAATTCATTTTCATGTAATCAATATTTGAAATGCAAGTAGTGTTGTAGGCTGCCAAGATGATTGGAAATTGGTATTGTGCTGATACGAGGGTCCAACCAGTTACCCCTTTCCAGCTGAAGCCCATTTGACCTTAACTTGGGTCCTTATAGATCCCATTTTGGTTGTTGGTTATTTATACTTCAGAAAGTTCTGCAGTCTATTGGGCCTTACAATGAGCCAAAGATTTATTCTAAACTGTCAATTCTGTCCCTCGAAGAGATATTTGGGCTAGTTTGCCATGACATAGTTTTGCCCTTTTAATATTAGATAGTTCAGTTTCTTCTTTTAATCAATTGACGTGCGCCATATTAACAAATGTAAATAGCTTGTGGCTCCCTGAACTGTAGTTTAAATATCCTTTAAATATGGAATTGAGGTGCGCTGCGCCAAATAAAATAACAAATTGTGTGGCCCTCTTTAACTATTTCCTTTAAAATATTTAGAGCTCGAAATGTGCCATTTAGCGAATTTTCATGGCCTCCTGCAAAGTTAACAACACGTTAGTTGCTTTAGGTGCATTATTTAATAATATTACTTTCTTAAATGCGGGTGTGCATTTCATGTGATCCAAATCCAAATCCTAAAACGTTGAATAAAATGTGTATTTCGGATTGCGGGTGCATTTCATGTGACGCGATCCAAAGACATGTTTTAAACGATTTTCAAGCTCTTTTAAAATTAATTAAAAGCGATAAGTAATTTAAAATTGCACCATAGATTAAAACATGTACTGAAATTAGGTAATAGGCCAATTATGATAGTTTAAGTGACCGTGCTAGAACCACGGAATCCGAGGGTTCCTAACACCTTCCCCCGGGTTAATAGAATTACGTAGTCAGAATTTCTGGTTCGCAGACTTCAAAATGAAAGTCGAATTTTCCTCGATTTGGGATTTTAAAATAAATCGATGACTTGGGATGCTAGAAAACAAACCATCCCAAGTGGCGACTCAGGATAAAATAAATAAGTAATCCCATTTAGAAAAATATCACTTAAATTGAAAAATTCCCTTATGCACTATCCTGTCGGGTGGTGTGTAAAAGAGGAGGTGTGACAACTACTAAGTCCACAGGATTGATGAGTTTACACTTACCTAACCTAACAGTTAAACTAATTACGGGTGGAAAGAAGAAAAGAAGCTAAGAAAAATTGAAAATTAAAGGTAAAAGGAAAAAATTAAACAAGTAAAGAGGAAGATTAATGTACCAGATTGTGAGAAGATTCGAAACAAAGCAATGTAAACAAGCAATCACGATCAAAGGTAGAAGGATGAACAAAGTATAAAGTCTCTGAGTTTCAAATTTTTGACAAGGCTAGAAGGAGACCCTCAAGGTCTATTTATAGAAAAGCCCATGGGGCCCATTCTCACCTACTAGTGCGGACCGCATAAAATGGACCACGGTCCGCACTGCCTTCTTTAGAACCAGTTTGAGAAGGCTACCTTATGAGGTCCACACAAAACAGACCGAGGCCGTAGAGGAACATCGCGACCGCACAAAATGTAGTGCAACCATCGTGGAAAACTTTTAGAGAAGCTTTATCTTACCCACACCAGTGCAATCTGTACAGAATGTACTGCGGCCGCATTGGAAACTTCAGAGACATGTGTATTTTTCCATTATGCCTTGCACTACATCAACACAATCCCTGTAACATCTCACAACCAGTTAGCCCAAAAATCAATCATATACTACAAATAAAATCAAAGAAAACAAGAAGAAGAACGCATGAGTTGCCTCCCAAGAAGCACCTGATTTTACATCGCGGCACGATGCATGTTACCACCACATCACTTGAGATGAAGGAGCGCCACCAGGTGGCTGTCATCAACCTTTCCAAGATAATGCTTGACCTGGAGCCCATTAACTTTGAAAACTTTGCCATTTTTGTTCTTTAGATCAAGAGAACCAAAAAGGGTCACGAACACAACTTCAAATGGCCCACTTCACTTTGATTTAAGATTTCCCAGAAACAGACGTAACCGAGAAATGAACAAAAGAACCAAATCACCAAATTTGAACTCCCTTCCACGAGTATATCTATCATGAAGGTACTTCATCTTGTCCATATATAAGGAAGAACTGGAGTAGGCATGGAGTCTAAACTCATCAAGTTCATTGAGTTGTTCAACACGAAGATTAACTGCAACATCCCATTCCAAGTTCAACTTCCTCATAGCCTACATGGCCTTGTGCTCTAACTCAACCGATAGATGGCAAGCTTTCCCAAATACCAACCGATACAGAGAGATACCAATCGGAGTCTTGTAAGCCGTCCGATAAGTCCATAGAGCGCCAACTAACTTTTTTTACCAATCAGTCTTATTAGTATTGACCGTCTTTGACAAGATACTCTTAATTTTCTTGTTGGAGACTTCCACTTGACCACTAGCTTAAGGATGGTAGGGGGTTAGAAATCTTGTGATTGACACCGTACTTGGAAAGCAACATATTAAAAGCTTTATTGCAAAAGTGAGACCCCCCATTACTAATAATCGCACAAGGAGTTCCAAACATTGTGAAAATGCTCCCATAATTCCAAACAAAATAATTTCTTTTCACTATTTCTAATTATCTTTGATTCTGTTGATTTTTGTGGCATTTTCTGTTAGTTATTATATTTTTTTGTGCATTTTAATTAATGAAAAATATGAAAAATACATGGGACATGTGCTTTTAGGAGTAATTTTGAAATTTTAAGAAACTTAAGCGATTGGTTCATTTTATGAAAAAGGAAATTCAAAAATAGTCCAAATTGCAATTTAATTCTGGTTTTGATTTTAGGTGATTGCTTTCATTTTAATTTTGCTTTAAATATTATGATAATTAATACTTAGGATTAATTAGCATCCTTTTATGGGATTTTTAGTCTAATTTTGGAATTGAAAAAAAAACAAAAAAAGAGAAAGAAGAATAAAACCTGAAATATTTAGAATTTGGGCCAATTCTATTAATTCCAGGCCCATAAATCCCTCCCTAATCCACACCCAGCCCCAGGTCCATGCGCATGACCCAGCCGAAACCCGCCCCAACTCGGGTCCAAGCCAGTCGTTAATTATGACACTCAATCGACGCAGTTCCGAGTTCCCCACTAAAATCCAATCTTGACCTTCCATTTCATCTCATCCAACGGTTCAAACAACTTCCCTATTTTAAATTAAAATGTCCAAACGTTGTTACATTAACTTAGGACCGCTACGTTCTGTCTTCTCTATCACTCTCATCTCTCACCACCGCTGCCGCCGCCAGAAATCGCCTCACTGCGGCGGTCGGTCATAAAATTTACACCACACCATCACCTCAACCTCCTATATTGAACCCCATTATTCATTTACTTCGAGCGTCCCTCAGACTCATCGAATCAGTGAAACGATGGTCACCGTCTCCGCCGCCCATGGTGGAGTTACCTCCAAACCCTTCCAGATTTACACCCCTACACCTCCCTGACCTCATCTTCCCATTTTTGTGACTCCCGTGGCTCGAACACCACCAAATCCTATCAAATCTTTGTTCAAACGACGGCTGCTCCGCCGTCCATGGCGGCGTCGGTGCCCAAATAATCTCAAATTAACACCCAACGACCCTTAACTTTACCTCACCCCAAATCATGTCCTACTTCTTTAAAACATCCCTAGGATTGATCGAACATCTTGTTGAAGAGTTGACCTAGTCGATGCATGGCAGATCCAATACATATTCTGTTGGAAGAAAAACTAAGTATTCAGTTTCTTGTACTATTGATTAATTTGTTCATTTTTATTTGCTTCGAATTGATTCTGGTTTAGGTTAAGTATTTTATCTCTTAATTACATTCTCCTTCTTTCCTGTCCTCCTCCTTTGTTTTTTTTTTGTTTCTGAATGCATTTAAACTAAGTTAGTATTACATGTTGCATGATTAGAACTCAAGTCATATTAATTATCACAGAATCTTATATGTGTTTAATTCCTTCTTTCTTCATTTTCAATTTCATTTTTGGCCCGCATCTATGTATTTTGGTATGCCAATTTTCTTATTGATGATATAAGTAATTGCAAGGGGTTGGGTTCACAATATTTTTGGGGTCTATGGTAATCACTATCATGCTTTTGGGCTTCGAGAGTCCATCCATCCCTAAGGCTGTTGGAAGCATGCCAATGCAGTTGCTCTTGGACCATAGGCTAATTTAAGCTGTTTAATGGACTAAGGTAATAATAAGGGTCTTTATGGGACAATTTGGTTTTGAGGGTTGGGAATCTTTCATAACTAGATAGGAAGCTTCTAGCCAGGGATCCTTGTTGAATTTCAGAAATATGAGGGGTAAAACTTGGTAAACAAGTCAGAAATAAAGGGGTGCCTAAGCTAATACAGTAAAAGAGAGAGGACTAATAGGTAACTTAAGAATCTGAAGGTTGCCCTAATGGTTAGCTTATGAAAGGCATCAGTCTTGCCTTCATAGAAAAAAGGAGGCTAAAAATAAGAGAATAAAAAGAGAGGATAGGCTAAATAGAAAAAACATTGTTACATTGACTTTTTTTTGAAGCAAAAAATCCAGAAAACACATACAAAAAAGAAAAACCAATAATATTGTTGCATTGCATTTTTCAGTAGCAGTTCAAAAGGATTCTGGGGCTATTTTCTGGTTAAAAAGGGTATATCCGAGTTTAATTTGGTTTGTGCACTAGTTGTTATTTCTGGGATTTGAAGTGGAGATTTACTGCTGCTGTCATTTTTTCTATTGTACTGCTATAGCTCACCATTGTGCTAATTATCTCCTTATCCCTGCTTCTATCTCAACTTCCAGGTACAAATTCTAACTCTTCAAGATGTAAACTTGGTTTGAAGATGGAATGAAAAGCATACGCTCTGTTTCTGTTTAATAGTTCAGCTGTTTTAGTATTTTTTGTGTGTGTTGTATATATACATATTAGACATTTGGTTCAAATAAGATAGAATCATCTGATTATGTCGTTACAACGTAAATCTGAGACGGATTGTTGGACTATTAGAAATTCATGCTGATTTTGGGTTCCTATCGTGTGATGTTGATGGTATGAATTTGAGTTTGAAGGTCACTTAAGTCCAACATGGGAACTCATAACGCAACTGTATATAATGCATCTTGAAACTTGCTCCATTTAACTTTATTTAAGTTGATATTTAGTGTATAAATGTTGATTGAGGTTCCATTTGTTTAAATTTGGGAATGTAACTAATTTAGGGCGATATAACTTGATGGTGGGTGTACCTACGCATATAAGCAGAAAACTATTTCATACATTTGGTCCACGAGTTAAATTTGTGAGGTTTGGTTCAGTGTTTGGATCAACATCATTATTAAGCGACTTCTGTATTTTTTAGCCTCTAATTTGTGAATTATTTATCATAAATTGGGTAATTAACTCTTGGTCTGAATTCTTTTAGTTCAACGTTGGTTTAGTATCCATAAGTATAATCTTAATTAGGCCTCCAAGCCCAAACGAGGTGATTAACTGTGAAGCCTAAATAGCAGGGCTGCCTTCAAACACCATATGATTACTGCGACTGGATTGCCAGGATGGGCTTCACTTGGGGCCCAGCCGTTATATGAGTTGAGTCCATATAGATACAATATAGATACAATAGACAACTAATCTTCGTAGCAAGCCTTGAGGGCCATTTAAAATACAATTGTTGTTGCGTATACGTTCATGTAACACGACCATGATTCTAAATTAATTTGGATGCGTTTGCACAACTTCGATTAACCTTCCTTAATAATAAAATAGGTTACAAGTTTTTTTTAATTATTTTAGCTTACGTAAGTTCATTAAAATCACATATGGCCCTTTAGTAATTTCCTAAGTTGGGTATAATATTTCGTAGAATATCCTTTAGGGCTGCTAATTATTACTAGTGCAATTGCATATACGTCCGCGTAACACAATTACACTTTTAAAACCAAAACCAGAGTATGCGTTCGCGCAACTTTGGTCCAAATGTTCTTAAATAATAATAAAGCGTTATTAATAATGGACACGTTTGCATGAAATAATTTTCGACGCGCCAAACAAGCGGGTATACGTACGCGTAACCCTTTTTAAGATAATTTTCTAATTAAAAGCGGTGAAAGAAATGAATGCATATAGGTTCTACAATCAGTAATTAAACAATTTTATTTGCCAAGTATTATCAAAGCGACCGTGCTAGAACCATATAACTCGGGAGTACCTAACACCTTCTCTCGGGTTAACAGAATTCCTTACCCGGATTTCTGATTCGCAGACTATAATAACAGAGTCATTCTTTCCTCGATTCGGGATTTTAAACGATGCCTTGGGACACCATATATTATCCCAAGTGGCGACTCTAATTTTTTAATAATTAATCTCGTTTCGATTGTCACTTAAATTGGAAAAAACTCCCTTTATTATACCCTTTTCCGGGGTGTAGTAATGAACAAAAAGGTGTGACAGATGCCCCAAACATCAAAGATATCCACTTCAAGAATGATATTGAGAGGTATCTCATCCCTTTTTGAAATTCCACCTCCTCTTTGGCATTTGTCACACCTCTTTACAAAATCACCTGCATCTTTGAACTAGGTTGGCCAACAGAATCCAAAACTAAGAACTTTAGAAACCGTCGTCGCCCCTCCATGATATCCACCATAGGGAGAGGAATGACAAGCCTACAAGATGCCCAATTGTTCTTCCTCCAGGACACATCTACGAATCACACCGTCCGTACAAATCTGGAACAATGTGTTACAACCCATATCCACATGTGTTAGTTCATGCCACATGTGTTAACATAAATCCAAGAAGGAATTATCCTTGAGATGCTATGAAATTAATCTTGTTGATCTTATGTGATACAAGGGTGTATAAGGGTGATTAACAAGTAATAGAAGTTAAACGAATCAAGGATGTTGTAACTCGTATTTTCAGGTAAACCTATAGGTGATTAATACACTAGAGAGGTCATGTATTAAGTTATTTGAATCATATAATATACATTTCATAGTCTTGAAGTCAAACGAGTTACGAAACAAAAGTCGACAAATGTTGTTGCAACTTAGATTCATGGTTTTACCTAAAATTTAGGTCAAATTTCATTAAGATTTTATCCTAATATACTTGGAATTATTGGATGATCTACCCGCTAATTTTAAGATCTATGAGTCTAGTTTCCAGTGCATTAAACTTTTTATCAATGTAATATCAGAGTAGAGAGATATAGGCATATTCGTGAGACTGCGCAAGCTGCTAGGTGACAAGTAGGTGTGTCACCAACTTGGTTAAATGATAGCCCAAAAAAGGGAAATTTCGGGTTGCCTATTGAGACCATTTAAAGGGTTATCTCCTAAAATATAACTCTTAATATATCTCACAAACAATCAGACCTAAACCCCTGCAAACCTCCTCCCAAAAATCCCACACAAATCCTAATCGATTTTCCGTCTCTTTCAATTTCTAATTGACGGTAAAATCAAGAGTTTGAAGAACCAAGGGAAGGGCTGAGTTATCCAACGAGTAAGGTAAGTTTAACGCACTATTAAATACATTTTTTCTGCTGTGAACTCATTGTAATTCGTTCTAAACATGTAAGAAGTCATGGGACGGTGATCGGAAGCCGTGAGTTCGGGTTATTCACTTGTAGCGAATTGTTTTGTAGACTGTTTTGTTTTGTTGTTGGGCTGCGTGTTTTACTACTATTTTATGGAGTTTTGGAGAAGGAAGGGTGTGGAGAAACACCATATATATGTAGGGTTTTGGGCTGATAACTCTTCGTAATATTTCTGAGTCGTTTAACACGACTACGGTGGCCGTCGTACGTAGGAAGTGATTAGGTTGTGCGTGGACTTTTTTGGGAGGCTCAAGGTGATTATTATTGATGTTGTTTGGGCTGTTTGGTGATTGTTTGGAATTGTGTGAATTCAAATATATAGGGAAGGTTCTGTCCGTTTCATCGTAAAATAGGTTGTTCTTGATACATAATAGTTTTGATGCTTAAATGGTAACGATAGTATTGTTTCTCTTATTATAGACTAAGGAGTTGCGAAAATTGCATAGCTTGAGATTGGGGCAGTATATACAAGGTATGTGAGGCTATCCCTTTCCTTTTTTTTTCACGACTCCGATTTTACATAATGTAATGAACGAGCTTCTAAAGATACTCTACTCTTAGAAGCTAGCAGTACTTACATTGTTTCCCCTCTTATGGAATGGTTGATATTAATGTTGCTTCTATTATTCTTAATATTATCAATGTTATTGGTACTTCCTGATTCTTATAAGGTTCATAGTGAAGAGTTACTTCTAATAATGTGTACACAGGATACCGACCTTACGTCACTCTGAAAGGTCTAGAACGTGTTTTCATGAGTCGAACATATATATATATGAATCTATTTTACTCTACTGAGCCGCGCAATAGTCACCAGGGTACGACACCAATTGTGCAACCACTGATCAGTTGGATTTTACCGAGCTTCACATGGACCGGTATGATTCTACCGAGCCTTATGATGGCCAGGTACTCTTTTAGGAGCCTATTGCGGCCGGGTACGATATGAGGATGATGATGCCCACAGAGGCGTATTTTTTAAAAGTTTATACACATGTATCATGCATTTCATGTCAATAGCGCTCTGAGGTACTCAGGTGTTACAGGTTGTATATTCTCTATTCCTGGTTACATTAGTGTTCGTATTTATGGTTCCCTGCCTTACATAATTAGTACTTTATTCGTACTGACATCCTTTTATTTGTGGACCCTGCTTGTCGTGCTGAGGTCCTGATAGATAGGCAGGTGTAGCTCCCCCATCACAGTATGTTGTCCAGTTCAGTAGTGATTGGCGAGATCCCTTCTCTGGACTTGTCGTGGTCTTGGTATGCATTTTTGTTATGGACATTATGGGTATGTCGGGACCCTTTTCTAGCTATGTTGCAGCATTTATATGACTTTAGAGGCTCATAGATAGGTGTTGACTCATGTATAGTTGGTATGCTTTGTCGGCTGATTTTTGTTGTATAGTCTTTCATGGTAGCATGGTAGCTCGTACCTTATATATAGTTTTTGATTGTCTAGTCATCCCATGTTTGGTATGTTCATGCTATCATATTTTATAGTTGGTTGTCCATGATCCTTGTCTACCATTTATATTGATTTTGTCAGCCCTAGAAGATAATAAAATAGGTTAGATAAAATGTACGTTGGTGCTAGAAAGTATGGCCGGGTGCTAGTCATGGCCCTCCGGTTTGGGTCGTGACAAAAGTATGGCTCATCTTAATAGAAATCCAAACTATCCCGCTTGAGCTTCTTCGTTTGGTTATAAGTGAGCTTATATAGGATTATTCCGGTCATAAGGTAACTTGAAACATCGGCAAACCATGACAAATTGTTGACATCGCAAGGAGTTGCTCGTCGCGTTATGAATCATTGATCTCAAGGCCATCACAAGGCTTCCCCTACTCCTCCAGACGAGACAAATGGTCTGCCATTTGATTCTCACTACCTTTTCGGTCCACAATTTCTAGATAAAAATCTTGAAGTAGTAATACCAATCTTATCAATCTTTCCTTCGAGTCTTTATTTATTATCAAATACCTTAGGGCGGCATGACCGGTGTGCACTATAACCTTGGCCCCCTTAAGATATGGTTTAAACTTTTTCATAGCAAACATTATAGCCAATAACTCTTTCTCTGTGACTGTATAGTTCCTTTGAGCCTCATTCATGGTCTTGCTTGCGTAGTACACCTGATGAAATATCTTGTTAATCCTTTGACTTGCATCACACATGAGCTCGAAAGGAAAGCTCCAATTTCATACGGTAATTATAGGGGTAGTGGTCAACTTAAGCTTGAGAAGCTCGAATGTTTGCATATATCCCTCATCGAACACAAAGTCTTCATCCCTTTCTAGCAACTTGCACAAGAGGTGTACCACTTTTGAAAAATCTTTTATAAACCTTCGGTAAAAACCTGTGTGCCCAAGAAAACTCCTCACCCCTTTGACAGAAGTAGGGGGAGGAAGCCCTGAAATCACCTCTATCTTGGGTTGTCAACTTCAATTCCTCGCTATACCTCTTCAACCATGAAATGGAATTTTTCCCAATTGAGTACGAGATTTGTGTCTTCACACCGGCCAACACTCTATCCAAATTACTCAAACACTCTTCAAAAGAATCATCAACCACACTAAAATCTTCCATGAAATCCTCCAAGATATCTTCCATCATGTTGGTAAAAATAGCCATGAAATGGAATTTTTCCCAATTGAGTACGAGATTTGTGTCTTCACACCGGCCAACACTCTATCCAAATTACTCAAACACTCTTCAAAAGAATCATCAACCACACTAAAATCTTCCATGAAATCCTCCAAGATATCTTCCATCATGTTGGTAAAAATAGCCATGAAATGGAATTTTTCCCAATTGAGTACGAGATTTGTGTCTTCACACCGGCCAACACTCTATCCAAATTACTCAAACACTCTTCAAAAGAATCATCAACCACACTAAAATCTTCCATGAAATCCTCCAAGATATCTTCCATCATGTCGGTAAAAATAGCCATCATGCATCGTTGGAAAGTCGCCGGAGCATTACACAATCCAAACGACACCCGAGAGAAAGCAAATAGGCCATACGGACAGCTAAAAGTGGTCTTCTCTTGATCCTTAGGGGAAATAAAGATTTTATTATACCCCGAGTATCCATCCCAAAAGCAATAAAAAGCATTCCCTGCAAGACGATCTAGCATTTGGTCAAGGAATGGCAATGGGAAATGAACCTTTCAGGTCTCCTTGTTTAGCTTCCGGTAATCCATACATACTCTCCATTCGGTTACTGTCCGAGTAGGAATAATTTCATTTCATTGTTGTCTTTGTTCACCTCGGTTATACCACCCTTCTTCGGTACACATTGTACCGGAGAAGTCCACGAGCTATCAGAACGGGATACACAACCTCGACATCTAACCATTTGATCACATCTTTCTTCACCACTTCTTGCATAGCCTCGTTCAATCTTCTTTGATGCTCTAAGGAAGGTCTCCTTGTTTTTAGCTTCCGGTAATCCATACATACTCTCCATTCAGTTACTGTCCGAGTAGGAATAAGTTCATTGTTGTCATTGGTCACCTCAGTTATACCACCCTTCTTCGGTACACATTGTACCGGAGAAGTCCACAAGCTATCAGAACGGGGTACACAACCTCGACATCTAACCATTTGATCACATATTTCTTCACCACTTCTTGCATAGCCTCGTTCAATCTTCTTTGATGCTCCAGGGAAGGTTTTTCATCAGCTAGAGTCCATCCCATTGCCCCTTTCTGCAAAGTGGCCTCAACTTGCATGTTAGTAAAGCAAGAAGAAAGAATAACTGGCAAAGTAGAGTTTGAGCCTAAGAATTCATACCTAAGGTGTGGAGGAAGTGGTTTCAACTCCAACACCGATGGCTCCTCAATTGATGGCTTTGTTGGTGGAGTTTTCCGGTTCTCAAGATCCAAAGACAATTTTCTCGGCTCATAAGAATATGAGCCATCCCATGTAAGACCTTCACGCACTCCACTCTGCTTGCATCATCATTGACATCCATATTTAGTAGCACAACCTCCAGAGGATCCTCCACGTTGATCATAGCACCGGTATCATCCATAATCACACCTGTGGCAAGGTCTACAAATGAGCACACATCAGTACTAGTGAGTTTCTTCATGGATTTGCAAATATAGAAGATGACCTTTTTATCACCCACTCGGAAAGTGATCTCACCCGCTTCAACATCAACCAATTCCTTCCCCATTGCAAGGAAAGGTCTGCCCAAGATAATAGGAACCTTAGAGTCCACTTTATAATCCAAAATGACAAAGTCGGCTGGCAATATGAATTTGTCCACCCGAACAAGCACATCATAAATAATTCCCTAAGGTCGCTTCATTGATTGATCCGCCATTTGAAGTCTCATTGAAGTTGGTCTAGGTTTCCCAATACCCAAAGTCTTGAAAATCGAGTAAGGCATCAAATTGATACTAGCTCCCAAGTCACATAAGGCTTTGGCAAAGTCCGCACTCCCAATAGTACAAAGGATAGTAAAAGCTTCGGGGTCTTCAAGCTTCGGTGCCATTGAATGCACTATAGAACTCACTTGATGAGTCATCTTTATTATTTCACAAACGATAGACCTCTTCTTTTTCACTAAATCCTTCATGAACTTGGCATATCCCAGCATTTCTTGAAGAGCCTCCACCAAAGGCACATCTACGAACAAGCTTTTCATCATATCAATGAACTTCTTAAATTGATTATCATTTCTTTGCTTTGCAAGCCTTTGAGGATAAGGTGGAGGTGGTCTAGGCAAGGGTGCCTTAGATTTGGCACCACCGGCTCTGGCATGTCAATCACATGTTTCCTATACGGGTTCACAGCATCTTTAGTTTCCACTTCATCCTCCTCAATGTCAACCCTCACATCATTGTTCACATTCTCTTCAACCACATCTTCAACAACTAATGGAACTTTATTATCTTGTAACTCAACATTTTCATCCACAATTTTCTTTTGTTTTGAGGCATTCACTTCCTCTCCCACTTCTTGTTGTAACCGCCATCATATGATTGTTGTTCCTACCCTTCGGTTTTACTACCGTATCACTTGGTATAGCACCCTTGGGGCGAGTGTTCAAAGTTTGAGAGATTTGGCCTAATTGAACCTCCAAGTTCCGGCTAGAGGTATTATGAGAAGCTAACTAAGCATCAAAACCTTGGTTCTTCTTCATCATCTGCTCGAACATCATCTAATGAGAGACCCAAATAACTTCCATAAGAACTAGGACTTTGAGAGAGGAAAGGGGTGGATTGTTCGGTTGTTGATACATTGGGGGCCTTTGAAAGCCTTGCCCCCGATTGCCTTGGTTTCCATTGTTGTTCCACCCGCCTTGATTTTTGTTGTTGCCCTTATTGTTATTATTTCCGTTCCAATTGCCTTGTCTCTGTATTGATTACCGCAATGGTTGTTTTGGTTGTTGTTGCTCCAATTGCCACCACCTTGTTGTTGATTGCCCCAACTTCCTTGGGGTCACCATTGTTGGTTTGAAGAGTTGCCTCTATCGCCTTGGTAGTTGTTAACATATTTTACCTCTTCACTTTGGTCATCATAACCATCATTTTGACACCCATCATATTCATCAACAAATTGCTCTGAGCTGCCTTAACTTTGTTGCCTCCTTTGCTTTCTCTTGTTGACAAGTTTACTAACACCCTCCATGGCGTTCCCTTGGCGAGGATTTTGAACTTGTTGCAACTATGGCTTAGCCAATTGGTACATGGTAGTAGTAAGCTTAGCTATAGATTGCCCCTGGTCATGTAATTCCTTGTGTAAATCGATAACCGTAGTTTCACGCCCTAAAACCGAGGGACACGACCGACGCTTGATCGGATAGCCCTAGTCAAGCGAACCTGGGTGCTTTTCCTATCCCACATGTTACCTCGTAATTTCAATACTCATTATTCAAGAGAAGTAGCTTTTTATAATTAAACAAATTCTTACGAGACATAATAACATACATGCTTATGTTACGTGATCTACAAGTTATACTGCCCGAATACATAAGTACATAAACCACGTTTCCTGTCTACGAAGCCTCTAGGGATACAAAAGAGTTTTACAACCCTTACCGGTAACAAGGCTCCGGATATACCTTACACAAATAGCAAAATAAAATTCCGGGAGGGAAAAGCAGCATGAGCCATGCAGGGCCTCGAGAGGAAAGGGGCTCACCAATACAACTGATGGAATATAAAAGTGGTGCTACTGTCGTTGGATTGGAGTACCTGCTATCGAACCACCTACAATCATCCCCAGAATGTAGCGCCCCAGCCGAAGGGACGTTAGTACATTAGAATTATACTGGTATGTATGAACAAACTTTATCCCAAGTAAAATCAATCAATACATAGATAATGAATAGTAATAGAATCAACAATCAATGCACATGAAAGGAACAACCAAGGCCAATAAGTTTTACAACCTCTTCTTTTCTCGTTTCAACATTGTTTCATCAATATCAATAATTTCACAAACTTTCATTTCAATAGCGATAATGATCACATTCCATCCTTATTACCTAGGCCACCCTAATTACCTCGTCCAACCCTTATTACCTCGGCCACCCTTATCACCCTAACAAAAAATTTATCGTTTTGTGTTACGAGGTGCAATCCCATCCCACCGGACACTCATATTTTGCACAACAACAATAGTTCACAGTTCAATCATATGGCTCCAGACCATCCAAAATATCATTTCTCAACAACAATAACAATTCACAAAGAGTTTTCATTAACATAAGTACCATTTCCATCATATCCTCCACACCGTATACAATTCAAGTCACAACAATAATTGCCCACGATATGCCATACATCATATTACCATAGTTGTTTCAATTGCATCCATTACGACTTCTTCCCGTCATTTATTAGACAGCCCTTACCACATAAACACATGCACATACACACTTGGTTTGTTGCCACTAATTCACAACATCATATCAGAACGTTTAACCAAATTTTTTCAAGGCATATTAATCATAAGAATTCATGAAATAGGTAACCTTGCCTTAACACGCGTGAAGCAACAAAAATTCACAAATAGTCCACATAAGTAACACATACAAATTACTTGTACACCAAACAAGGTGACTTTACAAAGGTTAAAGTTAGCCATACATATCTGGAGTCGAATTTCCTTTTTTAACTCCTACTCTCAATTCACCAACTGCCTAGTACCGTCAGTCTAGTTCACAAGCTAATATATATATCTTAGAGTTGAAGTTTACAAATACAACCCAAACTCACTTAGATTATCAACCCCTCATTTTTGCAGATCTCTACTCCTACCCAATTCCTCTTACTAAATTTTAGATATTAAAGAACATGCATGTATGGTTCAGCTTATATTTTCAATAATCATTTCATAAGAATCCCCTTTTTGTTTAAATCCGAAAATCAATGAAAAAAGGTTGGGGATTTTACCTGCAAGAACAAAGAAGAAGATAATTACTTGAAAATTCCAGGCCTGGGTGTCTTTGAAAATTAAATTGATAGAGATGAGACTTTCTCTCTCTAGAATCCTCTCTTCACTCTCTCTAGTTTTGCTTTGAAAATGGGTTAAAATGAAGGGTTGGGGTGTTTATTGAAGAAGGGGTCGGGTTGAAAAACTTAAAACTAGGAACCCTGACGCGGAATGCGATCGCATCCCTGACATGTGATCCGCAGAATGGCCTACAAAATAGGCTAAAATTAAAACAAACTGTGCAGGTATGCAATCATTATGTCGTCTGCATACACGTTATGCAATCGCACAACCTCCCTTACTAAAAGTCGATGGGCAAGAATGCGATAACTATGCGGTCCGCAAAACCAGAATGCAGTTTCATTATGGACCACATATTTGTCCTCCAATTGGGCAGTGGCCTGCCCAGATATGTGACCATTATGCGGTCCACATACACGTTATGAGATTGCATAGTGCGTCGCATAACACCCAATTTCTAGAAAATTTTATCTTTATAATTCCGGAGTACTTTCCACTCAAAAGGTCCGCTGCGAAGAATTTCTATAGCTATAACAACATAGGGACCTACCCGACATTATTTTAGGCAAGAAATTTTTTACGGGTCTTTACACGTAGGGTCACCCTGAGGCACATTTGCTATACTCTGCCATAATGAAGAAGTGTCGGCCATCTCATTAAGTACAACACATGCCTCGTCATAAGAAGGTTTAATAAAATTTCCCCCAGCCAATTAGTTCACAATGCATTGATTTGTAGCATTTATGCCCCGGTAAAAGTTTTGTTGGATCATGGCTTCGGTCATATTGTTATTTGGCCATTCCTTCACCATAGTCCAACACCGCTCCTAGATTTCATGCAAAGGTTCCATTGGCTCTTGCTTGAAGGCTAATATTTCATCCCGAAGTGCCGCCATATGACTCGGTGAGAAGAATTTGGCAATAAACGTATCCGCAAACACATCCCAAGTTGCGATGGAATGGTTGGGGAGTCTCTCGAGCCAATCTAATACTTTTCCCCGGAGTGAGAACACGAAAAGTCTCAATCTCAATGCATCCTCGAAAACATTCATCTGCTTGCTTCCCCAACATGTATCTATGAACCCCTTGAGATGTTTGTAGGCATTTTGATCCGCAACACCCGAGAAATACCCACGTTGTTCAAGTAAAGTTAACATCATATTGGTTATCTGAAAGTTGCCTGCCCCGGATTCGGGGTGGGACAATAGCACTTGCCATACCCTGGTTCGGTAATACTCTGGGAGCCACTTTTGGAGGTGGTTGAGGAGGGTATGGAACATTGTCATTTGGATCTGGCATTCCAGTCTCTCCGTTGTCGTTGAGGTGCAAGAGGCACCTCATCTTGCTCAAGATCATGTACCTCCTCCCCCGCTATCATGTTTCCAAGAGGGCCATTACCGTTGTTTAAAACCATGTTAGTACCTGAGTAATGTCACAAGTAAGTAAAAAAGAAAGAGAAGAAAAATACACAAAACAACTAAATAGATAGCCAAAACCGTTAGCTCCCCGGCAACGGCGCCAAAAAGCTGACCGCTACCTACTAGCGATCGATTTCCACAGGGAACTAGGAATAGAGTCGAGTATCTATGTAGAGTGGAATTGTGTATGTGTTCCAAATATCACTTCCAATAATTTTTGGGCTTTTTTTTAATAATATACTACTATCAACTACTAATTATAATTGAAACTAGATTATGCTAAGCGTGAATTGCTAGAAGTTGTATCTAATGGATGAAAAGGCACTAGGGTAGTGACTTTCACATAGGTGGCTAATTGACGAGTAATTTCTTCTATGGCACGATTGACATAATATGGGAAATATGCTAAACCGTTGGACGACGTTACCCACTCTAACACCTCTCGATAGAGAGAGTGATTTTGCCCAATTGACTTTCTCAAGACCAATTAGGTAGGCTGATTTTGCTTAATCAACTAGGGTTCAAGTCGAGTATTTACTCTCTCGATGTTTAACCCTTTAATTGGGATTATCAAATCTCTCGAGTCCATCATAATTCCTTGTTGGGTCAATTTTGGAGACTTAGGCTCTCTTTCTCAAGATGATCCCAAGTCAACTTAGCACAAACCAGTGTTAACCACTAATTCATAAATTAAACCATAAAATTGACCTAAATAACAAACACCCATAACCAATCTAGCCCTAATTTGCAACACCCATCAATTATCGACACTAGGGTTGAGCCATAATCCTAGCTAATGGGTTTAGCTACTCATGCTTGAAGAGAAAATCAGTTAAATAGATGAAGAGAAAGACATAATATTAATTATTGAAGTAGTATAATGATTCGATGACTAAAAGTACTTTAAAGTGCCTAAAATGGCTACAAAATGCCTTCTCAGGAGTGCAGCTCAAGTCTGGTAATAGCTGATACCCTAATATGGAAAAGGTTCTATTTATACTAAGCTAGAAAAACTGGACAAAAATGCCCCTGTAGGGTTAGTGCGGACCACACAAAATGGTGTGTGGCCGCATTAGGCTCTTAACGCAAAAAAATCAACTCTCTGAACCCAGCCTCCGCAGACCAGACAGAATGGAATGCGGACGCGGAGTCCGCGCGGTTCGCACAAACTCGACCGCTGACTGCATATGCTTGAACCTTGGCACTTGAAATCTCTCTGAAGTTTGCTTTCACGGACCACATAAAATGGTAATGCGGCTGCAGTGTCTTCAGTGCGGACCACACAATATGTACTGCAGCTGCACTGCTTTGATGCCTTAAAATCCATCTCTCTGAATCTCCCTAGTTCGGACCGAACAAAGTGTAGTGCGGCTGCACTAGGCCTGTTTGTCTTGTATTCAGGTTTAACTCCTTTTGAGCCGATCTTTGACGTCTCGTCACTTTGTTGATCAAACCTGCAATCAAGCACAACTTATGAGCCTTTTGGGACTATTTTATAAGAATTTATAATCAAAGCGTAAGCAAGAACGAGCATGAAACACGTCAAAATTCCTAATTATCAGGTCCTCGAGCATCCGTTATTGCTCGATCTCTTTGGTACCTGTTCGACCAGGAGAGCTATTCTCGGTGCTGCTCTGCTATGAGTTTTTGGGTGGCTTTGCAGCTAGGCGATGTCTAGCTATTATGCCTGCAACATTTCAAAAATAATATGAAGGCTAATCTCTTGTTCTTCCCGAGCTGAGGTTTTTTGGGCTTCTTGTTGGTTGCCTTGTTGTATATCCATGTTGGCTTGTGAGGTTTCATCGACCTACTGGGATCAGTCCAGGTGTGTTCTCAGGGTTCCATGGTAGCACACTAACAATCAGAACATCTACACCATTTTTTTCGTGGTTTTCAAGGTTGTTGTTCACAACTTTGTTTACTGAGCCAGACATTTTGACCTGAAATCGATCTTGGACAAGAAAAGCCGTGAAAGATAACTTGCATTGTGTAATGGAACCAGCAAAACAATTATCACTATTATTTTTAGCCCCACAGTGGGCGCCAAACTATTTACCGTGAAAATAATTAAATTTGTTGATGGGACTCTAAAAATATGTGATTTATTTTTTTGCTAGTTGTTAAGAAGTTAATGCTAGGTCTATAAAGTTTAAAGATGAAATGTGAGCTAAAATGGAGTTATAATCAAGCCGAAGAGTTAGATATTTGGGCCTCAGACTGACCGATATGGGGCGTCGAGGGTGGTTCTTGGGCTCGGGCTCGAGCTATTCGGGATAGTCAGGGAAGGGCCAAAGTTATTATATAATTGTTAGAGGATCTTTATATCCTATTATAAGCGATACATTAAGAAAAAGTATGAAACCAATAAATAATAGCAATAATATCGAGAGAGTAAGTTATAGAGAAAAGAGAGAGAGTTCTTGTATATTTCATGTAGAATAGTTGGAGCAACAATAATCCTCCTACAAAATGATAGGGATCTCCTTTATATAGGAGGGGAAACCTTATATAGTACAACATGCATGAATTGTAAAGATATGGAGATGGGACATCTAGACGTGGCACCCTGATACGGGTTCAGGGCAAGTCTACTTGGCTTTGTCAGACTTAGCCGTGTGTCTTGGGAACTCCTCATTTTTACTTTAGCCTCGGTCGATAATTCCTTCAGTCCTGGCATAGACGAGCCTCGAGGGAGGGAATAGTTAATAGTTAATCACAAGACTTGTGGATTCGATATCCGACTTTAGGCACTTGATTACTTGACGATCGCGTATAGTTGCGCGTGTGTTTGACCGCAACAAATTTTTGGCATCGTTGCCAGATATAAAGTGACTAAAATCGGATATCGTTCCCGTTTAGTTGTCATATTTACTAAATATAGTCATTCACAAATAATATTTGCCATTTTACAAAATGAAGAGTGAAAAAAGTTCAACTTTACCCTTCGCATTAGTTGATCTAGAATTAAGAGACAAGTAAATACCGTTTTCTTATTTAATGAAAGAATAGATTAGACAATATACTTCTCTTATTAATTAATATTTCTTACAGAATATGTAAAAGCTGACAATTACATGGGATAAAACTAAGGGAGTATTAATGTTTTTGAACAATTCTACTAGTATGGTTGAACCACTCAGATTATTTTGTATGGAATTTTTATATTTTTATGTCATATATGAAATTATCCTTAATGTTTAAGGTTTGATATAATTATATTTAGTATATCTAATTATCAATTATATACTATTTGTGATTTTTAAGGGTATTAATTATATTCCTAATTTAATGGTACCGTAGATTCCTTTAATACCACTCCTCCGATGTTTCTCTCTCCAATTCACCTTCACCCACGTTTCCTTCCCACACCCACGATTTCTGTATCAAAATCCCCATTATTTCTTCCATAGCCAAGGCTTTAAATCGAATCTGGGTTTTCAAAAGACATTGTTTGTTGAATTGGATGTTGTTGCAATGAATTGAGAATTCTCTCTACGTCTCTCTTTATCTCGCAATCCCAATTTCAGTAATGTAAGAGGAAAGGAAAAGAGAGCAGTAATTCCACCATTGATAGCCATTAAAAAGCTTTGAATTCTAATTTGGGTTTTAAAAAATTATTATTTGTTTGGATTGAGTGTTATTGTAAATGATTGAAAATATGATTTGGAGTTTATATCTCAATTTTGAAAGGTTTTGGTGAAGATTAGATTTGGTTTGGCTGAACTTTAGATTGAAACTCGAAGAAGAAGAAGAAGACGAAGACATGACATACATTATATTGCTCATATTGTAAAACAATTATAGAAAAATTGTAGAGTGTTGTTTATTTATTTTTGAGCTTTGTGTTTTTGTATTAGAAGTTTTGATGGGAGCTTCTTATTCCACTTTGTCTCTTTTAAAGCTAATTTGTGCGGAGGAAAAGATATTTTTTAAGTTATATATATTGCTATACCTTTAAATTCAAGAAAGTATAGTTGTATTGTATTTAAAGAGGCATGAATTTGTAGAATATGTATGTGAGAAATTAGTCAAATAAGACTCACAATGGCTTATTTTCTACATTTAATCTACAACAAAATCACATATCATTTGAAAAATTAATATGAAAATACAAAATTTTATTGTTTCTACAAAATTTCTTAGGAAGATTTATCCCTTTATCATATTTTTTTGGATTCCATATTTGGCATAGCAGTTTCGTAAGGAGTAACAAGAGCATATAGAAGAATCATAGAAATTATAGCATAATCGAGATTTTTGACATAATACAAATAATCTACAATTTATCGATAAAATATCTACAAAGTGGTTACATTAAATTTTAATATCCCAATTCCCATTCAATTGTAACATAATCGGAATTTTCTACATAATTATATTTTTTACAGAAGATTTATAGAAGTTTAGTCATTTTTTATTTGTGAAAACAGAAAACATAGCATATACAATCAGAATATAAATAATATGTAATTTATCTACAAAATTTCTACAAAATGGGTACATTGAATTTTAATATCCCAATTTCTATTCAGTTGTAGCATAATTGGAATTTTTGACATAATTACATTTTTTCAGAAGATTTGTAGAAGTTTTAGCCATTTTTTAGTTGTGCAAACAGAAAATAAAGCTTCTACAATTAGAATACAAATAATCTACAATTTATCTACAAAATATTTACAAACTGAGTATATATTTGGACTCGGCATGCTTCCCCTGAAATGTATGTTTCACATTTTTTATACATATTTTTGTACGAAACAGTACTAAATTATCTACTTAAATATAATTTTTATACAATATTGTTTAACTTTCATACAATACGTAAATGAATAAAAGAAAAATAAATAAATAACAATCTATAATTTTTCTATAATTTTTCTATAATTTCTGCAATATAATGGTATGTCATTTCGCTGCCGTCTTCTTCTTCTTCTTCTTCTTCTTCTTCTTCTTCTTCTTCTTCTTCTTTGAGTTTCAATATGGAATTCAGTCAAAACCAATTCTAACCTTCAATTGAGATATAAACTCCAAATCATATTTTCAATTATTTTCAACAACACCCAATCGAAACAAATAATGATTTTTAAAATTCAAAATTGAATTCAAAGCTTCAAAGCCTTTAATGGCTGTCAATAATGGAATTGCTGCTCTCTTGTATAAAAAACGCAATTATGAATGTGCTTAATTCTGTCAAAATGCACAAATCTTCTGCAAATTCGCATAAAACAGATTGTATACAAATCATCTGCGTTATCCGACATAATTGCATTATTCGACAAATTTCGCATAAAACAGAGTGTATCATGCAGATTCGCATACAGAGTGCATCGCAAAAGCATAGTATGAAAAATTTAAAACAAAGCCGACGATAATTATGAATGTGCGTGATTTGCATTGTGAAAGATCTGAAAGAATTTTTAACTCCCCAATTTTAGGGCACCTAAATAAGGAATCCTACAGCTATAATGATTTCTTATTTAATTCATTGTCTATATTTTATAAAAATACTGTTAGCATGAAGGGTAATATGCAAACTATGATCATATTTGATAATATAGTTTCATAAGAATCATATTTTTTAATTTTAATATAGTTTCATAAGAACGAAATATTTTTTATAAAAATCAATCTAAGGAATATATATATATTATGAAACATAAAACTTTTAATTATGAATTTGCCTGAGGTCATATGCTATGGGTTCTATAGCAGCTCCTAAAGGTCGATGACAAATACGTGGTAGTTGAAGAGCTGAAGTCAAAAAGAATGAAAAAATAAACTTAAAGCAAGATATGTTATAAATATTAAAGAAAAAATATAGTTTCAAGCATATTTATTGAAGTGCATGAATTGTTTATTCGTTAGATAATTTCTCATGTCGATCTGTCCGTCCTAGACTAATTCTTAGCCAAACAACATGCGTGTCTAAATTCAAGTCTTATTCCGTTTCCCTTTTCCATGGTATATTGGAATAATATAATTTAAAGTACTTCTAATGAGGAAATAAGACTTTGTTTTTGCTATCATAGAATTCCATTACTTGTCTCTACCTTTTATACCAAAGCCATTATATAAATGCTCACAGCATCATCACATAAAATATTCTATTTATCATTACTCCAACTTTTTGCTTTGCAAAATTCTTTATGCTTAGGTATAAGTGAAGGTGGTGAATTTTGATGAAAATAGACATATATTCAGTTTTTACGTCTTAGTTCCAAATAAATATAAATTTTTATTGTTCTTGTTTTTCCATTTAAATTTATGTTATAATTACATTTTATCAAATAGGAATTAAATATACTATAAGTTCTCTATTTTTTTTTTGTAAAAATCTTTAATAGACTACACACTCTTAAAAAAATATAGGACCTAAAAATAAAGGTAGTGTGCTGACCCGGTCGGTCGTTTTGAGCTTTTGCACTATGATCGCCAATTCTCGGGCACGACTTGCCCCATGTAATGTGTTATGACTGATGTAGATCACTGATTTTGGTTTTCATGGAAATCGGTATGAATTTGAAAGAAACAGTCTCAGTTGGAAGCTTTGAATTAGAAAGGTTTGACCAAGAGTTGACGTATTTTTATATGAGTTCGGATAAGAGTTTTTATGGTTTGCTTAGCTTGTCTAGATGATTTGTGACTTAGGAGTGTAATCGGAATTGGCTTTGGATGTCCGATGTAGAATTAGGCTCGAACTGACGAGGTTAGTATTTTGGTGATTTCCAGTTGGTAGGTGAGAATTTGATCTGAGGGTTAAAATAGAATTCCGAGTGTTTCTGTAGCTTCGTTATGTCATTTGGGATGTGTGGGCAAAATTTCAGGTTATTCGGACGTGGTTTGGTTGAGCTTTTTTATCAAAAGCGCATTTCAGAAGTTTTTAGAGAAACTTAGGCTTGAATTCGATGAGCTTTGGGTAATTTGATGTTGTTTGATGCATTTTGATGATTGGAACAAGTTTGAATGTGGTATTAGGATGTGTTGGTGCTTTTGATTGAGGTCCCGGGGGCCTCGGGTGGGTTTCGGGTGGTCAATCAGACCATTTTCTAAGTGTAAAAGATGCAGATTTTCATTTCAGGTGTTGCAGTGAAAGAACCCTTCGCATTCGCGTAATGAGCCTCGCGTTCGCATAGAATAAATTTGGAAGACATCAAATTGGCTCTTCCAGTTTGCGTTTGTTGGTTTGCGATCATGGAAGGTTAAATATTTGAGCTTCGCGTTCGCTTAAGTCTTTCCGCATTCGCGTATATGGAATTGTGGGTTAGGGATCATTGCCTTTTGCGTTCATATATAGTGTTCTGCATTCACGTAGTTTGGAGAGAGGAAGCATAGTTTGGAGCCTTTGAGGATTTGTTCTTCGCGATCGCGAGGCTATGGACGCGATCGCAATGAAGAAGGAACAATGTTGGCAAAATGTTATAATTTCATTTCATCTGCGATTTTGGGTCATTTTTCCTCCATTGTTGATCATTTTGAGAGCTTCTTGATAGAGATTAAAGAGGGATTCAAGGAGAAAGGACTTGAGGTAAGAATTTTGGTCTTGAAACTCGAATATATTGTGAAATCCACCTAGAAATTCATGGAACTTAAGCTAAAAATGGAAGAAACAAGGGTTTGGGATTTCAAATTTATTTATGGATTTGAAGGACCATTTGAGGTCAGATTTAAGAACTTTTGGTATGTATGAATTCGTGGGAGATAAGGCATCTGATGATGTAAAAGTTTATGAGTTTCGAGAAGTGGGTTCGGGGCTCGGGTTTTGGAAATTCGGGGATTCGTGCCCGTTATTGATTGTTTTTGCTTGGGATTTGTTCGCTTAGCATACTGTGATGTATTCACTCTAATTTTGGATAGATTCGACGCGCGTGGAGGCTGGGCAAAGGCGTTCGAGCTAGAGATTTTGTCGATTTTGAGGTGACTAATGATTGTAAATGATATTCCGAGGATTTGAAACCCGGGATTGCATATCGTAGTGCTATATTGAGGTGACTTGCACGCCGGATAGCGAGTGTGGGGTAGAGCACCGTCGGGGACTGTGACTTCGTCCGTCCCGATTGAGGATTTTACCGTTTACTTAACTGAAACCTACTTGTTATCATCATGATTTGGGCTGATTGCCATATTTGGGCTTCGTGCTAACTATTTTAACCCTCCGGGGATTATTATCACTGTTTCCTCACTGTTTTGACTTATTGCTTGAACTCAGTCATGCTGATTTCCTCTATTTTACAACTCAGTCATTTTACTCAGTTTTGAGACTTGAACGATATTTCTAAATGATGTTTTTGGGCTGAGAACTACCACTTTACAATTGCTCGAGGGCTTGTGATGATTTTTATCTGATTGAATGAGGCCGAGGACCTGTGTTTTGAGGATACTGTGGGATCGATCTGCACACCATAATAGTGTTATACTTGTACCAATACGAGGTCGGGGCTTGGATTTGATGCCACGAGATGGCTTGATAATTGCGCTTGGGCCAGAAGGGGCCCCTCCCGGAGTCTGCAAACCCCGAGTGAGCGCCGTCGACGAAATATATGGATTGTACTGTACGTCGCAGCGATGTATGGATCATGCTGCACACAGCAGCGATATATGGATCGTGTTGTACGCTGCATCAGTTACTATATGATACTGATCTATGTGTTTACTTGCATTTTTCTGCCATTATCTGTTGTTTGTGTTTCTATACGGGGTATCTACCTGATTGCGTAGCATTATCTGTTGATGAGTGTTGTACTGAAGTGGCGGATTTCTATGCTTATCTGCACTAATTGTTTTGCATTCATTTGCATAACTGTTGAAAAAGACATTTTCAAAAAAGGTTTAAACTGAGATAAGATGTCTTCTAAAAATTTCACAGCTTCATTGCTTTTCTCAAGGGGTTTTATACTGCTTCTATACATCATGATGATTTTCCTTACGTGATTTCGTACTGCTCAGTTATTATTTACCTTTATTACTCACTGAGTTGGAGTACTCACTTCACTCCCTGCACCTCGCGTGCAGATGCATGTATTTGTTCCCCCTGTAACGGGTTTTGAGATGACCGGAGGCTAAGTTATCCGAGTTTAGCGAGGTGACTGCCAGCGTTCGCAGCACCGCATTTCTTCCTTTGTTTATCAGTTCTACTTTGTTTATTTCAGAATTCGTAGTTGTATTCATATCTTAATAGATGCTCGTGACTTGTGACACCCCAATTTAGGCCGTGTCAGGTTGTACTTCCGCTAATTATTATCATTAAATCATATTTAAACTGCTTATGGACTGTTCAACTATTTTAAAAGGATGAATCGGGTTTAGATGGCTGGCCTTGTCCCATAAGAGGCGCCATTTATCAAAACGCATTTAAGAAGTTTTTGGAGAAACTTAGGCTTGAATTTGGTGAGTTTTGGATAATTTTATGTTGTTTGAGGTGTTTTGATGAATGGAACAAGTTTGAATGTGGTTTTTGGATGTGTTAGTGCTTTTGGTTGAGGTCTCGAGGGCCTTCAGTGAGTTTTGGGTGGTCAATCAGACCGTTTTTTAAATTTAAAAGTTGCAGATTTCATTTCAGGTGTTGTAGAGAAATAACCCTTCGTGTTTACGTAAAGAGCCTCGTGTTTGCGTAGAAGAAATTTGCAAGGCAGGAAATTTTCTTTTCACGTTTGCGTTTGTTGGTTTGCTACCGCGGAAGGTTAAATATTTGAGCTTCGCATTCGCATAAGTCGTTCCATATTTGCGTATAAGGAATTGTGGGTTAGGGGTCATTGCCCTTCTCTTTCGCATGTAGTATCCTGCGTTCGTGTAGTTTGGAGAGAGGAAGCATCACGTTGGCATGATATATATATCGCGTTCGCATAGTGTATTTTTGAGCCTTTGAGGATTTGTTCTTCGCGATCGCGAGGCTACGACCAGGATCGCGATGAATAAGGAACAGTACTGGGCAGAATATTATAATTTCATTTCATCCGCGATTTTAGGTCATTTTCCTCCATGGCTGATCATTTTTAGAGCTTCTTGGTGGAGATTAAAGAGGGATTCAAGGGGAAACAGCTTGAGGTAAGAATTTTAGTCTTGAAACTCGATTATGTTGTGAAATCCACCTAGATATTTACAAAACTTAAACTAAAAATAGAATAAACTAGGGCTTGGGATTTTGAAACTTTATTTATGGATTTGAAGGACCATTTGAGGTCGGATTTAAGAACTTATGGTATGTATGAATTCATGAGGAGATAAGAAATCTAATGATGTAAAATTTTTTGAGTTTCGAGAATGGGCATGGGGCTAGGGTTTGGTAATTTCGGGATTTTTGTCCATTATCGATTATTTTTGCTTAGGCTTTGTTCCCTTAGCATATTGTGATGTATTTGCTCTGATTTTGGATAGACTCATCGCGCGTGGAGGCCGATTCAAGGGAAAAGGCATCGCGAGCTAGTGATTTTTCCAGTTCGAGGTGAGTAATGATTGTAAATCATATTATGAGGGTTTGAAACCCCGGATTGCACATGGTCTATATTGAGGGGACTTGCACGTCGGATAACGAGTGTGTGATAGAGCACCCTTGGGGATTGTGACTTGGTCCATCTCGATTGATGATTTTACCGTGTATTTGACTGAAACTTACTTGTTATCATCATGATTTGAGATGATTGCCATATTTGGGCTTCGTGCTAACTATTTGAACCCCTCGGGGATTATAATCAGTGTTTTCTCACTATTTTGACTTAGTGCTTGAACTCAGTCATGCCGATTTTCAGTGTTTTGCGACTAAGCCATTTTATTCAGTTTTGAGACTTGAACGATATTTCTAAATGATATTTTTGGGCTGAGAACTACTATTTTACAAATGCCTGAGGGGCTTGTGATGATTTTTATCTGACTGAGTGAGGCCGAGGGCCTATGTTGTAAGGATATTATGGTATTAGGCTACGCACCGCAAGAGTGTTATACTGGTACCGATATGATGCCGAGGGCCTGGATTTGATACCCCGAGATGGCTTGATAATTGCTCTTGGACCTTAAGGGGGCCCTCCCAGACTTTGCAGACTCCCAGTAATCACTGTTGACGAAATTTATGGATCGGGCTGCATGTCGCAGCAATATATGGATCGGGCTGCACGCCGCAGCGATATATGGATTGGGCTGCATGCCGCAACAATTACTATATGATACTGATCTATGTGTTTACTTTGTTGCATTTTGCTGCCATTATCTATTGTCTGTGTTACTACACGGGTATCTACCTGATTACCTGGCATTATTTGTTGAGTGAGTGTTGTGCCCGAGGGGCGCATTTCTGTGCTTGTGTGCAGTAATTATTTTGCATTCATTTACATAACTGTTGAAAAAGTCATTTTCAAAAGAGGTTTAAACTGAGTTTAGATGTCTTCTAAAGATTTCACAGCTTCATTGCTTTTCTTAAGGGTTTTTTACTACTTCTATACAGCATGATGATTTGCCTTACACGGTTTCGTACTGCTCAGTTATTATTTACCTTTATTACTCACTGAATTGGAGTACTCAATTTACTCACTGCACCTTGCGTGCAGATGCATGTATTTGTTCTCCCGGTAGCGGGTTTTCAGCTGACCGGATGCTAAGTTATCGGGGTTTAGCAAGGTGTCTGCTAGCGTTCGCAATACTGCATTTCTTCCTTTGTTTATCAGTCCTATTTTTTATATTTCAGACTTCGTAGTTATATTCATATCTTAATAGATGTTCGTGACTTGTGACATCCCGGTTTGGGCTGTGTCGCGTTGTACTTCCGCTAATTATTGTCATTAAATTATATTTAAACTGCTTATGAACTGTTCAATTGTTTTAAAGAAATGAATTGGATTTAGTTGGCTGGCCTTGTTCCTAGAAGAGGCGCCATCACAATCAAATATGGATTTGGATCGTGACAGATACAACTGATTGTTAGTTTTTTTTTTCCTTCTAAAATCAACACTCATGTACACCAACCAAGAGGTCCTTCTTTGTATTCTGAAGGATATGAGCAAATGGATATGGTTCTATACTTGCTCTCACCTTTAATTTCTTACTTCTACCTGTTGTTTAGGAGGTTGCTATTTAAATGTTCTGTTTGTTCAAATAAGGAAATATTCATTAATATTTCCAATTAACGTAGTGTGTGCATTATGATATTCTTGATAGGCTTCCTTTAAAACGTAAACACTGAACAATCGTAATTCTTTTTTATACTTGGTTAGGATTTTTAAAGCTTTTGAGTTCTAAATTTGCTATTGAACTCATGAAGTCCCGAATTAAATATTTTTATATAATTTATTTATTAGTATAAATGTATAATTTAAGCAAACACTACTAAATTTATACTAATATGTAACTACTACTCCAGCACCGCTCCTGCATGTTTTAGTTTCTCAAGTATATGTACGTGTGTATACAATAGCGTAAATATCACTCTTGAAATTTGTTACTTCCAAGTAGGGATATTCTTCACAAAAAATCGAAAAATCAAATTAAACCGATCAAAAAATCAATACTTTTTAGGTTAAGTTTTGTTTTGATTTTAAATTTACAAACCAATTAAATTTGGTTTGGTTTTGGTTTTAATAAAAAAATAAAGAAAAAATATTGAACCAAACCGAAAATAGAAGTGTGTGTGTATATATATATAAACTTTCTAAAATTTTATGGTACATATTAGTTGTTTGTATTTTTAGTCTAGTTCTTTGCTATTATAATAATTTAATTCTTTGATTTACATTCTAGTTTGATTAGTAGTTTTCTTTTCCATTGTACAAGAATTTATTTTATGTTAAAATTAATGCAATTGAGTTTTAATTGTGTACTTAAATTATTCATCACTATTTGATTTAGTTATCATCAATACATCTTGGTAAATGATAGATTTCTCAAAAAATAATTGATTTTCTCAAAGAACAATTGGTTTGATAGTATTAAATTAAAAATGTAATGACCGGAATATGTGTTTGGTAGTGTATGTCTCATATTTAAGAAAAAAATCATAAACAACCGAAAAGTAAAAAACCGACAAAAATTGAATCAATAAAAAACCGATTTAAATGGTTTGGTTTAGTTTCAATTATTAAAGAACCGACTTACTTGATTTGATTTATTTTTCAAGAAAAATTGATCCAAACTGAATCATAAACACCCCTACATCCAAGAAACAATTAAGAACGTATCCTATATTCTGTTCAGTTTTGTTATTCTTTCATGAAATTTGCTTGGAACTTGTTCCCATGTTATCCCGAATATATTGTATGTGGGTCGAAATCTAATCAAGAGGAATTCCACACAAAAAGGGGCGTCAAAAGGATCAAGAAAGTAAAAGGAGTATTGAAGAGGCTCTATAGCGGTGAATACCTCAGCCACGGCCGAGGTCATGCACTCGGAAGGCCTGTATAACCAAGTAAATGATATGATGCTTCAGAAGGTTAATCTAAATTATGGTCGAAAGACTTTGGTATCGTGGTTAAGAATTGTTTGTTAAATGATAATAGCTGGTATAAATTCTAGATGGGATAATCAGAAAAGAGGGCTCGAGCATCTCAAAATTCATCATCATAACAAGGAGAAACCTAAAAGCGTACAGGATAAACAGGGGAGAGCCAGAATCATGTGTTCATTTGTAATCTTTATCATTACATAAAAGAAGAGAAGTTTGGTTTACGAATCGGTGAACTCCTTTCTTTTATTCCTTTACTTTACTTTATATTATGAACTGATGTTGTTGAGTATGTTACTCCATTGTATACCAAAGGTGTCAAAGGTGCTCATAGTCGATCCTTGAATCCAACCATTTGGTTCCTTTTTGCTCATCATTTTCTGATCTAGAGTTAATTATTTTTGGCTAGAATTTATCTTTCTTCTTATTATTTATATTAATTTACCAAAGATGTGAAAAATATTTTGGTCAAACAATTTGGAACCATCTGTGGCGATTTTCTAGCCAAAGCCTTAGTTCCCTCAAGATCCAAACATGGTCTTAAATTTATCTCCTACGCGGTGAAGTTTCACCCTTTTATTACGAATGTCGACTTGCGAAACTGGTTGGTAAACCCCAAAAACCACCAAATCAACCAAGGATAAATCCATACGCGAAACCGAAGTTATTCTTGGTTTACACACGAAAACTTCAATGCGCTATAAAAACAACCTTGATGCATTGTGAACATGAGCCATCACAGTGGGACTACGCCTACGCATCCAAACACGTCTGTAATCCCATTTCCAGGTTAGTACCCAACACCTCCTACATCCAGCGCATGTTGCATTCCCTCCTACTATATGAGACAATGCTTGTTGTATAATTTACTAAGTAAAATACTCCTCGTCTGTATCTTTGTGGTATCACTACATTTCTGCCATCTTTGTGCAGCCCGGACTGAGACGAACTGGGACTCAAACTCGAGACCCTAATGGGTGATTTGGATCGTCCAGCTACGAGACGCCAAAGCTCAACTAGTGACAAGGCGAAGCGCAAAGCCGAAGCCTACATCAGGATGGAAATTAGTACCAGAATACAGAACAAGGCGATCCGCCCTACGTTGCGATCCCTAGTTCATTACTGAATGAGGGAACTTCCCAAATACAAAGAGCATAGCCGTCGAGGGAAATGGGCCAATCCCCCTTATTCATCAGCTAAATAGGTGACCAAGGTAACATATGATTCCATGTACTTCTAACCCACTATCCTCCTTAAAAAACAAAGAGAGAGAGAGAGAGGTGAAACAGAGAACATGGACGTCCTTCCAAATACGCGAATGAAGTCTACCCGATATACATTCTCTAAGTTCCTCCCTACGGCAAACGGAAAATAGGGAAATCCCCCACATCGTTTCATACTACGAATAACATACAAACGACTTAGAATAAGCCGACATCAGTAAGAAACAATCTCCATATCCTAGGATTGGGCGGTGAGCCCATGGAATGTACAAGCTCCCCAACACAGGCAGAAGATGAACACGAAAAGCTTGCCCGTATGCTCGCCATGGCGATGCTACGCCAATTAAGCCTACTAGACACTACGATTCACGTCCATACTTTGTTCAAATTAATCAAGCCCCAGGGTGTCCATAAGCCCAAGCAATAAGTTCATCGCTCATCACGTCAACGGTCCCTCCAGGCCGAGCAATGAAGGGACTAGATGGACTGAGACTCACCCTGACGCATATATAAACTATGCAGCAACGCATGATATTATCCAATAAAAGCAAGATTAAATAAGCTGATACTCGCCCCGACGCATGCAAAAACCAAAAAAATACCTACTAATATTCTCCAATAAAATCTAGGTAGCATGAAATATTCTTATCGTTCCACCGAGACCGCATTTTGCCAAGCGAAATTAAAATTTGACCTAGTTCAAATCAACAAGCCAAAGTTTAATCATAAGTGGTTATAGATCTATCTCTATTGAATTTATACCCTTACAGCCCCTCGGCCATCGCCAAGAAAAAGTAAAATTCGACCTCGTTCGAATCAACAAGACAAAGTTTGACCATGCTCCAACTCATAATGGGTTACAACTTGACCTAGCTCGAATTTATACCCTTATGGCCATCAACCATCACCAAGAAAAAGTAAAATTCAACCTCGTTCGAACTGACAAGCCAAAGCTTAACCTCGTTCGAACTCATAACGGGTTACAACTCGACCTCGCTCGAATTTATATCCCTACGGCCCTTATCCAACGCCATGTGAAAGTAAAATTCGACCTTGTTTGAATCAACAAGCCAAAGTTTGACCTAGTTCAAACACATAACAGGTTACAACTCGACCTCGCTCGAATTTTTACTCCTACGACCCCCGATCATTGCCAAGAGAAAGTAAAATTTGACCTTGTTGGAATCAACAATCCAATGTTCGAGATCGCTCGAACTCATAGCGGGTTATAACTCGATCTCGCTCAAATTTATACCCATATAGCCCCCGACCATCGCATAAAGAGTAAAATTTGACTTTCATTCAAGTTAATAAAGTTCGACCTCGCTCGAACTAACAAAGTAAGGAGATTTGATATTGCTTGAATCAACAAGCTAAATTCGACCTCATTCGAATTCCCAACTAAAAATCAGGGACTCGTCACGGGAAGATCTGAAGAACTTTTTAAAGAAAATGATGAAGAGATATGCAATCAAAGGCAAACCCACTATCTTGTTCAGAAGAAATAAATATGGAACAACATCTTACAAAAGGACAAAAAAGGTCCCCCGTAAAAAGAAAAACAAGAAACAATAAAAGAATAAGAAGCTAAGTACAAAAATCTACAAAAACTTCACTCGGCCTCATCTCTACCACCATTCTCGGCTGCATTGTCATCATCAGAAGAAAGCCCATAATCAATCTAAGCACCCCTACCAGCCTCCAGTGTCATAGGGTCATAACTGCAGGAAAGACGAGCCTCGCGTGCCTTAACCCTAGCATCTTCAAAAATATCCTCAAGAACGCACCCTGCCGCCCATAAATTCTTATATATCTCGCTGGGCCTTACCATAGAACCATGTCTCGTACAAATGGCGGGGACATCAACAGAGGAAGATTTTTTAGGGGAGGCCTAAGCCAACAGTTTTTCCCTCTCGACCTCAAGAGCCACAACTTGTTCTCCCAGGTTCGAGGCATCACGCTCGAGCTCACCGATATGCACCTCGAGGCTTGCCTCCCTCAGTGTGGTTGTCTCCCTCTTAGCTTCCTGCTCAGACCTTCGGACACAGACAACGTCTTCTAACCTTGATGCCTTTGCCAAAGCCGCCACTCAGGATCCCTCAGCCCTCTCCAACTTGGATACCTTGCTTTCTATCTCAACCACCTTCTGCATCTACTCTGCACTTAGATTAGCAACTCTAGTGGCATTCTGCTCAAGCTCGGCTCGCAAATACAACACCTTCACCTGAAGATCCTCACATTTCGCCACAACCCCTTTGCCACCTCGAGCTCCTTGTCATTGACCCTAAACAGCCTCTCGAGCTTACGAGATCTGCGGATAGACCACACCAGATCCTCGTCCTTCATCTCCAACTCTTTCTTAAGGGACAAAGTATTATTGCCCGCCTAAGATGCACGTGCATCTTACGGCACCTATTGTGATACCAACAATACTTTGTGGCCAATTTCAAAAAGATATCAATTTGCATGTCAGCTAGACGAGCACTCTCAGTGAAAGATAATGGCACAAAACAAAGAAAATAGCAATAGGAAACTCACACTCAAGGCCATCTCAACCACACTGCATGACAAGCAGAATCACTTATCTCCAAAAAAGACCTACTTTTGGCAGCGGAGCACAGAAGGTCAAATTGGGGCACCAAGTCCTTGTGTCTTCCAATAGGTTAAAGTCCGACGGAATTTCGAGCACATGGGAAGGGCCTTCCGCCATTACATCAACCCTGGCAAAACCTTCCTCAAACATCCTCATGTCGTTAAGATCGATATTAGAATCAGATTTATAATCATCTACCACTATTCTCTTCAATCGCTCATTAGTCGAAAAAGGGTGTGGGCCTACCGAGACATTGATGAACCACCCAAAACAATCACAAAGGCCTCTAAACTCTATCCCACTACCACAACAGCCTCTTCCACACTCGAAACGGGCATCGCCTCCACACCTAGGATAGCATCACCACTGGCTTCAGACACCACCAAAATAGGGTCACCCCTCGAGGGTATTTCAATCCAAGATTCCCCCTCGAACATTATCCTCCACCTCTTTGACGAGATATCTTTGTCACCATCATAAGAAGGTCTATCTGCCGAACGAATTATGGTGACCGGACTGTCCGATTGAAGAGCAGACTCCGAACGAACAGGTTCGGATGTGGACGCGGTCCATGGAATAGCCAGACTTTGGATGCCCTCATCCGTATCTACCATTGGTACATGTTTGGCAGAAGAAGCCGGCTGATAGAAACCAAGGACATGAGTCCTCACCCTTCTCGCTCCTCTGCGAGATAAATTTGACTAAACGAAGATATAAGGAAAAGAAAAAATATGAAGCAAAGAACAAAGAAACTAAGGCCGAAACAAGCCGACTCACCAGCGGAAGGTTTTTGCCCAAACTCTTACAGAAAGGTGCCCATTCGCGAATCCCCATCATGTAGGTCACAATCGAGCTTGTCCACTTGCGAACATTAGCAACTTGTAGAGGAGGTACTCTCTCGGATGTGTAAACAAAAAACACTCAACGAGATCACTAAAGGGAGACGACTAACAACCATTTTTAAAAAAATATAATAAAAAGAAAGGAAGACATAAGGGCCGAATTCGACGCCTTTGGAAACCCCGCAGGGTTTAATACTATGTGCTCTATTCGAACATAGAAGAAGTTCTCCCAAAAGCGGTGATTGGCCTTGTCATCCATCTTCACCACCAAACCCTTGGTTCCTCTGTGACGAAGGTGAATCATCGTGCCCCTATTAAAATTGGGGCCGAAGAGGTAAAGCATGTGTTGTAGAGAAATTCCCCAATCAGCTAGCTTTGCATACTTGATAAGCATAAGGAAGAGTTTATATACGTACGGAGATAGTTGAGCCGTACACACCTTGTAGAAGCTACAGAGATCCACATCTAAGGAATGAAGGAGAAGCGTGTATCCAATGACAAAAAGGTATGCATAAAACGCACAGTAGCCCGGGCAGTGTATATGCCCTGTGTCGCGAGAACCAGTTCAACATGATCAGGGATTCTCCATTTGGTTTTGAAAGCCGCGAGAGCTGCAACATCTATCATAGAAATAATAGGTTCAAACCCATCCCCAGTAGGGCTCTTGAAGTTAGTCATTGCCTTGCCTGGGCGAGGAACCACATCATCCATTGTTGGAAACTTCTCATATTCCGCTATAACTACATCCTCTTCATGTAGAGGCATATCAGCGCAAGGGCACCACCAACTCTCTCTAGGTCAAAATATGCACTAGCCATTTCTTCTTCGGTTGCGAAAATCGATAATTATAAGGTAAAAAGCTAATGGCCATAAGAATTTCCATCATAAAGGGAAATGTGAGAAACTGAGGGAGAAGAAGAAAAGCCGCGAAATTCTCTCTTGAGTGATTGGGAAACACAACATTCAAATGTAAGATTTTCCCCCATTTATAGGGATATAAATACCCTGAGAGTCAAAACCAAGCGCCACAATTTGAAAAGGTCACGAGAAATGATGCAACACACGGAGAATATGCGGCATAATGACGCATGACGAGTTACTGACATTTAAACTGACGCAATGGTTTGGTGCCGCTTTCAAAACGTCACACTGTTATCTCTCCATATGGTATTCCCTTATCAACCAAAATGCTCTGGTTTATCAAACTTTCAAATTGACAAGTTCTGCCTATTGAGCTCGCCCAAGGGCGACCCCGACAGGAGGAGGGACTAACTGTATGGGTCAAAATCTGCTAAAGAGGAAATCCACTTGAAAAGCGCGAAAGAATGATCAAGAAGGAAAAAGGAGCATTTAAGAGGCTCTACGACAGAGAATACCTCGGCCACGGCTGAGGTCATGCACTCGGAATTCCTGTACAGCAAAGTAAATGATACGGCGTTGCAGACGGTTAATCTAAAGTATAGTCGAAAGACTGTGGTACCCTGGTTAAGAACCGTCGGGTAAATAAAATACCTGATACAAATACTAGATGGGAGAATCAGAAAAGGGGTCTTGAGGATCTCAGAATTCATCATTCTTAACAAAGAGAAACCCTAAAGCCTACGGAAAAAATGAGGGAGAGCCCAGAACTATGTGTTTATTTGTAATCTTTATCGTTACATAAAAGAAGAGAAATTTGATTTACGAATCGATGAACTCCTTTATTTTGTTCCTTTACTTTACTTTATATTATGTATTGATGTTGCTGAGTATGTTACTTTATTGTATATCAAATGTGTTAAACATGCTCATAATCAATCCTTGAATCCATCCATTTAGTTTCTTTTGGCTCATCATTTTCTGATTTAAAGTTAATTATTCTTTGGCTAGAGTTTATCCTTCTTCTTATTATTTATATTAATTTATCAAAAGATGAGAAAAATATTTTGGTCAAACACATACAAAGATAACCGTTCTTATTTTTCATTTCAATTTTCTATAGAAAAAAGATTTTTTTTAACATAGTAAGACTTTTTCTTTTGAAACTGAGACTTTAAAAGTTCGAATAAACTCTCCAATTCGTTATGGACTGGTAAACTTATAATATAAATTATGCCTCTGAATGTTATATATAATAATTGATAATAAATATCTTTGTTTATGATGAAATTCAAATTTTAATAATAATCTTGACCAATTTGCATAATTCGTGGTAAATCTTCACCACTTTTCATTGCTTAAGGGAAAATTTGATCTTTTTTTCCTCAAAAAAGGTGTATGCATTAAAAATCTTAAGTCATTAAATAATAAGGGGGAATTTAATCCATTTTAATAACGGCAAGGATAGGTTCAACCTCCATAATTAACGCATAAATTGGATTGTATTGAAAAGTTATTGCTTAACCAAAAATTAGGAATTCGGTCAAAGCTTGTTTTTAGAAAAACTTGAGTTATTGATAATCAAATAAAAATAAAAATAATTTATGTAAAAAAATAGCTGAGTAGAAAGCACCAAACATCAATATATTTCAATAGCCTTTTGTGTCCTTTACAAATGTTTAGCCCTCACCTTTTATAGTTATTTCTAAGTAATACGTTTTTCTCCTTTCAAAATAGAGTTATTATGATTAATTAATTGCATTTGATGTAATGTTATAATTGGTAATCATAATTGACTCAATACAGATTTCATAATATTTTCCGTAATTAATGCCTATTAATTATCAATAATATGTATCTATACCCATTTTGCTATTTAGGTTCATTCTTCTGATGTGACTTCCGAATATTAAGAGGTTTGATCACCTATCCTTTCTGATTTTCTTGGATCTCTGCCCGTGCCTCTTCAGCTATTCTTTGCCAACAGTCATTCTTTTACCAGTGCACGTGTCATGACGTTTTACCTTTTTTTCAATACAGATAGTCTCCCCACTTTCCATTTATTCATCAATAAAGTATTTAGAAAGTGGATCTCATTAAAGCTGGAGTTTTTGCCGCCATTATTTCTTCTCTGGAACCGACGCTCCATATGTCACTTCTATTTAATGTTCGTGACGCGTGGCATCCCCTGATTGGTTCTGCAAATTTTCAGCATCTTTTAAGGCTTTTTTACGGCTTCATTAATTATGAAGCGACAACTTCCATCATGCCGTTTCCATCATTATACCTTTTCCTTTGACGGTTGCTTCTGAGTATAAATATAACTTTTCGTCTTTGTCTTTCTCGTAAAAAGTTTAGAATATTCATTTCTTGTTTTCTCCTTCCTCGTACTACTATGTCTTCTTCAAACCCTAACTCTCGAATATCATTATTGATGACCTTCCTCTTGCTCCTGTTAGAAGTAGGAGAGGAGGAAGACTCTGTAGTTTAAGGTCTTCATCGATACGAGGCTCTTCTATTCCCACAGTGAGTTATATTCCACCTTCTAGACCTAGGGATTCTCTTTTCCAGGGGTGTTCGTCAAAAAATACTCTAATGGACCTCTTCGTGAGCCTTTGGTAGACGAAATTGTTCCTGATGAACTATCTTTTTACACTGATAGAGAATCAATCAAAAACCAAGTTTCTTCTATGTCTTCTTTAGATCATGCTGATGTTTACCCATCTCAAATTATTGAAGGTCTGATTTATGTTGTTCGCACGGATTACCACTGGAGTCATGATTTTCCGATTATAATTCCTAATGCAAACCAAGGGATTACATCTTACTTATCTGGGTTTTCTTTTGTGTATACATATCTTTTTACACTAAATTTCAAACCCCCCATTGATTATGTTATAATCGAATTTTGTCGTTTTTCGACATTTGCTTAGGATAGATTGGACCCATTGTGTGGAGGGTTGTTGCATGCTTAAGGATTTTGGCCAATATAGCTAGTTTACCTTTTACTTTATTTCATTTGATTCATCTCTACTCTCCTAAACTTTTTCGTTATGGGATTTCACTTTAGTAGCGAGAAGTAAGAGAGTGCTAGTTAACCTAGAGGATGATAAAGGTCGTGGCTGGTATGCCTGCTTTGTTGCTACCCCCACGGTTGGTCTAGTGGGTCAAGAAAATGTTCCATTTCCTGAGAAGTGGAATTTGCACATAAGTTTTATTTTATAACTTTTTCTATATTTTCTCTCTATTTTGCTTGCTACTATTTAACTTTTTCCCTTTTTTTAGCAATCATTGGAACTGTCGATGAGATTTTCAATTTTCGTGGTGGGGTTAAAAAGTTATTGAATGTTGCTCTGATGGAAGGTAGATCTTGAAAAACCTTTTGCATCGGTTTGGTTGGAATGTGAAAAGTCATGGTACATGTTTTTTCTCATATATTCTTCATACTTTAATTCACTTTTTCCTTTGGAATTTGTTTTGATTCTTTTTTTTATCAAGATTTCCCATTCGAGGTATAAGTGCTGATGCTCTTGTAGCGTCTAGAGTTTCTTTGTAAAGAGCTCATGAGATAATCTTGAGTTCTTCATCGATATGAAAGGTTGTTGCAGTCCAAGATTCTAAAGAGGAGGAGGAACATGATGGGGGTTCCTGATTAAAAGGTCGCGAGCCAGAAGATGCATCTTTTTCAGAAGATGAAGTGTTTCCTCCCTGTTCTATTCCCATTACCTTGCCTGTTGAAGCCACCATGGTAATATCCGATGATGACACTCCTGTGGCAGCTCGTGACTCTAATGATCATCTTTTTGCTCCGGTTTGATAGTGACAATTTGGGTTTAGTTTCTAATGAAGTACCCATTTCCTCATTTTCCATGCCTGTTCCTTTGACATTTTCTTTACCAGTTGTAACCGTTGCAAATGTTGCTCCGCCCCAAGTTGTTTTTACTTCTTCCATAGTTCTCCTTACTACTATACATAATACCGAGGTTGGTTCTTCAAGTGGAACTGAAGCTATGAAACAAATTATCAAGGTTCCTGCCAATGGTTATCTTTTGAGAAAATCAGGCCGGACTGATGTGTGATTGAAACCTCTTATCGGTCCAGTTGAAAAGTACAAGCTTGAGACTCACAGCTCTTTGACTTGGATGAATGACATTATGCAGTCATCATTAAAGGTAATTGTTTCTTTTCACACTTTATTGCATCCTTCTTCTATTAAGGTTCTTAACCCCCTTTTTCTAGATCAATCTTGTTGGCACAAAGATGATGAAGAGGGTTTCCCATACAGAGCAGTTAATGCATGATTATCAAATTGAGGTAGACAACTAAAAAAAACAATATGAAATCCTTCAAATTGATATGGAAGTTTTAGAAGAAAGCAAGTACACCATAGAGAAGTAATTGAAGAATTTGACATCACAGTTAGCAGTTGAAAAGGCTTCCTCAAATCAAGCTAACAAGAACAAAAATCTCCTCGAAATGTCTTTTTTGAGAAACTCTCCAAGGCCAGAGAAGAGATCAGAGAGTTGAAGGATTTGCTAAGTAAAAAAGAGCTTTATGCCAGTGAACTTGTGCAAACACTTACTCAGACCCAAGAAGATCTTCTTGAGTCTTCTTATAAGGTCAATTTTTTAGAAAGTTCACTTGCTCCTCTGCAAGCTTCTTATGATTCTATCGTGGCTGAGAATGAGAAGTTCAAAAATGAGATTGATCAATAGGAGAGAGATTATGATATTCTTGAGGACAAGAATGCTATTGAAGTTAGTTGGGCGATTTTGAACATACACCAAAAGACCTTGTGGAGGCTAGCCAAGATGGTTTCAACTTGGATCCTGAGTTAGCCAAGATAAAAGAGACTACTGAAAAACTCAACAAGGCCAAGACTTTCCTTCTCCCATGGATGACAATCCCGAGCATGTTGAGTATGACATGGGTACAGTGAATGTTCCAACTCATTTAAGCCAACTCGAACCTTCTGCTGCTAGTGATACTGCTTTAGATCCTTCTTCAGCCCCTAAATGAAAGTTTATGAAATGTGACTTCTCTTTTTTTTTTGTGGTTTTAAACCCTGATCCCATTAGGGGGTTTAGTTTTTTTTTTTGAAAATGACAAGTCCCCAAACCTTTTTCGGGGCATTTCATATAAATGACAAATAGTTTACGACTAGGTTCATACTTAGTCTAAACTTTAATATTAAGAAGTTTGTTTGTTAAACTTAATTGTCTTGAGCATCTGTTTTGCTCATTTTTGACTTTATATTCAAGGCCCATTTGTTAATTCTGAAAATGAGGTTTTGCCTTACCCTTTTTGCAACGTTTTTTCTAAAATGCTTTGTTAGCTTCACGGATATCTGAATCAATCATGAATTTATAAGAAAATGGCCCTTTTATATTTGATACTTAATGAAGAAGATGTCTCAAGTTCATAACCGTGTAAATGTATGAAAAATGAAATAGGAACACACATGTTTCTTGAAATAAATTTGATAAAGTTTTTTCTTTACATAACTTTGATGAAGTTTCTTTTCAAGTTTAAATACCATGTATTTAAATAACTTCTATAGCTTTTTCGTAACTGTTTTCTTTACATTAGATTTGCAAAAAGGAAAGAAAATCTATGGGTGTTGTTTATTTACAACCTATTTCTATGCATTTTCCTTAACCTAGATATCATGAAACTTGTAAGGTTTCTTGACTGGCTTTGTGTTATTGGCTCGTAACTTTGCTCTGAACTTGGTTTATTCGATGAGTAAACTTTTGGGCTTTGAATTGAACTTTAACTATTCTCAGTATTCTTTGCCTTCTTTATATGTATATTATATAGTCCCCCAAGTGCTTGAGCTTTTAAGTATAAAATCTTGAGCACTTCATTACTCCTTTCATGCGGTCCTTTTCCTGAAAAGGAAAAACAAACGGGACTCAGAGGTATATTAGATGAAGACTGCTTAACCCTTTTAAATTTCCATCAGAATAGTTGTAACCCTAGACCAAAAATTATGTTCTTTTCCACGTGTCTTGCATGTCGTAATTCATCATTTTGTACGGGCTAGCTTTTTGTCTGTCATCTAAAATCATAGTAAAACTTAAATAATTCAAAAATAAAAATAATTCATAGGGATACCTTCCCGTGGGTATTTCTTTTCCTTAGAAATAGTATCTCTTCAAATGAACAACATTACAATTTGAGGGTAGAATCTTCTCATCCAATGTTTCAAGCTTATATGCTCCTTTTCGTGCGATCCATGAACCTTGTAGGATTTTTCCCAAGTTGGACTTAACTTTCCTTCATTAGCTTCCCTCGGGGATTGGAAAACTTTCTTATGTACAAAGTCCCCAATCTTAAAGTATTTGAGACGAGATTTCCGGTTATAGTATCATTCAATAACTTGTTTTTTAGCTGCCATCCTTATTAACGCAGCTTCCCTCTTTTCTTCATGTAAATCCAATTTTATTCGCATTTATTCTCTATTCAAATCCTAAGTTGCTTGTGTATATCTTGTTCTTGGCTCTCCTATATTGACTGGGACTAATGCTTCAGCTCCGTAGATAAGAGAGAATGGCGTTTCCCCCGAACTGGTTTTGGCGGTTGTTCGATAAGCCCACAAGACGCAGATAACATCTCTAGCCAAATGCATTTAGATTCCTTCAACCTTTTCTTCAAAATGTTGATGATGACTTTATTCGTTGATTCAGCTTGTCCATTACCTACGAGATGGTAAGGAGTTGAAGTAATCCTTCTAATTTGCCAACTCTTGAAAAAATTATGTGATTTGCGTCTATAAATTGTGGGCCGTTATCACATACGATTTCCTTTGATATGTCAAATCGGCATATGATGTTTCGCCAAATGAAATTTCTGGCCTCTTTTTCTCGCACCTGTTTAAAGGCTCCCGCTTTTACTTATTTAGTAAAATAATTAGTGAGTACCAATAAAAACCTTACCTTGCCTTTGTCTTGCTGTAATGGTCCCACGATATCCATCCCCCACTTCATAAAATTCCATGGGAAAATGACCGGACGTAGTAATTCAGATGGACTATGCATATTATTACCATATCTTTGGCACTTATCACATTTAGCCACGGAATGTTCGGTGTATTCTTCCATTTTGGGCCAATAATAACTAGCTCTTATCATGGTGTTTACTAAAAATCTTCCTCCTGCGTGATTTCCACAATGTCCCTCGTGTACTTCCCTCATCACATATTCTGTTTGAGAAGGTCCAAGCATCTTGCTAGAGGATCACTGAATATTTCACGATAAAGATTTACTTGCTTTAAATAGTATCAAGTTGTTTTTTTATGAAGTGCTTGAGCATTTTTCTTATCTTCGGGTAATATTCCATGCTGCAAAAAGTGACAATTTCGTTCCTCCAATCCCAAGTTAAATTATTAAAATTTACCTCATTTTTGTATTGATCAAGTACATAACGAAATAAGTGAATTGCAGAAGCGTTTTTTTTAATTGTTACTTCTGCAGCAGATGCAAGATTAGCTAGGGCGTCAGCCTCAACATTCTCTTCTCTTGGTATCCGCATGACCTTCCGGGTTTGGAATTGCCTAATCAGACCATGCACCTTTTCCAAGTATTGTTGCATTCTTGTCTCCCAGGCTGTGTAAGTCCCCAGCATTTGGTTAATTACGATGTGTGAATCACTTTTTATTATGACCTATTCTATGCCGAGTTCGCGTGCCAGTTCCAAACCTGCAATCACAGCTTCATATTCTGCCTCATTATTAGTAACGGGGTAACATTTTATAGCTTGCCGTATGTTTTCTCCCGTTGTTGGTACCGAAACAATACCATGACTTGCCCCTTTTATATTTGAAGAACCATCAGTTAATAAAGTCCAAGTTCCTGGATTAGACCCATTGAATACCTGTAGTTCTTTTTCTGCTTTCAGTTGCATTCCTTGGCTAAAATCTAATATTTGCGACTTTTTAACAGTCTTAGGTTGATACGTAATGTTATATGGCCCACTTGGCTAATCTAACAGATAACTCTTATTTATGTAGTATATTGCATAGGGGGTAAGAAGTTACTACATAGATGAGATGGCATTGAAAATAAGGTTTTAATTTCTTAGATGCAATGGTTAATGCAAGTGCTAGTTTTTCTAGATGAGGCTATTAAGTCTCAGAAACTAATAACGACTTGCTAACATAATAAATTGGAGACTGTTTACCTGATCTTCATGAACTAAATCAACACTTACCGCTACTTCTGAAATAGCAAGGTAGATGAGTAATTTCTCCCCTTCTTTTTGTGATGACCTTTTAATTTAATTCTGTTTTCCTAGGCCTTAGAACCTATTTTTCATCACCTCAATTTTCATGTGCAGTCCAGGCACGTAGCCGAAAAGTTAAAATGAGAAAAACTGTGAAAAATCATAAATTTTGACTATAAAATGAATTAATTTGACTTAGTCAATATTTTTGGGGAAACAGACCCGGACCCATAAGGTGATAGTCCCAGAGGATCCATGGGAAAATATGGGACTTGGGCGTATGCCCGGAATCTAATTCCAAGGTCCCAAGCCTGAGAAATGAATTTTCTATAGAAATTATTTTTCTGAAGTTGTTCAAAGGATTTGAAAATGAATTTTTATTAGAACATCTTGGTATTGGAACCATATTTTGGTTCCGGTGCCCGGTATATGTCATATATGTGATTTAAGATAATTCTGTGAAGTTTGGTAAGAAACGGAATCTGTTTGACGTGATTCAGACCTTAATTGCAAAATTTGATGTTTTAAGAAGTTTGAAATAATTCATTAATTTTGAGGTTTAATTTGATGCTAATGATGCTATTTTGGAAATTTGATCGTGCAGATAAGTTTATATGGTGTTTTTGAGTTAGTACGCATGTTTGGTTTGGAGCCCTGAGGGCTCGGGTATGTTTTGGAAGGTTTTAGACTTATAAAAAGTTGCAGGTTTTTGCTGTTCCGTACCCAGGGATTTTGTTCTTCGCGTTTGTGAGACCACTCGCAAATGCGTAAGGCAAATCTACCATGTGCCAAACTTATTCTTCGCGAATGTGAAGCTGGAGTCGCGAACACGAGGGTGGGGGGGATACCTTTCGCGAACGCGACACATCACATTTGAACGCGATGGCTTGTGAGCCTTGCAGGAGGGGTATTATACCTACGTGAACGGGACCACCTGAACGCAAATGCGAAGGCTCGAGGATTTTCTTCTCTGAGAACGTGAGCCATATTCCGCGAATGCGAAGGCCTATCCGGACTAACTCATCGCGAACGCGATGACCAATTTTATGTTTCAAAAATTGAATGCAGTATAGGATTTGCACCATTTTTCACAAACTTCGTCTTCTCCACACCTCTTGGGTGCTTTTTGAAGAACTTCTTCACCATAACCTCTTGGGTAGGTAATCTTTGACTTGTTTTCTTCCATTTTTATCAACACCCACTAGATTTCTAGGCCTAACACATGGAATTAAGGGTATAAAATTAGGTATTTGGATACAGTTAGAGCTTTTTGATTGTTTGAGAATTTGACCTCGTTTTGGGGTCGGATTTCAAAACAAATTATATATTCAGGATCGTAGTGAATGGATGATTGGGTTTTGGTCCGAACCTCATGTTTTGGCCAAGCAGTCCCGAGGTTGATTTTTGGAATGTTGGGAAGAATGATGGGAAAGTTATAATTAAGAATTGGAGTTGGATACAGTTAGAGATTTTTGATTATTTGAAAATTTGATCTCATTTTGGGGTTCGATTTCAAAACAAATTATATATTCAGTCTCGTAGTGAATGGATGATTGGGTTTTGGTCTGAACCTCATGTTTTGGCCAAGCAGTCCCAGGGTTGATTTTTGGAATTTTGGGAAGAATGATTGGAAAGTTATAATTAAGAATTGGAATTGGATTATTTGGTATTTATTGATGTTATTAAGTCGATTATGTCTAGATACAATTGATTTGGAGCCGAATTAGAAAGGAAAGACGGTGTTTGAGGCTTGAGTTGGCTGTGGAAGTTCGAGGTAAGTATTTGGTCTAACCTTAGTTTGAGGTATTAGGAGTTGTGTCTATTTTCTATGTGTTAAATTGTGGAGTACGACGTATAGGCATGGTGACGAGTATCGATACGTCGGTATCAAGCATGCCCGTTAATCTTGTTTTATAGTTGCTATGACTCCGTTGTGGTTTATTGCACCTCATATGCTATCATCATCGTTGTTCCCTTGCCGGAATTTTATTTAAATATCATTGTTCCCTAGCCGGGGAGTAATTATGTTGCTTTTGTTCCCTTTCTGGGATTCCTAGTGATTATTGTTGGTTTGTAAAAGGGAGCGGGTGGTATGCGTACCACAAGATTTAATGAATAGTATCAGGTCACCTACCAAAAGATTTAATTAAATGGGAGCGAGTGGTATGCCTAAGGTAAGATATAATAAAATGGGAGCGGGTAGTACACCTACACAAGATTCAATGAAATGGGAGCGGGTGGTACGCTTACCACAAGATACATGAAATGGGAGTAGGTGGTATGCCTACCACGAGATATTTGAAACGTGATCGGGTGGCACACATGCCACATGATATGATAAATATGATCAGGTTGCACGCTTGCTACAAGATTTGAATGAAAGTGAAATCTGCCTTTGTTTTCCTCATCCTTGTTAGTAGTTGGATTTTGGTTCCCTATAGTTCTCTGGATACTCTGTTTTTACCTGTTATTCCCTGAAGCATGTTTCCCCTTCCCACCTTTATTTGTTTATTCTACTTTACTTTTCGCTATATATTATATATCTCCATAGGTTTACTTGGTAGTCTGGTCCTAGCCTCGTCACTACTTTGCTGAGGTTAGGCTTGACATTTACCAGCACATGGGGTCGGTTGTGCTGATACTACACTCTGCACTATGTGCTGATCCTGGAGCAGCTTTTGGACTGTAGTGTGGAGGTTATCTTCAGTCAATGCGGAGATCCAATGTAGACCTGCAGGAATTCGCAGGCCCTGACATCTCCCTCTATACTTATTTCCTATTTCATTTTCCCTTTTTTCAGAGACAGTGTACTGTTATCTCTTTAGACTTTTGTGTATAGTAAATCATAAACCGTTTGTGAGACCGCGACACCAGGTTTTGGGAGGTTAAGGCTTAAGTGTTTGTAATAGATACAATTTTCATATATTTTATTGACGTCTTCCGCTTATATTTGAATTTCCATTGTTATCACGTTACCGCCTTATACTCGTTAAAAAGTAATAATTGGTCAATGAAGTAATTAAATTAAAGGTTTGGCTTGCCTAGCTCACACCATGACTCTCGAGGGTGGAAAATCAGGGTCACGACACTATTGGCTTTGCGAGTAACAGTGGATTTGACAAGTATATTTTCAAATTTTTGAGCGCTTGCTGACATTCCTTAGACCATTCGAACTGATCCTGTTTGTCAAAGCTGAAAAGAACCTAAAGAATTTTTCTGAGGATTTGGAAATAATCTTCCCAAGGCTGCTATTCTTCCCGTCAATATCTATACCTCTTTTTTACTTGTAAGTTTATCAGGAATTTCTTCAATATATTTAATCTGCGAGGGTTTTACTTCAATGCCACTGTTAGAAATAAGAAATCCCACGAACTTACCAGACGATACTCCAAATGCACATTTTTGGACTTTGGCTTCACGTTAAATTTGCGTAGAATCTGAAATGTTTCAAAGAAGTGTTGGACATGATGATCTTCTTGTTCTGACTTGACCAACATATCATCTATGTATACTTTCATGGTTTTCCCTAAATGTTTTTGAAACTTTTTAGTCACCAAATTTTGATTTGTGGCTCTAACGTTCTTGTGACCAAAGGGCATCACATTATAATAGTAAGTCCCCCTATCTATTATAAATGAAGTTTTTTCCTTATCTAAGGGATTCATTTTGATTTGATTATATCCAGAATACACATCTAAAAAACTTAACAATTTGTGTCTTGCAATGGCATCAATTAGTTGATCTATATGCAGTAATGGAAAAGAATCTTTTGGAAAAGCTTTTTTTAGGTCAGTATAATCTACACAAACTCGTCACTTACCTTTCTTTTTAGGTACCACTACCATATTAGCTAACCACTTTGGATTTTTTACCTCGCGGATGGACCTAATTTTTGAAAACTTCTGTACCTCATCTTGAATCACCTGATTTTCGAAACATCCTTGCTTTCTTTTCTTTTGTTTGACAGGTGGATATGATGGACCTTCATTTAACTTGTGAATCACAACTTCCGGAGATATCCCTGTCATACCAGAATGGGACCAAGAAAAACAATCCATGCTAGTTTACAAAAATTCAATCAACTTACCTTTCATCTCCTAGCTTAGGTTAGACCCAAGGTAGACTTTCTTTCAGGCTAAGATGCAAATAGTACTACGGCTTCCAATTATTCGATTGTCGTTTTTATGTTTTCGTTTTCCTCTAGTTCCTGGATGGTATCAGACCGTGAATCTACATCTGTTTTCCCTTGTTCAGTTAAGGTTTGTATTGCATATCCTCAATTAAATTCTATAATTGCTATTTTTCTTCGGCTTTTGTATTTGAATCAGCCATATAATTGATGCTCCTGGATGCTTGCTGGTCACCACTGATTTGTCGTAATCCCCATTTTGAAGGGAATTTAATAACTTGGTGCATTTTAGATGGTACAACATCCATTTCATGAATACATTGTTCTTCGAGAGTCATATTGTAAGCCATGTCCATCTCTACCACTTGAAATTTTATGTCTTTGACAACCCCTTCTGCAAACGTGATGAGCACTATCTCCCCTTTTGCTATAAATGTCGAGTTGGCAAAACCAAATAAGGTGTGCGCCTTGGGTATTAACTTATCTTGAACTTGCATCTCATTTACCACTTCTAATAGAATGATATTTACAGAGCTGCCTAGATCAATCAAAACGCGTTTCACATTAGTGTCATGTACAAGTAAAGATATTACCAGTGCGTCATTGTGTGGGGTTAGTACTGTCACACCTCCTTTTTTACTCACCATCCTAAAAGGATAGTATATAAGAGAGTTTTTCCACTTAATGTGACATTATTCGAAATGGGATCATTTATTCAATTCAGAGTTGACACTTAGGATAGTTCAATTGGTGTCCCAAGTCACCGGTTAATTTAATTTCCCAAATAGAGAAAAATTTTGACTTTCCTTTTGAAGTATGCGAACCAAAAATTCTGAATAAAGGATTCTGGTAACCCGAGGGAAGTTGTTAGGCACCCTCGGATTTCGTGGTTCTAGCACTATCGCTTACACTGTCATAATTGGCCTATTATCTGATTTTAAGACACCTCTAAACCTATGGTATAATTTTAACATATTAAACCGCTTTTAATTATTATATATTTTTGTAGGAGGATTTCAACATCATCTAAAACGCGTCGTGGGACCACGCCACATGAAATACACTTACAGTCTGAGACACATTTTATTTAACGTTGTGAGATTTGGATTATGGTCACATGAAATGCGCATCCAAGTTTTAGAAGGTAAATTATTAAAGTAACACGCCTAAAGCAACTGCGCGTTTTAACTTTGCAAGGGCCATGAAAAATTTGTTAAATGACACACCTCAATTTCTAATGATTTTAAAAGAAATAATAAATGAGGGTCATGTATTTTTGAGATTTTATTTGGCACGATACACCTCAATTCCAATTTAAAAAGGGAATTTAAGCTAAACATCTAAGGGCCACGAATCGTGACTTGTCTAATAGCTCGCCTCAAATTAACTAGAAGGGCTTACCAATTAAATAAGGCCTAAGGAAATTGTAATTATTTTTTAAATTAAAGCCCATACTTTGATTGTCATTCTATGGTTCAGTAAAGAGGAGTATTATGATGGGATTTTTACCTATACATCCCATATAACAAACTTTACTACCATTATTGTGCATTGTTTGTTTATTACCCTCATATCCCATGTTTTTGTTACATAATATATACCAAACAAGATATTTGCTGATTTTCCATCCAAAATTAACACTAGACAATTAAGGCAAAATCCGAAACTTAATAAAGAGACACCAAAAATAACGCCTATCATTATGGTTGATAATTAATGTTTGATTTTCTACCATTTAAATTGTAAATCAAGTAAGGTAACATATGTAATGCTCAAAATATCTCATGTAAACTAAATTTGGCAGTGTTAATCACTCCATATGAATTCTATATATACAAACAAACGTAAAAGTAGATTTTTCTCGAATATATTAATCACTCCAAATCATAAAACCAAAAAATCGTTGAAGAGACCTGGAGTGGCTTTAATGAAATGATGTTTCTTTTATGTTACTTGTCATATTTTTATTTACACGTATTTTATAAAAAATATTAATAATAAATGTTATTTGATTAATTTACTCTTTGATCTTTCAGCGCATCAATCTCTCCACTGAATATTATTCTTTATTGCGAAGAGTGAAATTGAAGAAATTCATTAATATTTTCGTTGTTTTCTAAAACGACAAGAATATATTGGAAAAATTATTTTCGACAAACATATAAAATAGATGGACAGGCGGAAGTATAGTTCTATTCCTAAATAGTGAATTTATGTAGATAATTGTAGTTAAATGTAGTTAATGTTATACGAAGTATTTCCAGAGAGTTTTAAAAATGTAGCCAAATGTAGTTAAATGTAGTTAATGTTATATGAAATGTTTTCAAAGAGTTTTAAAAATGTAGACAATTGTAGTTAAATGTAGTTAATATTTTATGAAGTATTTCCAGAGAGTTTTAAAAATGTAGATAATTGTAGTTAAATGTAGTTAATGTTATATGAAGTATTTCCAGAGAGTTTTAAAAATGTAGACAATTGTAGTTAAATGTAGTTAAGGTTATATGAAGTGTTTCTAGTGAATTTTTAAAATGTAGTCAAATGTAGGTAAATGTAGTTCATAATAGATAAAGACAAAAGGTTGTAGATAAAGACAAAACATTGTAGTTCATATTCATGAGATAAAGACATCGTTATCTCCAACTATATTTCTATCAACAACCTCTTGAACAAAGACAGCCTTTTACAAACAAAATCCTAACGTAAACCCATACAACAGGTCCGTTAACTTCCACAGTGATGCGAAACTTCATAACAAAAATTATTATAGAATTAAGTATATTATGGTGAATTAGATATTATACATGTATGTTATGTAGTTTCACCAAGGGACTGTAATATTGTAGAAGTCTCGTCATCAGTTTATGCTTGGCGTGATACCAAAAATACATTTCTATACAAATGAATGAAAGGATTAATAGATATTTAAAAGGCTACCACAAAGAAATAAAATCTCAAAGGTCAAAATAATGGTGTAATTCATAAAATAGAATTTGTTGATGTTTGTGGTTGATTGTGCTCTCGATCCGTACGATTTTCTTGCGTTTGTTCCGGTGGTTGAGGGCGCCGGCGGCATTGTTTGCAGCTGAGCTCATGATAGATCAAAGATGCCGGGCTCATATTTTTGACACCTGCTACGAACTTGCTGATCTGAAGGAGGTCATCGAACCAGTTGACTAGTTTCTGTTCTATTACATTGTTTCTAGCACCTTTGTTCAGGGGCTTTGCCGCTTTGGTTAGAGATGTTTTTTCTGGTGTTTACTCTTTGGGGAGGAAAAATGGAAGCAGCAGATGGTTGATTATAAACGAAGTGGCCTAGAGTTCATGCTCTATAATTTATTTATGGGATTTTTACCTATATATCACATATAGCAAATCTTATTTTGTTCCACAAATCAAACCTCTAATTAATAGTTTGAAAAGATTTTGTTCCACAAATCAAGCAAATAATTAATGAATTGATCATTAACCTTAAATATAATTTTGGTACATAAATTGAAAGGTGGTATACTTAAATGTAATAAACACAAACCTTAAACATGAGTGGTTATAAGGTTTGCTATATGGGATGTATATGTAAAAATCCCTATTATGATTCATTACTTATTCAGAAGAAGCCTGTGTCTAAATACTACCAGATATAAGCTGGAGGCGAAAAAACAGAATTGAGCCTAAATGGAAACAAGCTGATATAAAAACTAAAGGGACATGCCAAATGACCCTTACATGTTACTCGTGCCTTTAAAAAAAAACCAACAGTCTTATATTATACCTTTGCTATCGATTTCCAATTTTTATATTAAAACATTTCATCAAAAAAACAGAACAAACCATATAATCATCACTCAAGCAAATTATACATGCTGACACATTTAAACTTTGAATAGTTAACCAAACGATACTGAATCCTCAAGCATCAACCTTCAAATATCACACACAATCAATAGCCTTATAACACTATTACAAGTAAGACAATTTAAATCTTTTCAGAAAGAATACCAAGCTAAACTTAAACGGAGCCATATGGTAACATAAATAATAGGATAGAAACATGATCTTAAAACTACCAAAGCTGCTCACTTATCATAAACCACAATAGTCAGCCAACAAATTCTTTCAATACAATTATGCTATATGAATTATCTCTAACACTTACAGTCCTTAACCTGTAAACTAAACTTCAGTTTTACTTGAAACTCCATAAATCATACTAAAGCCTACATTCATTCAAGAATAGATGTTAAATATAGAACATACTTGCATAACCATGGTTAGCTTCATTTGTCACAAAAGTATCGACGAAACCTGCTCCTGTAACTTCTAAACATGCTATCTAACATTGAAACTAAATATTTAACTCCAAACACAATCCCCGATTTATAATATGCAAGTAACAACTTATTTAACACTTATCATTACAGGTTCTACTACATGATATGAAACAGTAAAAAAAACAGTGAAACACTAAGTCAACACAGCTTGTATTCCATCAAATTTTCAGTTGAATTATGTAATCAACATCCAGTCAGTGTTCATGGACTAGAGGGATACCTGGAAATGAAAGAAAATAAGAGGTGAGGGATCAGTAATAGTAGTAGCAAAAGCTAGCCCAAATGCAGTCAATGAAACAATGAAACCAGCTTATGAAACCAATGGAACAGTAGAAAAACTTTCAAACCAAACTCTTCACAAGCCCAGATTCAATCCATTTTCACCCCAGATGACTCGGAAATCTTTTCAAAAATTGAAGACTTCAGAAATCACTGACCAAAACTGAATGAACAACCGTTTTTATAAAATTTTAACCTTTTTTTGCATAATTTTTTCCCTCCAAGTATGCCCTAAAATCTCATGTAACAAAGCCTTTATAGGCAAACCAGTAGGGGAACCTTAAGGGTTCAGTTTTTGCATTTTTTTCTCCTTTTTCAATTTTTATTTTTGCTACTTAATTCCTGAAATATTGATTTGCTTGCCAAGTAAGACTATTTTTCAGCTTCTAGGAAGCTTGCTAGATTAGTTATTGAAAGATTCCCAAGGTAGACTACCCTTAAAACCCCTATTATTTCCCCTCAGCAGACCACATGGGTCAATTTTGACCCAAAACTTAAATAAAAAATGAATGGGTTTCTCTTGAAAATGAGTCTGAAAATCCCAAACCCAAACGACTTAGTTCAAGGAATTTTGATTTTTCTTCAGGGAACCCAAATGGATATGGGTCAAAATGACCCAATGTTCCCCAATAACAAAGCTTGAACTAAACCCCTTCCTTTTACACCCAAGTCCAATTCAGAAAAAAAAAAGAAAAATATAAAAGTCAGAACAAATAATAAACAAAGTGCTTTGGAATCAAACAGACTTCTGAACCAACTGGTCCCTTTAGATCAAAAGTAAAATAAAATCAAACAAATTAAACCAAAATTTAAGGAAATACCAATTAACGATTAGCCTGGATTAAAGGGACACATGCAGAGGTGATTTTGATAAAACAGATGAAGAGAAGAAAAATAGATACAGTAAAGAATAAAATGAAATATAAAATGACAAAAGAAATCATGCAAGACTAGCAAATGAACAGAAATACCTAGAAATGATGGCAGACCTTGAAGTTCTTCCTTAATCTCTCGATTTTGACCAAAAGGGGTCTCAATCATTTGTTCTCGAATGAAAACACACGAACAAGGTCCGTTTTCGTTCTGTCACCAAATCTGTCGATTTTTAGAGTTTGTCCTTTAAGGTCTCAACTTCAATTTAATTCTCGATGTGCTCAGGGCATATTCGAGGGAAAATAACTACACATTTGGAACGAAAGGGGGTTTGGAGGTCATATGGTGTTAGTTTGGGATCGAATGGTGGCAGTGCCGCCACCGGAGAAAGTTGGGTGGTGCTAGGGTTCCGCCCTTTGATCTAAAATTTGAGGTGTTTCAAAGGGTTTTGAGATGAATAGAATGAAGATTTGGGATGGGAGGTGGAGGAGAAGCAGTGGTGTAATTTTTGAAGTGATTGGTCGATGGACGCCGCCGTGGGCAATTTCCGACAAGCGGCAGATGGTGGTTTAAGGTGGCGTTTTGCTGGGGTATATAAGGGTGAAGTGAGAGACGACGGAGGGGGGGAGGTAAGAGATGGGTTTGGACATATAAGTATATACTGACCTATCAGTTCAGGATCATTAGATTAGAAGAAATCGACGGTCGAGATTGGATAGTTGTGAAACGGGGTCGTTTGGATGGTAAGAGGGATGGACCAGATACAAATGCGGGCTTGGACCGGGTTTTGAATGGATATTCTATTGGGCTGAAGGCAATTTTGGCCCAAAATCCAGGCTTTCCCTTTATTTTGAAACTTTTTCTCTCCCTTCTAATTTAAAAATTTCTTTTCTTTAAAAAATAAAAATTAAAAAAAATACCTAAATTAATTCTTAAAAACTAAATTAGCTTAAAAAATACTAATAAAGTTTTAATAATAATTATTTCAAATAGTTAAAATCCAAATTTTAAAGGAAAATTATCAAAATTCAAAAACGAAAATTAAAAAGTGCAAAAATAAACTATTTTTTTGATTTTCTTCTATTTTGTAACATTAATTAAATTATTATCCTAAAAATATAAAATTGGATCCTAAATGCAAATGCAACATATTTTTGTATTTTTTATGAATTAAACAAAAATTAAACATGCACACAAAAATACAAACAAACAAGAAAATTATGTAATAATTCCTAAAAAATCAAATAATTAGAAGGAAAATTCTAATTTTTGAAATTCTATAGGAGAAATTCATGCTAGGAAAAAATCACGTGCTCACAGTTGCCCTCTTCGCTCGGAGACACGAAGGGTTTTCAGGCAAAGATAAAATTAGCAATTATGAAAAATGTTTGCCTGCTTGACATTCCATGAGAAGCATTTTTGAAAGATATCTGACCGAACCTTACTTCAAATGTTGCCTACATATCCTTGGCCATAATGGAATCATGTTAGTGTAGTTCTGGAAGTTTTGGTAGCTGGGACTACCGGAAAGTTGTGATTTCACTGTTGTTGCTGTTGCTACTGCTTGCCGACTTCCTTATTACACCAAAAAGGAAAATCAAAAGTTAAGCTAGCGGCCTATCAACTACGAGTTACAAGATTCCTATCTATAAATCTCTTGAAGCTTGATCTTGAGTCTTAGCTGATTCTTGATGTGGATTCTAATCTGAATCTTGATGCTCATCAGCTACATGTACTGGTTCTTTCTTCAGCATTGGATCAAGGCTGGACATGCGAAACATGTGACTTCCATCGTATCATGAGCAGTCCGCATCTTTGTCCGCTTCAGTTTTTTGAATTCACTTCTTTAATTCTTTTTCATCTATTCTTTATTATGTATTAAGACTTCTTCTTTCAGCCACCTCAGATCCTGTGCCTCGAGGTCAAACCTGTTTAGATTCCAAAACAAACAAACGAACGAAATTTTCTGCCGCAGTTTTTACAAGGAAAATTTCGTGAGTTATTTGTGACAAAAGTCTGAACTTATTCTCTTTTATTTTTTCCTTTTTTTAAAGCAAAAAAAAAAAGGATTGTGTCTATTTAGAATGGAAAAGGTTAAGGAATGGAGCACTATATTTGAAACATCAACTCAGGTATTGGAGCCCTAATGTTGGAAAAAGGCGACTAGGGAATAGAGACACTATGTCTAAAAATCTCAACTCGGGGATTGGAGCCCTGTTGTTGGTAAAAAGTTGACTAGGGAATGGAGGCCTTATTTCAAAAAAACTCAACTCAGGGGTTGGAGGCCTAATGTTGGTAAAAGGTGACTAGGGAATGGACGTCCTATGTCTAAAACTTAACTCAGGGATTAGAGCCTTAATGTTGGTAAAAAGGCGACTAGGGAATGGAGGCCCTAAGTCTAAAAACTCAACTTATGGATTGAAGCCCTAATGTAGATAAAAGAAGACTATGGAATGGAGGCCCAATGTATAAAAACTCAACTCAGGGATTGGAGCCCTAATGTTGGTAAAAGGCGACTAGGGAATGGAGGACCTATGTCTAAAAACTCAACTCAAGTATTTGAGCCTTAATGTTGGTGAAAAGGAGACTAGGGAATGGAAACCCTATGTCTAAAAACTCAACTCAGGGATTGGAGCCCATATATTGGTAAAACGTTGACTAGGGAATGGAGGTACCATGTCTAAAAACTCAACTCACGGATTAAAGTTCTAATGTTGGTAAAAAGACGACAAGGGAATGGAGGGCCTATGCATAAAAACTCAACTCAGCAATTGGAGCCCTAATGTTGGTAAGCAAGCGACTAGAGAATGGAGGCCCAATATCTAAAAACTCAACTCAAGGATTGGAGCCAAATGTTGGTAAAAGGCGACTAAGGAATGGAGGCCCTAATTCTAAAAACTCATCTCAAGGATTGGGTCCCTAATGTTTGTAAAAAGGCGACTAGGGAATGGAGGCCCTATGTCTAAAAACTAAACTCAGGTATTGAAGCCCTAATGTTGGTAAAAAAGGCGACTAGGGAATGGAGGCCCTATGTCTCAAAACTCCACTCGGGGATTAAAACCCAAATGTTGGTAAAACGGCAACCAGGGAATGGAGGCCCTAGGTACAAAAACACAACTTAGTGATTTGAGACCTAATGTTAGTAAGAATGCGACAAGGGAATTAAAGCCGTATGTCTAAAAACTCAACTCAAGGATTGGAGCCCTACTATTGGTAAAAGGCGACTAGGGAATGGAGGCTATATGTGTAAAAACTAAACTCAGGGATTGGAGCCCTAATGTTGGAAAAGTGTGAATAGGGAATGAGGCCCTATATCTAAAAACCTAACTCAAGGATTGGAGCCTTAATGTTGGTAAAAAGGCGACTAGGGAATGGAGTCCCTTCAATTAAAAACTTAACTCAGGGATTTGAGCCCTAAAGTTGGTAAGAAGGCAACTACGAAATGCAGGCCATATATATAAAATCTCAACTAAGGGATTGGAGCCTTAAAATTAGTAAAAGGGCGACTAGGGAATGGAGGCCCTATGTCTAAAAACTCAACTAAGGGATTGGAGCCCTAATGTTAATAAAAAGGCGACTAGGGAATGGAGGCCCTATGTGTAAAAACTAAACTCAGGGATTGGAGCCCTAATATTGGTAAGAAGGCAACTAGGGAATGGAGGCCCTATATCTAAAAAATCAAGTCAGGGATTGGAGCCCTAATGTTGGTAAAGGGCGACTAGTGAATGGAGGCCCTATGTGTAAAAACTCAACTCACTGTTACGAACCCTAATGTTGGTAAAACGCGACTAGGGAATGAAGGCCCTATGTCTAACAACTCCACTTAGGTATTGAAGCCCTAATGTAGTTAAAAGGCGATTAGGGAATGGAGGCCCCACGTCTAAAACCTCAACTCAGGGATTGGAGATTTAATGTTGGTGAAAAGGCGACTGGGGAATGGAAACCCTATGTCTAAAAACTCAACTCAGGGATTGGAGCCCTTATATTGGAAAAAAGGGAACTAGTGAATGGACGCCCTATGTTTAAAAACTCAACTTAGGGATTGAAGCCACAATGCTGATAAAAAGAAGACAAGGGAATGGAGGACCTATTTCTAGAAGCTCAACTCAACGATTGGAGCCCTAATGTTGGTAAAAAATCGACTAAGGAATGGAGGCTCTATGTCTAAAAACTCAACTCAAGGATTGGAGCCTAATGTTGGTAAAAAGGCGACTAAAGAATGGAGGCCCTATGTCTAAAAACTCAACTCAGGAATTGGAGCCCTAATGTTTGTAAAAAGGCGACTAGGGAATAGAGGCCCTATGTCTAACAACACAACTTTGAAGCCCAAATGTTGGTGAAAAGGAGACAAGGGAATGAAGGCCTATGTCTAAAAACTCAACTCAGCGATTAGAGCCCTAATGTTGGTAAGAAAGCGACTAGGGAATGGAGGCCTTATGTCTAAAATCTCAACTCGTTGATAAATGCCCTAATATAGGTAAAAACTCGTTGATAAAAGCCCTAATATAGGTAAAAAGCCCTAATTTAGAGCCCAAATGTTGGAAAAATGTGACTAGGGAATGAGGACTTATATCTAAAAACCCAACTCAAGAATTGTAATTCTAATGTTGGTAAAAAGGCGACTAGGGAATGGAGGCCCTATGTTTAAAAAAATTGCTCAGGAATTGGAGCACTAAGGTTGGTAAGAAGGCAACTAGAGAGTGGAGGCCCTATTTCTAAAAACTCAACTAAGGGAATGAAGCCTTAATATTAGTAAAAAGGCGACTAGGGAATGGAGGCCCAATGTTTAAAAACTCAACTAAGAGATTGGAGCCCTAATGTTGGTAAGAAGGCAACTAGGGAATGGAGGCCCTATATCTAAAAAATCAAGTCAGGGATTGGAGCCCTAATGTTGGTAAAGGGCGACTAGTGAATGGAGGCCCTATGTGTAAAAACTCAACTCACTGTTACGAGCCCTAATGTTGGTAAAACGCGACTAGGGAATGGAGTCCCTACGTCTAAAACTCAACTAATGGATTGGAACCCTAATGTTGGTAAGAAGGCGATTAGGTAATAGAGGCCCTGTGTCTAAAAACACTCAACTCAGGGGTTGGAGCGCTAATGTTGGTAAGAAGGCGACTAGGGAATGGAGGCCCTATGTCTATAAAATTAACTTAGAGATTGGAGCCTTAATGTTGGTGAAAGGCGACTACGGAATGGAAGCCTTATGTCTTAAAACTCATATCAGGGATTAGAGCCCTGATGTTGGTAAAAGGCGACTGGGGAATGGAGGCCGTATTTCTAAAAACTCAAAGCAAGGACGGGAGCCCTTATGTTTGTAAAAGGAGACTAGGGAATGGAGACCCTATGTCGAAAAACACAACGCAGGGATAAGCGCCCTGGTGTTGGTAAAAACGCGACAAGGGAATGGAGGCCCTATGTCTAAAAACTCAACTAAGGGATTAGAGCCCTAATATTGGTAAAAAGGCGACTAGGAAATGCAGGCCGCACGTCTGAAAACTCTACTCAAAGATTGGAGACTTAATGTTGGTAAAGAGCCAACTAGGAAATTGAGGTCGTACATCTAAAAACTCAACTCATGAATTGGAGCCTTAATGTTGGTTAGAAGGCGACTAGAGAATAAATGCCCTATGTCTAAAAACTCAACTCAGGGGCAGGAGCCCTAATGTTGGTAAAATGCGACTAGGGAATGGAGGCCCTATGTCTTAAAACTCAACTTAGGGATGGGAGCCTTGATAATGGTAAAAGGTGACTTGGGAATAGAGGCCCTATGTCTAAAACTCAACTAAGGGATTGGAGCCTTAATGTTGGTAAGCAGGCGACCGAGGAATGGAGGCCCTCTGTCAAAAATTCAACTCAGGGATTGGAGCCCTAATATTGGTAAATGTGACAAGGGAATGGAGGCTCTATGTCTAAGAACACAACTCAGGGATTAGAGCCCTAATGTTGGTAAAAGACGACTAGGGAATGGAGACCCTATGTCTAAAAACTCATCTAAGAGATTGGAGCCCTAATATTGGTAAAAGGCGACTAGGGAATGGAAGCCCTATGTCTAAAAACTCAACTCAAGGGTTGGAGCCCTAATGTTTGTAAAAAGGCGACTTAGTATGAAGGACCTATGTCTAATAACTCTACTCAGGGATAGGAGCCCTAATGTTGGTAAAAAGGCGTAAAAGATTGAGGTTAGGAGTCCTAAACTATCAAGTTTTGTTTTGGAATTTTCTTTTATTTCCCTTTTTTCATTTTCCTTTTCAATTCACTTTTTTCCAATAAAATACAGGAAAGAATTTTTGGGGAAAAATTCCCTTTTTGGTTTATTATTATTTCGAAGCTATTTCTAGATTTGTACATCCTTTCCTTTTTGCTTTTGCAGAGTTGCTTTGGGCTGCACCTGTTTCAATTTTCAAACAAAGAATAATTGTTACGTTGAAACAGTGGTTTGTTTTGTGGTCTTGATTGTTTGGATCTCTTGATCTTGGCCTAACTCTTTGGGGAGAATCTCTACTGCTTGCTGGCTTTTCTAAAGATTGATTTCTCTCCTAAAACCGAGGAACTCAAACTTTCTAGAATTTTTCATGATGGCTCACCCGTATGTGGCTTTGGACTTTTCACTTCATTTATGCCTCTAAGGGCTTTTGACTTTGGATTTATTTTCATTTTCCATAACTTTGATTTCATAGAATTGGCCATCATGGCTAGTTGGGATCGACTTGATGCACATGCTAAGGTTGGATGCTTTTCTTTGGCTTTGCTTTTGTTAAGCAGAACCCCGTAAAACCAATATTGCCACCTTTTCTTTGTATTCGTTTCAGCAACATAGTTAGCCCGAAAGGGATTAAATGAAAAGTAAACAAGGGGAAAGAAAATCTATTTAAAGAGAAGTGTCCTTTTCGGGGAGGAAGGAAGGTCTTATCTGGGGTGCATGAAGACTTCAATAGATATGACGTGTTTTTTGGGCTGGATGCCTGATCCGCACAAACATCCCAACTTCTCAAAACTAATTGCGACCCACATTTCCAAACCGAGAAGCCTTGCCATTACTCTAATGGTGGTAATGGGTGCCTTCTTTTTGATCGACGGCGCCCTTTGCAGGTTTTCGCCATTCGACCTCTGTCGTTTCTCTTCTCACCGTCGCCTGATAGTCTCTTTGAAAGTTTTCACTAATCAGGCTCTCTCATTTTCAATTTCTATGCTCACCATCGCCTTATGATGCCCGTAGGTTTTCACCAATAAGACTCTTTCATTTTATTTCTCTCATCTTGGTTGTATTAGATCCAAACAACTGTTTTCTTGATTTTGACAACCTTTGCTGATTGATCGGAAGGACTTAAACATGGTTTGGGTAAAAAAAATTGGATCGAACTACAATTTTGGAACCTTTGAGGCGAGATCATCGCCAAACCCTTATATCATCTGCCCCAGTTTCACTCTTTGGGAAAAACTGGATTTTTATTTCGTTGTGACTGAAAGACTCAAGAGAGAGGCTGCTTACGTATCCTTTCAGAATTAAGTCAAACGTAGTTCAGGAAGACATTTTGTTTTTCTTCTATTTTGCTTTGTTTTATCTTTTTCTTTCTTTTTTTGATGCTTTTTCCTTTTTCTTCTTCTTTTTTTTTCTTTTTTTTCATTTTTCATTTTTTCTTTCTTTTTCTTTTTCAATAACACTTTTGGGTTCCAAAGAGGGTAGTCAAAGAAGAGTAACCAGCTCAAAGGATTTGTAAAAGGTTGATAGTGTTTGGCTAGCGAGAATGAAAGCCTTTGTTATCCCATCTGTTGTTGCTGCAAAAAGCCTAAACATAGTACCTTTTCAATGTGTCCGCATTCACAGCTGCTTCGGGATCATTTACTTAGACATCTCCCAAGTATAACGCCCCTCTTGGCAATATCTTTCTGTTGTTATACGGGTCTTTCCAATTAGGAGGGAATTTTCCTTTCGCTTCCTGATGATGGGAAAGAATGCACCTTAATACAAGTTGCCCCACTTTAAAATTCCTAGGCCGCACTTTTTTGTTGTAGGAACAGGCTATTCTTTGTTGGTACGACTGCCCGCGGCAGACCGCAACCATTCGCTTTTCATCAATCAGGGTCAACTATTCTATACGGGTCTTGACCCACTCATTTTCTTCAACCTCAGCGTCAACATTGATCTGGACAGAAGGAATTTTGACTTCCACGGGAATTACGGCTTCAGTACCATAGATCAAGAGGTATGGGCTTACTCCAACTGATGTGCGCACCGCAGTGAGATATCCTAGTGAAAGGCAGCTTTTCATGCCATAACATGGAGCTTTGAATCATCTTTCTCAATATCTTTTTGATGTTCTTGTTTGTTGCTTCAAAGACACCATTGGCTTTAGGTCGACAAGGAGTAGTTATGATGCTTTATTTTGAATTGTTCGCATATTCCTCCATCAAAAGACTATACAAGTTTGTAGCATTATCTGTGATAATAGTTGCAGGAATACCACAATTTCAGATAAGATTGAAGTGCATAAAATCAACCATAGCTTTCTTGGTGACGGATGTGAGCGTGATGGACTCAACCCATTTCGTGAAGTAGTCAATCACGACTAGTATGAATATGTGACAATTTGAGGCTTTCGGATCGATTGGCCAAATGATGTCCATGACCCAAGTAACAAATGGCTAAGGTGCTGACAAGGGATGCAGTTCTATGGATGGTGCATGAATCAAATCACCGTGCACCTGACACTGATGTCACTTCCAGACAAAGCTGAAATAGTCTTTTTCCATGGTTATCCAATAATAGCCTGCTCGAAGGATTTTCTTTGCCAAAACATACCTGTTCATGTGGCGTCCGTACACTCCTACATGTACTTCATACATTATTCTTCCAGCCTCTTCTGCGTCAACACATCTTAGCAAGTTGAGGTCCAGAGTTCTTTCGTACAAAACATCACCACTCAAAAAGAAACCACTCGTGTCGTCTAATTGTTCTTTTTTGGTCCCCATTGGCTTGCTTGGGGTATTATTTCATTTTGAAAAACCTTTTGATGTCATGATACCAGGGCTGAGTACTTGGTTCTGCCTTAACCATATTACAGTAATGTGCCTTTCCCGAATTTAGATTTCCAAAGGATCTATGTGAGCATTTCCTGGATACGGCAGCATTGAGGCCAAAGTAGCAAGTGTATTAGCTAGTTCATTATGACAACGAGGGATGTATTTGAACTCTATTGACTTGAATCACCTTCCAAGATCTTCCAAATGCTGCCTGTAAGGGATAAGCTTAACATATTGGGTTTCACATTCTCTTTGAGCTTGCTGGATGATCAGATCCGAGTCTCCCATGATTAACAACTCTTTGATGTCCTGGTCGATTGCCATGTTTATAACCATAATGCAAGCTTCTTGCTCGGCAATGTTGTTTGTGTAGAAAAATCGAAGCCGGGCTGTGGCTAGATAATGCTGACAAGTGGGTGAGACCAAAACGGCTCCAATTCCAACACCTTTTGCGTTTACCGCTCCATCGAAGAACATTTTCCAAGCCTTAGTATCTTCATATATTGCCTCGACTGAGTTTACCTCTTCATCTCGGAAGTAAGTGTTTAAAGGTTGGTATTTATCATCAACCATGTTTTCAGCCAAATGATCTGCCAACGCCTTGGCTTTCATTTCCATGTGAGAGACGTAGACTATGTCAAATTCAGTGAGTAGGATCTTCCATTTTACTAAACTCCTCGTGGGCATCAATTCTGGAATATGTATTTAAAGGATCCAACCTGATTATGAGGTTAGTGGTGAGGCTTATAGATAATGTCTCAACTTCTGAGACCCAAGTTAAAGCACAACAGGTTCTTTCCAACAAAGTATACTTAGCTTCATAGCTGGTAAACTTTTTACTCAAATAGTATATCTCTTGTTGTTTCTTTTCGGTCACATCATGTTGCCCGAGGACACAGGCAAAAGAATTTTCCAAGAAGGTTAGATTCAAGTACAGAGGCCCCATGGTTCAAGTGGGACCAGGACTGGTAGGTTAGACAGATACTCTTTGATTTTATTCAAAAGCTTCTTGACATTCATCTGTCTATTTGATTGCCACATCTTTCTTCAATAATTTTAATATGGGTTCACACGTATTTCAACTGAGATGAACCGACTGATATAGTTCAATCTGCCTAAAAAACTCATCACATCTTCCTTGGTTCTCGAAGGAGGAAAATCTCGAATAGACTTTATCTTTGTTTGATCTAACTCAATACCAATCCGGCTGACTATAAAGCCCAAAAGTTTGCCCGATGCGACCCAAATACACATTTGGCTAGGTTCAGCTTCAAATCATATTTGTGCAACCGCTCAAAGAATTTCCTCAAGTCTCGAACATGGTCATCCTCGGTTTTGGATTTGATGATCATATCGTCCATATACACCTCTATCTCTTGGGGCATCATATCATGAATGGCATTCATGGCCCTCATGTAGGTTGCCCCGACATTCTTGAGACTGAAAGGCATGACTTCGTAACAGTATGTACCCCAAGATGTGGTAAAAACTATCTTTTCTGCGTCTTCTTAATCCATCAACACCTGGTGATATTCTGCGTAAGAATCCACGAAGGAATGTATCTCATGTTTGGCACAGTTATCAACAAGGATATGGATGTTTTGATAAAGAAGGTTATCTTTGGGACTTGCCTTGTTTAGATCTCTGTAATCCACACACACTCGGGTCTTCCCGCCTTTCTTTGGCACTGGAACTATATTGGCTAGCCATGTGGTATACCAAATTACTCGGATCACCCCTGCTTTCAACTGTTTCGTGACTTCTTCTTTGATCTTGTCACTAACATCAGTATTAAACTTTCTTTACTTTTGCTGGATAGGAGATAATCAGGGTAGGTTGGAAACTTATGAACTACCAAATCAACACTTAGTCGTGGCATGTCATCATAGGACCAAGCAAACATATCTTGAACTCAAACGAGAGTTGGATTAGTGCATCCCGGGTTTTTCATCTGCGCGAATGCTTATCTTAGTTTCCCTATTTCTTAGAACTACCCAAATTAACCGGCTCAGTGTCATCTAAGTTCGGCTTATGTTTATTCCAAATTGTTCAAATTCTCGATTTATTTCCCTAAAAGCCTCTTCTTCATCATATTTCAGTTCTTGGTTCATTATTTTACAGTTAGAAGCGTGTTTGGATCTAGGCATGAAGTCCAAAAGCATGCCATGTTATTTAATGCCGCAATATTACAACTTAAAGAAGAAATAAAAATAACAAAAATCAGAAGGAATATAGAAAGATGAACGATGAAATATTGATTTCGTTCATTGAATTTGGAAGATAACAGGGTTTACATCGAAAATTAAAAGACATAAAACTAAAGAAAACATCTGAGTTACACCTTGGAATAACTCGGCATGCAGAAAAAGTGGCAGAACAAGTCTACCAGGACTCCCGCCTGATTGGGACTGGCGTAGCCTTCCAATTTTGTAGTTTGGCCTCAGGTCCCATGTATAGCATCTTAGCGGTGCTTGAGCCTTCCCCTGACAGGACCATGTGGGTTTCATACAGTATCTTCCTCATTGCCCACATATCTCTTCTATTTCTTCGGCCGTAAAGATCTCATCGTCTTCTTCTTCATTGTATTTTGGCTTGACAAATGTTTTATACAGATGCAGCACTTGCTGAGGCAAGACCTAACCATCATTCTTTCTACCATCCACCCATTTTATATCAGCTAGTGTGGGTCTGAAGCCGACCCCACAGAACTTTTCACTGGCAGTAAGGGTGATAGGTCCAACTATCGTTGCAATGATTTCCCGAGCCCTTTCCGAGGTTTGAAGCCATGCATGATAATTTCCTTAGCAACCATGATTGATGCATTTGACAGGAAGGGTTGAGGTCAAGGGTTTCCTTCTTCACACTAGTCTGCAACCACGATCTCAAAAGCCTGATAGACTATGTGTTCACTCCCATCTATTGCTTCAAGACACGGGATTGACGGGTCTCGATAAATCAATTGCTCATCTTCCCCGTGGACCACAATCTCCTAATCATCATCCTCAAATTTTACCATCTGGTAAAGAGTAGAAGGCACAGCCCCCGCTATATGAATCCACGGCCTCCCCAAAAGAATGTTGCAAGAAGTGTCCATGTCCAAAACTTGGAAGGTTACTTCGAAGTCTACTGGGACGATAGTCAAAATCAAATCAATCTCTCCTATTATGTCCCTTTTTATACCATCAAAGGAACATACACATATATTGTTAGGTCAGATTTTCTCAGTACCAATTTACATACGTTGCAGGGTTGACAGTGGGAAACTATCTACCCCAGAGCCTCCGTCCAGCATGACCCTTTTCACGTAGTAATTTGATTGTTAGGTGAAGGGCTTTGTTGTGTGTGGCCCTTTCTGGGGCAAATCAATTTTGTTAAAGGAGATTTGGTTGACTGAAAAAAATCTTTCTGCCATTCTCTCCAGCTGCTCTAAAGTGGTTTTCATAGGCTCATATGCTTCGTTGAGGGTCTTGATCAATACCTTTTGATGTTCAGCGGAGTTCATCAACAGAGATAATAGAGAGACTTGTGTGGGAGACTTTCGAAGCTGGTCGATTATTTAATAATCGACCATTATCGTCTTTTGAAAGAATCCCTCTGCTTCTTCGGCGCTCAACGGCTTCTTAGGCAGGAAACCCTTTGTCATGGAACTGTTCACCACTTCCAAATTGAAATACCTCTCAGTCGTATTGTTTTCTTGCACTTCTCCTGAGATTTCATTGCCTTTATAAGTCATACTGATTTGTTGTATTCCAGGGCACATCGGCAGGATCCGTCATGGGCTTTTGTGGTGCACGGCCAATAACCACGGGCTCACTCAGCCTTAATGGATTTATTGGCCCCTACATCACGTAAGTACCCTAGGGCACATATATTTGGTTTGTCTTGTTTAGCTCGAACCTCCTAGGAGGACTCAATGACATCTGCTTTTCTTTGCAGCCTTAAGGGACATAGAGAACAACATCTTTGGGGGGCGCTGCCCTAGTTTCAACTTCCATTTTCTTCTCCAACTTGTGAGGGGTGGTTTTGTTCTTTTTCTTCCCCTTATCTTGCTTTGAGGTAGCCTTTGGTTTCTTTTCTACGTGATCTATGGCGATGATGGCCTTCAACGCTGGGTCAAGCTACTTATCCTCACAAATCATTCCAATTACTAGCCCGTTGTTGTGGGCCAGTAGTAGGTTTTTGGTTACATTAGGAATATCTTTGTCCCTCGGCATTATTTTCCTTTGTTCTATCAAGTTCTCCACGACCCTCTTCAGAGTTCAAAAATCATTCATGTCGTGGCCTTCTGCCCCTGAGTGGTAGGTGCACCGGGCATCAGCTTTGTAATCGAGCGATGCCAGATTCTTCTTGGTTTAGGAAATAGGCTGCAGCAAGCCTATTTGAACAAGTTTTGATAACACGCTAGAGTAGGATCCACCGATTGGTGTGAAATTTGGCCTCTTGGGTGGTTCACGGGCGTGGAAATTATTTTGTGGAGGCGGGGGTTGTAGTGAGTTTGGTAAGGATGTTGGTTTCTAGGGAATGGAGCTTGGTTTCAATTGGCTTGTTGTTGAGGCCAGGCAAAAGGTTGAGAATTCATTGCCGTGTACGACTGAGGAGCAAAGTTCACATCTTGGTGGGGGTAATAGTGCCGTAGGGTTCTCTCAAAGAAAAGGGATCTGGGAGTATGGTGTTTTCTTGCACTCGACGTTACCATTGATGTTTCTTCCTTTTTCTTTATATTGGTACTTCTCTAAACCCACCTGGATGGCTTGGAAGGTAGCCATTGTAGCAGATTGGCTCAAAATTTGACTTATTTTCAACCCATTTTCAACCATTTCGCCAATCTTGATGGCTTTAGCGAACAACTTACCCATTGCGGACATCACGTTTTGGAAGTCATCAACCTCTTGGGCTTGGAGGAAAACTGTAACCATTTCAATCTCATCCATCGGAGGATTTACCCTGGAGGCCTGCTCATTCCATTTAACAACATACTCTCGGAAGCTTTTTGTGGATTTCTTCTTCAGGTTTGTCAATGAGTTCCTATCCGGAGCAATATCAATGTTGCACTGGAACTACCTCATGAAATCTCTAGCAAGGTCATCCCACATGTGCCAGTGGGATATATCTTGGTCCATGTCCCACTCAGACGCGATGCCAACCAAACTTTCTCTAAAGTAGGCCATGAAGAGTTCTTCCTTTCCACCCATTCCCCGTAGCTGCTTCCAACATCTTTTAATGTGGGCAATGGGATCACTGTGCCTATCATACTTATTAAATTTTGGGGTTTTAAATCCTGATGGTAGATGCATACGAGGGAACATGCATATGTCGGCATAGGATACACTTTTCTGTCTGCTCAGGCTTTTTATTCTTTTAAAGAAATTCTGCATACTCCTTATCTTTCTCGCAATATCTTCTTGCTCAGGAGTTTTGGTTTCCCTTTCTTGCCCCGCGGTGAATTCATACCGGGGTGATTGAGAGTGAGTATAAGTGGGAATCTGTGTTGGTTCCACTGGGAAGGATGGTGTTTGAAAAGTGAAAGATGACGGGTCAAAGCTAGGCCTGGACAACGTAGGTTGTGCTGTAGCCAAGCAAGGTGGAGTAGTGAATATATTCAAAGCTTCCTCGGACATTAACACCTGAGGGAAAACCTCGGAAAGGGTTCCCACAAAATGAACTGAGATAGTAGGGTACCTTACTAGTATATTTGGATGACTGATCGGGACATTGGAGGTAACGCTTGCTCTAGGAAAGAGTTCAGGGAATTGCGGGATTGAGCTGGATGGTTCTCTCCCATTCGCCCATGCATCCCACATTTCTATTACACTTAGAAACAGGATTCTGTTTTCTTCGGCAACTGCCGATTCTAAAGTTGGGATGCCCGAGATCGAACTATCCTTTATAATGGGAATTATTGGCAGAGTCACTTATGAAGACATTTCAATGCTCTCTTTCGATAGCATAATGTATGGGTGCGAAGCTAGATTAACATAAAAACTAACCATCGTACTATAAAAACCCGGGTTAGAAATGAAGGTAAACAAGACGGCTAGTTTGAAACAAATAACACATAGGTAACTGCACGGTGGGGGTGTGATGCACCTATACAGCTAAATATGTTTCTACATGTTTGGAACGTTTGCATGTTTCATCCTGGCTTTACTTATTCTTCCCAATTATTTTTCTTTCCCCTTTAAAACTTTCACTCTTTCCCTTTCATCTATTTTCTTGCTTTCTTTTGCTCTTTTCTTTTGCTTTCCTTCTCTCATTTACTTTTGTTTTTTCTTTTCTCCTTTTTTTCTTTTTCCTTATTGGAATTATTCACAAAATTATGACCGTATCCGATGAGGATTGACGACGCAAGATGAATCACATCATTAGGTAGTTCAAGAAAAATAAATGCGAAAAGTAGAGAAATAATTTTTTGGAATTTTCGATTTTCATTAATAAAGCTCCTAAACTTCTATTAAAAAGACTTCAAAATATTCATTTTCTTGGAATGTAAGACTACTGACAGACTCAAAATAAACAAAAATACAGACTCGATAAATGAAAATTTAGGAATATAATAAGGGTTCAACTCCTAGGGCCCATGGGACATCATTCGGTCTCACCACGGGCCTACGTGTGAGATCCGCTTGTAGCCGCTCCAAATCATGCTATCTAGCGGACTATTGTCATCACGACAACGAAGAAAGTGGTGTGCGTAATGTCCTCACATGCTTGTCATTTTGTGACGATGTAGTTGGCAGTGGCTCTAATCCTCTCTTGGATCCTACCCTTTTCCTGAAGTAGACACCCGATTTGCTGATTCCTGGCTTCTAACACCTAGGTGTCATAATGATTTTGATTTTGTAGCTGTTGCATTTCCTCCTCTTGGAAAATTCGAGGTCCCTGATTTGTCCTTCTAACTTACCTATTTTGGCCCTGTAGTTTTCTTCATTTGCCAACCATCCCCACTGCTCTTGTGAGTAGTTAGTGAATTGTTGAACGTGGGCTCAGTTAGCATGTCTTTCAGGAATCTGAAACCTTTTATCGAACCAAACAATATATTTCGGGTCTACCTCACCTCTAGCTAGATCCCGCACCATAGTCTTAGGTTTAAGAAATCTGCATTCAGTCCACACCTGGAGAATTCTTCCTGCTGCAAATACAACATTTGGGCCCAATTCGACATCATGTCTACTCAAATCTCTGTCATGGGGAATGGTTTGAAATCTACCCTGTTGGTGCAAAACCCTGTGAGGAGCATATGGTTGGATACTACGGATGCCCATTAGGAGAAGATAACACACTTAGGCTGGCATGTATACTGCATCTGTGACAGGAATACATCCAAATGCCCACTCAATTCTATCTACACTCAAACAGCTCTTTAACTTGAGCACGAACGGTTCAAAACAAATGGGGAACACTATTTTTTTAAAATTTTATTTCAAAATAAAATCCAGCTGTGCAAATACGACCTTTCAGCACTTCGAGGGAGAAGATTTAAAGGTTGTGCCTGCTAACTTGCTAAAAATTAATAAATGGCCAAAGGTGGTTGTTCTTGCAAAACGGCCTTCCGGCACCCTTTTGGGGACATTCGGTTTGTTTTATACAAGAATTTCATCACCCTGCTTATTTACGATAAAATAAAATTTTTGTCTTTTTGGGCTATTTTTGCAAAAGGGGAAGTTGGACCCGATGGGGGTTGCCTACGTATACCACAACCGATGAGAATCAAACTGGTGTAGCTCAGGAAAAATTTAACAAAAACAACTATTTTTGAAACAAAATTTTCTCTTTTTTTATCTTTTTTCTTCAAAAATCCGGCAGAGTTTCAGTACCTTTTGGGCATTGGTTTTTTCAAAAACGGATAATTATCTCTCGTAACACTCACACTGTTATTTTCTTTTCCCAATTTTCTTCTATTATTCACAAGATGATTAACATGCAACTTCGAAGAAAATAAATGCACAAGTAGCAAGTAGGGTGCATAGGATGGTCTTGTCATTTCAGTTCCTAGACAGACCCAACTTTTGTGTTGAATCTCCTAAGTCAAATGCATTTGATGCAAAAAAACGTTGCAACTAAGGATCCGGCATGATGTTTTGTTTTACTAGGTTTAAAATATGGGTTTGTTGTTCTAGACGTGGCTCACCCGAGCAGACAGCTCGAGCCGGGGGCCAGCGTACCGGGAATACAGAAGCTTCACCGGCTTTGAAGCTTGTCCGAACCTTGTTCCAAAATTTGGAATAAGACTCTAACAGAAAAGAAGTTACACAAAGTGCACACCTCCCAGATAATTTAGAAGACTCAGAGAGAAGGAGGTTTCATAGCAGTTTATATACATTTTACAAAATATCAGAGCAGTAAAAGCATTGGGCACATTAGGCTTACACATGTAGTAAAATTAGATAATAAATAAAGCCAATCACAACAGATATTCTATGCTCGAATTCTTATACCTTGAACCGGAGTTTTGGGTTTGGTTCCGTAGTAGAGTCGCCAGAGCTGTCACACCTCCTTTTTTATTCACCACCCAGAAGGATAGTATATAAGGAAGTTTTTTCACTTAAAGTGATATTATTCGATATGGGATCATTTATTCAATTCAAAATCGACACTTGGGATATTTTAATTGGTGTCCCAAGTCACCGGTTTATTTTAATTCCCAATCAAGGAAAATTTTGAATTTTCTTTTGAAGTCTGCAAACCAGAAATTCTGAATAAGAAATTCTATTAACCTGAGGGAAGGTGTTAGGCACTCCTGGATTCCGTGGTTCTAGCACAGTCGCTTAAACTGTCATAATTGGCCTATTATCTGATTATAAAACACCTCTAAACCTATGGTATAATTTTAACTTTTTAAACCGCTTTTAATTATTATATTTTTTACGAAGATTTCAACATCATCTAAAATGTGTCTTGGGACCATGCCACATGAAATGCACTCGCAGTCCGAGATACATTTCATTTAACGTTGTGAGATTTGGATTTGAGTCACATGAGATGTGCACCTGAGAATAAGAATGTAAATTATTAAAGTAACGCGCCAAAAGCAACTACGCATTTTAACTTTGTGAGGGCCATGAAAAATTTGCTAAATGGCACGCCTCAATTTCTAAGTATTTTAAAAAAAAATAATAAATGAGGGCCATGCATTTATTGAGATTTTATTTGGCACGATGCACCTCAGTTCCAATTTAAAAAGGGAATTTAAGCTAAACTTTTGAAGGCCACAAATCGTGACTTCTCTAATAGCTCTCCTCAAATTAACTAGAAGGGCTTACAAATTAAATAAGGGCTAGGGAAATTGTAATTAAAGCCCATACTCAGATTGTCATTTCATGGTTCAATAAAGAAGAGTATATGATTCATTACTTAATAAGAAGAAGCTTGGACCTAACAACAAGCCCAAAATTCTACCAAAGTCTCTACCTTGAGGCAGAGAACCAAAGGACTCCTCGGGGCAGCGAATTCCCCTGCATTTCACCATGACTTTCATATTCAGGCCCAAATGTGGCCTAAATATTACAAGATATAAGCTGTAGGCGAAAAAACAGAATTGAGCCTAAATGGAAACAAGCTGATATACAAACGAAAGAGACATGCCAAATGACCCTTACATGTTACTCGTTCCTTTAAAAAAACAAACAACCTTATATTATACCTTGCTATCGAATTCAAATTTTTATGTTAAAACATTTCATTGAAAAAAATAGAACAAACCATATAATCATCGCTTAATGCAAACCTTAAGCAATGTAAACATGCTGACACATTTAAACTTTGAATAGTTAACCAAATGATACTGAATCCTCAAGAATCAACCTTCAAACATCACACAAAATCAATAGCCTTATAACACTATTACAGGTAAGACTATTTAAATTTTTTCAGAAAGAATACCAAGCTAAACTTAAACTGAGCCTTATGTTAACAGATATAATAGGATAGAAACAGGATCTTAAAACCACCAAAGCTATTCACTTATCACAAACCACAATAGTTAGCCAACAAATTCTATCAATACAATTATGTTATATGAATTCTCCCTAACACTAACAGTCCTTAACTTGTAAACCAAACTCCAGTTTTACCTGAACCTCCAAAAATCATACTAAAACCTTCAACATGATTCTTGGACATTTTAGATTCATTCAAGAGTAGAAGTTAAATACAAAACATACTTTCATAGTCGTATTTAGCTTCATTAGTCACAAAAACATCTACAAAATGTGCTCATATAACTCCTAAACATGCTATCTAATATTGAAACTAAACATCTAACTCCAAACACTAGCACGACTTTATAATATGCAAGTAACAGCTCATTTAACACCTATCATTACAGGTCTACTACATGATATGAAACAATAAGAAAAATAGAGAAAACCTAAGTCAACACAGCTTGTATTCCATCAGACTTCTAGTTGAATTACATAATCAACATTCAATCAATGTTCATAGGCTAGGGGATACCTGGAAATGAAAGGAAACAAGAGGTGAGGGATCAGCAATAGCAGTAGCAGAAGTTAGCCCAAATGCAGTCAATGAAACAGTGAAACCAATAGAACAGTAGAAAAACTTTCAAACCAAACTCTTCCCAAGCCCAAGTTCAATCCATTTTCACCCAGATGGCTCGGAAATTGTTTCAGAAAAGGAAGACTTCAGAAATCACAGACCAAAACTCAATGGAACTGTAATTTTTATAAAATTTTAACCTGTTTTCTATTTTGCAAAATTTTTCTCCTCCAAGTCTGCCCTAAAATCTCAAGTAACAACGCATTTATAGGAAAACCATTAGGGCAAACTTATGGGCTCAGTTTTTGCTTTTTTTCTCCTTTCCCAATTTTAGTTTTTGCTACTTAATCCGTGAAATATTGACTTGCTTCCAAGTAAGGCTGTTTTGTAGCTTCTTGGAAGCTTGCTAGATTAGTTATTAAAAGATTCCCAAGGTTGACTTCCTAGATTACCCTTAAACCCCCTGTTATTTCCTCTCAACAAACCACATAGGTCAATTTTGACCCAAAACTTAAACAAAAAATTCATGCGCTTCTCTTGAAAATGGGCCTGAAAATCCCAAAGCCCAAACGGCTTAGTTCAAGGCATTTTGTTTTTGCTTCAGGGAACCCAAATGGTTATGGGTCAAAATAACCCAATGTTCCCCAATAACAAAGCCTGCGCTAAACCCCTTCCTTTTACACCCAAGTCCAATTCAGAAAAAAAGAAGAAGAGAAAAATCAAAAAGGCAGAATAAATAATAAACAAAGCATTTTGGAATCAAATAGACTTCTGAGCCAACTCGCCCCTTTAGATCAAAACTAAAAGAAAATAAAATAAACTAAAACAAAATTAAATGATATACCAATTAACGATTAGCCTGTATTAAAGGGGCACATGCAGAGGTGATTTTGATAAAATAGATGAAGAGAATAAAAAAGGATACAACAAAGAATAAAATTAAATCAAAAATGACAAAAGAAATCATGCAAGACCAGCAAATGAACAAAAATACCTGCCAACCTTGATGTTCTTCGTCAATCTCTCGATTTTGACTGAAAGGGGTCTCAATCATGTAGTCTCGCATGAAAACATATGACCAAGGTCCATTTTGGTCCTAATCGTCACCAAATCTGCCGATTTTTAGAGTTTGACATTTTTGGTCTAAACTTCAATTTAAGATTCGACGAGCTCGGGGCATATTCAAGGAAAATGAACTACACATTTGGAACAAAGAGGGCTTAGAGGTCATATGGTGTTCGTTTGAGGTCGCATAGTGGTGGCGCCCCCACCGGGGAAAGTAAGGGTGCTAGGGTTCCGCCCTTTGATCTAAAATTTGAGGTGTATCAAACGGTTTTGAGATGAACGGAGTGGGGATTTTGGATAGGGAGGTGGAGGAGAAGCACTGGTTTAATTTTTGAAGTGATTGGCCACCGGACACCACCGTGGGCGTTTTCCGGCAGGTGGCGGATGGTGGTTCAAGATGGCGTTTGGTTGGGGTCTCTGAGGGTGAAGTGAGAGATGACAAGGGAGCAGGGGGTGTTTGGACATATAAGTATATAATGACCTATCAGTTCTGGATCGTTAGATTAGAGAAAATCGACGGTTGAGATTGAATAGTTGTGAAACGGGGTCGTTTGGATGGTAAGGGGCTGGACCGGGTACAAATGCGGGTTTGGGCTGGGTTTTGAACGGATATTCAACTGGCTGAAGGAAATTTTTGACCAAAATCAAGGCTCTCTTTATTTTGAAACTTTTTCTCTTCCTTTTAATTTCAAAATTCATTTTCTTTAAAAATTAAAAATAAAAACATAAATTAATTCTTAAAAACTAAATTAGCCTAAAGAATACTAATAAATTTTTAAATAATAATTATCTCAAATAATAAAAGTCCAAAATTTTAAGGGAAATTATCAAAATTCGAAAACAAAAATTAGAAAGTGCAAAAACAAATTATTTTAGTGATTTTCTTCCATTTTATAACATTAATTAACTAATTATCCTAAAAATATATAAAACTGGATCCTAAATGCAAATGCAACATATTTTCATATTTTTTTATGAATTAAATAAAAATTAAACATGCACACAAAAATAAAAACAAATAAGAAAATTATGCAATAGTTCCTGTGCTCTTCTTGTTTTGAACATGAGTCTCTTCCTGCGGGTCGCATATAGTGCTCGTACCTATTTTTACCGGATTATTTTTCAGTATCAGCACACCTGGAAATTGCTCTCTCATCTAATTGAGACTGACTAATGGTATCTTCTTCTATCCACAACTTCGTATTGTATCTGTTGTATTCATTATTCCAAGTTATTGTTGGAAATTCACATAGACTTTCCTTGAGTCATCTCGTGGCTTATGAACTCTTCTCCTTTAGATTACTGGTAAAAGCCATAGCTGCCCAGTTATCAGGTAACCGTGGTAGCATCATCCTTTCATGCTGGAATCTGTCTACGAACTCTCTGAGCGACTCCGAATCTCTTTGCTTTATTTTGAAAATATCCTCCAAACTTCTTTCAAATTTTCGAGCTCCCGGGTGTGCTTTGATAAATAAATCTACAAGCACAGCAAAATAATTTATATGAGTTTTTTACCAATACTGATTTCTTATTTGGTTAAATCATTGCTCTTTACTCCAGTTGTGAATGCAGTCACGTGGCGTCGTGGATCATAGTTACCATCGTATTTTGGAATATCGCGCATCTGTAATTTCTTCAAAATTGGTAGAGGAGAAGCACTTCGCTTTCAAGGTTATTTTTGTCACGACCCAAAATTGACAAAGGGTCGTGGTGGCGCCGAACACCACTGTCAAGCAAGCCAACCAAAAATACTCAATTAAATTCCAACTATTGTATTGTCTAAAATCATTTTTCTATACACATTAAATAACGAATAATAAAATTTACAGAAACAACCGCGAAATCATTAACAAAATTAACATTTAATAATCCAAAGATCCTCCCAGAATCCAGTGTAGTGCATGATCATCTACTAATAAGGAAATAAAATACAACATCCGTCCAGAATACAGTGGACATGAAGTAAATGCAGTATATTGGAAGGGACTGTACTAGCTGCGGCCGTCTCAAATAATGCAACTCACCTCCCAAAATGAATTGTGTTGCTACGCCAAGTAGGCCTCTAGAGTTACATATACATGTGCGATAAAAATACAAAGAAGTGTAGTATGAGTACGTAAACCACATGTACTCAATGAGTATCCCATCTAATCTCGAAGAAGTAGAGACGACATGGTCGACTTCGACACTTACTAGTGGTCCAATAGTGATGACAATAATACATTAAATCATAGATTTCCATAAAGTTGGTTTTAATCCAATAGAAGGAAACAAGCAAATAATTATTTCTTTATAGGAAATTTACAAAATTTCCCTTTATTTTTTTTAATCTAAATATTCTCAAGCCATGAAGAGGAAATAATAACTTTAATAAGTTAAAGGAAGCATGCGCAAATCATGCCGAGGTCGACGGACAGCTCCAACAGGAATGTAAATTGTGCACTACCGAGGGTCGAACGATACGAACCATAAATGCATCTATTTAATCTGCCAAGGCATTCGGCCCGCTGCTATTTAATTTGTCGAGGAGTTCGGCCCGCTCCAACAAGAAATAAACACACACAGGCAGTCAATCAAGAAATTATCATGGAAAAATTTTTCGAAGAAAAACCAATTCTCATTTAATTTGATAAAGTGAAGTTTAAATCCTTTTAGAAATTCGTTATTTAAGTAAGTCAAGCTATCAATAGGTTCACAGGTAATCCAAATATAGGATGCTTTGGGGTCCTAACTACCCGGACAATAGAATAATAGTAGCTACGCATGGACTCTCGTTACCTCGTGCATACGTAGCCCCCACAATTAGGAGCACATACTCAATTATTTCACATATGGGGACAATTCCCTCTTACAAGGTTAGAAAGGAGACTTACCTCGCTACGAATTTCAAAAACCGGTATTCCACGCCCTTTCGAAGACTCAAATCAATGCAAGAGTGCTCCAAAACTAGCCAATAGTTATATAAACCCATTATTATATACTCAATTATTCATTACAACCCAATTTACAATAATTCCAAACCCCGATCGAAAACATTACAAAAAGGTCCTCGGGCCCACGTTCCTGGAATCCGAAACTTTTCGAAGATAAAGTTCACCCATGAACATAAGAACTCAAAATATAATTTATTCTCAATTCCATGCCCAAAATTGTGGTCAAAATCAAAAAGATCTCAAATTTCTAGGTTTTCATCTAAACCCCTCAATTTTCCTTTATTTTTACATGTTAATCTACCCATAATCTATGTATTTAACTTAAGATGCGTAGAAATTACTTACCTCTTTGATGATGACGGAATCCCTCCTCAAATGCTCTCAAAAATTGCCTAAGGCCAAGTGGGAAATGGGCTAAGTTACGAATTTAATAACTCGATACTGCCCTCAAATGTCGCAACTGTGACACTGAGCTCGTAATTACGAGATTGCAATTGTGACAACTCGTTCACAAATGCAAAAATCCCTCCCCTCCTGCCTTGATCGCAAATGCGAACCCCTTGGGTTCACAAATATGAAGGAAAGCTTGCAAATGCAAACCCCCTGGTTTCACAAATGCGAAGAGGAAGGTCACAATTGTGACTCCTCCCCAGCTGGCCCAGGCTTACAAATGCGAACAGGACTTCAGAAATGCGAGGTCGCATTTGCGACCCAATAATCGCAAATGCGATCATACCAACACCAGCAATCCTAACTCTTAGCAAACCACTCTAAAGCTACCCTGAATCGCACCCGAGCCCCTGGGGCTTCAAACCAAACACCTGACAAGTCCAATAACATGACACGGACTCGCTCAAAGCCTTAAATCACACCAAACAACACTAAAATCATGAATCACCCCCCAATCCAAGCTTAATGAACTTTGAAATTATTCAACTTCTATTTTCGATGCTTAAACCTATCAAATCACGTCCGATTGACCTCAAATTTTGCACATAAGTCATATTTGACATTACATACCTACTCCAACTTTCAAAATCAGATTCCAACCTTGATATCAAAAAGTCCACTTCCGATCAAACTTCTCAAAAACCATAAAATTTCTATCTTTAGCTATATGGCTCCAAAACAACCTACGAACCTGAATTCACTTCCGATCGCGCTCCCAACTCCAGAATCACAATAGTGAGCTGCTCCGAGACTCGGAATCCCAAATGAACATTGATATCACATAAATGCACTTCGAACCAAACTTATGAAATTCTTTCGAAATGCCAACTTCCACATTAGGCAAGCAAACACTCCAGGTCATCCAAAACCTGATTCGGGCATACGCTCAAGTCCAATATCATCACACGAACCTGCTGGAACCTTGAGATCCCGATTCCGAGGTCGTTTACTCAAAATTCCAATCCTAGTTAATTCTTTCAACTTTAAGCTTCCGAAATGAGAATTATCTTTCCAAATCAACTCTGAACTTCCCAAAACTTAATTCCGACCACGTGTATAAGTCATATTACCTGAAATGAAGCTGTTCATGGCCTCACACTGTTGAACGACTTGCTAGATCTCGAAACGACCGATCGGGTCTTGATACCTAGTCAACCCAAACCTGAGCATTCTCTGCCTGATTTTTTCCCCTGCCGGAAATAAAATAATGAATCTCTAAATCATGCACTGGGTAAACCTCCCTTCAAGTCATTCACTTCCTCGACACGCAGGCAAATATCCTACCATCATAACAATACTGCGGAGTAATCGCTCATAAGCACTATGGCAACCTGTGCCTAGCCGCAAGGCTCTCAGAAGTACTACTACTGAGCCGAAACAACAGAATATACTTCCACAAGGCGACGATAATAACTCTGTAGGGAGAAACGCCCGCACCACATTCATAGTTCCATTACAATTCTTTAATTCTCGATTTATAACAATCGCTTCGCGTCGAATAAGATTGAGTAGGAAAGAAACAAAGGCATAAGCCTCACAGGAATCAAATCGCACGATAAGGAATCAAGAAGGGAAGCACTCCTAACAGTCCCGCAGTCTCCCAAGGATAAGTACAGATGTCTCTGTACCGATCCATGAGACTCTACTAGACTTGCTCATGACTCGTGAGACCTATAGGAACCTAGAGCTCTGGTACCATAATGTTATAACCCAAAATCGACAAAGGGCCGTGGTGGCGCCGGACACCAGTGTCAGGCAAGCCAACCAAAATACTCAATTAAATTATAATTTTTGTATTGTCTGAAATCATTTACACATTAAACAACGAATAATAAAATTTACAGAAACAACCGCAAAATTTTTAACAAACTTAAAATTTAACAATCGAAAGATTCTTCAGAACCCGGTGTCACAAGTGCATGGGCATCTACTGATGAGGAAATAAAATACAACATCCGTCCGGAATACAATGGATAGAAAGTAAATGCAGTATACTGGAAGGGACTGTAAAATTTGCGGCCGTCTCGAATAATGCAAGTCACCTAGTCCCAGAATCATCCGTGTTGCTATGCCTAGTATGACGATATAGTTACATATACCTTTGCAACACAAATGCACAAAAGTGTAGTATGATTATGTAAACCACGTGTACTCAATGAGTATCCCATCTAATCTCGATGATGTAGAGACGAGACGGTCGACTTCGACACTTACTAATGGTCCAATAATGATGACAATAATACATTTAATCGTAGATTTCCATAAAGATGGTTTTAATCCAATAGAAGGAAACAAGTACCAATTATTTCTTTATAGGAAATTTAAAAATTTTCCCTTTTCTTTTTTTTTATCCAAATATTCTCAAGCCATGAAGAGTAAATAACAACTTTAATAAGTTCAAGGCAGTAATACAAGCATGCGCAAATCATGCCCAGGTCGACGGCACGCTCCAACAAGAATGTAAATTGCACACTGCCGAGGGTCAAACGACGCGAACCATAGATGCATCTATTTAATCTTCCGAGGCGTTCGACCCGCTCCCATTAAAATTTCCAAGGCGTTCAACCCGCTCCAACAGGAAATAAACACACATAGATAGTCAATCAAGAAATCATTACGGAAAAATCCGAAGAAAAACCAATTCTCATTTAATAATTTAAGAAAGTGAAGTTTAAATCCTTTTAGAAATCAGTTATTTAAGTAAGTCAAGATATCAACAGGTTCACAAGTAATCTAAGTATAGCATGCATTGGGGTCCTAACTACCCGGAAAATAGCGTAATAGTGGCTAAGCACGGACTCTCGTCACCTCATGCGTACGTAGTCCCCACAATTAGGAGCACATAACCAATTATTTCACCTATAGGGACAATTCCCTTTAACAAGGTTAGAAAGGAGACTCACCTCGCTTCGAAGTTCCATAACCGGCATTCCACGCCCTTTCGAAGACTCAAATCGATGCAAGAATGCTCCAAAACTAGCCAATAACTATATAAACCCATTAATATATACTCAATTATTCATTACACCCCAATTTACTACAATTCCTAACCCCAATCGCAAAGTTGACAAAAACGCTCTCGGGCCCACGTGCCTGGAATCCGAAATTTTTGAAGATAAAGTCCACCCATGATCTTAAGAACTCAATTATATTAATTTATTCTTAATTCCATGCCCAAAATCGTGGTCAAAATCCAAAAGTCTCAAATTTCTAAGTTTTCATCTAAACCCCTCGAATTTCCTTAATTTTTACTTGTTAACCTACCCATAATCTATGTATTCAATTTAGGATGCATAGAAATTACTTACCTCTTTGATGATGTCGGAATTCCTCCTCAAACTCTCTCACAAATTGCCTAAGTCCAAGTGGGAAATGAGGGAAATGAGCTAAGTTTCGAATTTAATAACTGGACACAACCCTCAGATGTCGCAATTGCGACACTAGGCTCGCATTTGCAAACAAGATCCCTCCCCTCATGCCTTGATCACAAATGCGAAGGAAAGCTCACAAATGCGAACCTAGGATGCAAAGGAAAGCTCGCAATGCGAACCCCTTGGTTTTGCAAATGCAAAGAGGAAGGTCGCAATTGCGACTCCTGCCTAGCCAACCCATGATCGCAAATGCAGACGGGACTTCGCAAATGCGATGTTGCATTTGCGACCCAAGAATTGCAAATGCGATCATACATGGACTAGTAATACTAACTCTTAGCAAACCACTCCGAAGCTACCCCAAATCGCACCCGAGCCTCTGGGGCTTCAAAGCAAACACCCGCACAAGTCCAAAAACATGACGCGGACTCGCTCAAAACCTCAAATCACGCCCAACAATGCTAAAATCATGAATCAACCCCCAATCCAAGCTTAATAAACTTTGAAATTTTCCAACTTCTACTTTCAATGCTTAAACCTATCAAATCACATCCGATTGACCTCAAATTTTGCACACAAGTCATATTTGACATTACAGACCTACTCCAACTTTCAAAATCAGATTCCGAGCCAGATATCAAAAAGTCCACTTTCGGTCAAACTTCTCAAAAACCTTCAAATTTCTATCTTTAGCTAAATGGATCCAAAACGACCTACGAACCTTCGAATTCACTTTCGATTGCGCTTCCAACTGCAAAATCACAATATGGAGCTGTTCCCAGACTCAGAATCCTAAACGGGCATCGATATCACAAAAATACTCTTCAACCCAAACTTATGAAATTCTTTCAAAATGCTAACTTCCACAATAGGCACCAAAACACTCCCGTGTCATCCAAAACCCGATCTTGGCATACGCCCAAGTCCGAAATTATCATATGAACCTACTGGAACCTTAAGATCCTGATTCCGAGGTCGTTTACTCAAAATTCTAATCCTAGTTTATTCTTCCAACTTTAAGCTTCTGAAATAAGAATTCTCTTTCCAAATCAACTCTGAACTTCCCTAAACATAATTTCGATCACGCATCCAAGTCATAATACCTGAAATGAAGTTGTTCATGGCCTCTTACTGCTGAACGACATGCTAGTGCTCAAAAAAACGGTGGGGTCATTACAGTTGTGAATATTTGTCCATATCTATTCCTTTTATTATAGGTGGTACTCCAGATATTTGCTCTATGCTGTCACTTTGCTCTTTGAGCTATTTTTGCAAGGTTAAAAATAATTTACAAATCAGAATTGACTATGTTACTTGGTTATTATCACGAGACTCACTGCGAGTTCCCCGCTGCCTGAATTAACAAGCCCAGAACGAGGGGTTTTCAAAGTATTATTATTTGGAGTTGATGTGGGTTGCGCAACCGGCAACTGGTTGGCGAAAGCCTCAAGAGCTTTATTGACATGTTGAGCGATTAACTTTTGCAAAGCTTCATTGATTGCCTAATTATTTTCCAATTGAGTGTTTGCATTTGATTGATATCCATCAGGAGTTCTTCTCGAGAATGTCGAGGAGAGTTTCGTGGGAAGGGATCGAAGTACGATCATCTTGCGGATTCTCCTGGAGTTGATGGTCTCTTTGGTTGTTGTCATTGACATTTGACATGATTTTTGACAAAATGGTTAATTTAGGAAAGAGTGGATTACCAGATTCCTGGTAGCGGAACCAATTTGTTTAACAAAAAATTACAATTCCGGTCAAAGCTTGTTTTTAGAAGAACTCGGGCTACTGGTAATCAAATAGGAATAATTGATGTATATAAAATAGCTGAGTAAAATGCAAAGCAAATCAATATATTTCAATAGCCTTCTGTGTCATGTAGAAATGTTCATCCCTCATCTTTTATAGCTATTTCTAAGTGATACGTTTTTCTGCTTTCATAATTGAGTGATTATGGACAATTAATGGCATTTAATGTAACATTATAATTGGTTATCATAACTAACTTAATACATATTTCATAATATTTTCCGTAATTAATTCATATTAATTACCAATAATATATATTTTACACATTTTGCTATTTAGGTTCATTCTTCGTATTTGACTTCCAAATATTAAGAGGTTCTAGCACCTATCCTTTCTTATTCTTGGATCTTTACCCCTGCATGCTGAATCTAGTGCCTCTTCAATTATTCTTTGCCAATTGTCATTCTTTTACCATTCCACGTGTCACGACGTGTTACCTTATAATTAATTATATATGAACTTAATTTTTCTCAATACAATTATATTGCACATCTGACCCTTTCCCTATAATATACTCATATAAAATCAAACTTTCCCTTCATAGTTGATTTTTTATGTGGTTAAATTATATTCTCATATTCATTGAATTATGAATCTATCATATCATTCTCCATTCTCACATATGTTTGCTTAATTAAGAAGTTACATAAAAAGACGAATTAAGATGAAAATTGGAAAACAACGAAAGTAATAGAGAATAGAGAGCCTTTTCTCATTTTGATTTTTTTTTTCAATTGATAGAATTTAAAGAAGATTTGTGTCTTTTTTTAGCAAACAGGAAGTAAACATGTATTAAGAGTTAAGAAGCATCCATAACATAGGAGTTGTAATTAGTATCGCATAGAATACTATAATTACCTGGACTTGCTAATATGTTGCATGCATCATATGACAAAAGTTTTCCAATAACAGGCTTATGTAGTACATCCTTATGTAGTTGGGTTATCACTTCTTCCGGTGGGGCAGCAAATACTTTCTTCTTATTCATTGTATTGTCTGATCCCATGCATGCAAGCTTGTGAGCAGCCTTATTCCCTTGCTGGAATTTGGAGTAGTACATGCTTCCATTGGTATATTAACAACCTGCATTTTTATAAGATGTTAGTAAATAGGGGGTTCCCTTGTTGTATCGATTGAATTACTTTTGTGGAGTCCGTTTCGATCTAAAGTGAAAACAAATCCCATTCATGAGCTGTTCGGAGTCCTCTAGTAGGGCCTTTATTACTACTTGAAGGGAGCCATATGAATTGGCACATTTAGTATATCCTATGATCAAGTCTGCTTTATCATTCATTATGACTCCACCTAGACCCCATTTTTATTTATCTCTAGAAAAACCTGCATCAATGTTTAGTTTGTACCAACCCATAGGGGGTTTATATAATTTAACCCTAATAAGCAGCTTTGGTGCATGTAGGATATTAGTATTCGTTAGAAGATTAAATTCCAAAGCTTTACTAGTGATGAGGTTGAAACTTATGGATAACCTAGTATTGTTATGGTTTTTATTATTTCTATTTATCCAAATATACCAAATTACAAAAGGAAAGAAAAGGTTTCAACTGAACAATGGGTTAGTGAAAATTCCCCTAAGGTTTCTTAGTTGGATTAGCCCGTGTTCACCATTGTCCTTATATAAATTGTTCCAACCAAAGGCATCCCAAAGATGGTTAGTAGCCTGGCATTCAAGAAGGATATGAGGGATAGATTCCTCTACTTGATTCCTACAAACTGGGCAATGAGGATCTATGTTGAGGCCAATTCTTCCCAAGTATTGTCTACAAGGGATTTTATTGCAGAGACATTGCCAAAGGAAATTTTTTATCTTATTAGGGCAAAGTAGGCTCCAAACCCATTGAAAGTCTAAGTTACTCTCATTTTTATTGTGTATGAAAGTGTAGCAAGATTTTGTTGTAAAAATACCTTTAGTGTTAAGGGACCACATAGGGGTATCTCTAGAAGGAGGCTTGACACGCATTTTAATTTTAGAAAATGCATTATTAATATCATCGGGTAAATTGAGTGATATTCTATCAAGGTGCTAGTTCTTGCCATCAAAGATAGTAGCAATAGTAAGATTGTGATCAATTCTAGAAACAGGGCCTTGTATTGTGTTTCTAAGGCTGCCTAGGTTGGGGATCCAATTTATTTCCCAAATGTTGTTTTTTGAAAACATGGTGTAAATGCCAAACAATATCCTTGGAGAAAACTTCCCACCCTTTTAAAATACCCTTTCATATAAAAGAATTTTTCTTAGTATATTGAGGGTTATCATAGTTATTGATGATAAGGTTAGCCCACGGAGTAGTAGAGTTGGTAATTCCCCTCCAAGTTAGATTTTCTAGGGTACACACATTCTTATCTTTTGCTTTATGAAGCCCCAAGCCTCCTTTATCTCTGTGTTGGCACACTGTAGACCAATTAATATGGTGGATTTTATGTCTCTCACAAGTACTTTCCCATATAAATTCTCTTTGTACCTTGTCCATTTTTTTGAGAATACTCATAGGTAATAAAGTATATTGCATAAACCAATTTGGAATAGAATTTAAGCAGGAGTGGAGACAGTAGTGCATCCAGCTGTACTTAGGAATTTAGCTTTCAAAGAGGCAAGTTTTGCTCTCATTTGTCAATTATAAATTGATAGTCCTTAGGGGTAGGTTGTCTATTTAGGATGGAAAAACCCAAGTATATCCCAAAGGAGTCTGCCTCTTTATAGAAAGAATTTTGGTAATATCCTTTGTGAGAGGCAATTGGCAATTATGGGAGAAGACGACTTTGGATTTTTTTTATATTTATAGATTGCCCCGAGAGAATGCAAAAGAGTTCTAACCTTTGTTTAATGGTATGACTTGATTTAAGGTTGTCTTTTGCCATACGATTAGGTCGTCCGCAAAGAATAGGTGGGAGAAGGAAGAGCCTTTTCCACCTAAAGTAATAGGGTCCTAGTTCCTGATATCCACCTAGTAATTTATGAATCTTGATAGCATTTCAAGACATAAAATGAAGATATAAGGAGAAATAGGGTCTCCTTGCCTAATTCCCTGGCTAGGTTGAAAGAAATTAGTAGTAGAACCATTTACCAAAATAGATATTAAGCTTGTAGAAATGCAACTTAATAAGAGTTTCGTAAGTTTAGGAGGAAAATTGAAGTAGTTAAGGGTATGGTGCACAAAAGACCATTCTAACCGATCGAAGGCTTTTTCAAGGTCAATTTGAGGATTATGTGACCTTGTTTCCCTTTTTGTTTGTGCATTTTGGAAATAATTTCTTGAATAATTATGGCATTGTCCGAAGTTCTCCTATTCTTAATAAAGCTGGCTTGGTAAGGACAAATGAGATGGTCAAGAAAAGGCTTCAGTCGATTTACCAGGATTTTGGTAATGACCTTATAGATTGTATTGCAAGGCCAATTGGTCTAAAGTTTTTTAGATGATTTGCATTAAGAATTTTTGGGATTAGGCACAGATATGTCTTGTTAAGTTCGTGAGGAATTTCTTGGGAATCAAAGATGTCATGACACATCTTTGCCCATGGTATCACCAAAAGTAAGGTGCTTCCATTGTATTACATTGTCTTAAAAGGAACTACAACTCATACTATAGTCATTTTGTAGACCAGTTGTGTTGGACTAGTAGTTTGAAGGAGGGGTGCTTGCACCAATAGGTTTCCAATCGAAAGGGAGGGTTATGAAAGTTATTGCGTTTGGGGATTAATTCAATTATGGTCCAAGTGAGTTCTAGGTAGATGAATAATGGAGCTTTTAGGAAATAAGTTGATCCCAATCCTAATTACCAAATACCTTGTCCTATCTTTCCATAATCAAGCCTCTAGTTTTGTGTCTAAGATTGGACCAAGTATTTTTGTAACCTTTATAACCTAGGTCAATTAAATTACAATAATTAATATTAGACCAGAGGAAGTTTGCTCTACTATCTCTAATAAGATTACCACCATATTTTCGTTTGAACTAAACATGTCGTTAAAGTATCCTCCCAAGAGCCAAGGCCCCTTATAGATATCAGTAGTACGTTGAATATTTTCCCACATTTTATTTCGATTTAAAAATTAGTGCTAGCATAAACAACACTAAGAAGCCATTTTTGGCGTATAGGGTTTACCTCAATAGTTGCATGAATCTCTTGATCACTACGTATGAAGTTGTGCACTGTGACTACTTCATGGTTGTAAAGCACAACGATCCCTCCAGTTTGACCCTCTGCTGGAACTTTTACAAACTCAATAAAACCATAATCATCATATAGTTCCAAGTGATTGCCCAATCCTTGTGTCTAGCAAAGCCACCAAGCATGGCCCGTGAGTGTCCACCACGTCCCTAAAATTCCTTCTAAAGGTAGCATTGTTACCTCCACTAATGTTCCAAATGTTAATGTTTGTTGGTCTATGCATGGATGAGTTAAGGTTTTGGTTTGTTGGGTTCCCATTCTTCGTATCTCCCCCATCACAAGATTTCTCCAAAGGGATGGTACTAGGATCATTGCTCGATTTCCTACAGTTATGTCCTGAGGGGGCCGTATATCCATCGAGCACTTGTAAAAAGTTAATGGGCAATTGAGAACATGCCTCTTCTCTTGCCCAACCGAAAAGAGAAACACTTTTAAACTGTCTAGCCTAGAGATTTCTAGGACTCGTTCTAAGGGGAGGTGTAGTGGCTCTCCTCTTCTCCCATTGCTTCTTCTACTGGCTCTTGAGCATTGATTAGATTGTGTGGTGGAGAGTTAGGGAGTAGTGGTGTTCGAGGTACCTGTGGTGGTGGTGGTGGCTGCTCCCATGGTAGGAAAATGGGGTTTAGTTGGGAGATGTTCTCCGGCATGAAGAAGGTCATGTCCATTAGAGCATTCTGGGGTAATAATGGATTTGGATAGGGGGAGAGATTCCATTGATTCCTTATTGCATGGAACGATTGTGGGTTCACAAACGGGGCTAGGGGTTGAATTATGTTGTTCATCCAGGTTTGGTTAATGAAATTGGTCATGGCCAACCTCATTCCTTCCGTTACTAGCTGAGCTAGGTATTGAGTGTCTTGGAGGATGATCACAGTTTTCTGGCCATTTACCTAGATGTTGAAGGAGCATGCATGGCCCATGAGACGCATCTCCATCTCATGACATTGGTTGATAGTTTTGTGCTTGAGGTGGTTGGACGTAGATTATCTGAGGATTTACTGGTTGAGGGTGAGGTGGTGGTAGGTTTTCCATGGTTAATATGGTTTGCGAAGGATTTGGAGGAGTCTTTATCTTCTCCTGCTGGTTGAAACGAGGGATGACATTTTGTTTAGAGACAGAGTGATTAATTAAATTTGATACAGGCGTGGGGGGATGACTCTTGGGTAATGGTTGAGGATTGGTTAGAGGGCTAATGATTGGAAGAAGCTTTTGTAGGTTTTTTGTGTCCACAAGTGAAATGTTTATAGGTTGGGGTTCTGATTCTTTTGCGTGTGCAAGGTTATTGGCCATTTGGAAAGGGATCTCTACGTCAATAGCCATTTGGCTAACATGCTTTGGTAGTTAATGAGAAGCGGATTTGGTTGATGGATTTTGCTTGGGGTTGTGGTTAACAAGTGAATGGTGACGAAAATCTCCACTAGGAAGGGCAGTGTTAGTATAAGTCTTTTAGTTATTAGTAGGGGTAGTATGGCGTTCATAAGGTATCTTGCATGGCCACCTTGGCCATTTGTTTCACAGGATTGGAGGGGCTTGACACATTTGTCATCTCCAAGGCAGTATTAGGAGCAGGAATGGACATTTGTTCATTAGGAAGATTTGAATTATTTTTAGAGGAAATTAGATTATTAGAATTATTAGAATCATAGGTGGTTTTATCCAAAACTATTAGCTGGTCGTCTAGGATAGAATAGTTGTTTTTGGTTTGCAATACAGCTTGGTCCCTAAGCACATGATGAGAAGGAGGCATGGGATAATTAACATCTTTTGTTTTGTATTGAAGAAATTTAGTATCCAAATACTTACCAGTAGAAGCATTGAAAAGCTTAACCGGAATACCTGTACCAGTGCCATGTTTATTCAGGTTGGGGTGCTTTGGGGTAGTCTTCGTACCATGATTTGTTTGTTTTTTTAAAGGAAATTGTTGTCCATACTTCTTGATCACTTGCTTTTGAGGATGGTAACACCTTGCATGTGGCTTCATTTGGACTGTCCTTATTAATTTGAAATATGAAGGGACATCTTTGTGCTATATGTCCCAATCTACCGCATTTTGTACAAAGGATGTTCTCCCCTTCATAGTGTATTGTTTGTTTGTGATGGCCAACATATATGAAAGGTTAAACTGGCATGTCCAGGGGTAGTTCCACACATAATCTTGCATAATTACCATGGAGGGTTGTTGATGTGCATATATCAATTTTAAGTAGTCGACCAATTGCATTACCATTTTTTTCCAAAATTTATCCATCATAAAACTCGGTGGATAAGTGAGGAAGTCTAATCCAAATAGCTGATCTAGTGACCTTCTCTTTACTTGCAACGAAAATTGGTTTCCACTGAATAATCGAGAGAAAGTGCACGTTTATGATTCAAGGGCCTTGTTGCATGGCTTTATCCATATTCTCTTTTCTTATGAACTTAATGATGTAGTAATCCATCCCTAGATCAATTAACTGGAAATCCTCCGTTGGTTTCCATAGTTCCTGAATTCTTTTCTTTAGGTAGTGATGTAGCATGTGTTTGACCATTAGTTTGATGTTGATAGAGTGCTTCCATGGCTCATATATGCGTGTTTTGTCCTTAGTGGAGAGAGGGATACACTTGATACCTTCTGAGATTGACAAGGGGGCATATATCAATTTTAAGTAGTCGACCAATTGCATTACCAATTTTTTCCAAAATTTATCCATCATAAAACTCGGTGGATAAGTGAGGAAGTCTAATCCAAACAGCTGATTTAGTGACATTCTCTTGAGTTGCAACAAAATTTGGTTTCCACTGAATGATGGAGAGAAAGTGCCCGAATATGAACCAAGAACCTTGTTGCATGGCTTTATCCATATTCTCTTTTCTTATGAACGTAATGATGTAGTAATCCATCCCTAGATCAATTAATTGGAAATCCTCCGTTGGTTTCCATAGTTCCTGAATTCTTTTCTTTAGGTAGTGATGTAGCATGCGTTTGACCATTAGTTTGATGATGATAGAGTGCTTCCATGGCTTATAACACATGATAGTTATTATTTTTAGTCATTTGACAATAATTTTTCGTTAGTATATACTTTTATGGTTAATCGAATTTAGTAATTAAAGATAAAAATTAATATGATACATAAATAATAATTATAATAACTACTTCAAATCCCAAAAAAATATAAGAATTTAATATTTCTTTACATATGAATATGGAAGAACATAGATTGACGCATTTCTCTAACACTTGATAAGAAAGTAAGCATACAACCTATTATTAATGGTTAATAAGTATGGAGCACTTTATATTTTATTAAATATTATATCCCCATAAGAGAATTCCAAATATTCCTAGGCATTTATTAAAACAAAATTCTATATAAAATTTTAGAAGTATATACAAAGTTATATATTTATATGTCAGTTTGATTCGAATTTTTTACTCAGTATCAAACCAAATCAAATTAAACTTAATTCGGATTTCGAATCAAAGATCTTTTGATTTGATGTGGTTTTTCGACTCCGTTTGTATTCCCCTACTTAAAAGTATTTGTGGGCCTCAGTGATGGGGCTGGTTCAGAGTTCAAAGGACCATTTTCTTTTTAATAACATGCCCCAAATGTAAATCCAAAATTCTATCAAAGGTGTATTGGTCACTCAATGCAACTTTTTAAACATTTCTTTAACTTTTGCCATTATTATCCCTGTGAATAGTTTGCTTGGTCGAACTTCAAAAATTAACTCATTTAAAAAGTATTTTTTAAAATACTTTTAATAAGTGGTTTGTATTTCGCTAACTAATTTGAAAAATACTTTTGAGCAGTAAGTTGTGTTTGACCAAGTTTTTAAAAAGTATTTTTCTTAAAAATGCTTCTGAAAAGAAGGTATTTTTCTGCCTCTCCAAAACTACTTCTGCTTCAACTCAAGCTTTGGAGAAGCTTGGCCAAATAGGATAGAAGTTACATAAGAAGTAAGGCTGGAATGGACCGGTTAGGACCGGACAAGCCCAGGACTGCAAGACCAAATGAGTAGTGGGCCTAAACAGTCCTAACTTTATAGAACCAGGACTGTGGCGAGGAGGGTTGGGTAGTGGCATCCCTTAGGCAACCCACGAGACCGGGACTGGTTAATACCAAGATCGATTGGGCAGTGGGCCGGTTCAAGTGGTCCTAAATGGGTCTAAATGGGCCAAACGGCAAATAATTTTTTTAAAAAATCTGGTCGTTATGGCATTTAACATATAGTTGTTATTCTGCCAAAATAGTTATTGGCTATTTATAAAATAGTCACTTAACTCTCCTAACTTTGTTTTAACCTCAAATATTTTATAATTATATTATTTTCCTATTTTCAAGTATAAATGTCCCCTCATTCTTTTATTTTCTCACAAAATCATCGATCTCTCTCAATCTCTCTCTAATTTTCTTTTATAATTCCTTACTTTATTGCTGGTGTTTGTGTAAAATTATGAAGTTGGTAAATTGAAGTATTCAATTCTTTAAGTCTTTAACGATAATTAATTTTTAACAAGTTGTTCGTCAATGCGGTAACCTCGTTCCAACTCTTAAGTTTTAATATTATTATTTTATTTGTATTATTTACTTTGTATAATTATAATTAAGATGGCCTATTGCTTAAAATTTTTTAGTAAAAATAAGGGAAACTTTAAGAGTGATGAATCTAGTGGCCAAGTTATTCCTCCTCCACTTCCCCCTACTCCTCGACCAAAATCTCAGACCATTCCTACACCTATTATTCTTGATAGCGATAATATTTTATTACAATTTACTGAGAGTCAACTTTTGCAAAATGTTGGAGCTAGTGAACAATTAAACCGTAAATATATGAATGTTCTTTATGGTTATCCAACTATTGATGAAAATGATGGTGAAAAAATAGATTTTGATAAAATACAACTGCATGGCGATACATCCACTAGTCATACTCCTGAAGTTAACCCAATTAATAAATATCCAAATAATTCCCCATTTGACCCTCACGTAACTATCCCTACTTTTTCTAGACAACCTTCTAAACAGAGCGAAATATCTTTTGTTTGACCTTCTTATTATTCAACTAAGAGAAAAAAATAAGACTAAGCGTAAAACCTGTGGCAATGAGTTAGCTTTTAAATATATTGGAGGTCGGGTGGGATGGAAAGTTTGTCTAGACATATATTGATACACCCTCAAGATAAAGCTAGATATTTTTGTATGCAAGATTTGGCCGAAGCGACAAGTGTACCTAGTCAGGTTGACCTTAGTATCGGGTAAAATCAATTTCCACCGGAATTAACACTATTATTGGTGATATTCTATATTATGATCCAAAAAAAAAGATCGGGAAGAATTGACAACAATAGTTACTGTTATGTTCTTACCCTATTGTTTTCCTTCTAACACTCACTTTATGCATTATATTAAAAAGGTTTTTAATCCTACTTATAAAGGATGGCCTCACATAACCGTAAAGAGCGACATTTATAAATACAAATATGTGTTGATACCTAATTTTTTCTTCGTATATTTTTAAATATGCATCAAAATGTTTAAAATATTGTACATGCATTTACAAACATGCACAAATTTTTAACAATTTTTCAAGGCCCTAAATCCATTTATTTCTACATTTTTGAACTACATAAATTTTCAAAATTATCCCTCATATTATTTTATGGTACTTTAATCATCTAAATTAATCATTTACGTTCATATGAGTGTTCAAATACTAAATCAGATTTCTTATCATTACATTCGCATTTTTAAGATTGTTTTTCGGTAAGTATGGCTTTTCATTAATCACCAATGAAGTAGCATTACAAAACCACAGTCGAGCTTCAACCCAGCTGACTGTCTGAGAACTAACATATAAACTATATCTACTATCCTAACTATCTAACACTACTATATTTGAAGGTGTTGTAATTGTTATCTAATTCGTGGGGTACCTCTAACATTACAATTGTACACTATGTCTCTTAGTAGGGCAGTGTTACATCGAAATATTTTGTTGAAGACTCTTGCATTCCTTTCCAGCCAGATAGCATATGCGAATTCAGCTGTAACCATTTTGAAAGTGCCAGCTCGACCTGTTCGACCTTTGGCTTTGCTAGTCAACCACTGCATTTTCTGGTTCCAATCAAAAATGGGTGGGTAGGTTTCCTGCAACCAGTACATTGTTCTTTCCCATAAGTCCACAGTGACAGGGCAGTTCCTTAACAAGTGATCTCTTTTTTCCGGATGGATTTGGCATAAGGTGCATTGTTGATCAATACTCATTCCCCAGCTGTGTAGTCTATCTTTTGTTGGGAGTCTATCCTCTAGGAATAGCCATAGGTTGATAATTGCTTTTGGCCTTGCTTGGTTCTGTATGATTAAATTATTCCATGGGACTCTCGGCACTTCTTGCATCTGTGACTGGTACAATTGTCTAGTCGAGCACTTCTGTTCCTTCCAATTCTGGATCCTTTGTAGAATATCTCTTGACTGGATGATCTTTCTCACCATCCAACTTGCTTGAGCAGGAATTGGAATGGATTCTATTGGTCTGTCTTTGATGTAATATTTAGTGATCCACCAAATCCATAGCTTGTCCTTTTTATGGGCTAGGTCCCAACAGGTCTTTGCAATGGCAGCTTTGTTCCAGAGCTTTAGGTTAGTTAGATTCATCCCTCCAACTAATTTTGGGGTACACATTTTGTCCCAAGAGATGTATGCTTTCTTAGTTACAGTGTTCATCCCCGACCAAATGAAACTCCTACAAATGCCTTCAATCATTTTGAGTACTTTCACACGCAATATAAACAGTTGTGCCCAGTAAGCTTGGACTATAAAGATGACAGATTGCACCAGTTGTATCCTCCCAGAGTAAGACAGTGTTCTGGAACTCCAGGATATGATCTTGGCAGTGATTCTTTCCAGTAACGGCTGCCATTGCAGCAGTGTGATTTTCTTGGTGGACAGTGTAACTCCCAAATACTTGAATCGCCATTGACCTTGTTCATAGCCCAGATGGTCAAGGATCTGTTGCTGTATAGGTAGTTGTACCCCTCCAAATAGACTGAGCTCTTGCTCAGATTGGCATGCAGTCCTGAAGCTGCAGAGAATTGTAATAAGCATTTGGATAGTGCCTTGACAGAGGTAAGGTCTCCATTGGCAAACAGTAGCAAATCATCAGCAAAGCACATATCTGTAATGGCCAGTTTTTTTCATCTGGGTGGAATTGGTATGCTGGATCATCTTTTAGTGAAGTACATGATCTGCTTAAATACTGCATGACCAAGGCAAATAGGAAGGGGGAGATGGGGTCCCCTTGTGCAGTCCCCTGGCAGCAGCAAAGAGCACAGTAGGCTCTCCATTAACTAGCACAGAGAAACTCACTGTTGAGATACATTCCATGATCCATTTGGTGAAGGTGCTAGGGAAGCCAATCTACTCCATAACCTGCTGTAGGAATACCCATTCAACTGAGTCATACGCTTTCTAGAGGTCTATTTTTTATCATGAATCTGGGGGATACATGCTGTCTAGTATAGCTTTTGACAAGCTCATGTGCTAGGATGATGTTGTACTGGATCTTTCTTCCTGGGTTGAATCCTGCCTGAGCTTCACTGATAATACTTGCCATCACCTTCTGCAGCTTATTAGCCAGTATTTTTGAGATGATTTTGAATACAACAGAACAGAAGGCAATAGGCCTATACTCTTTGACTGTAGATGGTTTTGACAGTTTAGGAATGAGGGTGATAGTTGCACAGTTTATTGGTTTGCACATCCTAGTTGAGGTGAAAAACTGCTTAATGGCAGTGGTGACTTTGTTACCAATGATGCCCCAACTCTTTTTGAAGAAGACAGCATTGTATCCATCAATCCACGGTGCTTTGTCATCTCCAATAGCCTTGAGACTCTCTGCTATTTCTTTATCAGTAACTGCAGCACATAGCTCTTGTCTCTGTTGTTGTGTCAGCTTTGGCCCATTCAACATATACATTTGGTTTATAGTAGGCAGATTAGTTATAGAAGTGCCCATCAGTGCCTTGTAGAATCCCATGATTTCCTCTTTGATATCTTCAGATGTAGTAAGTTTGATGCCCATTGCATTGGTAAGTTCAATAATCTGGTTGTGTTGGCTTCTTTCCTTCATTACTCCAGTGAAGTACTTAGTGTTGGAGTCCCCTAGTTGTATCCATTTTGCTCTATCCTTCTATTGCAGAACACTTTCTTAATAAGTGACCATTTTTTCAATTTTAGGACCAACTCCTTCTCCTTCTGTTGTAGGTCATCAGTGTATGCTTGGTGCATCTGGGCTTAGACTGTCTCCAGGTCCTGTTGACACTGTTGTATTCTCTGTGAAATTATCTTGAATTCTTTACTATTCAGGGCCTTCAAAGGGTTCTTCAATGCTTTGAGTTTATCCTATATTGCTCTCATTTTGTTTGCCTTTCCATCCTGCCACACTCTTGCTGTGAATCAACTGGCTTTCCTCCAGAACACTATTGACTGTAAAAACTTTTGGGTTCCATAGGATCCACACTCTACCCTTTTCACCAGAGACATAGTTTGTTAAGACACCCCAGCCTGGTGTTAGTAGATTAGCAATTCTACTAGCATGTATTTGTTTAACCTTAGTTTCTACTAATCCAACTAGGATAATGTTGTTTTTTCTTATATATTCCCTAACCTCTTTTTGCTTGTACCTTTTATTTACACCCCTAATATTCCACACTAACCACTTGATTGATAAGATGTTGATGTTGATCCCCCTACCTCCCCTGGTGGGTCATCTTTACTACCAGAAACTGCTGCAAATCTGTTACTCACAGTGATGGGGGACAGGGGTAGGAAATTGGTGATGTTGAGTGCTGGGCTCTGAGGTTGTTTCCCTTTGTCATTACCCTTATCAACCCTCTGGTTCTGGACTGTCCTGGCTTCATGAGGCGACCCATTAGATTCAGTATGCTGTGGTGAAGGCTGCTTCTGTACTGGCATAATAGGGCCCTTGGTTCTCCATTCCCGGACTGCCTTTGGCTTCCACACTTGTGTAGTCTGTTTTGGAATTTGCTTTTGCTACACTGCACAATTGCGTCCTATTGTTTGGCATTTCTCACAATAGGAAGGCTTCCACTCATACTCCACATCTTGAAGAAATTTCTTTCCATTTGGATCCATAACCCATATCTCTGTTGGTAGTTCTTTGGTGACAGTCACCTCAATGAGCATTCTGGCATAGGAGATCCGAGTCTGTTTTGTGGTACATTCATCTGCAAAAGTTGGCTTTCCTAATCCACTAGTAATTCTGCTAAGAGACCTCATCCCCGAGCAAGACATTGGTAATTTGGGAAACTTTACCCACAAGGGTATTTCTGTTGGGAACTCTTTTGAGAAATCAAAATCAGGTGTCCATTGTTTGACAATCATAGGCCTATTGGCTATTGAGTAAGGACCAGCACACAAAATCTCTTTGGCATCAGCCAAAGCCTTGAATTTCACAATGTAGTACCCATCATCATGATAGAACAAATCTGGTTCGGATACATGGGACCAATGGTGACTGATGAATCTCCTCATTGCGTAGAAGCCAGGGCCGTCGCCTAGGATGTATACCACTAAGGCACACTTCCATTTGGCTTCCTCCTCCTCCACTAAGCTTTTTCCAGTTGTACCATGGGCTTTCCATCGACTATCATTGGGGGTATGTAATCAAGAGCCATACCATGAGTTGCAAAGCGATTCTTCTGAAATAGTGTTGACCAGCTCTTCTTAGGTTCCTCTACTGTGATTTTGGTAGTCCCTGGTTGTTCCTCTGGTGGCATTGTGGGTTGCATGGTTGTCTCTGTGACAGGAGCTGCTTCCACTGTTCTCGGAATGGTTGAAATCCCTTCGACCTCTAGTGTCTTTGGTGTTTCTATAGTCGTTTCTACTCGAGCATCTGGTTGTTCTATCGCTGTCTCAGAACCTTGCTCCACAACTTCCATGGTGCCTAGGGTTTGCGCAGGGGGTAAGTTCTGCACCTCATTCGCACTGTTCTTCTCCATAATCAATAGATTCAGCTTGTCAAAAGAATCAATTGGAATTTTTTCGTGGACCTCCCCTTCCTCGTACGCCCGTCTTTCGCCATTACCACAAGCCCGGCGTACGTTATGCTAACGTGCGCCGAGAGGTTGAGAGAGACGCCTTCAGGATACAATTTCTACATATTTTTTTCATTTTTAAGATTATAATTGCATATCTTGCAAAAATAGCCCCTCAATATGCATTACTACATTATCCATAGAGAAAATAATTTTTATATGTTTAAAATATTGAATAGTTATTTTAAATCACCTTCATGCTTGAAAATTATTTTTTATCATTTAGTTAGCTATTTTTAAATTACAATGGTTAGTAAAATGGGCATTTAACAAATAGCCCTAATTTACACCCAAATTCGGACCTCCTCATCCCCCCCACCCAACAAATAGCCCTAATTTAAGACTATAATTGTATATCTTGCAAAATAGCCCCTACATATGCACAACTACATTATCTAAACAGAAAATAATTTTATATTTTGAAAATATTGAATAGTTAATTTAAATCGTTTTTATGCTTGAAAATTATTTTTTTATCATTTAATTAGCTAGTTTTAAAATGATTTTATTGGTACAATGGGTATTTAACAAATAGCCGTAATTTATACCCAAAATCGGGCCCTCTATTTAATTTAATTAACCCAAGGCCAATTAAAAACAACCCCAACCCAATTAAATCTAACCCGCTCCAGAGATCTACGACCCTCATTCTTTCATACCTTTTTCAACCTAAATGACCCTAACACTACTCATTTTGTTACACTCTGCCGCCTTTGACTCCCTCATCTCTTCAATTCTATCTTAACTCACCCTAACCCTAATCACCTTCACTGGTAGGAAACTCACGGAAATGGAGTTTCTGTATGTTCTCTGTCTCTTACCGACCTTCTACCCCCTGGTTATTGATTGCATGGGTACTTAGAAGAATCTAAGGGATATTCAACATGATTCATTGTCTGAAATTCGTTTACAAGCCTGTATAGGGCCATTCTCGTTTGTGAGTGTTGATCCCCTCCTATTTTTAGTTTGAATCTTTGGTTTCTGACCGAGTTTTCTTCATCTCTACTATTTTTGAAAACCCTAGTTCCAGGACCACTGGATCTGTTCAGACCACCGTAGATCTGAAGTGTTCTAAGTTCTATTTGGTACTTGTTTTCTCAAAAATCTTTTGTTTTGATAATGTTATTTCGATTTTGTTATTTTCTAAAATTTAGGGTTCGTCCCGGGTTTTCTTCAAAAACAATTTTTACTTTCAAGTATTTGAACAAATGGTTTCTTTACATGTTTGCCTAATTTTCGTGTGTATGCTTAAACCCTAGGTGTTCCTGTTTATGACACTGATTTCTTCATTTTTTTGCCGTTATTGTGTTTATTCTATGAACCAATCGTATTGACTGATTCTAGTTTTAGTTTTGAAATTTTTTTCTGTTAAAACCAGTTTTCTTCAAACACACGCAAAAAGTTTTCTCTCATCTCTCTCTCTCTCTCTCTCTCTCTCCTACTTGTGTTAATTGCTTGTCTAGCCGGCTGAAATCCGAGGCTAGGCTATTAAATCCTGCCTATTTTAGCTTCTGTTTCTGCTTCCTTAACTAGTATACTCCCACTATCCATTCAATTAAACCTTTATGTTTTTCTTACAATCAGTATGGCTTTCTCCAGAATCCGTATGTTTTCCTTATTCAGCATGTCTATTGCTATTTAATTCAACTATTTGCCTTGTTATCAGCATGTCTACTTATCTCATTGGATCCTATGATTCATGATTATTGTTCCCAATCAGCATGTTCACTAGACTCTATGTTTAATGCTATTCAATTTGACTTTTGTGCCTCCTTATAATCAACATGTTTTTATTTAGCGTAAGCAAACCTATGTGTTTACTACAATAAGCATGTATACTTCTTTTTAATCTATGTGTTTACTGCAATAGCATGTCTACTTTTGTTTGATTGAACCTATGTGTATCCTGTTTACCCTTGTGCTTCTGCTCTCAACAAGTTTGCATACTTGTTTCTATATAAACTATGTTTGTTTACCTCTCCACAAACATGTTCTTTCTACCTTATGTTCACCTCTCATATGCTTCTGACCAACATTGCTCCTAAGCCCTGTTGTCCCTCTGTATGTGATTGTATGCTCACCTAGTGACAGTTGGTAAACCAAGTTGAAACCCTAAGTGATCCTATTCCCTGTATATTGTTTGATTTTGCTGGATTTTTGTTTGAGTCACTAAAATTGAGTGACCCTATTTGTGCTTTACTTCCTGAGAATCCAAAACTATTTTTCTTAAAGACTATTTTCTTCTGTTTTCAACCCATTTACTAGAACCCTTAGGGTCTTGCCCCTCTAGTGTGAGCATTGCCTAGGAGCCCATGAGAGTCCTCTGAACTTTGACACACTGGGGCTGGCTTTCCAAACTTGGTGACAAAGGGTTGCTTTGAAATTTTTCTGGTGTGAGCATTGGCCCGAGGTCCTTGAGGCCCTTTGAGAACTTTGACACACCAGGATACTATTGGGTGCACTATGAGGTTATGGCATTTTTGGACTGGTTGAAGTCATGGTCTGCTAGGTTTATCCTTTGGGCCTATATTCAAGCTCCCTATAGTATAGTTTTTTCCGTCTATAATTCATATGGCCTATAATAATAATTCTTGTAAACAGATATTGGGAAAAATAGTAAAATGGAGGGATTCTTATATATTTCTTTTGGGGAAACAGGGTTTATTATGACTATTTGATTGCATTAGAGTTCATGTTCTTATGATTATTTACTTGCATTAGACACCATGCCTATAGATTATCGCAATGTTTGTTCATTTAGATGTCATGCCTATAGGGTTTAAAAATCAATCCGGCATTTTGAGATACCATATCTGCAAGTTTGTTGTGATACCATGTCTATAAATCAGTTTTGCATTCTAGATACCATGCTTATAGGGTTTAAAAATCAATCTTCCATTTTAGACACCATGTCTGTAAGTTTAAAATCAGTCTTTACATGTGTACAAAGTTTAAATCAGTTTTCTACACGTCAATAAGGTGTTTAAACTAATTACTACATTTGGATGTTATGCCTATAAGATTTTAAATCCAATTTCTGCATTTAGCTACTAGTGTCTACAAGCCTAAATCAGTCATTACACCTAGATTGCATGATTATAGGATCCAAACTGCCTGCATAAATTTATTTACTGGTTTACGACATTCCTGATTAATGACTAGATACCATGTTTATAGGACATCACTATCCTAGGCAATCCTATAGGGCGACTAAAATCCTGCAAACTGTAAAATTATGCTTTTGTTATTTGTGAATTGTCCAGATTCAGCAAGTCTTAAAATCAGTAGGTAGACTGACTAGGTCTTTATCGCCTCGCTTTAACACAATGCTGTATATTCTGCTTGTCATGCTCACTTGGATATCCCTCTTTAAGGATCCTTTGAGATGTCTGATATCATATTGTTTGAGACGTGCTATTATCTTCTTATATAATGAGGTAAAAGTGAGCCTTTTATTGCCTTTATGTGAATGTCCTATTTGTTCTTGCTTGTCACCTAGAATTTTCTCCTTTAAGTACCTTAAAAAAGTCTTGAACTACCTAAACTAAAGGTCTTAAACACCTCAAGGTCCATAAGGAAGGGACGGGTAATGCATGCGTAGAGTTCCTTTAATTAAAATCGCTTATATAACTACTAAGGGGAGGGTAATTGGGTAGTAAAAGGATATGATAACATGTGCGCTAATGCCATGTGTAACCCCGCTAGTTGATGAAGGTTTACCAGGTATTGTACAGATGTGATCCTGTAGTATAAAAAACCTAGGACCCCTTTTACCCCTTATTTTAAATGTAATACCAATTTTTCTAATTTTCTTTATCTCTTTATAAGACTAATTCACATAATTTGAGTTCGGCCGGGACCCACCATTATGGACCACGATGGATGCCTAACACTTTCCCCTCGAGGTTATTTTGAGCCTTTATCCAATCTCTGGTAACACATACTAGTTTTCTGAGTTACTTGCTTTAGGTGCCCTAACGCACCTTAAATCCGTTAGGTAGCGACTCTGCATATTCCATGCCCAATTCTTATAAGGAAATGAGTTATTCCCAATGAATGTCGATAGTCGTACTCTGCGATAAAAAAGGGCGCGCGACAACATGGCGATTATATTGGAACATTTCAGGCTATTACCATAACGAACTTGTTTTTGTGAATTAGTCTTAAGCATGCTTTATTATGTTAATACATGTGGACCATTTCCCTTTCCCCTTTATTTGGATTTAATTTCTTATTTCTCAATCATTTATGATTTCCTTTATTTTCTGAAACTGACTTGTTCCATTATTTTTCTTTTGTAAATGTCTTTCAATTATTTAAATATCGTATTTTTCATTTTACACGTACAGATACTTGACAGCATGATTTTTATTGTTTCATAAATCATGCTCACATCATATTCGACTCGTGCATAATCAATCATATAAAAATGCTTGATGAGTGTTTGTGCTCTTTCGATATATCACCCTTTAAATTTGGAAATGCAAATTTGCGGTAAAACTTGTCAATCAGTGGTGAAGTCGATGGTTCCGTGCCTTTCCCCCTCAAGTGTTCCGCTTGAGGGTCCTAGTCTAATCCTCTATAGCAACCTTACTCTGATTAATTTTGCATGCATCATGGTCAAACCTAGCCGGGTTAATATGTTGTCCATATAATAACCCTTTAGGACAAGCATTGCCCAAAAGTCCATTAGGTTTTCCATAATCCTAATGAATTCAATCACAATTTTGTGCATTAATTTGGAGAAATAAGTTCCAATGTGCTAATCATTGTCGTATAAGTAGACGAACATGGAGGGGAAAATAGCCTGACTACATTTCTTTTACAGCAAAAGAGGCACGAAGTTCCTAGGTTTGGCCTGGTCAGTAGCATATTCACTTTTGCTAGATTAGTGAAAGGATCTTCCTTCAAGTGACCACAATCATGTCCAAAGGGTCTTAGGAAATTTGCCTTCTTTACTGTACCTTCAGCCAAACAAAATGTTCATCGAAGCGCCACCATGTTTTGGGACAAAAAAGGGTTGTGTTCCGCTTTGGTAACATAGAAATGACCCCTCTCTTAGACGAAATAGGGGGATTCGTTAGGTTGCCTTCGGATAGCCTTGGTCTATTGGTACCTGAAAATCGCACCACTAGGAAATTCTTAAGATAATGGGGTTAAAAAGGAATTATTACTTGGTGTGCTTGAAAAACTCTTACATCCTTTTTGACTTCCTCTATGAATGATATGATCATAACAACTCTTACCATATTTTTGATGATGAATTCTCTATCATCTCCTTGGGTTGGATTCACCGTAGGGTCTTTATGTTCGTTGTGTATTTCTTTGGCATGCTAGTGTTCCCGATCCAAAGGGACAAAATTCATGCTAGGCTGGCCATGGTGGCCAAAACTTTAATGGACGCGATCGAGGGGAAGACATATACCATTGTCCTATGATCATTGCAGATATGTACCGGTCCTTGGAAAGCTATCAGAAAGGGCTTAGATACTTCTAAGGTTGCAATTTTCTACAAAACGTTTGGTTGCTAGAACATCTCCAAAGTGTCAATACTGTCAGGAATTTCCACGAAGGGCGTGGAATGATAGCCTTCCATCATCCCAAGAGAATGACCTATATCCTAGACATGTTTTCTCTACCTAAGGATGGTGTAGGATAGATGCAACTTTTCAACAATTTAACTGAGAACCAAGTTCAATGGATGTTCGATTGGTTACCTACTTACGAGTTCATCATCAGATCCAGGGATGTTTCCCACTTGGTATAGATTGGGTTAAGGGGCATATACCCTTATGCTCTCCTCAGGGTTATGAGACAGGAAGGTAGAAGGCATGTCATACTACGATTCGCTAAGATGCGTCACTTCATAGCCGATTTTTAGGGCGATATCGTCCAATATAAAGATGAAGCACAAAACATGTGGCACTTGTAGATTATCGTGGAAAAGAACACCATCGAGCCGAATCGATATCATGCAGGTCATACATACTTTTATCCCTCATTGTTGGACGATAATGTAGCAGGAATATTTGAGCCAAGGGTTGGTCTAAGAAACAAGGTCATAGACAAAGTTGCCGAAGCACAAGTGAAATATAACTAATTATGCAATAGAATTCGTAAGCCTGAAGCGAAGCATATGGAGCAACATAAGGCCGACATGAAAATGATCAATGAGTGGAAAGAGGGAGTTGCTAAATCCGGCAGAAGGCTAGAATATTTAGAGTATAGTCTGATGGAATTGGAAGGAAAAATGAGAAAGAGAGTCACCGATTACCAGAACACTGAGGGAAACGAAGGAGGACATTTGGCAAGGGCATTCTTACTGCTGAACCTGTGCGAACTGGGAGAACTTATCGACAAAAGCACCCAATCTAGAAAGGGTCCTTCTAGGACCAAGTAAATTAGGTTTACTTGCTTTTCAAATGTAACAAGGCCAAGTTTCACTAGTTATATTATCTTATTTTGTGTAATTTTGGGTCGTCTATTTATACATTAATGAAATGAGGCAATTATTGGCACTAAATTTCTCCAAATCTACTTGTCGCTCGGACTACCTCGGGCACAATGAGGCTCCAAAATTAGGACACAAATTTGCATTCCCGCAATATGTACTTAAATACCGCAAATATTTCAGAATCCTTACTGACTTTTTATCTTTTATTTCTATTTATTCTTTATTATTCCCATCACCTAAGGTTGGTTTGCACATACTGGCATCATCAGCATATCATACTAGATCTAGAGGCCCACCACCTTCTCCTTCTCCAAGTAATACGAGAATCAAAGGGAAAGCTAAGATGGATGACTCAAGTGGTATTCGAAAGAAAAATGCAGAGAATGTGGAAACTTCTGACGGTCGGAGTACGACGGCACCAAATGACTTGGTTTTGCAGTTGGAACAAAAGATATTGTAGTTACGGGGAGAACTTAGCAGGTATGCAACTTAAAAAACCTATCCCTCACCCTAAACGTCCCCGACCTCAACCAACAAAATATCAAAAACCCAGCACCGCCTAAAGTACGGAAAACCAACATCCACAAAATCATCTCCTACCCCATCAATATGCAACTCCACCTCAAAATCCCAATCCTTTGCCAACACCAACTCCACCATAACATTATCATCCACCAATTTAGTATTCACAAGCAATAACCTATCACACTCCTCAGAACACACTACAACCCACTTCCGATATTCAAAACTTAACCAACAACCGCCACTACACCCAAGTCCCCGACACATACCAAAATAACCCAATATATGTGGAAACCGGTACCTCACTTTACTCAAAAAAATTCCTATTCACCAGAATACGCTGATAAGGACCTTCTCATTAAGAACATGGCCGAGGAACTCAAGAAATTGACAAGTTGAGTTCAGAGTGTCGATGGAGGCAAAGGGGTAGAAGGTTAGAATTATGAGGATCTGTGCATACAATCGGACGTGGAACTGCCGGAAGGTTACAAACCTCCCAAGTTCAAAATGTTTGATGGAACTGCTAATCCCAAGGTTCATTTGAGAACTTACTGTGACAAGCTCGTGGGGGTCGGAGAAGATGAAAGTATCCGGATGAAGATCTTCATGATAAGTCTTACTAGAGAAGCCCTATCCCGGTACATAAGCCAGGACCATAAGAAGTGGGCCAATTGGTTGAGCATGGCATCAGAATTAATGGACCGGTTCAGGTTCAATACGGAGAATGCACTGGATATCTTTTACATCAAGAATTTAAAGAACAAGCCAACTGAGACATTCTGCGAGTATGCTACTGGGTGGAGGTTAGAAGCTGCCAAGGTAAAACTAGCACTAGAAGAAGAACAAATAAACAAGTTCTTTGTTAGGGCTCAAGACCCATAGTATTATGAAAAGCTAATGGTCATTGAGAATCACAAGTTCTCTGATATCATCAAACTCAGAGAAAGAATTATGGAAGGAATCAAGAGTAGGATGATGACAAACTTTGAGGCACTACATTCCATGAACAAAGCATTACAATCAGGTGGCATATGAAAGAAAAGAGAAGTCAGGGCAGTAATGCTGGTTCAAGGTCCAAAATCTCCGCTCACATACCAAACACCTCTACCCACATACCAAACACCTCCACCCACATACAAAATACCTCCACCCACATACCAACCCCCATCTCCCACATATTCTCAACCTTCCACCGCCTATCATACTTATAACATGTAGCCAACCTACTATCATTAACCTCTAACTCATCAAAATTCACAGAAACCCCGACTAACTTTGACCGCAAACCATCCAGATAATGCATCGCTATTTCTGAACCTATCGACTAGTTGTACAAAAGGTTGAAGGTTGTTGGTTATGTCACTCATATTTTTGTTGTGATAGTGGAGAATTCATATCAATGGATTAACCCAAACAAGACATGTGCATATCATTCCAGTATGAAGGGGCACACTATTGACAAGTGTCGAACATTAAAAGATAAGATCCAGACATTGATAAATAGCAAGATCATATGGGCAAAATACGCTACACCGAATGTCTACAACAACCCTCTCCTAGATCCTAGGGGTCATAGGGTACATGTGATAGAGACAAATGAAGAATAGGATCCTGAGGGGTCAATCGAGGTATTTAGAAAGGCGATGACTTTAAACCTGCAGTCACTCACCCCTATTGTGGTACAAATGTAATAGTCAGTTGAGGTTGGGTAACCGTATAGATTCCATTTGAGGTAGAGGTAGCTCCGCCTACAACCACACCTGATCCATTTGAGGTAGAAGTGGCCACACCTTTCACAGTGACAGTTTCAACCACACCTCTTTTCAATTCCAAAGCCATACCTTGGGTTACAATGCCAAAGCTAGGCGAAAGGGAAAAGCAAATATGGAAGAATCTGATGCTGCACAAGGAATGACCAGAACAGGAAGGATCTATACACATGAACACTTGGGAAGAACAAGCAAGGAGGCTGCCACTAGGCAATCTGTCATTGAAATCAGACCGGATGATCTTTAGAGGAAAGTACTGGTGAGGGACAACTCCGTTGTCGATCATTTGAACAAAACCCCTGCTCAAATATCCATCTTATCACTATTGCGAAATTCAGAGACGCCAAAGAATGCTCTAATGAAGGTGTGTGAAGCTTGTGTGCCTAACAATATCACATGAGGGGAAATGGCCAACATGGTAGGGAAAGTGCTGGAAAGTCATATGATTACCTTCCACAAGGATGAACTACCACTCGAAGGTTTAAGTCACAACTGGGCATTGCACATCATTGTGCAGTCTGAAGATAAATTCATTGACAGGGTCCTGATAGATAGAGGTTCAAGCCTCAACATTTGTCCGTTGACTACTCTAAAAAGGTTGGGCAAAGGTTTCCATGTGATACGTGTAGGAAGTATGAACGTGAAAGCCTTCGATGGGTCTCAAAAGGCCACGATTGGGGAGATTCACCTTTTCCTGCAAATAGTGCCAACTTGGTTCGATGTCTAATTCCAAGTGCCTGATATATCAGCTATATACAGTCTTCTGTTGGGTCGACCTTGGATACATGATGTCGGGGGCACACTATAACAGGCCATGAAGTTTGAATGGAACCATCAGGAGGTGATCATTCACGGAGATGGAAGTAATCATATTTACACCAGTCAAACCATCCTAGTTATCGATAACAGAAGAAGGCTAGGAGGGAAAACTTATCACCTCATCGAACATGTCAATGCAATTGAGAATGACAAATGGTGGAGTAATAAAATAGAAATTATACTGGCATGACATGGGTATGAACCCGCAAAAGGGCTTGGGAAGAATCTGTAGGGGATTACTAACCAATACAGCGGAAACGTCATAGTACAACCTTCGAACTTGGATACCAATATACATGGCAAGAGTATGATTATTGGTCGCCTCCATAGCATGGTCCTTATTACCCTCTCGAGCAACCAGTGCCATATCTGGCTTAGAGTTTTCCCTAGGCTTATAGAATATGGGGAACTGCAGAAAAGAAGCTTTAGCTAGGCTAAGGAATTTGTTCCTAAAGGACGAGGATATGGATTGTAGTGCGATAATTGAGGAGGATGAGGAAGAATGCCTCACCATTCAGACTGTAAAGAAAGGAGTCGTTCTCGGGATTTGGATTGCCAGACCGTCCTGGTCCTGCCGAGTCCCTGGGTAGCTTGGAATTTAGCCTAATTTATTTCTATAGCCATGATAGGCATTTAAGTTGTTTTCAGTAAATTTGTTTTAAAGACGCATTTTGTTTCAAAATAATTGCTCGATTCATCGAGCCGCACTTGTTTTGGATATTTTCAAAATTTAATCAAGTCATGCATTTTACATTCATTATTATATTTCACATTTTCATTTCTACAGCGTTATTATTACTTTACCTAATGAATCGGTGACTCTGATATGTAATGAGACAATGCAACATAAGAATAGTTTCTCGGAAGAAGAAGATAAAATACCTGAGGAAATTGGCATAGAGGTTGAGGACTTTGAGAATAAACCTAAGTCCAACCTTGGACGAAACCGAAGCAGTAAACTTAGGAGACGTCGAAACTGTTAGGGATACTCATATAAGCATTCACTTATCACCGACAGAGAAGGAGGAGTACATTCATTTCTTGAAGTAATGAAAGGATATCTTTGCATGGTCATATGATAGCATGACAAGTCTAAGCACATCTATAGTGGATAAAAGTTGCCTACCAATCCAATGTGTCCGCCAGTAAAGCAGAATCTCAGAAAGTTCAAACCAGAAACGATCCTAAAAATCAAGAAGAAAGTCACTAGCAGATCAAAGCCAAAGTCCTCAGGTTAGTTGAGTACCCAACCTTGATAGCCAACACTGTGCCAGTTCCGAAGAAGGATGGGAAAGTTAAAGTATGTGTTGACTAACTAGACTTAAATAGAGAAAGTCCCAAGGATGACTTTCCACTGCCAAATATACACATCCTGATCGACAATTGCATCAAGAATGAACTTCAATCCTTTGTAGATTTCTTCAAAGGTTATCATCAGATCTGGATGGATGGAAAGACGAAGAGAAAACAGCTTTCAACACACCGTGGGTGGTATACTACTATAAGATGATGCCATTTTGTCTAACAACGCTGGGTCTACTTATATGAGAGCCATTACAACCATCTTCCATGATATGATACTCAAAGAAATAGAGGTGTATTTTACGGCGTCATTATCAAATCCAAGAAAGCCACAAATCACATAACAGACTTGAGAAGGTTCTTTTCCAGATTAAGAGGGTACAATCTGAAACTAAACCCCACAAAATGTGCATTCGAGGTTCCCGCAGGAAAGCTATTGGGATTCATTGTCAACCACTGAGGGATCAGGTTGGACCCGTCCAAAATTAAGGCTATGTAGACATGTGATTTTCGACCCTCCCCAAGATTCTACATATTTTAGCATTTAAATATTTACTTTAGGCCTAATGTCGCTATTTCAATTAGTTTTGACATTTTAATTTATTTTGCCCCAAAAAAAAATTACAAAATTATTTTTTTATTTGGCTAATTGATATAAAATAGTTTCACTTTTATTTTTTAATTTTTAATTTTTCTTTAATTAATTAGGAATGATTTCATAATTTGTAGTTATTATTTTAGGAAGTAATATTTTTAGTTTAGTAGAGTTAAAAGGCCATTTTGTTAAAGGTAAATTTGGCCAAAATTTGGCCCAATTCAAATTTAGCCCATAATTCCTAAGCTCATACTCCCCTAACCTAAAAATAACCCTAAAACCCTAGATAGAGATGAGATTATTTTAACAAAGGAGGACCCTCCATCACCTTCTTCTTCTTCAGACAGAAGAGACAGCGATTAGCAGCCATCTTCAACCCCATAAATCCCAAGCTCCATGAACGACCAAAAAAAACCTAGGCTATCTTCTTCTTCATTGAACCCACAACCTAAGAAGACCCTGTCTTCTTCTCCTCCATCAAAAAACCAGTTACAAATCTTACTCCCTGGCTTGAGCTTCAGTTAGCAACCATCCCCACCCATAACCCAGTAACCTAACGCCACACTCCTTTGCTGGAGAAGCAGGCATCAGCGGAACACCCCTCCTCTTCAAGCGAACTAGTGGCTATAGCTATATTCTTCCGGTGGAATTCTTTACATCACTACTGTCATTGGACTTATTTTGCTCAGTTTTCATTTGCTTTGGGATACGTCTACGGAGGCCTTTATTATGCGTATGTTGCGGTCAACGAATCGTGATCTCTATGTTCGTGCATTTTCAAACTGGATTTATTCCATGTTTTCTGGATTTATTAAAGCTGGGAGAACACATAAATGCCTTTTCCTTAGAATGCTTAATCTTTGGCTTCAATTCTATGGTGAATTTTGATTAATATGTGGGTTTGAATCTGTGCTTGGTTAAGTTTTGGGGGACAATTCGAGATTCTATTCATTTTTAGTTTTTTGGTGTTAATTCAAGTTTCGTCCGTGGTTCGTTACATTTTTGAGTTCAAAACAGTGAAACATTCAATTTTCCGACTATATTGAGGTCCAATTCCTTCATCCTTTATTCGTTTTAATCAAGTTTAATGTTAATTGTTTGCTTTGTGATATGATTTCGTTGTTTGTGTAATTGTTCTTCATATTTTTGAATTTGCTCGCTTAGTCATATGCTTGTGTTTACTCGAATTGGTTATAGTTGAACATGATTTCATCATAGTATAGAAATTGGGTTGCTGGGTAAGAATTAAAAGTTTAGGTTTAAGATAATAATGTTGTTCTTTTATTCCTATTTTATTTACTTTTCAAGTAGGAGCATGCATAGGCCGTCATCACATGGGTAGTCAAACTTTTCAGCGCGATTAATAATGAATCATCGTGACTATGGGTACTATTCCCGTGACATAGTTACAATATGTAGTTCCCAAATTCAAGTGCAAATTTCATGTGACTCGCCCACAACTTCGAACAATAATAAAATAAGCATGTTGTAGATCGTGGGTACGGATCTAGTGACACAATTCGCAATATGTACCAAACAAATAGGTATACAACAATCATAACTTGTTCAAAAATAGTTCCATAAATAATTAAAAGTAGTCAAAGGTTAATAATGTACAATAGGTATAAAATATGAAATCAATAAGATAATTAGGGCAATAATAATAGATGAGCAACCTTTCTAATACCACGAAAACCTAAAATGGCTAACACCTTCTTCTGGGTTAACAAAATTCCTTACTCGGATTTCTTTGTTTTACGGATAAATAAGAGCCAACTTCCTTGATTCGGGATTTTAAACTGGCAACTTAGGACACCATAAATTATCCCAAGTGGTGACTCTTAATAAACATAAATAATCCTATTTCAGTTATTGTCACTTTGATTGAAAAAACTCCTCTATGCCCTCTTCCGGGTAGTGTGAGCATATAATTTTTACCCGGTTGAAACAAGCTCCTACAGGACACTTAAAGTTTAGGATTTTCTTTAAAGTGGTAGAATTTTAATTTTTTAGGATTTAATTGCATGCGCATGTTCATTACTGCGTGTTTTAAGATTGATTAGGATTTAATAAATTTGTTTGCAAATTAAAGTACAAATATATATATATATATATATATATATATATATATATATATATATATATATATATATATATATATATATATATATATATATATATATATATATATATATATATATATATATATATATATATATATATATATATATATATATATATATATATATATATATCTCTATATAGATGTATTTCCTGCATTTGGAAATTATTTTTGCTTAATTTTGACTTGGTTTAGTTTTATTTGTGATTTATGGTTTTTAAATAAAGTTAGTAATTAATTTAAATTAAAAGAAAAATAGAAAAAATATATGTATGTATACACATATACAGCCACTCAAACTGGCCACAATTGGGCCAGACCTGAGTGGCCCAACATGCTTCGCCCTTTCAAACAACACTACCCAGCCCAAATAACCAACCCAGATCCAGTACACACAGCACTAAACCAAACGACACCATTTGGGGACCAGGTCATCACAGCCGTTAATCTCACCTCAATCCAACGGCCATGGAACTTCCCCCATTTTTGAATACATATGTCCAAAGGTCTCTAATAAAATCAGAGACCAAACCCTCCCCTTCCTCGTGCCGACTTCTCCGACCTAACAACACCCATTGACCACCCCATGACCACCCCTTGACCACCGGCCTACCACCCTAATGCCGCCGCTGGAAATTGCCTCACGGCGATGGGCGGCAACCAAACCTCCCCAGATTTACACCACTCAACCGTCACGACCTCCCGTAGCCCGTCCTGTGGTCAATTCTCGTCGAACAAGTCCCGTTAGTCTCAAATCTTCAAAACAGGGTCGTCGGAAAGAACCGTCTCCGCGACCTTGTTCCAAACCCTTCCACCTTTACACCATAAAACCACTAGGATACCCCATTCCCCGTCCTGCATCTCACTCCCTTCGAATCCTCTCCATCATCTCAAATATTCTCAGAAAGGTCGTCGGAAACGCTATCTCCGGCGACCCTATTCCAAAGCCCTCCAAACATACACCCCTAAGGCACCTCAATCTCCTCATTCCAACCGTGTAGGTCACCTCTCACGAATCTGCCTGGGACCCTTCGAATATCAATTCAAAGCCTAACCCTAAATCTCAAAACCCGCCGGAAATTGCTCAAACTCTTCCTAGGCAGACCCTGGTCCTTCCTATCCTAAACCATACTACCCATGACTCCCAAAAATCCTCAACCACTGAATAAATCCCAATCTGAGACCACACTGAGGTCTTAGAACTATGAAAGCCGCACCTGAACTCTTAAAATTGGTTGTACACTGTCCTAAGTGGTTTGAAACCCCTGTGGAAGGGGTCAAGAGCTGTTGAAAGGGTCTGAACTGGGCATGCATAAAGAAGCTAAGTAATTCTTCTCTTTTGTATATTTTCTTGATTATTTGGTTTCTTCTGTATGTGTTTACCAAAGTAGTCTATCTTCTTCTATTTAGCTCTTAGATTGACCAACTTCTTTAAATAATTTCTTGTTTGTCCATAGTCTCGCATGAAGTAGGTTTAAATGGTCATGTGTTGTTGTTTGTCAATATTCTGAAATCCTTTCATCTCCTGAGTAGAGTGATATCTTGCTAGCATTAGTCTCTTGACTCTGGAAAAACTAGTCTAGTTTGTTCTTCAGTAATGTGATTTTTAGGGCTTAATTGACATCCATCTTCTGATTCTCCATTTACTTTATTCTATGACTTCTAGTCCCCCTAAGTATTTGATTACCATAATGATTTTGATTTTTCAGTATCGATATTGGTTTAAGATGATTTGGAGGTTGGGACCCTTAATTATTCAGTGGTAGCCTTTACTTGCTTCCTAAGTTGATTCCTGAACTAAATACTCACCCCTTGTTTTTATTGAGCCATTTTTGAAAAATAAGTGTTGATAAATTTATTCATTCTTCTAGTCCTTTGTTTTGATCGTCCTGTATAATTTTTGGATGTGAAATTCTATATTAAGGCATTTGTGTTGAACCTTGTTAATTTTGGCTGATTCTGAATTTTCATGAGCCTGCTAGTCTAAGATTAAAAGGTGAACCAAGTTTGATTGACCATAGTCAATTTTAACTAAATTAGGGTCATGGAACTGACTAAGGTCAAAACTTCAGAGGGGGTAATTTAGGAAAGGAAGTAGGGGTATAATGGGTACTTAAACATTGAAAATCTGATAGTAATCCCTTAGAACCTTCTAGCAAGGGACTAAAATGAAATTCTTGCCTCAAATTCAAGAGATAAAAATACATCTTAGCTTTCCTTATATCTGCGGACAACTATAGTGTTGTTTGGATCATTTTTGAGATTGATTTCCCTCAAAAAACTCTGCTGAAAATCCTGGGTGTGCTGGTTCAGTGGTTGTTTCTTTGCTTTTGCTTGTTTTCCCTTACTCATAGGCTCCTTTTCCTTGTCAAATTATAGGTACCTCTCAATGTAATGTATCCTCCAAGTGTGAAGATCCACGTTGTCTATTCTATATTTGAATCCCCACCCTGTTTCCTCGTCTCTAGCGAAGCATATGTAAGGGATAGGATAGCTATCATGTTATGTTCAGTTGTTTAGACTTGTTTATTTGTGTAATAACTGGACATTTGGGACTACTTCAATATGTTATAACTGGACATTTGACTGAGTTTTCTCTTTTATACGTATAATTGGTAGTAAGTTTTAATTATTAGTCTGGCTGGTTCAAGTGTTGTTCCTTTTGCACTTAGAGCTACCAGATTTAAGAAATATTAGTTGTGATAATCATGTAAAGGTCAAATGTTATGTAATACCTCGGTTCATTAAAATCTCATAATGTTTAGTAATAATTTGTTTTCAGATTTTGTCCCATGTAGTGTAACCTAAATCACACTTGAATTCTAAAATTGGATTCAGATACTCCGATTGATGAGTATGTGAATCATTTAATTCGAACCTAATACTAAAAATGTATATGAAAATGATCGTTATTATTCTTTTGTGAATGTATAGATATTCAATTTTTGTATATGATTTCACACCGAAGAATTGTTCGAAATGGACTCTTTTGTCAAAGTCATAACTGGGCCCAAATGAGAGTTCCGGTACGCATCAGGGGTATTGTAACCCTATATGTTTTCTGGGATGAATGATTAAAAGCCCAGGCCAGTTGCAATAACTACCAGTCGCAGCTTAGGCAATATGTGCTCCTGGGATGGCCCAAATCTGAATCAGTATGTGCAGTTAGACATGAATGAGGCTAAGATGCATATAATGTTTTTTCCAAAATACATAGTCTGTACACAAAAATATTAGGGCATTTAAGCACCGCAAAAGTAGAGGATTTAGCATGTGTTAGGATATCCTTATAACATAAAATGAGCCATGTTAATTCAAGAAAATACTATGTGATGGCTACTTAATTCATTAAAACACACAGAAGAATAGGAAGTGTCGTTTGGCAAATTTCACTGTCTTCCCACGAATGTCAATGATGTAGTTGCTATAGGCGCGTGTTAATAAAAGACCTTCCTAAATTCGGGTGCGCATTTATGTGACCCAAATCCTATTCTCATTGGAATTAAAATATGTCTAAAATCGCGGGTGCATTTATGTGACGCGATTCCCCACATGTTTTAATCACATTGAAAATTTTCCAAAAAGATGTTAGAAGCGGTTAATAATCCTATATTATGGGTTAAAAGGTATAGAAAATCATATTTTAGCCACTTATAATGAGTGTAGGCGACCGTGCTAGAACCACGGGATCTAAGGGTGTCTAACACCTTCGTTCGGGTCAACAGAATTCCTTACTCAAGAATTTCTGGTTCGCAGACTCCAATTGGGTTGTCGAATTTTCCTCGATTTGGGATTTTAAATAAATCGGTGACTTGGTTCACCAAAAATCCAAACCTATCCCAAGTAGCGACTCTTATATAAAATAATTAATCACATCTCGAATAATGTCACTTTAATTGGAAAAACTCTTACACATGTGTCACCTCTTGGGGTAACCACGAGTAAGCGGAAAAAGTAGGTGTGACGGCTCTGGCGACTCTGCTGGGGAATGAACCCAGAATATCTAGTTCACGGTTCAAGAATTCGAGCTTACAATAACTGTTATATTTGGCTTATTCTAATTTTATTACCTGTTATGTGCTAAATGCCACGTGTTTTACCGTTTTGATATTATCTAAACTTTAAATATAAACTGTTACGAAACACTTCACTTCTCATCTCCGTGGATGTGCTTACTGGTTGAGACTTCCTATTCTGTTAGTGTCTTACCCTGAAATAAGAAAGAGGCCGGACAAGTTACAAAGCCGGACGATTTCGCGGGTCCTCGGTTCGTAGCCCCCTCCTCGACTCGAGTTGTCCTCTCGGGTACACAGTTTAGACTTTATACCGAGGTTCTCAACTTAGTATAACAAAACATCATGCCGGATCCCTAGTAGGAACGTTTATTTGTATCATGCATCTTGACTTAGGGGACTCAACACATGGGTTGGGTCCATCTAGGACAGGTGCCTTGAAATAAAAGACCACCCTGATGCATTTCTATGTGCTACTTGTGCATTTATCTACCTTGGATCCGCATGTTGACCGTCCTGTATACAAAGGGAATAAATTGAGAGAAATAAGCAGTATTAGTGTAGTCACTTTAAAAAGCCAATGCTCAAATAGCGTCGAAATACTGCCGGATTTTTCGAAAAAAGAAAACACAAAAAACCACAAAAACAAAAACAAAGGCACCAAATTTTGGAGTTTTTCAATAATGTCTGCGGGTTTTGATAAATTATTTTGGTTGGGTCCAACCCCTTTTTAAAATGTCGGGAAATGCACGAGTTTATTTTCTTACTTCAAAATGAGCCGATGGTGCCATTATTACGATAATAGCTGAATGTTGCTACAAGGAACGCCGAACGGCTGATCTTGCACAAATGGCTACCTCTAAATTTTATTCGGGCCGGTAAGCAAGCACAGCCTAAAAAACCTTCTCGCTGAAGTGTCAAGAGGCCGTATTTGCAAGCCGGTCCCTGTTTTAAAATAAGTTTCATAAATTCCAGTTTTAACGTTTTGAGAATACTAATTCGCCCTAATAAATGTGCAGAATGTCTACGATAATGTATAAAATTCCTTTGGAGATGCGGCTGTGGTGAGATGACCTCGGAGAAGCATGACACAAAAAGGTCAACGTGCATCTAGGAGGCCTCACTATTTTGCTGAAAATCAACCCCAGGGGGGACATCATAAAGACCTTAATCACCTTCTGGGACCCGGCCCAAAACGTCTTCCACTTCTCAGATTTTGAGCTAACCCGGACCTTGGAGGAAATGACCGGATACATCGGAACCCATACAATCCCTTTGAGGCATCAATACTTGATAGCACCAGAGCCCTCGCTATGCACAACTTTCTGGATATTTTGAAAATTAGTAGAAAGGTTCACAACCCTGACGTGTCGGCTGGATTTTGCACCCTCCAGTTCATATACCAATGATATGGCCACATCGGAGGATTCAAAAACCCTGAAAAACCTCATCTGTAGCAAGGGCAATCGAATAAAATGGGAGGAGCATCGATGCTTCGCGTTTATGGTATCTTTCTTGGGACTTTTAATATTCCCATGAAAGGATGGAAACATCGACATACGGATTGCAGGTGTTGTTAGCACTTTGATGACTCCGGCAAAGAGTACTCTTGCTCCAATGATCCTATATGATATCTTCCGAGCCCTTACCATTTATAAAGCATGAGGGGAGTTCTTTGACGGCTGTAACTTGCTATTACAATTCGGGATGATTGAGCATCTATGTCACAAGCCTTGGTTCATGAATGGTGGGATGCCAACAAAAGGTTGCATAGAAGAAGTTGACAACAGGGTAAATGGGTTTAAATTACTAGAGGGGTGTCGCAGAGTGGGTGTCACATCTCTGGGTTATTTCCGCAAATCAAATACAATGGACGCTCAGTTGGCTCTCCGTGGACAAAGTTATGTATATGCCAACAACAGAACCACATTTTCTCTTGAAGGGCCTTAGAAGCATCCAGCCCTATGCCCCGCATCGGGTCTTGATACAACTCGGATGATGCCAGATAGTACCAAAAGACGAAGATCTCAACATCCGAGTAGTCAAAATTGGGCCTGGTGGTCAGTTCCCCGAAGCCATGGTGCACAAAATCTGGAATGAAATGCCAATACCTAACAGCTGACACTTGTGTACAAGATCATGCCAGAGGTGAAGTGTCTCCAGGGTACCTTACTTGGTATATGAGATACATTGAGCACAAAAGACCACCAAAAGGCCTCACCTCCAAGTGTTCGTCGGAACATCACAAGAGCAGTGGGATTGGTTGGCAAAAGAAAATGAAGACAGTGCTACCATAGAGAGGCTGGAAAAGAAAATTCAAGAATTGCAATTGAAAAATAACATACAAACTGCTGCTAGCGAGGGAGAAAAGAAGGCATTGGTTAAAGGAAAACGAGCCCCTGCGATCCCAGATTAAGAAAATGAGAATAGCCGCAGAAAATACTTCAAGAAGTACAAAGGATGAAAAGCTCATAGAGAACCTGCGCCAAAAAGTAACCGAATACGATTTTGACCTGAATAAGGCAGAGGGTGAATTGTCTAGAGCTCAGAGACAATTAACTAAAAGTGCTGAAGAAAGGGCCCGCATACTAGAGTAACTAATAGAAGAAAGCGGCAATTAAAGCACTGGTCTAAAACAGAGAGTTATCATAGCCGAAAGTTAAATGGCCAAGTAGGCCAAGGATTTCAAAGCCGAGAGGGAGCATTGCTATGCGGTAATAGTGGGGTTGGAAAGAGATTTGCGACAGTTTCAGAATCTAAATCAGGCGGCTGAGATGACGTTAGAAGCACGGGCTGAACAAATAGGGCGTCTGTTACAAGAAAAAGGGGTTATCAGAGAAAAGATACAGGCAATTGCAGACTATATTACCACTAAATGCAATCATTGTGAATACATGACAAAATCTATATTTTTCGCCTTTCCTATGACCTTTGTCCGACACGTAATGGAAGATCTCCACTTATCTCCAATGAAGTCTAGCATGCAAACCCACATCAAGGCCGAAAGATGCCCCGCAAGCTCCAAAAGCATTTGAAGTGTTAATGTACTCATAGATTTATATTTTTCTGAAAAAGAGTCTGTCTGTTGTCTTTTCGAGTCTGTAAGGGTATTGAGGCCCAATCTGGCAGTTGCTATTATAATCAAAGTTTAGATCTTTATCAAAATTGAAAATCCCACACATGTTCATGCAAAATCATGATACGTAGGCAATCTCTATAGGATTCGACCGCATTCTTTAAAAGTAAAGGGGGAAATAATAAAAGAGAGGAATAAGAGGCCAGAAACAAAAGAAATTGAAATAAATGTCGGGATGAGACATGTGACTGGGGAAAGCATATAGAAACACATTATCTGCATAGGTGCACCATGCTCAACATGTGATTTCAAGTTTGTAATCTACCCCGAACTAACTATGTTTTCTAGCATTATAGTTTAGGTGTTTAGAACAGTGGTTGGTTTTGCGGTAAATTGGCTTCACACGGATACTTCACTCGTTCAAAGGGAAATACAGAGATGACAACTGAAATGTCTCTACCCACCGTCCCTATTCCAGAAAACAGTCCAATCATAGGAGTACCAGCCTCTAAATTTGCAGCGGCCGAAGAAAACAGGATCCTGCGGCTCCGGGTCATGGAAATGTGGGACGCATGGATTAACGGGAAAGAACATCCCAACGTCATCCCTGTATTTCCCGAGCTATTTCCATGGTCAGGGAGTACCTCTACTATTCCAATCAGTCACTCGAGCATTCTCCTGGGACAGCCCACCAATTTTTTTAGGGCGCCCTCTGAAACCCACCCTCCAATGTTTGCATTCGGGTCAGTTCCCAACATTTTTACAGCCCCTTCGTGTGCAGTTACTACACAGCCTGCAGTACCGAGGCATGTGTTTGACCCCACATCCTTTACCTTCCAAACTTCTAATTACCAAAATGGGCCTCCCCCGTACCCTGCATACAACTACCCTCAGCCCACGTATGAGCTTACCCCGATGCCAGACAAAACTTCCAAAGCACCCGAGCAGGATAAGATCACAAGGAGAATGAAGAGTCTTGAGCAAAGCCTGAAGAATATGCAAGGGCTAAGCAGACAAAAAAGTGTAGCCTATTCAGACTTGTGCATGTTCCCCCATGTACATCTTCCTTTTGGGTTTAAAAGGCCAAAATTCGATAAATACGATGGCCATGGAAATCGTATCGCCCATCTGAAAAAGTATTGTAATCAATTACGTGGGGCCGGCGGGAAGGGGGGGCTCCTAACGGCGTTCTTTGGGGAAAGTTTAATGGGTATTGCATCCAAATGGTACATAGATCAAGACATTACCCGATGGCACATATGGGATGACCTTGCCCGGGAATTTGTACGACAATTCCAGTACAACATCGGCATCGCCCCGGATAGGAATTCCCTAGCCAATCTAAAGAAGAAACATGCTGAAAGTTTCATAGAGTATGCTATTAAATGGCGAAGCAAGCATCGAGGGTGAAGTCTCCTACGGATGAAACATAAATGGTCATTATTTTTATACAAGCACAAGAGGCAGATTATTTTCAGAACATGATGTCCGCAATGGGCAAACCATTCGTCTAAGCAATAAAGATTGGGGAGATGGTGGAGAATGGCCTCAAAACATGGAGGATTCTAAGTCAATCCGCCATAAGAGCCACCTCCCAAGCCATACAAGGAGGGGAGGGAGGAATCCCAAGGAACTAGAAAAAAGAGGAAGCATTAATGGCAGCTTCCGGGATGAGAAAACAACATACTCGCAGGCATGCATTCTCTGAAAGAGTACCCAAACATTACTATCCTCACAGAGACATGCACTATGTCCCTCAACCCTACGCAATTATGAACGCTCAACCATTTCCCTGGCCTCAACAGCTGAACAGTAGAAATCAAGATCCAAGGAATCAACTCCTTCAGAATCATTACAACCCCCGCCCTCAAAAAAATAACTACCGTCCCAGGGAGCCACCCCGAAGACAGAACTTCACCACGATAGGAGAGTCCTAGGCCAGCATGTTCCCAATGTTAGTCCATATGGGTCGTCTCCAGCCTGTATCCTGAATCATCGTCTTACCAAAGGGGTATGCATAGTGCCTACCACTCTAGGGCAGAGGGACATGATACTGAAAATTGCTGGACCTTAAAGCAAGTAGTAGAGGACTTGATTGATCAAAATAAGATAGTTCTAAGAGGCGACAAAGTCCCAAATGTAACTGATAACCCGTTACCATCTCATAATAACGGGGCGGTCATCGGAATGATCTGCAATGACAAAGAATTTGATCTTGCTCTGAAAGCTATCATAGCCATCGCCGAGTTAGATAGAAAACCAAAAGTTATCCCAAATAAGATGGAAGAAAAGAAAACAAATGAAGCCAAGTTCCCTGAAGAAGAAAAGAAGGCTGAGGTTGAAGCTGAGACAACCTCTCCCAAAGAAACAATACTCTACATCCCACGAGGACGCAAAGAAAAGCAGCCCACTTTAAGCCCACCAAAAATTTTCGAGCTAAATAAAACTATGTACATACCCAAGATGGCCTATGTGATACGGGGATCGATTAAGCCAACGGTGCTGAATGAGCCCGTGGTTATTGGTCGTGTGCCACAAAAGCCCATGACCAACCCTTCTGCCGTCTCTTGGAATTATCAAGAAACCATTGTCACATATAAGGGCAAAGAAGCCCTCGGGGAAGCCCAAAAGGGATGTTCCACCAAGAAATACCTACACATGGAAGAGGTGAATGTCGCTACCAAACGGCGATTTCCACCAAAGAAGCCAGTGAATGCTGAGGAAGAAGAAGCCTTTTTCCTGAAAATTTAAATGCCAGAGTACAAAGTGGTAGATCAACTCTGAAAGTCCCCTGAGCAGATTTCTCTAATGTCACTCTTGATGAAATCTCCCAAGCATCAACACGTGTTGACCGAGACATTAAACAAAGCTTATGTGCCAACTGAGACCTCTGTAGAACATCTAGAGAAAATGGCAGAGAGATTCTTCGCTAACAATCATATATCGTTCAGTAAGAATGACCTACCCCCGGAGGGAGCTACTCATATCAAGGCTTTGCACCTCACTGTCTAATGTGAGGGATATTATGTCAAGAGAGTGATGGTCGACGAAGGTTTCGGAGTAGACATATGTCCACTATCTACCTTGCAGAGAATGAAGACCGGGACAGGGAGGATCTGTCCTAACAACGTATGCGTCTGAGCCTTCAACGGAATAAAAAGGGATACCATAGGTGAAATCGATTTGGTGCTCACTATTGGTCTAGTCGACTTCGAAGTAACATTCCGGGTGTTGGACATGGACACCTCTTACAACTACCTCCTAGGAAGGCCATGGATTCATGCTGCAAGGGCAGTGCCTTCGACCCTGTACCAAATGCTGAAATTTGAGTATGAAAATCAGGAGATTGTAGTTCATGGAGAAGACGAACAATCAATTTACCGGGACCCCTTTGTTCACTGTCTAGAAGCCAAGGAAGGAAGTGAACACATAGTCTATCAAGCTTGCGAAGTCGTAGTGGCTGATCAGCATGAAGAGGGCAAGTCCCTTCCTCAGCCTTTTCTGCCAAATGCTTCAATTATGGTAGAAAAGGAAATGACGCGCCAAGGCTTCAATCCGGGCAAGGGACTCGGAAGCTCCTTACAAGGCATAAGCGAGCCGGTCGCCTTGCCTGCCATGGAAAAATTCTTTGGACTGGGATTTCATCAAACCTCAGAAGATATCACCTAGGCTAATCGCAGAAAGCACCAAGGATGGGCCTTACCACGGCCTCTGTTTCACTTGTACAAAACCTTTATAAAACCAAACTACATTGAAGAGGAGCAAGAAGAAACCTTCACGGCAGAAGAAACTGATGAGATCTGCGGGGCTATGAGAGAGTTGATCTATGATGTAAACATGGTCCAATCGGGAGAAGGGTCAAGCGCCGCAGAAGTGCTATATATGGGGCCAGATGCTAAACTTCAAAATTGGAAGGCCACACCCTTTCCGGTACGACGGGAGACCCAGTAGTCTTGCCTTCCTACCTCTTCCCACATCACGAGCTATTTCACAGTGTAGCTCGGTTGTTTTTTTTCTTTTTGGCACTTTAAATCTCAAATTGTAAACCCTGTTTATCTTTCAAGTTCAAAGAAATAAAATCAATATTTTGTCATTCACCTTTCTTTGCCTTTCTATGATTTTTTGTCTTTCTTTATTTTTCATCTTTTCTTTCAGTCCCAATAATGCAACTTTAAATAAAATGACATGCTCGTGGACTTCTTGCCACGACCCTAACTCGCTGCCTGTCTGTGAAATAACGAACCGGGAACCGGAATACAATGAAGAAGAGGCTTTTAGGGAAATCACTCGAGAATTGGAACACTTTGAGAACAAACCTAAGCCTAACTTAAATGATACTGAACCGGTTAACCTGGGCGATCTTGATTAAATGAAAGAAACTAAAATAAGCATCCACGTAAATAAAGAGATATGGGACTCATTGGTTCCAATCCTGTTGGAATTCAAAGACATATTTGCATGGTCCTATGATGACATGCCTGGTCTGAATATGGATTTGGTGGTTCATAAGTTGCCTACATACCCCGAATGACCTCCAGTACAACAAAAGCAAAGAAAGTTCAAGTCTGATGTCAGTGATAAAATCAAAGAGGATATTACAAAACAGCTTCAAGCAGGGTTAATCCGGGTAGTGCGGTACACCACATGGCTGGCTAATGTCGTCCCGGTGATGAAAAAGGATGGGAGAACCCGAGTGTGTGTGGATAATAGAGATTTTAACAAGGCGTGTCCCAAGGATAATTTCCCTCTGCCCAACATCCACATCCTTGTCGATAATTGTGCCAAGCAGGAGATTCAATCCTTTGTAGACTGCTATGCAGGGTATCACCAAGTGCTGATGGATGAGGAATATGCTGAGAAAACCGCCTTCCCCACACCTTGGGAAACACATTGTTATAGAGTTATGCCTTTTGGATTAAAAATGTGGGGGCAACATACATGAGGGCTATGACCACCATCTTCCACAACATGATGCATAGAGAAATAGAGGTATACGTGGATGACGTGATTATCAAATCTAAAACTCCGGGCGATCATGTAAAGTATTTGAGGAAATTCTTTGAAAGGCTCCGAAAATATAACTTGAAATTAAATTTGACAAAATGCGCATTTGGAGATCCATCGGGAAAACTTCTGGGGTTCATCGTCAGTCGGAGAGGCAGTGAGTTAGATCCAACCAAGATCAAATCCATTTGAAGCTGCCGCTGCCAAAGACCAAAAAGGAAGTGATGAGTCTATTGGGAAGATTAAATTACATCAGCTGATTCATCGCCCAATTGACTTCAACATGTGAGCCTATATTCAAACTGCTGAAGAAGGATGCGGGCAATTAAGTGGACGGTCGAGTGTCAAGCTTTTAACAAAATCAAACAATACTTGTCCAATCTGCCAGTTTTAGTTCCGTCAGAACATGGAAGGACACTGTTTCCCTATTTGACGATCTTGGAAGGCTCTTTCGGTTGTATTCTCGGGCAGTATGATGCCATGGGGAAGAAGGAGCAGGCCATTTATTATCTATGCAAAAAGTTCACTGGCTACGAGGCCAAGTACACATTGTTAGAGATAACGTGTTGTGCTTTGACATGGGTAGCTCAAAATCTAAGGCACTATTTGAAAGCTCATACCACGTACCTCATTAAGGTACATATTCTAAAAAACAATGCCCACAGGGTGACTGGCTAAATGGCAGATCCTGCTTACCGAGTTCGACATCGTCTATGTCACTCTTACGGTGATGAAAGCTCAGACACTGCCAGATCATCTGGAACAAAACCCCGTTGTTGATGAGTATCATCCTTTAAACACTTACTTCCCTGACAAATAAGTGAACTCGTTTGAAATTGCAACTGAGGACACCCTTGTCTGGAAAATGTTCTTCGACGGAGCGGCAAATGCAAAGAACGTAGGGATCGGGGCAATCCTAATCTCACCTACAGGTCAGCATTACCCAGCTACAGCCAGACTTCGGTTCTTTTGCACCAATAATACCGCTGAATATAAGGCATGGATAATGGGCATGAACATGGCTATTAACCAAGATGTTGAAGAATTTCTAATCACGGGGGATTCCGATTTAATCATCCGACAAGCTCAAGGAGAATGGAGACAATGGACATTAAGCTCCTCCTGTATAGACAGCATGTCGAAGACCTCAGAAAATGCTTCAGGTCGGTACAGTTTAGGTACATTCCCCGTTGTCACAATGAGTTAGCGGATGCACTTGCAACCTTAGCCTCTATGCTGCCATACCCTAGGAATGCCTATGTTGATCATTTACAAATCCAAATCAAAGAAAGACATGGGTATTGTAATGCAACTGAAGCAGAGCCTAGCCCATAGCCTTGGTATTACGACATCTTGAGATTCTTAAAGATACAGGAGTACCCCGAGAAAGCCATAGGAGAACAAAAGAAGACCATCCGACGGCATGCAAGCAATTTGTTCTTAAGTGGTGAAACTTTGTATAATAGGACTCCAGATCTTAATTTGTTGAGATGTATGGATGCTGAAGAAGCTGGGATAATTATGCACGAAGTATTTGCGAGGGTATGTTGGCCCCACATGAATGGCTATGTACTGGCAAAGAAAATACTCCAAGCTAGCTATTACTAGATGACCATAGAGAAAGACTGCTTCTGCTTTGTGCGGAAATGTCATCAATGCCAAGTGCACGGTGATCTGATTCATGCACCACCAAATGAGCTGCATCTTATGTCGGCACCCTGGCCGTTTGCCACCTTGGGTATGGACGTCATCGGGCCGATCAAGCCAAAAGCCTCAAATGTGCACAAATTTATATTGGTCGCTATTGATTATTTCACTAAATGGGTCGAGGCCATCACCCTTAAGTCTGTCACCAAGAAAGCGGTAGTGGATTTCGTGCATTCCAACATCATTTTCCGCTTTGGGATTCTCGCTGTCATCATTACTAACAATGCAGCTAATCTAAACAGTCGGTTAATAGGAGAGATATGTGAACAATTCAAATAACATATAGAAACTCCACTCCCTACCGACCTAAAGCTATTGGTGCAGTTGAATCAGCTAACAAGAACATCAAGAAAATCTTGAGGAAAATGATCCAAAGCTCGAGGCAATGGCATGAAAAGCTTCCTTTCGCACTGATGGATATCGTACCACGATACGTACATCTGTAAGAGCAACCCCCTATTTGCTAGTCTATGGAACTGAGGTTGTTATACCATCGGAGGTGGAATTCCCTTCGCTCCGAGTGATTGTCGAAGCAGATATCGAAGATAGTGAATGGGTCAAAACCCAGTTAGAGCAATTGGCATTGATCGATGAGAAACAAATGGCCGCGGTATTCCATGGGCAGTTGTACCAACAAAGAATGGACCGTGCCTACAACAAGAAAGTGCGCCCCGGGAATTTCGAAGTCGGGCAGTTGGTTTTGAGACGAATACTTTCCCATCATCAAGAGGCCAAAGGAAAATTCGCCCCAAATTGGAAAGGCCCATACATCATCAGGAAGATATTTCCTAGAGGATTATTGTACTTGGGTGACATTGAACGAGATGAGCCCGAGGCAGCGGTAAACGCAGACGCAATAAAAAGGTATTATGTTTAAATCCTCTACAACAATTACCCTGGTGGATTGAAAGGACGAAAGCTTTATTCTCCCGCTATCCCCACCCTCTTTGTAACCCAGAAAGAAAAGAAAATAAAAAGAAAATTCAAAAAAAAAAGAAGAAATAAAAGATAAAAGAACAAATCAAAAAAAAAAGAAGAAAAAAAAAGAGAGAAAGAAGGAAAAACAGAATGCAAAACAAAATTAGTTTAGGAAACACTTCCTGCACTACGTCTGAAATGATTCTGAAAGGATACATAGGCAGCCTCTCTCTGAGGTTCACTCACACCAAAATAAAAACACCATTTACCCAAGAAAATTAAAATTGGGGCAGAAATGTATTGGTTTGGTTACAAATCCGTGTGAATGGTTATAAAGTTTTAGATTCCCAGGGAGGAAAAAATACAATTGTTGGGGACCAATCAAAAATTTGAGAGAAATAAAATGAGAGAGTCTTACTGGTGAAAACATCCGGGCACCATAAGACGATGGCGAGTAAAGAAAAACAAAATGAGAGAGTCCGTACAATGAAAACACGAAAAGAGCGTTATCGGGCAACGAGAGAAGAGAAATGACAGAGGTCGGTTGGAGAAAACACGATAAGGGCGTCGTCGACCGAAAAGAGGAAATATTTCTGCCAAGGTCTAAATAAGTTTCTTTGGTTTTTGGAAAAGTTGAATTTAAAAAGCATAAACGGATTTGGGTCGGGCCTCCAGTCCAAGAATCATGTCGTCGCCATTTAAAGCCGACTTATATTTCCAGATAAGTTCCCTCTTTTCCCTCAGAAGAATATACCTCTCTAGATTCATACTTCACTCCCTTCCTTAAGTTTAATATACTGACCATTCCTTAAGAAAGGTATTAGGGCCGGGTTCGTGGGTTTCTCCTATCAAGAATTAAGGGAATGCCCGACATCGTCAAGCGCGCTTAGGCAACCCCGTTTGGTCTTGATAGTTAATGTCTCAAGGGTAAAGAAACAAAAGAAAGGAAATTCAAAGTAAAAGAGACATGAAGGTGAAGCAAAATCGGAGGGGTTTCAAGCCAAACAGGATGTTCACTCTTATCAAAAGTCCCAAAAGCAAACCCAAAATCAAAGGCGGGACAAAACTCACAACCCAAGGCCTGAGAAACAAAGACCAATCCGAAATGAGGACCCCACCAATCAAAAAGGAAGGATTGAAAGTCAGGATTTCTTTTGAACACAAAGGAAGTTGAAATCATGCGTGACAAGGACGCCAAGCCAGTCACTGTTCAAACAGACAGTTTGTTTAGTTTCTGAACTACAAAAGACGCAGGTGCAACCGAGAAAAGCAGAAGGAACATTGGGCAAAAACAACCAAAGGGTTGGCACAATGACCAAAGTTGGTGTTGCGTCAATAGCAAAAGGGAAGTTTTCTTTTCATTTTCCTGCAAACTCGTAAATAAGTATGATAGCAAGGGATTCCAATCTTTAGTTTCCCCTTGTAAAGCTTGTGGATTTTGCTAGGCATGACACAAGGATTGCATTCCACCCTATCCAGCACAAGCAAGGAATTTTCCCTCCACATCCCCAGCATAACCTAGGGATTCCCTCCTTACACTTCCTACTCCCCAGCATAGTCTAGGAGTTAGCGCTCCCCTACCCTTAGCATAACCTAAGGGTTGTTCCTTTCCTCCTCTATCCAAGCATAGTCAAAAGATCTTTGTGATCCTCCGCTACCCTGCGCCATGCATATTCCCCTAGCATAACTTAGGATTGTCCCTTCGTCCTGGCATAACCCGTGGATCCCCCTAGCATTACCAAGGATTGTCCCTTCATCACGGCATAACTTGCAGATCCCCCTAGCATAACCTAGGATTTTTCTTTCATCCCAACATAACACGTGGATTCCCCTAGCATAACTTAGGATTGTACCTTCATCCCGGCATAACCCGTGGATCCCCCTAGCATAACCTAGGATTGTACTTTCATCCCGGCATAACCTATGGATTCCCCTAACATAACTCAGGACCTCCCTTCATCCCAGCATGACTCGTGGATCCCCCTACCATAACCTAGGATTTTTCTTTTATCGCAGTATAACCCGTGGATTCCCCTAGCATAACCTAGGATTGTCCCTTCATCCCGGCATAACCCGTGGATCCCCCTAGCATAACCTAGGATTGTACTTTCATCCCGGCATAACCCATGGATTCCTCTAACATAACTCAGGACCTCCCTTGATCCCGGCATAACCTAGGATTTTTCTTTCATCCCAGCATAACCCGTGGATTCCCCCGACATAACTTAGGACCTCCCTTCATCTCGGTATAACCGGCAGATCCCCCTATTATAACCTAGGATTTTTCATTCATCCCGGCATAACCCGTGGATTCCCCTAGAATAATCAAGGATTTTTCATTCATCCCGGCATAACCCGTGGACTCCCCTAGCATAACCCAGAAGTTTCTTCATTACCCATCCTCAGCAGGAACTTTCCTATCCCGACATAACCCGCGGATATTTTCTTTCCCTCATCATAGAGACCTTTTCATTCTTGTCCCGGCATAACCCGAGGATTCTCATCTTATCCCCCAGCAGGAACCATTTCTCCTTCCCAGCATAACCTGGTTATCTTTCCAAGGGATACACAATTCCGGTCCTTATTGTTTTAATAAAGAGTAGCATAGATGTGTGTTACAAAATAACTTACGAAATGTTCCAGTGAAAAGGGGGAAGAAAGTTTAGTTTGTTTGCTTGTTTTGCTGTCTGAGCAGGTGTCACCTTAAGGCACAAGATTTGGCATAATTGAAAGCATGAGTGTCAATTCAGAACAGAAGAAAAGAAAAGAGACAAAAGTTGAACTCAACGTGATGAGGCGGAAAAAGACACGGACTGCTCAAAATATAATTGAAGTCACAAGCTCAGCATATCCTGCTTTATTTCAAGATTGAAGACTGAGCCAGCAGCTGCAGTTAATGAGCATCATGATACAGATCGGAGTCTGCTGCAAAAGATAGCCGAGACTCAAGATCAAGCTTCAAGAGACAAATAGATAGAAATCATGTAACTTGTAATTGATCGGCCTAGCTAGCTTGGTATTGATTTTCTTTCAGTGTAATAAGGACCTTAGCAAGTAGAAACAGCAACAACAGCAGCCAATCACAGTGTCCTGGTAGTCCCAGCTACCAAAACTTCCATAACTACGCTGACCTGATTCCTTTATTGCCAAGGATATGTAGGCAATCTTTGAAGCAAGGTTCGGTTAGAAATTTTTCAAAATGCTTCACATGGAGAGTTCAATAGGACGAAAATCGCTCATAATTGCTCACTTGTCTTGGCACAAAAACTCTTCGTGTTCCCGCAAAGAGGGGCAGTTGTGAGCATATGATTATTACCCGGTCGAAACAAGCTCCTACAGGACACTTAAAGTTTAGGATTTTCTTTAAAGTGTTAGGATTTTATTTATTTTTTTCGGATTTAATTGCATGCGCATGTCATTACAGCGTGTTTTTGGAGTTATTATGATTTAATAAATTTGTTTGCAAATTAAAGTACAAAAAAATAAATAGATATATATTTCCGACATTTGGAAATTATTTTTGTTTAATTTTGACTTGGTTTAGTTTTATTTGTGATTTTTGGTTTTTAAATAAAGTTAGTAATTAATTTAAATTAAAAGAAAAAGACAAAAGAAATATATGCATACACATATACAGCCACTCAGGCTGGCCACAATTGGGCCAGACCTGAGTGGCCCAACCTACTTCTCCCTTTCAAACAACACTACCCAGTCCAAATAACAAGCCCTGATCAAGTCCACACTGCACTAAACCAAACGACACCGTTTGAGGACCAGGTCATCATAGCCGTTAATCTCACCTCAATCCAACGGCCACGGAACTCCCCCCATTTTTGTATACATATGTCCAAATGTCTCGAATACAATCAGAGACCAAACCGTCACCTTCCTCGTACCATCTTCTCCGACCTAACAACACCCATTGACCACCCCATGACCACCCCTTGACCACCGGCCTACCACCCTAATGTCTCCGCCGGAAATCCCCTCACGGCGGTGGCCGGCAACCAAACCTCCCGAGATTTACACGACTCAACCTTCACGACCTACCCTACCCCGTCTTGTGGTCAATTCCCATAGAACAAGTCCCCTCCGTCTTGAATGTTCAAAAATAGGGTTATTTGAACAACCGTCTCCCGCGACCTTGTTCCAAACCCTCCGACCTTTACACCATAGAACCACTAGGACACTCCCTTCCCGTCCTGCATCCCACTCCCTTCGAATCCCACTCCATCATCTCAAATATTCTCAGAAAGGTCGTCGTAAATTCTATCTCCGGCGACCCTGTTCCGAAGCCCTCCAAACTTACACCTCTAAGGCACCTCAATCTCCTCATTCCAATTTGGTCACCTCTCTCCAATCTGCCTGAAACCCTTCAAATATAAATTCAAAGCCAAACCCTAAATCTCAAAACCCGCCGGAAATGGCACAAACTCTTCCTAGGCAGTCCCTAGTCCTTCCTGTCCCCAACCATACCACCCATGACTCCCAAATATCCTCAACCACTGTATAAATCCCAATCTGATATCACACTCAAGTCTCAAAACTATGAAAGCCCCACCTGAACTCTTAAAATTTGTTGTACACCGTCCTAAGAGGTTTGCAACCCATGTGGAAGGGGTCAAGAGCTGTTGAAAGGGTCTGAACTGGGCATGCATGAAGAAGCTAAGTAATTCGTCTCTTTTGTATATTTTCTTGATTATTTGGTTTCTTCTATATGTGTTTGCCTAAGTATTCTATCTTCTATTTCGCTCTTAGATTGACCAACTTTATTAAATAATTTCTTGTTTGTCCATAGTCTCTCATGAAGTAGGTTTAAATGGTCATGTGTAGTTCTTTGTAAATATTCTTAAATCCTTTCATCTTCTGAGTAGTGTGATATCTTGCTAGCATTAGTCTCTTGACTCTGGAAAACCTAGTGTAGTTTGTTCTTCAGTAATATGATTTTTAGGGTTTAATTAACATCCATCTTCTGATTCTCCATTTGTTTTATTATATGACTTTTGGTTCGCCCCAAAGTATTTGATTACCATAATGATTTTGATTTGTTAGTATTGATATTGGTTTAAGCTGATTTGGGGGTTGGGACCCTTAATTGTTTAGTGGTAGCCTTTACTTGCTTCCTAAGTTGATTCCTGAACTAAATACTCACCCCTTGTTGTGTGCTTCTAGTTTTTAAGTATTTCAGAAGCATTTTTATTGAACCGTTTTTGAAAACTAAGTGTTGATAAATGTATTCATTCTTCTAGTCCTTTGTTTTGATAGTCCTGTATAATGTTTGGATCTAAAATTCTATGTTAAGGCATTTGTGTTGAACCTTGTTAATTTTGGCTGATTCTGAATTTTCATGAGCCTGCTAGTCTAAGATAAGGTGAACCAAGTTTGATTGACCAGGGTCAATTGTAACTAAACTAGGGTCAAGGAACTCACTAAGGTCAAAACTTCAGAGGGGGGTAATTTAGGAAAGGAAGTAGGGGTATAAGGGGTACATAAACATTAAAACTCTGATAGTAATCCCTTAGAACCTTCTACAATAAGTGCAAATTTGAGTTAAGGACTAAAAGAAAAACAAGGGAAAAATCTGATGCCCTAAGGCTCTACAATAAAAGAAACCATTTGGGCATTTTTTACTGGATCCGCAACCTTTTCTTCAAATTCAAGAGATAAAAATACATCTTAGCTTTCCTTATATCTGCAAACAAATATTAGTGTTGTTTGGATCATTTTTTAGATTGAATTCCTTCAAAAAACTCTGCTAAAAATCCTGGGTGTGCGGTTCAGTGGTTGTTGCTTTGATTTTGCTTGTTTTCGCTTACTCATATGCTCATTTTCCTTGTCAAATTACAGGTACCTCTAAAGGTTCCTTAATGTATAAAGTTCAATTGTAATGTATCCTCCAAGTGTGAAGATCCACGTTGGCTATTCTATTTTTGAATCCCCACCCTATTTCCCTGTCTCTAGCTAACCTTATGTAAGGGATAGGATAGCTATCATGTTATACTCAGTTGTTTAGACTTGTTTATTTGTGTAATAACTGGACATTTGGGACTACTTCAATATGTAATAACTGGACATTTGACTGAGTTTTCTCTTTTATACGTATAATTGGTAGTAAGTTTTAATTATTGGTCTGGTTGGTCAAGTGCTGTTCCTTTTGCACTTAGAGCTAACGGATTTAAGAAATATTAGTTGTAATAATCGTGTAGAGTTCAAATGTTGTGTAATACCTCAGTTCATTTAAATCTCAGAATGTTTAGTAATAATTTGTTCTCAGATTTGTCCCATAGAGTGTAACTTGAATCACACTTGAATTCTAAAATTGGATTCATATATTCCAACTGATGAGTATGCGAATCATTTAATTCGAACCTAATACTAAAAATGGATATGAAAATGATCGTTAGTATTCTTTTGTGAATGTGTAGATATTCAATTTTCTTTTGGTATGATTTCACACCTAAGAATTGTTCGAAATGGACTCTTTCGTCCAAGTCAAAACTGGTCCCAAATGAGAGGTCTGGTACGCATCATGGGTATTGTAACCCTAAGTGTTTTCTGGGCTGGAAGATTAAAAGCCCAGGCCAATCGCAATAGCTACCAGTCGCAGCCTAGGCAATATGTGCTCCTGGGCTGGCCCAAATCTGAATTAGTATGTGCAGTTAGCCATGAATGAGGCTAAGATGCATATAATGTTTTTCCTAAATACACAGTCTGCACACAAAACAATTAGTGCATTTAAGCACCCGCAAAAGTAGAGGATTTAGCATGTATTAGGATATCCTTATAACATAAAATGAGCCATGTTAATTCAACCAAATACTATGTGATGGCTCCATTATTCACTAAAACACATAGAAGAATAGGAAGTGTCATTTAGAAAATTTCACGGTCTTCCCACGAATGTCAAAGATGTAGTTGCTATAGGCGGATGTTTAATAAAAGACCTTCCTAAATTCGGGTGCGCATGTATGTTACCCAAATCCTATTCTCAATGGAACTAAAATTTGTCTAAAATCGCGGGTGTATTTATGTGACGCGATTCGCGACATGTTTTAGTATCATTGAAAATTTTCCTAAAAGATGTTAGAAGCGGTTAAAAATCCAAAATTGCGGGTTAACAAGTATAGAAAATCATATTTTAGCCACTTATAATGAGTTTAAGAGACCGTGCTAGAAACACGGGATCTGAGCGTGCCTAACACCTTCCCTCGGGTCAACATAATTCCTTACTCAAGAATTTCTGGTTCGCAGACTCCAATTGGGTAGTTGAATATTCCTCGATTTGGGATTTAAAATAAATCGGTGACTTGGGACACCAAAAACCCAAACCTATCCCAAGTGGCGACTCTTAAATAAAATAATTAATCCCATCTCGAATAATTTCACTTTAATTGAAAAAAATCCTATACACGTGTCACCTTTCGTGGTAACCACGTGTAAGCGGAAAAAGGAGGTGTGACAGGTAGAAAAAGAATGAGTGAGAGGCTATTCAAGAGTTACCTCCACTATTGATACCCAATTTTTTATTATATATTTTAATGTGCATAAATATTTTCAAAATAGCATATACATCTATATAAGCATGCACAAGGTTTGTATAAATTTTCTATAGTATTAAAGATTTTTAATTGATTTATTTCCTTTCCTTTTACTCATAAAATCTCCAATAATTATCCCTCAAATTATTGTTGTGGTAATTTAGTCACCTAAATTCTATATTTATGCCAAAATATTATCAAAATAATTTTTAGTCCATTTTTATATTTGCATTTGCATTTTTAAAGATAATTTGTATATCATTACAATATTAGCCCTATTAATGTATAATTACGTTTTATATGCACAAACTAATCTTCCATATTTATAAAATAATAGCTATTTTAAATCATTTTAATACACGGAATTATTTTATTAGAAATCATCTATTATTTATTATAAATTATATAGGGCTAAATTGGCTATTTGAAACTTAGCCAAATTGCATTTCAATTTTAGCCTCAATTAAACGCAACACCCAACCCAATTTCATATTAAACCACCCGACTCGGACCTTAATTACACCTACCCGACCCAAGGAACCATCAGATCCTAGCTGTTGATCAAAAAGATCAACGGTTCTCGTTCATTCTTTCCTTTTTAATCCTAAACGACTCCTAACCCTATCATTCTCTACACACGGCCGCCCTAAAATCCTCTCTACTCTCAATACACTCTCAACCTAACCCTAGCCCTTCAACTCCGGACCTCCCATCTCTAGCCATCTCTGGTGACCTCTTATCATCTCGTAAGCCTCCAATGGCCTCTCTCATGCGATGCTTGACTTTTCTAAGGTCTTCAAGGGCCCAGGGCCATGTCGACTTGCATCTAGATTCATCACCTACCTGTTCTTGGCTAATGTAGTGCGATTTCAGGCAAAATCATGTTGTATTTGTGACGATCCTTGAGTTTTCTAAGCTGGTTCTTCATATCTAAATGGGTTTCTTTCGAAACTCTAGTCTCTTTTCTATGCCTCCTAGATCTGTATAGATCCAGGACGATTTGAATTTGTTTCTTTAATATTTTACACTTTCTTTGAGACTCTTGACAAGAATCGTTGATTTCAAGTGTTTTTACATTCTTCTAAAACTAGGGTTTCAGAACTTCTTTTCAAAACCTTGTTTAACTGTTTCTTTGTGTTTAAACTTCTATTTTTTTGCACATTTTGACTGATTCTTTGATTTTATTACATCTTTAACTCGTCTATATTGAGAGCCCTAATTTTCTAGGCTTTTTTGTTTGGTTATGTGTATTTGCTTAACTTACCCATTCTCATTTTTAAGTTTCTGTGACTATCTTGCCTTGCATATGTTTCTACTAAGTTTCTTAACCTAATTTACATTGATTATATGTGGTAGTGCTCATCTTGACTATTCAAAACTTTCCTCTTTCTATTAGTGTTGTTTAGCCTTCATGTTTGCTAGAGTTGTATGTCGACTTTTTGCTATCCATGTCTCACTTTATTTATATGCTAAACACTGTTTCATGATTTGGATCCCTTGTTTCTTGGTTTTATTGGAAGACCTTCCTTTAAACCTTCAATTCCTACCCTTTCGATTCAATTTGATTGTGATTACCTTGTCCGCATTGGTGCTTGATTCTTGCAATCTATCTACCTAATTAGAGTTTTTCTGAACTTACCCCTAATTGTTTATTGTGATGACCCGACCCGTCATCTCATGAGTTACTGCTCGGTTTCCCCTATTTTTTGCTTTTCGATGCTTCATTATCCATGTACTATATGATCGAGTTGGTTTGGAGTGGTTTTGATAAGAAATGAGACCCTTAGTCTCTTTTAAGAAGGCTTAAGTTGGAAAAGTCAATCGGATGTTGACTTATGAGCTAAAGGGCTTGGATGTAAATTTCGATGGTTTGGTTAGCTTTTAGGGATGATTTGTGACTTAGAAGTGTGATCGGAAGTGATTTTGGAGGTTCGGCGTAGAATTAGGCTTAAATTGGCGAAGTTAGTATTTTGGTGATTTTCGCTTGATAGGTGAGATTTTGATTCGAGGGTCGAAATGGAATTCTGAGAGTTGTTAGCTTCCTTATGTGATTTGGGATGTGTGTGTAAAGTTTCAGGTCATTCGTAGGTGATTTGATTGGGTGTTTGATCTAATTTGTGTTTCAGAAGTTTAAGAAGAACTTAGCCTTGAATTTGATATAATTTGATGGTTTTGGTGTTGTTTGAGGTGTTTTGATGATTGGCAAAAGCTTTAATGATATTTTAGGATGCGTTGGTTCTATTGGTCGAGGTTCTGGGGGCCTCGAGGTGATTTCGGATGGCTATCGAGAATTTTTGAATTTGAGTGAAGTGTAGAAAATGCAGTAGCAGGTGCATGAGGATTTTTTGCCTTCGCGATCGTGGCCTTGGGATCGCATTCGTGTAGAAGAAGGTTGGGGTCTATGAGTTTTGTACTTCGCATTCGCGTCTTGTGTGTCGCATTTTCGGAGGGTCCTTGTGGTTGTCTTTCGCGTTCACGTGTTAAGTGTCGTGTTCACATAGTGATGTTTGGCGCGTAAAAGTTCAGGAGCTAATGCTCTTCACGTTCGCGGGAGTGGGGCCACGTTCTTGTAGATTTCAAAGGTCCAAGGCATCACGTTCGCGTACGTGCAGACGCATTTGCGAAATGTTATTTTGAGAGGCCGAAATTTTGTGCTTCATGATTGCGAGCCTGCGACTGCGATGGCATAGAAGGAAATCATAGCTGGGCAGAAGGGTTTTTAAAATATTTCATCCGCAAGCCTAAGATATGTTTCCACCATTACTGAACAATTTGAGAGCTCTTTGGGATAAATTTAAGAGGGATTCGAAGTGGATTCATTGGAGGTAATATTTATGAACCAAAAACGTGATTATAATGTGAAATTAACGTAGAACCTCATGGAAATTTAACTAAAAATGGAAGAACTAGGGCTTGGGTTTTGAGATTTTTAAATTTTAAATTGAAGGGCTATTTGAGGTCGGATTTGAGAGTTTTTGGTATGTATGGACTCATTGCGAGATAAGGAACCCGTTGATGTGTAAATGTTTAAGTTTCAAAAAATGGTCCTGGGGCTCGGGTTTTCCTAATTTCAGGATTTTTGATATTTTTCAATTTTTTTTGCTTGGGTTTTGTTCCCTTAGCCAACTGTAACGTATTCGTTCTAGTTTTGGTCAGATTAGATACGTGAGGAGGCCGATTTGAGAGGCAAGGGCATAGCGAGCTAGAGTTTTGTCCGGTTTGAGGTGAGTAATGAATGTAAATGATGTCCTGGGCTTGAAACTCCGGATTTGCATATCGTAATGCTATATTGAGGTGAGACATGTGCTCGAGTGTGGGGTCGTATACTATTAGGGATAATGACTAGGTCAATCCCGAGTGATGCTTTTACCGGTATTTGATTGAAGCTTATTTGTTGTTTGGACTGATGTCATATTTGGGATTTGTGCCAACTATTTGAACCCTTCTGGGAGTTTTTATCACTATATCCTCACTGTATGAATTTACTACTTGAACTCAGTCGTACTATTTTCTGCTATTTTACAACTCAGGCATCTTTACTCTATTTTGAAACTAAAAGATATATTAAGTAATGTTTTGGGCTAAGAACCACTATTTTATTATTGTCTCATGGGCTTATGTGATTTATAGACTGAGTATGGGATCGAGCTGTGCACAACGGTATTATATTGATATTGATATGAGGCAAAGGGCCTAGTTGATGCCACGAGATGGCTTGATATTGCGCTTTGGCCGTAAGGGGCCACTCTCGGAGTCTGCACACCCCAGTGAGCACCGTCGATGATAAATAAATGGATTGGGTTGCACGCCGCAGAAGGTACTGTAGGGTACCGTTCTATGTGTTGCATTCATTTATTTGGATGTCCTTTATCTACTTATATTATAGTATTTCCATATTTTTATTTCATTGGTTTATCACTTTCATATTACTTGTTTAAAACTGTCGAAATATAGATTACTCTGTGCTTTTCTATGATTTCTTATTCTCAACCATTATTTATGTTAATTACTCACTGGGTTGGAGTACACACATTACTCCCCGTACCTTGCGTGCAGATCCAGGTGCATCTGAGGCTGAGTGAGGATTTTCTCTTGAGCAGCGCATATCCGGGAGCATCGAGGTAGTTGCATGACATCCGCAGCCCTGATCTCTCCCTTCTATCCTTTGTTTTTATTTTGTATTCCCTAGATGGACATGTATTAGGTTGATAAACATATATTAGAGGCTCAGACTTGTGACACCTGATCTTTATGGGCTATGTAGTAGTATTATTATTTGAAATTCCGCATATGTAACTCTTATTTCAGACTTCTAATATAATGATTTGGTAATTCAATGGTGTTAGCTAATATAAACTGTATAATGAAATGGGTTTAGGCTGTTAATTGGTCGGGCTTGCCTAGCAGTGTGTTGGGCGCCATCATGATCGGGGTTGGAGTCGTGACAAGTTGGTATCAGACCCTAGGTTACTTGGACTCGCAAGTCATGATCCGGTTCAGTAGAGTCTCGCGGATCGGTATGGAAACGTGTGTATTAATCATGGGGAGGCTGCAGAACGTTTAGGAAAAACTTCATATTCTTGAAATTCTTATCGTGCGGCCTTGTTGATCCGAGAACTAAACTTCTGTTATTCTATGCTCTCACTGATGGTGAGGACGCGAGATACCAGACAAGGTGGACGACCGCTAGTGCCATCCACTGAGGCCACTAGAGGCCATGGACGTGGTCGTGGCCATGGCAGAGACAGAGTAGTGAGTGCAGCACTTGTTGATCCACCAGCTGCCCCAGCTTCGGATCAGTCTCCAGCAGCACCAGTTCAGGCTCCAATTGTTCCCATCGTGATCCCGAGTCTTCAGGAAGCCTTGGCACAGATCTTATCAGTTTTCACTTGCCTATCTCAGGAAGTTTCATCCACTACCGCAATAGCTACTTCACAGGCCAGGGGGAAATCAGGCCCCTGCTGCTTGCACACCTGAGCAGGTAGTGTAGGGATTACAGATGCCGAGAGCACCTCCAGCTTAATCGGTTGCACCAGTTTAGGACTTCGTAGTTCCAGCTATGCCAGATGATGAGCAGCAACATATCGAGAGGTTTGGTAGGCTCCAGCCTCCATAATTCAGTGGTGCTGAGGGCGAGGATGCCAATGGTTTTCTTGATAGGTGACAGTGGATTCTCCATATAGCAGAGATTCTTGAGTCGAGTCGTGGGGCATTTATCACCTTTCAGTTCTTGGGGGCTGCTTTTACTTGGTGGGAGGATTTTGAGAAGTGTAGGCCTGTTAGTGCAGCACCCCTTACTTGGTAGTAGTTGTCTCCTCTCTTCGTGGAGAAGTATGTACCACAGTCTTGTAGGAAGGAGATGCAAAGACAGTTCAAGTGGTTGACGCAGGGGGATATGACCGTGACCCAATATGAGATGAGGTTTTCGTAGTTGGCCTTCATGCCATTTGGATGATTCTGACGAATCAAGAGAGTATCAAGAGATTTGTGGATGGCCTTAACTACTATCTCCGTATTTTGATGACTAGGGAGAGAGTACTGGGTGCTACATTCGAGGAGGTTGTTGATATCGCTCGTGAGATTGAGACAGTTTTCCGTAGAGAGCGAGAAGACAGGGAGGCCAAGAGGCCTCGGGAATCGAGTAGTTTCAGTGGTGCTCCATCTAGGGGCTAGTTCCAACATGGTAGAGGTCGTTCTTTCAGGCCTGTTCAGTCGGCCCGTCCAGAGTACAGCGGGGCATCTTCAGGATATGGTCATCATGGGTTCCAGCAGGGTCAGTCTTCACTTTGCGCCCTCCAAACTCAGAGTTCATCTCATGCCCCATCAGCTCAAGGTTCTTCTGCGTTGAGTGCTTCTGCTAGTCACTTCGGTGCGAGGCGTTCCCTTCAATCCTCATCTCCAGCACTGAGTAGTTGCTATGAGTGTGAAGAGATTTGGCGTATGAGGAGGCGGTATCCTACTTCGTGGTGGTCAGTTTTAGTAGAGGGATCAGCCCTCGACTTCTCCACCCATACTTCATCACCTGCCCAGCCAGCAAGGGGTGGAGGTCACGGAGTCAGGGGTCGCCCTAGAGGGGGAGGTCGATCAAGCGGTGGTCAGGCTTGTTTCTACGCTATTCTAGGTAGGACAGATGCCATTGCTTTAGACGCGGTCATTACAGGTATTGTTTAAGTTTGCCACAGAGATGCCATTGTATTATTTGATCTTGGTTCCACTTATTCTTATGTGTCTTCATAGTTTGCTCATATTATGGGTACGTTCTGAGAGTTTCTTGCTTTACCTATTTATCTACCCCGGTGGGCGATACTATTGTTATAAACCGTGTGTACCGGTCATGTGTTGTGATTATTAGGGGTCTACAAACCTGAGTTGATCTATTGTTATTGAGCATGGTGGACTTTGATTTTGTTTTTGGCATGCACTGGCTATCTACGTGTTGTGCTATTCCAGACTGTCATGCTAAGATAGTTACTTTGGCTATGCCAGGTGTACCGAGGATCGAGTGGCGTGGTGTGACTGACTATGTTCCGAGTATACTGATATATTTCTTGAAGGTCCGGCATATGGTTTGGAAGAGTTGTCTATCATATTTATCATTTGTGAGGGATGTTGGATCTAAGACTACTAGTATTGATTTTGTTCCAATTGTGAGGGATTTTCCCGATGTATTTCCTGCAAACCTGTTGGGCATGCCACCGGAAAAGGATATTAATTTTGGTATTGACCTGGTGCCGATCACTCAGTCCATTTCCATTCTTCCATATCATATGGCACCAGCGGAGTTGAAAGAATTAAAGGATCGGCTTTAGGAACGCCAATATAAGGGGTTCATTCGGCCTAGTGCGTTACCGTGGGGTGCGCCGGTTCTATTTGTGAAGAAGAAGGATGGCACAATGAGAATGTGCATTGATTACAGACAATTGAATAAGGTAACAATTAAGAACAAGTATCCATTGCCTCGTATTGATGATTTATTCGACCAGCTTCAGTGAGCGAGGGTGTCTTCCAAGTGTGATCTCTATTCAGGCTATCACCAGTTCAAAATTAGGGATTCAGATATTCCTAGGACTACTTTTAGGAGTAGATATGGTCACTATAAGTTTTTTTCATGTCTTTCGGGCTGACCAATGCCCCTACAATGTTCATGCATCTGATGAACAATGTATTTCGGCCTTATCTGGATTCATTTGCTATTTTCATTGATAATTCTAGTGTACTCGCGTAGTCAGGAGGAGCACGCGGAGCATTTGCGAGTTGTATTGCAGAGATTGGGGGAGGAGAGGCTTTATGAAAACTTCTCTAAATGTGAGTTTTGGCTCGGTTTAGTGGCTTTCTTGGGACATGTCGTGTCTAGCAAGGGCATTCAGGTTGATCCAAAGAAGATAGAGGCAGTGTAGAGTTGGCCTAGAGTGTCCTCAGCCACGGAGATTCATAGTTTTCTTTGATTGGCAGGCTATTATCGCCGATTTGTTCAGGGATTTTCATCCATTGTATTGCTCTTGACCAAGTTGACTCAGAAGGGTGCTCCATTTGTATGGTCGGACGAGTGTGAGGAGAGCTTTCAGAAGCTCAAGACACCTTTGACCACAGTTCGAGTATTGGTTTTGCCATCAGCTTCAGGTTCATATACCGTATATTGTAATGCTTTGAGAGTTGGGATTTGTTGTGTATTGATGTAGGAGGGTAGAGTTATTTCGTATGCCTCTCGTCAGTTGAAGCCCTATGAGAAGAACTACCTTGTTCATGATTTGGAGTTGGTTGCCATAGTTCATGCATTGAGGATTTGGAGGCACTACTAGTATGGCATATCTTGTGAGGCATTCACTGATCACCACAGTCTTTAGAATTTGTTCAAGCAAAAGGATCTTAATTTGAGGCGGCGGAGGTGGCTAGAGTTGCGTAAGGATTATGCTATAACTATTCTGTGTCATCCGGGAAAGGACAATATAGTGTCCGATGCTTTGAGCATATAGGGAGTTTGGCGTACATTCCAGTTGAGGAGAGACCATTTGCAGTTGGTGTTCAGGCCTTGGCCAATCGGCTTGTGAGATTAGATATTTCGGAGCCCAGCCGGGTGTTAGCTTGTGTGGTTTCTTGGTCTTCCTTATATGATCGCATTAGAGAGTTCCAGTATGATGATCTGCATTTGCTTGTCCTTATGGACAGAGTTCAGCATGGCGATGTCAGAGATGTGACCATTGGTGAAGATGGTGTGTTGAGGATGCATGGCCGGATCTAGGTGCCCAATGTACATGTGCTTAGGCAGTTGATTTTGGAGGAGGCCCATAGCTCGCGGTATTCTAGTCATCCAGGTGCCGTGAAGATGTATCACGATTTGAGGCAGTACTATTGGTGGAGAAGAATGAAGAAAGATATTGTAGGATTTGTAGCTCGCTGTCTCAATTGTCAGCAGGTGAAATATGAGAATCAGAGACTGGGTGGCTTGCTTGAGCAGATGGATATTCCCAAGTGGAAGTGGGAGAGGATCATTATGGACTTTGTTATTTGACTTCCTGGGACATTGAAGAAATTTAATAATATTTGGGTGATTTTTCATCGTCTGACCAAGTCCACGCACTTCATTCCTGTGTGTACTACATATTCTTCAGAGCGACTATCAGGGATTTATATTCAAGAGATTGTTCGTTTTTTGATAATCTGGTTTCCATCATCTCATATAGAGGTACTCAGTTTCTTCGCAGTTTTGGAGAGCCGTGCAGTGAGAGTTGGGTACTCAGGTGGAGTTGAGCACAACATTTCATACTCAGGCATACATACAGTCCGAGCATACCATTTAGATATAGCAGGACATGTTGCGTGCTCGTGTCATTGATTGTGGAGGTTCATGGGATGAGTTTTTGCCGCTTGCAGAGTTTGCCAACAATAACAGCTATCAGCCTAGCATTCAGATGGCACCGTATGAGGCCTTGTATGGGAGGTTGTGTAGATCTCCAGTTGGATTGTCAAAGCCCGCGAGGCTAGGCTATTGGGGACAGATTTGGTTCAGGATGCCTTAGATAAAGTGAAGGTGATTCAGGAGAGACTTCATACAGTGTAGTCGCGTCAAAGGAGTTATGCGGACCAGAAAGTTCAAGATGTATCCTACCTGGTTGGTGAGAAGGTCTTGCTGAAGGTTTCACCCATGAATGGTGTTATGAGGATTTGGAAAGAAAGGGAAGTTGACTCCACGGTCTATTGGACATTTTGAGGTACTTAGGAGGACTGACGAGGTGGCTTATATGCTTGTTTTTCCACCCAACTTATCAAGTGTGCATCCGGTGTTTCATATTTATTGGCTTCGAAAGTATGTTGGGGACCCATTTCATGTTTTAGACTTCAGCACGGTTCAGTTGGATGATGATTTAACCTATGATGTGGAGCTAGTGGCTATTTTGGGTTGTCAGGTTCAATAGCTAAGATCAAAGGATATAGCTTCAGTGAAGGTGCAATGGAGAAGTCAGCCCATGGAGGAGGCTACCTAGGAGACCAAGCGGGAGATGCGGAGCCGGTATCCTAACCTGTTTGAGGCTTCAGGTATATTTCTTGACTCGTTTAAGGATAAGCATTTGTTTAATTTGGGGATGATGTGGCGACCCGACCCGTCGTCTCATGAGTTACCGCTCCATTTCCCCCATTTTCTGCTTCGTATGCTTCATTATCCATGTCTTATGCGATCGAGTTGGTTTGGAGTGGTTTTGATAAAAAATGAGACCCTTAGTCTCTTTTAAGAAGGCTTAAGTTGGAAAAGTCAATCGGATGTTGACTTATGAGTGAGAGGGCTCATATCTGAATTCCGATGCTTCAGTTAGCTTAGGAGGCCCGGTGTAGAATTAGGCTTGAATTGGCGAAGTTAGTGTTTTGGCGATTTCCGGTTGATAGATGAGATTTTTATCCGAGGGTCGGAATGGAATTTCGAGAGTTTTTGTGGCTTCGTTATGTGATTTGGGATGTGTGCATAAACGTTTAGGTCATTCGGAGGTGATTTGATTAGGTTTTTGATCAAATGCATGTATTGGAAGTTTTAGAAGAACTTAGGCTTGAATACGATGTAATTTGATGGTTTTGGTTTTGTATGAGGTGTTTTGATGATTCGAACAAGTTTAAATTAGGATTTTGGATGTGTTGGTGCTTTTTGTCGAGGTCCCGGGGGCCTCGGGGTGATTTCGGATGGCTATCGGGAAGTTTCGAATTTGAGTAAAGTGCAGAAAATGCAACAGCATGTGCAGGAGGATTTTTTGCCTTCACGATTGCAGGCTTGGGGCCGCGTTCGCGTAGAATAAGGTTGGAATCCCTGAGTTTTTCACTTCGCATTCGCATCTGGAGTGTCGCGTTCGTGGAGGGTCCTTGTGGTTGTCTTTCATGTTCGCGTTTTAAGTGTCACGTTCGCATAGTAATGTTTGGCGCGTGAAGGTTCGGGAGCTAATTCTCTTTGCATTCGCATAAGTAGGGCTGCGTTCGCATAGATTCTGAGGTCCAAGGCATCGCGTTCGCATGTGAGCAGATGCATTCGCAAAAGGTTATTTTGAGCGGCTGAAATATTCTGCTTCATGATCGCGATCCTGGGGTCATGATCGCATAGAAGGAAATCATAGTTGGGCAGAAGGTTTTTTAAAACATTTCATCCGCGGGCCTAAGTTATTTTTCCACCATTATTTAACATTTTGAGAGCTCTTTGGGAGAAATTGAAGAGGGATTTGAAGAGGTTTGATTGTAGGTTAGTTTTATGAACCAAAAACGTGATTATAATGTAAAATTAACCTAGAAATTCATGGAAATTTCACTAAAAATGGAAGAACTAGGGCTTGGGTTATGAGATTTTTAAATTGGAAATTGAAGGGCCATTTGAGGTCAGATTTGAGAGTCTGGTATGTATAGACTCGTGGCAAGATAAGGAACCCGTTGATGTGAAAATATTTGAGTTTGGAGAAATGGGCATGAGGCTCGGGTTTTGCTAATTTCATTATTTTTGATGTTTTTTGATTGTTTCGCTTGGTTTTTGTTCCCTTCGCCTATTGTAATGTATTCGTTTTGGTTTTGGTCAAATTCGACGTGCGAAGAGGCCGATTTGAGAGTCAACGGCATATCGAGCTAGAGTCTTGGCCGGTTTGAGATGAGTAATGAATGTAAATGGTGTCTTGAGGGCTTGAAACCCCGGATGTGCAAATCGTATTGCTACATTAAGGTGAGACACGCGCTCGATGATGAGCATAGGGTCATATCCTATTAGGGATTGTGACTTGGTCCGTCCCGAGTGATGCTTTTACCGCGTATTTGATTGAAGTTTAATAGTTATCATCATTGTTTGGACTGATGTCATATTTGGATTTCGTGTTAACTATTTTAACCCTTCGGGGAGTTTTTATCACTATATCCCCATTGTATGGATTTACTACTTGAACTCAGTCGTATTGTTTTCTGCGATTTACAACTCAGCCATCTTTACTCGGTTTTTGAAACTTATAGATATATTGAATGATGTTTTGGCTAGAACCACCATTTTATAATTGCATGAGGGGCATATGTGATTTATGGACTGAGTATGAGATCGGCTGGGCGCCGCGATGGTATTATATTGATATTGGTATGAGGCCGAGGGCCTAGTTGATGCCACGAGATGGCTTGATATTGCGTTAGGACCGTAAGGGACCCTCCAGAGTCTGCACACCCCAAGTGAGCGCCGTCAACAATAAATAAATGTATCGGGCTGCACGCCGCAGCGAGAACAATAGGCTTCTCATTCTATGTGTTGCATTCCTTTATTTGGCTGTCATTTATTTGCTTATCTGTTGTAGTATTTCCATATTTCAATTTCATTGGTTTATCACTTTCATATTACTTGTTTATAACTGCTGAATAATAGACTACTCTGTGCTTTCTATGATTTCTTATTTTCAACCATTATTTATGTTAATTACTCACTAGGTCGGAGTACTCACATTACTCCCTCCACCTTACGTGCATATCCAGGTGCATCTGAGCCTGAATGAGGATTTTCTGTTGAGCAGCGCATATCCGGGAGCATTGATGTAGCATGGCATCCACAGCTCTAATCTCTCCTATCTCTCCTTTGTTTTTATTTCGTATTCCCTAGATTGACATGTATTTGATAAACCTGTATTAGAGGATCAGACTTGTGACACCGTATCTTTATAGGCTATGTAGTAGTATTGTTATTTTAAATTCCGCATATTAACTGTTATTTCAGACTTTTAATATGATGATTTGGTAGTTCAATGGTGTTAGCTAATAATGAACTGTATAATGAAATGGGTTAAGGCTATTAATTGGTCGGGCTTGTCTAGAAGTGTGTTGGGCGCCATCACGACCGGGGTTGGGGTCGTGACATTTACCCTATTCTTACTATATTTGAAATCTTTCCTTATTGGTCATGCATTGATTTATTTCCTTATTTGTTATTTAACTCCTTAGTTCAAGGGGATTACTTACATTTATTTGATTCTAATTAGTACATGGTTCCATAATTATTGATTCTTGCCTTATTTTCTGCCTGTTTTTAAACTGTAAATACCATGCTCTTTCATTAACAAAAGGATGAATACATTAGTTCAAAACTCTCTCATACTTAGTTCATAACTCTCTCATACTCAAAACTATTCTACTCTCCATCTTTGGTTACTTGCTGTTATTCTTAGTTAGACTGCTGCAAGCCAAGGCTAACTATTGTGCTTTCCTATTCCTCAGTTTGTGTTTACTATCTCTCTACTAGTATGTTCTGATTTCAATTCAAGTCCCTAAATCAATATGTTTTTTCTACTTCACTTTATCATGTTTCTAATTTGTTTCTATTTATGGTTCTATTATTCAACATGCAATTGACATATTTATGTTACTACTTCATCTAGCATGCTAGTATAACCTTCTTAGGGCCTTTCAAAACATGTTCTACAACACCCTAGTAGTCTATCTCAACATGACTCTACCCTACTTTGAATGCTTATCTACTTGTTATCCAATTTTGATATGCAAGCTGATCTCTTATTTAAATGGCGGATTCTATGATTTTTTCTGAAACTCCTATTGTATTAGTACCAATAGCTATCCACTAATCCCTTAAACCCCACAAGAACTGCTATGCTTTTGATACTATGTGCTCTATGTGTCCCCAATTCCCATTCCTCTGTGTGAAGGACTGTTATTTGAGTATTGATGAAGTTGTTTGACTGACTTGATATTTGTTTAATTACACTATTATTTTCAAAAGTTGTTTACCAAACAACTCTCTTGTTTTCAAAATTATTTCAATTATGTCTCTTTTTTATATTGTTTTCCTACTAAAACCCTTTCAAACTATGTCAAACACTTTGAATTTATTCCTAAGTCCCTAGTTCTTGCCCCTCCAATATGTTTACTGCCTTGGGATCCTTCTAAAATGCCTCTAAATTTTGGCACACTGAGGCTGGCCCTTCCACACTACTCTTACTCAATTTGGTCACAAAGTCTAGGTGTGAGCAATGCCTGGGATTCTTGATATCCTTAGGCAACTCTGACGCACCTAGACAATGCTATTGTCTATGAAATTGGCATTTGAGGCTATTGAAGGTATGCGAAATCACTTAGGCCTGCTTCAGGCTCCCTATAGTGTAGCTTCCTCTCTTTATTTATCTATGTAATTCATTCATCTGGTTTGTATTAATTTTTAAACAAATATTAGGGTGATTAGTGAAAAAGGGTGGGTAGTTACATATTTGTGGGGTAACATGGGTAGAAACCATGCCTATAGGACCTTATACTTGTTATGCCTATTTCATCATGCTAGAAACCATGCCAATAGGGTCATTTAATATAATTTTTATGTTTGCCTCACCATGCTAGAAATCGTGCTTATAGAGTTTAAATGGTTCCAAATGATAGAAATCATGTCTACAGGTTTAAAATCAACTTCACAAGTAGATACCATGCCTATAGAATGTGATCATGTTTAGTTTCTATTACAACGGATATTTACTTTTTGTTTTCCACTAGATATCATGCCTATAATTTTATAATGTCAGCTCTTAACAACTAGATATCATGCTTATAGGGAACAAAATCACAAATTTTTCCTATAGCGCTAAATCAGTTTAGTTTAAATAAGTCAGTCCAATTCATATTAGTTTACTTTGAAACTAGTCTAATCAGTGGTTTGCTTTCCTTAAATGAATACTTTCAAGAAATTCTCTACTTTACTATTAGAAAGCATGCCAATAGGAATTCAAGGGTTCGTTTTAAAAATCTGCTCGCTGTTTTACTATATCAAACGTGGCTATCATGTTTTTAGGACAGCGCTATTCAGTGTTTAGGCAAGCCTATTGGACGTTTTCAAATCCTGCAACTTTGAAACTGTTTATGCTACTTAAGTTGTGTAGATTTAACAAGTCGAATTAGTAGGCAAGTTAAAATAGGACCCTTCACATATTAGCCTAATTCAGTACTTTATAACCTCTGCCCACTTAATATCTTATGCTATTAAAGATATGCCCAAAGATAAAGCTCCTGGTGTAGATGGATTCCCTGTGGAATTCTTTACCAAAAACTGGGAGGTTGTCAAGGAGGATGTATATGCTGCTACAAAGGAATTCTTTTCTACTTGCCAGATGCCTCCCATGGTCAATACTACTGCCATTGCCCTTGTGCCCAAGGTTAAAGTTCCTAAAACAGTGAAGGACTATAGGCCTATTGCATGCTGTACCACTATCTATAAAATAATATCTAAGGTCATTACTAGGAGGTTGAAAGCTGTTATTGATGACATTGTTGGTAGAGCCCAGTCAGCATTCATTGAAAGTAGAAGCATTATTGATAATGTCTTACTCAGTCATGAATTGTTCAAGGGATACTCCAGAAAAGGTATATCTCCAAGGTGTGTATTAAAGGTGGATTTGAGGAAGGCTTATGACACTCTTGAATGGAGGTTCCTCAAACAAGTGCTCATTGATCTAGGATTCCCTGCCAACTTTGTTGATTGGACTATGGCTTGTGTATCCTCTGTGACTTACTCTTTAGTGATGAATGGTGGACTCACTAAACCTTTTCCTGCTAGAAGGGGTATTAGACAAGGGGATCCTATGTCTCCTTACCTATTTGTCCTTGCTATGGAGTACTTAAACAGAATATTGGCTCAGTTGCATAGGAATGGTGATTCAATTTCCATCCTAGATGCAGGAAGCTTAATTGTGCCCATATATGCTTTGCAGATGATCTGTTATTGTTCTGTCGAGCTGATTTAATATCTATTCAAATATTGCATATAGCATTTCTTACATTTTCTGCAGCATCTGGACTATCTGCTAACAACACTAAAAGTGTTGTGTACCTGGGTGGAGTACACCAGAATGATAAAGAAGTTATCCTTGAAGCTTTGGGATTCAGTGAGGGACAACTTCCCTTCAAATACTTAGGCATTCCTCTCCATTCAAAGAAACTTAATATTCATCACTACATGCCACTGGTTGAGAGAATAACTGACAGAATTACCTGTTGGTCTGCCAAGCTGTTGTCTTATGCAGGTACGAGTCAACTTATCAAAAAAGCGATATTTGGGATCCAAACCTATTGGGCACAGATATTCATCTTGCCTAAGAAGATGGTAAAAGTAATTGAAGCTGTTTGTAGATCCTTCCTTTGGACTGGCAATGCAACAGTGTCCAGAAGATCTGTGGTACCATGGGACAGGATATGCAGACCTATCACTGCTGAAGGTCTCAATATTATTGATATACAGATTTGGAATAAGGCTGCTATTACTAAACTGTTGTAGGATTTAGCAAGGAAAAAGGATTGTCTATGGATTAAGTGGATCCATTACTACTATATAAAGAGTAGTGACATTGATGTTATGACTATTCCCAAGAATGCTTCTTGGGTAGTTAGGAAAATTATAGAAGGCAGAACCCCTATACTGGCTGATAATAGATTGCAAGGGGACCTCATGAATAGGCTGGCAGGAATGTGCAGATCAGGAAAATTTCAGATTCAGTCACTATATCATACTATGCTTCCTGTCTTCCCTAGGGTGGAATGGAAGAATCTTATGGTGACAAAAAATGTCTCGCCCAAGCATAAGTTCACTACATGGTTGGCTGCTCAGGGTCGACTCCCCACTGTCGACAGACTATTGAAGTTAGGAGTAAGTGTCGAGGAGCAATGTGTTTTCTGTCATCAAACTGCAGAAGAGTTTGACCATCTTTACTTCACTTGTCCAGTTACTAGGAAACTTTAGCATAGAATTTGCTGTTGGCTGGGATATAATAGGACAATTTGCAGCTGGAATGTTGAACTTCAGTGGATATGCAGCTTAACTAGAAGCAAAGTGTGGCAGAAGGCTGTGGTGGCCACTGCTTTTGTCACCATAGTATCACTCATATGGAGAAGTAGGAATATTATTAGATTTGAGGGAAAATCATTTGATGAAAATCAATTCTGCCGTGAAGTAGCTATGCTTGTACATGTTCGGGCAGGAAATGCAAGAGATGGCAAATGGGATTGCGACAACTAAATCACTTCCCTTAGTGGATAGTGTAAAGAATGTATTAGCATAGTTAGATTTTGTATAAGTAGTAGTTAGTCTATACTACTACAAAGAACTCCTCATTGTAAATTTGTTGATATCAATGAAAGTCAAACTTTAAACTAAAAAAAAAAAGAAAAGAAAACCTCTGCCCACTTAGATATCATGTTCTAGGATTTATTTTCTTAAGTGTTTGGATGTTGTCTTGAAGACGTGCACTTATGTGATATGCTTGAGGAGGTAACTGTGAGCCTCTAACTTGCTATATATGCAGTCCTAAATTGTTCTTTCCGGTCGCCTAGAATTTTCTCCTTTTAAGCACCGTAAGGGTTGTCTTGAACTAGGGGTGTGCATTCGAATCAGTTCATCGATAAATTGAATAGATTATTTATTATCAGTTTATCGATATTGATATCAATTTATTGATTTCGATTTTGATTTCAAAATTTTCTTATCGATTTCGATTTTATCCTCTTCGGTTATCGGTTTATCGATAAATCGATAAGATATACTAAAAAGACTTTTTTACCCTTATTCTATAATACCATTTCTTTTACCCTAAGTCCCTAACCCTATTATTTCATCTACCACATTTAAGGAATGATCATATTTAAAGATCAACGGAATAAAGTTCAAGTTAATGGAGAACAGAATTAGCTGTGATGATGTATTTCTTTTATTACCGTTGGAGTGTTGGTGGCATGCATTTGATCCCTTACGTTAGTTCTTACATGTGCTTGTTGACAATTTTAATGTTATAAACGGAGTTCGTCTTATATTAGCTTATTTTGTCCATATTAGCTAGGCATGATTATAGCAATATGCTTTCCGTGGAATTCCGCAAATTTCGTATTGGTGTAATCGATAACCGAATATATAAGCCCAAAAAATATTGATAAAATCGACATTCAAAAAGTTGAAACTTTATTGAAACGATAATGATAAGCATATGTACAAATCAATAATCAATAAGTGTCAAAATCAAATCGATAAATCAAATGCAAACCCCTATCTAGAACTGCTCGGCTTTAGAGGTCCTAAAATACCCCCAGAACTACAAGGAAGGGATGGGTAGTACACACATAGGACATTGTTAAGTTTATTAGAACTCTTTAGGCTATAATCAGAGGAGGGACTTGGGTAGAACAGGATATGATGACTACGTGCTTATGTCACGTGTAGCCCCTCATTGAGAAGTGTTTACCGGGCATTCTGTAAGGTGATCGTGTAGGCTAACCAACATAGGACCCCTCCCTTCGAAAAATTGTTTTGCTTTACTTTTCTATAGGGACACAACTTGTTCAAGATCTTTGTCTTATTATATGAGTTATACAAAGTCCGACGTAATTTACTTGAAATTATTTGTTTCAACTAGTTATTTGTTAATGGACTAATTTATAAATATGTTCGACTGACACCCACAGTTTTGGACCCAGAGGGGTGCCTAACACCTTCCCCTTGAGGTTACCTCAAACCCTTACCCTATATCAAACCAATTCAAGAGTTAATCGCTCTAGGTGCCCTCACGCACCATAATCTGTTAGGTAGCGACTCTTCAAAATACCCAATTCCAAAAGGAAAAGTTATTTACCCCTATAGGTGTCAAAACTCGGGTTCTCCCCGTCAAAGGGGAGGAAAAAGGGGGTGCGACAGCATGGCGACTCTACTGGGGATACCTTTAGGCTCTTACCATAACGAACTCATTCTTATGAATTAATCCCGAGCATGATTTATCCCATAGCCTTTCCCCTTATTTGATTTTATTTGTCCATTTTCTGTTAAGCATTTATGATTCTCTATCCCTGAAACCGACTTGTCTTTTTGTTTCTTTTCCCAGTAACTGTCTTTCAATTATTTAAATACCATAATTATTTTTGTCTTACATGCAAATACATGACTACATGTTATTAATTGCTGCATAAATCATGCTCCACATCATATTCCACTCGTGCGTATCAAATCCTATAGCAATGTTTAATGAGTGGTTGTGCTCTTCCTATTTATTACCCTTAAATTCAAAAAGGCTTATTTGTGGTAAAACCAGTCGATCAGCGGTGCAGTCGACAGTTCTGTGTCTTCCCCCTCAAGTTGTCCGCTTGAGAGTACTTGTCTAAAACCCCATAGTAGCCTTACTCTGGTCAAACTATGCATGCATCATGGTCAAACCTAGTTGGATCAATATGTTGTCCACATAATGATCCTTTAAGATAAGTCTTATCCAAAAGTCCATTGTGTTTTTCCATAATCCTAATAGACACAACCACGATCTGTGTATTAATATGGAGAACTAAATGTCACATATGCAGCTCATAAATGTATAAATAGTCGAGTCTGATGGGGGTAAGGCCTAACCCTTTTGCATTGAAGAAAATGAGGCACAAGTTCTCCAGATTCGGTATGGTTAGTAATATCCCACCATTTCTGCTGGATTGGTGGGAGGGCATTTCCTCAAGTGACAGGAAATATGTGAAAAGTACTTGGGTAACTTTCCTTCCTTGCTAGATATTGAGCCAAGCAACAAGTTTATCGAGGATGCCACTTTATTCTGGGATAGTGATAGGGTCGTGTTTCGTTTTGGCGATATAGAAGTGATACCTCTTCTAGAAGAAATTGGAGGGATTGCGAGACTAGTTTGGGATAGTCCCTGGCTATTGGTACCAGAAAATCGTACTAGCAAGGGATTTTTAAAGATGATGGGGCTAAAGACGAATGCCGACCTAGTCTTCTTGATAGAATCTTACATACCTTTTGAATATAGGTCTTTCCATACCTACCATAGTGAGATATTTCTCACTTTTTTAGGTCACATCCATCGCAAAGTGTTCATATTCATTGTATGCTTCTTAGGCCTGATAGTATTCCCAATGAAAAGGGGAAGAATCCCACTAGTTTGGCCATGGTCACCAAGACTTTGATGGAAGGGATTAACGGAAAAACATATATCATAGTCCCCATGATCATAGCCGACATCTACAAGGCTCTAGAGCACAATCAAAGAGGGGTCAAGCATTTCGAGGGTTGTAACTTGTTGCTGCAGTTGTGGTTGTTAGAACATTTCCAAAATGGTCACTATCACCAAGAATTTCCACGAAGGGCTTGGAAAGACCAAATTGCCTTCCATCACCCCAAGCGGATGACTTACATTCCAGACAATTTTTCTTAGTCAAAAACTGCTAAAGAATGGTAGGGTTATTCGACAATCTGATCGAGGAACAGGTGCAATGGGTGTTTAAAGTGGTTCCCAACATATGAATTCATCATCAGATCCAGGGATGCTCAGCATTTGGTGTTGATTGGGTTAAGAGGGATATACCCATATATCCATATATGAGTTATAAGGCAAGCAGGCAGGAAATAGGTCGTACCAAGGGTTGTCAAGATAAGTCATTTCAGGATGGACTTTCAAGACAACGACGTCCCTTACAAGTACAAAGATCAGCACATGTGGCACCAAAAATCATTGTGGAGAAAAACACTATTGAACCAGATAGGTATCATGCAAGGTGCGAGCATCACTACTCGGCATGGTTAGAGGATAATCTGAAATGAATAGTGACACCAGGGGCTGGTCGAGAGAATAGAATCATAGATGAAGAGGTTGAAGCACAAGTCAAATACATCCAGATGCGCAAGAGAGTCCGCGACTCTGAGAATGAGCATCGGGAAATACACGAGAGGAATGTGGGGTTGATCGAGGAATGGAAAGAAATGTAGTCACTTCCAACAGGAAAGCGGAGTATCTAGAGCGGGGGATAGTGGAGCTGGAAGGAGAAGTCATAAAAAGGATTCAAAATTGCTAGGATGTTGAAGGAGGACATCTAGTCAGGGCCTACTTGCTGCTAGGGTTGCGCGAGTTGGGGGATCTATATGATGAAGTCTGGAAGATTGAATCTGGGGAAGGTCCTTATACGACCAAATAAGCTAGATTTTATTCGCTTTCCTAAAATGTAATAAGGCCACGTGCCTATAGTGACTCATTTCCTTCATCTTAGTGTCTTTTTGGGATTCGTCTATTTTTATGTTATAAGATGAAGCATTTTTTGGCATTTAAAATTCTCCAAATTAATTTGTTGCTAGGCCTACCTCGGGCACAACGAGGCTCCCAAATTAAGACACGATTCTACATTTTTCGCAATATGTGTTTAAGTACTGCAAACATTTTAGAATCCTCATTGACTTGTTACCTTTTTGTTTTTCCTTATTTTGATTATTCCCATCCCCTTAGGTTGGTTCACTCATATTGGCCTAATCAATGTATCATACCATATCCAGAGGCCCTCCACCTACTCTTCCTCCTCCTCCAAGCAACACAAAAGGCATAGGAAAAGCAAAAATGGATGACTAAAGTGGTAACTGAAAGGAGAATATTGAGAATTCAGAAACCTCTGATGGCCATAGTCCTCTGTCCCTAAATGATCTAGTCTTATTACTAGAACAAAAGATACTGGAACTGCAAGGATAACTTGAACAGGTTTGCAACTTGCCAAACCTGTCACTTACCATGAATGTCCCTGACAACAACCAACAGAATACTAAGAACCCAACACCTCCTCAAGGCACACAAAACAACCACCCACAAAATGCTCTCGCACCGAACCAGTAAGCAAATCCACCCCAAAATCTCAAGCCATTACCAATACCAACTCCACCGCAACCACACCATCAACCACCAACCACCACTTACCATATTCCCCAAAACACACCACCACCCATTCCTGATCCCCAAACCACCACCATTGACTATCGTTATACCCAAGCTCCTCGCTTCCATGAAAGAAACCATACATATGTAGAAATTGTACCTCATTCTACCCAACCAATGTCATGTATACCGGAATCTTTCGAGAAGCACCTACTCATTAAAAACATGGTTGAAGAACTCAAGAAGTTAACAAGCCGAGTTCAGGGTGTTGAAGGCGACATAGGAATAGAAGGTTTAAACTACGAAGACATGTGCACATAGCCAGATGTGGAATTTCCTAAGGGGTACAAACCTCCCAAGTTTGAGATGTTCGATGGCATAGGTGATCCCAGGGCTCATCTAAGGGCCTGCTGTGAAAAGCTTGTTGGGGTCGAGAAAGATGAAAAGATGTGGATGAAGCTCTTTATAAGGAGTCTTATTGGGGATGATTTGTCCTAGTATACTACAAAAACCCCCAAGAAATGGTCCAATTGGGTAAGCATGGCGTCAGATTTTATGGACCAATTCAGCTCAACACAGAGAATGCACCGGATGTTTTCTACATTTAGAATCTTAAGAAGAAACCTACTGTGACTTTCCATGATTATTCTACTCATTGGAGGTCAGAAGCAGCCAAGGTACGGCCATCTTTGGAAGAAGAACAAATGAACAAATTCTTCGTCAGAGCGCAGGATCCGCAATATTATGAAAGGTTGATGGTTATGAAAAATCACAAATTCTCTAACATCATCAAACTTGGGGAAAGAATCAAAGAAGGAATCAAGAGCATGATAGTAACAAATATTTAGTAACTGCAACCTACAAATAGAGAGTTACAATCAGGCATCATGTAAAAGAAGAAAGAGGTTGGAACGGTAATGGTGGCTCAGGACCCAAAATCTCCATTCGTATATCAAACACCTCCGCCTACATATTGAGCACCTCTACACACATATCAAACACCTCTACCCGCATACCAAGCATCACCGCCTACATATAAACCATCATCTCCCAGATATTCCCAACCAGCCTATGTCCATCAGACCTACACCAACCAACCATCCCACTTCGAATCACCATCGGCTTGCCAAAGCTATCCAAGACCAAGACCCTACTTTGACTGTAAACCACCCAGACAATACATCGCTATTGCTGAGCCCATCGACCTATTGTACGGGAGATTGAAAGCAGGGGATTGCATCACTCTCGTTCCCATTGTGGCATTAGAAAATCCATCCCAATAGGTCAATCCAAACAAAACTTGTTCTTACCATTTTGGTATGAAGGGGCACACCATTGCTAGTGCCGAACATTCGAAGATAAGATCCGGACACTAATTGACAACAAGGTCATACAGGCAAAGGAATCCGCACCTACTGTCTGCAACAACACCCTCCCTGATTATAGAGTTGATGGTGTAGATATGATAGAGACAAATGAAGATTGGGACCCTGAGGGGTCAATTGGGGTTATCCGAGAAGGCGATGACTTTAAAGTTGCAATCTCACTTATTCCTATTATGGTGCGGACTCAGACACTAGTAGAGGTTGAAGTAGTTACATCCGTTCCTTCGAGGTAGAGGTGACTCTGCCTGCATCCACCCCCGCTCCATTTGAGGTAGAAGGGGTCAAACCTTTCACTGTGAGAATATCAACCACAGCTCCCTTCGATTAAAAAGCAATACCTTGGGATTATGTTGTCAAGGCTCACGGAAAGGGAAGGCCAAGGGAGAGGAATCCGACGTTGCACAAGTAATGATTAGAATTGGAAGAGTCTATACACTCAAACATTTGGGAGTGTTCAAGTAAGTATGCCACTACTACGCAGCCTATCATCAAGACCGGACCAGATGACATGTTGATGAAAGTACAGGCAAAGGAGTATTTTGTTGTTGACCATCTGAACAAAATCCCTGCTCAGATATCTATCCTGTCACCGTTGCAAAATTTAGAGGTACACAAGAACGCTTTAATGAAGGTGATGAGAGAGGCTTTTGTACCCAACAACATCACTGATTGAAAATGTCCAACATGGTTGGGCAAGTGCTCGAGAGTCATAATATTGTCTTCCACGAAGATGAGGTACCGCTTGAGGGCTTGAATCACGATTGAGAATTGCATATCACAGTGCAATTTGAGTCAAATCATTGCCAGGGTTCTGGTTGATAGAGATTCATGCCTAAATATTTGCCCATTGGACACTATTAAATGGTTAGACAAATGAAATAGGGGTAAGAAGTATGAATGTGAAAGCTTTCGATGGGTCACAGAGGGCCATGATCGAGGAAATCAACCTTTGCTTGCAGATGGTGCCAACTTGGTTCGACGTCGAATTTCAGGTACTCAACATACCAGCCACATATAATATTTTGTTGGGCCGGCCGTGGATCCATGCCCTGGAGTCGTGCCTGACTACATCAACCGGTGAAGTTTGAATGGAACAATTAAAGGTAATCATTCACGGGGATGGGAGTAACCTTATTTACACCATTCAAACCATCCCAACCATTGGACATAGAAGGAGGCTAGGAGGGGAGACTTATTATCACATTGAATGGGTCAACGCTTTTGAGAAGGATAAATGGTGGAGTAACAAAATAGAAAGTATACTAGCATGGTATGGATATGAACCTGACAAAGGGTTGGGGAAGAACATCTAAGATATCACTAAACTGATGTAGCTGAAAAATCATAATACCACCTTTGGGCACAGATACTAGTACACATGGAAAGAATATAGGAATTGGTCGCCTCCATGGCGTAGACCATAGTACCCTCTTGATCAGTCGGTTCCACGTTTGGAACAAGCTTTCACCAAGCTGATACGATATGGGGGACCGCAGAAGAAGAAGCACTAGCTGAAGAATTTGTTCTTGGAAGATAAAGACATGGAATGCATTTCCATTACTAAGGAGGAGGAGGAAGAATTGCTCACTATTCAGACCGTGAAGAAGGGAACCATTCTCGTAAAACTAGACTACCACACCATCCCAAGCCCCCTGAGTCCTTGGGTAGCCTAGCAGAGTTTTACTACTATAGCCATTCTAGGCATTTAAGATTTCCAGTAATTTTGTTGTAAGATTTACTTATATAAAAATAAATGTTCGATTAATCGAGCCAAGCTTTGTTTGAACGATTTTCTCAGTTTTAATCAAATGCTTTTGTTCTTTATCATTATTGTTACTATTTTTATACTTTTCCCTTCTACAATGTTATGAGGCAATAGATGAACCACTGATTGTGACATGTAATGAGGCAATGCACTATGAGAATAGTGATTCAAATGAAGATGATGAGATACCCGAGGAAATCATCAAGAAAGTCAATAATTTTGAGAACAAGCCTATGTCCAAGCTGGACGAAGCAGAAGCAGTATATTTGGGAGACACATAGATCGTCAAGGAGACTCGCATCGGCATTTACTTGTCAACGGAAGAGAATAAAGAGTACATTCAGTTCCTAAGATGGTATGAGGATATTTTTTGCATGGTCATATGATGATATGACCGGTTTGAGCACTTCCATAGTGGCTCACAAGCAACCTATTAATCCCATATGTTGACCAGTTAAGCAAAAACACATAAAGTTCAAACCAGACATGAGTTTGAAAATCAAGGAGGAAGTTACCAAGGAGATCAAAGCCAAAGTTCTCAGGATGGTTGAGTACCCAACCTGGTTAGCTAACATTGTGCCAGTTCCAAAGAAGGATGGGACAGTCCGAGTATGTGTTGGCTATCGGGACTTAAACAGAGCAAATCCCAAGGATGACTTCCCTCTGCCAAATATGCACATCTTGATCAATAATTGCGCCAATTACAAACTCCAATCCTTTGTAGATTGCTTCGCAGGTAATCACCAAAGTTGGATGGATGAAGAAAATGCGGAGAAGACAGCTTTTATTACACTATAGGGTGTATACTATTAGAAGATGATGTCGTTCGGTCTGAAAAATGTTGAATCCACGTACATGAGAGCCATGACAACCATTTTCCGTGATATGATACACAAAAAAATGAGGTGTATGTGGACGATGTCATTATTGAATCCAAGAGGGTCGCAGATCACATAGTAGACTTAATGAAGTTCTTTCACAGACTAAGGAGGTGCAACTTGAAACCGAACCCTGTAAAGTGTGCATTTGGGGTTCCCGCAGGAAAGGTATTTAGATTCATCGCCAGTCATTGATGCATCGAGCTGGATCCATCTAAAGTCAAGGCTATTCGGAAATTACCACCACCTAAAAGAAAAAGGGACGTAATGAGCTTCCTTGGACGTTTCAACTATTTCAGCTGCTTCATAGCACACTCCATATTCATATGTGAACCCATCTTCAAGATGCTAAGAAAAGATGCCGAAACAAGCTGGACCGAGATTGTCAGAAAGCCTTTGATAGAATTAAGAAGTACCTATCCACACCACTTGTGCTGGCCCCACCAGAGCTGGGACGGCCTTTGCTACTTTATCTATCTATATTGGATGGAACCTTTGGATGTGTTTTGGGACAACATGACGAGACTGGACGGAAAGAGCAGGCCATATACTAACAAAATATGAATTTCACACCTTACGAAGCACGATACTCTTTGCTAGAACGCACTTGCTGTGCTTTTACTTGGACAGCTCAGAAATTTCAGAAAACCATGCCGACTGGGAAGTTGGCTAAGTGGCAGATATTGTTGTGTGAGTTCGATATCATCTATGTGATGCGTAAAGAAGTCAAAGGACAAGCACTAGCAGATCACCTTGCTGAAAATCTGGTGGGAGCAGCATACGAGCCTCCGAAAACATATTTTCTTGATGAAGAAGTGTCGTTCGTAGGGGAGCCATTACCAAAGCCTATGACGATTTGAGGATGTTCTTTGATGGGGCCGCAAATTTTAAGAGAATGGGCATTGGAGCAGTTTTGGTATCATTAGCATTATTCGATATCCGCTAAACTCAGATTTCCTTGCACCAACAACATGGCAGAGTATGAAGCCTGCATACTAGAAGTCAACATGGCAGTCAACATGCACATTCAGGAGTTGCTAGTGATCGGTGAATTAAATTTGCTTGTGCACCAGATACAAGGAGAATGGGCCACCAAGAATTCCATGATATTTCCATATCTGCACCATGTGCAGGAATTTAGAAAGATGTTCACAAAGATAGAATTACGACAAGTGTCCATAATTCAGAATGAGTTTTCTAATGCAATGGCCTCTTTGTCATTTATGATACAACATCCAGATAAGAATTATATTGATCCCATTCCGGTAAAAATCCATAATCGGCCGGCATAATGTGCTCATATTGAAGAAGAAACGAATGGAAAACATTAGTTCCATGACATCAAGGAGTACTTATCGAAGGGAGAATACCTAGAGCATGCAAATCACACTTAGAAACGCAGACTCCGCAGATTTTCAAATCACTTCTTTCACAGCGGAAGAAACTTGTATAGAAGAACTCCTGTTTTGGGTTTACTAAGATGTGCCAACGCAAAGGAAGCTTCTAAGCTACTTGAGGATGTGCATGCCGGTGCATGTGGCCGACATATGAACAGTTTCATCTTGGCTAAGAAGATACTCAGGGAAGGTTACTTTTGGATGATCATTGACAGATTGCATTCGGTACGTCCACAAATGCTTTCAATGTCAAGTGCATGCCAACATGATAAAAGTTCTGCCAAATGAGCTCAATGCAACAAGCTCACCTTGGCCATTTGCTACTAGGAAATGGATGTCATCGGTCTAATTAAGCCTACTGCTTCAAACGAACATAGGTTTATTTTGGTCGCCATCGATTACTTTACGAAATGTAGAAGCTGCATCTTATAAAGCTGTAACCAAAAATGTCGTCGCAAATTTTGTCAAGGATCATATTATCTATCGATTCAAAGTTCCTGAGTCCATTGGTACTGACAAAGCTCCCAATATAAATAGAGGTATGATGAAATCTATGTGTGAAGTTTTTGAAATCAAGCACAAGAATTACACAACCTACAAATTTTAGATGAATGGAATCGTAGAAGTTGCCAACAAAAACGTCAAAACGATATTAAGGAAGATGGTAGAAATCCACAAACAAAGGCATAAGAAGCTACTGTTTGCTCTATTGGGATACCGCACTACGTGTGAGACCCTATGTTTTTTTTCTCTTCTCTTATGTAATGTACGTAATGTGGTGTGGTTATATTAGGTATATATGATTGGGTATAACATCAGACTGGTCACATGTTATGTTTTGAAGTCAAGCAAGTTGCGAAATAAATATCAGCAAAAGTTATCGTAAATTTCTCTAATAAATTTTCAAAATTTAAGGTCAAATGCGTCAGATCCTTTCTCCTAATATATAAAAAGTTATGAGACCCACAACCTATCGAATCTAAGTTCTACGAGTCTAGTTTTAAACCAAAAACCTCACATCAAACGAACATTGGAATAAAATGTTATAACTTTTTTACCCCAGACTGTCCAGGCTGAAACCGGGTCGCGAACCGGGTCGGGTCAAACAAGTGGTATAAGTCATAAACTCAACTTTGAAGCCCTCAATACATTTCATTTCATTCCCAAAATAGTGAGCAAGCTGAAGAGCGATTCCATGGTGTTCTAGTGTGATTAAGGTGCGTTTTTAACGATTGTTACCGTTAAAATTTGCTCTCGTGCCTAGAAACGCAATCTCTACGCTTTGCAATCGTTTCCTCCTTCTGGTAGGTGTGTTTGGAGCTATTCGTAGAAGATAGAAATATGTTGTTCTTGCTTTTTCTTCAGGTCTTTATACTTGGTTTTCTAAGGTAACCATCTAGGGACTCTTTTATAATCGTTTTTACAAAGTTCTATGGACGTTTCATCAAGTTAGGGTGATATGGCAAATCTACCAATTTAAACTCCATTATGAATTGTTTATTGGTGTATATAAGCTGCATATATATAGTGTTTGTGAAGCTAAGGACGTAAGCAACAACTTTCGTAATGGAACTACAGGCATTCAGACGTTCGTTAGAAAGATATGTTAAGGCTAAGCTCCGTCCTTCCTTTTAGCACGAATTTTGGAAATTCCTAAGACGTCAAATGTGATATTTTACTATTCTATTGCTAGAAAGACCTTCTGTGAAAGGCATTGGGATTATAGCTGAAGTATTTCCATGACGCCATTAGGTTGATGTTCCACTCATTCAGTTAAATAGGGTATTTGACATATATATATGTCATTTTGTCGGCATTCTAAACTATATGTCTATATATATAAATTTTTATTTGTCTTTGGGTTGTGTGACTAAAAAATAAAGGCATTTAGTATTTACGATCAGTCCACCTTCCTTGTTAAAATGTATTTTAAAATCTCTGAAATGACACGTCAATTTCCAATAATCTCAAATATAAATTTTTATTTAAACTACTAAAACACTTGATTTTTTAAAATACTTTCTTTTATTAAATATCAAGAAATCATGTATAAGGACTAAGTGAAGCACCTTAAGCTTTTTATGAACATCTTCAGAGTTAAGTTATCTTTCTAAAAGTCGAGTTAAGTTTTCAAACTTATTCAATAGAAAAGAAAACATATGAGGTTCCACAAGACAATTGTATGCGATACGAAGGTGATTATGAGATCATGAGAATAAGAGTACCTATGAGCCAAGATTGGCAAAGTTCTTTTTGTGTCCTATTATGTGCATTCAATGTTCATGTCATGCATGGCATATTATGCATGGACTTCGAACTATAATCGGAGGTAAGGGGCCTATTTGCCCGAAAAATTATATATTGTACAGATGGCCACAGGTTGCTAATATGATACCGATTAGCTACTGAAAGAGACCGCCATTGCTAGCATTTGGTTAGGTATGTCATGCACTTGGATTAATAGATGTGTTCTCACATACGATTACACAGGCATACTATGCATATTTGATTACTATGAGGTCAAATGTCGTCCATGGAGGCTATTAGAGGTTCAGTGTCAAGTGGTAACTCAATTATTTTTTTTACATCAGCTTTGTATGATTCTACTTTCTGCCTTACATACAAGTACATTTTTATTCGTACTAATGTCCCATTGCCTGGGGACACTGTATTTTTGTTTCGTGCGTGCAGGTCCAGGTAGGGACTCTAATCGACCTCTTTGCTAGGATTTCGAGGTTCAGCTGTGAGTTGGTAAGCTCCACCTCTTCCTGGAGCTTTCATAGGATGGTTACTTTTGTTGTACATTTTGGGTGAGTCGGGGCCTTGCCTCGATAGTGCTTATGACACTCTTAGAGGCTATTGTGGACATAGTATTCTAGGTTTCTTTTTGCAGCTTCCAGTCTCGAGCCCATAGGCTTGCCATGTATATATGTGTGTGTAGGAATGTATGTCTCCAATCGCGGCCTCGTCGGCGAGCTAGTACTTTATGATTTTGGCTCGTCCACTTTTGGTTATATGGCTTATTATTATTCAGTTCATGGCCTTAATGGTCCAGGCTTAGTATTTCAGATATTGTGTTGCCCGATATGTTGGGCCCCAGTTTAGTTAGCTAGTATATTTAGTGGCTAACTCTGTCAAATAGAGTATCGAGGGCAATTCATGCCTCCCCTAGTTTGGGGCGTGACAAACTTGGTATCAGAGTAGGTCGTATCCCATGGAGTCCACAAGCATGTCTAGTAGAGTCTTGCTTATGGGTGTGTTGTGCACCACCCTTATAATCAGGAGGCTATGAGGCATTTAGGAATGGATACGTTTCTTTCAATTAGTAGATCGTGCTATAGAGCGAAGTTATAAGAACGTATGAAATCTAGGTCGTGCTTTTTGTTTCTTATCTAACAAGCTACATACGCTAAGGAGATGGCATAGCGAGAGATAGGTATGGGTCCGGGGGAAGGTACCAGTCGCTCCCCACCGGGTCAGAGGAATAGTTTTCCCTTAGAGGCACACAGTGAGTCTCCAGTACCCCTAGTTTAAGCTTCACCAACACTTGTTGGAGCCCAGCGAGATGCAGTACCCCCAGCCTCACCAGTTCCATTAGTACCTGAGGCAGCTAGAGACACAGGACCTCCAGCACCTGTTGTTCCCCCATCAGAGACTGGAGAACAGGGGATGATGGAGGCAGTTTAGTTGCTAACTAGGATGGTTTCTATTCATTAGCGACAGCTAGAGTTGGGAGCAGATGCCAGGAGAGATCGGAGAGGAAGCTCGACAGTACGAGAGTTTCTTCACTTGGTCCCTCCATTATTTACAGGATCCAGTTCTACTGAGGATCCCCAGGACTTTATAGACCAGATGTATAGAGTATTGAGGGTGATGCATTCCTCCGTCACTGAAGCTGTGGAGTTGGCTTCTTTTCGACTACGTGATGTAGACGTCCTACGGTATGAGGCATGGGAGAGATCTAGAGGACATGATGCTACACCAGCAAAGTGGGAGGACTTCTCTGAGGCTTTTTTAGCCCATTGTTTTCCAGGGGAGGTTCGGGAGGCCCGTCTTGACCATTTTTTACCTGAAGCAGGGGGATATTAGTGTGAAAGATTATAGCCATAAGTTTAATTCTTTGGCGAGATATGCACCAAATATCATATGCACCATGAGGGCTAGAGTTCATCATTATGTGAATGGTTTGGCGGATCATGTGATTAGAGACTGTAGGGTAGAATCCTTATCGAATGATGTAGATATTTCCCGCATAAAGGCTTTCGCTCAGACTACAGAGGACCTTTCCCATCAGATTCGTGATACTCATAGGGATAGGGAGCAAAGTAAGAGGGCTCATACAATGGGGTCTCATAGGGATCCACGGGGTTATTTTAGGCCCCCACTCCATCGATATCCACCTCGGTCAGTAGGTAGTTTCCCACCACAGGTGCACGGCTAGCGGTATGATCGTATTATTTAGTCAAGACCGGGGCAAAGCGTAGGCCAGCCTGAGGGCTGTCGATGGGAGCGTTCCTCACAAATGAGACAGCTTACTCCTCCATGTACTCAGTGCAGTAAGTTGCACACCGGGTAGTTTAGGCAGGGTTCGAGTGCATGTTATCATTGTGGGTAGACAGGACATTTTATTAGTCGGTGCCCCGGATTAGGCAGAGTGCACCAGCTCAACCTTCAGGATACACAACAACCTCTTCGCCCGCAGTCCATGCTCCCCGACCAGGTCCACATACTACTAAGGGTCATGGTAGGGGGAGAGGTGGAAAAGATACCTCAAGTTCTAGTGGTGGCCACAACTACTTTTATGTACTCATAGGCCAACAGGATTCAGAGGCATTCCAGATGTTGTCACATGTATATTGACAATCATTCTCATGCAATTTATGCATTGACAGATCCCGGCTCTACATTTTCATATATTACTCCATTTACAGCTGGTAATCTTGACATGCGATCTGAGTTGTTGCCACGGTCAATTGAGGTTTATACGCCAATTGGCGACTCTATTGTAGCTAATCATATTTATCGAGGTTGTACAATGTTAATTAATGACCGTTCAACCTCTGTTTATTTAGTTGAATTGGTTATGCTAGACTTTGATGTCAGTATGGGTATGGATTGGTTGGCAACTTGTTATGCTAATATTGATTGTCGTGCAAAGTTGGTCCGATTTCATTTTCCTGGTGAACGTGTCCTTAAATGAAAAGGTAATGCATCCACGTACAAGGGCTCGAAAGTGATTGCTAAAGGATGTATATACCATCTGGTTCATGTTAGAGATATAGATAAGGAGACAACAACTCTTCAATCGGTTCCTATTGTGAATGAATTACCGACGGTATTCCATGACGAGTTTCCAGGAATTCCCCCCGAAAGGGAAATCGATTTCTCCATAGATTTGCTTCTTGATACGCAGCATATTTCCATCCCTCCCTACAGAATGGCTCCTGGAGAACTAAGGGAATTGAAGGAACAACTGAAGGACTTGCTCAATAAAGACATTATTAGGCCAAGTAAATCCCCATGGGGTGCGCCGGTGCTCTTTGTTCGAAAGAAAGATGGCTCCTTCCGGATGTGTATTGAATACAGGTCTGTACCCAAAATAACAGACCATTTTGATGCTTCTTATGTGCTACATGTTATATTCATTCAAGGGCAGAAGGGTCATTTGACGGACCAATGATAGCTGAGGGTAAATGAAAAAATGAAAAAAAAAACAATGAAAAAAAGGAAAGGAGAGGGTGAAGTGTGAAAATAAAGCAAGTAGGATCTAGTTATGTTTTTGTTACTTTTTTAAAAAAGGAAAAAGATATATATGAAAAATTCAAAAAAAAACGATTTTGCACTTTTTATCATTTTTTAAAAAATAAAAAAACGGAAAAAGAAAATTCAAAAGATTTTGCATGTTTCAATATTTTACAAGAAAAAGCAAAAAAAAAGAATGTTTTCTCTAAATTAGTCGTTTTTTAAATTCTCGCCCGTATCTAATCTGCCCGAACTACGCAAACCTGATTCTCATCTTTCGGGGCGTGATACGTAGGCAACCCACATAGGGTCCAGTCTTCCTAGTAAATCTTAGGTTCTCGGCTTTGCGGGGTCATAACCAAATTTTGCACTTCTAGCCACTTTTAGCCACATATGATAGTTTTAGAATTCAGAAGTTGCTTGTTGGAAATTGTATGAATTGAGTTGTAACAATGGACTATACTATTGAAATTCTTAGAGTTCAAGTTGGAATTCTCTTTTCAAATTACTTTTATGCTGACGAAAGTTCTGTTGAGATCAGTCTTTGTTTGTTGGGGCATTGTTTTGTGATTTTAATTCAATCTATGAATGGTCCGTGGGCCAATGTTTGAAAGAAAGTCCTGCATTGAACACCAACTATCTTTGTGCTAAGACTGTGGAGTTATGAAGCTTTTCATGTTGAAGTTTGCCACTATTTGTGATGTTTTTTGAGTAAATTGATAGCTGAAATTTTCCTAGTTTGAACTTGTTACCCCTGGTTTCTAATAGTTGTTGTTATTGTTGAGTTTAATAGAGGGGATTCAGTGGGACTAGAGATTGAGCATGCTTGAATTATGATTTAGTTGAACATACAGTAAGCTAAATCTGCCGAAAATTTATGTTAGTTGAGATTATGCTTGAGTTCATCAGTGTTAGTCGAAATCTGGTTTTTACTTCTTAAAAAGGGGTTCTCCTTGTTGAATTTATTACATATGCCATTTTGAAGTTGGTTAGAATTTGCTGATAGAAGTTGAAGGTTTGCCGGACAATAATTTTTTATTAGTTTCTTGTTGCTGCCAAAGATTTCGTGCTTGCTGCCCGTAGTCCTGTATTGTTTTGTTTCATCTCCATAGTGTATTATCCTCTAATGGCTCTCTTCTTAGTTCTGACAGTACAATTAAGTGGATTGTAATGTATTGACTTAGATTATTTTCCTACTTGGAGTGATTTGATCTTTTAGTTGTTGTATTCTTTTACATTGCAACACGTCTGGAGTTAGTTTTTCTGGCATTTAAGTTCTCAAGGTGGATGCAAAATGGACTCTTATACAAGTATTATTATATGTGTTTTTCAGCATGTTTTAGTTGTAAATGTTGATCTCTACAAGGTTGATCTTTTCCTAAGCAGCTGAAAATTGAGAAGAACGGGATATTGGTGAAAATCTATATATATACTGTGCTAAATTCTGCATTTATCAACAACATATTTGGCATCCAAGTACGCATTGCTTCAGTTTAGCTTCAGTTTATATACCAACAATACACTATTGAAATTCAAGTTTTGAGCTATTTTTTTTAAAGCAGATCATGCATTATTCAGCTGTACTTTGTGGTTATTCTGACTCAATAGTGCTGTCATTCCAATGCTTTGTTTCTACTATTGAGGTCGTCATTCTTAGCTGAAAATATTTGTGCCTACTATTGCTGAATTTAAGTTGTTGAAGTTCTGAGTTTTGAGAAGCAATGGAATATTGAACCTGACAGCTTGTTCGAATCTTAGAATTTTGCATTTAAATAAAATCTGTTGATGTAATAAAAGTTCCCTAAGGAATATTTGTATTTTTCTACAACATTTTGTGAACTTGAAATTGGGATTGAACATTAGAGCTTGTTCGATAAATTTTGAACTCAAATAAGAGTGTTTTGGACTACTATTAAAAGTTGTTGAAACAACCTTGGAAATCTGCACTTTTTGCATCAGTTGTCTAGTGAGTGCAAGCTGATTTTTCTGCATAATTGAATTCAGTTGAATGCAAATGTTTTGGTGATTCAGTTAACAGAGAATTAGAAGCTGAAAAATATTGCTTAGTGTACTGAAATTTCGGTTTGCTTTCAGTAAATTCTGCCAGGTTGAGTAGTTATTTGCAGTTACTTTTATTTATCGTGGTATTTGGATTTTCACGCACTTATTAGCATGTAAATATATTTATTAAGTTTAATCTCTATATAGTCTTTATTTCACTTTGTAGTTGGTTTAGTTAACAAAATGTTTTAAAAAAAAACTACAAAGAGAGTTACATTTTTAGAGTATTAATTTTATTTTCATGTACAAAGAAAGTATAGTTTCTAAAATATAGTTTTATCTAGTATATTTATTTTTTTAAGTTGTAGGCTTTAGGAAATACTTAGTAATAGTAGTAGTTATTTTTTTAATATAATTACTATATTATTCTGTCTGATTTTTGCTATTTTATTTAGTAGTATTAAATTTTTAGTTTTGCTACTTTGGATTGTCCTTAAAACAAATTAAAAAAAATGATATAAGAAGAAGAGAAAGCAGAAAGTAAAGAATGAAAAGAAAAAGATTATTTTTTTGGGGATTACTCGTTTTTTGGGTGATTTGTTGAGGTTTGCAAATGTTTATGGAAATTGCTTGAAGTGTATTGAGGCTGCAAAGTTGTTTGGTTGAATTACCATTGCTTCGGTTGTTCAAGAACATGGCTCAGGAAATTACCATTAGGCTACAACTTTGTCAGTTATTGTGAGCTTGTCCAGAAATGCAGAATTGACCAGTGTTTGCATAGGTGACCTTCTTTCGTAAATGATTGGTCGCCAGCTAGTAGCTTATCTTTAAAAAAAGGGTCAAGAGTTAGATAAGGTTATATTTGTATCTTTATTTCTTAGTATTACATGGTTTTGGTGGTATTGAAATGGTTTCAAGTTGATTTTCAAAAAAATATTTTTTTTTATTTCTGAGAGCTTTCATGGGTTGAGTTGCATAAAAATAAAATAAAAATGAGTTAGTTTATTTGCTCCATTCTCGATCTTCCAGAACTACGTAAAGATCTGATTCATGCGGCGTCATGATACGTAGGCAACCTACATAGGGTTCGATCGAATCATTTTGTTTAATTAAAAGTAAAAAAAATGAAAAGGGAGTGTAATTATGGGACATGAAAATTATAGGAAAAAAAAGAGTGATAAATAGAAAAAGAGGAAGGAAAATGATCAAGCAAGTGCCAGAAAAGCAAAGAAAGAGAGAAGTTAAAATGAACAAATCAGGATGATGCCATATGACCTTCATACCCTCGAAGTCATGTTAGAACTGGTAGTTGTGACTAGGTGCATTGCACGCAATGTGATATTTTAGTTGTTTAATGCCCTAACGCTTACATGATGGCTTCATTTTGTTATACTCATAGCAGAAGGGTGGTTGGTTTGTGGTTTTTAAAGTAGTAACTCTCATCTACAACACAAAGTCAAAGGCAATGGTAGACAACGATAGAACTGAGTTGGTCGATTCTGGGGCCCGAAAGTAGTTGGTTGACCAGGACAGTGGGTTAATTAAAGAGGTAAAAATGTAGAGACAACACATGGCAGAAATGTATCAAGCTTGGATGACTAAGAAAGCACCACCCCGACCACCACTTAGCTTCCCAGACGCTACCCTCGTCCAAACTCCGGTCATGATTCCGAATGATCTTCCATACTCTCCAGATGCACCTGCTTATTACAGTTTCCCAACCACCCTAGTAGCTCCGGCACTCATCAACCAACTATATTTTCTCGAAAGCACCCTCCTGTCACATCCATTCTCCTCAATAATGAATACCTACTCGAAGCTCATGATATCCAATACTGCCCCTCAAAGGTTACCCACAAGGTTTCCAACTCACACAAGCAGGGATCGCGGGACGAGCCTCATGTAGGAAGTGAAAGGTTCACAGGAAGAGAAAGGCAGGATGGAATACCCCGAAGGCTGGCAAGCATAAACTAGCAAGGAATGCGAGACCAGGGTAATATGGCTTGCGAAGAACTGTTTGTATCCCCTGATGTTCGCCTACCCGTAGGGTTCAAAGTGCCAAAATTTAACTTGTACGATGGGCGTGGAGATCCGGTAGCCCACCTGAGGGTTTATTGCAGTGAAATGAGGGTGTTGGAGAGAAAGATGACCTGTTGATAGCATATTTCAGCAGATCCCGACTGGGGCAGCTTTTTGACTGGTATACTCGTGAAGATATCAATAAATGACCTATATTGGGTGACATGACTCAAGATTTTGTTCGATACTTTCAATACAAAGCAAGTATTACCCCAGATCGCTCTTCCCTATATAAAATGGAAAGAAGCCGGAGGAAAGCTTTAGGGAGTTTGGGCTCAGATGGAGGGCGCAAGCTGCTCGAGTCAGTACCCTGATTGGTAAACAAGAAATGGTTGAGCTTTTCCTACAAGCCCAGGAGCCCACCTACTTCAGTCATTTGGTCCCGGCTTTGGGAAAACCTTTCAATGATGTGTTAAAAATGGAGGAGTTAGTAGAAAAGGGAATCAAGTCAGGCAAAATCATGAGTTGTTCGAAAGGCATTCGGAACATCCAAGTAAGCTTCGGCAGGAGAAAGAGAAATAGAAAAAATGAGCAACATTTCCAGCCTCGACATCATCCTCGTGGATATCCTTGTGTCCCAGATAATCCTCCCCAACGCTACTTCTCTACACAGAACTCCCAAAACCGAACATCACTTTCCCTGTACCCAGCCACAGAATGCCCATCCACCCCCACGAGCATATCAAAAATCTCCTGGATCAGGTTTCCGGCCAAAGCAATCGTTTAAGAACGAGAGGATACTGGAAAGAGAAAACGCTTTCACCCCTAATAGAGTATCATATGCCAGTTTGTTCCAAAGGTTGAAGCAATTGGACATGTTGAAGCCGATTCAGATAAAAATGTCAAACCCTCTATCAAAGAAATTTGATGTTTCTCAGAGGCCTTTCAGAACATGTTCTACCCCCCCCCCCCCCCCCCCCCGTTCTTGTAGTTTGTCTCAATATGACTCTACCCTGCTTTGAATGCTTGTCTACTTGTTATCCAGTTTTTATCTGCAAGTTGATCTGTCACTTTAAATGGTTGATTCTATGATTGTTTCTGTAACTCCTACTGTATTGGTACCAATAGCTATCCCTTAAACCCCAAAAGAACTACTTTGCTTCTTGTCACACCTCCTTTTTTCATTACACTTCCGGAAGAGTGTAATAAGGGAGTTTTTTCCAATTTAAATTGACAATCAAAACGACATTATTTATTTATTAAATTTAGAATCGCCACTTGGGATAATTCATGTTTTTCCAAGTCACTGGTTCAAATCCCGAATCGAGAAAAATGTTGACTCTATTTACAGTCTGCGAACAAAAAAATCAGGGTAAGGAATTCTGTTAACCAGGAAGAAGGTGTTAGGCACTTCCGAGTTCTGTGGTTCTAGCACAGTCGCTTTGATCATACTTGGTTTATTAAATTGTCTATTACTTATTTTTAGAACCTATGTGCATTTATCTTTCACCACTTTTAAATAAAGAAATTCATCTTGTAACGGGTCATGCGTACGTATACTCATTTGTTTGGCACGTCGAAAATCATGTCACGCGAACGTATCCACAATTAATAACGCATTATTATAATTAAGAAAATTTTAGTTGAAGTTGCGCAAACGACTCCGACTTTGTTTTTTCTAGAGATCGTAGTCATATCACGCGAACGTGTACATAACCACGATAGTATACTAAAAGTGCATAGAGCAAAACTACGAGTGTTCAAGATTGGTGTTTCTTCCTAAAAGTACTTTGAGATTATTGTTAGATCCTAAGTTATGAAGCGAATTTGTGGGGAAGGATGTATGATGCAGCGATTTGAAATCATAAAATGATCATCTATACAATGCCACTACCGTTTGCACATTACAAGACCAAATAAGAAGAAAAAACTGAACACACGTAATTCATGGAAGCATTTTTGTCTCGGGCAGTTTGAAGCTTCTGTCCATTCAACTACAATGGCCTATTTTAAACCAAGTCATTCCATAATATTAATTAATAGCATATTAAGATCTTTCTAAAATTGACGGAAATGCATAAAGCATCAATTGACCATAAAAAGAGTTAAGGTAGATATCATTCTATCTTACACTCCTATAACTTATTTTGCTTTGCAAGTAAGCAGTACTCTATTTTATCTGCATATTAACATTAGCAAGTTTTTCACAAATTCACAACAAAAAAAAAACAAAAAAAAAATGATCAAGACTTTACCGAGTCTGAAACATTCGCAAACCTCAATACAAGAACCAGTTTTAAAAATAGTTTTTAACATTAAACAATTTGAAAGAGTCTGAATATTAAAGCCAAGAGATTGACATAACCCTTACGTAGCCAAAATTCTTCACAACTGGATTAATTGAAACTCTAGGAAATGACTGTACAATGACGAAGAATGTTCAGCTAGCAAAGACAAAAATCACCAAACAATTCCGGATCCAAAATGCAAACAGGACATCCAAATTCAAATTGCAAGCTATCACGAGGTCTGATTTGAACATAATAATACAAACTTCAGCCAACAGCGCAAAAGCAAGCAGATTAAGTCTAAAGGAAATCGCAACACACTTTAATATCTTCTTACAAACAACAGAGAAATGAGAATTCATTAAAACATTTTCCATCAGAAATGAGAATTCATTAAAACATTTTCCATCAGAAATGAGAAAGGAAAAATTGAACCTGAAATTGCTCTCAACATATTTGAATCTCCGACGATTACACTTCAATAAGAATTCCAACGATTGAACTCGAGAGGAAAACTGAAATACAATAGCAACATAATTGAACGGGTACGGCGAATCTGCTCGGATTGAACCTCGAACAGCGACCTCGAATCAAGCCCGGAAATCAAACTTGAACCTCAAACAACGCCCTTTTTTTTTTAAAGAAAAATTAGAGTTGAAAGATGAAATGAGCATATTTGTTGTAGGAATTTTCTGGAACACAATCCTAGCAAATTCACGAATGGAATATCATTTTTGAAATATGAAAGAAGAAAAAAAACAAAATCATCTCAGATCTGTTCTTGCGACCTTTTGCCACTGCTTCTCATGCTACTTCTGCATGTTTTCGAAGAAATGAGGGCCAACGGCTGTTCTTGGTTGCTAAAGGATTTCGCTGGAGGGAGCTAGCCATTGAAATGGAGGATTTCGCCGGTGGAATTGTGGTTGTTTCAAAGAATTGTTGCCGGATTTCCAGCGAGCTGGGTTGGGTCCGGAAAGAGACGGAGACGGGGTTGTTGTTTACCCCGTTGAGATTATATAAATTGATCAAAAATAGTTAAAATAGACTAGTTTTAAAAATAAAAGTCAAAAATGGTATTCAAGAACATTGGTTGTCTTGCATGACAAAATTGATTTGTATGAGTTTGAACTTTTTTACTTGCCATGTTTGATTATTTTTATATGCCAATGTTGAATTTTTTGTGTAAGTTTTAGTATAAATAGGTTGTAGAACTCATTTGTAAAATCATCCCACAACTTGTATTAGAAATTACAAGTGTAGTATTGTAAGCTTTGAGTTTGAGTTAACAAATAAATTTTTTTTTATCTCGGTATTTTATTTTCGGTTTCAAATCCCAAAATTTATTTCCGAGGAATCATTATTTTTTTGGTTTCTACATTTGGTATCACAGCAAGGTTGAGTGTTGTGAGGTAGAAAAACATTGAATCATGTCGTCTTGTAACACGATTCAATTTCAGCTTCCAAAACTCACCGAGAAAAATTACAACAATTGGCCAATCCAACTGAAGGTATTTTTTCGATCTCAAAATTTATGGGATTTGGTGGAGAGCGGCTACACAGAGGTAGCTAATGCAGTTGCGTTCAAGGCTATGAAAAATAAGGAGAAAGAGGTATTAGTTGAAACTCGTAAGCGGGATCAGAAGGCATTATATGGCATCATTCAAGCTGTTGACGAGCTGGTATTTGAAAGAATATCGCGGCTGAGACAGCCCACCAAGCATGGGTTATCTTGCAGAAAGCCTACAAAGGTGATGAACGAGTGAAGCGGGTCCGATTGCAGACGCTCCGGGGCGATTTCGAGTCATTGAGAATGACAGACTCGGAAAGTGTTGCCGGTTATTTTGACCGAGTGCAGTCCAAGGTGAATCAGTTGCGGTCCAACGGGAAAGTGTTGGATGAGCAGAGAGTAGTAGAAAAAATACTACGATCTCTAACCGCAAGATTTGACTATGTTGTAGCAGCCATCGAGGAAGGCCAAGATACATCAACCATGTCAGTTGACAGGTTGTTGGGTTCATTAAGTTCTCACGAGCAGAGAATGAACCAGAAGGATGGAACCTCTCAACCAGAGCACGAATTGCAGAGTAATTTCATACCAGGAAGTCGCGGTGGCTGGCGGTCACAGGCGCAATGGCGAACGAGGAAGCAACAGAAGAAAGGAACATAATTCTTCTGGAAGGATCTTCGATAAATCAAAGGTCAGATGTTACAACTGTCAAAATTTTGGACATTTTAAAAATGAATGTCCAAATTATCAGAACGGACGGTCGTAGCAGGCACACGTGGCAGAAGCTGGTGAAGATATGGTTCTAGCATGTGACGCTGGTGAACAAGTGGCTAGAGGTCCAGATGTTTGGTACCTTCATAGTGGGTGCTCGAATCATATGTGCGGGCGGAAAGATCTATTTTCACAGTTGCACGAGTACGAGGGCGGAGAAGTGAACTTTGGGAATAAGATGAAGATTAGTGTGAAAGGCAAAGGTGACATCAAAATTAAAGCAAAGGATGGCAGCGATGTTACTATTGCAGATGTTTTTTTTGTACCAGGTCTTTTCTGGAATCTATTGAGCGTTGGCCAACTTTCAGAAAAGGGGCACCAGATTCTATTTCAAGACGGAGTTGCACCATCCGAAGCAAAAACAACAAGATGATTACTCAGGTAAACATGGCGAAAAATCGGATGTACTCTCTCACTCTCAATAAAGGAGCGATGAACTTTCAAGCAGTTGCGACGAATAGCAACTGGCTATGGCATCTCCGATATGGCCATTTAAATTTCAGAGGGCTGAAATTATTGTCCCAAAAGAAAATGGTGACAGGATTACCGGTGATCGATGCTCCTGATCAGCAGTGTGAAGGATGTCTTCTTGGGAAGCAGCACAGAGATTCTTTTCCAACTGGAAAATTGAAGACATCAAAGAAACCTTTGGAATTAGTGCATATAGATTTGTGTGGCCCAGTCGAGGTGGAATCTCGAGGAGGTAAGAGATACATGCTTGTTTTTGTAGATGATTGTACCAGAAAAATTTGGGTTTATTTTCTCCGAGAAAAATCAGAAGCTTTTTCAAAATTCAAAGAATTTAAACTTTTTGTTGAAAAACAAAGTGGCTTTTATTTGAAAATTCTGAGATCCGATAGAGGTGGTGAATTCACTTCTAACGAATTTCAAGAGTATTGCAAGAAAGAAGGAATTCCTCATCAGTTGACAGCCAGTTATACACCTCAACAAAATGGTGTGGCAGAATGGAAGAACAGGACAATCTTTGAAATGGCAAGAAGCATGTTGAAGGGGAAAGGTTTGCCAAAGGAATTTTGGGTGTTGCATGTGCTGTGTACGTGTTGAACAGGTGCCCGACAAAGATCGTGAACGGGAGAACTCTAGAAGAAGCTTGGAGTGGCAGTAATCCGAATGTTTCTTCATTTAGGGTATTTGGGTGTATAGCTTATCCCCATGTACCAGATGAGCGGAGAAATAAGCTTGATGATAAAAGCCAGAAGTGTATCTTTATTGGGTACAGTGAAGTCACGAAGGGTTATAAGTTATATAATCCAGTCACGAAACAATTGATCGTCAGCAGAGATGTTCGGTTCGCTAAAGATGAAGCATGGAGCTAGAGAAAGAAAGATGATGCTAGAGAGGTATACTGATCGAGTCAGAAGTGCCAGACGAGGAAGCTATCTCAACACCTAAACCACCAGCTAGTGATCCTCCATCTCCTCAGCCAGCAGAACCGGTAGAACAATTACGGCGTTCGGGTCGAACGAGCGTGTGCCACCAGCTCGCCTCAAAGATTATGTTGTCACTAAAGACAATGAAGGCGATGATGACATCATCAATGAAACTATGGTGAATTTTTGTCTTTTTGCAGATTGTGATTCAGTGCATTATGAAGATGCAGCAGGTGACGAGAAGTAGATCAAAGCGATGAATGAGGAAATTCATTCTATCGAGAAGAATGGCACGTGGGAGTAACTTCTTTGCCAGAAGGAAATAAGCCATTCGGTGTCAAGTGGGTGTACAAGACAAAGTACCGACTCAACGGAGAGGTGGACAAGTTCAAGGCAAGATTGGTGGTCAAAGGCTACAAGCAGATGCCGGGAACTGACTACTACGAGGCTTTCGCACCAGCTGCCAGAATGGATACTATACGGATGATAGTAGCCATTGCAACCCAACACATGTGGAAGATACATCAGATGGATGAAAAGTCGGCCTTCTTGAATGATTTTTTGGAGGAAGAAGTCTATGTCGAGCAACCACCTGGATATGCCAAGAAAGGACAGGAGAACCAGGTGTACAGGTTGAAGAAGGCGTTATACAGTTTGAAACATGCTCCACGAGCTTGGTATACGCGTATTGATACATACATGTTGGAGGCAGGTTTACAGAAGTGTCCTTATGAGCATACAATGTATATTAAGAGAAAGACTAATGGCAACGTTATGTTTGTCTATCTTTATGTTGACGACTTAATATTTACAGGAAACTGTGAATTTACGTTTGCTGAATTCATGGAGGCTATGACAAGTCAGTTTGAAATGACAGACATGGGGCTGATGTCTTACTTCTTGGGCATAGAAGTGCAACAGACTGAAGATGGTATTTTTATTTCTCAAAATAAATATGCCAGATATATCTTGAAGAAATTCAAGATGGAATCAACAAATCCGATGAAGACTCCTGTTGCAGAAAGTCTTGGGTTAAAGAAAGAAGGAACAGGTGATGCGGTAAATCCTACTTATTTTAAAAGCATTGTTGGTAGTCTACCTTATTTAGCATCAACAAGGCCAGATATTGTTTATGAAGTAGGGCCTATCAGTCGGTTCATGGAGATACCGAGCCAGTCCCATTTGCAGGTAGCAAAGCGGATTCTGAAGTACATTAAAGGTACCCAGGATCATGGAATTTTCTATAAATATTCTGACAAGTGCAGACTTGTAGGATACACAGATAGTGATTGTGGGGGTGATACTGAAACTCGGAAAAGCACTTCCGGTTATGTATTCTTTCTCGAGGGAGGCGTGTTTTCGTGGTCTTCAAAGAAGCAACAAGTAGTTGCTTTATCTACAGCTGAAGCAGAGTATATGGCAGCAACCTTTGCAGCATGTCAAGCATTTTGGCTTCGAAGAATGCTGGGTGAGGTGAACCACGAGCAAGATGGTCCGACAAAGATTATGTGTGATAATACGTCAGCGATTGCATTAGCCTAGAATCCAGTATTTCATGGCAGGAGCAAGCATATTGGGATTAAGTATCACTACATAAGAGATCTTGTCAAGAATGGAGAAATCGAACTTAAGTTCTGTGAATCACATGATCAGATAGCGGATATTCTGACTAAACCGTTGAAGGCAGAAACGTTCGAGAGATTGAAATCGATGCTTGGTATACGTAAATTATTTTGATCAATTTAAGGGAGGCTGTTGAAATTATATAAATTGATCAAAACAACAACTATCCAGTATATTCAAGAACATTGGTTGTCTTGTATGACAAAATTGATTTGTATAAGTTTGAATTTTCTTACATGCCATGTTTGATTCTTTTTGTATGCCAATGCTGAATTTTTGGTGTAAGGTTTTAGTATAAATAGGTTGTAGAACTCATTTGTAAAATCATCCTAAAACTTGTATTCGAAATTACAATTGTAGTATTGTAAGCTTTGAGTTTGAGTTAAAAAATATATTTTTCTTTCTCGATATTTCATTTTTCGGTTTCAAATCCCAAAGTTTATTTCTGAGGAATCATTATTTTTTTTGGTTTCTACATACCCTTGGTCGCTGGAGTTATGGTGAGGATTAAGAAAGGTGTTTTTTGGTGTATCTCTCGAAGAAGATGAAGTCAGGGAGGGGCTGGGGTGTGTTTTGCAGCAGATCGGCGTCTCTTTTGGTTCTGCACCTGATCTCTTTGAAGAAGAAGAAGAAGAAGGAAACGCTGGTGTCTGTTGGGTTGAAGATGAAGCAGTACAGTGGAGGGGCCTAATTTTTTTGGGAATTGCGGCTCATCCCCCTTCTTGTTAGGTCTCGGTCATTTTTTGTATATTAAGAAAAAATAAAGGTTAGGGTATTGGGTTGGGTTGGGTCGATCCATTTTGGATTGGGTTAGGGGAAAATTTGAGCTTCTAAAATGTATGGTCCAATTCAATTTAAAACCAGATTATTTTAATTTCCATTTCTTTTTTTTTTAATTAATTAATAACCTAAATTAATTTCCTAATTTAATTCAAATTGTAAAATTAAGCTAATTATCTAACTATAATGTTTATAAAAATTAGTTGATCATAAATTTAAAGAGAAAACTTAATAATTCAAAATTAAAAGTTAATAATGAAAAAATGAGCCATTTTTGTAATTTTTATTTTTAATAAAGCAACTAATTAATGAATTCTAAAATGTGAACAAAAATGGAATGCATGGTATTTTTGGTATTTTTTATTTTTAATGGAAATTAAATATGCACAAAAATATAAATAATTAATAAATTCTACAAAAAATCCTATAAGATTTCCAAAAATTGGGGAAAATTATTTTCTGATATTTTACGGGAGTAATTCATATAGGGCAAAATCACGTGCTCACACTCTTGATACTATGTGCTCTACGTGTACCTAATTCCCTTTCCCATGTGTAAAGGACTGTTATTTGAGTATTACTAAACTTGTTTGACTGACATGTTGTTTGTTAAATTACACCACTGTTTTCAAAAATTGTTTACCAAACAACTCTATTGTTTACAAAATTATTTCAACTAAGTCTTTTTTATACTATTTTCCTACTGCAACCCTTTCAAACTATGTCAAGCACTCTCGCTTTATTCCTAAGTCCCTAGGTTCTGCCGACTCCAGTGTGTGTATTGCATTGGGATCCTTCTAAGATCCCTTTGAACTCTGACACACTGAGGCTTACCCTTCTACACTGCACTTACTCAATTTGGTTACAAAGTCTAGGTGTGAGCACTACTCAGAATTCTTGCGATCCTTAGGGAACTCTGACGCACCTACACAATGATATTGTCTAAGAAATTGGCATTTGAGGCTATTGGAGATTTGGCAAATCACTTGGGCCTGCTTCAGACTCTCTATAGTGTAACTTCTTCTTTTTCTTTATTTGTGTAATTTGTAACGACTCGACTGGTCATTTTGCGCTTTAGCGTGCCATTCGGCAGTTTGAGGCCATGAGCAGCTTCATTTAAGGTATTATGATATGATCTCATGGTCGGAATTGAATTTTGGAAGTTCAAAATTGAATTGGAAAGAGAATTCTCATTTCGGAAGCTTTAAGTTGAAAGAATTAACTAGGATTAGATTTTTGAGTAAACAACCTCAGAATCGGGATTCGAAGGTTCTAGCAGGTTCATATAATAATTTCGAAATTAGGCATATGCCCGAATAGGGTTTTGGATGACCCATGAGCGTTTTGGCGTCTATTGTGGAATTTAGCATTTTGGAAGAAATTTCATAAGTTTGGGTTGAAGTGAATTTCAATGTTATCGATCTTCGTTTGGGATTCCTAGTCTGTAAGTAGCTCTCTATGGTAATTTTGGTGTTGGGAGCATGATCGTAAGTGAATTCGGAGGTCCGTGGGTCATTTTGGAGTCATTTGGCTAAAGATAGAAATTTGAAAGTTATTGAGAAGTTTGACCGCAAGTGGACTTTTTGATATTGGGGTCTGGAATCCGATTCTGAAAGTTTGAGTAGGTACATAATATCGAATATGACATGCATTCAAATTTTGAAGTTAATCGGGTGTGATTTGATAGGTTTAGGCGTCGAAAGTAAAAGTTTGAAATTCTAAAGTTCATAAAGCTTGAATTGGAGGTCGATTCATGGTTTAAACGTTGTTAGATATGATTTAAGGCCTCGAGCAAGTTTGTAATATATTTTGGGACTGGTAGGTATGATTGGTTGGGGTACCTAGGGCCTCAGGTGGATTCCAAGTGGTTAACGGATCGAAAATGGATTTTTAGAAATATTTGAAGTTGTTGGTTGCTAGTATATCCGCACCTGCGAGGCAAGGGCCGCAGGTGTGGAGCCGCAGAAGTGACATTCGTGTCGTAGAAGCAGAAATGGATGTCTAGGCAGGGACTGTATATGCGGTAGGTCACCGCAGAAGCGGGGCCGCACCTACGGTGGAGAGGACGCAGAACCGAACAAAGGCAGCCTGGTGAGAAACCGCATAAGTGGGTAGGTTGTCGCACCTACAGAACCGCAGAAGCGGTCAAGTGACCGCAGCTGCGAAAATGTTGGAGGCAGTGTATTCTTTTAAACTCGGGAGATGGTCATTTTTCCCCCATTTTTCATTTAGTGTGGATGGTTTAGGAGAGCTTCAAGTGGGGTTCTTCGTCATATCAATAAGGTAAGCTAACCCCACCTATCTTGAGTTAAATATATCGATTATGTGTGAATTTTAGCATGTAAATGGGTAGAAACTTGTGGTTTGAGAGAAAACATATAAAATTGATATTCTTGGAATGTGACCAAGATTTTGGGTATGAAATTGAGAGTAAATAATATATTTGAGCCCATGAGGTCATGGTTAAAGTTTATTTTTAAAAAATTTAGGAATCCGGGTATTTGGACCCGAGGGCATTTTCGTTAACTTTTTGATCGGGTTTAGGAATTGGTATGAATTGGATTATGTTGATACCCTTTTTTTCTAAAGCGAAATCCGGTTTATGTTATTTTCTAGGACAACTCGTTCCCTTTTGAAAATTGGGTTTTTGGATTAAAGAGTCGCCACCTAATGATTATAGTGCACAGGACACTAAAGAAGGGTTTGAGTTGGAAAACAAAAGTTCGGGTAAGATCTAGATATTATCCCGAAGAGAAGGTGTTAGACACTCCTCAGAAGAGGAGCTACACGTGGTATTAGTGCACCGGTCATCATATCCATATCTACCCTTCCCACCCCGTTAAGGTATTAAAACGCGGAATAGTATCATTACTTATTGCATGCTATTACCGTCCCCATTCTATTACTCCGGAGGCATTTGGGACTACTAGTCCTAAAAGGGAAGGAAATCGGGCTTTTCAGAGTTTGAAAGGACAAAATTCTAATGTGACAAACAAAACACATAAAGCAGTAAGGGGAAAGACATAGCAGTTTGAAGGCTCAAACAGGCCTCCTCACTTAAAGAAGCAAATTGTGTAGCACGACTTCAAATACTAGTTATTGTCTTAATTAAATTTAAAGCGTTAGGATAGGCTAATTTATCACATATTCTCATATGAGAAGTCCAAATTAGGCCTACCCTTGAATGTAATTATCAAAGAGTGATGCCGTTAACCAATTACCTGCTGGTTTGCCTAGCTGAAACCTATATGCATGATATCTAACAATGTGGAAGTATACTTATTTTAAAGAAGAGTTACTGATTTTAGAAACAAATAAATTTTGTAGATATTAACGACATTACTACTGACTTTAGACTTGTAGATGAAAGAGACAAATCAGATTCAATTAGTTACTCCTATAGGCATGATTTCTAAGCGTTATTAATTTTAAAACGATTATCAAGACGCAGGAATCTTAAAGGAATGGTATCTAGGATGCAACTTGTTATTAATTTAACCTATAGACTGTTGCCTAGTGACGTATGTATATGCAGAAGTGCGGAACCCTATAATCATGATTCTATGTGTAGAAGTGCAGAAACTTATAGACATGGTTTCTAATGTATAAATGCAGAAACTTATAGATAGGATTTTTAATGCAGATGCATAAACTTATAGGCAGGATTTCTATATGCAGATGCATAAACTTATATCCACGATTTCTATATGTAGTAATGCAACAATTATAGGAAGGATTTCTATATGCGGATGCATAAACTTATAAGTAAGATTTTTATATGCAAAAGCATAAAACAGGCTGTGTTTGCAGAATTAAATACCTGAAGTATGATGTCTACCCATATGCATAACATGAGTGGCCCTCCCCTTTTCACTATATACCCCAAAAGTTATTACAAATTATTACAAGCCGAATGAATCAAGAATAGTAAAATTACATCAGAAATTAAACTACAACCAAAGAGCCTAATTCAGACTCAAGGTCTAACAGTATGAGATAAAGCACTTCCCGGATCAGATTTCCAAAGCCTTTCTCTTTTTTGGGATGTGTCAAAGTTCCCAAGAGCCTCAAGTGGACTCCAGGCAGTGCTTACACCCCAATACATTGCAGCTTAGATTATAGTGCAGTGTGGAAGGGCCAGCCCTCAAATGTCTAAGTTCAGAGGGAACTCAAGGTCCCAAAGCAAGGCTCATAAGAGGGGGGCAGAACTTAGATTCTAAGACTAAGTGGAAGTGAATACAAGGGAAATTAGGGAAGGCCATGGCACGATGGTGGTTGTGCCCAGTAATTAAGAGTGTTGTCACACCCCTGACCAGCCTGTTAGCCAAGGTTGGGAGTATGGACCCATTGAGGATCAGGTTCAGACCTTGGCAGCAATATGAATAATGCCAGGACATGAGCCACAAGTCACACACATAGAAGGGAGTGATGATATGGTGAATTCTCAACAAACAGCAGATGCGAAGAGAAAGTAGCATATTCATTACATAACATGAGCAATAAAATAGACAAGAGTATGGCAACTATAAAATAAACACATATGGAAGAAGCTGAAATTAAAATTGAGGTATACCAGTTTCAAGGAAACAAATAGGTGAAAGTTGAGATCTCATAAGCCAAATTGCAAGCAAACAACACAAACGATCTCAGAAGAGAGTAGAGTATTGTAATTAATAGTGTGAGGATATTGAATTAGGAGTGTTCAATAATTGATGTGTGTCAAAGTATAGAAGGGACGTGCCCTTTTATAGTGCAGCAAGCAAGTAAGAAAAGGTAAGAAAATATCATTGAAATCAATCTCCCTTTAATTAAGGGACTTTGATTTCAAACGGATAAAGACAATTAAGGAAATAATTAATGAGAATATTTTCTCAAGCAGTACAATAAGGGTAAATATATAGGAGTTATTTAAGACAAACGTCCAGTGGTACTTGGTTTGTGAAAAATAAGGAAAGGGAATCAATGAAAAACCTAGTAAAATCAAAGTTACGGGCTTTTACTAGAATGAACCAAGTCAGGAAAAGGTAAAGAAGGTTTGATTTAAAGGAAATAAGTAACAATCAATTAATCCCCATTAAAGAAATTCAGAATCAATTAGTAGTTGGCAAAACCTTTTTGAAAGAAGAATTTCTCATATATAAAGTAGACAAATAAACAAAAGGGGTCGTCATGTTACTTAGAAAAGAGTCTAATATTGAAAGGTTAAGAATAAAAAGCAAAGGGATACAAGTTCAGTTTGTAGACTCAAAGTAAGTATGAGAGTCCAGGGTTCCAATGCAGAACCCTAGTCCAAACACCAAATCAAACTTGTCAAAGAAAAACCTCCAAATACTAGGGTTTCAAATCGAATCAGACATAGCGATGAGAAGGCAAGCCATTGAAACAAACTTCAAAGGTCTGTTTCAGAGCCTCATAAGAAATAAAACAAATATAATAGCAGGTTTGAAACAACAAAGAAAGAAAGTTGATATAAGAGCATAGAAGAGCATGTTTTAGAAAAATCGGATCTTAAGTAAGTAGTGTAAATTTAAGCCACGGTAGATGGAACAAGCTTAGCAAGAACACAAGCAGACTCCAGTAGAGCAAACAAAATCAAAGAACTCAACAGAAAACAGATAGAGTAGAATAATACGTGAAAGTATAGCAAAGGGCATGTAGGAAAATGTAGTAAAGATTAACATACAAATCTAGTGTTAGAGGCACACTAGAACATAAAGAAACATGAGTATCATGTTATAGTAGAAAATGAAAAGCAGAAGAATAACACACGCGTAGTAAAAGGGAAACACATGAGCATGATATAAACAAACACACATGAATAAAAGAAGAAGAAGAATCAGAAAAGGTGTCTTTGAAAAACCCTTTCAGAAACCCTAAATCGACGTCAAGTGATTTTGAAAAAGGAAAATTTGGGGAAAATACTTTAAATGCAGTAGAACAAAAATACATTACAGATCTAAGAAAATAAGCAGAGAAAGAACCTTGAATAGCTTAGGGATTCAAAGAAAACCCTAGAAATGAAAAAGGCTTAGAAAAGTCAGAACTTTGGTCGAAGAGGCCAGGAATCGGGCTTCTCATGCTTGAATATGCCGGAGCATGGCCGAGGAAGCCAAGAACCGAAGATCTAAGAAGATCTTAAAGAGAACCATCGAAGTCGAACTTCAAAACACCCAAGGTCTAATGGTGGAGAGGGGTGAGTATAGACTATCCATGGCCTGAGAAGCCATGGATTCCGGTTAAAGCACAGTGAGAAAAGGTAGGAGAAGGCTAGGGTTCTGAAGAACCTTGAGAGAGAATTGGCATAAAGAGTATTCAAGAGCGGCTGATTAGGTGAAATTGAGGGGGATTAGGGTAGGTCGTTTGGTTTAATTTAGGAGAGTAGATTATAACCGTTGATCAGGGAGATCAACAGTTAATATTAGAGAGGGTAGGTGAGAAACGGGTCTAGGTTGGTTTGAATAGGGTTTGGGTCAGGGTAATTGGCTTTAAAAATTGTGTTCTGATGGTTCAAATAAGGCTAAAATTGAAATAAATGGGGCTAGCATTTAAATAGCCATTTTCCCTATTTATTTTATAAAAATAGTAAAAAATTATTTTTTAAAAGCTACTAAAGTATTGAACCAATTAATAATATATAAACATTAACTTAAAAATATTGAAACCAATTTTATAATTATATAAATGTTATTAGTCTTAAAATAGGCTAAAATTACAATTGTATGCAATTTAGCTTTAAAAATACCAAATAAATTTATAAAAATATACAAAAATTACCTTAACTAATTTGGAATAAATATGAGAATAAAATAAATTATTCACCAAAGTTGATAGTTTTGGGAATAATTACTTATTTTAGTTTTGCTAAAAATGGATAATAAATAAATTTTAAAAATATTTAAAATTTTTGAAAAATACCAAAACCCTTTGGCATGCTTATATATATGCATATACATGTTATTTTAAAATATTTTGTATGTAAAAAATATATAGGAAAAAATTAGGTATCAACAATTGCCCCTCTTTACCCGGGAAGGATGAAAGAGTTATCGGGTAAAGATATGATGGACAATTTGGACCGAACGGAATGTCTTGAAGCGATTTTTGTTCTCTGGTTCCCGAGCTGCCTACATATCCCTGGTCTTACAAGAATCAGGCTGTACGTAGTTCGAAATCCATTAGCGGAATATGCCGATGGCGATTTTTGAAAGACGAACTGGATATTCCGGTTGGGAAGGACGGTCAAATTCTAGTAGGCTGCGAAAATTGGAGAAGGGTCGCTCCTACCGAGACGGCCGGTGCTAGCCAGTTTACCTTCAAATGAGCAATGGGAACATATATTGTGCATAAATTTAAACGTAATGCAAGTTCCCATTGGACCATGAATGTTGTCTTTGGATAGGGGTATATTCGGGACCGGACCTGGGCCCGGGCCTAAATGGGCCAAACGGTCCCAGGCTTTGGCGGGCTCGGTCTTTGGTGGTCCCGAACCAAACAGTCCTGGGCTTCACGGTCCCAATGGGTGGAACCGGCCCATCATGGGCCTAAGCCCACATGGTCCCCGACTTAATGGGCCAGGCCCACGGGCCTAACAGGCTTATTTTCGTTTTGGACTATTTTTTTAAAATAATTCTAAGGCAATTTCTTGTAAAGTATATATGTATAGACTATTATAAATTTCTTATATATAGCTATATATATATATATATATATATATATATATATATATATATATATATATATATATATATATATATATATATATATATATATATATATATATATATTATATAATGTAATATATACAATACATACTTACCTTATATATACATACTATACATACTATACATACTATATATATATATATATATATATATATATATATATATATATATATATATATTGTTGTTTATATGTATTAGATATATATATATACATACATATATATATACATATATACATATATATAAGGTACTATATGTATATATAATATATATACATACACACACATACATATACATATATATCTCTAATTTTATATAGTTTATATAGTTTATATGTATTAGAGATATATATGTATTTCACATATATATATATATAAGGTACTATATGTGTATATATATATATATATATATATATATATATACATATAGTACCTTTAGTACCTTATATATATATATATATGTATACATACACACACATACATATACATATATATCTCTAATTTTATATAGTTCATCACCACTTCCGGGCGAAGCAGCATCCTGCGCAAGTTCCGTTAGCATTTCTTCACAAGCTTTGTCTATCTCCGATTGTGATACTTCAAGTCCAAAATTTCTTTTTTCCGAATGGATCCAATCTTTGAAGAGTACCGATTTTTCTAAGCTCTCCCTCATAGACGCTCTATGATCACCAATTTGAAGTCTCTCTTGACTGAAAGCGCTCTCTGATGCTACTGTTAAAGCTTGATCACTTAAAATATCTTGTGCCATCGTTGAAAGAACCGGATAGTGTTTTTGTTGTCCTTCCACCATTCCAAAAGATCAAAGGTGCCGTCTGGATTCTCCGTTTCAAAGACCTGCGATATATAATCTTGAAGTTCATTTAGTTGTGAACTATCACCAAAATTATCACCTTGAGAACCCTTGAACTCTATCCAAGAACTTAGGGCTTTTAGGCTCGCAGTTTTTTTTTAGATGATTGCTAACTCGACGAAGTAGGAGTAGAAACATTTGGTCTAACATGATCTACAACAAGTTGATAAGCATTGAGCATTTATTTTAACTAAGGCTTTTGCATCTCCAAGTGTAGCAAATTCCTCAGCTGAAAGTGGTAAAGCGTTATAAACTTTTGATTACCAAAAGTGAGGACCTCCTAATTTCATTGTAGGATTTAGAACTGCAGCAACACCAAAAATAGGGGGATAGGGAAAAATATTTTTTAAACGTAGCTTTCATAGAATTAATAACTTCTTGATAAATATCTCCACCCTCTGAAAATACTGCAAATAAATATGCAAGTGCTGCAATATAAACTAAACAGTTAGAAATAGTAGGATAATATTGGCCAGATAATTCATTTGTAGCAATATGAAATTTTTCTGAAACGTTTAGAAGCATTTTAACACTACTCCAATCTTGATTTCTAAGGTGCTCTTCATCATCGTCATCACCATCACCTACACGAGCATTATATGTTGCGCTTATTGGGTTCCTATATTCATATGCAATAACTAAACTTTCATACATGTAGTTCCATCTAGTGGGACAAGGTTTAGGAACCTTTCTTTCTCTAAGGCCAAATTCATCACATTTTTAAAAATATTCTCTAAGCCTACTTTTTTAGTTTGAATAAAAAACCCAATTAATAGCCATTTTAACCTTTTCAATTTCTACATTTAAAACTTCAATACCAGCACCGACGATTAAATGGTAAATATGACAAATACATATCACATGAAAAATATTACTAAATGCAGGATTTAATGTGGTTGTAAGCAAGCCTACAACGTTAGTGCTACTAGAAGCATTATATATTGAAACCGACATAATTTTATCTCTATGGCAAAATTATCTACAAATATCTACAACTGTGTTAGCAATAAACTTACCTGTGTGGCGTGAATTAATTATTGTATAAGCAATAATGCACTTTTGCATTATTCACTTCTTATCTATCCAATAACTCGTAACAGTTAGATAATCACAATCATTACCACTTCTACCAATATCAGTAGTAACAGCAATGCGACAATCTATATGAGAAAATAAATGGCGCAAATATTGTTCATATTCATGTTTATATTTGTAAATCTCAGTCTTTTCAATTGCGCGATGCCATCCTATATAATAGGATTAAAAACTCTTCTAATATAATGCACAAAATGAGGGTTAGAAGAAAAACTATATGGTAGGCACATAATAGTAACCATTTTTGCCAATTCTTCACAATCTTTATTTGGATCTAATATAAAATGCCACCGGTAACAGCGTTAATTCTCGGTTGAACTACATGTGAACCTGTACTAGGGTTAATCGTAGTATCTACACTTCTCCCCTCTTGTGCAACTTTCATTTGAAAAAATTTAGCTTTATCTCTCGGGTATGTCTTTATGTGTCTAGTCAAACTACCCATACCGCTACAGTCTCCAGTAAATTTATGAACCAACAAAGCCCCACAAGTATTTCACTTAGCCTTATTTTGTTCTCTTTGTTGAGTAAAGAAGTGCCAAACAAGAGATGTTTCAGGTCATTTAGAAGGTTATCTATTAAAAGTAGGGGTTACTATAGGAGGGTCAGGCGGGGCATCAGTTGGGTTTTTAACAGGACTAGTAGGTGTATCATCTAAATCTGGTTGCGTTTCATCTAAATCATCATTTTCTCATCATTTTCAAAGATAGTTTCATTAGGATAAAGAGCATTCATAACTTCTTCATTTAATTATTGACCTGGTGCAACATCATGACAAAATTGAGTATCGGAAAATTGAAAATAAGGGTTATCACTATCAAGAATAACAGGTAGAGGAGGACAAGTAACAGGTCTGGCTCAGTGAGCCGGGGGAAGAGTAGTATCTTGGCGACTAGATTCATCAATTTTAGCTTTCCCCTTACCACCAAATATTTTTTTCAAAGAAAATGCCATATTAATTATAATTATACAAGCCAAGAAAACAAAATTATAATATTAACTTAAGAGTTGAAACGAGTATACCGAATTTACGAACAACTTCTTGAAAATCCAATATCGTTAAAGACTTGAAGACTTGAATACCTCAATTCACCAACTTCACAATTTTTCACGAAATTGCAATAATAAAGTAAGCAATTATAGAAGAAAATTAGAGAGAGATTGATGAATTTTTGAGTAAAAATAAAAGAATTGGGGGGGGGGGGGGGGTTTATAGTTGAGAATTGGGAAAAAGTATAATTATAAAAACTTTGGGGTTAAAACAAAGTTTGGGGGCCAAATGGCTATTTTTAAACTCCCAAACGGCTATTTTTTTATGGCCAACGGCTAGATTTTAAAATCTGACAGTTGGTCATTTTTTAAAAAATAATTTGTTTTTTAAAATATAGACGTTGAGGACCATTTGTCCCGTTAGGCTCGGTTGAACCGGCCCAGGCCCGCCTGCCGATCCCAGGCTTAGCGGTCCCAGTCTTTTGGGCTTATTAGGTAGGACCGGCACGCTACGGGCTTATTGTACCATTTGGGACCGGCCCACTAAGACCAGCCTGTTTGGCCCGCAGTCCCGGGCCGATTCTGTGCTGGGCCCGGCCATAGTGCAGCATTAGTACGGATATCAAATGCGAATAGGTGATGGTTCTGAGGGTCATATTCCCAAAAGTTATGAGTGTGTATATGCATTCGGTGATTTGCAACTTAGGTGCTTGCATCTAAAGAAAAATTGTAAGTTTTGTAGAGGGGAAAGCTTAGTTTGTATCCACGTGAACTTTGCTTGTCCTACTTGGCTCCATTTTTAGTGATGTTGCGCACCAATTGGGTAGCGCTGCTACACAAAGCAATTTGATAATAGACCTACTTGATTTAGTAAAAAAATGCAACATATATAATAAAAAATAGTTTTATTTAGATGAACCGGCGACTGTGACGCGGTTCAAGATATTGCAACCTCTCTTGCACCAGAATCTTGAGGCTCCTCCTCAAAATTCTGCCCCAGCTTACTGGATCGACACTTATGACGGTTGCTTGTGATGATCGACTGAAGCTACTTCAGAATTTTGAGGGTCCTCCTCAAAATTTTTCCCCAGTTTCCAATTGCGGGGGAAATGAATTTTTTTTTTGAATTGTGACCGAACCTACAGGGCTGCCTACGTATCCCCTCTTAAACGGGAATCAGGTTAGACGTAGTTCGAATTACATAAAAAAAATTACAAATGGTTACACATAGTATCGTTTGACTGCATATGAATTGATCAGCTTCGGCTAAACATCTCCATCCATTTCTGCAAGTTTAAGGGCTCCTCCTGTTAGAACCCGGTGAACCATGTATGGGCCTTGCCAGTTAGGAGAGAACTTCCCTTTGGCTTCATCTTGATGTGAAAAAATCTTCTTTATCACCAGTGGACCTGGTGTGAACCGTCTTGGTCTGACTGTCTTGTTCAAGGCTCTAGTCATTCTATTCTGGTAAAGCTGACCATGGCAAACTGCATTCATTCTCTTACCATCTATGAGGGCTAATTGTTCGTAATGACTCTTCACCCATTCGCATCTCTGATCTCTTCTTCCTGTATGATCCTTAGGAAGGGAATTTCTACTTCGGCGGGAATGACCGCTTCTGTACCATAAACCAACACATAGGAAGTAGTACCACTTGACGTGCCGGCTGTGGTGTGATACCCTAATAAAGTAAATGATAGCTTTTCATGCCACTGTGTATGCTTTTCTACCATCTTCCTCAGTATTTTCTTGATGTTCTTGTTGGCAGCTTCTACAGCTCCATTCATCTGAGGCATGTAAGCTATGGAATTCTTGTGTTTGATCTTGCAGATCTCACACATAGCTTTTATCAAATCACAATTGAGGTTGAACCATTTTCAGTAATGATTGATTATAGAATCCCGAATCGACAAACGACACGGTCTCGGACAAAGTGTACCACGAATTTCTTAGTCATTACTCTGTAAGATGCTGCTTCAACCCATTTGGTGAAATAATCAATTTCCATTAGAATAAACATGTGCATGTTTGATGTGGCGGGCTCGATAGGTCCGATAATATCTATTCCCAAAGTTGCAAACGGCCACGACGAGCTTGTTGCATTAAGCTCGTTTGGAGACACTTTTATCATGTATGCATGGATCTAATAGTAGTGGCACATTCGGACATACTGGATGCAGTTCATCTCTATAGTCATCCAAAAATAACCAGCTCTAAGTATCTTTTTGGCTAAGACGAAACCGTTCATATGCGAAGCACAGGTCCCGGCATGAACTTCCTCTAGCAGTTTAGATGCTTCCCTCGTATCAACACACCTTACCAAACCCAAATCCGGAGTTCTCCTATACAGGATTCCTCCATTGTGGAAGAAATTGTTGGACAATCTTCGAAGTGTGCATTTCTGAGTAGCATTTGCAAGCTCTGGGTATTCTCCTTTTGTGAAGTATTCCTTGTTATCGTGAAACCAAGGTTTTCCATCTGCTTCTCCCTCAACATGAGCAAAGTTAGCTGGTTGATCATGAATCTTTACTGGAATAGGGTTTGTAAAGTTCTTATCTGGATGTTGAATCATTGATGATAGGGTTGCCAACACATCAACGAACTCATTCTGGACCCTAGGAACATGCCGAAACTCTGTCTTTGTGAATCTCTTCCTTACCTCTTGTACATGATGCAAATACGGGAGTATCTTGGAGTTCTTAGCTGCCCATTTTTCTCGGACCTGATGTATAAGCATGTCTGAATCCGCAATTACCAGCAACTCTTGGACGTTCATGTCGATGGCCATTTTGAGCCCTAAGATGCAGGCTTCGTACTCGGCTATATTATTGGTGCAGGGAAACCTGAGTTTGGCAGGTACCGGATAATGCTGGCCTGTTTCTGATACTAGAACTGCCCCTATGCCAACTCCTTTGAAATTTGTTGCTCCATTGAAAAACATCCTATAACTATCATAGGATTCTGCAATGTCTTTCCCTACAAACGATACCTCATTATCAGGAAAATACATTTTTAAGGGTTCGCATTCTCCATCCTCAAGATTTTCTGCAAGGTGATCTGCTAACGCCTACCTTTGATTGCTTTCTGAGTCATATAGACAATGTCGAATTCACTCAGCAAGATTTTCCACTTGGCTAGCTTGCTAGTGGGCATGGGCTTCTGAAAGATGTACTTTAATGGGTCCATTCTTGATATGAGATACGTAGTGTAAGTACAGAAACAGTGCCTCAGCTTCTAAGCTACCCAAGTTAGAGCACAACATGTGCATTCTAACAAAGCATGTCAGGCCTCGTACGGGGTGAACTTCTTGCTGAGATAATAGATGACCTTCTCTTTTCTCATGTTTCATTATGCTGCCCCAGAACACAACCAAATGCTCCATCTAGCACCGCAAGGTATAGTAACAGAGGTCTACCTGGCTCGGGTGGAACCAAGACTGGCGGTGCTGACAAGTACTCCTTGATTCTGTCGAAGGCCTTTTGGCAGTCATCTGTCCATTTGATAGCGGCGTCCTTCTTCATCATCTTAAAGATTGGCTCACAAATGACAGTATGTTGTGCTATAAACTGGCTGATGTAGTTAAGTCTCCCAATAAGCTCATTACTTCTTTATTGTTCTTTGGCGGTGGCCATTGTTGAATAGCTTTGACCTTTGATGGATCCAATTCTATCCATCAGCGACTCACAATGAACCCAAGCAATTTCCCAACTGGAACCCTGAATGCACATTTTGCGGGATTAAATTTCAGGTTGTATCTTCTCAGTCTATTAAAAAATTTCCTTAAATCATCCATGTGATCAGTGGCTTTCTTGGACTTAATGATGACATCGTTCACATACACTTCGATCCCCTTGTGTATCATGTCATGGAAAATGGTAGTCATGGCCCCAACATTCTTTAACCCAAACGGCATCATCTTGTAACAATATATCCCCCATGGTGTAATGAAGGCCGTTTCCTTAGCATCTTCTTCATCCATCCATATCTGATGGTACCCAGCAAAACAATCGATGAATGACTGTAGCTCATGCTTGGCGCAGTTTTCAATCATGATATGTATATTCTGCAAGGGGAAGTCGTCTTTGGGACTGGCCCGGTTAAGGTCCCTGTAGTCGACAGAGACTCTAACTTTCCCGTCCTTCTTTGGTACAGGCACGATGTTGGCTAACCATGTCGTATACTCTACTACCCTAAGAACCTTAGCTTTGACTTGCTTAGTAACTTCTTCCTTGATTTTCAAAAGCATATCTTGCTTGAACTTTCTGAGCTTCTGCTTCAGAGGCGGACAGGCCGAATCAGTCAGCAATTTGTGAGCTACAACGGATGTGCTTAGACCATTCATGTCGTCGTATGACCAAGCGAATATGTCTTTATACTCTCTTAGGAACTCTGTATATTCTTTCTTTTTTATGGTGACAAATGGACGTTGATTCATTTTTCTTTGATGTTTTCTGTATCTCCCAGGTTGACAATCTCAACCTCGTCCAAGTTTGACATAGGCCTATTTTTGAAATTTTCAACTTCCTTAACAATTTCTTCTGGTATGTCGTCTTTTTCTGAATCTATGTCCGTTTGTTGCGTTGTCTCGTTGCATGTCACAGTCATTAGTTCATCAAGTAAATTAATTTTAATGTTGTTTGAATAAATTAATGAAAATAATAAGCGTAAGATTTATTAGAAACATAAATACTGTAATAAATTCCATAAATGTTTTGAACATCGAATCTCTTTCTTGCAAAAAATAAAAATGCAAAAGGAAAATAAACTAGTAAAACAAAATAGTGCGTCGTGCTTTGTTAGGCCTCCCTACCCAGAGGCGCGCCAAGCTCTAGTGGCTTTGACGATCCAATTATCGAGGCGTGCTCCTTTGTTTACAGCATGTATGGAAAGGTATTGCTCCCCCTCATCCTCAAAAATAACACAGCAATCCATGTTATCATCTCCTAGGAACAAGTTTTTCATTGCGGCTAGTGCTTCCTCTTCTTTTGACCCATAGATGATTTTGGCCGGTTGTAAAGTCTGCTCCAGACGGGGTATGAGCTGGTCCAATAGGACCATGCCAGGGTGGCGACCAGTGGTTGAATTCATCCCAAGTGTACTCATACCCGAATTCGAAGGTGGTGTTGTGTTTCTTGAGCTTGATGTGCTTAACTATTCCCTGGAGATTCTTGATGAGTCCTTTGCTCGATTCATACCCGCACCAGTTCAGTATGCTTTAAATTTTGTTATCTCACATTTTATCCTTATCGACGGCGTTGACTCGCTCGATGTGGTGGTAAGTTTCCCCACCTATCTTTCTTCTTCCTCCAATTGCCAGGATCATCTGGCGACTATATATGGGATTGCTTCCGACACCATGAATGATCACCTCCTGGTGATTCTACTGAAATTTCACTGCCTAAAAGTAGCGTTGATGACACGGCCCCAGTGGCATGAATCCATGGTCATCCCAACAGTATATTGTAAAATTATGGTATGTCTATCACTTGAAAATCAACATCGAACCAAGTAGTACTCATTTGCAAACGTAAGTTGATTTCCCAAATAGTGGACCTTTGAGAATCGTCGAATGCCTTAATGTTGATGGTTCTATCCTTGATATCATGCAGCTCTCTTTTCCTAATGTCCTGAGTGTTACCAAAGGGCAGATACTGAGGCTGGACCCCCCATCGACCAGGATCTTAGTAATAAAATAATCTTCGCACTGCACAGTGATATGCAATGCCTTGTTGTGACTCAATCCTTCTGATGGTAACTCATCTTCGTGGAAAGTGATTTTGTGACTCTCCAACACTTGACCTGCCGTGTTCGCCATTTATACTCCAGTGATGTTGCTTGGTACATATGCCTCACTCAGCACCTTCAACAAGGAATTTTTGTGTGCATCGGAGCTCTGTAGCAAAGCCAGGATAGAGATCTAGGCTGGTGTTTTGTTCAGCTGGTCAATGACTGAGTATTCCTTTGCTTGTATGTTTCCCTAGAGATTATTGGCCCAGTTTCAATGATGGCTTTTCGACCATAGGTCTGCTTACTCGACTCAGCCAAGTGTTCCAGGGTATAAACCCTGCCGGTTATTGTCATTCCCTGTGTCGCAACTACTTCCCCGGACCTAGCTTTCCCCCTCCTTCTTGCCTCGGCTAGTTCCATGGTATGGCTTTTGTGTGGAATGGCGTTACGGCTTCCATTGCTACTGAAATAGGCACCCTTGCTTTGGCAGGTAATACAACAACTTCAAATGGCTCAGACGCCTTTTGGGACCCAAATTCGACCTCAATTGGTGTTGGCGTCTTTACACAGGCTGGCGTTTCAAACTCAAGTGGTATGGACAGGTTCACCTTGGCATCTTCAGAAGGCTGAATTTGGACTACAATCGGATTAAGAGTGACTGTTGGTTTCTTTGGATCGTAACCTTAAGTGATCAAACCGATTGACCCTTTGGGATCCAAATTGTCCTCCATTTTAATCATATGAACACTTCCACCCTTGTGGTCTGGTAGAGGGTTGTTGCAGACATTCGGAGCAGGCTCCTTTACTACAATGATCCTGTTGTCAATCAAAGTCTGGATCTTGTCCATTAAGGAACGACATTCATCAATAGTATGCCCCTTCATGCTAGAATGGTATGCACAGGTTTTATTTAGGTTGACCCATTAGGAAGGGTTTTCAAGGGTTATAGCAGGGATAAGGGTGACGTAACTAGAAGCTTTTAGCCTTTCATACAGTTGGTCGATTGGTTCAGCAATAGTGCTATAATGTTTGGGAGGTTAGCGATTGAAATTTGGTTGAGGTCTAGGAAAGTTTTGGCGAGTAGGAGGTGATTGATAATGTGCTGCTTGAGTGTCGTAAGCTTGGTAGACGTGTGCGGGTTGGGAATATCTGGGTGAAACAGGTGGGTTTGTAGGATGTGGAGGTGATTGATAGCTAGGTGGTGGAGTTTGGTAGGAAGGTGCGGGTGTTGGGAAATTTGGAGTGGGTTGATATGTAATTAGAGATATCCGGTAGGTTTGGTATTTGACCGCCTATGCAACCATTATAGTACTTACGTCCCTTTTCTTGGACGTACCACCGGACTGCAGTGCCTTGTTGCTGGCTTGCAAAGCTTCAAAATTAGTAACCGTACCACTCTTGATACCTTCCTCAATTCTTTCTCCTAGCTTGATGATGTCAGAAAATTTATGGTTCTCAATCAGCATTAATCTTTCATACTATTGCAGATTCTAAGCCCGGATGAAAAATTTGTTCATTTGTTCTTCCCCTAAAGCAGATCGTACCCTAGCAGCCTATGATCGCCAATGAGTGGCATACTCATGGAACATTTCTGTGGGTTTCTTCTTGAAATTTTTAATGTAGAACACGTCCGGTGCATTTTCCATGTTGAACGTGAACCTATCCAAGAAGTCGGACGCTATACTAACCAAATTTGATCACTTCTTTGGGTCCTGGGTAATGTACCAAGACAAAGCGTCTCCTTTTAGGCTCCTCATGAAAAGTTTCATGCGGATCTTCTCATCTTTTCCTACTCCGACTAGCTTGTCGCAGTATGTCCTCAAGTGAACCCTAAGATCCCTTGTTCCATCAAACATTTCAAACTTTGGAGGTTTGTGCCCCTCAGGCAGGTCCACATCGGGATGTATGCATAGATCTTCATAGTTTAGTCCTTCAATTCCTTTACTACTTTCAACGCCTTAGATCCTGGTGGTCAGCTTCTTAAAATCTTCAAGCAAATTTCTGATGAGCGAGTCTTTTTTATCAGACTTGGGTGTGCTTGAGATGGGTTGAGTAGGATGTGGCATAGTTTCCACATAGATGGGGGTCTTGTGTTGGTTGTGGCAGCGGTCATTTATAGAGTTCAATGGTTCCGAGATGAGAAACAGAGTGTTATTGGGAGTGTGGCAAATATTGCAATAATGGTGAGGAGCAGGATAGTTTTGGACATTTTTGTAGAGGTATGGGATTCTAAGTAACTTCTGGGGCGGCAAAGGAGAATGGAAGACTTGCCAAATTTCGGACTTAATCCAGTTCTTCCTGAAATTTCAACAGTTTCTGCTTGAGTTGGGATGCACTTTCTTTGGAGCCCTGAGTACCTTGAGTGATTTCTACTCGTTCAACCGAGTTTTCCTTTCTAATGTTGCTCAAATCTTCCATCTTTCCCTTGTTACTGATTCTGATAGGAATAGGAGGGGAAGTGGGTGGAGGGCCCTTGGATCTTGTGGAATACAATGATGATACCAGAGTTCACGAACGAACCTTTGGGGAGTGGAATAAACAAAATGAAAATCAAAAAGGTAGCAAGTTAGTAAGGTTAGAAGAAAATATGTTGCAATATTTAAACACGTAGTGAAGGAAAAATAAAACGTGTCCTAATTATAGGGAAATCATTGTGCCCGAGTTAGGCTAGCGACAAGTAAATTTAGAGAACTTGGAAGGCTAAATGCCTCATTTTATTGATAAGAAAATAAGACGAATTCCAAAACGACACTAAATAACATGGAATAAAATGTCACTAATGACCATAGGCCTTATTACATTTGCAAAGGGAAAGAAACTCCCATCTATATGGTCCTAGAAGGATCTTCCCCAGATTCGGCAGTGTTGGCACCCTCATATAGCTCTCCCAGATTGCACAATCCTAGCAGCAAGTAGGCGTTGGCTAGATTTCCGCCTTCATTTCCTTCAACAACTCGGCAATCTTCTACCCTCTTCAGAAACTACTTTTCCAATTCTACTATGCCTCGCTCCAAGCGGATCAGTTATTTGTTGGCGTGGACAACCCTATCCTTCCATTCTCTAATTAGTTTTTGATTGGCTTCTTGTATTTCATGGTGCTCAAGCCTTGAATGCTTCTTCATATAATGAAGTCGAGTTATGGCATCGTAGATTAGGGCATCTTTATGTGTCAAAGATGCGAGTCTTAGTTCCTAGTTTATCTGAATCAGGTGTGTCTGAGTTGCAGTCTTATGTAACTTTCACATTCCCGCATCCTCTTGCGCATTTGGTTGTATTTTACTTGTGCTTCAGCCCTTTTATCAATGATCCTGTGACCTCGAACAAACCCGGGCTGACCCAAATCATTGTGATTGTCTTCCAGCCAGCCTAAATAGTGTGGGGTACAACCAGCATGGTAGCAATCTGGTTCGACCGTGTCTTTTCCGAAGAAAATTTTGCAATGCCACATATGTTGAGCCTGGCACCTGTATGGACTATTGTCATCCTGGAAGACGGCTCAGAAGTGACTCATCATGTCGACCCTTGGTATAACCTACTTTCTGCCTACCTGTCTCATAACCCGGATAGGGACATATGGATAGGTCCCTCTCAAACCAATCAATATAAAAAGCGACGCATCCCTAGATCTAATGATGAATTCTTCTATAGGGAACCGCTCGAACAACAATTGCACCCGATCCTTAGTAAGATTATAAAAGAGTTCGACCCATTCTCTAGCATATTTTGGTTGGGCAAACATGTTGGGCATGTAATTCATTCATTTTGGGTGATGAAAGGCAATTTAATCATCCCAGTCTCTACGATAGATGTCCTGTCGGTACTCACCCTTTTTGAGGTGTTCCGTGAGCCATAGTTGGAGCAACGAATTACAACCCTCGAAATGCTTGGCTCCTTGTTGACACCTTTCTAGGGCTCGGTATTTTTCTGCAACTATCATTGGCCCAACATTGAATGGATGTCCGTTAATTCCTTCCACTAAGGCTTTGGTGACCATCGCTAGCCTGGTATGGATTCTTATTTTCTTCATTGGAAACGCTATCATCCCCATAAAATATAATATGAAGACAAAGACCCTTCGATGGATGTGTACCAATTAGGTGAGGGCGAACTCGTCAGGATAAGTACGGTAAGATTTGTTGTGACCGTACCTTTCATACAAATAGTCAAAAGGAATATGACTCCTAGAGACATGTCAAGTTAGGATTCTTCTATAGATCCATCATTTTGAGAAAACCCCTACCCTTGCGATTTTCTGGCATTAGCAAACACGGAGCTTCCTGTGGTATCCAAGCTGGTCCTCCTATTTTCTCTAGCAAAGGTGTCATTCCAAGGTCCTCAAAGCGGAACACAGACCTATGGCCATCCCAGAACAGAGTAGCAGCCTCTATGATTTTGTTGTTGGGTTGGATTTCCAGAAGAGAAGGCAAATTTCCCAAATATTTGCGGACGAGAGTCTGATCATTGGAGGGAAGGTTTTCCGACCATCTTAGTAACCTTGGGTGGATGTTGGTTACCATGTCGAATCTGGGATGCACCCGATTATTTTTTGCAAAAAAAAAGTGTTAGGACCTTACCCCTGCCAGACTCGACTATTTAAATATCAATAATAAGAATATGAAGCATTTAGTTCTCCAAATGAATGCACAGAACGTGGTAACGTTCGTTTGGGGTTTCAGGGAAACCCCGTGAACTTTGGATAGGGTTGTCTTAAGGAGTCATTATGTGGACAACATAACTGACAGAACTAGGTTTGACAGTGATGCATGCACAATTGAACAGAGTAAGGTTTCCAAGGGGTGTTAGACCGGTACCCTTGAGCGAACAACTCAAGAGGGAAAGGCATGGAACTGTCGATTTCACTGTTGATCGACTGATTTTACTGCAAATACACCTTTGCCAAATTTAGGGGGTAATGACATCATAAGGACACAACCACTCATTATAAGTTTTGATATGGTATATTGTTTGGCACGAGTGAAATGTGATGTTGAATATGCAGTTATAAGAATTAAACAAGTTGTCATGTATTTGCACGTTCATAAAGTAATGATTACAATAATTGCTAATAATTAATAAAGTATTAATGGGAAGTGGTAAAAAAAAGTAGAAAAGAAACAAAGAACCAAGTTAGTTTCATAATAGAAAAGAGATAAAGACATTAAATAAAGGCAAATAAGAAGAGCTAAAGTCACAAGTAACATGAAATGGTAAAAGCCTAAAGAAAGTCGTCAACGGAGTCACCATGCTGTAGATGCCCCCTTTTTTCTAAAGCGAAATCAGGTTTATGACATTTTGGAAGACAACTAGTTCCCTTTTGGGACTTAGATTTTTGTATTGACGAGTCACCACCTAATGATTAAAGTGCATTAGGACACTAAAGAAGAGTTTGAGTTGGAAAACCAGAGTTTGTAAGGGCTAGAAATTATCCCGAAGGGAAGGTGTTAGGCACCCCTAAGGGTCCACTAGTGTGGTTCCTGGTCATGCTATAATTGAGACTTTAAGTGCGAATAACAAGTAAACAAGCAGGAATTACAAATGCAGGATAGTTTCACATAATGGTTGCAAGCAAAGAAGTTAAATAAATTGAAGTTTAGGAAGAAAGTAATTTTGAAGTTCTAAAAATAAATAAGTAAATGGAAGGGGTTTTCATATAATTATTGCAAGCAATTAAAGCAAAAGAAGTTAGAGAAGCTGAAAGTTGAGAAATTTTCTTTATTTTGAACGATAAACAAGTAAGGGAAAGGGAGGGGGGTCCTAGGTTTATGAATAATATGGATCACGTTAATGCAATACCCGGTAATCACTCCTCAGAAGAGGGTCTACATATGGTATTAGCACACCAGTCATCATAGCCATATCTACCCTTCCCACCCCATTAAGGTGTTAAAATGCGAAATAGTATCGTTACTTATTGAATGATATTACCCGTCCCCATCCTATCAGTCCCGGAGGCATTTAGGACTACTAGTCCTAAAAGTGAAGGAAATTGGGCTTTTCAGGGTTTGAAAGGACAAAATTCTAATGCGACAAATAAAACACATAAAGTAGTTAAGGGGAAAGACATAGCAGTTTGAAGGCCAAACAAGCCTCCTCACTTAAAGAAGCAATTGGCTAGCATGTTTATAAATACTTGTTATAGTCTAAATTAAATTTAAAGCATTAGGATAGGCTGATTTGTCACATATTTCTCAGATGAGAAATCCGAATTAGGCCTACCCTTGGTTGCAATTATCAAAGACCGATGCATTTAATCAATTACCTACTGGTTTGCCTAGATGAAACCTATAGGCATGATATCTAACGATGTGGAAGTATACTGATTTTAAAGAAGGGCTACTGATTTTAGAAACAAATAAATTCTACAGATATTAATGACATTAGTACTGATTTTAGATTTGTAGATGAAAGAGACGAACCATATTCAATTAGTTACTCCTATATGCATGATTTCTAAGCGTTATTGATTTTAAAACGATTATCAAAATGCAGGAATCTTATAGGCGTAGTATCTAGGATGCAACTTGTTATTAATTTAACCTATAGACTATTTGACTAGTAACGTATGTATATGCAGAAGTACAGAAACCTATAATCATGATTCTATATGTAGAAGTCCATAAACTTATAGATATGGTTTCTAATGTATAAATATAGACTTATAGACATGGTTTCTAATGTATAAATGCAGAAACTTATGGACATCATTGTTAATGCAGATGCATAAACTTATAGGAAGGATTTGTATATGCAGTAGTGCAATAACTTATATGCAGGACTTCTATGTGTGGATGCATAAACTTATAGGCATGATTTCTATATGCATATGCATAAACATATAGGCAGGATTTCTATATGCAGTAATGCAACAACTTATAGGCAGGATTTCTATATGCAGATGCATAAACTTATAGGCAGGATTTCTATATGCAGAAGTGGAAAACAGTGCAGAAATAAATACCTAAAGTATGATGTCTATCCATATGCATAACATGAGTGACCCTCCTCTTTTAACTATATACCCCATATGTAATTAGAAATTATTACAACCCGGATGCATCAAGAAAAGTAAAGTTACATCAGAAATTAAACTACAACCAAGGAGCCTAATTCAAACTAAAGGTCAAACAATATCATATAAACCATCTTCCAGGATCAAATTTCCAAAGCCTTTCTCTTTTTTTGGGATGTGTCAAAGTTCCTAAGAGCCTCAAGTGGACTCCGGGAAATGATTACACCCTAAATACAGTGTAGAATTAGATTATAGTATAGTGTAGAAGGGCCAGCCCTCAAATGTCCAAGTTCAGAGGGAACTCAAGGTCCCAAATCAAGGCTCATAGGAGGGGTCCAGAACTTAGAGTCTAAGAGTAAGTGTAAGTGCGTAGAGGGGGAATTAGGGAAGGTCATGGAAAGATGGTGGTTATGCCAAGCAATTAAGAGTGTTGGTATACCCTTGACCAGCTTGTTAGCCAAGGTTGGGAGTATGGACCCATTGAGGATCAGATCCAGACCTAGGAAACAATATGAATATTGTCAGGCCATGAGCCTTAACTCACACACATAGAAGGGAGTGAGGTCATGGGGAATTCACAACAAACAGCAGATGCAAAGAGAAAGTAGAATATTCATTACATAACATGAGCAACAAAGTAGACAAGAGTATAGAAATTATAAAATAAACACATATGGAAGAAGCTGAAATTAAAATTAAGGTATACCAGTTTCAAGGAAACAAATAGGTGAGTTGAGGTCTCGTAAGCCAAATTGCAAGCAAACAGCACAAACGATCTCAGAAGAGAGTAGAGTATTGAAAGAGTATTGTAATTAATAGTGTGAGGATATTGAATTTGAAGTGTTCAATAATTGATGTGTGTCAAAGTATAAAAGGGTCGTGCCCCTTTTATTGTGCGGCAAGCAAGTAAGGAAAAGGCAAAGAAATATCATTGAAATCAATCTCCATTTAATTAAGGTACAGTGATTTCAAACGAGTAAAGACAATTAAGGAAAGAATTAATCAGAACATTTTCTCAAGCAGTAAAATAAGGGTAAATATATAGGAGTTATTAAAGACAAACGTCCAGTGGTACTTGATTTGTGAAAAATAAGGAAAGGGAATCAATCAAACAACTAGCAAAATCAAAGTTACGGGCTTTAACTCGAATGAACCAAGTCAGGAAAAGGTAAAGAAGGTTTGATTTAATGGAAATCAGTAACAATCAATTAAACCCCATTAAAGAAATTCAGAATCAATTAGTAGTTAGCAAAACCTTTTTGAAAGAAGAATCTCTCATATATAAAGCAGACAAATTAAACAAAAGGGGTCGTCATGTTACTTAGAAAAGAGTCTAATATTGAAAGGTTCTGAATCATAAGAAAAGGGATACAAGTTCAGTTTGTAGACTCAAAGTATGTCTGAGATTCCAGTGTTCCAATGCAGAACCCTAGTTCAAACACCAAATCAAACTTGCCAAAGAAAAAACCTCCAAATACTAGGGTTTCAAATTGAAGCAGACATAGCGATGAGAAGGCAAGCCATTTAAACAAACTTCAAAATAAACACATACGGAAGAAGCTGAAATTAAAATTGAGGTATAACATTTTCAAGGAAACAAATAAGTGAAAGCTAAGATCTTGTACGCCAACTTGCAAGCAAACAGCACAAAAGTTCTCAGAAGAGAGTAGAGTATTATAAGAGTATTTTAACTGAGAGTGTGAGGATATTGAATTTGAAGTGTTCAATAATTGATGTGTGTCAAAGCATAGAAGGGTTGTGCCCATTTTATTGTGCAGCAAGTAAGTATGAAAAGGTAAGTAAATATCATTGAAATCAATCTCTCTTTAATTACGGACCCTAATTTCTAACGAGTAAAGACAATTAAGGAAAGAATTAGTCAGAATATTTTCTCAAGCAGTACAATAAGGGTTAATATATAGGAGTTATTTAAGGCAAAAGTCTAGTAGTACTTGGTGAAAATTAAGGAAAGGGAATCAATCAAATAGCTAGTAAAATCAAAGTTACGGGTTTTTACTCGAATTAACCAAGTCAGAAAAAGACAAAGAAGGTTTGATTTGAAGGAAATCAGTAACAATCAATTAAACCCCATTAAGGGAATTCAGAATTAACTAGTAGTTTGCAAAACCTTTTTGAAAGAAAAATTTCTCATATATAAAGCAGACAAATCAAACAATAGGGGTCGCCATGTTACTTAGAAAATAGTCTAATATTGAAAGACTCGGAATCATAAGCAAAGGGATACAAGTTCAGTTTTTGACTCAAAGTAAATCTGAGAGTCAAGGGTTCCAATACAGAACCCTAGTCCAAACACCAAATAAAACTTGCCAAAGAAAAAACCCCTAAATCCTAGGGTTTCAAATCGAATCAGACATAGAGACGAGAAGGCAAGTCATTGAAACAGAGTTCAAAGGTCTGTTTCAGAGCCTCATGAGAAACAAAACAAATATAATAGCTGCTCTATTTTAGAGCCTCATGAGAAACAAAACAAATATAATAGCAGGTTTGAAACAACAAAGAAAGAAAGTTGATTTAAGAGCATAGAAGAGCATGTTTTAGAAAAGTCAGATCTTAAGAAAATGGTGTAAACTTAAGCCACAGTAGATGGAACAGGCTTAGAAAGAGCACAAGTAGACTCCAGTAGAGCAAACAAAATCAAATAACTCAACAGAGAACACATAGAGTAGAATAATACCTAAAAGTATAGCGAAGAGCATGTATGAAAACTTAGCAAAGATTAACATCCAAATTAAGTCTTAGAGGCCATTAGAACATAAAGCAACATGAGTATCATGTGATAGTAGAAAATGAATATCAGAAGAACAACACACGCGTAGTAAAAAGGAAACACATGAAAATGATATAAACAAACACACATGAAGAAAAGAAGAAGAGAATCAGAAAAGATGTCTTTGAAAAACCTTTCAGAAACCCTAAATCAACGACAAGTGATTTTGAAAAAGGAAAAGTTTGGGAAACTAGTTTAAAAGTCCAGTAGAACACAAATACATTACAAATCTAAGGAAACAAATAGAGAAAGAACCTCGAATAAATTAGGGTTTCAGAGAAAACCCTAGAAATGAGAAAGGCTTGGAAATGTCAGATCTTGGGTCGAAGAGGTCAGGAATCGGTCTTCTCGTGCTTGAATATTCCCGAGCATGGCCGGAGAAGCCAAAGAACCAAAGATCTAAGTAGATCTAAAAGAGAACCATTGAAGTCGAACTTCAAATCCTTAAACACCCAAGGTCTAATGTTGGAGAGGGGTGAGTATAGACTATACATGGCCTGAGAAGCCATGGATTCCGGTGAAAGCAGGGTGAGAAAAGGTAGGAGGGGGCTAGGGTTCCGAAATACCTTGAGAGAGAATTGGGAGAAAGAATATTCAAGGGCGGCTGATTAGGTTAAAATGAGAGGGATTAGGGTAGGTTGTTTGGTTTAATTATGGGAGGGTAGATTATGACCGTTGATCTAGGAGATCAACGGTTGAGATTAGAGAGTGTGGGTGGGAAACGGGTCTGGGTCAGTTTGAACAGGGTTGGGGTCAAGGTAATTGGGTTTCAAATTTTTGTTTAAATTGAGGGTTCAAATAAGGTTAAAATTGAAATAAACGGGGTTAGCATTTAAATAGCTATTTTTTCCTATTTATTTTATAAAAATAGTAAATGATGATTTTTAATAGCTAATTAAAGTACTGAACCAATTAATAAAAATTAAATAAAAAATACCGAAACCAATTTTACAACTATAGAAATTCTATTAATCTTATAATAGGCTAAAATTGCAATTGTATCCAATTTAGCTTTAAAAATACCAGATAAATTTGTAAAAATATACAAAAATTACCTTAGTTACATTTTGGCATAAATATAAGAATAAAGTAAATTATTTACTAATATTGGTAGTTTTGGGAATAATTAATGATTTTTGTACTGCTAAAAATGGACAATAAATTGATTTTAAAAATCTTTAAAAATTAGAAAAAATACCAAAACCCTTGGGAATGCTTATATATATGCATATACATGTTATTTTGACAGTATTTTGTATGTAAAAAATATATAGGAAAATATTGGGTATCAACATATTGTAATGAGTAATTGGGCATATATTAATGGATTTGCATAATTATTGGCTAGCTTTGGAGCATTTAGCATCGATTCGAGTCTTCAGAAGGGTGTGGAATGCCGGTTATGGATCTTCGGAGAAAGGTGAGTCCCCTTTCTAACCTTGTAAGAGGGAATTGTCCCCATAGGAATAGTAATTGGTTATGTGATCCTATTTTTGAGGGCTATTTATGCACATGGTGATGAGAGTCCATGCGTAGCTACTAAAATACGTATGTCCGGGTAGTCTAGGACCCAAAAGAATACTATACATAGAATATTTGTAATCTTATTAACAAATCAATTGCCTAAACCCTGTCGAATTGGTAAATGAATTTCTAAAAGGATTTAACTTCATTTTCTTAAATTATTAAAAGAGAATTGACTTTTATTTGGATAAATGTTTCCTTGATAAATACTTGATTGGTTGTTTGAGTATGTATTCCTATGTGTACATGCGTCGCATGTATGATTCATAAAAAAGGTGATTGTTTATTTAAATTTGACTGTGTTGCATGTATGATTCGCGAGCGGGGTAATAGATGCATCTATGATTCGTGCCATTTGACCCTCGGCAATGCACATTTTACATTTACGTTTGATCAGGTCGTACGACCTCGGCATGATTTGCGCATGCTTTATTGCTTGCCTTGAAACTTATTAAAGTTGTTAGTGCCTCTTCCTGACCTGAGAAAAATTGTATAATTGATAAAAAAAGGAATTTTGGGAAATTTTCTATAAAAGAAAGAATTGTTTACTTGCTAAATCTATTGAATTGAGATCATGTTTATAAAAATCCACGGCTTACTATATTATTGAGATAACATTATTGGAACACTAGTAAGTGTCGAAGTCGACCTCTCGTCTCTACTTCTTCGAGATAAGCTGGGATACTCATTGGGTACACATTGTTTTCGTACTCATACTACACTTGTATGCATTTTTGTTGCACAGGAACATGCATCTCTAGTGGCCTAGTGAGCGTAGCAGCATGGTTGATACAAAGACTTATGTGAGATGCATTTTCCAAGACAACCACAGCCAGCAGAGTCTCTCTCAAATTACTGTATTTATTTTTTGTCCAATATTATATTCCAGACAGTTGATATATCACATTATTTCTTAAAAAATGCTCATACACTTATGACACCAGGTTTTGGGATGATTATGGGATATTCTATATTATTTCTAAACATTCTTGTATTTATTTTCGTAAAGATTATCTTTTACTACCTGGATTGGAGGAAAATTTTCCTTTTCAAAATTTTTGAGATAAGAATTTAAATAAGCATTTATGGTTGGCTTGCCTGACATTGGTGTCCGGCGCCATCATGAGCCTTAGTGGATTTTGGGTCGTGACAACATGGTATCAGAGCACTAGGCTCCATTAAGTCTCACGAGTTATGAGCAAGTCTAGTAGAGTCTCGCGGACAGTTACAGAGACGTCTGTACTTATCTTCGGGAGGCTACAGGGTTGTTAGGAGTATTTCCTTTCTTGATTCCTCATCGTGCGATTTGATTCCTTGAAGCTTATACCCTTGTTTCCTTCCTACTCAATCTTACCTGATGCGAACCCCTAGTTATATATCGAGAATAAAAGGATTGTAATGGTACTGCGAATATGGTGCAGGGTGTTTCTCCCTGCGGGATTATTTGAGCTATTATCGTCGCCTTTTGGAAGGATGTTCTGTCATTTTAACTCAGTAGTGGTACTTATGAGAGCTCTAAGGCTAGGCACAAGTTACCATGATACTTATGAATGATTATTTTGTTGTATTGATATGATCGTAGGATGTTTGCCTACGTATCGGGGCAGTGAATGACTCAAAGAGAGGTTTACTCGGTGCATGATTCAGAGTTTCGGTATGTTACTTCTGGCGGAGGAAAGGAAAATGGACTACTAATGTGTAGACTTGGGTTGGTGGAGTAACGATACTTGGTATTTGCGAGCGTGGTGGAGTTTTGTTCTATGATGAGGTACCGTGCTCCATATTGAATGTACTAAGTTCGCTGGTGTTATGATTTTCTACAATTTTCCTTTGGAGCAAGATATTGTGAGACAGTATTGAAGAAGTGACGGTCAGATATCGTGAGGTGCGGTTGTTCAGGATTGAATCGGTGTTTCTAATGTTGACGGCTCAAGAAAGATGATCTCTATAAAGGTTTAAAGTTAGTATAGAGTTATGGGTTCAAGTTCTATGAAGATAGATCTTATTAAGGCTACAAATGAGCCACAAAAGATGAGGAAAGACATATGGGAATGTCAAACGGTGGTTAAAATTTCTAGAAGGCCAGGTACAAAAAGCAAAGGTCGAGTAGCCGACTAAAGGGGTGAGTTTCGCCAAAGTGGGAGAGTGGAGGAGATACATATGGGCTTGGTGGTAAGATGACTACCCACCTTAAGCATAGTTTGGAGTGATTTAGGAATTCTAATGATTGGTGATTTGAGCCTACGAATTAATTTGAAGTCTGGACTATTATGCGGCAAGAGATTTGATATAACAGAAAGGAGCTGCTTCAGATGATGAAGGTACAACCTAACTTTGAATTGGAATGATGTTGCCGCACACTTAATTGATGTCCATTAGGAGTGAATGGACTGGTGCAGCTAGAGAGTGAGCTCGAACTCAGGATGGTCAGTGATGCCGCAGTGATTATACCCCGCACACTGACGTTGGAGGATGTCGTGGAGTGATTTCCACAGGGGGCTATTCCCTATGAGCAGGTTAGCAGTCGCGTGGTTGGCGAAGCTTCTGCGAAGAATTCTATTGGTAATGCAGCAAGAAAGATCGGTCATGCGAACGTGGTTGATGATTTAGAGTATAACAAGGGATTTTACAGAAAGATTCCAAGAATTTTTGCGATTAATTGTGCATGCTTATGTCAATAAGAGTTAAGGAATCTTGGTGAATTTCAGAGTTGTGTAATGGTGGCTTCAAGCTAAGTGGGAGAGTCCCACCACCCACTATTGGGTTGTATGGTTATGTTCTTGTGAGGTTTCGGGAGATTTGTGTATTGGTAAGTTATTTCAGCTATAGGAGAATAGCATAAGTGATAATTTGAGCAAAGTAATTGTTAAAGGTATGTTGTGGTTGGCTTTATTGGCTTATGTTCAAGCTTTGGGAGGATTCTGGATATATGCTTCATACGAAGGTAATATTCAAGGGAAGTGATCCAGTGGAGTGCTTCATTTAGATGGGCGTTCCTGTGGCAGCGGGTCCTGGGAGTTGATTACATTTGGAACCAAGCCAGAGTGGGTGACTCTCAACAACGGTCCTAGTGGATTCAAAGGGGTTAAAGTGTGGTGCCTAATGCTTTTGAGCGTATACATATAGTTAAGAATCAAGCTTTGTAGCAGCTTATGAGAAGGTGCACAGAATGTTCTATGATGTTTTGACCTGCAGTGTAGCAATTGGGAAGTTTGAAATGGTTTGTGGGATTTGAGACATCATCCTCTCGTGATTCACGTTCACTCCGGATGAGTATGGATGGAGTGTGTTATGTGTTGAATTGAGTTATTATTTCTAAGGCAATCAAGGATAAATTAGAAGAAGATAGAATGGTTAGCCTTAGTTGAATTGACATGATGATGGAAATGACTAGTTCCTTTAGTGTGATTAAGTTATGTAAGTGATTTCTGACTGTACGAGTGAGGCCTGTCGGCCATCGTAATTGATTTTATTCGGAAGTATTCTAGTGTTATTTCATGTTATGTGTAGGCGGATCCCCTAAGGGCTATGGTGGCTTAGCCCACTACTTAGAGATTGTATATTCTACGGATATGAGGATTCACTTATATGTTGCTATGGTTCTCCTGAAGTGAGTTAAATGAAAGTTTTTTATACGATGAAGCGCTAATCCATTAGTGGTTCAGGAGATTATTATGAAAATCGTGTTTTATCGTATATTGGTATGTTGGGTGTAGTGAATGGTATGGAATTTGAAGTGAGGATCAAGGTTGTAGTTCGGTGTTGAGAAGGATGTCACGAGCTTGGATGTGCAGTAAAGGAGTTTTGATGTTTAAAATAAGTTGGTATTGTCTTCACCATCACTTGAGATTGGTGTTTTGTGAAAAAAGCTTTGCATTGTGGTTAAGGATTCTTGATCTTTTTCAGCGATAGTGCGGTCGGTGGTTTGGATGTATAGACATGTTATCTGTTACATAAGGTTGTAGGAGCGCGTACCATGGGAAGGTTGCATAAGTGTGGCATGTATTCACTTGATTAGTTGAATAGTTAAACCAACTATGAAGATTGTGGTGATATCGTTGATTCGGGAATTGATGCCTGGAGGGCACCTGATTTATTAAGTTGTGGGGTTGTGGATTATTATTCCGGTTATGATGGTTGTTCTTGTGCGATATGAGAAAAAGGGGAGTTATTATGGCCCCTTGAAAGGTTATCAGCCTAGTTTAGTGCGATAAGAATCAGCTTGAGGTCTGTTGATGAATTCAAATGTGAATATGGGCTCTTTATCAGGCCAGACGTGTTCATTTTAGTAATACGTTCCATATGGAAGAGTAGTCAGGGTGTTTTTCGTAGTCAGTTATTCATGTAATGATATATTTCACCGTGTGAGTTGTGAGATGGATTTTTTAATTGCTTATGTGTTGAGGTTCCACATAGAGATGATGTTATATGAGCAAAATGGCTCTCGAGATTTAGATCGTATATCGCACCTCAGTTGTGCTTGAGTTTGTAGCTTATAACACTATATGTCTCCCTATGGATGGTGTTATGCACTTAGTGTGCTTGTGACCGATATTTGGTATCTTATTGTAATGAGCAACCTAGCTAGGAGTGTACCTCATTATGCGAATTTTATGTGTGGATCAGGTGGCACGCCCTCATGTGTATGTTGTTTGGAGCAGGTTGCACGCCGCAATAGTATGATGTTGAGTATAGTTCCCTATATCTATTTTTATGTGTTTTGTTTCCTAATTTTCTAAGGAAGACTTATATTAGTTGTGTGTCAGTGTCACATGTATGATTCACGAGCGGGGTGTCAGTTCAATTATGTTGACCGCGTCGCATGTATGATTCGCGAGCGGGGTAATTGGATTTCATTTTTAGCATTTGTTTTCCTTGTATCACGTTTTAATTGGTAGCCTATTGGCACATTATGGCATCATATGAATACTTTTTACCATGTCCAGGGTGGCTTTTTGCCTGAGCAATTCGTACTGGGTGAGACGAGATCATTGGGTTTAGGATCAGTGCAATTTTATTATATGAAGTATATTAAGGAGATAAGACCATTATTTGGTTCATGATGAGGTGATGGTTCATGTCAGGAGTATAGACCCAATGATTTGTTGATTCAGCAGTTGGTTATGAATTTCCACACATCTCTTCACTCATTTCGGTATCGTAAGAGTTAGAGAAAGACCTATGTAGGTCATGAGGTGCAACGGAAGTATAAGATTTGTGGAATTTTGATTTATTTGACCAGAGAATGTTATTTTGGTCTGGCGAGTAAAGTGGTGTAAGGTGTGAATTCAGCTAAGATATGCATTCATGTTTTGGTGTTGCGTGTAGTTACTGATACGGTGAACATATGCTAGAACAGGCCTGGCAGAGAATTTTGGATAATGAAATTGGGCTCTAAGGCTTATTTTCTTAAGTGAAAAAGGATATCTTCAGATTGACCGAGCTATGGCGCCCAGTTGAGTTGTGGTAGCACGGGTAGGTGCTCGAGGTGTAAATCAGTTATTTCAGACAACCCCAGCACAATTCTTAGCATGTTCTAGGATGAACATATGTTTAAGTGGGAGAGAATGTAATGACCCCGCCGGTCATTTTGAGCGTTAGCGCATCGTTCAGAAGTTTGAGGCCATGCGAAGCTTCATTTCAGGTATTATGGTGTGTTCTCGTGGTCGGAATTGAATTTCAGGAAGTTCGGAGTTGAATTGGAAAGAGAATTCTCATTTTGGAAGCTTTAGTTGAAAGAATTAACTAGGATTTGATTTTTGAGTAAACGGCCTTGGAATCGGGATTCGAAGGTTCCCGTAGGTTCATATGATGATTTTGGACTTAGGGGTATGCGTGGATCGGGTTTTGGATGACCTAGGAGTGTTTTGGCTCATATTGTGGAAGTTAGCATTTTGGAAAAAATCTCATAAGGTTGGATTGAAGTGTATTTCATTGTTATTGATGTTCATTTGGAATTCTGAGTCTGGGAGTAGCTCCATATGGTGATTCTATTGTTAGGAGCGCAATCGAAAGTGAATTAGTAGGTCTGTGGGTCATTTCGGAGTCATTTGGCTAAAGGTAGAATTTTGAAGGTTTTTGAGCAGTTTGACTGGAAGTGGACTTTTTGATATCAGGGTCGGAATCCGATTCTGAAAGTTGAAGTAGGTATGTAATGTTGAATATGACTTGCGTGCAAAATTTGAAGTCAATCGGACATGATTGATAGGTTTTAGCATCGAAAATAGATGTTTGAAATGCTAAAGTTCATAAAGCTTGGATTGGATTGATTCGTAGTTTTTGCATTGTTTGATATGATTCGATGCCTCAAGCAAGTCTGTAATGTGTTTTGGGACTAGTAGGTATGATTGGTTGGGGTCCTGGGGCCTCGGTTGGATTCCAGGTGGTTAACAGATCAAAAATGGAATTTGGAAAGGGCTGAAGTTGCTGTTGGTGGTATAACTGTACCTGGGAGGCAAGGGCCGCAGGTGCGGAGTCGCAGAAGCGGCCTTCGTGCCGCAAAAAGGGAAATGGACGGCTAGGTTAGGACCGCAGAAGCGGGACTGCACCTGCGGTGGAGAGGACGCTGAAGCGAAAAAGAGCAGCTTAGGGAGAAATCGCAGAACCGGGTATGTGGTCGCACCTGCGGAACTGCAGAAGCAGTCAAGTAACCACAGGTGCAGAAATGCTGGAGGCAGTGTATTCTTTTAAACTCGAGAGATGGTCATTTTCCCCCATTTTTCATTTGGTGTGGACGATTTTGGAGAGCTTCAAGTGGAGTTTTTCGTCATCATCAACAAGGTAAGCCAACCCCACCTATTTTGAGTTAAATATATTGATAATGTGTGGATTTTAGCATGTAAATGGGTAGAAACTTGGGATTTGTGGGAAACCTTAGAAAATTGATATTCTTGGAATATGACCATGATTTTGGGTATGAAATTGATAGTAAATTATATATTTGAGCTTGTGAGATTATGGGTAAAGTTTATCTTCGAAATATTGAAGAATTCGGGCACGTGGGCCCGAGGGCAATTTTGTTAACTTTTTGATCGGGGTCAGAAATTATTATGAATTGTATTGTAATGAGTAATTGAGCATATATTAATGGATTGCATAATTATTGGCTAGATTTGGAGCATTTAGCATCAATTTGAGTCTTCGAAAGGGCGTGGAATGCCGGTTATGGATCTTCGGAGCAAGGTGACTCTCGTTTCTAACCTTGAAAGAGGGAATTGTCCCCATAGGTAAAATAATTGGTTATGTACTCCTATTTGTGGGGGCTATGTACACACGAGATGACGAGAGTCCGAGCGTAGCTACTAAAATGTGTAAGTCCGGGTAGTCTAGGACCCAAAAGCATGCTATACATAGAATATTTGTAATCTTATTGATAGTTGAATTGCTTAAACCCTATCGAATTGGTAATGAATTTCGAAAAGGATTTAACTTCATTTTCTTAAATCGTTAAAAGAGAATCTTCTTTTATTTGGATAAATGTGTGATGCCCCAATATCGAGGGACAAGACCGGTGCTCGACCGGGTAGCCCCAGTAAAGCTGACCTGGGTGCCTTTCCTATTCCACGTGTTCCCCGTGATTTCAATACTCATTATTCAAGTAAAATAGCCCTTTATAATTAAAAACATTCTTACGCAATATATATAACATAGATGCTTACTTTACGTGGTATACAAGTTACAATGCTCGAATACATAAGTACATAACCCATATTTTTTGTCTATGGAGCTTCTAGGGATACAAAAGTGTGTTACAATACTTGCCGGTAACAAATACCAAAATAAGACTTCGGGAAGAAAAGCTGCATGATCCACATAGGGCCCCGAGGGAAAATGGCTCACCAATATAGCTAACAAAAAGTGGAGGGGTGCTACTGTCGGTGGACTGGAGTACATGCTATAGAACAACCTATAATCATCACAAAAATGTAGCGCCCCCGGAAAAAGGGACGTCAGTACATTTGAATTGTACTGGTATGTATGAACAAACTTTAACCCAATTAAAATCAATCAATACACAGATAACGAACAGTAATAGAATTAACAATCAATGCACATGAAAGGAACAACCAAGGACAACAAGTTTCACAATCTATCCTTTTTCCCCTTTTCACAAACTTTCATTTCAATAGTGATAATGATTACATTCCATCCTTATTACCTCGGCCACCTTTATTACCTCAGCCACCTTTATTACCCCAACCCACAATTTATGATTTGTGTTGCGGCGTGCAACCCCATCCCACCAGACAATCACATTTCACACAACAACAATAGTTCACAGTTCAATCACATGGCTTTAGGCCATCCAGAATATCATTTCACAACAATAATAACAATTCAAGTCACAACGATAATTGCCCATGACAAGCCATACATGATATTACCATAGTTATTTCAATTAAATCAATTACGACTTCTTTCTATCATTTATTACGCAACCCTTACCACATAAACACATTCACACACTCACTTGGTTTGTTTCCATTTATTTATACCATTATATCAAGACATTTAACCAACAATGTTAAAGGCATATTAATCACAAGAATTCATGAAATAGGACATCTTTCCTTAACACATGTGAAACAATCAAAATTCACAAATAGTCCATATAAGTAACACATACTAATTACTCGTACACCAGACACGGTGACCTTAGAAAGGTTAAAATTAGCCATACATACCTGGAGTCGAATTCCCTTTTTAACTCATACTCCCAATTCACCAAACTACCTAGTACCGTCAATCTAGTTTACAAGTTAATACATATATCTTAGAATTGAAATTCACAAATAAAACCCGAACTCACTTACATTATCAACCCCTCTTTTTTGTAGATCTTTACTCCTACCCAATTCCTCTTACTAGATTTTAGGTATTAAAGAACATGCATGTATGTTTCAACTTATATTTTCAAGAATCTATTTATGAGAACCCCCTTTTTGTTTAAATCTGAAAACCAATGAAAAAGGGTTGGGGATTTTACCTGCAAGAACAAAGATGGAGATAATTACTCAAAATTTCCAGGCCTGGGTGACTTTGAAAATCAAATAGATAGATATGAGACTTTCTCTCTCAATAATCCTCTCTTTTCTCTCTCTAGTTTTGTTCAGAAAATGGGTTAAAATGGAGGGTTGAGGTGTTTTATTTAAGAAGGGGTCAGGTTGATAAATTCAAAAAAATAGGAGCCCCGACACGGAATGCGGTCGGGATTACGATCGCATTCCTTACATGCGGTTCGCAGACCGGTCGCAAAAAATGAAAACACACTGTGCAGGTACACGACCATTATGCGGTCTGCATACACGTTATGCGATCGCATAGTGCATCGCATAACCTCCCTCCCCAAAAGTCACTGGGCAAGAATGAGGTAAGTATGCGGTCCGCATAACAAGAATGTGATTGCATTATGGACTGCATAGTTGTCCTCCAATTGGGTAGTGGCCTGCCTAGGTATGTGACCACTATGCGGTCCGCATACTCATTATGCAATTGTATAGTGTGTCGCATAACGCCCAATTTCTAGAAAATTTTATCTTTCTAATTCCGGGGTACTTTTTTACAGTTATAAAAACACAGGACCTACCCGACATCATTTTAGGCAAGAAATGTTTACGGGTCTTTACAAAATATTTCCCCAATAAATACTTGATTGGCTGTTTGAGCATGTATTCTTATGTGTACATGCGTCGTATATATGATTCCTGAGCAGAGTGATTGTTTATTTATATTTGACATGTCGCAGGTTTGGTTCACGAACGGAGTAATAGATGTATCTATGGTTCGTGTCGTTCGACCCTCGGTAATGCACATATTACATTTATGTTGGATTGGGTTGTACGACCTCGGCATGATTTGTGCATGCGTCTATTGCTTGCCTTGAAACTTATTGAAGTTGTTAGTGCCTCTTCTTTGCCTGAGAATAATTGTATAATTGATAAAAAAGAAATTTTGGGAAATTTCCTATAAAAGAAAGAATTGTTTACTTGATCAATCTATTGAATAGCGATCGTTTTTATAAAAATCCACGATTTACTACATTATTGAGATAACATTATTGGACCACTAGTAAGTGTCGAAGTCGACCTCTCATCTCTACTTCTTCGAGATTAGACGAGATACTCATTGGGTACAAGTTATTTTCGTACTCATACTACACTTCTGTGTATTTTTGTTGCACAGGCACACGCATCTCTAGTGGCCTAGTGAGCGTAGTAGCATGGTTGATATAGAGACTTAGGTGAGCTGCATTTTCCGAGACGATTGTGGTCAGCAGAGTCACATTTAGATTATTGTATTTATTTTTCTATCCAATATTTGTATTTCGGACAGTTAATGCATTACATTATTTCTTAGAAATTTCTCATGCACTTGTGTTACAGCGTTCTGGGATGATTATGGAATATTATGTGTTATTTCTAAACATTATTGTATTTATTTTTGTAAAGATTATCTTTTACTACCTGGATTGGAGGAAAATTTCCATTTTTAAAATTTTTGAGATAAGAATTAAATTAAGCATTTGTGGTTGGCTTGCCTGACTGCGGTGTCCGACACCATCACGATCCTTAGTGAATTTTGGGTCGTGACATAATTTATTGATCTGCTTTGTAATAATTTGTAATCAAATATTGGGGTGATTAGTGAAAGGGATGGGTAGTTACATATTTGTGGGGTAACATGAGTAGAAACCATACCTACAGGACCTTATACTTGTTATTCATGTTTCATCATGCTAGAAACCATGCCTACCTTATACTTGCTATGCATGTTTCATCATGCTAGAAACTATGCCTATAGGGTCCTTCAAATCAATTGTTATGTTTGCCTCACCATGCTAGAAATCGTGCCTATAGAGTTTAAATGGTTTCAAATGATAGATATCATGTCTACAGGTTTAAAATCAACTTCACAAGTAGATACCATGCCTATAGAATGTGATCCAGTTCAGTTTTTGTTACAACGGGTATTTACATTTTGTTTTCCACTAGAAATCATGCCTATAAGTTTATAACATCAGCTCTTAGCAACTAGATATCATACTTATTGGAAATAACATCATAAATTATGCCTATAGCGCTAAAATTAGTTTATTTTAAATAAGTCAATCTAATTCATATTTGTTTACTTTGAAACTGGTCTAATCACTGGTTTGCTTTTCTTAAATGAATCCCTTCAAGAAATTCCCTAATTTACTATTAGAACGCATGCCTATAGGAATTCAAGAGTCCGTTTTAAAATTTTGCTCGATATTTTACTATATCAAACATAGCTATCATGTTTCTAGGACACTGCTATTCAGCGTTTAGGCAAGCCTATAGGACGTTTTCAAATCCCGCAACTCTAAAAAAATTTCTGCTACTTAAGTTGTGCAAATTTAACAGGTCGAATCAGTAGGAAAGTTAAAATAGGACCCTTTACATATTGGCCTAATTCAGTACTTTATAACCTATGATCAGTTAGATATCATGCTTTAGGAGTTGTTTTCTTAAGTGTTTGGATGTTATCTTGAATATGTGCACTTATATGATATGCTTGAGGAGGTAAATGTGATCCTCTAACTTGCTTTATATGCAATCCTAATTTTTTCTTGTCTGTCACCTAGAATTTTCTCCTTTTAAGCACTTTAGGGATTGTCTAGAACTGCCTAGCTTCAGAGGTCCTAAAATACCTCCAGGACCACAATGAAGGAATAGGTATTGCACACATAAGACACTGTCGAGTTAATTAGAACGCTTTAGGCTATGACCAGGGGAGGGACTTGGGTAGAACGGGATATGATGACTTTGCGCTAATGTCACGTATAGCCCCTCATTGAGGAGTGTTTACCGGGCATTGCGTGGGGTGATCCTATAGGATAACAAACCTAGGACCCCTCTCTTTCAAAAATCCTTTTTCTTTACTTTTCTATTTGTACACAACTTGTTCAAAATCTTTGTCTTATTATTTGAGTTATACAACGTCGAACGTGTACTTGCACTTATTCGTTTTAACTACTTATTTGTTAATGGACTAATTCATAAATATAAGTTCGGTAGGGCCACACAGTTGTGGACCAAGAGGGGTGCCTAACACCTTTCCCTCGAGGTTATCTTGAGCCCTTACCCTAGATCTCTATTAATGCAAACCAATTCAAGAGTTAATCAGTCAAGGTGCCCTAACGCATCATAATCCATTATGTGGAAACTCTTCAAAATACCCAATTCCAAAATGAAATGAGTTATTATCCCCCATAGATGTCCAAACCCGGATTCCCCTCATCAAAAGGGTGGAAAAAGGGGGCGCGACATCAACCAAAGAGCAAGAAGGACGTAACGAGCTTCCTAGGATGTCTCAACTATATCAGTTGCTTCATAGCACAATCGATAGTTATATGTGAACCTATCTTCAAAATGTTGAGGAAAGATGCTGAAACGAGTTGGACTGAAGATTGTCAAAAGGCTTTTGACAAAATCAACGAATACTTGACCGCACCGCTAGTCCTAGTCCCACCACAACCTGGAACACCTTTGATACTCTATCTTTCTGTATTAGATGGATCTTTCGAATATGTTTTTGGGACAACATGACAAGACAAGGAAAAAGGAGCAAGCCATATACTACTTGAGTAAGAAGTTCACACCTTACGAAGCATGATACTCTATGTTGGAATGCACTTGCTGTGCTTTGACCTGGACGGCTCAGAAATTGAGGCATTACTTCAGTGCCTATACCACGTACCTCATATCCAGGATGGAACCTTTGAAGTACATATTTTAGAAGGCCATGCCGACTGGGAAGTTAGCCAAGTGGCAGATACTATTAAGTAGTTTGATATCGTATGTGTATCTTAGAAGGCGATCAAAGGACAAGCATTGGCAGACCATCTTACTGAAAATCTTGTGGGAGGGGAATAGAAAATATTGAAAAACGCATTTTCCTTATGAAGAAGTATCATTCGTAGGAGAGGATATTACTGAAGCTTATGACGACTGGAGGATGTTCTTCGATGGAGCTGCAAACTTCAAAGGAGTAGGCATTGGAGTGGTTTTGGTATCAGAGATAGGTCAACACCACCCTATATCCGCAGAGCTTAGGTTCCCGTGTACCAACAATATGGCAGAATATGAGGCTTGCATTATGGGTCTCAATTTGGTCATCGATATGAATGTACAAGAGCTGCTCGTAATTAGCAATTCAAATCTTCTGGTACATCAGGGTCAAGAAAAATGGGCTACTAAGAACACCAAAATGCTACCATACTTGCATCATGTACAGGAAGTGATGAAAAGATTCAAAAAGGTAGAATTCAAACATGTACCCAGAATTCAAAATGAGTTTACAGACGCACTAGCTACTTTGGCATCAATGATACAACATTCAAACAAGAATTTCATTGATCCCATCCTAGTGAGGATCCACAACCAACTACCTTACTGTGCTCATGTTAAATAGGAAACAGATGGAAAACCTCGGTTCCACGACATCAAAGAATATTTGGCAATAGGAGAATATCCAGAGTAGGCAAACCACACTCAGAAACACACACTGCAAAGGCTATCCAATCTCTTCTTTCAAAGCGGAGGGACCCTATATAGGAGAACTCTTGATCTAGGGTTATTAAGGTGTGTTGACGCAAAAGAGGGCTCCAAATTGATCGAATAAATACATGCCAAAACTTGTGGACCATATATGAATGGTTTTGTTCTAGCCAAGAAAATCTAAGAGATATATATTTTTAGATGACCATGGAGACGGATTTCATCCGATATGCACAAAAATGCAATTAATCTCAGGTGCATGCAGACATGATAAGGGTACCATCCAATGAGCTCAACACAACAAGTGCACCTTGGCCTTTTGCTGCCTGGTGAATGGATGTCATTGCTCTAATCGAGCCTACAGCTTTAAACGGGCAGAGGTTCATTTAGTGGCCATTGACTACTTCACAAAATGGGTAGAGGCTGCATCCTACAAAGTTGTTACCAAGAAAGTGGCCGTAGACTTTGTCAAGGATCATATTGTTTGCCAATTCGGAGTTCCCGAGTCCATTATCACTGATAATGCCGCCAATATCAACAGTGACCTGATGAAAGCCATGTGTGAAACCTTCAAAATCAAGCACAAAAACTCTACAGCACATAGACCTCAACTGTATGGAGCTGTGGAAGCTACTAATAAGAATATCAAGAAGATATTAAGGAAGATGGTAGAATACCACAAACAATGGCACAAGAAGTTACCTTTTCCCTATTAGGGTACCGCACCACATTCCGCATATCAACTGGGGCAACTCCATATTTATTGGTTTATGGTACCGAAACTGTCATTCTAGCCAAGGTAGAAATTCCTTCTTTAAGGGTTATACAGGAAGCCGAACTTAATGATGCAGAATGGATAAGGAGCCACTACGAGCAACTATCCCTTATAGAATGAACGCAGTATGTCATGGTGAGCTCTATCAGAATAGAATGTCAAGAGCTTTCAACAAAAGGGTCAAACCAAGGCACCTCGCACCAGGATAGTTGGTGTTAAAGAATATCTTCCTGCATCAAGATGAAGCCAAAGGAAAATTCTCTCTCAACTAGCAAGGTCCCTACATGGTTCACAGGGTACTAACAGCAGCATCACTCATACTTGCAGAAATGGACGGAGACGTTTGGCCGAAACCAATCAATACAGACGCAGTCAAGAGATACTATGTTTAGATTGTTTACTTTACTTCATTCAATGTAATTGAACTACGCTTGACCTGATTCATGTTTAAGAAGGGATACATAGCCAACCCTTTGGGTTCGAACATATCATAATAAAATTTTCATTTTCCTCCAGAAGCAAAAACTGGTGCAGAATTTTGAGAAGGACCACAAAAATTCCGAACAAAGTCCAGTCAACGCCTTCATCGACCAGAAAGTCAGAAGTTGGTTAACAAACTGGGGCAGAATATTGAGAAAGATTCTCAAAATTTTGGAGAAAGGTCAGCAAGTTTCGTCACATGCAATTGGTTGAAGGTTCATTTACCAAACTGGGGCAAAATTTTGAGAAGGACCCTCAAAGTTCTAATGCGAGAAAGTTGCAATGTCTCTAAAATATGTTACAGTCACTAGTTCATCGAAAATTACTTGATATTTCACTATGTTTTCTTTAAAAATAAATAACTCCATTTTTATCAGTGAATACATATTTTCGAAAACTCTAATTTCGTGACAGCCAGGTGTTACCCAGGACAACTCAAACAAAGGCCTCCAGAACGGCACGAAGCAAAACCAGCAGACGAAGGCACAAACTAACCTCCCCTTACAAAATGTACAATTTTTCTTTGGGTGCAGGCATGTTGAACATGACAGAAGTATTCGCAAACATACACCTACCGAAGTCCTGGAAATCAGGCCACCAGACACAAATATATTTCCAGCTAAAAAATATTCTACTTTTATTTTCTAACAGTACTTAGCATGAGGCTAAGCCCTGCCTCCATATTTTCATGAGGCTTAGCCATGCCTTCATATTTGCATAAGGCTAAGCCCTGCCTCCCTTTTTGCATAAGTCAGATTATTGCCTTCTCTTTGTATGAGACTAAGCTCAGCCTCAAATCTTGCATGAGGCTAAGCTCTGCCTCCATATTTGCATAAGGCTAAGCATTCCATTCTATTTGCAGGAGACTAAACTCTGTCTCCAATCTTGCATGAGGCTAAGCCCTACCTCTATATTTGCATGAGGCTAAGCCATGCCTCCATATTTGCATAAGGCTAAGCATTGCCTTCTCTTTGTATGAGACTAAGCTTTTTCTCAAATCTTGCATGAGGCTAAGCCTTGCCTCCATATTTTCATAAGGCTAAGCATTGTCTTCTCTTTGCATAAGACTAAGCTACATCTCCAATCTTGCATGAGGCTAAGTCTTACCTCCATATTCGCATAAGGCTAAGCATTGCCTTCTCTTTGCATGAGACTAAGCTCTGTCTCCAATCGTGCTTGAGGCTAAGCCCTGCCTCCATATCTGCATATGGATAACCATTACCTTATCTTTGCATGAGACTAAGCTCTATCTCAAATCCTGCATGAGGCTAAGCCCTACCTACATATTTTCATAAGGCTAAGGATTGCCTTCTCTTTACATGAGACTAAGCTCTGTCTCCAATATTGCATGAGTCTAAGCCCTGCATCCATATCTGCATAAGGCTAATCATTACCTTCTCATTACATGAGGCTAAGACCTTCCTCTCATCTGCATAAGTCTAAGCATTCCCTTCTCTTTGCATGAGACTAAGCTCTGTTTCCAATCTTGTATGAGGCTAAGCCCTGCCTCTTATCTACATGAGGCTAAGCCCTGCCTCTTATCTACATGAGATTAAGCCCTGCCTCCATATTTGCATAAGGCTAAGCATTGGCTTCTCCTTTCATGAGACTAAGCTTTGTCTCCAATCTTTCATGAGGCTAAGCCTTACCTCCATATTTGCATAAGGCTAAGCATTGCCTTCTTTGCATGAGACTAAGCTCTATCTCCAATCTTGCATGTGGCTAAGCCTTTGCCTCTCATTTGTATATGGCTAAGCATTGCCTTATCTTTGCATGAGATTAAACCCTGTATCAAAACATGCCATGAGGCTAATCCATGCCTCCGTATTTGCATAAGTTTAAGCACTACCTTCTCATGGGACTAAGCATTGTCCCTCCCTACATAAATGTTGCTGGATTCTTGGCACTATCTTCTTCTCCAGGCTAAGCTCTTCCCCCAAACTCCACGCGAGACTAAGCTTTGTCTTGTTACCACTTTCAATATCGTATCTCTGCATTTCATGGGCTAACATATAGCCAACATGTCCAAAGGCATCATAGTCTGAAGGCATCATCCTTATAGCCTGAAGACACCATGTCATGGCCTGAGGATCTCTCAATGCTTGTACATCATTATTCAAAGGAGTCATGGTTCAAAGGCACCATTCCTATGGCACAAGAACATCATTTCATGGCTTGCGAATCTCCTATCTCAAAATTCATAGCCTAGGACATCATAGTCTAAGTACGTCATCCGCAGTGTCCAAAGGCAATCTTTCATGGTCCAAAGGGAATTTGCATCATATATATTCTCGCATGCATTGTGTTTTAAGTTTTGTAAATAATTCAGGAGGTAATTGTTCTTCAAATTGGAGCAGCCTTTGCTCCGGTTTCCGCTCATACCATTCACTTTGCCATTCATAATTGATGCCCATTAATTATCCATCTTATTCCGTGATATCTAGATATCTGCCCTATAATCCTTTCATTACACTCCAGACCTATAATCATAACTCTATTTAATATCACCCTTCACAAAAAGAACCTTTTGATGAAACTGACTGACATTCTTATAACAACTCCATCAGTTTTATTCACCGTTGGGCCCAGAACTACACACGGCTTGATTCCTATAAAACTTGGGATATGTAGGAAACTTAGAGACCCAGGTCTTTCGTTTTGTTTCTAAACACCCACTCGGTCAAAATCAATCATCATTTCTTTTCACCCCTCCCGGATAAAGAAGGGCAGTTGTTGATACCCATTTTTTTCCTCATATATTTTTAAATATGTATCAATACTTTCAAAATATTTTACATGCATTTAAAAACATGCACAAGTATTTTACAATTTCTCAAGGCACTGAATCTATTTATTTTTGCATTTTTTAATTACATATATGTTCAAAATTATCCCTTATATTATTTTATGATGATTTAATCATCTAAATTCATAATTTATGTTCATATGAGATTTCAAATATTTAATCACATTTTTTATAATTACATTTATATTTTTAAGACTATAATTGCATATCTTGCAAAAATAGCCCCTACATATGTATAACTATATTATCTGTACAAAAAATAATTTTTTATATTTGTATAATATTGAATAATTATTTTAAATCACTTTCATGCTTAAAAATTATTTTTATCATTTAATTAGATTTTTTGAAAATTCTTTTATTTAGTAAAATGGGTATTGAACAAATAGCCCAATTTACACCTAAAATCGGAACCCCTCCCCCCATCTCCAATATAATTTAATTAACCCAAGCCCAATTCAAAATGACCCCAACCTAATTAAATCTAACCGACCCAAACCCCCTCCAATCTTGTCCGTTGATCTTTGAGATCAACGGTCCTTATTCCTTCTTACCTTTTTAACCAAAATGACTCCTAAGTCTACTCATTTTGTTACACTCCACCGCCTTCGACTTTGTCATCTCTTCACCTTAACCCTATTTTCCATCACCGACGGAGATTCGACTTGATTCTTTGTCCGAAATTCATTTACTGGCCTGTCTGGGGCCATTTTTCTTTGTGAGTAATGATCTCCTCCTATTTTAGTTCGAATTTTTGGTTTCTGACCGAGCTTTCTTCATCTCTAATATTTTTTAAAACCTTAGTTCCATGGCGACTGGGTCTATCCAGATCCTCGTAGATATGAAGTGTTAAGAGTTCTATTTGGTACTTTCTCCTCAAAATTTTGTTGTTTTTCTAATGTTATTTCGATTCTATTATTTTCTTAAATTTAAGGTTTGTCCCAGGTTTTCTTCAAATGGTTTTTTTTTTACTTTCAAATGTTTAAACTAATGAGCTTTTTTACATGTTTGATTAATTTTCATATGTCTTCTTAAACCCTAGATGTTCCTGTTTGTGACACGATTTCTTCAGTTTTTCCCTTATTGTGCTTATTTTGTAAATCAGTCGTATTGACTTATTCTATTTTTAGTTTTGAACAATTTTTTGTTAAAACCAGTATTCGTTGGGATTCTTTTTACTTAATTGATTTCTATTAGAGATTTGAACCATGTCTTCCTGTTAAAATCAGTATTCTTTGGGATTTTACTAACTTTCCTTATTTGTGGCGTGTAATTAGTGTTACTTGCTTTATTCCAGTTGATTAGTTGATTTATGGTCAATTTACGATGTGTTACATTATTTAAGCCCCAATCAGGTCTGGTAATGGATTCTCTTAGTACTAAATGATCTTCCCAGATCTGTTTGTGCAAACTAATGGGGATTAGCCCCAACTAACTAATTGATTATATTTTACCTACTTTATTTATGAACTCCAAATCATTTTTACCTTATTTTTTTCATCTCCATAACTACTATATATACACTTTCAATCTAATTCTTAAATACACGGACAATAGTTCAAACACACATAAAAAAGGTTTTCTCTTATCTCTCTCTCTCTCTGCTACTCGTGTGCATTGCTTGTCTAGCCGGCTGAAAGCCAAGGCTAGGCTGTTAAATCTTGCCTACTTTACCTTCTGTTTCTGCTTCCTTAACTAGTATGCTCTCACTATTGCCATTCAATTAAACCTATATGTTTTTCTTACAATCAACATATCTTTCTCCTGAACATGTATGTTTTCCCTATTCAGCATGTTTACTGCTATTTAATTTAACTATGTGCCCTATTATCAGCATGTCTACTTATCTCGTTAGATCTTGTGCTTCAATATTATTGTTCCCAATCAGCATGTTCACTAGACTATATGCTTACTACTATTTAAGTTGATCTGTGTGTCTCCTTATACTCAGCATGTCCTTTTTGCTTAATCAAACCTATGTGTTTACTACAATAAGCATGCATACTTCTTTTCAATCTATGTGTTTACTGCAATATCATGGCTACTTCTGTTTGATTGAACCTTTATGTATCATGTTTTCAACCTGTTTACTCTTGTGCTTGTGCTCTCAGCAAGTCTACATACTTGTTTATATATAAACTATGTTTGTTCACCTCTCCACTAGCATGTTTCTTTCTACCTTATGTTCACCTCTCATATGCTTCTCACCAACACTGCTCCTAAGCCCTGATATTCCTTTGTATGTGATTGTATGCTCACCTAGTAATAGTTGATAAACTAAGTCGAACCCTAAGTGATCATGTATCCTGTATATTGTTTGATTGTTGGACCTTTGTTTGAGTCACTAAAATTGAGTGACCATGTTTGTTCCTTACTTCCTGTGAATCAAAATTATCTTTCTTAAAAACTATTTTCTTCTATTTCCAACCCCTATTAATAGAACCCTTAAGGTCTTGCCCCTCTAGTGTGAGCATTGCCTAGGAGCTCATGAGACTCCTCTGAACTTTGACATACTGGCACTGGATTTCCAAAATTTCTCAAAAAAGATTACTTTGAAAGTTTTCTACTGTGAAAATTACCCCGGGTCCCTGAGGCCCTTTGGGAACTTTGACACACCAGGATACCATTGGGTGCACTATGAGGTTATGGAATTTATTGAGTGGTTGAAGGCCTGGTCTGCCAGGTTTATCCTTTGGTCCTATATTCAGGCACCCTATAATATAGTTTGTTCCTTCTGTAATTCATATGGCTTGTAATAATAATTCTTGTAAATAGATATTTGGAAAAATAGCAAAAGAGAATTTTTACATAATTCTTTTGGGGAAACTGGGTAGAGATCATGTCCTTGACTATTGCTTGAATTAGAGATCGTGTTCTTAGGATTATTTACTTGCATTAGACACTATGGCCATAGCTCATCGCAATGTTTGTTCATATAGATGCCATGCCTATAGGGTTTAAAAATCAATCCTGCATTCTAGATACCATACCTGTAAGTTTGCTGCGATACCATGTCTATGTATTAGTCCTGCATTCTAGATAACATGCTTATAGGGTTTAAAAATCAATCTTGCATTTTAGACACCATGCTTGTAAGTTTAATATCCTTATTTACATGTCGACAAAGTTTAAATCAGTTTTTTGCACGTCAATAAGCTCTTTAAAATAATTACTGCATTTAGATTATATGCCTATATGATCTTAAAACCAATTTCTACATTTAGCTACTGTGTCTACAAGTCTAAAATCAGTCATTACACCTAGACAACATGACTACAGGATCCAAACTACCTGCTTAAAATTATTTTCTTGTTTACTACATTCCTGATTATTGACGAGATACCATGTTTATAGGACATCACTGTCCTATAAACACTAGATGTCCTATTTGTTCTTGCTTGTCGCCTAGATTTTTCTCCTTTAAGTACCTTAGGAAAGTCTAGAACTACCTAAATTAGATTTCGTAAACACCTGTAGGGCCATAAGAAAGGGACGGGTAATGCACGCATAGATTTTGTTTAATTAAAATCGCCTATATAACCACTAAGGGGAGGGTAATTGGGTAGTAAAAGAATATGATGACTTGTGCGCTGATGTCACATGTAACCCATCTAGTTGAGAAAAGTTTACCGGGTATTACATAGATGTGATCCTGTAGGCTAAAAAATCTAGAACCCCTTTTACCCCTTGCTTTAAATATAATACCAATTTTTCTAATTTGCTTTATCTGTATATAAGACTAATTCACATAATTTGAGTTTGTTCGGGACCCACCATTGTAGACTGCGAGGGGTGCCTAACACCTTCCCCTCGAGGTTATTTCGAGCCCTTATGCAATATCTAGTAAAGCAAACTGGTTCTGAGTTACTTGCTTTAGGTGCCCTAATGCACCTTAAATCTGTTAGGTGGAGACTCTTCAAATTCCATACCCAATTCCCAAAAGAAAATGAGTTTTTCCTCATATATGTCGAAAATCGGACTCCGCAAGAAAAAAAGGGGGCACCATATGATATGAACAATATTTACGCTATTTATTTGTTCATATAAATTATTGTATTGTTATTACTACTAATATTGATAGAAGTAGTAATGCCTGTGATTATCTTACTGTTACCAGTCATTGGATTTGATGAGGGTTAGATAATACAAAAGCGCATTATTGCTTATAGAATAATTAATTCACGTCACACAGGGCAGTTTATTTCTAGCACAATTACGGGTATTTATAGATATTTTTGCATTAGTGATAAATAATGTCAATTTCAATCGATAATGCTAATAGTAATACAAATGTTGTAGCCTTGCTTACCACTACACTAAATCTTACATTTAGTAACATTTTTCATATTAGATGCATTTGTCATATTTATCATTTAATTGTGAGCGATTGTTTTAGAATTTTAAATGTTGAAATTGAAAAGGTAAAATGAATCGTAACTGGCTTTTTTATTGAAATCGTAGAAGTAGACTTAGAGAATATTTTAAAAGACTCGATGAATTTGGCCTAAGAGAAAGAACGGTACCTAATGCTTGTCCAGCTAGATGGAATTACATGTATGAAAGTTTAGTTGTTGCATTTGAATACAGAAATCTTATAAACTCAATGTTTAATGCTCATGTAAGTGATGATGATGAGCACCTTACAAATGCGGATTGAGCTAATGTTAAAATTCTTGTAGATTTTTTAGAAAAATTTCATACTGCTACAAATGAATTTTCTAGGCAATTTTATCCTACTATTTCTAATTATTTAGTTTATGTTGCATAACTTGTAAATTTGTTTTCTCATTTTTAGAGGGTGGAGAAATTTATGAACAAGCTATTGATTCTATGAGACAAAAGTTTAAAAAAATTATTTTTTCTTATTCCACCTATTTATGGTGTTGCTGTCTTGTTAAATCCTACTATGAAATTAGGAGGTCCTCACTTTTGGTATGAAAGTGTTTATATTGGTTTAGCACTTGTAGATGAGGAGTTGTCTAGACTTCTAGAAGCAATAGCCTCAATTCAAATAAATTCTCAAACTATTTATAGTGCTTATCAAATTGCATTATATGTTCCAGCTCCTTTTTCTAGTTCTCAATCATCTAAAAGAACTGCGGGAGTAAGAGCACTTAGTGCTTGGGCGGAGTTCAGGGATTTCAAGATTCTAGTACTAGTGATTTTTCACAACTAAATAAGCTTGAAGTTTATTTGACACAGGGAATTGAGGAAGTGAATTCCATTGGCTTCTTTAATATTTTTGAATGGTGGAAAGACAAAAGAACACAGATATTTTTACGTGGAAAACACCTGGCTCAAAAGGTGAAAAAACACACGACCTACTAATTAGTAGGATTTTCCTAAACTTCCACTAATATCACTGAGCCAAAACAGCATTTACAAAACTCTTGTAAACCTAAGGATTAAACTCTAATCCCGTTGTGGCACACAACCTCAACTATTGCGACAACTTCAAGTTAACTCTAACTTGAATACTCAAAGTACCTAATATAATTGCTTCTATGAAAGTTGAATGGTACAAGTTTAAATCACCTACTTTAATTGAACTGGAATAAAAGAAAGACACCATGAAATTGGTTCTTCTATCTTATCCAAGTAGCTTCAGGAATACACACTCAAATCTCAGTTAAATTTCTTGCAAAATTTCCTGGCTCTTTTTCTCTAAATTTAGTTTCACTTTTGCATTTGTGCAATACCTGTAAAAGAGAACAATCACTGTTATTTAATGAGTTAGTAATTAGAGTTTGATTGAGACTCAATTGTTGATCTTCCATCGAAGTTGAGTCCTTGAACAACACAAACTCCAACCCTATCTTTTATCCGGATTGTGTTCTCTTCTCACAAGGAGACTTTCTCTCCTTATTCCATGTGCAACCTTTTTGATCAGTTCAGGAGATATTGCTGCTTGATCAATGGGACTTATCTCCTTCACGTGCATCTCACATGTATAGGTTGACCAACACTGTGCTTCACATGATGGACATGTTCCATGACTAATTTCATTTGTCATTCTTCAAAACTTCACCTGTTCCTGGGCGAATAAAGCGAAAGAAAATGAATTTTCGTTCATGTTTGGCATGTTAGGATAAAATACGGGCCAAGTGTTAATACTCGATATTTATGGGCTACCACCATACAAGGTACCATATGACCATGATAGTATGATATATAATAGGGTATTAAGATGAATAGATTTTAAGTAATTTGAGATAATTCTTAATTATGCAGGCAATTGTTTAATTAATTGGGCAATGGTATTAAGGAGTCTAACATGGTAGCAAAACCTCACCCCAATTTATGACTCATATTATGAGTGAAATGGTGGAAAATTTAAGTAGTATGTGGCAGCAAGACCGTGCCCAAATTATGACTCATATTTTGAGTGAAGTGGTAGAAAATTTAAGTAGTATGTGACAACAAAGATCTTGTCCAACTTTCTTTCATGCTAAGGAATCAGAACACCTTAATGATATGAAATTATGAAGAGCATATGTTCCAAGATCCATGCTTACGACATTTTGAACATGTGAATCAATAGAACTGTCTCATAGCAAAGTCTTAGGAAGCAAGAACTCAAGAATTCAAGGTTAAGAATCTTAGCAATGTGAATCTCAAGAAGTCTGGTATAATATTTCTCAAAAATATTATACGGATTTTTCCATACTCCGATCTTGCAATCACGAGTTTTGTCGCAATTATCGCATATTAGAAGGGATTGTCCAGAGAACCAGTTCAAGTATGTTAAGGCTATCCCTTCTTTATTTTTGGTATGATCTATACGACACGAACGAAATGAGCAACTACAAAACATCCCTAAGTGATTCTATTCATAGATATACTAGAGATGCTTATGTTCTTTACTCCCCAGGTGTCATATTACTCTATCATCTGTTCATGGGCCTCAAAAATACGTAAGTTGGTAAAATTTATTTCATGATATTAATCAGAGGCATAATGGTCTTATGACGTACCGAGAGATATTATTAACGTATTTCATATGCATTTCATACATTTATACATGCACATTGATCCATGACCAGATAACGTCATATATTCGTATATATATATGTGTGTATGAGATATGGGAAAGGTTATGGCGTTATATACGCACCACCACTTGATTAGCCGGTATACGTTGATGATTTTGCCCACAGTGGCAGAGATGATATGATGGGATGCCCTCAGAGACCTGATGATGCTATGAAAGATGTACCTACACACGACATGACGTTCATACGCATATGCATGACACTATACTTAATTCATCATTTACAGAGTTATCTAGACTTACAGGTTGAGTCATTTACTCTATATTTCTTCCATGTCTGCTATGTACGTATTTATATGTATTAAATACTCGGTATATTATTCGTACTAATGTCTCTTTTTCCCACAGACGTTATGTTTCATGTCTGTAGGTCCTAATAGGAAGGTCGATAGCCCTCCGATAGGCTATCAGCTCACCGAAAGATGTTGGTGCGCTCCATTTGCTTTGAAGTTTCTTGTTTGGTTAGGATGATTTAGATGTATATTGTTTGGTATGGTGGGACTCTGTCCCGACCTTAATAAAAATTATGTATTCTTAGAGGCTTGTAGACAGATGTTGTGTACGTAAAAGATTGTATGGCATTTTCGGCCTATGTTCAGTGTACGAGTGGTTATTTTTGGTTTTATAGGCCCATATGTTTTATGTATAAGTTGGTATCATTTGTTGTATTCTACTTATCTCACAACAGTCTTCTAGCTCAGTTATCTACGATAGTATGACATGAAAAGATTCGTTATGCTGGTACTCGGTTGAGTAAGGTACCGGGTGCCCATCGTGGCCCATTGATTTGTGTCGTGACATAGAAAGGATGATTTGCTATTGTGGTATTGTTATGGAGTACATGTGAACATCCTCAACTGAGTCTCGCAAAAGACTATGCAGGTGTTGCAAATATAATCTGAGTATTTGTGCCCGGAGTCGAACCATAGAGAATTAACCTATCAATTATCATTGTCAGATTTACTAAATTCACACAATCTGTTTCCCTGAACTTTTTGATTCACAAGGGTTGATTTATTCTAACAACTAAAGATTGAAAGTAATTAACAACTGAAAACTAACTATGCTTGAATTGTAAACAATTGGAATAAAGGTCTAAGGTAATGGTTTCCCTCGTTGTTGATTTCCTTGGTTGTATCTTTCTTATAGTTGTGACTTAGTTGCCTCTATCAATCATGAACTCTCCAGCTCTTTACTAGAGGCACTCTCTCAAGCTACGCTAGCTAGATTCACATTATAGTTCACTTAGATTGCACCCGAGGTATCTTTATCTCTAATCCAACCTCTAGGCCCCCGGTTATGACTCTCGTCTATACTCCGGGAGTGACGTTTTTTTGTTCATACAATCACCTAAATATGCACTCTCTCTCAAGTAGATACATAATAAATAGGAACGGATAATTGAGGGCCCTTTCAACTAACCACATTCAAAACATAGATGAACAAATAGCGATTAACAACCACATCCAACTATATTAATAAAACAACCAATTCATCACCAATGGGTTCCACCAAAACCTTAGATTAAGGTATTTAGCTACTCATAACAATGGAGGAAAAAAATACTAAAAGATTCATAATCGAAGATTGCAAGAAAAATAAAAGAGAATAAGAATAATGATGTTTTGGGTGATCTCTTACACTTGTTTCTCTTGCCAAAGTTCTCTCAAAAGTAAGTTTTACCCTATGAAAATCTTGATAATTTAACCTTTGGCAAGCTTGACTTTATATAGGCTAAGTGAGTTTCTCTCCAGATTTCTATTTTTATCCATAAATAACTTTTTTCGGACCGGCCTCGCGCGAGCTCGTGCGTCACTTCGCGCGTCATTCTTCCTCAGCCTTATTGCACGCAAACTACTGCGCTAGCTCGCACATCTGGTCCATGATTTCTTCCATTCTTTGTCTCGTTCTTTCACGCACTCATCTCCGAGGGGTGGTTCTTGTTCATAAATCACTCCAATAGCCTCTTGAAAGCATCATATAAGCTCCCCATGCTGCAATGTATACAAATCACAATTAGAGCCTATTTTTCATCAATTAACCATATCACTACGTTGGAATGTAATCAATCAGAAGCAAAAACAGTAGTTAAATCACCTAGATTTCGATATTATCAACATGCTTGTAACAAATGAGATTTAAGAGGATTTTGAAATTGGGATGCAATGAATAGTAGAACAGATTAGAGCATAACCTTATCAGAAAGTACAAAAGCAGTTATTATGTTTTATGGTTATTAGTTTAACTCAGCTATTAGTTATACAGTCCTTCAGTTAGGAGGTTTATGGTTATTCAGTATGCCAGTTATTTGTTATTCGGTTACCAGATCTCCAATCCAGTGTATTCAACGTCTGCAAACTTGGGAGTCTACGGTGATACCTACGAGTGCTAAAAGAAAATGTAAGAACAGTGACTATATTATTGCGAAATCGTCACATGTTTTAGGTGTGAATTAAGACCAAGACTTGCCGGATTGTGTAGGAAGTAAGTTATAAGGTGATGGTATCTTGAAGGACATGTTTGTGTATGGTAGTGTATCCGTATGCGTTTTACCTTACAGAATAATTTCATTTTAGTTTCTTACCAATTGAGCCAAAAGTTAGATGATGATAATTTAGATGTCAGACCCTACAGCATAGTTATAGTTTTTGACAAAAAGGAAACTAAGGGCAAAATTCCTTGCAGTCAGAAATGTTTGATATTACCAGAGATGTATTTTTCATATGACTCATGCATATGACTATGAAGACATGATGTATAAAATGAGAATTAACAACAACTAATATTAAATTTCAACAAATGATTTTAAGTTGTTCATATTTATTCATACTAGAACTACAATGTACCACCTTAGTAAGTTACTATAAGAATTATATATTATTGTGCGATAAAGGATATGACAGTTCCCCTCAGGTTATGTGAATAAGTGTTTACCTCGAACGTTTATAGTTTGATATGATCTTGAAGTGTATAGAAATTTTGGGGTTAGATATTCCAATTTTGTTTAATACACATAAAATTTCCCTAAGTTTGATCCATGTACATAGTACAAAAGAAAGATAGTGTGCGACTGTAGAATAGATTTGGACGGTGAGGGAAGTTAGGAATAATCTTATGTTTCACTTTAGTTATTCATGTAGGAGAATAAAATATGATGCTAGCAGGTGGTTAGTAAAAAAGATAGTAAGTTTTGAGTAGATACAACAAATGAGCAATTTCAGCAGACCTAGTAGAGGTACAATTTGATTTACTTAGTATAGTTAACATTAGTGAGTGGGTAACAGTATGAAACACCGAACGCATGTTAGAACCCGAAGAGTTTAAGTTGAACCCGAAGTACAGTGGAAGGGAAAAAATCAGCTAGCAGTAAGAGAGCAAAATATAAAAGAATAGCCTTTATGAATTATCAAAATGTGGTTTCCCCAAGATTGACAGTGTAAGCAAAGTTAAATTATTAAGATTGTGTATGATAGTTGTGAATACATTAGCTTTCCGTTAGGTGAATAATTTAATCTTTCCTAGTAAGAAAGATTTCGCTTAAGTAAGTTGAAAGATAAGTCGTCATTAACATGGAGTGCATAGAATTGTAAAAAATAAGGAAAGTTATTTGAATCCTAACAAAAAGAGAATGATCCGCAAGTATAAGACATTTAGTCTAAGGGGTGATGTGAAATTTTTTAGTTAGTCCAATTGGAACCCTAATAATTAGCATGGGATATGAAAAAAATTAGTTCCGTAATGAGGGGAAATTATATAATTACCACAAGGAATATGTCTAGCAGCTGTAAGAAACACAATGTGAGTAGACTAATCACTAAGCTTAGTTAATGATGATAAAGTGATCACAGAAAAAGCTATAAAATCATGCATATCTATGTGTTATGATGGTAGTGCTATTGCACGAGAATCTAAAATTTAGAGTACATGTCAAAGACTTTGTTCACAACAATACTATAAGTGTTTTTATGAAGTGCTTATTAAGATAATCAAGTGTGGGAAATATAATTCATTATTGAGGTAGATAAGAGAACTCTGGTGAAAGAAGTTCACGGCATAGCCTAGCTAGGAGATCAATTTGCGTACTCCAAAGATAGTAAAGTTGTTGTCTAGAACAGGACTAGTTCCTCCTTAGTAGACGAAGTGAAGGAGATATGATTTGATGATCCCTACTATTTGTAGTTGAAAGTGGGGATTCATATGCACAAGATGATGGCTTTTGAACAGGGGGGGATGATGGTACTTTGAGGTACCAGGATAGATTGTATGTTCCAAACATAGATAGACTTAGAGAGGGAGAAAGACGTTAGAAGCCCATAATTCCACGTATTCTATCTACCTAGTTTTCCTAAAGACGTATCATGATCTTAATGAGATTTATTGGTGGAACTACATGAAAAATATAGTTGCAGAGTCTGTGGCCAAGTGTCTGAATTGTCAACAAGTGAAAGTCGAGTAGTAGAAAACCAAGTGTTTATCTCATAACACACACATCCTTTAGTAGAGATGGTAAATATGGACCTTATAATAGGATTTCTCGCTCATTTTGTAACCACGATTTTTGTGGGCGAAGGTGTAGAGTGCCAATTAGTTGGTTCGTAGTAGGTGAAGCAGAGTTGTTGGGACCAGATTTGGTCAATTAGTCTATGGAGAAAGTCAAGTTGATTCAAGAGCATTTGAAGATAGCTTAGAGTCGCCAAAAGTTCTATTCGAACATGCAACATAGAAACCTAGAGTTTCAAGTTGATGATTGGGTGTTTCTCAAAGTTACGCATGTGAAAGGTGTTATAAGATTTGGGAAGAAAGGAAAGCTCAATCCTATATATATCGCCCATATAGGATCCTATGAAGGATCAGGTAAGTATCTTACATTAGAAATTTCCACCATAATTAGGGGTTGTACACTAGTATTTCATGTCTCATGTTATAACATTCAAGTTTCCAGTATTCAAATCTCATGTCACGACATTTGTGATTCCAGTATTCAGATCTCATGTTAGAACATTCAAGTTAGTTCAGTACTCAGATAATCATGTCAGTCCATTACTCAGATATTCATGCCAGCTTAATACTCAGATATTGATGTGAGTTCATTTATCAGATATTCACATTAGTTTAGCACTCGATTATTCATGCCAGTTTGGTATTCATATATCCACATTAGATCAGAATTCACGTATCTATAACAGACAAGTATTCATGTATATGTATCATGTTATGTGTATTATTATGCCTTATGGACCTAGTGTTATGCTCTATTAGCTGGTAGGTATTTTGGAGAAATGTATAAGGTATCTAACCTTCTCATTCAGACCTTATATTACAATCTCCATGTATTTTAGTGTTAAGTCAGTTTAATAGCCATTCAGTCTAGTACCTTCTCAGTTCAGTATCTCATCAGTTCAGAAATCGTGTATTCATTCAGTTTAGTATGAACGTATTAATGAAAGTTCATGTTCCCACAAGACCCATTTAAGGTCCGGAGTTAGCCGAAGATATAGTCAGCGCAATCATTCGAGGACGAATAATCTCAAGGGGGAGATAATGTAATTCCCTGTAAACTTAATCAGTTGTGGATGCATTATATGAGTATTAATGTGATAGTTATCAACTAGATATTATAATAAGTGTATGAGTCATATCATAAGTGGTTTGGTGTCCAAGTAGAGGCCTAACTCTAAGTCAAGTTTGAAATTTCATGATAGGTTAAAATTCCAAATGAGCACGCACAAGACCAAACTTTGCACGAGCATATATACATCTATATAAGGTGTTATGTGATTCACAACCTATAAAATGAAAGATCGTAGAGTCTAGTTTCTAAAACTTCATACCGTTCATCATTTGGAGAGTCCTATCAATATTTACGACCAAATTACCAAACTCTTGCATAATTTTACACTAGCACATCGCCCCATGCGCCTTTGCTATGCAGATCTTGGTCTTGTCAACCTGACCCTATTTTAATATAAAACCTTTGGGGGTTATTTTCCCCCACTTTATTTGGACGAATTTTAGGATTTTCCTCCACTCTCTCAAGACCTCCAACCCCTCCCATCTTCAAAGTATGCAATCCACTTTATCTTGGTGTGAATTCCATCATTTATACACTAGTATTGATAAAATCTACACATAAAATACTTATATGTTCAAGGGATTTCTACAAGAACTCAAATGAGGGTTTTGCAAGATTCTTTCCAAGAAGGTAATCCTACACCCTTAGACTTACATGTATGGATTTATTAAAGGAATATGAGTATGAATAAGTATTGAAACTCTTGGTATGGTAATTGTAAACTATAAGTTCCCAGTTTAACTGCACAACTATTATAGAGACTGAAAATTCTTTATTTAATGGAACGTTGTTGGTTGAGTGTGGATTGAGTCATATATGTGATCTTGAAAGTTATAAATTGGTTAATCATTATGGTGGGATAAATTGTTGATGAATGATGGTAGTTAGATGAACTAATTATATGGTGATAAGATGCAGAGATTTACACCTACAAGGTGTTTGATAACATGCCCTAATAGCTTAAGTTATGGAAGTTGTTACTAATATTGGGTTCCATTGGATGTTTCTATTGTATATTGAAGGTTCTTAGTATTGTAGATCATTGTAGTATGACTAAGGGGCAAATTTGAGATATGTTAGGCTAACTCTCTTTACGTTTGGGAATGTCTATGATTCTCCCTATGTCCCATTCATATGATATTACTAATTTCCTCAGAAAGTACTTATGCCTTAGTTCCATGAATAGTCGTAGAACTTCTATTCTCTAGCTTCATAACTCATTCATTACTTTTATTCTAAACATTATGAAATCAATGTATAATCAATATAGACTTGGGTTTGATGACCATGAGTCTCAGACTAGATTACTCATCATGTTATAAAAAGTTGAAATTTTAGTTTTCATAAGCAGTTCATGAATACATATCTAAGTCTAGTTATATTTAGCATTCGAGTATTGTGTAACTCATTTTGATTCAGTATTTCAATATCAGTGTGATTTCAAGCAAAATCATGTTGTATTTGTTACAATCCTTGGGATGATAGACAGGTTCTTTCATCTCTATACGGATTTCTTCTGAAACCCTAATTTCTTCTTATATCTCGTAGATCTGTACAGATCTAGGACGATTTGAGTTTATTTCTTTAATGTTTTACACTGTCCAACACTTTTATAAAATCATGAATTTCAAGTGTTTTTCACCTTCTTCTAAAAATTAGGGTTTCATAACTTTTTTTAAAATTTTGTTTACTGTTTCTTTGTGTTTAAACTTCTATTTCTCACATTATTTTAACTTATTTTATGAGTATATCATATCTTTAACCCGTCTATGTTTAAGCCCTAATTGTTTTAGTCTTTTTCGTTTAATTTTGTGACTGGCCTATTCTTATCTGCGTTTTCTATGACTATCTCGCCTCGAATATGTTTCTACTGAGTTTTTATGCCTAACTTACATCAACTCTATTTGTTGGGGTTCATCTTGACTAGTCAATTCTTGCCTCTTTGCTTTTTTTGTTTGGTTACACCTATCTCACTCTATGCATATGCTAAAACATTGTCTTATGACTCTCTCTATGATTGGCTCTAAGCTCCCTGTTTCTCGGCTTTATTTGAAAACTTCCCTTTAGACCTCCAATTCTCCTTTTTAAACTTGGTTTATTTTCTTATTCATGGACATGTTACTTTCCTTAAATCAGTAACTTCAAGTCCTTGATTCACTGATTTACTATATTTTAATTTCTGATTATTTCCATATTCTGCAACTTTATTTTCTTTCTTACCTTATTTGGTTAACCGAGTATTTTATTGACTCTTCACTAATTATTTCCTTAATTGAACCCTTATGTACTTACCCCTAGTTGTCTATTTTGTACCTGATGCCCTACTTGATTTCTTTCCTTAAACATTTTCTTCCCGTTACTGCTGGTTGATTACCCCTTAATTAAAGGAGTACTTGCATTGATTTGATTCTAATTAGTACTTGGTTCTATAATTACTATACTACTGTGTTTCTTGCCTTATTTTACTTAATTTCAAACTATTATATGTAGACACTCCTACATTAAATAAAAGAAAGAAAGTGGTTCAAAAAACTCTCTCTTTCACACTAAAAGCTTTCTGCTCTATTTTGTGTCACTTACTACTGTCTAAAAATAGTTGGCTGCAAGCCAAGGCTTACCACTGGGTTCTCTTTCACTTTGTGTTTACTATCCCCTTACTAGTATGTTCCAATTTTAATTCAAGTCCCAAAATCAATATGCTTCTCCTAGTACTTCAATTTGTCATGTTTCTAATATGCTTCTATCTATGGATTCGTTTTCCAACCTGCAATTAGCATGTCCACTTTACAGTCTACTTACTGCATGCTATATACCCCTTAGGATCGCCCCTTTTAGTCTGTCCTGATGTGACTATGTTTCTCTAATCCCTGGCATGCACCGTCCTATATGAAGTAATTGGCTATCCTAATCCTATTTCTTCTAATAACCCTATAATTCATGTTATACTTTAAAAGCCTTGACCTCTTTTTAGGCTCATCTGATTCTTACTATGTGCCCTATGCGTACCCCAAAACCCCATTTACCCCTATGTAGATATGTGCACATGTTTGATTCCATGTATTGAAAAGTTAATGAACTTCTTCTGAATCTGTACTTGGTTTGATTGATTGTCAGTCACCTTATCTTTCTTTTTAATTGTCTTATGTGTTTTTTTTTACAAAACCATCTCAAATAAATCTCTTTTTAATATTGTTTTCCTACTGAAACCTTTCAAACTGTGTCAAGCACTATCACTCGACTCCTAAGTCACTAGGTTTTGCCCCTCCAATGTGTGTACTACCTTGGGATCCTCTTGAGAACCCTCTGATCTCTGGTACACTGAGGCTGGCCCTTCCACAGTGCTCATACTCAATTTGGTTACCAAGTCTAGGTGTGAGCACTGCCCGGGATCCTTGAGATCCTTAGGGAAATCTAGCGCACCTAGACAATGATATTGTCGATGAAACTGGCATTTGAGTCTATTAGAGGTTTTAGGAAATCACTTGGTCCTGCTTCAGGATCCCTATAGTGTAACTTCTTCCTTTTCTTTTTATCTATTTATGTAATTAATTCAGATGGTCTGTAATAATTTGTGAACGAATATTAGGGTAACTAGTGAAAGGGGTAGGTTGTTACATATTTGTATGTAATACGGGTAGAAACCATGCCTGTAGGACTTTATATTTTTTTTTCCTATGTTTGCCTTAGCATGTTAGAAATCATGCCTATAGGTCTCAAGTGGTTCCAATAATAGAAATCATGTTTATAGGTCTTAAAATCAACTTTATAAGTAGAAACCATGCTTATAGGACTTTATATCTTGTTATTTTTGCCTTACCATGTTAGAAATCATGTCTATAGGTTCTAAGTGGTTCCAATAATAAAAATCATGTTTGTAGATCTTAAAACCAACTTCATAAGTAGATACCTTACCTATAGGATATGATCCAATCCAACTTCTGTTACAACAAATATTTGTAAGTGCTTTCATTTATTATCATGCCTACCGATTTCTAACATCCGTTTTTCTTTAAAAAATTAGATATCATGCCTATAGGGAACAACACCAGAAATTCTGCCTATAGATCTAAATCAGTTTAGTTTAAATAAATCAATCCAGTTCACGATTAGTTCACTTTGAAACTAGTTTAATTAGTGGTTTATTTTCCCTGAAATGAATTCTTTCAAAAAAATACTGCCTTAATCTATCATTAGACATCATGCCTATAGGGATTCAAGAGTCTGTTTTAAAATATGCCTTGTTTTACTATATCAAATGTAGTTGCCATTATTCGCGTGTAGGTAAGCCTATAGGGCATTTTCAAAATCCTGCAACCCTGAAACTGTTTCTGTTACTTAATGTTCTAATTTAAAAGGCTTAAAATCAGTAGGCAAACTTATAGTGCCATTATCTCTGAGTTTATAGAATAAAATGCCTATCTTATGTGTCTTTATATTAATTTAGACATCATGCCTAGGATACTATTTAACAAAAGGCCTTTATTTGTGTTTGAGTCGTGCTCCTTATATGCATTATTTGTGGAGGTAAACTTAAGCATCAAATTGCTTCTTTCCTGTCTTGTGTGCTAAGGTCCTATTTGTTCTTTCATGTTGCCTTAGTATCTTCTCCTTTAAACCTTAGGGGTCTGTCAAGACCTACCTATAGGTAGAGGTCCTAAATTTCCTCCAGGACAATTAAGAAGGGACGAGTAAAAGCACGCAATGACAAACACTCACTTCAATAATCACCAAGGGGGTGGGAACGGTAAATATGGGATATGATGACTACGCGTTAATGTCATGTGTAGCCCCTCATTGAGGAGTGTTTACAGGACATTGTGTGGGGTGATCCTATAGGCTGACCAACTTAGGACTCCTTCTTTTCCAAAATTCTTTTTGTTTAAACCTTTTTTTATACGTATACAACTTGTTCAAAATATTTTCCTTGTTATTTGAGTTATATGACGTCCAACGTGCTTTACTTGTAAAATATTTGATTCAACTATTTGTTAATGGAATAAAATTTAGATATAAGTTTGGTCGGGACCCACAGTTGTGACACCTTCCCCTCGAGGTCATTTTGAGCCTTACCATAATCTCTGGTAACGCAAACCAATCCAAGAGTTAATCGCTCTAGGTGCTCTAATGCACCATAATCTATTAGGTGGCGACTCTTCAAATACTAAATTCCCAAAAGGGAAACGAGTTATTATCGAAGCCCGTACTTCTCCTCACGGAGGAAAAAAAGGGGGCGCGCAGCATGTCGACTCTACTGGGGATACCTTTATGCTCTTACCATAGAACTTATCTTTCTACAAATTATTCCAAACATGATTTATCCCGTACCATTCTCCCTTATTTGAATTTAACTGTCCATTTTTAAGCGGTTATGGTTCTTTATCCCTGAAACTGACTTGTCTCTTTGGTTTCTTTTTCCCTGTAACTATATTTCAATCATTTAATTGCTGTATTTATTTTTTCCTACGTGCAAATACTTGACTACATGTTATTAATTGTTGCATAAATCATGCTCCGCATCATATTCCACTCGTGCATATCAAAACCTATAGCAACGCTTTAATTAGTGGTTGCGCTCTTCCTATTTACTACCCTTAAATTCGGAAAGGCTTATTTGCGGTAAAACCAGTCGATCAGTGGTGCAGTCGACGGTTCCGTTCCTTCCTCCTTGAGTTGTCCGCTTGAGGGCACCAGTCTAAAACCCCATAGAAATCTTACTCTAGTTAAAACTGTGTATGCATCATGGTCAAACTTATTCGAATCAGTTGTTTCATCCACATAATGATCCTTTAAGATAAGCCTTATCCAAAGTTCATTAGGTTTTCCATAATCCCAATGGACACAACCACGTTTTGTGCATCAATTTGGAGAACTAGATACCGATACGTTGATCATAAATGTATAAATAGTCGAGTTGGAAGGGGTAAGTTCTAACCCTTTTGTTTTGCAGAAATGAGGCACGAGGTCCCCAGATTCGGTATGGTTAGTAACATCCCACCATTGCTGCTAAATTGGTGGGAGGACCTTTTCTCAAGTGACAAGGAACATGTAAGAAGGTACCTGGGTAACCTGCCTTCCTTGCTAGATATTGAGCCAAGCAACAAATTGATAGAAGCTGGCACTTTATTTTGGGATAATGAAAGGGTTGTGTTTCATTTCAGCGATATAGAAATGACACTGCTTCTAGAAGAAATTGGAGGGCTTGCAGACTTACTGGGAACAGTCCCAAGCTATTGGTACCAAAAAACCGTACCGACAGGGGATTTTTGAAGATGATGGGGCTGTAGAAGAATGTCGACCTAGAGTGCTTAAAAGAATCTTACATACCTTTCAAATACGTGTACGAGAGGTATGGCCATAGCAATTCTTTTCGTACTTACCATGATGACATTTCTCTCACTTCTCTGGGTCACATCCACCACAAAGTGTTTGTTTTCATTATGTGCTTCCTAGGCCTGAAAGTATTCCCCATGAAAAAAGGAAGAATCCACACTTGGTTGGCCATGGTCGTCAAAGCTTTGATGGAAGGGATTAATGGACGGACATACACCATAGTCCTCATGATCATAGACGACATCTATAGGGCTCTGGAGCGCTGTCAAAGAAGGCTCAAGCATTTCGAGGGTTATAACTTGTTGCTGCAATTATGGTTGTTGGAGCATTTCCAAAAGGGTCGCTATCGCCAAGAATTTCGCGAAGGGCTTGGAACGACCATATTGCCTTCCATTACCCCAAGAAGATAACTTACATTCCAGATAGATATGCTCAGATGGAAAGCGCCAAAGAATGGGTAGAGCTCTTCGACAATCTGACCGAGGAACATGTGCAGTGGATGTTTGAATAGTTCCCAAGAGACGAATTTATTATTAGATCCAGTGATGCTCCGCACTTAATGGTGATCGGGTTGAGAGGGATATACCCATATGTCCCTATGCAAGCTATGAGGCAAGCAGGCAAAAAACAAGTTGTGCAAAGGATTGTCAAGATGAGTCATTTCAGGGCAGACTTTCAAGACGACAATGTCCCTTACAAGTGCCAAGCTCAGCACATGTGGCACTGCAAAATCATTGTGGAGAATAACATTGTTGAGCCAGACAGGTATCATGTAGGATGAGAGCCTCTCTACCCAACATGGTTGGAGGACAATCTGAAAGGAATGGTGACACTAGGGGCTGGTTGAGGGAGCAGAATCATAGATGAGGAAGCTGAAGCTCAAGTCAAATACAACAGGTTGCGCAAGAGGGTCCACGACTTTGAGAATGGGCACGGGGAAATACATGAGAGGAATGTGAGGTTGATTGAGGAGTGGAAAGATATGGCAATCACTTCCAACAGGAAACTGGAATATCTGGAGTGAGGAATAGTGGAGTCGGAAGGTAAAGTCATAAAGAGTATTGAAAATTGCCAAAGTGCTGAAAGAACTGAAGGAGGACATTTGGCCAGAGCCTACTTGTTGTTGGGGCTGCACGAGCTGGGGGATCCATATGATGAGTCCGGAAGATCGAATCTGGGGAAGGTCCTTCTAGGACCAAATAAGCTAGATTTATTTATTTATTCCTAAAAATGTAATAAGGCCGAGTGTCAGTAGTGACTTATTTTATTATTATCTTAGTGTCGTTTTGGGATTCGTCTATTTTTTGTATTATGAAATGAAGCATTTATTTGCATTAAAAGTTTTCCAAGTTTATTTATTGCTAGGCCTACCTTGGGCACAATGAGGCTCCCAAATTAAGAGGCGAATTTACTTTTTCGCAATATATGTTTAAATACTGCAAACATTTTAGGATCCTCACTGATTTGTTACCTTTTTTGTTTTTGCTTATTTTTATTGTTATTCTCATCCCCCTAAGTTGGTTCACTCATACTAGCCTCATCAGCGTATTATACCATATCTAGATGCCCTCTACCTCCTCCTCCTCCAAGCAACACAAAAGGTAGAGGAATAGCAAAGATGGACGACTTCAGTGGAATCCGAAAGGAAAATATTAAGAACGTAGAGACTTCAAATGGTCGTAGTACTCCGGCACCAAATGATTTGGTTTTGAGACTGCAACAAAGGATACTGGAATTGCAAGGAGAACTTGAGCACGTTCGCTACTTGGCAAACTTTTCAATCACCCTCAATGTCCTTGACATTAACCAATAAAACACTAAGCACCTAACACCTCCTCAAAGCACACAAACCAACACCCATAAAATCCTCCCGCACAAAATCAATGCACAACTCTACCCTAGAATCCCAACCCATTACCAGCTCCATTGCAACAACTCCATCAACCAATTCATTACCTGCCAACCACCACTTGCCACACTCCCCAAAACACACCACCACTCATTCCCGATCCCCAAAACTCCACCAAGGACCATCACTATACCCAAGTTCCTGGCACCCATCAAAGCAACCCTATATATGTGGAAACTATACCTCATTATACCCAACCAATATACTATACACCGGAATCCTCTGAGAAAGAATTGTTCACTAAAAACATGGTTGAAGAACTCAAGAAGTTAACAAGCTGAGTTTAAGGTGTTGAGGCCGACATGGGAATAGAAGGTTTGAACTATGAAGATCTATGCATACAGCCGGATGTCGAACTACCAAAAGGGTACAAACCTCATAAGTTAGAAATTTTCCCATGGTTCATCTAAGGACCTATTGTGACAAGCTTGTCGGGTCCGAAAAGATGAAAAATCCAGATGAAGCTCTTTATGAGGAGCCTTACTGGGGATGCTTTGGCTTGGTATATCAGCCAAAATCCCAAGAATGGTCCAATTGGTTAAGCATGGCATTGGATTTCATGGACCGGTTCAGTTCAACACAGAAAATGCGCCGGATGTCTTCTACATTCAGAATCTTAAGAAGAAACCTACTGAATTTCGTGAATACGCTACTCGTTAGAGGTTGAAAGCAGCTAAGTTTAGGCCCTCTTTGGACAAAGAACGGATGAATAAACTCTTCATCAAGGCACATGATCCACAACATTATGAGAGGTTTATGGTTATCAAAAATCATAAATTCTCTAACATCATCAAACGTGGAGAAAGAATCGAAGAAGGAATCAAGAGCAGGATAGTAACAAACTTCCAGGACTTGCAAGCCACGAATAAGGCACTACAATCATGTGGCATATCGAAGAAGAGAGTGTTGGGGCAGTAATGGTATCCTAGGGCCCAATATCTCCACTTACCTATTAGACACCTCTACCCACATATCAAACATCTCCACCCATATACCAAGTGTCACCGCTAACATATCAACCTTCATCTCTCAATTATTCCCAACCAGCCACTGTCCATCACACATATAACTACCAATTATCCCACTTCCAACCACCACCAGCTCACCAAAATTATCCAAGATCAAGACACAAATTCGACCACAAGCCACCCAGACACTACACCGCCATTGCTGAGCCCATCGACCAACTATATGAAAGGTTCAAAGCTGCTGGTTACATCACTCCTATTCCCCCTCTGGTATTAGAAAATCCATCCCAGTAGGTCAATCTGAACAAAACTTATGCATAACATTCCGATATGAAAGGTCACACCACTTCTAAGTGCCAAATATAAAAGGATAAGATCTAGACGCTAATTGACAATAATGTCATACAAGCAAAGTAAGTCGCACCTAATGTTTGCAACAATCCCCTCCCCGATCACAGAGGTGATGGTGTGCATGTGATAGAGACAAATGAAGAATGGGACCCTGAGGGGTCGATCAGGCTTATTCGAGAAGGTGATGACTTTAAAGTTGCAGTCACACTTACTTATATTGTGGTTCAGACTCAGGAACCAATCGAGATTAAGGCAACTGCATCAGTTCCATTCGAGCTAGAAATGGCTCCGCCCACAGCCATTCCCGCTCCATTTGAAGTAGAAGTGGTCACAGCTTTCACTATGACAGTATCAACCACACCCTCATTCAACTCAAAAGCAATACCCTGGGATAATGTCGCTAAGGCTCGACGGAAAAGGAGGTCCAAGGTAGAGGAATTTGACGCTCCACAAGGAATTACTAGAACCGGAAGAGTCTATTCACTTGAACACCTGGGAGGTTCAAGTAAAAAGGCCACTATTAGGCAGCCTATCACTGAGAACGGGCTAGATGACCTATAGAGGAAAGTACAGAAAAAGGAGTACTTTGTTGTTGACCATCTGAACAAAGTCCATGTTCAGATATTTATCCTGTGATTATTGCATAATTCAAAGGCACACAAGAACGCTTTAATGAAAGTGTTGACCGAGGCTTATGTACCTAATAACGTCACTGGCGGAGAAATGGCCAACATGGTTGGGCAAGTACTAGAAATTCGTAAGATCACCTTCCATGAGGATGACTTACCACCTGAGGGGCTGAATCACAATCGAGCATTGTATATTACGGTGTAGTTTGAAGACAAGTTCATTGCTAGGGTCTTGTTTGATGGAGATTCGAGCCTAAATATTGTCCATCGGACACTCTGAAAAGGTTAGACAAAGGTTTCCATGAGAACCGGGTAGGAAGCATGAATGTGAAGGCTTTCGATGGGTCCAAGAGGGCCACAATCAGGGAGATCAACCTTTGCTTGCAGATGGGGCAACTTGGTTTGATGTTGAATTTCAGGTGCTTGACATACCAACCTCATATAATATTCTGTTGGGCCGGCCATAGATCTATGCTGCTCGAGCCGTGCCTTCCATGCTACATCAACCCGTGAAGTTTGAATGGAATCGTCAGGAGGTAATCATTCACGGAGATGGAAGTAATCCCATCTACAGTAGTCAAACCATCCCGGCCATTGGATATAGAAAAAAGGCTAGGAGGGGAAACCTATCATCACATCGAACAGGTCAATTCCGTCAAGAAGGATAAGTGGTGGAGTAAAAAAATAGAAAGCATACTGACATGGTCTGGATATGAACCCGACAAAGGGCTAGGAGAGAACCTCCAAGGTATTACTAAATCGATACAGCTGAAAAATCATGGTAATACATTTAGGCTCGACCTAGCTAGTACACATGGAAAGAGTATAGAAATTGGTCGCCTCTATGGCGTGGACCATATTACCCTCTCAAGAAGCCAGTGCCACGTTTGGAATACGCTTTCCGCCAGGCTGACTCTATATGGGGGACTGCAGAAGAAGAAGCACTAGCTGGGTTGAAAAATTTGTTATTGGAGGAAGAGAACATGGACTGTGATGCTATAATTGAGGAGGAGGAGGAGGAAGGCCTCACTATTCAGACTGTAGAGAAGGGAGTTATTCTCAGGAACTGGACCGCCACACCATCCCAAGCCACCGAGTCCTTGGGTAGCTTGGCAGAATTTACCTTTATAAGCCATTATAGGCATTTAAGATTTCCTGTAATTTTGTTTTAAAATTTACTTGTTCAAAATAAATGCTCGATTTATCGAGCCGTACTTTGTCGGGATGATGTTTTAGTTTCAATCAAATGCATTTGCTCTTTACTATTCATTACTATTGTTTACACTTTTTCATTTCTACAGCGTTATTATTACTTTTCCTGATGAACCAGTGACTATGACATGTAATGAGGCAACGCATCATAGGAATAGTGATTCAGATGAAGAAGATGAGGTACCCGAGGATATTGTTAGGGAGGTTGAAAATTTTGAGAATAAGCCTAAGTCCAATCTGGACGAGACCGAAGCAGTAAACTTGGGAGATGTCGAGACCGTCAAGGAGACCCGTATCAGCATTCACTTGTCACCAACAGAGAAGAAAGAGTACATTCGTTTCTTAAAGGAATATGAGGGTATTTGCGCATGGTCATATGATGACATGAACGGTTAGAGCACTTCCATAGTGGCTCACAAGTTGCCTAGTAATCCCATGTGTTCGCCAGTAAAATGAAAACTCAGAAAGTTCAAACCAGACTGAGCCTGAAAATCAAGGAGGAAGTTACCAAGTAGATCAAAGCCAAGGTTCTCAGGGTAGTTGAATATCCAACCTGGTAAGCTAACATTATGCTAGTTCCGAAGAAGGACGGGAATGTTAAAATATGTATTGACTATCGGGATTTAAATAGAGCAAGTCCCAAGAATGACCTCATGTTGTTGAATATACATATCCTGATCGATAACTGCGCCAAGCATGAACTCCAATTCTTTGTCGATTGCTTCGCATGTTATAACTAGATTTGGATAGATTAACAAGATGCTGAGAAGACAGATTTTATTACACCATGGGGTGTATACTATTACAAGATAATGCCATTCGGACTGAAAAATATTGGGGCCACTTACTCAAGATCCAAGACAACCATCTTCCATTATATGATACACAAAGAAATAGAGGTGTATGTGGAAGATGTCATTATCAAATCCAAGAGGGTCGCAGATCACATTGTGGACTTGAGAATGTTCCTTGACAGACTCAGGAGGTACAATTTGAAACTGAACCCCGCAAAGTGTGCATTCAGGGTTCCCGCATAAACGTTACTGGGATTCATCATAGTCACCGAGGGATAAAGCTAGATATGTCTAAAGTCAAGGCTATTCAAGAGTTACCACCGCCTAAGAGAAAAAATGATGTGATGAGCTTCTTAAGACGTCTCAACTATATCAGTCGCTTCCTATCACATTCCACAGTCATATGTGAACCCATCTTCAAGATACTAAGAAAGGATGCCGAAACAAGCTGGACCGTGGATTGTCAGAAAGCTTTTGACAAAATCATGGAGTACATATCCACACCGCCCGTTTTGGTCCTGCTAGAACCAGGACGACCTTTGTTACTCTATTTGTCTGTATTGGATGGGGCCTTCGGGTGTGTTTTGGGACAATATGATGAAACAGGAAGAAAGGAGCAAGCCATATATTACTTGAGTAAGAAGTTCACACATGAAGCACAGTATTCTCAACTTGAACGCACTTGTTGTGCTTTGACCTAGACAGCCCAGAAATTGAGGCATTACTTCTATGCCTACACTAGATACATCATATCCAGGATGGATCCTCTGAATACATATTTCAGAAGCTCATGCCTACTGGGAAGTTGTCTAAATGGAAAATACTATTGAGTGAATTTGATATCGTCTACATAACTCAAAAATCAATCAAAGGACGAGCATTGGCAGATCACCTTACTGAAAATCCGGTGGGAGGAGCGTACAAACCTTTGAAAACATATTTTCCTGAAGAAGAAATGTCGTTCATAGGGGAAGAGATTACCGAAGCATACGATGGTTGGAGGATGTTCTTTGATGGAGTCGCAAAATTTAAAGGAGTGGGCATCGGAGTAGTTTTGGTATTAGAAATGGGTCAACATTATACAGTATTTGTCAAACTCAGATTTCCTTTCACCAACAACATGACAAAATATGAATCCTGCATACTAGGGCTCAACATGGCAGTCGACATGAACGTTCAGGAGTTACTGGTAATCGGTGATTCAGATTTGCTTGTGCACTAGGTAAAAGAAGAGTGGGCTACCAAAAATTCCACGATATTGCAATATTTGCACCATGTGCAGGAGTTGAGAAAGAGATTCACGAAGATAGAATTCCGACATGTGCCTAGAAGTTAGAATAAGTTTGCCGACGCATTGGCCACTTTGCCATGATACAACATCCAGATAAGAACTACATTGATCTCATTCCGGTGAGGATCTATAATCAGCCAACATATTGTGCTCATGTCGAGGAAGAAGCAGATGGAAAGCCTTGGTTCCATGACATCAAAGAATACTTATCGAAAGGAGAATACCTGGAATATGTAATTCACACTCAGAAACGCACGCTTAGGCGATTGTCAAATCACTTCTTCCACGACGGAGTATACTTGTATAGAAGAACTCCTGATTTTGGTTTACTAAGGTGTATCGACGCAAAGGAAGCTTCTAAGCTACTTGAAGATGTGCATGTTGGGACTTGTGGCCCATACATAAATAGTTTTATCTTGGCTAAGAAGATACTCAAGGCCAGTTACTTTTGGATTACAATAAAGACAGATTGCATCCAGTATGTCCACAAATGCTTTCAATGTCAAGTGCATGCCGATATGATAAAATTGTCGCCAAACGAGCTCAATGCAATAAGATCACCTTGGCTATTTGCCGCCTGGGGAATGAATGTTATCGGTCTAATTGAGCCCACTGCTTCAAACGAACGCATGTTTATTCTGGACGCCATTGATTACTTTACAAAACGGGTAGAGGTCGCATTTTATAAAGCTCTAACCAAGAAAGTTGTCGCAGATTTTGTCAAGGATCGTATTATCTTCCGATTCGAAGTTCCCGAGCCCATTATTACTGCCAATGCCGCCAATATCAACAGTGATCTAATGAAAGCTATATGTGAAGCTTTCAAAATCAAGAACAAGTCCACAGCCTACAGACCTAAAATGAACGGAGTCGTAGAAGCCGCCAATAAAAGCATCAAGAAGACACTAAGGAAAATTGTATAGAACCACAAACAATGGCATGAGAAGTTATCCTTTGACTAGTTGGGATACCGCACCACGGTTCGCACATCAACTAGGACAGCTCCCTACATGTTGGTTTATGGTTCCGAGGCTGTCATCCCAGCCGAGGTGGAGATTCCTTCTATAAGTGTCATACAGGAAGCTGAACTCAACGATACAGAGTGGATAAAAGAGTCGCTATGAACAATTGGCCCTTATTAATGGAAGAGGATGAACACACTGTGTCACAACCAACTTTGTCAGAACAGAATGTCTAGAGCTTTCAATAAAAGGGTCAAAACAAGATAGTTTGCACTAGGGCAATTGGTATTGAAGAAAATCTTCCCGCATCAACATGAAGCTAAAAGGAAGTTTTCTCCCAACTTGAAAGGTCCGTACATGGTTCATAGAGTACTAACAGGAGGATCACTCATACTTGTAGAAATAGACAGAGAAGTCTAGCCAAAACCAATCAATTCAGACGCAGTCAAGAGATACTATGCTTAAATATTTTTACATTTCCTCATTTGATATAATTGAACTACGCTTGACCTGATTCCCGTTTAAGAGGGGATACGTAGGCAGCCTTATGGGATCACATCATCAATAAAATTTTCATTTTCCCCAAGATTAGAAACTGGGGCAGAATTTGAGAAGGATTCTCAAAATTCTGAAGAAGGTTCAGCAAGGCCTATTATTTGCCAACGGTCAAAAATCACCTACCAAACTGAGGTGGAATTTTGAGGAAGACCCTCAAAATTCCATAAGAGAGATGTAATGCCTTTGAGACATGTTACAGTCATTAGTCCATCAAAATTACTTGATATATCAATACGTTTCTAAAACAACTCTATTTTTATCAATAATTGCATATTTTCAAAAGCTCTGTTTCCATAAAAATCAGGTGTTACCTAGGGTAAATTGAAAGGGCCTTCCAGGATGGAGCAAAGTAAGCCAGCCGATAGAGGTAGGAACCAACCTCCCCCTCCCCCACTCCCACTACAAAACTTACAACTTTTCTTTGAATGCAGGTATATTTGACGTAACGATAATGTGCGCAAACTATATACACAAAACAAATTTACTATCCATCCGGCTATTGAACACCAAATACATCTCCAGCTAAGACATATACTACTCTCATTTGCTATTTGCTCTTTTATGAGGATAATCCCTGCCTCCCTATTTGCATGAGTCTAATCCTTGGATCTCAATTGCATGAGGCTAATCATTGCCTCCCTATTTGAATGAGTCTAATCCTTGACTCCCAATTTACATGAGGCTAATCCATGGCTCCCTATTTGCATGAGTCTAATCCTTGACTCCCAATTTGCATGAGGATAATCCCTGCCTATTTGCATGAGTCTAATCTTTGACTGCCAATTTGCATGAGTCTAATCTCCGACTCCCTATTTGCATGAGTCTAATCCCTGACTCCATACGTGCATGAGTCTAATCCCCAACTCCCTATCTGAATGAGTCTAATCCTGGACTCTTATTTGCATGAGTCTAATCCCTGAATCTCTATTTGCATGAGTTTAATCCCTGACTCTCTATTTGCATGAGTCTAATCCCTGACTCCATACTTGCATGAGTCTAATCCCTGACTCCATATTTGCATGAGTCTAATACTTGACTCCCAGCTTGCATCAGTCTAATCCCTGACTCCCTATTTGCATGAGTCTAATCCCTGACTCCATACGTGCATGAGGCTAATCCATGCCTCCCTATTTGCATGAGTCTAATCCTTGACTACATACTTGCATGATTCTAGTCCCTGATTCTCTATTTGTTGTGAGTCTAATACTTGATTCCATGAGGCTAATCCCTGCCTCCATACTTGCATGAGTCTAATTCTTGACTCCTACTTGTATGAGGCTAATCCTTGCCTCGATATTTGCATGAGGCTAATCCTTGCCTCCCTATTTGCATGAGGCTAATCCTTGCCTCCCTATTTGCATGAGGCTAATCCTTGCCTTCATACTTTAATGGGGTTAATCCTTGCCTCCATCTTTTCATAAGGCTTATCCTTGCCTCCATATTTGCATGAGGCTAAATCCTTGCCTCCGTATCTTTCATGAGTCTAATCCTTGCATATATACTTGCATAATTCTAATCCCTGCCTCCCTATTTGCGTAAGTCTATTCCTTGACTCCATGAGGCTAATCCTTGTCTTGATACTTGCATGAGTCTAATCCCTGACTCTCTATTTGCATGAGTCTAATCCTTGACTTCTAATTGCATAAGGCTAATCCTTGCCCCCCTCTCATTCGCACGGCACTATGAATTATCCCTTTTTGCACAAATTTTGCTATATTTCTAGCACTATCTTTTCGCTCTTCTATCGGGATAAACTCTGCCCTTCATTCCGCAAGACTAAGCCTTGTCTTGTTAACATCGTTACTGCATATCATAGGCTGAAATATCGCCAATACATTTGAAGGCATCATATTCTAAAGGCATTATCCTCATAGCCGAAAGACGCTATGCCATGGCCTGAGGACCTGTCAAATTTGCATATCATTATTCAGAGGAGTCATGGTTCGGAGGCACCATCTTCATGGCCCAAGAACAATATTTCATGGTCTGCGAGTCCCTCACTAGACAATTCACGGCCCAGGATGTCATGGTCTGAGGATGTTATCTTCAATCGTCCAAAGACAACCTTCATGGTCCAAAGAGAATTTGCATCATGTTTAAATTTTTGCAAATACATGTTTGTAGCATCTTTTACCGTAGGTAACTAGTAAGAAACCGCTATCCTAGTAGGAGAGATCTCGCTCCAATCCCTCCAACCGTCCCGAGCTTTAACTGCTCACCATAGCCGCTTCGGCATGGCGTGTCCATTCTTGCAATAATTTCATCGGCATATTCCGCAGATTCGCCTGATTCCAGTAAAGCTAGGGATATGTAGGCACTCGAAGATCGGAGTCCGGCCTCTGTCTTTGAAAACATCCCATCGATCAAAATTGGCCATCATTTCTTTACCCGAAAACTCTTTCATCCTTCCCGAGTAAAGAGGGTAGCTGTTGATATCCAATTTTTTCCTATATATTATTAATATGCATCAATACTTTTCAAATAGTATATATATATATATATATATATATATATATATATATATATATATATATATATATATAAAAGCATGCACTAGGTTTTATAATTTTAAAGATTTTTAAATTGATTTATTTCCTCCCCTATAATCATAAAATCCCCAATAAGTATCCCTCAAATTATTGATATGGTAATTTAGTCATCTACGTCGTATATTTAAGCCAAAATAGTGTTAAAATATTTTTTGTTCATTTTTATAATTGCATTTATGTTTTTATAATTAATTTACATATAATTACAATATAGCCCTATTAATGTATAATTACATTTATATGCATAAAAATGACCTTCTATATTTTTAAAATGTTAAAGATCTATTATAAATCATTTTAGGACACAAAAGTTTTTTTAAAAATTATTTATTATTTATTATAAATCATATCTGGTTAAATTGGCTATTTAAAACATAGCCAGATTGTATTTCAATTTTAGCCTCAACTTTTAACCCAACCCCAGCCCAATTTCTAATCGAATTACCCGACCTAAGCCCTAAACCCGCCTACCTGACCCGGAACCAATTAAATCATGGTCGTTGATCTGAGAGATCAACGACCCGTATTAACCCTTGCCTTTTTTAACTCTAAACGACCCCTAACCGTAACTCGTTCTCCAAGACTCACAGCCTTTGTATTCTCTCATCTCCTCTCCTGACCCTCAAACTGTAGCCCTCCAACCGCCGATCTCTCTTCTCCGATCTTCTCGAGGATCTCTCATCGACTCCTAAGCCTCCAATGGCTTCTCTCATGCCATGCTTGCCTTCTCTAAGGTTTCAAGGGCTCAGGGCCACGCTGACTTGCATCTAGGGTTCCTCATTTGTCTGTTCTAGGCTATCTTGTGTGATTTCGAGCAAAATCATGTTGCATTTGTTACGATCCTTGGGATTCTAGACAGGTTCTTTCATCTCTATATGGATTTCTTCTTATACCCTAATTTCTTCCTATATCTCTTAGATCTGTACAGATCTAGGATGATTTGAGTTTTTTTCTTTAATGTTTTACACTATCCTTAGAACTCGTTTACAAGAATCATTGATTTCAAGTGTTTTTCACCTTCTTCTAAAAATTAGGGTTTCATAACTTCTTTTAAAATTTTGTTTCACTGATTCTTTGTGTTTAAACATCTACTTCTTGCATTATTTAAATTGTTTCTATTAGTTTATCACATCTTTAACTCGTATGTGTTGAAAGTCCTAATGTTTTTAGGCTTCTTCATTTGATTTTGTGACTGGCCTGTTCTTGTCTGAGTTTCTGTGACTATTTCATCTCGACTATGTTTCTACTGAGTTTTTATGCCTAACTTACATCAGCTCTATGTACTCGGTTTCATCTTGACTGGTCCATACTTACCTTTTTGCTTATTTCACTCTATTTATATGTTAAAACATTGACTCATTACTCTCTCTTTGATTGACTCTGAGCTCCCTGTTTCTCGGGTTGATTTGAAAACTTCCCTTTAGACTTCAATTTTCATGTTCAAACTTGGTTTATTTGCTTATTCATGGGTACACAGATTACTCTGCTTAAGTCAGTAATTTCGAGTCCTTGATTCACTGATTTACTATATGCTAATTTTCGATTATTTCCATATTCTACAATTTTATTTTGTTGAGTATTTTATTGATTCTTCACTAGTTGTTTCGGTAATCGAACCCTTATGTACTTACCCCTAATTGTCTATTTTCTACCTGATTCCCTACTTGATTTTTTTCCTTAAACATTTTCTGCCCATTATCCTTGGTTGACTACCCCTTAATTAAAAGAGTACTTGCATTGATTTGATTTTGATTAGTAATTGGTTCCATAATTACTATACTACTGTGATTCTTGCCTTATTTTACCTAATTTTGAACTGCTAGATATTCACACTCTCTCATTAACACAAACACGAACATTGGTTCAAAAAACTCTCTCTTTAACTCTAAAATCTTTCTGCTCTCTTTTGTATCGCTTACTACTGTCTAAAGTCAGCCGACTGCAAGCCAAGGCTCACTAGTGAGTTCTCGTTCACTTTGTCTTTACTATCTCCTTACTGGTATGTTCAAATTTAAATTCAATTTCCAAAAACAATATGCTTCTACTATTACTTCATTTTGTTATGTTTCTAATATGGTTCTATCTATGGTTTTGTTTTTCAACCTACAATTAGCATGTTTACTTTTCTGTCTTCTTTACTGCACGTTATATACCCCCTTAGGATCCCCCTTTTGGTATGTCCCAATGTCACTATATTTTTCTAATCCTTGGCGTGCACCTTCCTGTATGAAGTAATTGGCTATCCTAAGCCTATTAGTTCTGTATTAACACTACAGTTCATGCTATACATTAAAAGCCTTGACCTCTTTTTAGGCTCCTCTAATTCTTGCTATGTGCCCTATGCTTACCCCAAATCCCCATTTACCATTAAGTGGATGTGTGCATCTGTTTGATTCCATGTATTGAAGTGTTGATGAACTTCTTCTAGTTTTGTACTTGGTTTGATTGGTTTTCAATCACCTTATCTTTCTTATAAATTGTCTTATGTTTTTATTTACGAAACCACCTCAAATAAATCTCTTTTTAATACTATTTTTCTACTTAAACCTTTCAAATTATGTTAAGCACTCTCACTCTACTCCTAAGTCACTAGGTTCTGCCCCCTCCAATGTGTGTACTGCCTTGGGATCCTCTTGAGAACCCTCTGAACCCTGGCACACTGAGGCTGGCCCTTCCATGCTGCACTTACTCAATTTGGTTACCAAGTCTAGGTGTGAGCACTGTCCTCCTTGAGATCCTTAGGGAACTCTAATGCACCTAGACAATGATATTATCTATGAAACTAGTATTTGAGGCTATTGGAGGTTTTGGGAAATCACTTGGACCTGTTCAGGCTCCCTATAGTGTAACTTCTTCTTTTCCTTTTATCTATTTATGTAATTCATTCAGATGGATTGTAATAATTATTCAATCCATGCCCATAGGACTTTATATCATGTTATGTTTGCCTTACCATGTTTGAAATCATGCGAATAGGTTTCAAGTGGTTCCAATAATAGAAATCATATTTGTAGATCTTAAAATCAACTTCATAAGTAGATACTATGCCTATTGTATATTATCCAATACAACTTCTATTACAACGAATATTTATATATGCTTTCATTTGTTATCATGCCTACTAGTTTCTAACATCAGTTTTTCTTTAAAAAATTAGATATCGTGCGTATAGGGAACAACACCAGAATTCTGCCTATGGATTTAAACCAGTTAGTTTAAATAAATCAATCCAGTTCACAAATAGTTCACTTTGAAACTAATTTAATTAGTGGTTTATTTTCCCTTAAATGAATTCTTTCAAAAAAACTTATTCTATCATTAGAAAGCATGCCTATAAGGATTCAAGAGTCTGTTTTAAAATCTTCCATGTTTTACTATATAAAATGTAGTTACCATTATTCACGTGTAGGAAATCTTATAGGGCGTTTTAAAAATCCTGCAACCCTGAAACTATTTCGGTTACTTAATGTTCTGATTTAACAAGCTTAAAATCATTAGGCAAACTGATAGGGCCAGTACGTCTGCGGTTATAGAACAAACTGCCTATCTTATGTGTCTTGATATTCATTTGGACGTCATTCCTAGGATACTATTTAAGAAAGGCCCTTATTTGTGTTTGAATCGTGCTCTATATGTGCATTCTTTGTGGAGGTAAACTTGAGCCTCTAATTGCTTCTTTCCTGTCTTATGTGCTAAGGTCCTATTTGTTCTTGTCCGTCGCCTTAGTATTTTCTCCTTTAAACATTAAGGGTCTGTCTAGACCTACTTATAGATAGAGGTCCTAAATTTCCTCTATGACCATTAAGAAAGGACGGGTAACAACAGCAATAAAGATCGTTGACCAACACTCGCTTTGATGACCACTAAGGGGGTGGGAAAGGTAGATATGGGATATGATGACTATGCGCTAATTTCACGTGTAGCCCCTCATTGAGGAGTGTTTACGGGACATTGTGCGGGGTGATCCTAAAGGCTGACCAACATAGGACTCCTCCTTTTCCGAAATTCTTTTTGTTTATACCATGTTTTATATGTATACAACTTGTTCAAATTCTTTGCCTTGTTATTTAAGTTATACGATGTCCAACGTGATTTACTTGCAAAATATTCTATTCAACTATTTGTTAATGGACAAATTCATAACTATAAGTTCGGTCGGGACCCACAGTTGTGGACCAAGAGGGGTGCCTAACACCTTCCTCTCGAGGTTGTTTCGAGCCCTTACCCTAATCTCTAGTAACACAAACCAATCCAAGAGTTAATCACTCTAGGTTACTTAACGCTCCATAACTTGTTAGGTGGCAACTCTTCAAATACCCAATTCCCAAAAAGGAAACGAGTTATTACTCTCATGAATGTCGAAACTCGAAATTCTCTCTGTAGAGGGAAACAATGGGGCGCAACAAGGCCAATGTTCCATCTTCAGTTTAGGAGAGGGCGAACAGAGTGATCGTAGATGATTACGAATCCAGCTCCGATGTCGACCCCGAGGAGGCGAGGATATTCGATGAAGGACTTACGCGGGTGGAGGTGCGAACGGATGGATCCTCTCATTCGATCGTAATTCTTTTGGATTGTGATTGTTGGAGGATACAGTAAGCATGCTCCGCTCCTTGGCTCATCTTTTCTCTATTGCAAAAAATAGGACAATTCAAGCACTCCAGGATTCCGACTGGTCACTGGGCACATCCGGGATAGCTCTCAGGTTAAGTTTTTTGTATCATTTCTGCAACTTGTCTTTTTCTTTTCTGTACTGGTCTTCTTCTTACTCGTATTTAGACTTTCTTTCTAGAGATCGAGAGTTCCCACCAAGAAGAGGCGAAAGGTCATTTTTCAGAAGATGGCTTCAAAGTATGTCAGTTATCGTGACAAGTACTGTGAGATGCGTGCACGATTTAGAGCAGGTGGTAACCCCCAGTCCCTTAGAGACAAGTTTTATCAGAAGGACGATGAGGTTATGCGAACTATTGGTAGATGTAGTGATCTTGACGGGTTGCTCAGGTCTAAGGACAAAGATCTCGAGGTGAGAAATGGGGTCATAGCCGAATGCGTCGACCTTCAAGCGCGGGTGGAAACTTTTCGGGCTGAGCTTGAGCGAATCTCAAGAAGAGTTTCCGGTCTGAGTAGTAAGTTGACTGAGAAGGTCACCGAGTTGGTAAGGTCCGAGGAGTCTCGGGTAACGGCTATGGCAATGGTGGCAGCATTAGAGAGTGTTATCCGTGTCCTTAGGTCTAAGCTGCAACCAATACAGAAATGGACAAGCTGAGGGATACGCAGTAGGATGAGCAGATTGGTGGGCTTGAGAAAGAAGTTGTGAGACTAGGTGAGCAAGTCGTCACAATTGAGGCTAAGAAGGTACAGTTGTTTGTTCGACCTTCTTCCTCTTGTGTTTCTGCTTTTCCCGATGATCCTCATGATTTATACGAGATGTGGATCTATTTTGAGGCAAAGTTGGACGTATATAGGAACTTGATGGCGGCAGGGAAGTTTCCTGAGGCCGACTTTGAAGATTCTCGTGTTAAGGCACGTAATGCCAGGCTTGCCTATGGTTACGACCCCGCCACACTAGGGAATGACGATGATGAAGAGTACTTGGATGGGATTGCATCTAATCCTTGGTATGACGATGTGTATGTTGATGGCACGGGTGACGGGGAGATGATGCTGCTGGGTCGGGCGATGAGGGTGGCGATGATGCGGGCGAAGAGATGCAGTGTGATTTTCATGTACTTAATTTTTTTCTCTTTTCTCTTTTTCCTTTTTTGGATGGGGGTCTTTTGGAACTTTATAAGATATTCTCTATTTTGTAATGGAATGACTTTGTCTTTTTGTTGTATATTTTTAGCTCTTTTCGTTTTTCTTCGTATGTTTTTTCCTTCGTAAGAGTTCCTGACTTAGTTGATGCAACTGAGGTCGAATGTCAATTAATTTGAGCGAAGTTGGATGCTAGTTGATTTGAACAAGGTAAAATGTTAATCTTTCAAACGAAGTCAAATGTTAATGAATTCGAATGGAGTCGAATGTGAGTCGATTCCAGCAAGGTCGAATGTGAGTAACTTCGAGCAAGGTCGAATGTTAATAAATTTCAAAAGAGGTTGAATTTAAATAAATTCTAGTGAGGTTGAATATGAGTTGATTCGAGCGAGGTTGAATGATTGACTCTTTAAGTGATTCGAACCAGATCGATTGTAAATATATTGAAGCGATGACAAAAGTGAATCGATTCGAGGAAGGTCGAATGTTTGACTCTTTAAGTTATTCGAACGGGGTCGAATGTGAGTTGATTCGAGCAAGCTCGAATGTTTGACTCTTTAAGTTATTCAGACGGGGTAAAATGTAAATAAATTTGATCCAGGTCGAATGTGAGTCTATCAGAGCGAGGCTAAATGTTTGACTCTTTAAGTTATTCGAACGAGGTCGAATGTAAATAAATTCGAGCAAAGTCAAACGTGAGTCAATTCAAGAGAGGTCAAATGTTTGAATCTTTAAGTTATTCAAACGAGGCGAATGTAAATAAATTTGAGCGAAGTCGAATGTCAGTCAATTCGAGCAAGATCGAATGTGTAACTCTTTAAAATATTTGAACAAGGTCGAATGTGAGTCGATTCTAGCGAGGTTCAATGTTTGACTCTTGGTAATGTATGAACTTGGTGGAAATGAAATCTCGTGTGTTTGCATATTTTTCTTTGTTTATACATTTATTGGAGAATTTTACATACATTGGAGAAGCTTACATACGTTGAAGTTTGCATGTTTTTCTGAAGTCCAAGTCCATCTAGTTCATTGGTTGACCTGGAAAAGTAGTTGATAGGTTGAGCGATGAACTTACACTTAAACTCCGAGACGCTCTCTTTGTCGCCTCGTTAAAAATGTCCCCGAGAAAATCCAATTGGGACAAAACTCGGGTAAGGGGAAAAAGAGCTTAACTGGGAGACATCTATCCTTAGAAGTTGAAGTATTTAAGGTGGGAGACGTTCCAATTGTTTGGTATTAATTTTCCTTCCAGTGTTTCCAGCTAGAATGACCCTTTGCTTGTTGCCGCCGTGATTTTGTATGGGCCATTCCAATTGGTTCCCAGTTTTCCTTCTCGTGGATCTGTGCTTGCTTGTGTTTTGGCTTTAAGTACGTAGTCCGCGACTTTGAGTGGCCTAATTTTGGCTTTTTTGTTGCAGTACCGCTCTGCCTGTTGTTTTTGAGCTATCATTCTTTTGTAGGCCATGTCTCTCCGCTCTTCGGCTTTATCGAGGTCTTGCCTTCTGTTCTCGTTGTTGCTTGGCCCGGTTACATTTGAGTATCTCAAGCTGGCTTCTCCGAGATCAACTGGTATCATTGCATCAGTGTAGTGAATATTTCGTTTCCCCTATGATCATCTTTGGCGAGGTATGATGTGCCCATAACACTTCTGGTAGAACTTTCAACCACAGTCACTTGGCATTTTTGAGTTTCTTTTTCATGATATTCAATATTGTTTTTTTGGAGGATTCTGCCTCACCGTTGCCTGCGGGGTGATATGACATGGAGAGTATTCTTTTGATGTGCCATTTTTTGAAGAACTCGGCGGTCATTTTCCAGTGAACTGGGCACCATTGTAGTAGTTGATTCTTTGGGGATGCCGAAACTGCATGTGATGTTTCTCCATATGAACATGATTATTTCTTTTTTGCGTATTTGGGCGAATGCACCTGCTTCTACCCATTTGAAGAAATAGTAAGTTAAAACTAAAAGAAATAGTACATTACCTCATCCCGCATGGGGATGTGGGGGTCCTACGATATCCATTCCCCACTTGATGAAAGGCCGTGGTGAAGTGACTAAAGGAATGTGTTTGCCCTTATGGTGAATCATGGGGGCGTATCTTTGGCATTGCTTGCACCATTTGATGAAGTCGGCGACTTCCTTCTTCATTGTGGGCTAATAGTAGTCTGCCCGTATGAGGCATATGACGAGAGCCCGGTTGCAAGTGTGAGCTCTGTAGTGGCCCTCGTTTACTTCTTCGAGAACGTGTTGTGTTTGATTTGGCCTTAAGAACTTTGCTAGGGGGCCACCAAATGTTCTTTTGTACAAGTTGTTATTGATGACATTGTACCTAGCCGCCTACATTTGAAGCTTCTTGGCTTCGTTTTGTCGGGTGGGAGCACTCCATCCTACAAGTATGAGATAATACGATTGTGCTAGTCCAAAGTTAGGTTTACCTTGATATGGTCTAGCGATGAATGGAGGATAGTGACCAGGCCCCCTTCTCCGGCTATGCTTTTGGTGGCGCTGCCAATTTGGCAAGGCCATCTGCTTCGATGTTCTGCGCTCGAGGTATTTGATCGAGCTGGCATTCCTCATAGTTTGCAAATCTCAGTCTGATTTTCAATAATCGTTGATCCTTAATTTGGAATTTCCATGTGACCTTATTGATAACGAGTTGTGAGTCGCATTGAAGGATTACTCGTCGTGCTCCGTATTTGAATGCTAATTTTAATCCTTCAATCACGACCTCATACTCGGCCTTGTTGTTAGTCATATCAAGGCATCGTACAGATTAGCAAACCACTTCGCCTGTTGGGACCTCAACCACGAGTCCCAGTCCAGATCCTAATGCGTTAGAAGCATTGTCAGTATACAAAAACCATTGGTCATGTACTTTGGGAATGGCTATTTCCCTTTCGACTTCAGACATTACCTTCGCACTGAAGTCGGCGACGGATTCATCAAGAACTAATGACTTTATTGTCGTTCATGGATGATAGGTTATATCATGCTCACTTAGCTCTACGGCCCACTTGGCAAATCTACTCGAAAATTTGAGTTTGTGCACGATACTCCTTAAAGGAATATTCATGACCATCGAGATAGGGCGGCACTAGAAATAAGGTCTAGGCTTTCGTGAAGCTACGACCAGGGCTAGAGCTAATTTCTTGAGGTGGGGGTACCATGTTTCAGGGCCGACCAAAGTTTTGTTGTTGTAATAGATTGGAGATTGCGTACCTTTATTTTCTCGTACCAAGATTGTGCTTACTGTGACATCGGACACGACCAAGTAGACAAGAAGGCATTCTCTGGAGTCTCCCTTAGCGAGCAACGATGGTGAAGATAGGTAGGCCTTCAGTTCTTTTATTACAATGAGGCATTCGACATTCCATTTGAGTCCATTATCCTTTTTTAGTACGCCAAAAAAATTGTGGTACCTATCGAAGGACCGTGAGATGAATCTTGACAATGCGACTATCCGGCCGGTCAACTTTTACACTTATTTTTTGCTGGTTAGATTTTCTGGGATTCCTTCTATAGACTTGATATGGTTGGGATTGACCTTGATGCCTCATTGACGTTGTGATACGAAGAATCCGAGGAATATTCCAAATTTCACTCCGAAAGCAAATTACAAGGGGTTTAATTTTATGTCATACCTTCTGAGTATGTCGAAGGCCTCCCCCAAGTCATCAATATGTTCTTCCTTCTTTTTGAATTGACCAACATGTCATTAATATATACCTCTATGGTCTTACCGAGTTGAATTTTGAACATCTTGGTAACCAGCTTCTGGTACATTGGCCTCGCATTTTTAACCCGAACGGCATCACTCTGTAGCAGTACGTCCCTTGATGTGTGATGAAGGTGTTTTTTTCCTGGTCCTCCTTCTCCATGAGAATCTAGTTGTATCTCGAGTTTTCGTCCAAGAAAATCAGCAGTCGTGCTCGGCTGTAGCACCGATGAGTTGGTCGATGTGAGACAGCAAGAATGAGTTTTTTGGACAGGCTTTGTTCAGGTTTGTGAAGTCCATGCAGATTCTCCACTTACCGTTCTTTTTTTTTCATCATGACAACATTGGCGACCCACTGAGGGTACTTTGATTCTCTAATAGAACCATTCACTAGTAATTTCTCGACCTCTTCACGAATTGCATCGTTTATCGCAGAGTTGAATTTTTGCTTGATTTGTCTTACGAGGGGAGGGTAAAATGGGTCGATGTTCAACCTGTGAGTTGCTATCTCCTTTGGGATACCTGGTATGTCTACATGGGAAAAAGTGAACAAATCCACATTATTTTTTAAGAATTGATGAAATTTACCTGGATCTTGGAGTTTATGGCCGATCAAAGCTTTCTTGCAGTGGTTGTCATCATTCAGTTGGATGGGGTCGAGGTTCTCTATGGTCGACCCCGTGGCTTCCATGATTTATGGGTCACTAATGACGTCTTTTGTCCCCCCCCCCATCTGACCCCGACTTTGTTAATTTCTATGCTACCTTAGCTTTTTCTTTTAACTGTTGGGTGTATGTGTAATCTTAGGTGATGCGGTAGCATTCTCGAGCCGTACATTGCTCTCCTCGGATGCAGAATACTCCCCAGAGAGTGGAAAATAATGACTTGGTGAAAACTAGAGGGGACAACTTTCATGGCTTATATCCATGGTCAGCCTATGATGGCATTGTACGTCGTATCCTGATCCATGATGAGGGACGTGGTCTTCAAGGTGACACCGCCGACCAAGACGAGCATCATGATTTCTCCAGTTGTTCGCTCAACTGCATTGTTAAAACTAGTTCGCAAGATGTAGCATGGAACTATCCTATCCTCGAGATTCATTAGGGTGAGAACTGGAGTATGGATGATGCACGTGCCGCTTCCATAATCGAAGATGATACATTTTACATAAGTATCAAAAATGCGTAAAGTGATGCCAATGGCGTCATAGTAAGGAAAGACCAAATTGTGGGTATCTGATTTATCGAAGATGACACTTGCTTCAAATTCACTATACCGTTTGTGGGTGATTGACCATTTGAAATTGTAAGTGGTGGTGAAATTCACATTTTGATTGACACATCGTTACCTCTTCCGATAATCATTTGAATGGTCCAAATAGGGGAGGGTGGTTTGGGAGGCCCCTAGTGTTGTTCTCTTCCTTGGGTGAAGTTGGCCCTTCCTCGATCGCTCATCAACTCTTTTACGTGATCTTGGTGAAGCATGTTCACAACCTCTTATCTAAGGACGATGCAATCCTCGGTCTTATGACCTCATTCCTGGTGGAATTTGTAGAGGGCGTTTGACTTTCTGGTGCTAGGGTCAGACTTCATCTGTGTGGCCATTTAACCTTTAGGCCGAGCTTTTCTAATGACTATTTTTGAAGGGGAAACACAAAAATTCTAAGCTGATAACAAGGGGCATACCTCTTTCATTTCGGTGGGTTCCCGTTCACGGCTTCGATGGACCATCATCATGATAAGGAAGTGGCATGAGAGTGTCTCTGACGTAAGGCTGATATCTTTCTCAATTAGGTCGTGACCCTACTAGATATTTTCTTCTTTCTCAATTTCATATGATCGGTTCATATGAAATGCACACCCAAATTAAAATTATGTATCGTGACCATGCCACGTTAATCGTACCCATTGCCACGATAATTTTATTAATCGTGTCTAAAGCAAGCTACGATATTCAAACATTCTTTATTCTAAAATTGAGATTATTGTCGAGTCATGAATTTCACACTTACCATTCTAGATATCATTATCTCATGCTAAAATTTGAAATATTTCCTTCAAAAAGGTAAATCATCCTTATCGTTGAGAGCTAGAACCACTTTCTTATTTACTCTTCACTAGTACAAGTACAAAAATAATTTGCAGCCAAGAGAACGTTGCAAAAGAAAAAAAGTAAGGATAATACCCAATAGGAAAAGATAAAGTTTACGTTGATTCTATCAGTGGATATTATTTAAAAGAAAATAAAAATATGAATAAATAATAAGCTAGGAAAACATAATGTGAATAGTAAAAGGTCATTAAATTATTCACCTCCAAGCTTTTGAGCCTCTTTAATTACATGAAGGGAAAGTGTTGTCTTCCCACGTGCTTCCAAGTTTCTAAATGAAAACCATGGACCAGATCACTTAATAGATGGATCTTTTGACAAAGATGTCCATAGACTACGGTTACACAAAAATGCAGCTGACTCCTCTCTTCACCAAAGTGAAAGATAAATGGGGGGATTTTGGGTGTTGGCTTAGACGGTGTTTTTTTGGAATTGGGTGCGGCAGATTTTTGCGATTCTTAGGAGCTGTCGTTCTTCTCCTTTTATTGGAGATTGAAAGATTTTTTGTTCCATCCTTTCCTTTTAAGAAAATGGCTGCCGTGTTTTTTGGTGTCTAGGTTTAGGAATTAGTATCTTAGGGTAGAGTTTATATAATTGGGTATTTTATATGGAGGTGGGAAGGAATGATGTTCATTGGATTAGAAGAAATTAGATGGCTAGGATTAAATCTTACATTTAAATGGGCAAATCGGCTGGGAAGAATGAGTTAAGGGTAATTAGGTTGGACCATATCTTTTCGGTTTGAACATAGGCTAAGAAGACCAAATAATACAATATACCTATAAAGTGTAAAATCACTCTTATTTAAAATAAACTAATATAAAACTAAATACTAAAAGTGAAACCAATTTTTGTATTTTTAAATGTAATAATAAAGTAAAAAGTAGGAAGAATAGGCTAAAGCCACAGTGAAATTAAAATACTATAAATATAAGTATACTAATTTACTTTAAACAAAAGATTAAAAATATTTTTGGGAAATTTTTTTTTATGATAAAATAAAGTAAAAGAGTCAAAAGTATTTAAAATAACGATATTAAACCTAAACTAAATATTTTACTCTAAAATGTGTAAAATCTTGGGGAGGGCCAAAAATTACATGTTTATAACTGCCCCTCTTTGACTAGAAACGCGAAGAGTTTTCAGATAAATAAAGACGAGACATATTTTTTGACCCGACCCTTATTTAGGGAGAACAAAAACTAAGAGAAAGGAGAATGTGACCAAGCCCCGGTATTTGAGCTTCCTATATATACTTGGCTATAAAGGAATCAGGCCACGTGTAGTTCAGAATTAGGAAGGGTGATGGAGTATGCCGAGGTGGAGAGCCAATTGAGGTATTGTCGATGTTCCGGTCCGCGGTCCCGTAATTACATCAGAATCAAAATCTAAAAGAACTAAACAAACCTATTAGTAATGAATTACAAGATCCCTATCTATGAGTCTTCTGAAGCTTGATCTTGAGTCTTGGTTGATTTTTCATGTGGTCTATGATCTGAATCTTGATGCTTGTTAGATGTAGGTGCTGGTTCTTTCCTTTTTCAACCACTTCGGATCAAGACCGGACATGCAGTGCTCGTGACTTCAGTCATGTCTTGAGCAGTTCACATCTTTCATCTGCTTCTGCATTTGGATTCACTTCTTTCTTTTTTATTTTTCTTTTTTTTGGATTGAGACTTATTCTTTTGGTTATCTCGGACTGTCGACTCGCATTTATTAGGCGAGCTTCCGCTATTGCTATCTTGAATTGAATTCTGAAATGACTTTCCTTGTTCTCCAGGTAGGCGGCTGCTATTGACTTGAAACTTGAAATAATTCCGAAACGAATTCCCTTATTCTCTAGGCGGGCGTCTGATACGACAGTAAAAAAGACAAAATAAAATATACTTTTCTACCCCAGTTTGCACTTGGAAGATTTGTGAGTTGTTTGCAGACCTATGAATCACCTATGTTATTGATGAAGGATGCAGTTAAAGACTCGACCAGGATGTGCATCGCCTGTGAGTAAAACCAAGAAAACTTTGACCCAAACTAGGAAGTGCGTCTCCTAAATTGGTGATTGAGCTTGTGGAAAATTATAAACTAAGCTTGACTAAGTAAAACTAACCCTATTCTCCAAGAGGGTCCCCTGATGTCAGGGAAACTAAAGATTGATAACATAAGAAAATTAAAAATTAACCCTTTTGTTTTAAAATCTAGACTTCCCTTAAAATTATTATCCTATGAGAAAATTCACATACTAGGTTTTAATCATAGGAGAAAGATTCATCAGACTAAGATTTTAATCTTGGGAGAAAGTTCATCAGACTAGGTCACTTTTGTTACACCCCATGTTTTCGTATATAAGAGTATGTCTGAAGTCAATTGATGTAAGACCAAAGATGAGACCATCTTTCGAAGAATATAAAGTAAGTTATCATGTTACCTCAAATGTTACATATATTGAAGATCATGAACAACAAGTACAAAGAGGGTTGGGAGGTTTAGAAACTAAGGAATTGAAGAAAACAACGTTTCGTCGAAAGTCGACAAGTTGGGATGTTATAACATGTACTTTTTGGGTGAGACTAGGGTTTTTAACATGATATAGAGGTTATATTATGAGTTATTTCACTCGTATAATAGTTGTGTGTTATGTTATAAGTTATTTCAAGCGTATTACAGTTCTGTGTTATGTTTTGGATTCAAGCGAGTTGTGGAACAAAAGATGGCAAAGATCATCACAAGTTACATTCACCAATATGTAGAAAATTAGGTCAAATGTAACTGCGATTTTATCCTAATATACTTAGAGTTATGAGATGTTCAACCCATAAATTTGAAGCTCTATGAGTCTATTTTCTAACACACTGAACCGTTTATCAATACGATATTAGAGTAGAGAGATATGTATTTTTGCAAGGTTGCGCAGGCTGCTAGGTGACAAGTAGGTGTGTCACCTACTTGGTTAAATAAGAGCTCAAAAAGAGGCAATTTCGGGTCCGCCAAAGAGCCCATTTAAGGCTTATCTTTGCAATATAAAACTCATCATATATCACAAATAATCAGACCTAAACCCCTGCAAACTTCCTCCCAAAAGTTACCCACAAACCCTAATTGATTTTCTCTCCCTTTCAAGTTCTAATTGGGGGTAAAACCTAGAGTTTGAAGAACCAAGAGAGGAGATAAGTTATCCAACAAATAAGGTATGTTTATTGCTATCTTTCATCAATTTGTTCTACTGTAAATTCATGATAAGTCGTTCTACAGTTGTAAGAACTCACGGGACGGCGATCGGAAGCCGTGAGTTCCAGTTAGTCACTTGTAGCAGACTGTTTTGTGGATTGTTTTGTGTTGCTGTTGTGCTTCATGTTTTATTACTATTTCCTGGGGTTTTGGAGGATTAAGGGTGTAGAGAAACACCACATATATGTAGGGTGGAGGTATGGTTATTCGTTGTAACATTTTCGAGTTGTTTGACGCTACTATGGTGGTCATTTTGTGTATGAAGAGATTGGGGTATGTTAGGTTGTGTTATAGTATTTAGTGGTGTATATAAGGTTGAAAAATAATATATATGTTGATATTTTTATTTTCTTGTGTCTTTGTTGTTATCTTGAATTTGGAGGAAGTAAGGATTATAAGGGAGATGCTGCCCGTTTTTATGCAGAACAAACTTGTCGTTCGTTGTGCGATAGTTGTACCTTTCTATCTTAAGAATAGTATTATTGTCATTGTTATAGATTAAGGTGTGAAGAGGAAAGTTCAACTTGGTGATTTGAAAGATTTTGATAAGGTATGTAAGGCTAAACCTTTCCTTCATTTTGGCATGATCCAGTAAGTACATGTGTTTGATAACGAGACATAAAGAAAAGTTCATATTCCTGAATTTATGTACATTTTCTAGTATCATAAGTTACAACATTATCCCTTATCGGGACTTCATGTTCAATTTAGTTTTGTCTTCTGTAAGCCTAGAGAACAGAGAGTCTATATATATATATATATATATATATATATATATATATATATATATATATATATATATATATATATATATATATATAGTATTACAGTATTTTCATTACAATCGAGCTATAATCGATGGTCAGGCCCCTATTGGGCAGCCTCTGATCAAATGGTGAGTTAAATACCAAGCCTACTGTGGCCGAGCGCTTATGAGCGAGCCCAGAATGGTCGAGATATAGAGCCTAGAGTGGTCGAGCACCTATGAGCGAGCCTACTACGGCATAGCAGTTATATATATATATATATATATATATATATATAGAGGGCCGGACAGCTATTTTACCTACAATATTGAGAGAGTTGAGCCAGTATCAGTAGGTAACCATATCTTCTGTATATTTGACTCGCAGTCACTTTCAGTTATTATATTATCATTTCAGTTTCAGCTTTCAGTTGTCCTGTGGCCTTACATACTCGGTACATTATTTCGTACTGACATACCTTTTACCGGGGATACTGTATTTCATACCTGCGGGTCCTCATTGACAGTTGGACAGACCCTCCCAGCAGACAGAGTCAAACCTCGGCTTCATTGGTAAGCTCTACTTCCTCGGAGTTACTAGGTCTAGACCTTGGAGTCCATTTTATATATACAAATTTGATGGGTAGGTCGAGGCCCTGTCCCGGCCATGGAACGGTTTATCTTTAGAGGCTTGTAGACGAGTCCTGTATACTTTGTATGTTAGTAGATGTTCATGGTGGCCTCATTAGCCTCCGCAGTTATATGTATATATGTATATGAGCCTTTGGGTATGCTTACCCCTCATAAAAGAGAGTGAATATTTTCATATGATTCAGAATATGGTCTCATCAGCCTAAGTTGGGGGTTACCCCTCCAGAGTTTTCTGTAATAGAGTGGTACGCTCGAGCCAAGTATGGCACCGAGTGTCGGCCATACCTCGTCAGATTCGGGGTGTGACAAATTTGGTATCAGAGAAATTCTATCCTAGGGAGTCTACAAGCCGTGTCTAGTAGAACCTTGTTTATAGATGTGTTGTGCACCATATTATATAAGCAAGAAGCTACAAGGAATTTAGGAGTCTATTACCCTTCTTTCAAATTCAAATTGTGCTATAGAGCTGAGTTATAAGAGTTCGAGCCAAGACTTATGTTTGTTAATGATATAGAGATGCTTTCAATTAAAAAAATTACGGTAAGCTAGAGATCTAATATAGCAGCAAGTATTGGCACTAGTAGAGAGAGAATTCTTGACAATGTGGCCCAAATTGAGGCCCTATCAGATCATGCATACCAAAAGTGCAAATTTCCAGCTTAAGACCCTATAATTGAAGCAATGTGAAGGAAGGTACGAGGTACCCAGTTAGTGGAGATTATCAATATTTACAATTCAGGCAAAGAAATACAGGTACTCTGAGTTTACTTTCAAACGTAATAGAGGTATGTGCAATCGGCCCACCCATCTCAGTTATGCCCTACGGAAGCTAACATATATAGTTTAAGAGGAGGATGAAATATCAGGATCCAGCTTGGGTTAGAGTAACCCAAAATGATGGTTTGTGCCAAGGGAGCTAAAAGTGAACAATGTTTTGTTGAGGTTTTCAAAATAATGTGATAAACAGAAATATTAGAAGGAGAATCGGAAGAGAGTAAATGAAGCATTATGAGTAAGGTATGATAAATAAGTGATAACGGTGAATCAGAATATGGCAAGATGACAGAGTGTATAGTCAAATGAAGAAAAAGACAAGAGGTGACAGGCCTTGAGACAATAAAAGAGTATATGCCACAAAGTTGTATCCTTATTTTGAGAAATGAGTTGGTGACTCCAACATGATTACTAGAAGGCTAAGTTAGACCCTCTGAGTAATAAAAATTATTATGGGCTAGTAAACAAGATAAAACTGAACATGAGTTAGGGAACATAGGATTTGATAATAGTCATCATTGTAAAAATTTCATAGATTGCATTCCGGCAGTAATATAATGGAAAACAAAAGAATAAATTTTAAAGGTCATTCAGGAAGACGCTTCCCTAAAGCGAGCACTGTGAGAAAAGTTAAGCTTAATGGACTAAGTGTGCCAGTTACACTAGGTGTAACCCTTGTGCGTAAGGAATTCAGTCATCCTTGGTACAGAAGGGTTGCTGCAAGGTGAGTATGAGTCAATGAAGATGTGAAATGAGGTAACTATTGAATAATAAAGGCATAATGCGGTAAAAAGGCGAAAGGGATGAGATTGAATTTATTAGATCCTACAGGTATGTTATGACTCCAGAACATTATGCAAGAATGATGTGGGGAGATGCAGTAAGGGTTCCCTCCTAGGATGTTATTGATAAATAAGTACGAATGAACACTTGATACTTAACGAGTTAGTGCAAGTGGTAAGCTAAGACAAAGGACATAACTTGAGAGAGAGTATATGGATTATAGATATGAGCATGGACTGGTGAGTGCTTAGTAGTTGATTCAAGAAGAGCCTAGTTATGGCTAGACAAGAGGTCTCAAATAGATCAACAAATCATGCAAGATAAACATAGTGAAACCCAACACGGAAAAATTCGGTCTCTTAGACACAGCATCGTAGTCCTCGAGAAATTTTCAGATAAGATTTAGGGTAGTAGAAGGTACAATATAAGTAGTGCGTAAAAAAAAGAGTGTCATTAGGGAGACTATCAAAATTTGGGTTCAGAAGTAACCTGACGAGCACAAGGGCACGAAAGTAAGTGACTAAGGATAATTATAGGCGAGTAAGAACATCAAAAATTTTGTCGAGTATACAATGTCATAAGCTCGTAGCTTTACAAGAGTCAAAGGATCTTCCCTAAGTGATACATGAGAGACTGGCTCAGGAAATAAGGAAGAAGACATCAATATAAGCATAGTGACCTAAAGAAGAAATTATCATGGAGCAACAGTCTCACTACGACATTGTATGCTCTCCAAAACAAAGTGGCACCTATAGTGACTAAGGAACACGAAGTACAATCCAACTTAATATTCGAGATCATATGAGTTGCACAAAATTTCAACATATATGGGCAATAAGATAAGCGAAGTATTCATGCAACAAGTGGCATAACGACAAAGAAAGGTAATTGCTTACTTTTAATGAATGTTAAGAAGGCACGAAATGAATTATTCGATCTATGACCTAGAGTTGGTTACATTATGAACACACTTAATATTTCAATGTGTAATCCATGCAGCGTATACGTTGACAATGATATAGCTAAAGGAGACTCCAGTATAAGTTAATAGAAAGAATTTACTCCACGTCACAGACAAAAGCTTGAATTACTAGAAGGTTATATCATAGATGTTCCATAGAGTTGAGAAGGGAATAAAGTAATAACTAGTACCCTGAGCTGCAACTCAGAAGATAAAGTAAGCCTACTTAAAGGCTGAGATAGAGAAGGAAACTAAAGAGTTACATCAGCAAAGTGAATTAGGAGTCTGATTATTAGACCTCGATGAGAATAGAAATCGTGATTCAGAACATTGTAGAATCACTCTAAATATCAGAGGTAAAAAGAGATAGTACAACAGACATATTCTATAAAGGCTCTACAATAAACCTATTTAGGATAGTACCAACCTCAAAAGAAGTCAGTATGAAGCTTTCGGTGGATTGTGTATACATATGATGTGCAAGTATTATAGTAGAGCTTTGACGTGTGGATATGAATTCCACCTATGTTGAAGGGAGGTTATAAAAGGGATAGAAGATATGATGCAAGATTTAAAGGTAAGGAAGGTACATGTAAAGGAGGTACGATATGCCCAAGTACAGAAGGTTACGAATAATTCAGATATCAGATAGAAGGCTAAAAGCGTCACAACTTTGTATCAAGAAATGATAGTGGTGTTGTCAGTGTCATATTTTCCAGCATGCGGTTTCCAGATATAGAGAGGTCTAGTTAAGAGAGTAAATAATATGTCTCGCTTGAGGTTCTAGAGTAGCATAAGGAGATCAATGATGCTTGCAAGTTAAAGGAATGTTGCGAGTGGTATAAATATATATATGTAGGTCTCAAGCTAAAGTATGGTAGAGTGACAAAGCTTTAAGTAGATAGGAGTAAGGATAAGAATAGGTGAGTGAGAAAGTGACGAGAATAGGGAAGTCTTCGGGATTAAACCCATCACAACAAGAGAGCTGACGGTTTCCATAAGTTATAAAAAGCACAGTACAGCGTGAGTGAACTCAGAAGAGGTTAGGACTAGGAGTATTAATGATGCCCTAGTGGTAGAATAAGGGTGTAATTGTGATAGATAGGAGGATGACGTTTACGCCTTTAATTGGTAATGATTGAAAGGAAAATGATTTCATGAATTGTACAGGATTAAAATACTCTCATAAGGTGAATCATGTTGGGATGCTATGAAATACATGTATTGAAGTATAGTATTGACCCTAAGTGGATCAGGCAAATAACTCCAGATGTTCCTCAATGAGACGTGAGACCTAGTGACAATATATTACATAAAAGGTTTCAAGTTATAAATGGTAGATTAAAATCAACATTAAGGTGAATCGACAATAGATGGATAAAAGTTCCAAAGTACAAGATGATATTTGGTTTCCATTCTTAAAAGAAAAAGTAATGAGAAAGCTTTAAGGGACTTAGATTTATACATATAGGATCAGCAGCGAGAGAGAAAATGGAGTTTGGTAGCAAACCTCAGTAATAATAAATCAAAGCATATGTTATGGTATGATATGAACTACGTAGATGAAGTAAAGCTATAAGGATAGATATCCAAGGCTATGAAACAAGATACAACAATAGTCACAAGTTCGACAAAGTACTAAGCAAACGACCTCAGTACACCTATAGATAACTAGAGGGGCAACTTGCCATAGTTCTGTTCCCAAAGTGAGGCCTAGAGATTAGCTAAAAATAGGAGGAAAAGGGATAGAATAGTCGTACAGGCACACATACAAGGATAGACTCATACAGACTGCATGACAGAAGGTCGCAGCAGTTACGAGATTGGAAGAATTCTGACAACAAGTCGTGATGTGAGAAAAATGATTAAAGGGGGGAATGCCCTAGACTACAAATTTACTCAAAGAATAGTTCCTAGATAGCAAGGAAAACATTAAAATATATGTAACAACTATGGGTTATGATTCTGATAAGTGCATCAGCCAACATTCGAGGATGAATGTTCCAAAGGGGGGATGATGTTACACTCCATATTTTCGTATATAAGAGTACGTATTTAATTTAATTGATGTAAGACCAAAAATGAGACCATCACTCGAAGAATGCAAAGTTATTTATCATGTTACCTTAGATGTTACATATATTTAAGATTATGAACAGCAAGTACAAAGAGGGTTGGAAGGTTTAGAAGCTAAGGAATTGAAGAAAATAATGTTTCATCGAAAGTCGACAAGTTGAGATGTTATAACATGTAATTATTGGGTGAGACTGGGGTTCTTAACATGATATGGAGGTTATGTTATGAGTTATTTCACTCATATAATAGTCGTGTGTTATGTTTTGAAGTCAAGCGACTTTTGGAACAAAAGATGGCAAAGATCATCACAAGTTACATTCACCAATATGCTGAAAATTAGGTCAAATGTAACTGGATTTTTCTCCTAATATTCTTAGAGTTATGGGATGTTATACCCATCAAATTGAATCTCCATGAGTCTATTTTCTAACACATAAAAACATTTACCAATACGATATTGGAGTAGAGAGATATATGAGTTATTGCAAGACTGCGCAGATTGCTAGGTGACAAGTAGGTGTGTCACCTACTTGGTTAATGAGAGCCCAAAAAGAGGCAATTTCGGGCAGACAAAGAGCCTACTTAAGGGTTTATCTCCTGCAATATAAACCTCATTATATATTACAAATAATCATACCTAAACCCGTGCAAACTTCCTCCCAAAAATTACCCACGAACCCTAATTGATTTTCTTTCCTTTTCAAGTTATAATTGGGGGGTAAAACCTAGAGTTTGAAGAACCAAGATAGGAGATAAGTTATCCAAAAAATAAGGTATTTTTATTTCTCTCTTAAATCCATATTTCTACTATAAATTCATGGTAAGTCATTCTATAGTTGCAAGAACTCACGGGCCGGTGATCGGAAGCAGTGAGTTCAAGTTATTCACTTGTAGCGGACTATTTTGTGGACTATTTTGTGTTGTTGTTGGGATTAGTGTTTCACTACTATTTTCTGGAGTTTTGGAGGATGAAGAGTGTGGAGAAACATAACATATATGCAGGGTGGAGGGCTGGTCGTTCTTTGCAACATTTTCGGGTTGTTTGAAACTACTACGGTGGTCGTTTTGTGTATGAAGAGATTGGGGTGTGTTAGGTTATTTTGTAGTATTTGGTGGTGTATATAAGGTTGAAAAATAATGTATATATGTTTATATTGTTGTTTTCTTGTGTCGTTGGTGTTATCTTGAATTTGGAGGAAGTAAGGATTACAGGAGAGATGCTGCCCGTTTTTATACAAAACAAACTTGTCGTTCGTTGTGTGAAAGTTGTACCTTTCGTAACTTAAGGATAGTATTATTGTCATTGTTGTAGATTAAGGTGTGAAGAGGAGAGTTCAACTTGGTGATTGAATGATTGTGATAATGTATGTTAAGGCTAAACCTTTCGTTCATTTTTGCATGATCCAGTAAGTGCATGTTTTTGATAACAAGACATAAAGAGAAGTTCATATTCCTGAATTTATGTACATTTCCTAGTCTTATAAGTTACAGCATTCTCCCTTATCAGGACTTCATATTCAATTTAGTTTTGTGTTCTGTCAGCCCAGAGAGTCTATATATATACAGTATTATAGTATTTTTCACTACCATCGAGATATAATCGATGACAAGCCCCTATTGGGAAACCTCTGATTAGATGCTAAGTTATATACCGAGCCTACTGTGACCGGCACCTATGAGCGAGCCCAGAATGGTCGAGATACAGAGCCTAGTATGGCCGAGCGCCTATGAGGGAGCCTACTATGGTCCAGCAGTTATTTATATATATATATATATATATATATATATATATATATATATATATACCGAGCCTTATAGAGCCGAACAACTATTTTACCTACAATATTGAGAGAGTTGAGCCAGTATTAGCAGGTAAGCATATCTTCAGGTTATCTTTGACTCCCAGTCACTTTCAATTGTTATATTATCATTTCAGTTTAAGCTTTCAGTTATCCTGTGGCCTTACATAATCGGTACATTATTTCGTACTAAAGTCCCTTTTACAGGGGACACTGCATTTCATGCCTGCAGGTCCTCACTGACAGTTGGACATACCCTTCCAGCAGACAGAGTCAAACCTCAGCTTCGTTGGTACGCTCTACTTCCTCGGAATTACCAGGTCTAGACCTTGGAGTCCATTTTATATATACAAATTTGATGGGTAGGTCAAGGCCCTGTCCGGCCATGGAACAGTTCAGTTATCTCTAGATGCTTGTAAACGAGTCATGTATAGTTTATATATCATTAGATGTTCATGGCGGCCTCATTAGCCTCCACAGTTTTCATATATATATATATATATATATATATATATATATATATATATATAAACTGTGGAGGCTAATGAGGCCGCCATGAACATCTAATGATATATAAACTATACAAGACTCATCTATATATACATATATATATATATATGTATGTATGTATGTATGTATGTATGTATGTATATGAGCTTTTGGGTATACTTACCCCTAAAAATAGAGAGTCAATATTTTTATATGATTCAGAATATGGTCTCATCGGCCTAAGTTGAGGGTTACCCCTCTAGATTTTTCAGTTATAGAGTGGCACGCTCGGGCCAAGTATGGCAGCGAGTGTCGGCCATACCTCGTCAGATTCGGGGTGTGACATCTTTTTTTTTGGTATCTTAGGAGAAAGATTCATCAGACTAAGATTTCTATCCTAGGAGAAAGTTCATCAGACTAGGTCGTTTATCTTAGGAGAAAGATTCATCAGAGTAAGATTTTATATCCTAGGAGAAAGATTCATCCGATTTGGGCTCTTATCATAGGAGAAAAACTTATCAGACTAAGATTTTAATCCTAGGAGAAAGTTCATCAAACTCGGTCTTTTTTTTGGTATCTTGGGAGAAAGATTCATCAGACTAAGATTTCTATCCTAGGAGAAAGTTCATCAGACTAGGTCTTCTATCTTAGGAGAAAGATTCTTCAGACTAAGATTTTGATCCTAGGAGAAAGTTCATCAGACTAGATCTCTTTTCTTCTTTTTTTTGGTATCTTACGAGAAAGATTCATCATACTAAGATTTCTATTGGGAGGAAATCCATCAGACTAGGACTTTTTTTAACCACTTTCCTTGCACTGCTTTGTTCCTATTTCACACAAAGAATAAATTGTCAGTTTTGAAAATAGTGGTCGATTTGTGGCCTTATTTCTTGAGCAGATTGGCTTCTGCTAAACAGCTTGAGTTGGTTTCAAGAGACTTTTGCTCTACAACAACCCTGATTGTTTCATACCCGATACCATTTGTATTTTTGTCTCAATCAGTCTTATCCAGATTGGAGGTCTTTGCATAAGTGATATTTTCTGATATCTTAATTGACTTCCTGCGTTTCGAGAAATTTGTCTGTTAGAGAGGATCACCAGTTATCTTTGCATGCGCCAAGTAGGCTGACAAGAGTTTTTTGGGAAGCCTTTGCATGAATCCTAAAGGTATATTGACAGTAAAACTGACTGTGTTAGCCAAATTTACTTTATGCAACTGAAAAGATGGTAGTAGATTTTGAAATCTTTTCTCGCTTATTTTGACAGGACTCAGAGTGAAGGACATAATGATGCAAAGAAACAAGTATTAACAAGAAATTCCCCTGTCGGAAGGACGGAAGGAAGAGTTTTTTTTTTCAATAGCTAGCCTTAATAATCATGACATACATTTTGGACTCAAAAGCCCGACCTATTAAACTAATCCAATCTTCCGTTTTATCATTCTTATGACCTCAAAAGTCGGGCTTGTTCGTGTCGATCCTTTGCATCGGCTTCATGACTCACGTTCGACTATTGGTGTCCTGAAGGATTTTAACCAACAAGTCTCTCTCGTTTATTCATCTCTTCTGTCGTCGTCTTACAATGCCCGTGAGGATTTTCACTAGTAAGACTCTCTCATTTTTTCTATCATGACCCAAAATCCAATAAGGGTCGTGGTGGCGCCAGACACAGCTGTCAGGCTAGCTAACCAAATTACTTGGTAAAGTTCTTTTTTTAACAATCTTGAAAACTAATCTTTTCCTTCAATTTTATAAATGAAAAGATAACCGCTTCAATTCAAACTAAATGATAAGCAATTAATACGAAATATTTCAAAACCATCCCAGAACCTGGTGTCACAAGTGCATGAGCATTCACTAAGAAGGGAATAAAATACAACAACTGTCCGTAACACAATATTGGATAGAAAATAAATACGGATAACTAGAAGAGACTCTACTGGTTGCGGGTTGCCTCGATAAGTGCAGCTCACCTAAGTTTCCGTATCAAACATGCCGCAACGCCCAGTAGGCCACTAGAGTTACATATATATGTGCAATAAAAATGCACAGAAGTGTAGTATGAGTACGAAAACAACTTGTACTCAATGAGTATCCCGTCTAATCTCGAAGAAGTAGAGACTAAATGGTCGACTTCGACACTTACTATTGGTCCAATAATGATGTCAATAATACATTAAATTGTAAATTTCTATAAACATGATCTTAATCCAATAGAAACAAACAAGTAAACAATTAATTCGTTTATAGGAAATTTCCAAAAAAAAATCATTATTATCCAAATATTCTCAAGCCATGAAGAGGCAATAACAACTTTAATAAGTTCAAGGCAGCAGTACAAGCATGCGCAAATCATGTCGAGGACATACGGCCCACTCTAACAGAAAATAAATCGTGCACTACTGAGGGTCGAACAGCGCGAACCATAGATGGATCTATTTAATTTGCTCAGACGTTTAGCCCCCTCCAAAAATAAACACACATAGGTAGTCAATCAAGAAGTCATCATGGAAAAATTTCTCCGAAGAAAAAGCCAATTCTCATTTAATAATTTAAGAAAAAGAACTTTAAATCCTTTAAGAAATTCATTTACTAATTTAATGTGATTTTAGCAATTCAAGTTGTCAATAAGTTTACAATTAATCCAAGTATAGCATGCTTTTGGGTCCTAACTACCCGGACAATAGCATAATAGTAGCTACGCACGAACTCATGTCACCTCGTGCGTACGTAGCCCTCACAATTAGGAGCACATAAAATATTATTTCTCATGTGGGGACAATTCCCTCTTACAAGGCTAGAAAGGAGACTTACCTCGCTCCGAAGATCCATAACCGGCTTCCAAGCCTCTTCCGATGACTCCAATTGATGCACAATGCCACAAAACTATTCAAATAACGAGCAAACCACTTAATTCTCTCAACTTAAAGCTTCGAAATGGGAATTCTCTATCCAAAACATCTCTAAACTTCCCAAAATTCAATTCCGACCACGCGTACAAGTCATAATACCTGAAATAAAGCTGCTCATGGCCACAGACTGCTGAATGACACCCTAGAGCTCAAAACGACCGGCCGGATCGTTACATTCTCTCCCACTTAAACATATGTTCGTCCTCGAACGTGCTGAGAACTACATTGAAGTAGTCTGAAATTATTGTTTAACACCTCATGCACCTTCCCGTGCTACCATAACCAGTTGAGCACATTAGCTCTATCGATTCCGAAGATATCCCCTCTCATTCAAGAAAATAAGCTTAGAGCCCAATTCCAACATCCGGAATTCTCTGTTAGGTCTGCTTCCAATATTTGAACACCATATCAATAACTACAGGCAGCACCAAAACATGACTGCATACCTTAGCAGAATTCACACTTTGCACCACTTCACTCACAAAACCACAATGACATTCTCTGATCAAATAAACCGAAATTCCACGAATCTGATGCTCTATTGTACCTCATGACCTACTTAGGCCTTATTCTAGCTCTAAAAATACCGCCACGACAGAAGAGATGTGTAGAAATTCATAGCCAATTACCGAATTAACAAATCATTTGGTCTAAACTCATGACGAGAACCATCACTTCATTCTAAACCGAATAATGGCCTTAACTTCTTAATGTATTTCCTATTTTCAAATTGCAGTGATCCTAAATCCAATGATCTCCGGCTATAAATCATCCCGGATATGATCAAAAGTCTCATATGATGCCACAATGTGCCAATAGGCTACCAATTATAATTCAATACAAAAAGGAAAACGAACTCTGAAAAGGAAACTGAATTACCCCGCTCGTGAATCATACATGCGATGCAGGCACACAGCTAATTTGAGCTTTTCTCAGAAAATAGGTAACGAAACACACAAAAATATATATGTGGAACTGTACTGAACATCACACTATTGAGGTGTGCAACCCGATTCAACTAACATACCATCACGGCGTGCCACCCGATCCAAATAACATACCCATGGCGGCGTACCACCCGATCCAAATGACATACTCATGGCAGCGTGCCAACCAATCCACACATAGAACTCACATAAGGAGATGCACACCGAGCTAGATTGCTTATTACAACAAAATACCGAATATCAGCCACAAGCACACTAAGTGCATAAATCGTCCCTGGGGGAACATATAGTGCCACAAGCTACAAAACTCAAGCACAACTGAGGTGCAATAACAATCTGAATCTCAAGAGCCATTTGCTCAGGTAATATCATTTTACGCGGACCCTCAACACATAAGCAATTTCTTTACACGTCTCACAACTCACGCGGTGCAATGTATCACTACAGAAATATCTGACAACGAAATAACACCCTGACTACTCCTACATAAGGAGCCGCATTGCTGAAATGAACACGTTTGGCCATATATAGAGCCCATATTCACATTCGAATCCATCTACCTACCTCAAGCCGATTATGATCGCCCTGAACTAGGATAGTTACCTTTCAAAGTCCACAATAACTCCTCTTCCGCTCATAACACATAAAAAAATCCATCATAGTCGGAGAAATCATCCGCAATTTACAACCCAATAGACTGAGTGCCCTCCAGGCATATATTCTTAATTCAATGATATTATCACAACCTTCATACTTGGTTTAAGTCTTTAATCCATCAAGTGACTACCCCCCACACTTATACAATCTTCTGTGGGACACACTCCCACAACCTACCAGTAGAAATAACTGGGTCGTACCTCCAAACCTTCATACTTTTCTCTTGCCGGGAATAATAATCGAATCTCTAGACCATGCACTAAGTAAACCTCCCCTCAAGTCATTCACTACCCCAACACGTAGGCAAACATCCCACCATCAAATCAATACTACATAACAATCATTCATAAATATCATGGCAAATTGTTCCTAGCCTTAAAGCCTTTAAAGGTATTGTTATTGAGATGAAATGACAGAATATCCTTCCACAAAGAGACGATAATAGTCCGATCAACTATACCGGGAGAAACATCCCACACCACATCTGTAGTACCATTTACAATTATTCAAATCTCAATTTATAACAAGCGGCTTGTATCGCATAAGATTGAGTAGGAAAGAAACAAAGTCATAAGCCTCGAGGAATCAAATCGCACGATAAGGAAACAAGAAGGGAAGTACTCCTAACAATCCTGCAGCCTCCCGAGGATAAGTACATACGTCTTCGTATTGATCCGCCAGACTCTACTAGACTTGCTTATGACTCATGAGACCCTAGGAACCTATTGCTCTGATACCATGTTGTCACGACCCAAAAACCACTAAAGTTCGTGGTGGCACCAGACACTAGTATCAGGCCAGCTAACCAAATTACTTAATGAAGTTCTCTTTTTAACAATCTTGAAAACTAAGATTTTCCTTCAATTTTATAAATGAAAAGATAACTGCTTTTCAATTCAAACTAAATGATAAGCAATTAATACGAAATATTTCAAAACTATCCTAGAACCTGGTGTCACAAGTGCATGAGCATTCACTAAGAAGGGAATAAAATACAACAATTGTCCGGAACACAATATTGGACAGAAAATAAATACAGATAACTGGAAGAGACTCTGTTGGCTGCGGATCGCCTTGAGAAGTGCAGCTCACCCAAGTTTCTGTATCAACCATGCTACTACGCCCACTAGGCTACTAGAGTTACATATACCTGTGCAGCAAAAATGCATAGAAGTATAGTATGAGTATGAAAACAACTTGTACTCAATGAGTATCCTGTCTAATCTCGAAGAAGTAGAGACGAGATGGTCGACTTCAACACTTACTAGTGGTCCAATAATGATGTCAATAATACATTAAATCGTGGATTTCTATAAACATGATCTTAATCCAATAGAAGTAAACAAGTAAACAATTAATTCATTTATAGGAAATTTCAAAAATTTCTTTTCATTATTATCCAAATATTATCAAGTCATGAAGAGGCAATAACAACTTTAACAAGTTTAAGGCAGCAATACAAGCATGCGCAAATCATGCGGAGGACGTACGACCCGCTCCAACAGGAAATAAACAATGCAATACTGAGGGTCGAACGGGGCGAATCATAGATGCATCTATTAAATCTGCCGAGGCGTTCGACCCGCTCCAAAAATAAACACACACAGACAGTCAATCAAGAAGTCATCATGGAAAAATTTCTCCGAAGAAAAGCCTATTCTCATTTAATAATTTAAGAAAAAGAACTTTAAATCCTTTTATAAATTTGTTTACTAATTTAATGTGATTTAAGAAATTCAAGCTGTCAATAAGTTTACAATTAATCCAAGTATAACATGTTTTTGGGTCCTAACTACCCGGGCAATAGCATAATAGTAGCTGCGCACGGACTCTCGTCTCCTCGTGCGTACATAGCCCCGACAATTAGGAGCACATAATCAATTATTTCAACAATTCCCTCTTACAAGGGTAGAAAGGAGACTCACCTCGCTCCAAAGATCCATAACCGGCTCCCAAGCCCCTTCCGACGACTCCAATTGATGCACAATGCCCCAAAACTATTCAAATAACGGGCAAACCAATAAAACTTTACTCTCATACTTGTAATAATTCAAATTATATAAGTTCTCAACTCTGTCCGAAAATTTGACCAAAATGTCCATGTGCCCACGTGCCCGGATTAAAAGAACACTGCCCAGGCGACCCTTCATCACAAACGCGGAACATCCCTCGCGTTGAAGCTCAAAAATTTCACGCACAGAGATCCTTCTCCGTGTTTGTGACCCGCTGATCGCGTTCGCGAAAATAGCTGCCCAGACCTATCGTGTTCGCGTATTCCTTGGTCGCGTAGGTAACTCAGCCCACCCCTTGGCGTTCGCGATGTCCACTTCGCTTTCGAGAAGGCCAAATCCAGAAGCCCCCACTTTTCTCTTCGCGTTCGCGAGACTCCCTTCAAGGGTGTTAAACGGGCTGGGTCAGCCCGATTCTGGACCGGCCCAGACCAGTTAAAATCGGAACCGGCCCGGACCGGTTAAAGGGGGCTGGACTGGGTTAGGGAGGTTGCGCGGGTTGCTCCGTTTATGTTTGAAATACCGGTTACCCGGACCGTTCCAACCCATTAAGTGAACTGTGATCGTTAACCGGTTAATCCGCTCGGCCCGGACCAATATAATGATAAAAAAATTAAACTTTTTTTTAATATGTTCCAAATCTGACGGCTTGATGTATATAGGAGACTGAAGTAAACAACAAAAATATTTATGTTCAAGTAGATAATTGGATGCCCTTTAACGCCCTTTCTCCTCCTCAAAATTTGGTGGGAATATGATAGTTAATAGATTTGGGGAATAAAAGATGTATATATGCTATTCATTTTTCTTGTATTTGGTTACCAGTTACCACAAAAAAATTTCAAGAACAAAAATGCTTTTCTCACTTATGAACGGAAATAATTTTTCTTGCGGCTCTCCTAATTTTTTTAACTTTATATGTATTAATCATTAAGATTTTCACTCGAATACATTTATTAATCTGTAGTACTAAAAAAATTCATTAAAATACTCTCCTGTTTCGTTAATATTATTATCTATATTTAGTATATATATTTTTCTCATACTTGCCATTCACCAATCAGATAATTTTTTTTATAAAAGTAATTTTTATCATACCAAACAAACACGAATACAGGGCAACTAGTGCGGCAGTAGTGCAAATGTAAGTGCCAATATCTTGTATTATTATAACTTAAAATAGTTATATAAAATATTAAAAAAAAATTAAAAAAGACACTATACCCGGCCCGGCCCCCTCAACCCGCAACCCGTACTGTTCAATTTTTGTCTAAACCCGGCCCGGCACCCTCAACCTGCAACCCGTACTGTTCAATTTTTATCCGGATGAACCCAAACCCTTTAAACTCATTAAGTCCCAACTCGTAACTAGCCTTGACCATAACTCGTACGGGTCCAAAATATATCAACCCAGCCCGACCCGGCCCATCTGATTAACTCCCTTCGCGTTCGGGAAGAAGGACACCAGATACCAGCAACTTCAGCTTTTCCAAAAATTTCATTTTTGATCTGTTAACCACTCGGAATCCACCCGAGGCCCCCGGGACCCTAAGAAATCATACCAACCAGTCCCAAAACACATCAGGGACTTGCTCGATGCCTTAAATCATATCAAACAACGCTAAAACCATGAATCGGTCTCCAATCCAAGGTTTATGAACTTTAGAATTTCAAACTTCTACTTTCGATGTTTAAACCTATCAAATCACGTCCGATTAACCTCAAATTTTGCCCGCAAGTCATATTTGACATTACAGACCTACTCCAACTTTCGGAATTGGATTCCGGCTCCGATATAAAAAGTCCACTTCCAGTCAAACTTCTCAAAACCTTCAAATTTCTATCTTTAGCCAAATGACTCCAAAATGACCTACGGACCTCCGAATTCACTTCCAATCGCGCTTCTAACTCTAGAACCACCACACAGAGCTATTCACAGACTCGGAATCCCAAATGGACATCGATATCACTTCAAGCCAAACTTATGAAATTCCTTAAAAAATGCTAACTTCCACAATAGGCTCTAAAATATTCCCGAGTTATCTATAACTCGATCCAGACACAAGCCCAAGTCCGAAATCTTCCTACAAACATGTTGGAACCTTCAAATCTCGATTTCGAGGTCGTTTACTCTAAAATATTTTATTAGTTAATTCTCTCAACTTAAAGCTCCGAAATGAGAATTCTCTTTCCAAAACATCTCTGAACTTCCCGAAATTCAATTCAGACCACGCGTGCAAGTCATTATTCCTAAAATGAAGCTACTCATGGCCTCAGACTGCTGAACAACGTGCTAGAACTCAAAATGACCAGTCGGGTCGTTACATTCTCTCCTACATAAACATATATTCGTCCTCTAATGTGCTGAGAACTACACTGAAGTAGTCTGAAATTACTGTTTAACACCCCATGCACCTTATCATACTACCACAACCTAGTTGAGCACATTAGCTCTATCGACAATGAAGATATCCCCTCCCATTCAAGAAAATAAGCTTAGAGCCGAATTCCAACATCTGGAATTCTTTGCCACGCCTGCTTCCAATACCTGAACACCATATCAATAACTACACGTAACACAAAAACATGACTGCATACCTTAGCTGAATTCACACATTGCACCACTTCACTCACAAAACCACAATGACATTTTCTGATCAAATAAACAGAAATTCCACGAATTTGATGCTCTCATTGCACCTCATGACCTACTTAGGCCTTGTTCTGGCTCTTATAATACCGCCACGACAGAAGAGATGTGTAGAATTCATAACTAACTGCCGAATTAACAAATCATTTGGGTCTATACTCATGACGAGAACAACACTTCATTCTGAACAGAATAATGGCCTTAACTTCTTAATGTATTTCCTATAATCAAATTGCATTGATCCTAAATCCAATGATCTCATCTCACCCAGTATGACAGTCGCTTCTTCAATACTATCTCACTATTTCCTGCTCCCAAGGCGAATTGTAGAAGATTATAATGCCGGCAAACTTATCACATTCTATAGGGACAACGACACCTCATCATATGAGAAGAACTCCACCACGCTTGCAACACTCAGCCTCGCTACTCCATCAGCCCAAATTTAAACATTCATAGGCCAATCGTTTTTCTCTTGCCGGAAATAATTACTGAATCTCTAGACCATGCACTGAGTAAACCTCCCGTCAAGTCATTCAGTGCCCCTACATGTAGGCAAACAACCTACCATCAAATCAATACTACGGAACAATCATTCATAAGCATCATAGTAACTTTAATAAGTTCAAGGCAACAATACAAGCATGTGCAAATCATGTCGAGAACGTACAGCCCGCTCCAACAGGAAATAAACTGTGCATTGCCGAGGGTCGAACGACGCTAACCATAGATGCATCTATTTAATCTGTCAAGGCGTTCGGCCCGCTCCAAAAATAAGCACACACAAGCAGTCAATCAAGCAGTCATCATGGAAAAATTTCTTCGAAGAAAAGTCAATTCTTATTTCATAATTTAATAAAAATAAATTTAAATCCTTTTAGAAATAATTTAATGCGATATAAGCAATTCAAGATGTCAATGAGTTTACAATTAATCCAAGCATAGCATGCTTTTGGGTCCTAACTACCCGGACAATAGCATAATAGTAGTTACGCATAGACTCTCGTCACCTCGTGCATATGTAGCCCCCACAATTAGGAGCACATAACCAATTATTTCACCTATGAGAACAATTCGTTCTTACAAGGTTAGAAAGGAGACTCACCTCGCTCCGAAGATCCATAACCGGCCTCCAAGCCCCTTTCGACGACTCCAATTGATGTACAATGCCCCAAAACTATTCAAATAACGGTCAACCCAATAAAAATATACTTTCATACTTGTAACAATTCAAATTATATAGTTCTCAACTCCGCCAAAAATTTGACAAAAATGCCCTTAGGTCCACGTGCTCGGCTATCAAAATTTTTTGAAGATAAAGTTCACCCATGAACTCACACACTCAAATGTATTTTCTCTTAATTCTATACCCAAAATCATGGTCAAAATGCGAGAATACTAATTTTCAAGGTTTTCCGTCAAACCCTAAGTTTTCTACAATTTCCCATGTCTAAATCCATATATAAACCTTGTATTTACTGAAAACTAGTAGAAACCACTTATCTCATGCTTGGTGATGAAAATGGCACTCCAAAGTTGCTCAAAAATTGGCTCCCATGGAAAAAATAAAGAGAAAATGAGCCAAAACTCCGATTTTTAAAAGAACACTGCCCAGGCGACCATTCATCGCGAACGCAGAACATCCCTCGCATTCGCGAAGCTCAAAAATTTCAGGCCTGGAGTATCCTTCTCTGCATTCGTGACTCGCCGATCGCGTTCATGAAAAACAACTACCCAGACCCATCGTGTTCGTGTATTCCTTGGTCGCGTTCGCGAAGGCAACTCAGCCCACCCCTTCGTGTTCGCGATGTCCACTTCGCGTTCACGAAGGCTAAATCCAGCAGCCCCTACTTTTCTCTTCGCATTTGCGAGACTCCCTTTGCGTTTGTGAAGAAAGAAACCAGATACCAGCAACTTCAGCTTTTCCAAAAATTCCATTTTCGATCTGTTAACCACGCGAGGCCCCCGGGACCCCAACCAATCATATCACCAGTCCCAAAATACATTACGGACTTGCTCGAGGCCTCAAATCGTATCAAAAACTGCTAAAACCATGAATCGACCTCAAATCCAAGCTTTCTGAACTTTAAAATTTCAAACTTCTACTTTTGATGTTTAAACCTATCAAATCACGTCCGATTGACCTCAAATTTAAGTCATATTCGACATTACGAACCTACTCTAACTTTCGGAATCAAATTCCGACCCCAATATTAAAAAGTCTACTTCCGGTCAAACTTGTCAAAAACCTTCAAATTTCTATCTTTAGCTAAATGGCTCCAAAATGACCTACGAACCCCCGAATTCACTTCACATTGCGCTTCCGACTCCAAAACCACCATACGGAGCTATTCACATACTCGGAATCCCAAACAGACATCGATATCACTGAAATGAACTTCAAACCAAACTTATGAAATTCCTTCCAAAATGCTAACTTCCACAATATGCGCCAAAATGCTCCCAGGTTATCCTAAACCCGATACGGGTACGCGCTCAAGTCCGAAATCATCATACAATCCTGTTGGAGCCTTCAAATCCCGATTCCGAGGTCGTTTATTCTAAACTCCATTCTTAGTTAATTCTCTCAACTTAGAGATTCCGAAATGGAAATTCTCTTTCCAAAACATCTTTTAACTTCCCGAAATTCAATTCCCACCACGCGTACAAGTCATAATATTTGAAATGAAGCTTCTCATAGCCTCAGATTATTGAACGACGCATTAGAGCTCAAAATGACCGGTCGGGTCGTTACATTTTCCTTCTTTATTATTATTATTTTTTTGCTTTCTCGTGTGAGCAACTGACAGTGTTTTTCACGTGAGAACCGTTGTTTATTGCATTCTTCTCTTGCATTCTTGAAGGAATATCGAGAGGTATTTGTTTGGAAGGTTTTTGGGTATGGTTGGAATGAAAGGACGTCATGAAAGCTCAAAATAGACTCAAAATAAGGGGGATGTATACTAACAACTCTTGAATCGACTCTTTCAATAGTGAAATAAAATTTTTGCCCTAGTTTCAGCTATTTGGGGATTTTGGATTTTTTTTGAATTCTTATTTGGTTGGACCGAACCGTGTAAGGCTGCCTACGTATCCCATTTTTAAAGGAATCATGTCTAACGTAGTTCAAATATCTGACCTAACTATTTTTTTAATCTTTCTTTCTTTTTCTTTGTCTTTTTTTTTCATTTTGTCTTTTTTTTTCAAAACAAGTTGCCTCAGCTTTTATTTTCTTGGACATGGACCTTTGTCAGTTCTTTTCTTCTTCATTTATTTTCACTTAAACTTTCTAAAGAATTGTCCCAGTTTGTATTCTTGGGACATGATTTTTTTATTTTTTATTTTTTTTAAAATTTTTTGACTCTTGACTCTAAACTTGATTCCAAACGAGGGTGGTAAAAAAAAAATAACACAGGCTCAAAAGGGGTAGCGAAGAATATAAAGTATTTGGATAGCAGAAAAAGGATCTTCCAACCTCGAGAACGCCAAATATATTATCTTTTCGCGATCACAGCATTGACGAACATTTCCGGCTTCTTGGTGTGTCGTGGTCACAAGACACTTTCCATCCCTTATTGTCAAACTTTCCGACAGACTTCATTTGATTCTTCCTTAACTTGATCTTCATAATGATTAGGAAGATAAAGATCCTTAACCTCCACAAGTATGACTATTCTAGTTTCACCTGAATTTTACTCGGGCTTAATTCCAAGGTATTTCAACTCTTTTTCATCCTCAAAAGTGTCTTTTTCTCAGTTATCCAATTCAAGCTTAAATCAATTTTCTAAGATCTGGCCAAAAAATTCGCATGTATGTCATGTCACTAGAATTAGCATGAAAAGAATTATGCACAAAATGGACACAAAATGAAATGACTTGCTATTTTTATTGAATGAATGATAGCATGACCCGATAACACAAAAAAAAAAAAGGACGACAAAATAAGATACCATGACTCCTCTCTATCTAAAAGAGGAATGCCTTTCCAATTACTAAGCGACATCTAGCCACAGATTTGCACACTAGCATTACTACAGTTTTCATTCATTTTTATTGCAACGGATTCAACACTCAAATTCTGAATTTTATATCAAATTGTTCCCCATATTGGCTGTCGGATTTCAGGATTGACAACATGGAAATTTTCACAGTACTTAATTCACCAAAGGGCTTGGATTCTCATGTCTCCCTATCATCACAGATCATCCAAGCAGAGCATGTCTTGTTGCTCAAAACTGGTAGAAGTTGTATCTATTTTATCACCAACTTGCATACTTGTCTTTTCATGACCTTAGTTAGATGAACAATAATGGTTCTGGTTCCTTTGGTTGAAAAAATGCTTTTATTATTGAGGAATCCTGGACTCGCCATTACAAACCAACAAACCGACCACCTTTAACCAGATTTTACTCGGAACTACAAGCATGTTAGAACAAACACTCTTTTTTTTTCTTCCTATTCATTTTTTTATTTTTTTTAAACCATTCGATCGAACCTAATGTGGGTTGCCTATGTACCATGTGAGAATATGAATCAGAGTTCGGAAAGATCAGGAATAAAGTAAATAAACTATTTCTCTTTTTTGGATTTGGACTTTTCTAGAAGAAAGACTTTTAAAAGAAGAAACAAAATATTTTTGGATTTCGATTTGTTTGTTTTTTTAAAAGAAAGACTTCTAAATAAGAAAGAAAATATTATTTTATTTTGAATTTCGACGATTTTTTTTTTTGAAATTTGAAAAGTAAAACTTCTAAAGAAGAAAGGAAATATTTTTAGATTTTGGAATTTTATTTTAAATTTATGAAATAAATGCTTCTAAAGAAAAAAAATATATTTTTGAATCATGAATTTTCTTTTCAATTTTTGAAAGAAGAATAAAAATATTTTTGGATTTTGAGAAAAAATTAAAAGAAAATATTTTTTGTATTTGTTTAAAAAAAATTAGGGTCTAAAAGAAAGACTTTCTAAAGAAGGATGTAAAGGAAAATATTTTTGGTTTTTTGAAAATTGTGGTCTCAAAGAAAGACTTTTCTAAAAAAGGAAGTAAAGAAAATATTTTTGGATTTCTGAAAATTAGGGCTAGAACTAATGAGGTTTGCCTACGTGTCTCACATATGCTAAGAATCAGACCTGCGTAGTTCGGTCAGTTTTGACAGAACAGAAATTGACTTATTATGAAATGATTTTTCCTCTTTTTTTTTCAAACTTCGGCAGCGTTTCAGCATATTTCAAATACCTGCCTCTCACCCTCTTTTCTTTTCTTTATTTATTTATTTTTATTTTCATGTTTTTGATTTATTTTCTTTCCTTATTCTAGAAGCCGATCAACATGCAAGCCGAAACAGATAGATATGCAAGTAGCATGCAAGATGCATCGAAATGGTCTTTTAATTTGGGTACACCTATCCTAGACAGATTCAACCCCTGTGTTGAGTCCCCAAAGTTAAATGCATGTGATGCAAACAAGTGTTCATACTAGGGATCCGGCATAAGGCTATGTTATTTTAGGTTTAAAACCTGGGTGTATTGTTCTAGATTTGGCTTACCCAAGCGGACAACTCGAGTCGAGGGGGGGGGGGGGCAACGTATAGGTAACCAAAAGGACATCCGGCTTTGTAACTGGTCTATCCTCGTTCTAAATTAGGTATGACACTAACAGAAAAAAGTCACGACAGCGTACACTTCCTAGGACATTAGATGAGAGGGGTTTCACAACAGCTTATATACAATTTAAATAATATCAAAGTGGTAAAATGCGACATTTAGCACATTAGGTCCAAATAGGTAGAAAATCAGATAATAAAGAAAAGCCAACTATAACAGTTATTCTAAGCTCGAATTCTGAACCCTGAACCAAAAGTTCTGGTTCTTATCCCCAGCAGAGTCATCAGAGATATCACACCTCCTTTTTCTACCCGAAAAGGTATTGAGGGAGTTTTTCCAATTAAAGTGACAATAATCAAAATGTGATTATTTTTGTATTTCAAAGTCGCCGCTTGGGATAATTTATGGTGTCCCAAGTCACCGGTTTAAAATCCCGAATCGAGGAAGTTTGACTCTTATTTATGATCTGTGAACACAGAAATCCAAAGTAAGAAATTTTGTTAACCCGAGAGAAGGTGTGGGGCATTTTCGAATTTCATGGTTTTAGCACGATTGCTCAATTATTGTTATTGGCCTAATTATCTGATTAATACATGTTTAAAACCTATTTTGCATTTTTAACTTTTGACTGCTTTTAATTATTTATGGAATCACTTTTAGTTATTTATGGAATTTTTTGAACAAGTCGCGGTTGTCACACACTCATTTGTTTTAGTACATATTGGGAATCGCGTTACCGGAATCATACCCACGATCTACAATATATTTATTTTGTTATTATTTAAAGTTGTGATCGGGTCACTTGAAATGTACACCCGAATTAAGATTATATATCGTGATTATGCCACATGAATTGTACCCATAGCCACAATATTTTTGTTAATCGTGCATAAAGCAAGCTATGATATTCAAACATTCTTTATTCTAAATTCGAGATTATTTTCGGGTCATGAATTTCACACTTACTATTATGGATATCATTATATCATGCTAAACATTGAAATATTTCCTTCTAAAAGGTAAATCATCCTTATCATTGAGAGCTAGAACCACTTTCTTATTTACTCTTCATTAGTATAAGCACAAAAAAATTTTGCAGCCAAGAGAATGTTGCAAAAGAAAAAAAGGTAAGGATAGTATCCAATTGGAAAAGGCAAAGTTTACGTTCATTCTATCAGTGAATGCTACAACAACAACAACTCAGTATAATCTTATTTAATGGGGTATGAGGAAGGTAGTAGGTACGCAGACCTTACCCCTACCATTGGGTAGAGAGATTGTTTCCAAATAGACCCCCGACATCCTTCTATCCAAAAACTTCTCACTTTACTTTTGGAAGATTCGAACTCACAACTTCTCGATTGGAAATAGAGTTGCTTACCATCAGAGCAACCCCTCTTGTCTATCAGTGAATGCTATTTAAAAGAAAACAAAAGCATACAACATGAATAAATAATAAGTTAGGAAAACATAATGTGAACAGTAAAAGGTCATTAAATTATTACAAGCTTTTGAGTCTCTTTAATTACATGAAGGGCAAGTGTTGTCTTCCCACATGCTCCCAAGTTTCTAGATGAAAACCACAGACCAGATCACTTCATAGATGGACCTTTCGACAAAGACGTCCATAGACTGCACTTACACGGAAACACAGCTGACTCCTCTCTTCACCAAAGTGAAAGAAAAATTGGGGAATTTTGGGTGTTGGCTTGGACGGTGTTTATTGGAATTGGGTGCGGCGGATTTTTGCAATTCTTAGGAGCTGCCGTTTTTCTCTTTGTAGGATCTAGGAGAAAGATTCTTTTTCAATCTTTTCCTTTTGAGAAAATGGCTGTTGTGTTATTTGTTGTCTAGGTCAAGGAATTAGAATCTCATCGTAGAGTTTTTATAATTGAGTATTTTATATAGAGGTGAGAAGGGATGAATGTCATTGAATTAGAAGGAAATAAATGTGTATGATTAAATGTTGCACTTAAGTGCACTAATGAGCTGGGAAGAATGAACTAAAGGTAATTGGGTTGGACTATATCTTTTGGGTTTGAAATTAAACTAGAAAGATAAAATAATACAATGTATCTATAAAGTGTAAAATCACTCTTAATTAAAATAAATTAATATAAAACTAAATACTAAAAGTAAAACTAATTTTGTATTTTCAAATGTTATAATAAAGGAAAAAGTAGGAAGAATAAGCTAAAGACGATGAAATAAACTACTATAAATATAAGTATACTAATTGGCTTCAAACTAAAGATGAAAAATATTTTTATCATTTTTATTTTTATGATAAAATAAAATAAAAGAGTCAAAACTCTTTAAAATACGATATTAAATCTAAACTAAAATATTTTTAGCTAAAATGTGTAATATCTTGAGGAAGGTAAAAAAATTACATATTCTATAGTGAGTGATACCTGTCGACGGAGGCTGTTCATTGGTTATTGTCGTGATGTTGACTCGTGCACTCTCTCTCCTCACCCTCTGAGCGGGTTTGTCGAGTATACCGTTTAGTGTATTCGTTAGCCATGTTTCTAGTAACTTCTTTATCGCTGGTGGTGCTTCTTCCGTGGTGGACGTAGAGGCTCCCTTTCCATGAAAAGCGCTAACGCTGCCACGAGGAAGGAGTGAATCACTTCGCCTGGGTGAGGCGCTTGGTGTCACGTTCTCCCCGTCCTTTCTATGAGTTTCGTGGATAGTGTTTAGGAGATTCACAGTGAGACCAGCTATTGCCTTTCTCTTTTCTTCTCCATTGCCTGCCATGTTAGATCTGTGCAAACAACAGGATATGAGATTGAGCGAAGTTTTGTGTGTCTTTTTTAGATCTAGAAAAAACTAATAATTTTAACCAGAGATCCCCACAGACGGCGCCAAATTGTTTAACCAAAAAGTGTTAAAACTTTTTGTTAAACTAATTAAGTAAATGATAATAGGTAAATTCTAGTTAAATATAATAAGTCATAGATTCAAGGTTGATTTGTAGTAATAATCTAGAAACTACCTTTAAAGCTATTAAAAGCCAAAATGAGATTTAGTGATATTCTCGTGAATAAATAAGCAAATGAGGATAAGCAATAAATATGATGAATGGCAATAGCTGTAAATAAAGAGAATAATTCACCCAAATGTACAACGAGGCGGATGATTCCCCCTCTGACAATGATGTAAGAGAACCAATTATGGGAATATCAAATACTTTATCAGATTTGACGTGGGAAAGCTTAGAACAACAAAGCAAATCGAATCTTGTGTAAAGATAATATTTGTAGTTATGTGGGAGTCAACTTTTTTTGAGAGAGCTTCTCAAGATAAAAAATTAGATCTCCCTTCTTTCTCTCTATATTCCTACTTATATGGAATATTCCCCTTACCTACTGAAAGTATAAATACAAAGAATATTCCTCTGAATATTCTTAAGAAATATTTTAGTGCTAACCTAATCGTTTTGGCCGATCTGAGTACTCGACCTCGACATTTGTTGCTCGTCTCGCTTGTGTTAAAATTTTAACACATCATTATTTTTTCGTGGGAAAGTTTTACAATGATGAATTTTTTCCCTCAAATTCGACTGTATTTTACTTTGCTTATGAAGAAATCTTTTTGAGAGTTTAAGTAGTGTGTGAAAAGAGAAAATGGAAAAAAATGATTAGACAAAGTCATTGGTGAATGAATATTTGCCGGAATTAAAGAAGAAACAAAAAAAGAATAAAAGAAAAAAGACCAAGAAAAAGCAAAAGGAAAAGGAAAAGGAAAAGCAAAAAAAATTAAGAAAAAATGTTAAAAAAGAATAAAAAAGAATTTAAAAATTGTTTTTTCCTCCTAGAGTGAAACAAATACAATCTGATACGTCAATATTAAGGGTTTAAATAATTTTATTTAAAATAAATTTAGAATAATAGAATTCCTGCAAAGAAAAAATATGTAATTGGAAATCCGGGCGGAGGTAAGAGGTAATTTGAATATTCTTGAATTTTCATTTATGTTGTTGTTTTCACTTTTGGTTTTGAAAAAAAGAAGAAAAGGGAAGGTATATCAGTCATTAACACAAAACGAATGAACTCGCTCCAGTCCAGCATCTCCTTCTCTCGCCGTCTCTAACCCTAAAACCTCAGTTGAGCTAAACTGCAACCCCTCGTTGGCTACTCCTCTCAGTCCCATATTCGTTTTTTTCCAAAACAATCGCCTACACAAAACGCAGATAATATAGTGAAAGAAAAATGGGGAAAGAGGATACTACCCAGAAGTCACAGCTGGCTGTCACTGTAGAGCAGCTCATTGCCGTTAACCCTTACAATCCAGATATCCTCCCTGATCTTGAAAACTATGTTAACGAACAGGTACTCTCAAATTTACTCCAAAGTTTTCTCTTTTAATTGGTTCATATCCCTTTTCAGATACTTTTTTTGGGAATTTCTGTTTCTGATTTAGTAAATTTCAATGTAAATTTAGGTTTCTACTCAAACATACAATCTGGATGCAAACCTTTGCCTTCTTCGTCTTTATCAGGTTTGTGTCGTTATTTAAAGATTTAAATGAGTGAGTTTTGGGCTAAAACCCAATTCTTTTATTAAATTTTTACTTTGAATTTTATTTATTGTGCAGTTTGAGCCAGAGAGAATGAGTACACCAATTGTTGCTCGTATTTTGGTTAAGGTGCAATAAAGTTCTTGCCTTTGTATCCTGTGACATTACTCATTACCTCTGTTATTATGTAATTTATTTATTTGTTTGAAAAATAGGCCCTAATGGCAATGCCAGCTCCAGATTTCAGCCTCTGTCTCTTCCTTATCCCGGAACGAGTGGTACGTATCTCTGACATTGAATGACTTACTCTTTGGTGAATATGCTTTGTGATTTTGCTTGTCTCCTGAACTCTGGATGGAGCGTGGTTGGGAAAAAATGTAAATACTGTCAGCCGAAGATGTACATGGATGGCAGACATAATTTTATACTATTACTACTACTTTTTGTAACCAGAAATATTTAACCATTTTCCGTTAATGTCAAACACAAAGTGTTAGTAGTTTCATTCCTTATCTTAATTGCAAAATACAACAAGGAAAGTTAGTGCGGTTATCACAATAATTCTGAAATGAAAAAGACACGAAATGATATTTCCTTCTTTTGTCTCTTTCTGGATGCCGAATTTTGGGTACTCATCGTTGTTTATGATTGCCAAATGTTGAGTACTCATTTGTTGTCTCTTGTGGTATCCTAACTAATTGAAAGTATATTGCATCTTTATTTTCTGGCTGCGGATTTGGGAAGGATTGTTGCTTTATTGTGTCAAAAATGTCCTGTGTGATGGGGTTGAAGAAATCAGCTAAACAGGAAAGTCAGAAACAAACAAATAGATATATAATGATGTCTGACATCTGATCACTTATCTGTGAAAAGATATCTACAACCATTAAGGTTGTGAAGACAGTCTTCAGTAGAAGTTGTCCATTTCCTTCTATTGGTCTTTTTCAAAATTTTAGCTAGTACACTTTCCTATTTGTTTGTGAAATGCATGCATATGGATTGGAATGGATACTGAGGATTTATATAGCCAACCCAACAAGTTCAGGTTGAGGCATTGCTGTTTGGTTTCTCTATGTTCTGATGGACACTTTCATGTATACTGACTTTTGTTTCTTTAACTCCCATAATGGTCTATTTAATGCTGCTCCAATATGCAAACACTTCTCGCCTTCCTTTTTTTTTTTTTGGATCAGGAACACTTCTCTCCTTAATTTTCTTTATTTATTGTGGTTGTTGTCATAATGGTGCTTTTGGTGGAACAAGGCAGAACACATTTTTGATATCTTGATATAAATCTTCAACTGTGTAAGATGTAGATTCTATACTTTTTTATCATAATGATTTTCTCATTTCACTCCTCAGCAAATGGAAGAACAATTCAAGACGCTAATTCTTCTCTCACACTACTTAGAGGTATGTCATACTGTGATTGCTGATAGTTTCTTTCAAATAATGATTTACTGAAGAAGTAAACATCTTTTGCAGACTGCAAGGTTCCGTCAATTTTGGGATGAAGCTGCAAAGAGCCGCCACATAGTGGAAGTTGTCCCTGGTATTACTGGATACATCAATCCACCCCTCGCATTATTATGTTTAAGAAGTATTGATACTTGATGCAATGAGAAACCAATTTATTTTGCAAAAAAGTATAGATTCTGTTGAGACATGCTTAGAACTGTAAATACAAGGGGCATTTCAGGGAGGGATTGAGTTTCAGACCTTTTCCTTTTAGTTAGCACAATTTGCTTGATCTACTAATTTTTAGTAGATTTATGCTGCAGATATAAGCCATTAATATTCCTAAGTGTTTCTTATCTTTGACTATTTTTAACAACAATCTGAGTGAAATACAATGTCTAATATTGATCAGTTGATCTGGTATTCTGTCCATGTATTCTTTAATCCCCCACCCACACAAAAAAAATCCCAAGTGTTCAACAGCATTGGTCCTCGATAAATGAGGAATTTTGTATTGCATCTTTGAAGAGAACTGAAACAAGGGAAGTTCATGGAGGGATTTTTGAGTTTCAAACGGTGCCCTTTTACATAGCTGACATTTATTAACAATATGTATTGGAAATTTAAGCCATTAACTTACTTAAGTGCTTCTCCCTACTGTTTAGACCTGGTCCCACCTAAATCTCTATGCTTTTTTTATTAATATTTGGGTGATCTCCAGTGTCTAATATTCCAGTCCTCTCTATTAATCACATGATCTAGGTATCTTCATTTGAAAACTCTTGTCACTTGTGATCTCACAATTGTAATATCTTTGTGTTATGTTTAATTTCCAACTTCATAAAAAAAAAAGAGGCAAAATACCTTAAAATCCAGCCAAACTTGGCACGTATTATTGGTTACATCCTTGAAATATCCGTGGTCTTAATTACCCTCCTATTCTTTGTTATTCGATAGCTGTTACCCCCTTGGACGATCTCATCCTAGGAAAGTGGCATGCGCTTGCCTGCCACGTGGATTTTACTGTCAATGTGGCATTTTTTAGAAATAAAATATATTTTATGCCTTCTTAAGTGTGTTACATTTTTAGATAACCTTTTTCGAATAATATTTATGATAGAGCTTGGTTAGAACTACATTATTTAGGCTATTTTTTTGTTTGGCTAAAAATAATAAAGTTTTAATTATTGTTTTTTTTTGAATTTGATCTGAAAATAAAGATTTATACAATTGAAATAAATGGTCAAGGCATCTAAAAACATATAAAAATACATAGTTTGACTTTTCTTATTTTGGCTATAATTTTTTATATAGCTCTAATTATGGAGCTCTAAAAGTATTTTTTTTACAACTAACCAGAAAAAGTGAAAATACATAGTTGAAATAAATAGTCATTGCATCAAAAGAAGAAATAAAAAGAGCGTAGAATTGCAGGTTCATTATTTTGACTATACCTTTTTATTTGGTAAAAATACACAATTAAAACAAATAGACATTATATCTAAAGAAAAAATTAACAGAAACTAGTACTCCATTATTTTGGCTAAAAGTTTTCTATTTAGCTAAAATGATGGAGTTCCAACCAAACTTTTGCAAATTTGGCCCAAAAAAATGCAGTTGGAATAAATAGACATATCAATAGAAGAAATTACAACAACAACAACAACTACCCAATATATTCCCACCAGGTGGGGTCTGGGGAATCAATAGAAGAAATTAAAAAGAATAAAAGTTAGAGTAGAAGTCCACCTTATATGTTAAGATGAAGCAAGAAGAAACACATAGTTGTAACAAATAAATCATTATATATGACTATATGACAATTTAAAGATAAAAACTAACATACTTGGAAGCTGATTTTTGAATTATTCTTACTCCCACACGCTTAAAATAGAGTGCACCTACACTCTTTGGCACATTAGCGTCCACGGAGTTAATGGCTCTCAAAAGGTCAAGTTCGGGGGAGGGGAGGGGGAGGGTTATTAAGATCACGAATAATTTAGAGGTGTAACTAAGGACCCGTTTGACAGTAGATTTTGCCTATATTTTAGCCAAATAACCAACTCAATAGCTGATTTTGGGTCAAAATATCACTATTACATTTTTTAGTAATTGCCCCAAACGTTTGTATTTTATAAAAGAGCCAACCATTTATTATTTTGTAACAATGTTGCTTCATCTTCTCGGTCATCTGGTAGTGTATCATGTAGTTCATTATAAAAGTGATAATTTTGTACCACATTTATTTATAGTCAGGACTCAGGACTATAGTTTGCGATAATATAATGAATGTTATTGATAATGGTACTGTTGGGTATTTGTGATAGTTTTTAAAATTTGTGGGTATAAATTATGTTTTATGTTTTTGCAAAATAAATTTGGGAAATATGTTTTGAAAACTGATGTCCAAACACATTTTCATCTTCAAAGCAAACTTCATCCAAATCAGATTTTTCAAAATAAATTGGGGAATATGTGGCCAAACGCTAGCTAATAATTAGTGTGAAGTTTAGGGTTTTTCAGATATTCTGCCAAAAAAATATTATTAAGTACCAACTTCAGAGAAGCTGCTTTTAATGTTTCTTTGCGCATTCAAACTATTGCTTCCTGAAATATTTTTCAACAGCCAACCTTGCCTCTTTAATATTGAGAAGATTTAGGATGCTGCAAATGCAATATATATATGCAATATTTGATGAAAGTGGATACGTTCTGGGACAAACTTGAATAGAAATGCTTGGGAAACAGTCTGAGATGGAGTTTTTGCAGAGACTTGATCCCTCTTGTATTATTATATATGTTGGCTAACTCAGACTTGTGCCAGTACTGTTTCCTTTCGTTATAAATTTCTTGTTTTTGAAGTTGTTCACCTGCTTCTCCTTGTGTGTTACACGTAGTGTTAGCTAGAAATTTTATCATGATTTCTACTGAGGTAACTTAATTTGCACATACAATATACAAAGTATTCTCTATTGAAATGTGCCTTTATACAGGGGTTTCTCCCGTCTTTGTTAGTGTATAGAGAAATGAATGATATTTATATTAAGAAAATTTGTACTGTAGGTTTTGAACAAGCAATTCAAGCATATGCTGTTCATGTCCTTTCTATAACCTACCAGAAGGTTCCAAGGGCAATTGTTGCGGAGGTATGCTTTCTCCGTGATTGCTTGTGTAATATCTATTCTGATATTTACTGGTACACCCACCTGAAAGAATTTGGAAGGTTCACAAATCTTATTCATTAGATAAATATATGGCTTGGAAAACAATAAGATGAATCTGTAGTATGAGTTTGAGTGGCGAAACTTCTTGAGAAGTTGAATTGGATGGTTGAATTTACCTGATAGTCCCTCGAGTCTCTTTCTATCATTTTGACATGCTTTGCAGCTCACCCTGTAATTAAATCTTGGCAGGCAATCAACATTGAGGGTCTTTCATTGGATAAGTTCCTTGAGCACCAAGTATCGAATAATGGTTGGGTTATCGAGAAAGGTCAGGGTAAGGGCCAACTTATCACGCTTCCTCGCACTGAATTCAACCATCCGGAGCTTAAGAAAAATACTGCTGATAGTGTTCCACTGGAGCATGTTACGCGTATCTTCCCCATTCTCGGCTGAAGCCAGCAAGGGTATTTCAGTATAGAACCTGGAGTTACTTCTGATTTTTGAGAGCAAATTTTCATCTTGAGACACAATGTGACTGTAGGTCCTTGCATTTTGTGAATTTTAATCTCTACTCGAAGATGGTCCTATCTTTTTCACTGCCAGTTAGTTTTTGCTGGAAGATGTTACAAATATACTTTGTGCTCTTGAAGTTTATAATGTAGTGACAAGGACAATGTTAAATTATTATCCAAGATACCCTTGAATCAATATGAAATCTTGCATGTGCTTTAAGTTATTATCCGCGGAAGCTAGGGTGTTCACTATATATAAACAAAGGATACTTGGGCCAAGTTGAGTGATTTCGTTATAAAAAATTAACTTATTGTTATAAAATAGAAGTCTATTTAGAGTGAATGTCTAAGAGTTTTAGCTTGAAGCTAAGTCATTCCTCTTCCTACAAATAGAGGGGTCTTACCCCATTGTAAATCACCCCAAGTATTAATAAGAATACTTCTTTCTCCCCCTATTCTCTCTATATTGTTCTTGTTCTTGCATTATTCTACTTGTTCTTATATTATTTCATAACACGTTATCAGCACGAGACTCTACCGTCTCAAGAACCATTCTCGAGAAATCTAAGGTATTTCCCTCTTCCTAATTTAATTTTCGATTATGTCTGACATTACGAAAAGAAAGTTCGTTGCCCTTGAAATTTCGGGCAAGAACTATATGACATGGGTGTTGGATGCTGAAATCCACTTAGATGCTATGGGTCTCGGAGACACCATCAAAGATAGAGAAAAAGCATCCACCCAAGAATGTGCGAAGGCCTTGATTTTCTTGCGCCACCACCTTGATGAAGGTTTGAAGATTGAATATCTCACCGTCAAGGATCCACTCGTCTTGTGGAACGGCTTAAAGAAGAGATATGACAACCTGAAGTTGGTCACTCTGCCACAAGCACGATATGATTGGGCTCATATGAGGCTCCAGGACTTTAAGTCCGTTTCTGAATATAATTCTGCTATGTTCAGAATTACTTCTAAATTGAAGCTATGCGGGGATAATATCTCCGATTGTGATATGCTTGAGAAAACGTTTACAACGTTTCATGCCTCCAATATAGTACTGCAACAACAGTACAGAGAGAAAGGCTTTACAAAGTACTCTGAACTGATTTCTCTTCTACTAGTGGCTGAGCGAAATAATAACCTGCTCATGAGAAATCACGAAAATCGACCCACTGGGTCTACACCACTGCCTGAAGCAGATAAGGTGCACTCTCATTATGCCAAACATGAAAAGGACCATGGTCATGGTCGTAAACGGGGTCATAGCCAGGGACGTAGACAAGGAAGAAATTCCAATGAAGTCCGTCAACTTCCAAGGAGAGATAACCGCCGAAAGCAGAAACGGGGTCATGAAGATCCTAAGGCAAATAGTTCAGAAACAATATGTTATCGTTGCGGTGGGAAAGGGCATTGGTCAAAGACTTGCCGTATACCAAGACACTTGGTTGACCTTTATCAAGCATCTCGAAAGAGAAAAGGCCCTGAAACAAATTTCGTCTATGACGACGATGAAGACATCACCCACCTGGATGTGGCAGACTTCTTTGAGCAACCCGAGGGGAAAATAGACCACCTAATCGGCGATGGGTCCGTGATGAAAGAAGATGGAGTTATTTGATTTTGTTCTACTTATTTGTATTAGTTAGTGAATAAACTAATAGTCATTAGTATTAGCTCGTATTAGTTAGTTCATGATGCAATGTTAGCAGTAGTTCTTTAGAATATCTTCAATATGCTCAAATATCAATAAAACTTTTATTTTCTAGTGGGGGTAATCGACTAGCCTGAAAAACTAGTCGATTATCAACTATTTTCGCATTAAAGTTGAAAAACAATTGATCAACAATCGATTGTCGTTGACTAACAATCGATTGTCATTAAGACAGTGTAATCTGGAATTTTTCAAAAATCATCCACAATCGATTGTCTTTGTCTAACAATCGATTGTCTTGAAACAGTGAGGTCTGGAATTTTTCAAAATAGCCAACAATCGATTGTCTATGCATAACAATCGATTGTCTTAAGACAGTATGATCTGAAGTTTTTCAAAATAGCAAATAATCGATTGTGTGTGTTTAACAATCGATTGTCAATGTTCAACAATCGATTGTTTGTAAGTAACAATCGATTGTTTGAAGAAAACGTTTAAACTGAAATTTTCAAACTGCAAAGTAATGGATAGCATATCTGATTTTGTTAGTCAACTGTTAGCAGCAGATTTTGAAAATATTATGTGACACAAAAGAATTGAACTTGTTTATTCTTATGTTCTTGTATCTCTTTTGTATGTCAAACTACGGGATAGCAAATATGGATATCTCACAAAGCGAACTTGGATCAACATCCAACTGTAAAAGTATTTGCCTAATTGATTCATGTACTACACATACAATACTCAAAGAAAGGAAGTATTTCTCTCAACTAAATATGTGTAAGGCAAACGTTACTACAATCTCTGGAAGTAGTAAATTGATTGAAGGCTCCGGAAGAGCAATTGTAACTCTGCCCAAGGGCACGACGTTAATCATAGAGAATGCAATGTTCTCCTCAAAGTCTAAGAGAAACTTGTTGAGTTTTAAAGATGTACGCCGGAATGGCTATCATATTGAGACAATGGATAAAGATAATCTTGAATATCTCGTCATCACAAAGAATGTCTCCGGCCAAAAGAGGGTTATTGAGAAATTCCCGTCTTCATCTTGTGGCCTGTATTGGACAAGAATTAGTGCAATTGAGGCACATTCAACAGTAAACCAAAGGGTTACTGATTCCAATACCTTTGTACTTTGGCATGATCGATTGGGACACCCAGGATCGGTCATGATGAGACGGATTATAGAAAGCTCATATGGGCATCCGTTAAAGAATTTCAAAATTCTTTCGAATAATGAATATCCTTGCACTTCGTGTTATCAAGGCAAGTTGATTATCAGGCCATCACCAACAAAGGTTGGGACTGAGTCACCCACGTTTCTGGAACGTATACAAGGGGACATTTGTGGACCTATTCACCCACCTAGTGGGTCGTTTAGGTATTTCATGGTCTTGATAGACGCATCCTGTAGATGGTCTCATGTGTGCCTATTGTCATCACGCAACCTTGCGTTTGCGAAATTAATGGCACAAATAATTCGACTACGAGCACAATTTCCAGATAATCCAATCAAGTCAATTAGACTGGATAATGCTGCTGAGTTTACATCCCAAGCATTTAATGATTATTGCTTATCAATCGGGATAAAAGTGGAACATTCTGTAGCTCATGTTCACACTCAAAACGGTCTTGCAGAATCGTTAATTAAACGCCTGCAGTTGATTGCAAGGCCATTACTTATGAGAACGAGGCTGCCCACTTCGGTATGGGGTCACGCCATCTTACATGCAGCAATGCTAATTCGTCTCAGACCGACGAATTACCACAAGTATTCCCCGTTGCAATTGGTTTTGGGTCATGAACCCAATATATCCCATTTAAGAATTTTTGGATGCGCAGTATATGTGCCTATAACACCGCCATCCCGCACCAAAATGGGTCCGCAAAGGAGGTTAGGAATATATGTTGGGTTTGAATCGCCCTCCATCATTCGCTACCTCGAAACATTGACAGGCGACTTGTTTACTGCACGATTTGCAGACTGTCGATTTGATGAGACACTTTTCCCAAAATTAGGGGGAGAAGTTGGTGAAACCAAACGGGAAATTTTGTGGAAAAATGCATCATTATCTCATCTTAATCCACATACCTCTATTTGTGAAAGAGAGGTACAAAAGATTATTCATTTGCAAAGAATAGCAAATCAAATGCCTGACGCATTTACGGACTTGAAAAGGATAACGAAATCCCACATTCCCGCGGAAAATGTTCCAATCCGTATTGATGTCTCTGTTGGGCAATCATCTAGTGTCATAACCAATGAGTCGAATGCACGCCTGAAGCGTGGCAGACCATTAGGTTCCAAAGATCGAAATCCTAGAAAGAGGAAAAAGAACGATCAAAATGGCACCACGAAAGAATCTCATGATTTAACAAATTCTGAGATTCATGAAGAATCCATTGAGCCCGAGACTCTGGAAAATACGGAACTATCCCTAAATCCAATTAATATTGAGGCAAATATTAATCGAGTGGATATTGTGGTGGATAATGCCTTTGCTTATAATGTAGCATCTAGCATTATGCAAGAATGTAAGGATCTCGAACCTCAATCTGTTGAAGAATGTCGAAAAAGACAGGATTGGCCAAAGTGGCAAGAAGCAATTCAATCAGAATTGAATTCGCTGGCAAAACGTGAAGTTTTTGGCCCTATAGTTGAAACACCTAATGGTGTTAAGCCTGTCGGCTATAAATGGGTCTTTGTATGCAAAAGAAATGAGAAAAACGAGATACAAAGATATAAGGCACGCCTTGTTGCACAAGGTTTTTCTCAAAGGCCTGGTGTCGATTATGAAGAGACATATTCGCCTGTAATGGATGCGATAACCTTTCGTTATCTCATAAGTTTTGCTGTCCATGAAAAGCTTGACATGCACTTAATGGATGTGGTTACTGCCTATCTTTATGGCTCACTTGATAATGAGATATACATGAAAATTCCCGATGGACTCAAGGTGCCAAACGCGCACAACTCAAAATCTCGGAAAATGTTCTCAATTAAATTGCAAAGATCCTTGTATGGTCTAAAGCAATCTGGACGAATGTGGTATAATCATCTTAGTGAGTACTTGTTAAAAGAAGGCTATATAAATGACGCCATTTGCCCGTGTGTTTTTATAAAGAAAACAACATCGGAATTTGTTGTACTTGCCGTATATGTTGATGACATAAACCTTATTGGAACCCCTATAGAACTCCAAAAGGCAATTGATTATCTAAAGGATGAATTCGAGATGAAAGATCTCGGAAAGACTAAACTATGTCTTGGTTTGCAAATTGAATATTTGGCAAACGGAATTTTTGTTCATCAATCTACCTATACAGAAAAGGTACTGAAACGGTTTTACATGGATGAAGCACATCCTTTAAGTACACCGATGGTTGTTCGATCACTTGATGTGAACAAAGATCCATTCCGACCACAAGAAAGGAATGAAGAGCTACTTGGTCCTGAAGTACCATATCTTAGCGCAATTGGCGCACTAATGTATCTTGCAAATACTACAAGGCCTGACATATCCTTTTCAGTTAATGTCTTAGCAAGATTTAGCTCGGCTCCCACGAGGAGACACTGGAATGGGATCAAACACATATTGCGGTACCTAAAGGGAACTACCGATATGGGCTTATTTTATGGCAAGAATTGCAGCCCGGATCTTGTTGGTTATGCTGATGCTGGATATTTGTCCGACCCACACAAGGCTCGATCTCAAACGGGTTATGTGTTTACCTGTGGAGAAACCGCCATATCTTGGCGATCGACTAAGCAATCAATTGTGGCTACTTCATCTAATCATGCCGAGATAATTGCTATTCATGAAGCAAGTCGGGAGTGTGTGTGGTTAAGGTCGATAATACATCATATCCAAGACAAATGTGGTTTGAAGTGTGATAAACTACCCACAACTTTGTATGAAGACAATGCAGCATGTATAGCTCAATTGAAGGGAGGATTCATAAAAGGAGATAGAACAAAGCATATTTCACCAAAGTTATTCTTCACACATGATCTTCAAAAGAATGGTGATATCAATGTTCAACAGATTCGTTCAAGCGAAAATATGGCTGATTTGTTCACAAAATCTCTACCAAAGTCAACCTTCAAGAAGCTAGTTCACAAGATCGGGATGCGAAGACTTAAGGACATAAATTGATGTTCTTATCAGGGGGAGTTAATGCGCGTTGCACTCTTTTTCCCTTACAAGGTTTTGTCCCACCGGGTTTTCCTTGCGAGGTTTTTAACGAGGCAACCAATAGGCGCATATTCAAACATGTGTACTCTTTTTCCTTTCTTTAATTTTTCCCAATGGGTTTTGGTTTTAAGGTTTTATGAGGCACATTATTGAATAGACATTCAAGGGGGAGTGTTATAAAATAGAAGTCTATTTAGAGTGAATGTCTAAGAGTTTTAGCTTGAAGCTAAGTCATTCCTCTTCCTATAAATAGAGGGGTCTTACCCCATTGTAAATCACCCCAAGTATTAATAAGAATACTTCTCTCTCCCCCTATTCTCTCTATATTGTTCTTGTTCTTGCATTATTCTACTTGTTCTTATATTATTTCATAACACTTATATTATTTAAGCAAAAGTTGAGTGACTTTTTTGTTATTAACATTGGAAAACGGCCATATCTATTCGAATTGGGCAGATGTGATCGTCATTAATAGTTTGACAAATATATATCCAATCCATCCAGTACTTGCTTATTCATGCCCTTAGTTTAAGGAAATCACTATTTAATTCTTTTTAAATAATTAATAACCGGAACGACCAAAATCTATTGACCTGATTCATTAGGATTTGACCCATCCTTATTTTAAAAATATTTTTTGATATATTATTTTTGTTTGACTAAGAAATTGTGTGAACATTATTTTTATTTATTTGAGTAATTTAATAATTTACTTTTTTTGGTTATACATTATCTCGGAAAGTAATCCTACTAAAAGTAGTAATTGATATTTATTTATTATTTTAATAGCATAATATACGAACTAGTTTGTGCTTTTTTTAAATCATTTTACCATCTATTTTTATTTTTCTCACAACTTATTTGTATTTTTCACCAATATAAATACAAATAACTTCATGTTCCCTATAACTTAATCTGATGGATCCGTTGTTTTGTTTAGATAAATGAGCATTATATGATTTACTATTAGTTTATTGGGTTGCTTTCTTTATTACAAATTTGTTAGAAATAAGTAATAAATCGTTAAAATAATGCTATTTTATATGATTTACTATTAGTTTATTGGGTTGCTTTTTTTATTACAAATTTGTTAGAAATAAGTAATAAATCGTTAAAATAATGCTATTTCTTTTCTATTTTTATTAATTAATTATTTTATAACAAATATTATTTCATAACAAGTACCGCTACTAAAACAAGGGAGCTTCTTTTTATTTTTATTAACTAATTATTTCATAACAAGCACCTATGAGAAAAATAAATATAGATAGTAATATGATTGAAGAAAGTCCAAACTAATTCGAATATTATATTATTAAAATAATAAATAAATATCATTTACTACTTTTACTAGGATCAAATTACTCAAATAAATATATATGATTATTACACAATTTCTCCATCAAATAAAATAATATATCAAAAAATATCTTTGAAATAAGGTTGGGTTGGATTCTAAAGGATTGGGTCAACATATTTTAATTGGGTCCGGTTATTAATTATTTAAGAAGAATAAAATAGTGGTTTCGTTAAACTAAAAATATAAATAAACAAGTAGTTAACGAATTATACATATCTGTGCCAAACTATTAATGATCAAACATATATATCCTAATTTACATAGTTCATTATTATATATCATCATTTTCCGTATTAACATTGGCAACGGAAAAAGGCTTGACATAAGTCCCAAGGAATCTAATGTCTAACAGCACTTTTTAGAAGTGTAGTGTTCAGAATACTTAATATAAAAGTCGGTCATCAAAAAACATCCTCTTTGATTAATATATTTTACATAAAATATGGGAAAATAACTTGCGTTCTTATGTGAAGTCTATGTTCTAACCTTGTTTTTATACCTTTTCCTTCAAATTTATGTTGATATTGCTGTCAGCACTTAATACTAAAAAAATTCACAAAACTATTACTTCCTTCGATCCACTTTAATTAATTTTTTTATTATTTTCACACATGTTAAAATATTTACCTTTGCATAAATTAACAATAAAATTGAGCATTTAACCTTATTTCGTTGGAAATACAACAAATACTCCTAGACTCTTTACTCAAAGGGCAAAACAATCAATTAATTCCTTCTTGATATTTGAAAAATTAAATATTATGGGCCATAAAAAAGGTCAAAAAATCAATTAAAGTGGACCAGAGAGAGTATAACATGTACAATAATCATGTTGTTCCATTATTATTTGTTATGTGCCTTTATATTTACTCAAATGCTAGAAAATGACGCAAGAAGTATCATATTGATGTTTTATACTTCAATGCCGCATAGAGGGGATAACTTGTGTGGTGTTTAATTTTTGTGTTCGCAGATTATAGAAGGACATGGTTCTTCTGTGTTCCTTATAGTACAATTGCGGAATAATAAACGCATAAAGTAAAGAATACAAGTATTTTTACATGAAAAGTACTTGGTTCAAAATGTGAAAAAATTATGACCTACTACCCAGTAGGATTTTTCCCGACACTAAGCCAAAAACAACATTGACAAAACTCTTGTAAACCTACGTAGTACCTCTAACTCTTTGTGGCAAGCAGCCTCAAGCTATTACGACAATTTCAAGTTAACTCTAACTTGAACAATATAGTAAGAGTACCTGGAAGATTAAACCCCACAATGCCATATAGGAGATTAAACCCCACAATGCCATATAGGAGAAAGAAAAAAAAATTCTTAATCACATATAGAAACTTGCCTAAAGCACAAAGGACTAGAATCTTCTCCTTTCGTCAATTGTCGTTGCTTAATATTTACTAATCTCCTTTTTTTCTTCTGAAGTTTCGAAAAGATGGTTCACTTCAGAGACTACACCTCTCCATCCTCCAAGCGCAAGTATCTCATAATCGATGCAAAGAATGAAAGGGGCTAAACCAAGCTATTGACTTATCCTCCACTAGTTGTTCGATATGCAAATTTGTGGCCACCTCTGCAGAATTCCCTCCATATGGTAGATTGGACTTCAGAGCTCAACCAAAATCCAAAAAAAATGTGGTCCTTCAGACTCCTTACCAACGAAAACTCAATATCGCGAGTACGCTTCCTCGCCTGGGATGACGTATGATTCAAAGAGAGATACAATGGGGAGATAATTTGAGAACTGACGGTGGATATCATCATATCCCATGATATTGGTAATGGGCTAATGGCATACTTGGCAGAAGTCAATGGGCTTCGGAGACAACAAGACTTTATGATGCCGTCTATGCTCATTTATTTACATATGATCGAAATTCAAACATCTTGCGGGCGTTTCTTGAAGCTTGGTGTCCCACAAAAAATACCTTACATCAGCTGGAGAACTATCAATATCTCTTTGGTATTTACATACCATTGGCGATTTACCTATTGGAGGTTCTCCTTACGAAGAAGTTATGCCTGAAACTATCGAACACACAGGTGTTAATGAGAAGAATAAAAGATTTACTCCTCGAGCTTGTGGATACCTGTTTACCGCTTTTAACCATCTTCAAGAAGGTGAGTGTCATGATCCAAAGGTCTCATTTAGCAAGTGGACTGAATTTTGGTGCAAGAGAGACTTGAGATATAAACCTGCTCCGGCAAGGAGAGAGAAAAAATCTACCCGTTTGAATTCAACGCACAATTCCACTGGAGCAATACCAGAAGTAGTTGCATGGTCTAGATGACACGATGTTTGCTAACTTTGGGGTTCGACATGAAAATAGAGAAGCCACGTATCTGGCGGCATTCTTATCTTGTTGTTTGTGTACATTTGTATTTCCCTCTCAAGATGGTGATTTCATTCGACCCGAGACCTTTAAAACAACGAGCATGATGGCATATGGATGGAAATTTGGCCTTGCAATCCTAGTTCTAGCGAGCATCTACCATGGTTTGAACAAGATCTCCAAGTCCTCGCAGCTCGAGCATATCAAAATATCTTTTTCCCATTCATTATGTATACGGTTGGTTTGATCACTACTTCAGGACACACTATGGGCTTCCAAAAGGACCATATGTTCCATTGATGGTGGCGTATTCTGGGGAAGACGCTGCAAGTTATTTGGATGATACAAATGAAATAAAATGCATCCATCAAGAAAATAATGCGTCTTGGACTTCTAGTATGCCGGAGGGGTTCGAACCTTATAATTTTTAGGATAATGATAAAGCATCGGAACCGAGAGTCAGTTATTTTACAAGTATCCATTTTAATTATCTTCCTTTGAGGTGTGGGAACTCTTTCATTCTTGAACCATATAGTCCTCATAGATTCAGTCGTCAATTTAGATTTTATCAGACCAATCCTGGTATTTTGGAAAAAGAACTTTGTAGTGCCTCATTAGAAGGACTCAGATTCTGGCGAACTTGTGTGGTATATAATTCCACCAATGTGAGGGCATCCTTTCCCCCGGGTATACCTACGACCAAAAAGCTATTTTCGTCAGAGTACATGTCCTGATGGACAAGAGTACATGGGAACTTTCTTGAAGATAATTTAGAATCTTTGGTGACTTTTTTTGGGCCAATCATTGTTGTGCCTTTAGAGATCACACCTCAAGATCATAACAAGGAGGAAAAACCTCCTAATTTGAAATCCAAAGTGGTTTCAACGCGAGACGTCAAGGGACCTCCATATAAAGTAGTTCAAAAAAGGAAGGGACCTTCCAGGCTCACCAAGTCTATGAGGGTTCCTTTCCATTAGGCACCGTACGCCTACCCCAAAACAAGAGGGATAGTAGTCATGGACATCAAAACTTCAAGAGGGTGAAGCCATATTCAAACAAACAGGGAGATGCTAATTTGGGTGTAGTCGAGATTACTAACCGACTCGGCAATGCTTCAAGGACTTATACGGCTATCAAAGAGGTAATGATTAAAAATTTCATATTATCTTATAATACCCAAGTAATTTCACTAACCATATATTCTTTTCTATGTAGCCAAATGGTGTTCATATTTCAATGGCTTCACACCAAAGCAAACCACAAGGTAGTAGTGAATCCGCAGTGGAGCCATATTCGAGAAAATCACTTCAAATACCTAAGTCACACCTAGAGGCGACGTCCATTCCTAGTCTTGGAGCAAAATCGGGGCCTAATTTTCCCCAACAATCAGTACCAACAATGTCTATCTTTGATGGAAGAAAGGTTTCTTGACTCTTCGCAAGGATTTCATTTTGAATGCCTGGGCTAAAATTCAGGCCAAACTCGAGGATGCTACTGTAGACAATGCTTCTTCTCTTTAATTCATGATCCACGTGATTCTCGAGGAGATGGACAGAAAGGGTGTGGATATTTTCCCTCTAAAATACTTATTGACGTCTTTGTTTGATCTTGCCACTTCATATGACCAGGCACAAACAACTCTTTCTGACAAGGTTATGGATGTTGAAAAATCTGAGTCATTTTTAAACGCCAAGGAACATCTTGATCTTTTCTTGATTGAGAAAGGGGAGAAGGTCAAGAAATTGTCTTCCAAAGAATTAGTTAAAAGTTCGAATAGTACAAGGAAATTTTTGAAGACCATAGTAAACAATTATATTAGACGGCTTTTTGGAGACATAGGAGTTTGTATTTTACCCGAAGATAAATTGCTTCAGCTGATATCTACTTGATCATAGAAGCATTAAATCGCTTCCTTTACCTTTGTCCCATATCGGCATTATATTTTCAACATTGTCTTTCAAAATTGTATATAAACACATATACTCCTACTTGTCAAACTTTAATTCGCGGCATCTACAAGATAGTTGAGTCTAGCTTTGTGGGATCAAAAGCATTTACGCGTATGTAAATTCTTCTTCTTTCTATGAGTTTTCTTTTGTCCCTTTTTGTTCCTTTTTTGTAGGCAAAGAACATAAAAGTTGTCGATACCAAGTTGATGAGAAACTCCATGACATTCCGTAGAAGGATAAATCCATAACGGCATATAGATGATCACGCAACATATAGAAGGACAAATCCCTAACAAAACATAGAAGTAGAAATCCCTCGCTACATCTAGAAAGACAAATTCTCAACAACTTACAAAAGGCCAAATACCTCGCAACATATATACAAATAAATATATCACAATACATAGATGACAAATTCACATCACTATATAGATGAACAAATCCACATCAGACAGGCAAATCTAATCCACATCACTATATAGATGGGAAAATTGATAAAGAGGACAACTTAAGGTGCAAAGGGAAATAAATGTCCACCTTAAGATTGGAGAGTTATTGTTCCTTTTAAATACAAACCCATAGAGAGTCCAACTAAAGGTGCAAAGGGACTTAATGTCCAACTTAAGATTGGAAAACTAGAAAGCTTCAACTTGAAGACTTGGTAGACTATGCAGATTTCAACTTGAAGACCAACAAATTTGAAGATTTGTCGGGCTTAAAGTTTTGGTGGACATAGATGCTTTACCTTGAAGAGCAGTGGATCTTTTAACTTCAACTTGAAAAATTAGCAGAGTTGAAGACTTCAGCTTTACAACCTGTAGGGCTTAAACAATTCACTTGAAGACCAACGAATTTGAGGACTTCAATTTGAAAACCGAAAAACATGAAGACTTGGAGGAATTGAATTCTTGATGACTTCAAATGAAGATTTGGCCTTGTACTAAAAGTCTACATCCATCCATCGGAGATGCCAATTTGCTATGGAGGCTTGCCTCCAATGAACCACCAATACTTGATAAGGCACAAAGTTCATGTAAGCCTAATTTTGAAGTTCCAATCAAGCGGATTATATTCCATCATTATTCCTTTGAATAATGTTCGGGGAAACATGTATATTTTGAACTCATGCGACTGAACTTATTATGAACTCTAAGATGCTTACGTACCTCGGTGAAGATGATCAAGTCATACCATATTCAGTATGGGTGAATTTTATTTATGTCCTAACTTTTGCCTAAGCCGCCTATTTCGAGGTTTTTGACCTAGTAGACCTTTTTTTATGTCCTAAATTTTGAATAGATCGCCTCTTTCGAGGTTTTCAACCTAACATTCTTTTCTTAGTGGTCGTACACAGTTTAGACTCATGCGGGCCAGGAGTGTAGGAACATGCAGTTTAGGCTCGCGCGCCAAGAAGCATAGGGACTTGCAGCTTAAGCTAGTATTTTGAGGAGCTTTGCAACTTGAAGATTTTGCTCAAATTTGAAGAGTTTCATGACATACAGTCTAGGATCGTGCGTCTAGGAGTGTTGCAACTTGAAGGTTTATCTAATTTGAAGTTCCGCTCGAATTTGAAGAGCATTGTAACTTGAAGATTTAGCTTGAAAGAGCTTTGAAATTGAACACTTTGCTCGAAATTGAAGAACTTTATAACTTGAAGACTTTGCCGAATTTGAAGAGCTTTCCGTCTTCAAGATTGGCTCGAATTTGGGAAACTTTGTGATTTGATGTCTTTTCTTTGAAGATCTTTCGACTTGAGTTATTGCTCGTATTTGAAGAGCTTTGCGACTTAAATACTTTGCCCAAATTGAATAGCTTTACAACTTGAATTCTTTTCTCGAATTTGAAGAGATTTACGCCTTAAATATTTAATTCAAAATTGGGGAGCTTCGCGAGATACAATATATGCTCATGTATCACGAAGCATTATAACTTGCAGTTTAGGCTCGTGCGTCGAGGAGCATTACAACATGAAGTTAGGCTCGTATATTGAGGAGCATTATAACTTGCAATTTAGGCTCGTGTGTTTAGGAGCATTATAACTAGCATAGACTCTCCAGCTTCATCTTCGAATGAATACTTGCCTCTATTCTCAGCATATTCTAATTCTATTTCATCATGAGGCTCAAAGCTAGGAAACCTTTGATCTCCACTTGTAGCCATACTCAATTTCATATCATGTGCAGGAGTTGCTAGTTCTTCATATGTTTTAGGTTTTATGCCTTGTAAGATATAGCGAAGACTCCAATGTATGCCTTGAATGCATATTTCGATACTAGAAGTTTCACTAAGGCGATCTTTGCAGTTGAGGCTTAAGCTCCTCCAGCGGTTGAAGAAGTCACTAGCTCATCCTTTCATTGATGTATGTTTGTAAGTTAGATCATGCTTTCAATGCGTCTTGTGCTATAGAAACAATTGAGAAACTTTTGCTCCAGCTGATCCCAACTATCGATAGAACTAGGTTCGAGATCTATGTACCAATTGAATGCATTACCTTTGAGGGAACAAACACACTGTTTGACAAGATGATCCCCATAAGTCCCAGCATTGATACATGTCTCGAAAAAATGTGCCACACGTTCTTTGGGATTCCTTTTCCATCAAATTGTTGAAGTTTTGGAGGTTGATATCCAGTAGTCATCCTCAAATTATCAATCCATTGTGTCTATGACTTTGCATATGTGAGGGAAAATTTAATCGGAGGATCATATTTATCTTCAGTTGTCCCTATGATGAAGTCTTTCAATTGATCAATATGAATTAGAACTTCTGAAGAAAGTTATACCTCTTGACCACGATCATTTGCCCCACAGAGGATTCTCCCTCTTGTTTTTCTTTGGAAAGCTCCATATGTGCTTTATTGATTTTGCTTCTACTAAGCCCTCGATCTCACTAGCCAACTTTTTGAGGCGAGTTTCTCGATCCTCCATATACTTGGTCAACTTCTCAAGTGCTTTGGTCAAATTTGCAAGTTGTTCTTCTATGGTCGAATCGTTAGATCTTGTTCTTGAACTTTGAAAACAAGAGATGAGAGGTAGAGATCGTCCCACTAGGCATGTCAGAATTTGTAGATAATAAATTACGTCGAGAAAAATAAAATTAGGCCGAAAAATATTGCAACAATCTTAGTATTTGATTTCAAACAATTGAGTGTTGCAATCTCTACGATTCCTCTGATTCTACTTTTTCAATATAAATTCAAGGGCCTTCGAGCTTCATGTTGAATTTGATTTTGATTTATCGATCGCAAACACTTTGATTGTTTCCACGAATTGTATTACGAACAAGTAACCTAATATTGAACGCCTTGTATTTAATTTGACTTTGTTCTTGATGTTGAGTTTGATTGCATGAACTTGAACTTGAACTTGATTTGTTCTTCATTCTTGAGCCTGAACTTTATTTGTTCTTCGTTCTTGAGCTTGAACTTGAATTTGATTGCTTGAAGCTTGAAACTTATGGAGGAACTTACAGTGTTTGATCCAAGATATCTTTCTTGCTTCCTGTTATAACTTCTGGTGTCATTTCTGGGTTATGAAGACCCCTATTTATAGTTGTGGAAGGAAGGAGTTATGATAAGAACAAACTCTTTCCGACCAATCAAATTGAAGTGTTGCATGGCCGCATCTGATTGGCCAGCACATGTCACTTGCACACGCGACACGATTTTATTCGCCCCTTTAATTTTATTTGGCATGTTTTATCATTTTGACACGTGGCACGATCTCATTGGCTCTTCCATTTGACATGGCGTGCCACGTCATATGACATGTGGCACCAAACTGAACCTCAAGGAAGATGTCATATTGGGCCTAATAAAGTAGGCTCATCACTTGTAGCCCAATTAAATGGGCTAGCTCAATAGATTTGGACCTATTTATTTAACCCATATGTATTGGACTTATACAATTAATTCAATTATATTAGCCCATAATATTTATATGGACCAGTATATCTTAAATTTAAAATGTAGTCCAAATTATTTTACTAAATTTAAATTCCTATAAGTGTCATCCACAAAGCATAGAAGGAAATAAAGGTACTGCGTCATGAGACAAAAATAAAAAAAAATCTCATCGAGGTCACTACTTTTCTAACTAGGCTAGGCAGATTTCAAGGTTGGGAAGGACCATGTTCTTGGTTTCGGCCTGAAGCAGCTCCAGCTTCTCATGAAGAATGACTTCTTTCTTGTCCTTTTCCTTTGCAAGCTCAGTTATGAGAGCATCCCTCTCAGTTCCACTTTAGCCAGCCTATTCTTCAGCCTCTCAATCTCAACATCCTTAGCTCCACTCTCCTGTACCAAGGCTCTCACTTTGCTGTTCGCAGACACCTGCTTGGAGGAACCAGGTTCTTAGGCAGCATCATGGACTTCATAGTCACAAGTAGTCAAGGTGTTGGCCCCAAAGTGATCTTTACTTGTGGTAACATCCCATTTCTATAAGGGAACCTTGACGCAACCCATCACAGTAGTGAGAACGAAACCATAGGCTATGGCATAAGTTTTGGTACCAGTGAGTACCCTATCAAGAATTTGGATGATAAACCTCGGCCAATTTATATGCCTCCCACTATCTAGACATTCCATAAGGAGCAGATCTATAAAAGTTGCAATATGCCTTCTTTCCTGCTTGGGAAGAACAATCTTGTTGACAAATTCAAATAGCTGTTTGTGGGTAGGCTTCATCTCTCTAATGTACACAACCTTGGGTTGTAGCTCTAACTCATTTTTAGCAAATTTTCTTGTAATGGAAAGGGAGGTGGGAAGGTTTTCTAGGCTTGTCCATTTTAGCTTCTAGTAGTCACTGCAGTGGGTAGGCCTAGAATTTCTCCCAGTTCCTTGTCATCAAATCTCATAGTCACCTCGTTCACTACACTAGTGACCATGCCATTATTTATTTCACAATTAGCCATAAACTCCACAATTTTAGCCCTGGCTAGTCTTCATTCTATCTAAAAGACCACGTCCTTCTATCCTTGAAGTTCAAGCTTCTCCAGCAGCATCACCATGCCTTCCTCCTCCAAGTACCCAAGGAGTCTACCTTTAAAGATTATTTGCTTGCCAAACTTCATTATTTTGTCCGATTCCTAATCAGTTTACTATTCTTCTTCACTTTCTTTTTTTTTCACTACTTGCACCTTCCGAGATTTCCTGGCAGACCTGATTCTTTTTTGCCAAGGAAAAAGGCTCTGCATCAACATTCTTTAAAGGAGACTTCTTTTTGGAAGTCTTTCTTTTCTTTGCTTTTGGAGTCACAACCTCCACCTCCTTTGCCTTGTCTTTATCATGAAGGACCATGTCCATCTCCTCTATATCAATTCCCTCAACGGGTTCACTCACTTTCTTTTTTCCCTTTGCAACAACTTTTCCTTTACTCTCTTCCAAGGCTCTTTCAAATTCACCCTCACCCTGCTTCTTCTAACTCCTTGTAGCTCTTCCTCTTGTAGGAGGAGTCCCTTCAGAGATAGAAAAGGCAAAATTTGTGTTTTTGTGTGCCCTAGCAGTTCTAGGAATTTTAACTCCTGAACTTTTCTTCTTCTTGAATTGTAGCTATCAGACACCCTTTTCAAAAGCTCTTCGAGGGGTTCCTTCACATATGAAACAAGTTCTTGGAATCTCTTACTCAACCTTACCAGCCCCTTGACTGCACTTGCATCACCAGATCTACTACATTCTTATTCTCTCCAATTATCTTCCTACTCAACATCTTCCCCACTCCATAACACCATCGCCCATGTTTCCTCAGTCAACCCAACAGGAGTAGTTGAAGGTTTAACCACTCCTTTCCCCTTACATCTCCTTGAACACCCCCACTTTGTTTTTCGTTTTTATTTTTATTTTTACCACCAACTATACAAGACTTAGTAGTTTCTATTCTAGATATCATACCAACCAGAACAACTCTGTTTTCCAAATTCTCATCCACTTAGAAATAACCTTGGAAGCGATATTTAGACTAGAAGTTACCCGTTATGTTTCAGATAAAAAAGTTTCTTCCCACTCAGTTGCAGACTTGAATGATTCTTCTGATTTTTGGTGTTCTTCTTCTTGGCTTGCTTTTAATTTCTCATTTATTTTCTTGATTTGTTCACTGTTAACGGCTATCATACGAGCAAGCATCTTGAACCTTCCTTTCTTAGAGACAGGTGTGGTTAAAGGTATGGTCGAAAGGGTAGGTGATGATTCTTTGGGTGGTGAAAAACGTTCAGATGGGTTTTCCATTGATGTGTATGTCGAAAAGATGAGAGAAGATAAAGAAAATTTTTGGTGGCTGGAAAATTATATTTGAAGAAATGGTTAAGCCTAATCAATTTAAAGAGGGAGAGTTTGAGTGGGTAACAATTGCTTTTGATGTTCAGAAGTCTAATCAAACTCGGAAAGTCAATTTGAATGGATGTTGGACTGTTCCCTATAATCTAGGTAATTATGACACGTGAGACTCTTTTTGGGTGAAATTGGTCCATTTGTAATAGATAAACTTGAGGGAGATTGGGATTAAATGGGACTTTTTTTTTACAATGATCCAAATATAATTATTTCAAAATATGCGGAGTGGAGAGTATATACCATGTAATCTTAATGAACTAGGTTCTTCATTGCGAATTCTCTTATGTATGTCTGAATTTAATAAAATAAAGATAATATCATTAGAGATTAATGATACATTTAGCATAAGGCCCAAGAGTATACTAGTGAAAGTATGAGACCGAGCAAAATCTAATGTAATTATTTTGTAAAATTCACAAATTATGTAACCAATTATTGAATTAGAACTGGTTCCTTTTAGGTGATCTTAATCATTCCTAATTCTATACTGTTACTTTCAAAGTGATCTCTACTTGGATCTTTTTTTAAAAATGTCAGCTATTTGCTTGTTAGTAGCAAAAAATTCAACATCATACCTTTATCATAGTTGTCCTTCAAAAAAGGATGCTTAACATCTATGTGCTTAGTTTTTTTGTGATGAACCAGGTTCTTGGTCATACTCACTGGTGTTAGCACAAAAAGATGGGGATAAAACTTACATCAATTCCAAAGGTTTGATCCATACTAATTGAGCACAACATGAGGCAACAACCACATATTCAGCTTCAACAGTAGACAAGGCCACATAATTTTGCTTTTATGGTGGTTCAAGACACAAGACATGAGCCAAGAAAGTGTTCCATACCTGAAGTGCTATTTCTATCCACAAGAAAACATGCATAATCAGCATCACCATATCACACTAAGTTGAAATTACTACCTTTTGGATACCACGGACAAATATCAGTGGTGCCTTTTAGGCATCTCAAGATCCTCTTGACAGTAGTCAAGTGAGACTACTTTGATTTGCCTGAAATCCAGCATAAGGCCTACACGGAAGACAATGTAAGGTCCAATAACAATGAAATATAACAGAGAGCCGATCATTCCCCTATACATCTTCTGATCAACAGATGAACCAGGTTTAGCTATATTCAATTTTGTGGTTGTTGCTATATGAATGTCAATTCCATTCTAAACTTTTTAAGCAACTCTTTCACATACTTCTGTTGGTGGATAATTTTTCCATTTGAATTTTGTTTAGTTTTTAACCCTAACTCACCCTTCATACTCATTTTAAATTTACTCCCATTAGCTTAGCATATTCTTTGCTTAACCTATCTGTAGTTTCTCTAAAGATTATATCATCAACATATATCTGAACTACCAAGAGATGTTTACCTTTTTTCTTTCAAGAACAAAGTATTGTAAATTTTACCTCTCTTGTAGCCATGCTTAAGCAAGAATCTAGACAATATTTCATACCATGCTCTTGGAGCCTGCTTGAGCCCATAAAGTGCCTTGTCAAGTGACGAAGCTTGTGTGCATAGGATATTCTGCTCGTACTCTGTCAAATTCTAGTATAATCTATGATATCGTCCCAGAGAGATTGGACAATCTAAGCTACATACTTCTAATATTTTGAATACTATTTGAGAGAACCAAATTGATGAAAGGTTTGTTTGGAATTATAAATTAAGACAAATTTCTTCTGAAAAATTTATATTTAAAAAGAGTTGGGAATCGTTGAATTCACTTGATATATCATTACAATAAAATCTTGGTTTTATACGTATTTCTCTAAAGAATAATTGCTTAATGCTAATACAATTATAGTTTTACGCTAAGAAATAAACAAATAATTAACACTCCATGAGGCTATGCCATTTAATTGATTTAGAACTAATGACGATTAAACTAAAATATCTTGCCTGAATTGTGCTCAAGCATAGTAAAAACTTCGTGAGAATATTTTTATTAGAAAATCAATAATATTGCCTTCAAAAATTCCTCCATGAGAATTAATAATGAGGAAAACAAGATTACATACTGGAAATAATAATCTTACTGAAAATTACTTTCACTCTAATATTCTGTGCTCAAGTGTAGTAAAAACTTCGTGAGAATATTTTTACTAGAAAATCGATAATCTTACCTTCAACAATTCTTCCGAGATAATTAAAACTGAGGAAAGCAAGATTACATACTTGAAATAATAATCTTACCAAAAAATTACTTTCACTCTAATATTCTATTCATCAGTTGTAATATATTAGTTTTGCTCCGTGAAAATTACAAAACTAATATAAGAATAACTTAGATATAAAATATTTAGATGTGATAATAATGATTAAAAAACCATCATTCCAGCACAGAACGAAATGTAAATAGAGTTTCAGACCAAGAATATATTGAAACTGAGGTAGTACTATAATTATATCAAGCTTCATCAAATATAAATACTTTCAAAAGACTAAGAATATTTTTACTACAAAGAGAAAGACTAGAGGAAGATACCAAGATTACTCTTCTCTTTCTCTTTAGAAACTTAGAAAAAAACTAGACATGAAATTGGATAAAAAGTGGGTTGATCTTTCTTCTACAAACATATGCCTATTTATAGAAATATTTCTACAAGACCTTGGTGATAACTTGCAAGTAAATATCAATATATCATATGGCCTTGATGAGAAATTGACATGGGAATTTATCATGAAATTTTGGTGAGAATTTGCCATAACTTTTGTATCTCTTGATTTTGTATAGTCTAAGATGAAGTTATCACGGATGCATCCTTCTTCCTTGAACTGTAGGTTCTTTCCTTTTCTCCTTTTCTATGTATTCGTTTTCCTCCAGAAATTGTAAGAAAAGTGCAAGAACAGGATATAAATTGATCATGTTTTATATCTAAATATTATAATTTTATATTAAAATATATGAATAATGTACATCCATCGTCAAGCTTGTACACGTTTTCATGATATTCCTTGCTTTCAAAGCTAGGAGGTTGCATGACAAACACTTATTCCTTTAGATAGCCATTGAAGAAGGCACTCTTAGTATCCATCTGATGGAGAGTTAATTCCATGTAGCTATAAGGAGTCTAATTGCTTCCAATCTTGCAATTGGAGCAAAAGTCTCATTATAGTATGTATGTTACATCCCCATACTTTAATATTATGATGAGTCGTAGTAATCCATATGAGCTTGAAGGGATTAAGACCATTCATGAGGTAATAAAAGATTTGTGACTATGTTACTATAAGACTCGTAAGTTTAGCAACCTTGATACCGTTATATATATTTGATATGGTATTTTGAGCGGAACATTTTTGTAAAAAAGTTTGCAAAATATGATTTCATATAGTTATAATATTGCTACTTTCCAATATGCTTTAAATTATACACATAATATGAGAAAGTTTATGAGATTTTCTTTATTGTAAAGATAGAAATTATTTTCTCACAAGAAAGAATGTTATACTTTTATTATTTTAAGAATTAAGCGTATGAAAACTTATACTCTTTATACGAGATTAGAAAAATTAGAAGCTGAGAAAATATATGTATTTTTACATGGATGTTTAATGAAATAATAGTATATGTATTGATTTTATATGGTAGCACATGACCATGATTGTAAGATGTATAAAGTGTGTTAAAAGCGAATAGTATTTTAAGTAATTTGAGATAATCCTTAATTATGTGAGTAATTGGTTAATTATTGGTTGATGAGAGATTAACTAGTTAATTAAGAGTTCGTGGGTGATTAATTAAGGCTTTTGGATTAGGCCCAACCTGGCAATAAGATCTGGGGTTATTAATAATAGATATTGCTTTGAATGGCGCACGTTAGAAGTGACCTAGGCTCTCTCAGCGAACAATAGTGAAGCTTGCCATTGTGCCCGGAGATGGCTCGCCGCCGAAGAACTGTGCCAGCCGACGATAACCAAACAGTCACACCCGACCATGGAGCTACTAAAGCTCGAGAACCATTGACTTTTGGAAGCTTTCTTCCGCTGAAATTTCAAGCTATTGATGCGATTCATGACGCCGAATGTGCAGATGTTCACATGCAGAGTCCGATATCCAAATCTGGAGGGGTTGACAGTGAAGCTGTCCGACGACTACAATTTTCTGATACAACCAAAGTGGAAGCTCCCCGCCCTACAATAGCTGAGGTGGTACAGGGGAACCGGAATGCACAAATGGGTAAGCCATTAACATTTATGCCTCCCACTGATCGAGAGGGTAAGAAGATAGTTAAGCTTAGCGAGGATGATTTCCAATCTCAAGCTGAATACTGGAAAACCTCACTAATCGGGTATGTTATTGGAGAAACTCCGTATGAGAAGGCGATGGATAATTTTGTTATACATGTTTGGAACTTTGTATCTAAACCTCAGATTTTAATCCACTCTGAGGGGTGTTGCATTTTCCGCTTCAATTCGATTGAGGACAGAGATCAAGTTATCCAATGGGGCCCCTACTCTTACAGGAACAAACCTCTTGTTCTGAGACCATGGGAGGTCGATTTTGTTGAAACATGTTCTCAAGGCACTATACTAAAACGTGTGTTCATATTTGTAGTTTTGATGAATGACAAACTATGCGTAATGGGTGACGAGGTCCAAGCACAAGCGCGCAATTGATATATAACGAGATTCAAGCACAAGACCAAGATCAAGCAAAGATATAAAGTTATACACGAGTCGTTCTTTAATTGTGATCTTGATCCGATAACTTGACTCAAGACTTAGCTTCTCTCGTAAAAACATTTTTATCAAATCATGCATATTTAATTTAAAGCAAAATGATTTTAAATCATGCATATTTACTTTAGTAGAAATTATTTTTAAACATGCCTCTAAAATCTGGACTAAGATAATCGATTATGTACTTATGATAATCGATTATGTTAAGTCAGCTGCATGACAATCGATTGTGAACTTATGACAATGGATTGTGTTAAGGCAGTGTGCATCAGATTTTTCAAATCTGCATGACAATCGATTGTGAACCTTATGACAATCGATTGTGTTGAGGCAGTGTACATCAAAGTTTTTCAAAGCTACAAAATAATCGATTGTGAACTTATGACAATCGATTGTGTTGAGGCAGTGTCTATCAGACATTTTCAAAGTCATAAAATAATCGATTGTGTACCTTTGACAATCGAGTGTATTAAGGCAGTGTCTAATTGATTTTTCAAAGACTGATATATAATCGATTGTTCTCATAGCATAATCGATTGTTTAATTGACCGTTGCCAAAATATTTTCAAAAACCGTCAGGTAATCGATTATAGATTTCTAATAATCGATTGTTTTAAATAAAATTTGAAAAAGATTTTTTGAACGTTGCCAAGTAATCGATTGTAGATTTCTGACAATCGATTGTTTTAAGTAAAATCTGGAAATGATTTTTTGAACGTTGCCAGTAATCGATTATTGATCTTAGATAATCGATTGTTAAGCGTAAAATCTAGGAATTTGGAACAATTGGCAAACAATCGATTGTGGCATTTTGACAATCGATTGTCACTGAGTAAAATCAGCAATTCTTAATTGGCAATTAGGCAACAGTAATGCATGATTTTGCAACTATAAATACAGCTTCAAATCAGTCTTCTAAACACAACAACTGATCATATTATTGCTATAGCTTGCATACTCTATTGTTCATCACTTTCTATTCATTACATAAGACTTGAGAGCCAAAATTCTTGACGAAAGTTGTTGCGTTCTTGAGCGTATCTGTTTACTCATATCTACTCTATTAAGAGAGTCTTGTTTAAGTGAGTGCTAAGTGTTTTATACACTTGAAGGGAAGTGTTAGTCCCTTGTATTGTAAGAAGGAACTTGTGTTTCCTTTGATTGAAGTCTTGGAGTATTGTATCTTCGAGCAAAGGTTGTTGAGGCCTGTGTCCTCAGTTTGTAAAGGTTTGTTGAGCAGCCGTAAGCTTAACAGTGTTAGTGGAAATCTCGAGAGAGTCTCTCGGGGATTGGACTAGCCACGGGTTGTGGTGAACCAGGATACATCGGTGCGTTCGTTCTTATTTATTTACTTATCGCACTTATTTCTTTCCTGCAATTTTTAAATTCCGCAAGTTTACGCTAATTTTATTATAACGCTATTCACCCCCCCTCTGGCGTTAAGCGTATTTTCTAACAATTGGTATCAGAGCCCAACTCTCTGAAGACTTAACCGTTTGAGAGAAACAATCCATGGCTTCTACTCGTGATTCTTTTGCAGGAATAGGTGAAGGACTCCACTCGACCACCACTATTCGACGGTACAAACTATACGTACTGGAAGGAGAGGATGAGAATATTTGTTCAATCAAATAGTTTTCATCTTTGGAAGGTTATAATGAAGGGAGAACAAATTCCAACCAAAAAGGTTGAAAATAAAGATGTTCCAAAGTCCGAAGATGAATACGATGCGGATGATATCCGAAAGGTGCAAAACAACGCTAAAGCCGTTAATTTATTATATTGTGCTGTAAATGCTGATGATTACAGGAAAATATCATGTTGCACAACGGCGAAGCAAATGTGGGACAAGCTGAAAATTACATACGAAGGTACGGACCAGGTAAGGGAAGCTAAAATTGATTTCCTAACCCATGCATATGAATTGTTTCACATGAAGGAAGGCGAAAAGGTCGATGAGATGTTTGAACGATTTTCAAAAATCGTTAATGATTTACATGCTCTTAAGAAGACCTTCACGGATAAGGAACTTATCCGAAAAATTCTCCGAAGTCTCACTCCGGCATGGCGATCCAAGGCCGACGCGATTCAAGAATCTATTGGCGTTTCAAATGTCACCATCGACGGATTAAGAGGTAATCTTAAAACTTATGAATCTACTATACTTAACCCTCTTGTTGATGATCAAAGGAAACAAAAGATCGCTCTCAAGGCAAGCACAAGCCAACCTCAAAATGATGAGGACAGAGACAACGAGTTCGGACTCGTTATTAAGAGATTTCAAAAGTTCATGCGAAAAGAGTATGAACGAAAGGGCAAAAAGCAAGGAGATCAAATAAAGTGCTATGAGTGCGGAGAAACTGGGCACATTAAATCAAATTGTCCAAATGCCAAAAAGGAGAAGAAACCCTTCAAGAAACAGCGAGCATACATATCTTGGGGAGGCGACTCCGGTGACGAGTCGAGTGAGGAAGAAGAAGACGAAGCCGCAAATCTTTGTCTCATGGCTCACGAAAACAATCAAGAAGAGGTATGTCAAATTTCTTCCAAAACTTTCTATTCTCTTGAAGAAATGCAAAATGCTTTCGATGAGTTGTATAGTGAATTTATTAAAGCTTCCAAAACTGTTAAAAGCATAAAAGAAAATGCTTCTTTAAAAGAAAAATATTTTGAAAAACAACTCTCTTTGAAAGAAAAGGTTTTGGAAAAACTGATTTTGGAAAATGAGAAGTTGAAAGAAGAAAACAAATTTTTCGGCAAGAGAAGCGCCCACAAACCCGAGAGCTCTAGTAAAAATTGTACTTCTTGCATGCATCTCAAAAATGAGGTAGAAAGACTTAAGGTCACCCTAGATAAGTTTAATTCTTCTCATAAAAATTTGAATGAAGTTCTTATTTATTTGAAGTTGACCACGCATGGCATAGGCTTTGAGAATGAGCCTAAAGAAAAGGTTGAAGTCAACCCCCAACAACCTAAGGCTCAACCTAGGATTAGTAAAACAAACGCTCATCCTAGATATAACAAACCTAGAAATGGCTTTCAACAATCGCAACCTAGAAATAATCATTCTAGAAATAATGCATACTCTAGGCCAAACACTAGAAGGAATTTTGAACCTTGTAGAACACCTAGAAATTGTTAGAAAATACGCTTAACGCTAGAGGGGGGGGGTGAATAGCGTTATAATGAAATTTAGTGCAAACTTGCGGAAATTAAAAATTGCAGGAAATAAATAAGTGCGTTAAATAAACAAAAAGGAAAGAACGCACCGATATATTCTGGTTCACCACAACACGTGGCTAGTCCAGCCCCCGAGAGACTCTCTCGAGATTTTCCACTAACTTGTTAAGCTTACGGGTGCTCAACAAACCTTTACAACTTAAGGACACAAGCCTTAACACCTTTGCTCGGAGATACAACACTCCAAGACTTCAACCAAGGAAACACAAGTTCCTTACAACAAGAGAATTACAATTCTCTTACAAGTGTATAAAACACTAAAATCAAACAAAATACTCCTTAATGAGTAGATATGAGTAAAAGAAGTAAGCTCTAGATCACAACAACTTTGGACAAGAATATGGCTCTCAAAAGCTTTATGAAATTGAATATAAAATGATAAACAAGAGTATGCAAGCTTATAGCAATGTAATGATCAGTTGTAGTATGTTGTTGTGTTTAAAACACTGAAATGAAGCTGTATTTATAGTTGAAAAACTTGGCATTACCGTTGCCTAATTGCCAATTAAGAGTTGCTGATTTTACTCACTGACAATCGATTATCAAACCCCAACAATCGATTGTCTGCCAGTCAGATCAAAATTCAATCCCAGATTTTACGCTTGATAATCGATTACTTACAATCCATAATCGATTACTGGCAACGTTCAAAAAATCCTTTCCAGATTTTACCACAAACAATCGATTGTCCAGAATCAACAATCGATTACTCAGCAACGTTCAAAAATTTTTTTCCGGATTTTAATCAAAACAATCGATTATACCAAATCAATAATCGATTACCCAATAACGTTCAAAAAATCTTTTCCGGATTTTAATCAAAACAATCGATTATACAGAATCAATAATCGATTACCTGACGGTATTTGAAAACTTTACGACAATGGTCAGCTTCACAATCGATTGCACAAAGTCAACAATCGATTACTTATCAGTTTTTGAAAAACATTTTAGACACTGTCTCTTTGACAATCGATTGTCCAATGTAACAATCGATTATTTAATAAATTTGAAAATCACTGGAAGACACTGTCTTAACATAATCGATTACCATTAGTTCATAATCGATTATTCTGAGTTTTGAAAAACTTTGATGGACACTGCCTCAGTCACAATCGATTGTCATTTGTTCACAATCGATTGTCATGCAGGTTTGAAAAACCTGATGCTCACTGTCTTGCTCACAATCGATTGTCATTAGTTCACAATCGATTGTCATGCAGTCTTGGCTTAAAACAATCGATTATCATAAGTACATAATCGATTATCTTAGTCCAGATTTTTAAGGCATGTCTAAAAATTATTTTGACTCTGTAAATATGCATGATTTAAAATCATTTGACATTAAATTAAATATGCATGATTTTGGAAAATAGTTTTATGAGAGGAGCCATGTTACGAGTCAAGTTGTAGGATCAAGATCACAATTAAGAATGACTCAATTAAACTATAAAACTTTGTCTTGAGCTTGAATCTCGTTGTATATCAATTGTGCGCTTGTTTCTTGAACTTCGTCATATATCAATTTTCGCTTCGTTTGTCATTCATCAAAACCTACACAAAAGAACACACGTTTTAGTATATTGCATTGAGAACGTGTTTCCAACAGAAATGGCTTTCAACCTAGAAACAACTATCCTAGAAATGCTGTATATCCTAGAACAAATAGTAGGAGAAATGATTTTCATGAATTGCGCAATAGTCATATTGTCAAGAATAGAGTAAATGAATTTCGTCCATCCAATTACTATCAACCTAGACGAGTGCATAATCCTAATGTTGTTTGTCATTATTGTAGACGAATTGGACATATTGCTCCTACTTGTTTTACACGACATAGACATAACACTCAATCACATCACTATGATTTGCCTAACCCCCAAGGACCCAAAATGGCATGGGTACCTAAAACTCATTAATCTGTTTTGTAGGTGTATTTGAAGGGGTCAAGTGTACTTTGGTACCTTGATAGTGGATGCTCCAAGCACATGACTGGAGACGAATCCAAGTTCCTTCAACTAGAACACAAGAAAGGAGGAAGCGTTATTTTTGGTGATAACAACAAAGGAAAAATTATCGGCATTGGATCGGTCGGTAAGGATGACTCCTCTTCCATTAAGCATATATTGCTAGTTAAGGGTCTAAAACATAATCTCTTGAGCATAAGTCAATTATGTGACAAGGGAAATCTTGTTTTATTTGATTCAAATGAATGCTTAGTTTTTCGCCGTAGCGATTATAAAATTATTCTTCGTGGATTTAGAGTGGATAATATCTATATGGTTGATCTCGAAAATTCTTCATCTGAATATGTAGATTGTCTTATGAGCAAAGAAGATGATACGTGGTTATGGCACCGTAGAGTAGCTCACATCAACATGCATCTTTTGAACAAATTGGTTTCACAAAATTTAGTTATTGGTCTTCCAAGCTTGATATTTGCAAAAGACTCTATTTGTGATTCTTGTCAAAAAGGGAAGCAAACAAAAGCATCTTTTAAATCTAAAAATATTGTTTCAACTACTAGACCTTTGCAATTACTTCACATGGACTTATTTGGACCATCTCGCATTGAAAGTCTTGGTAGAAATCGTTATGCTTTTGTTATTGTTGATGATTATTCTAGATTTACATGGACTCTATTTCTTGCTCATAAAAGTGAAGCTTTTCATAATTTCAAATATTTTCTTAAACGTGTTCAAAACGAAAAGGACACAACCGTCACTTCAATAAGAAGTGATCATGGGGGAGAGTTTGATCACAATCTCTTTGCGGACTTTTGTGACGAACTCGGTATCGAGCACACCTTCTCCGCTCCACGAACACCACAACAAAATGGGGTGGTGGAAAGGAAAAATAGGTGTCTCGAAGAGATGGCTAGAACCATGCTCGATGAGGCTAAGATTCCCAAACATTTTTGGGCGGATGCCGTGAGTACCGCATGCTACGTTTTGAATAGAGTAGTCATAAGGCCAATACTCATGAAAACCCCTTATGAACTCTACAAGGGAAGGAAACCAAATATCTCCTATTTTAGAGTATTCGGTTGTAAATGCTTTATTCATAACAATGGAAAAGATCAATTGGGAAAATTTGATGCCAAATCCGATGAAGGAATTTTTATTGGTTATTCCTCACGTAGCAAAGCATATAGGGTATTCAATAATAGAACCGGAACTATGGAGGAATCCCCTCATATTGTGTTTTCCGAAAATAATGCTCGCTTGGCGAGAAAGGATTCTGGTTCTGATCCTGCAGGTATCTTAAACTCAATAAGTCCTCAAGAAAAAGTACAAGAGGAAACTTCTAAGGAAATTCAAGATGAAATCTTGGAACAATTATCGGAGGAAGCGCCACAATTGGAGAAAGAAACGAAAATGCCTAACGAATGGAGGACAATCAAAGATCACCCTCTCGAACAGGTAACTGGCGACGTTGGAGAAAAGGTAAGTACCCGAAACACTCTTAAGAACACCTTAGGACACACTTCTTAAGAGATCACGTTCTCACTTGGCCACATTGATCTAAGTCATTATTTCTTTACAAATTACTAACTTGAGCGTCGGAGACGTCTAATTTTCTTTTGCAGGTATCTCCCTAAAGGTAGGGGGAATTATAAAGCAATGGAATAGAACAATCGATTGTTACAGCAAATAATCGATTATTTTTTCTTATGTCTCATGTTTACTGTGCGGACAATCGATTAGCAAGTATCACCAATCGACTATTTACATTTTATGCTTATTATGCAGTTTTTTTATATAATCGATCTTTACTGTATAATCGATTACCGTCTAGGCTATTCAGTACTGCTTTCCTAAAACAATCGATTGTTTCGAAAATATAATCGATTATTTTCCGAGTCAGAAAATCACTGTGCACACTGTGTCACAACAATCGATTACCATAATTCAACAATCGATTATTTTTTGTCAGTAATTCAAATATTTGTTACCGTTTGGGTCCTGCCAGATTCCCACAATCGATTTTTGTCAGTTCCGAGTTCAAGTCAAAACTCCATAACAATCGATTGTTTCAATTCCACAATCGATTGTGTAACGGTCAGTGACAATTTTTCTTACCGTTTCTGACCGTTTTAGCTCATAAATTTCTGCAGATTTTCACCATAAATGAAATGCCATCTTCCTCATTATAAATAGGTACCATATGCCTTCAATTTCTTCACTCAAGCATCAATCTTAGCTCCCAAAATTTCAAAAATCTTTCAAGCTTCTTACAAAGGCCATTTCTACTTATTCAAAATGTCGGGCAGACACACTAAACGTTCCCGTTTAGGTAGACATGGTGCATCTTCTTCAGCTGCTCCTCCTCCTCCAAATTTCCCTTACCAAGATGGGTCTATTTTACAATTCAATTCTGAAACCGAGTTAACTAGATTCTTAACAAAATTCGAAAAGCGTGACATCCTTCCTCCTCGCTTTTCCACAAGTAAATATCTTGAATCATGCGCCCCCGCTGCAAACATACTTAAGGAATGTCAACTTCTTGACTTCTTATATCTTACCTATCCTTATATTAATCCTCCATTGATTCAAGCGTTCTACTCAAATCTTCATGAGGATGACGATGGTGAGCTTGTGTCAAACATTAATGGCGTTCAAATTCTTTTATCCAATGAAAACTTGCATTTTATTGCTCATCTTCCTCGAAGTGGGGAAAACATTTCTCGCTACATTAGAGAAGCCGGCGCCTTATTTGATGAGAAAATTCTCCTAAACCAAATAGGACTTGGAGCTTATGATCCTAATCTATCTACTCGACGTCCTACCATTACGGGAATGCTCCCCGAATCTCGTTTGATTTTCTATTTCATAACCCGAGTCCTCAAGCCTCGCAAACATAACCATACCACTCTCTCCCAAGAGGACGCAAAGCTCATGCATGCCATTATAACCGGAGCTCATATCAATTGGTGTAAGTTCGTCAAAATTCACATGCTTGATGCCATCGGGGACGATAGACCACTTCCCTATGCCCTCCTTATTATGAATTTTCTTGAAGCCTCCGGGTTCAACACCTCTATCGATCCGCTCAAAAAGAGCACCAAGAAATGGGAAATTTCCGAATCCTCCTTTCCCTATGACGGCGATCATGTAGCTCCTGCTCCTCCTCCAACTCGTCGATCGTGTCAGCCTCAAGAACCTACTCTTCAATCTATTTCTGACCAAATTGCTTCTTTGACCACCTCTGTCAGTCAATTGACATATGAGGTCCATGGATATTTTGACCATGTTCATTATCCATATGCTGGACTTGTCCCTTATGAAGTAGTGCCGGATGACGAGGCGGGAAATGATGATAATGAATAATTTCTTTAGTTTATTGTTCTATGTTTTATTGTCTTCTTTTGTTGTACTCATATTTTTGTTTAATAAATAAACAAGTTATTTACTTATTCATTCTACTTTTTTGCTAATGGCAAAAGGGGGAAGAATAAGGGATATGCACTATTTTTTTATTGGCATAAATTGAGGGGGAATTCATATGTTGAGGGGGAACTAATTGCACATCTAGAGACTTGTTGCATATTGTTGCATATCTTTACTTGTCTTGAATCGTCATTATGAATTATCAAATATGCATATCCTGACTAAAGTTTGCCATTATCAAAAAGGGGGAAATTGTTGAAACACGTTCTCAAGGCACTATACTAAAACGTGTGTTCATATTTGTAGGTTTTGATGAATGACAAACTATGCGCAATGGACATATGACGAGGTCCAAGCACAAGCGCGCAACTGATATATAACGAGATTCAAGCACAAGACCAAGATCAAGCAAAGATATAAAGTTATATATGAGTCGTTCTTTAATTGTGATCTTGATCCGATAACTTGACTCAAGACTTGGCTTCTCTCGTAAAATTTTTTTTATCAAATCATGCATATTTAATTTAAAGCAAAATGATTTTAAATCATGCATATTTACTTTAGTCAAAATGATTTTTAAACATGCCTCTAAAATCTGGACTAAGATAATCGATTATGTACTTATGATAATCGATTATGTTAAGTCAGCTGCATGACAATGGATTGTGTTAAGGCAGTGTGCATCAGATTTTTCAAATCTGCATGACAATCGATTGTGAACCTTATGACAACCGATTGTGTTGAGGCAGTGTACATCAAAGTTTTTCAAAGCTACAAAATAATCGATTGTGTTGAGGCAGTGTCTATCAGACATTTTCAAAGTCATAAAATAATCGATTGTGTACCTTTGACAATCCAGTGCATTAAGGCAGTGTCTAATTGATTTTTCAAAGACAGATATATAATCGATTGTTCTCATAGCATAATCGATTGTGTAATTGATCGTGGCCAAAATATTTTCAAAAACCGTCAGGTAATCGATTATAGATTTCTAATAATCGATTGTTTTAAATAAAATCTGAAAAAGATTTTTTGAACGTTGCCAAATAATCGATTGTAGATTTCTGACAATCGATTGTTTTAAGTAAAATCTGGAAATGATTTTTTGAACGTTGCCAGTAATCGATTATTGATCTTAGATAATCGATTGTTAAGCGTAAAATCTGGGAATGATTTTTGGAACGATTGGCAAACAATCGATTGTGGCATTTTGACAATCGATTGTCACTGAGTAAAATCAGCAATTCTTAATTGGCAATTAGGCAACGGTAATGCATGGTTTTGCAACTATAAATACAGCTTCAAATCAGTCTTCTAAACACAACAACTGATCATATTATTGCTATAGCTTGCATACTCTATTGTTCATCACTTTCTATTCATTACATAAGTTTTTAGAGCCAAAATTCTTGATGAAAGTTGTTACGTTCTTGAGCGTATCTGTTTACTCATATCTACTCTATTAAGAGAGTCTTGTTTAAGTGAGTGCTAAGTGTTTTATACACTTGAAGGGAAGTGTTAGTCCCTTGTATTGTAAGAAGGAACTTGCGTTTCCTTTGGTTGAAGTCGTGGAGTGTTGTATCTTCGAGCAAAGGTTGTTGAGGCCTGTGTCCTCAGTTTGTAAAGGTTTGTTGAGCACCCGTAAGCTTAACAGTGTTAGTGGAAATCTTGAGAGAGTCTCTCGGGGACTGGACTAGCCACGGGTTGTGGTGAACCAGGATACATCGGTGCGTTCGTTCTTATTTATTTACTTATTGCACTTATTCTTTCCTGCAATTTTTAAATTCCGCAAGTTTACGCTAATTTTATTATAACGCTATTCACCCCCCCTCTGGCGTTAAGCGTATTTTCTAACAGATTTTCTCCTTCCAAAATGACATAGTAAGTACCATCCCTGTCCGGATAAAATTTCCGGGACTACCTGTGGGGTATTGGTCTACAGAGGCACTGAGCAAGATGGCTAGTGCAGTTGGAATTCCCTTATACACTGATAAGTTCACTGCCCATTATGAAAAGATCTCTTTTGCTCGAGTCCTTGTGGAGGTTGATGCTGCCTAGCCACTCCCAGACCAGATTTGATATTGACATTCCATTTGGACTAAAGGTGCAGCAGATTGAGTATGACTGGAAACCCCTGTTCTGCAACCATTGTTTGAAGTTTGGTCATGATGCCCTGGACTGCTGGTACAATTCAAAATCTGAGACTAAGAAGGATCAAACTGCAGATGGTTTGAAACAGAGACAAGAGCCTAGATGGAAAAGACCTCCTAAGAAGCAGGAATGGCATGTAAAGAAGACATTAGATGCTGCTCCACTGGATGTGATCTCAGAAGAAGCTGAGCCTACCAGACCACCATATGCACTGGTGGACATCACCCCTCAGAGATTTCCTTCTCAACATGAGACTCAACAGCACAATACCAGCCTGATGAGGAATCCAGTTACTGAGTCTGAACAAAGTATCCAGGAAGTTGACGAATGCAATAAAGGAAAGGCTGCTGTTGAAGTGCTAGATTTTGGTAGAAAAGGTCAACAGAGTGACCCAGGACCCTCTTATACCCTTCAATGATTATTGTCACATGGAATATAAGAGGGCTAAATCTAGCCCATAAGTAGAAAGAGCTGAAAGACTTTCTTGCTGCAAATAAAGTTGATGTTATGGGATGTTTAGAAACAAGAGTCAAAGAACATAAAGCAAAGAAAATCCAAAACAGAATTTTAAAGGGTTGGAATGTTTACTGCAACTACTCAAAAGCTGTGAATGGTAGAATATGGCTGATATGGAAGACTCATATTCATGTACGGGTTGCTCTTGTTACTGATCAGATTATCCACTGTTACATAGAAGACCCCCTCAGCCAGGTCAAGATGCATGCCAGTATCATTTATGCTCAAAATGATGCTAGCCTTAGAGAGATGCTATGGACAGATTTGAGGAGTATTCCTATTCCTAGCCAGGATATATGGCTAATTAGTGGTGAATTCAATAATGTTTTAAACCCTGAAGACAGAATTGGCTCACCTATAGCAGAAGCTGAAATAAAAGGCTTCAAGACAGTCATCAATGATCTGCAACTCTCACCCCTCAGAGCTACAGGTTGGCATTTTACTCGGACTAACAAACAGGGAACTGCAACTAGGGTGTACAGCAAAATTGATTGGGCCTTTGGAAATTTTCAATGGTTGCAGCAGTATGGTCATGTTGAAGTTGACTTTATGAATCCCTCTGTGTCTGATCATTCCCCTATTCTCATCAAATGTGGAACCTTAAAGCTGCTACATCCTAAGCCATTCAGACTATATACTCACATCATGGAGCTTCCCCAGTTTCAAAGCATTATGAAGAATACATGGAAGCTTGAGTACAATGGTTCCCCCTTCAGCAGATTTGGAGGAAGTTAAAAGGCTTAAAGAAACAACTGAAAGACCTCAATGCTTACATGGCCACATACAAGCAAAAACTGGTACAGGCTAGAAAATCACTGGACATCATCCAAAGTCAGATGGAGACTAGCCCTTTATCACAATCTCTTTTTGATGCAGAGAAAAGAGCCTTACAAGACATTGCATATTGGAGCACAGTAGAGGAGCAAGTCATGAGACAGAAATCAAAAGCATGCTGGATCACTTGTGGAGATGCAAATACTAAGTATTTTCATGCCCAGTGGAAGATCAGAGCCTCCCAAAACAACATATCTTCCATCTATACAGACACAGGACAAAAGCTAACAGAACCAGAAGATGTTGAACAAGAATTTGTTGCTATCTTTCAGTCACTAATGGGCTATTGTGAAAGTGAACTACCACTTGCTAACACTGCCATCATAAGGGAAGGTAAATGCTTATCAAGAGCTCAACAAGCACTGCTGATTCAAGAGGTTACATTGGAGGAGATTATTGAGGCTATAAAAGAGATGCCAAAGGACAAAGTACCTGGAGTGGATGGTTTCCCAGTTGAATTCTTTACCAAACACTGGGACATAGTAAAGGAGGACATTTATGCTTCTGTAAAGGAATTCTTTAACACTTGCAGACTACCTCTTATGCTCAATACTACAGCCATAGCTCTAATCCCTAAGGAAAAAACTCCAACAACTGTGAAGGACTACAGGCCTATAGCCTGCTGTACCACTTTGTACAAGATCATCTCCAAAGTCATCCCTTGTAGGATGAAAGCTGTGATAGGTGACTTGGTAGGGCAAGCTCAATCTGCCTTTATTGAGGGCAGAAGTATACTGGACAACATCATACTCAGTCATGAAATCTTCAAAGGCTACTCTAGGAAAGTTGTTTCCCCTAGATGTGTCTTGAAGGTGGATCTGAGGAAAGCATATGACACTCTGGACTGGAGGTATCTTAAACAAATACTAGTTGATCTGGGATTCCCTGCAATCTTTGTGCAATGGGTAATGGAGTGTGTCACAACTGTCTCTTATTCACTATGCTTAATGGTGGACTCACAAAACCTTTCAATGCCAAAAGGGGTCTTAGACAAGGAGACCCTATGTCCCCCTACCTGTTTGTACTGGCCATGGAGTACCTCAACAGGATTATGGAGACACTACACAGAAATGGTGACTTCAACTTTCATCCAAAGTGCAGAAAGCTAAATTGTACACATGTTTGTTTTGCTGATGACTTGCTGATGTTCTGTAGAGCTGATATGGTGTCTGTCAAGATCCTAAGGGAAGCTTTCCTTCAGTTCTCTAAAGCCTCAGGACTGCAAGCAAACCTGTCAAAGAGTGCACTGTACATAGCTGGAACAACACAGGATGATAAAGATCAGATTTTGGAAACATTGGGATTCAGTGAAGGTAAATTGCCCTTCAGATACCTGGTAATCCCCCTTGATTCCAAAAAACTATCTGTTGGCCACTACCTACCAATTATTGAGAGGATCACAGCCAAAGTAACTTGTTGGTTTGCTAGGATGCTTTCCTATGCTGGAAGATGCCAGCTTATTAAATCAGTTAGATTTGGCATCCAAACTTATTGGGCCCAAGTGTTTATACTTCCTAAGAAAGTGTTGAAGGCCATTGAAACAGTTTGCGGAACATTCCTCTGGAATGGGAGTGTGAAACTGTCATGAAAGGCTTTAGTGTCCTGGGATAGTGTTTGCAGACCTCTCTCTGTAGGGGGACAAAACATTATCAACATGGCAGTCTGGAACAAGGCTGCTATCAACAAACACCTCTGGAACTTGGCTAACAAGAAGGATTGCTTATGGATTAGATGGGTTCATAGTTACTATATCAAGCATAGTGACATAGAAACAATGCCCCCACCTAAGACAACTTCTTGGGTGGTAAAGAAGATACTGGATAGAAGGGCAGACCTCATGGGAGCTCAATCAAGTCAATGCAACCTCTTCAGTAGATTGCAAGCATTCAGCAGGCTGGGGAAATTCCTTATTCACAAGCTATACCTGGAATTGATCCCTACCTATAGTAAGGTTGCTTGGAAGAACCTATCACTATTTTCTCAAGCCCAGCCAAGGCATAATTTTAGAGTTTGGTTAGCTGCTCAAGGAAGACTACCAACAGTTGATAGATTACAGAAGATTGGAGTTGAGGTCCCTGAAACTTGTGTATTTTGTGATCATAGTAGTGAGATATTTAGCCATTTGTTCTTTGACTGTCCATTCACCAAGAACTTGTGGAACAGAATGTGCTCATGGCTTGGACACCATAGGAATGTGGGGAACTGGGAAACAGAAATGATGCGGGTATGCAACAAGGCTAAAAGCAGAGTGGCATTAAACAGTATCACAGCCTGTGCTTTCATCACCACTGTGGCTCTCATCTGGAGAGAAAGGAACAATATTAGATTTAATGGGAAAATTTTTGATGCAGCTCTACTGTGTAGAGAAATAGCCTTATCAATTCATATCCGAGGTAGAAACTGTAGGAAATGGCAAGCTGGATTGGCCAAGCTCAACAAATATCCATAGTCTCTGGTTACTCAAATCTATACTATAATGTACTTAGAGTAAATTTAGAAGTTAGTATAGACACATGATGTAAATGAGTAGGAGTAGTCAAATCTCTTACTGAAACTCCAAATGTAAATATTTTTTGGGATATCAATGGAAAGAATGTTTAAACCAAAAAAAAAAACATTGGTAAGATTTGTGGCTAAGTCATCATCAAATTGGGGCCTACGACATGTAACTTTAAGAGATCTTCCTACCTTATTAAAATGTGATGCTAAGACTTGATCTCTTACCTTATTAAAAGAGTGATGCTAAGACTTGATAAAGAAATGACGGAGCTCAAAAATTTCGTAAGAAACTGCAACAGCGTAATACCACGATTCTAAGAGAGCGTGGAACAATCTTTCTCAAGAATATCATATGGATTTTTTCCTACTCTGGGCTTGCCTTCACATATTTTGTCGTGATTGTCATGTGTTAGATGGATTGTCAAGAGAACCGTCGTAGGTATGTTAAGGTTAGTCTTTCTTTATTTTGGAATGATTCAAGTAACGATAAGTACACGTAATGCTTTCATAAGGTTTTCTGCTCTTAGTTGTTAAGGATGTCTATGTTATTCATTCCCGCAAAGTGATATTCAAGCATGTCTAAGTATGCATCTAGTTTCATATTGTAGCATTTGATAAAGATGTTAATATTTATAATATAGTGATATATGTATCTTCATGCATTTACACCATGCTACGGCTGGTTGGGCAATTATGCATCTTCGTTTACTATCGTGCTTCGACCAGTTGGGCAGTTATACATATTTACCACTAAGCTATGTCTGGTCAGACAATCATGCATTTACCATCGAGCTATGGGCGATTGGGTAGTTACATATTTACTATCGAGGTACGGCCAGTCAGGTAGCCATGCATTTACCATCGCTCTACGACCGATCGGGCAGTTACCACTAATCTGTTGGGCAATCATGATCATAAGATATGGATAACAATATCAAAGAGAAGCATATACGGTGATATTTCAAAGATTTAGGTTGATTTTTATATGTCTTTAATTAATATTGACTTTATTATTATGTTTCAGTTCCGTCTTACATACTCGGTACATTATTTGTACTGATGTCCTTTTGTTGGGATGCATCATTTCATGCCTGCAGGCATAGACAATCAGTTTGATGAGCCCTCATATCAGGCGAGGATAGTATTTAGCGGAGGATTGGTAAGACTCCACTCTATTTGGAGTGCAACCAAGTCTATGAGTAATTGTGTTAGAATTGTGCTACAGACTTATGGGTAGGCCAGTACCCTGTCCCATTTGACGTCAATACTCTTAGAGGCTTTGTAGACAAAGGTTCATTTTGTAAAGCATGCCAGAGGCCTTGACGGCCCATATGTGTTCATGTTTTATGAAAGATGTTTCATTGATACAGTGCTTTCCTACTTATAGTTATACATTACGAATTGTGGATATGTTGGCCTTGTTACCAATGATAGTGTTATAAGAAAGATATGTTACTTTGGTACTCGGTTGAGTAAGGCACCGAGTGCCCATCGTGACCCTTCGGTTTGGGTCGAGACACTATGCCTTGCTCTTGACTATATCCTTGATCCACCCATCTTGCCTTGTTCATTGTAACTGTTTAATCTTCATCAAGTTTATTTCTGAAGACCCGTTTTGTGTCAATTACTAATCTTTCCTTGGGTCTTGGTACCAGACGCTAAACTTGACATCTCTCAAATTATTTGAGTTCATCTTGCATTGTATTCAACCAGTCAGCATCCTGCAAAGCCTCGGTAACATTTTTAGAGCTCAATAAGAGATAAAAAAGCAATAAAAGCACAAAGGTTCTTTAAAGAAGATCTGTTTTTTATTCCAAAGGTTGGATCAATGATTATGTTCTCAATGAAATGAGAACTTTGATACTTGTAAGGTTTCACAACCAACTGGTTTCCCTTAGATGTTCCTTTAATATTTTATTACTGATGAACAACTTCATAGACAGGTTCCCTCAAAGTTTGAGGATCAGTTCCTCTCTATTCAGTTGCCCCTGTTAGGTTGCCCTGGGTGGAGGGACCTATTCCATCACATGTTCCTTCCTCTAGTGCAACTTCAGTTTGGGCTCTGGTTTCATTTGAGTTTTTACAAGCACCATTGCTTCATTATCATGTTCCTGCATCTAAAAGAGAATGTTTGTTTCATCAAAAACCATATGTACACTTTCTTCTACATACATAGTTCTTTTGTTATAAATCTTATAGGCTTTACTATGTGATGAATATCCCAAGAATACTCCCTCATCACTTATGGCATCAAACTTACTTAGGGAGTCTTTTCCATTATTGTGCACAAATACTTGCATACAAATGTCCTAATATGGGATATATTTGGCTTTTTCCCTTTAAGTAACTCATATGGAGTCTTCTCAACAAGAAATCTAGTTATGCACATATTTATGATGCAATATGCAGTGTTCATAACTTATCCTAGAAGCTATGAGGCAATTTACTTGCAAGTAGCATAGTCCTAGCCATTTTCTCTAATATCCTATTCATTTTTTCAACTACTTCATTTTGTTGTGGAGTCGTAGGAGCAGAAATGTTATGATTTATGCCATGCTCATCACAAAATGCAGTAGATTTAGCATTCTCTAATTCAGTACCATGATCAGACCTAATTAATGCAAGTTGATTACCTAGTTGTTTCTGAGTTTTCCTAACAAATGAAGTGAACATGTCAAATTTCACTTTTAGATGTTAAAAATAGTGTCCAAGTAAACCTATAGTAATCATCAACAAGCACCATAACATATCTATTACCACATTTACTCAGTGTTCTCATTGGTCCACATAGTTCCATATGGACCAGTTCCATCGTCCTGATAGTGCTTACCATTTTCTTGCTTTTAAAAGAGGATCTTACCTGCTTCCCTTTTGCACAAGTCTCACAAGCTTTATCTTTCTTGAACTTAATATGAGGCAACCCTACCACCAAGTCCTTGGAGACTATTTTGTTGAGTTGGATTAAACCGGCATGTCCAAGTCTCTTGTATCAAAGGAGGGGATTATTATCCACACACTTAAGTAAGTGAGTTCATTATCTGAAAGTGTGGACAGATCCACCATATATATATTATTCACTTTTTTTCCTGCAAAACTATATTGTCAGTAGAAAGATTTATCACAAAGTATTTTATGGAGGTCAATGCTATTATGTTACCTCTATCATACAATTGTGATACACTGTGTGACCAGTGTTTTTTTGACTCGCCTTCTCTTTTGTAGTGCATTCACTCTTATAATGACCAATGTTTTTGTAGCCATGAAAGTGCATCAGGGGACTTGTTCCATTTACGATTTCTGTTTAGCTCATGCTTGACCTTGTTCAGATCCTCCTGTAAGACTCTTACCAGTTTATCCCTCTTATATAACTCATCTTTCATTTTTCCTACATTTTCTTCTAAAGGGAGTTGTGTGTGCTCAACTTTCTTTTTGCTTATTCCTAATTTTAATTTTTTTCAAATCTAAGTTCTAGGACAGTTGTATCAAGTACATGAACCTGGTGTCACACCTCCTTTTTACCACTACACCCCGTGAAGGGCCTAGATAAGAGAGTTTTTCCAATTAAAGGACAATCAAAATGGGATTTAGTTATTTAAAGATTTAAGAGTCACAACTTGGGCTAATTAATGGTGTCCCAAGTCACCGGTTTAAATCCCAAATCGAAGAAGGTTTGACTCTATAATACAGTCTGCGAGTCAGAAATCCGGGTAAGGAATTCTATTAACTCGGGAGAAGGTGTTAGGAATTCCTGAATTTCGTGGTTCTAGCACGGTTGCTCAACTATTATATTCGGCTTAATTATCTGTTCTTTACAATTATGAACCTATGTGCAAATTCTAACTTTCTGACCTTTTTTATTTAATTTTAAGAAGATTGTAATATTGTTAAAATGCTTCTTGGACCACATCACATAAATGCACCCGCGATCTTTGACATATTTTAACATCGTTGGGATTTGGATTTGGGTCACATAAATGCGAACCTGAATTTAGGAAGGTAAATCTTAATTAACGCGCCTAAAGCAACTACACGTTTTTAGATTTGCAAGGGCCATGAAATTTTCTAAATGACACGGCTCGAGTTCTAATGTTAAGTTAAGACTAATTTAAACAAAAGTCATGCAATTGTTGTACTTGTTTGGCATATTCATACCAATTTTAAATTTAAAGGCGTTTGGACCTGGTTGTGGAGGGCCATAGGCTACTTTGTGTTTATGTAAATAACTTGCCTCCGGTAAAGAGATACCAGTTAAAATCATAAGTAAGGGAACTCATTATTTACTCAGCAACCAGGCGGGGTAACAAGCCTATCACTTGTCGAAGTCTCTATTCAGAGACCGAAAATGTGCTCTTCCAAATGAAAATCATCTCCTAGATAGGCCCAACTACTAGAAGCTAAAGATCAGGAAGAAAAGTTCAAGTTCGAATCTCCACTCATACACATAGTCCATTAAATCAAAGACATTTACACGAGTCCTAACCCTTTGAGAATAATGAGTGCAAGCATTAATAAACCACTGAACTTTCCATTTTGACTTTCAAAAATCAAATTTAAGCTAACATCTTACAAGAGTGATTAAACCAGAATTTAGGCCTTTGCCCATAAATTAACTCGAACATGCGATATGCGAAACCAAATTTTAATGAAACTTGACAACTTTTCTGGAAACTCAGGCCCAAAATTAAAGATCCAAAATCTCATTAAATCTGCGCTAAACACCCACATATGCATTAATCAATGAGATATGAGCACTCACATGCCAACACTGAAATATCACTGGAGCACTCAACTACCAAATTCCACCTTAAACACTAATTATATACTAATAAGATGATAACATAAAGTAAACATGCATCTGTCAGTAATACAGCCAAATAGACTAATTGTCCAATCTTATGGATGCATGCAACTTTCAAACAATGACAAACATTTAACAAGACCTTTCATGCATATTCGACACCCTACCATGAACAACCAAACTAATGTTACTACAGTTATCCATACTAAAACAAACAGAAAAAAGTATAAGAGAATCAAGCTAAGCTAAACAATTTTGCAAATGCAGAAAATTGAATAAATAACTGCAGTGGTACAAATATCTATTCAGATGAACCAATCTTCATATTTATCCATTTTCATACATGGTAATGTGAGATGAATATCTGGGAAGAAAAGAAAAGCAGGAAAGTGAATATCAGCAGCACTAGGTAGTATTGACAGCAATATAATAGTGTTCACAAAGCTAAAAATCAATCTTAACTTCAAGCCAAGTTCCAACAGATTTAGATTCAATTTCTAGACCCAGATTTAAATCAAGAGGGATTCAAAACAGATTTCAACCCAGTCTTAGCTCAAAATCAATTTTCAAAACCCAATTTAAACCACCCTCATGCACGTATGATTCAAAAATTTACGAAAATTATAGTAAGAAACTCAATGGAACAGTAGATTTGGCTGCTGTTGTTTTTGTATTTTTCTGATTGTTTTCTCACTTAGCTTCTCCATTCGCCTTTGTTTTAACTTAAGTTTTCATGCCTTTAATAGGCTGAATATTAGGGCAATCTTTAGAGACTCTTTTTTCCCTTTAGTCCCCGAGTTTATGGCTTGCTTGCCAAGTAAAACTTAATATTTTACAGGAAACCCCTATTAGAAGATTCCTATTCTTGTTACTAAAATTCCCTAGTCATATTACTTATACTCTCCTCCCATACCCTGAATATTACTTTGAGAACCTGGCCAATATGGGTCAAAATTTTGATCCAATAGACTAAACCAAATTAGGTGGGCTGCTCTTTTTCAACTGACTCAGAGACAGCCCAAAACCTAATTGCACTTAACCAATTGAAAAGAAAACATTCCAGACCCAAATATCACAACATGATTTCAACAGTAATTCTAACTCAAGCAATGATCAATTCACAGCTAGGTAAGGGATTAACTAAATTACTAAATCAATATAAAAAAATTAACCCGAACCAAAATAAAACTAATAAGAGGTTTAATGAACAAGTTTCAGGGATTTAAAAATTATAAACGACCAGAATTAAGTAGCACCTCCAAATTAATCTAAAGCAAAAACTACTAAATCTAAACATATTTACAGAAGACAAATTGAAATCCAACCACTAACGGAGAAGAAAGGAAGAAGGTCGAGAGGTAAAACACACAGAAAAGAAGAATTAATCAATCGAGCTTGAAATCCATATTGAAACAATGGTTCAACTTGCATGCACGAATCCATCCTCAGGGCTCGATTTTGATTTGAAATTCGAGCATCTACAGGGATGTTCGAAGGACTATGAGTGGGTACTTGGAGTGAGGGAGAGACGGGGGTCCTTTGGTGTGATTTTGGCGGAATTTGGAAGGGTTAGGGTTTTTTCTCCGATCTTCTTTCGAATATTCGAGCAATTTAGGCTTGATTTGAGGGAAAATGGGTATGGATTTGTGATATGGGAGTGGAGGAGAACCTATGGTGTGATTTTGGTGGGAAACAGAGGTGGCTCCGCTGGACAGGCCGGAGGGTCATAACTTCTGAATAAGATTCGAGGAGTTTGGCTACGTTTTGAGGGGAGAGGGATGTGGATTTGGAAAGAGGAGAGTGAGGGGAAGCGACGGTGTTATTTTGGCAATCATCGGAGCTCCGCCGTCGCCGTAGGTGATTTTCGGTAGGCGGCAGACGGCGATGGATGGCGAAGATGGTGGGGATTCTCTAGGGTTTGCTGGTGTGAGAGAGGAGAGGAGTTTGGGGAGTAGGGGGTGCGTTTGGACATATAAATACTTCGGGTTAGCTACTTCTGAGCCATTAGATCTTGAATCCTAGACAGCTAAGATTAGTTTAAGCCAAACGATGTCGTTTCACTTATTCGCGGTTGCTGGACGGGGTAATAGGGCGGGTTTTAGACCGGGTCAGGGGTATTTGGGCGGGTAATGGACTTGGGCTGGTGGACTAGCCCAAAAGAAAATCAAACCTTTTCTTTTCTCTTTAATTTCTGATTTTTAATTATTTTTCAAATTAAAATAAAAATATAAATTAATTCCTAAACTCAATTATCTTGCTAAATTAATATAATTATTAATCACAAAATTTATAAAAATTAAATAATTCTCGAATTCAAAATTTAAAGAGAAGAATGCCACATGAACTCATTTTTGTGATTTTTTATTTTAATAAAGCACCTAATTGACCAAAATATGAAAATGAATCCTAATTAAAAGTATGAAACCAAATTATCCCAATTAATTAAAACAAATTAAAAGAAAAATCACCTAATATCAAAGTTAGAATTAAAGGTGCAAATTAAACTATTTTTTTTAATAAAATAACCAATTGCTAATTAATTCTTGAACAAATATCAAAATAACTTTTAAATGCATGTGTAACACATTTTTTTTGTATTTTTTCACTAATTAAGATGCACAAACAAAATGCAAACAATTAACAAAAAAATTCCATGAAAATCCACAAAATTGAAAATAGAACAGAGAAATTATTTTGTTTTTTTAATTTATGGGAGTAATTCATATAGGGCAAAACTCACGTGCTCACAGCTGCCCCTCTTTGCTCGGAAACACAAAGAGTTTTCGTGCAAGGATAAATGAGTAGATACGAGAGATTTTTGCCCATTTGAATACTCCGTGGGAAGCATTTTAAAAAACTTGACCGCACCCTGATTCAGAGGTTGCCTACATATCCTTGGCTAAAAGGGAATCGGGTCAGTGTAGTTGAGGAGTGTTGGTAGTCAGGACTACCGAAACTGTGATCTCACTATTGCTGCTGCTGCTGCTACTACTTGCTAGATCCCCTTATTACACCTAGTCAAAAATAAAAAGAAGCTAGACTAAGCTATTACCTATGGATTATAAAAGAACCTATCTGTGTCTTCAAACTTGCTCTCGATCCTTGCTGCCTTGTTGTCTTGTATTTTTTCTTGTGTAACTCCTTGTTGTCTGGTTGTATGTTTCACTTTCTCCAAGTTGATGCCTGATTGCTGAGCTTGAATTATAGTCCTTTGTTCTCCAGGTGGGCGCCTAATTTCCAAAAACTGAATATTATTCCCTTGTTCTCCCGGTAGGCACCTGATTACTAAAACGTGAATTATACTCCCTTGTTCTCCAGGTGGGAGCCTAATTGCAAAAACTTGAACTATATTCCCTTGTTATCCAGGTGTGCGCCTGATTGCCAAAACTGGAAATATATTCCCTTATTCTCCAGGTAGGTGCCTGATTGCCAAAACTTTAATTGTATTCCTTTGTTCTCTAGGTGGGCGTCTGATTACCAAAACTTGAATTTTATTCCCTTGTTCTCTATGTGGGCGCCTGATTACCAAAAACTTGAATTGTATTCCCTTGTTCTCCAGGTGGGCGCATAATTACCAAATAATTGAACTGTATTCCCTTGTTCTCCAGGTGGGCGCCTGATTGCCATAACTTGAACTGTATTCCCTTGTTCTCCAGGTGGGTGCATGATTACCAAAAATTTGAATTGTATTCCCTAGTTCTCCAGGTGAGCGCCTGATTACCAAAACTTGAATTATATTCCCTTGTTCTCCATGTGGGCGCCTGATTACTGAAAACATGATATGTATTCCCTCGTTCTCCAGGTGGGCGCCTGATTACCAAAACTTGAATTGTATTCCCTTGTTCTCCAGGTGAGCGCCTGATTACTAAAAACTTGAATTGTATTTCCTTGTTCTCCAGGTGGATGCCTGATTACATAAAACTTGAATTGTACTCCGTTGTTCTCCAGGTGGGTGCCTGATTTCCAAAAACTTGAACTGTATTCCCTTATTCTCCAGGTAGGATCCTGATTACCAAAACTTGAACTATATTCCTTTGTTCTCTAGGTGGGCGCTTGATTGCCAAAACTTGAACTGTATTCCCTTGTTCTCCAGGTGGGCGCCTGTTTACCAAAAATTTGAACTGTATTCCCTTGTTTTCCAGGTAGGCGCCTGATTACCAAAACTTGAAGTGTATTCCCTTATTCTCCAGGTGGGCGCCTGATTACCAAAACTTGAATTGTATCCCTTGTTCTCCAGGTGGGCGCGTGATTACCAAAACTTGAATTGTATTCCCTTGTTCTCCAGGTGGGCACCAGTTTAACAAAACATTGAACTGTATTCTCCTATTCTCTAGTGGGCGCCTGATTACCAAAACTTGAAATATATTCCCTTGTTCTCTAGATGGGCGCCTGGTTACCAAAAATTTGAACTGTATTCCCTTGTTTTCCAGGTGGGCTCCTGATTACCAAAACTTGGATTATATTCCCTTGTTCTCCAGGTGGGCGCCTGATCACTAAAAACTTGAATTATATTCCCTTGTTCTCCAGGTGGGCGCCTGATTGCCAATAACTTGAATTATATTCCCTTGTTCTCCAGGTGGGAGCCTGATTACCAAAAACTTGAATTGTATTCCATTGTTCTCCAGGTGGGCGCCTGATTACCAAAACTTGAATTGTATTCCCTTGTTCTCCAGGTGGGCGCCTGATTGCCAAAACTTGAACTGTATTCCCTTATTCTCCAGGTGGGCTCCTGATTGCCAAAACTTGAATGTATTCCCTTGTTCTCCAGGTGGGTGTCTGATTACCAAAAACTTGAATTTTATTCACTGAAACTGTTGCCTTTGAACTTGCTAGGTTCTTGCTTTTCCTATGGAGGACTTCTCAGAGACATCCGAAATTCCCTGCCCTTGTTTCAATCAAAGAAAAATCTTGTCAGTTTAAAAACGTGGTGGTTGGTTTGTGGTCTTGAACTTTGAGGGTGATTGCTCCATCACTTCCTATGATTACTGATTTCTATTCGAAGACCTTGCTTGTTCCTTGACTATCCACTTCCTTTGCCCCCCTTAACACAAAAATACCTCTTCTCCGTTCAAACCCAATGCCTTCTATCTATTGTATTGCTCCTGAACTGATGTTTACCAACCTTTGTGTCTCACATGAACCCTAAGGCACGACACTTGCCACCCCTCATTGCGTATGCTGTTCTTTCTTAACTTAAACCATTGGTCTTGTCCTTGAGGTCTACGTCTCCCTCATTTTCCATGATAACTTTGATTTATCCTTAGAAGGTCTTGCTGGTCATTGGTTAACCACCCTTTTTGTCAATCTTATCACAGAAAATACCTTTGATCCGTTCGCCCTAGCACCCTTTTTGTTTCATTGTCCATGGATTGCTTTTTTATATACCAAGCCTATGTATTTCACATGAATCCCACATCATGTTGATCGTTGCCAGCTCAGTTTGCTTGTTGTTCTTTCCGGACTTATGGTGCTTTGATGTGCTAACCAGATCTCGCTTTGTGCAATTGAATAGCTGGTGGAAAATTTTGAAGTTATTTCTTACTTGTTCTGACCCAGTAGACTCAAGAAGAGGTAAACAAGACAAAAGGAACCGAGCAGAGGATAATGGAAAGAGATAATTCCTAACAAGAATACTACAAAGTAGAAACCTATGGGATGTGGATACTAACTCTAATGACCATGACATGAACCTGTGGTCTATCTTGTGAAGCAAATCTGATGTTCAGCTCCTATTATACCCTTAACCATGAAACTGGGCTTCGACGCTCTGTCATTAGTCACCTTTCACAATCTCCATCTGGTGATTTCCCATCTGATTCTCAATCCTTATTTCACTTGTAGTGCCCGTATGGTTTTCACCACCAAGCCTATCTCGATTTGGTCTTTCTCTCAACTCACAGTCGCCTTATGGTGCCCGTGAAGGTTTTCACCAATAAGACTCTCTCATTTTGGTTTTTCTCTCAATTCACCGTTGCCTTATGGTGCCCTTGAAGGTTTTCACCAATAAGACTCTCTCATTTTTGACTTCTCAGTTCCCGTTGCCTTACGGTACCCGTGAGGGTTTTCACCAATAAGACTCTCTTATTTTCATTATTTGGTCTACTTGAACCGGAGTGTTGCCCCTGACATGAATCACCTCTAATTACTCGACTTTGCATCTCTCGAAGACTGATCGGAAGGTATTTCCTTGGACTGTAATGTGGGCTTTTGGATAGGGTTAGAAAGAAAGGGTATTAAAGGCTCAAAAAAATTTAAATGGGCTCCAAATTACAACTTTTGGAATCAAATTTCTTACAACAACCACAACTTCTGCTCCAGTTTCTTGCTTGGGGGCTCTTGGATTGTTATTTTGATGGGAACGAACTGTGAGGCTAGCTACGTAATCCTTTAAAGGAATCAGGTCAAACGTAGGTCATGTCATGGGAATTACTTTGTATGTTGTGATTTCTTTTCATTTATTTTCAATTCTTTCCTTCTTTTGTTCTTTTGTTTTTTCTTTTTCTTTTTTTTTCTGTTTTTTCTTTTCTTTCTCTTTTTCATTCTTTTTTTTCTCTCTATTCCTTAACTTGTCTTTCACGCTTGCATTTCTGGTCTTTGCTACTGATTTTGAAAGAGGGATATGAAAGGAAATGAATAAGGCTAAAAGGGGTAACACAGGATTAAGTATTTAGATAGCAGAACAAAAGGCATTCGTCATCCCAATCTTCAAAATGTGCCAAGTACAAACAACCCAATTAAACAAACTATAAAAAACTTTCGTAACATCTTTGATTGTACCAGACTTGCTAACCATATCCATACATTCGCCTTCTACATATGTTATCTAAAAGCACCATTGGACAACACCCTCACTCTCATTACCACGAACGACCCCTGTCAATTTGGGGCAAACTTGCCATTAGTTTCAACTTGATTCAGTATGGTGTATTTCAATAGTGTTTCTCTATGTTCTACCTGCCCCAGTTTCACACACTTTAGGCTTGAAGAAATCTCCAGATTATGTACTTATTTCTTTCATGACTGCTTCATTACTTCATGAATAAATTAACTTTCTAAAACCAAGCTGAGAACTACGCGTGCATCTCATGTCACTAGAGTCAACAGGAAAAGGACTATAAAAAGAAAAGAGAACTAAACAAAAATGACTAGAAATTATAGAAAACAGATAATTGCATTAGAGAGATGGTGAAAGGATTTGGACAACAAAACAAGCAAACTAAACTGGGGTTACAAACCTAGACCACACAAAACGAGCTACTGTGACTAAACAAACTTAGGCAAAATGAAATGATAGATGGGTTTGAGTCATAAGACAATACCCGAATAGAAACTCTGGAATAACTTCGAACAACAGAAATGACAAACAAAACAAACCACCAAGAACTCCACTCCGGCAGACCAAGAAATGGAGCATCTTCCCAATTACCAAGCACAACATCTTAGCCACAGAGTTTCTCAAGAAAATTTCCAAGACCTTTATCAACTTTAACCAAAAAGTTCCCGAGAGGATCCGCATGCTCCCCGTCACAATCATTGACCATAACTACCCCTTCTTGAATCATTAGTTCTACTTCCCTTCTCACAGAGCGACAATCTTCAACGCTATAGCCCCGTACATTAGAGTGGTACATGCATCGAACAACAGGATCAAAGCCTTTCACATATGGGTCTGGAGTATAGCCGAGGAGCGGTTTTATCAGGCTGGCATGCTTTAACTTTTTGAACACGCTTGTATAGGATTCTCCGATGGGTGTGAAAGCATTTTCTTTTTTCAGTAGTCTTTTCATTTTATACTTTGGACTTGGTTGGAATCTTTTGCGGGCAGGTGGTTGATATGCCTGAGGGGGCGGGTAAGACATTTGGGAAGTGGTGCGGGCCATCACGAGCCTCGTGGGTGTGGAGCATATGGTGGTGCATTGCAGACAGGGTACTGGGAAAGTGATGCACAACTTTGAGGGTTCTGTGGATAAAAGTTGCATAGGGGAGGGTCAGGTTGTGCACAAGGATATCCATGGGGCCACTGCAAAGCTGAAAGCCTTTAGCAAGAACGACCACTGGACCCTGTCATCGACGGGGATCAACAATATCTTTTCTACCAATGGGAGGACTATCCCGAGTAACTTGTTCGTTCCACCTGAGCCAATATCCCTAAAGCTTTCCTTGAGTTTCTTTTCCATATGAGGTAGGGAGGAATAGTCTAGGAAAATATCAATATTGTACTGAAGTGTCGCACAAAATCTTGAGCCATATCTTCCCACGTATGCCACTTACCTACATCTTGACAATTATGCCATTCCAGAGCTTCCCCATTCAAGCTTTCGTTGAAATATGCGATCAACAAACCACCTTTTTCACCAACACTTCTCATTTTACTATAATAACCCCTCAAATGGAATACCGGATCTCCACACCCATCATACAAGTTAAACTTTGGCACTTTAAACCCCGCTAGTGGATGAGTTTTTGGGAACATACACAACTCTTTGTAAGACATGTTGACCTTTTCTACCGTTCCTTGTATGTACAGTAATGACTTTTCTTTGCTTTTCTGCTTCCCGGATATCTTATCTCGCCCTTGTTTTCTTGTAAACTTTTCATTTTCAGCATGAACCTCTAAGGGGTAATATTGGGCATCATGAGCTTGGAGATAAGCGGGTGGATCTGGAGAGTATGGAGGACCATCTGGCATTGTGTCCGGAGTTTGGGTAAGGGCAACATCTAGGAAGCTAGGTGATGGCAAGGGTGGTGCCTTCCCAGTCATCCAAGCCCGATACATGTCCGCCATGTGTTGTCTTAACATTTTACCTCATTAACCAACCCATTATACCGTTCAACCAACTTCTTTTGGGCACCGGTATCATCCAACTCAGTTCTATTGTTGTCTGCTATTGTCTTTTGACCTTATGTTGTAGAGAAGAGTAAACACTTCAAAAACCACAAACCAACCACCCTGCTGCTATAAATATAACAAAATGAAGCCATCTCGTTAGCGTTAGGGAATTTAGCATAAGATAATTTCACTTTATGTGCAATGCACCTAGCCAAAGTTATCGATTTCTATTATGCACTAAATTGGCTGCTTGCGTCATCCTGGCTTTTATCCTGTGCTACTTTTCTTTTCTCTCTTGTTTTCTTTTTCTTCTTCCCCTTTCTTTTGCTCAGCTTGTTTTGCCTACCTTCTTTTTGTTCTATTATTCTCTCTGTCATTTTACCGTCGTTTCTCTCATGATTTTCTCTCTTTTCTTTTTCCCTTTATCTTGGTTTGGTATGGTCGAATCCTATGGAGATTGCCTACGTGTCATGACCCCGCATAAATCAGACCGAGCGTTGTTCTGGCAGATATGTGCAGAAAAATATTTTGGAAATTATTAAATTTCATAAAGTAAAACACTTGATTACAACTACTAACAGACTTTAAGAAAAGAAATCAACATACTTCGTCTCAAACGAAACCAATAGACTATGACAGAAAGATGAAAACAACTTACTTGATGACCTGCTACAGACTCAAATAGAAAGAAAATACAGACTTTGCAACTGGATTAACAAATTTGAATGAAAATCATGAATACATTAAGGTCTCTAATGCTCTTGGAGTTTGCGGGATGTCATTCGATATTGCCCTAGGCCTACGTGTTAAATCCCCTTGGAGGTGGTGGAGGTCTTCCATCACTTGAAAAGCGAAGTTCATTGCGGTGGAAATAAATATGGATCTTTTCATATCTTCACAGTGGCTACACTTTACGGTGATGTACTCAGCGATCATCCGAACCCTTTCTCTTATAGCACCATTTTCTTGTAGCAATCGCCCTATATGCTGGGCCTTGGCCTCCAGAATTTGTTCGGCTACACGATTCAGTTCTTGAAATTGTTGCAAATCTCTTTCCAACTGTGCTATTTCTGTGTAACAATGCTCTCTCTTAGCTTTGAAGTTTGTTGCCTGCTTGACCATTTTGTTTTCAACCATGATGAACTTCTTCTTTAGTCCCGCAACCTCGTTGTCATACCTTTCTATCAATTTTTCAATCATGCGTGCCCATTCCTCTACATTTTTGGCCAATTGTTTTCGGGCCCTAGCTAGCTCACCCTCTGCTTTGTTCAAGTCAAAACCATATTCTCCTACTTTCCGCCTTATATTGTCTATGAGCTTTTCATCCTTCACGCTTCTGGTGGGATTCTCTATGGCTATTTTCATTTTCTGAATTTGGGTTGGCAAGGTTTCATTTCGTTTTGCTAATCTTTTATTTTCTCCCTCATCTGCCACGGCTTGCAAACCATTCTCGAATTGAAGGTCTTTGACTTGTTTTTCCAATTTCCCTATTGTGGCCCTGTATTCATTTTTCTTGGTTAGCCAATTACATTATTCTTGTGAGGCATCAGCAAATTCCTGAAGATGTGGTCTTTCAGCCGGTCTTCCGAACTCCACTTTCTTTTTATACAAAGACATGTACCCTAGTGCAACCTCGCCTTTTGACAAGTCTCATACTCGAGTGTTCGCCATCAAGTACTGACACTTAATCCAAATCTGGCGGACTGCTGCTTCGTGAAACTGGCCATTGGGACCAATCTTGACCACATGGAAACTAATTTCTTCATCCCTGGGAACCATTTGACACCTCCCTAGCTGTCTCAGCTCCCGGTACGGGGCATACAGTTGGATGCTCTGGAGATCCATCAAAAGGAAATGAGGCCCGGTATCTGGCATATATACAATTTCTTCAATGGAGAGCCACCCAAACTTCCACTCTATTTGACTTGCACTTATGGTTCAGAGATATGATACCCATTCTGTGAACTCCTCTGGTAATCTAAACCCATCAATCCTGGTATAAAATTCCTCTATGCAGCTCTTTTCCAATGACCCATAACTCATGAATTGAGGTCGATGGAACATGTGTTCAACCATCCACATTTGTAACAACAAGTTGCATCCTTCAAAGAAATTTCCTCCGGCTTTGCAGGCTATGAGGGCACGGAAGATTTCAGATAATATCATGGGTGTGAGGGTGCTCTTAGCCTGAGCGAGCAAGGTGCTGACAACCCCTGCTATTCGTATATCAATATTCCTACCTTTCCGTGGAAACACCAAGAGGCCCAAGAAGCACACCATAAATGCAAAACACCTGTGTTCTTTCCATATGAGTCGGTTTCCCTTCCTAAAAATTTTATTTCTGCATCGTTAAACCCCGCTATGTGCCCATACATCTGGTATATAAACTGTGGAGTACAAAAACCTGCTGACAGATCTGGATTGTGAACCCCCTGCTTATCTTTAGTTAATCCAAGAATTTGTGTATAGCGACGGCCCTTGGCGCAATCAAATACTGGTGTCTCAGAGGAATTTGGGGGCCTCCGATATATCCGGCTATTTCTTCCAGGATTGGGGTGAGTTCAAAGTCTCGGAAATAAAATACATTGTGAGTCGGGTCCCAGAACATAACCAGTGCCTTTATACTATCCCCTCTAGGATTAATTTTCAACAACCCGAGAAGTCCTCCCAAGTGCGTATTAACCTTGTTTTGCCCTGATTCACTTATATCATTCCACCACATGTGCAACTCCAAAGGGATCTTGTTCATGACTGTTATTGGCAAATTTTGATTCGTCCTCATTCTGCACATGTATTAGGGAGATTAAGCACATTTTATGGGGAAGATTTTAAGGTTGTGCCTGCTACTGACCAAAATTAAAAAAAGAATCCTGGGCGGGCGTTCCTGCAAAAGCAGCCTTCCGGCGCCCGTTTGGGGACACTCGACTAATCTTCACAAGAACTGCCTTATTTATTTATCATAAACAAAATTTGGTTCTTTTGAGGCTATTTCTGCAAAAATGAAGTTGGGCCCGATGGGGGTTGCCTACGTATATCACGCCCTATGAGAATCAAACCAACGTAGTTCGAGAAATTCTGACAGAATTAAAAACCAACTTCTTTTTTCTTTTTTCCTTTTCCTCTTTTTTTTTTGAAATTCAAAATCCTTTTCTTTGTTATTTTCAAAATTTTGACAACATTTATGTATCGGTATTTGCCTCATCCCCACACTGTTATTTTCTTTGTCAAAATCTCCTTTTTTTTAAAAGCCGGTCGGCAAGCAAATCCGGAATATATGCACAAGTAGCATGCAAGATGCATCAAGATGGTCTATGCTTTTGGTTGCACCTGTCCTAGACGGGCCCAACCTCTTTGTTGAGTCCTCTAAGTCAAATGCATGACGCAAATAAGCATTCCTACTAGGGATCCGGCATGAGGTTATGTTATTCTAGGTTTAAAACCTTGTTATATGTTCTAGAATGTGTACCCGAACGGATACCTCGAGTCGAGGAGAGGGCTACGTACCGGGAACCAAAAGGCCATCTGACTTAGTATCTTGTCCGAGCCTCTTTCTTATTCCAAGGTATGGCACTAATAGAATGGGGAGTCACGACCAGCAACCACATCCCCTAAGAGAGAAGAGAGGGGTTTTGCGGCATTTTATATACAGTTCAAATAATAACAAAGCAGTAAGAAGCAATGCTTAGCGCATTGGCACAATCATGTAATAAAATCAGATATTAAACAAAGCCAAATAAAACAACTATTCTAAGCTCAAATTCTTGAACACTGAACTAGAGATTCAGCGTTCGATCCCCAGCAAAGTCACCAAAGCTGTCACACCTCCTTTTTACCACTACACCCCGTGAAAGGCGTAGATAAGGGAGTTTATACAATTAAAGGACAATCCAAACGGGATTTAGTTATTTGAAGATTACAGAGTCGCCACTCGGGATAATTAATAGTGTCCCAAGTCACCGGTTTATATTCCGAATCGAGGAAGGTTTGACTCTGTAATTGTCACACCTCCTTTTTTACTTATATGGTTATCTCGAAAGAGAACACGTATAAAGGAGTTTTGCAATTAAAGTGACAATATTTGATATAGGATTAATTATTTATTTCTAGAGTCGCCACTTGGGATAGATCTGACTTTTGGTGTCACAAGTCACCGGTTTATTTAAAATCCTAAATCAAGGAAATTTCAACTTCCTGGTTGGAGTCTACGAACCGGAAATTTCTGAGTAGGGAATTCTTTTGACCCGAGGGAAGGTGTTAGGCACCCTTGGATCTCGTGATTCTAGCACAGTCGCTTAAACTCATTATAAGTGGCTAGGGATCTGATTTGCTATACCTGTTTAAATCGATAATGCAACTTTTAAAATATTAACCGCTTTTAACATCTTTTAGAAAGTTTACAATGTCATTAAAATATGCCGCGAATCACGACACATAAATGCGCACACAATTTTAGCATATTCTAACTCCATTGAGATTTTGGATTTGGGTCACATAAATGCGCACCCGAATTTAGGAAAGTATTTTACTAGTAACTTTCGTGCTTATAGCGACTACGTCTTCAAAATTCGTGGAAAGCCATGAAATTATCTAAATGGCACTTCATATTTTTCTAAATATATTATCAATTTATGGAGCCTCGTGGTGTTTGGTTAGATGAATGCATCTCGTTTTAATTTATAAGGATAGCCTAAGGCATATAGAATTCTCTATCGTTGCTGGTGTCTAAATGCCCTAATCAATTATATATGGGTGACATATTTTGAAAAATTATCATTTGCAGTTTAGCTTCATTAATGGCTGATTGTATATATCGGGCTTCAAATTTTAGGCCAGCCCAGGAACATGCATTATATCTGTCAACTGCTGTGCCTTTTAATTAGGCCCAAAGATAATGTGGACGGAGGAGTCCACTATGAATAGATCTCAGTGATGTTTCACACGAGACTAACTGTTAAACATATCAACAGTGTTCACTAGGATGAAACTAATGATTATTTCTATATCTGTTTTCAATTTTAAGTCTAAACTAAGTGATTCATAATACTCGTCAGTCAGAGTATATGGATTCAGCTTCTGAGATGCAATTATAACTCTAGTTACAGTATAATAAATAGATCTGAAACACATTATTGATAAATGTAACGAAGCTCAAAATAAATTAAAATACTACACGATGTTTTGATCTTTGAATGATAACCAAGCTAACATTTCCTAAATCTGATATTTCTAATTAATAAAGGAAACAAGCATTTGAAACACCCTTACCACTAGCTAATGTTACTACCAATTATACATATCTAAAATAGCTGTTCAAATGTCCAAATATTACAAGGTAAATTAGTCTCAAATGTCCAATTATTAGAAAATGAACCGATTCTAATGTCTAACTGCTACAAGGTAATTACCCTATCATTAGGTATATTACAACTAAAGAAGAGGGAAGACAGGGGAGGATTCGAAAGGTAAATCATATGTGCACATCTTCAAATTTAGGAATGCATTCAACTTGATCTTCATAAATCAATGGACGACAAGAATATACCTGGAATTAAACAAAGAATAGAAACCTATGAGTAAATGCAATTATTAAGCCAAGCAAAATAGCCGCCAATCAAACTGTACACCTAGGATTTCAGTATATTTTTGAGAGAATTAAAATCTCAAAGGAATAAGAACAACACTGATCGTTTATCCCAGATATAGGAAGAACTAATATGTATTTTTCACTCAAGAATTCAAAAAAAGGTTCAGGATCCTCTCAAAAATGTTCAGATGGTTTCTTTTTATTTTTTCCTTGTTTTTTCCTTTTAGTCCCTGATTCATATTTCAACTTTTCCTATATGGTCCTTCAATTCCTGACTTGTGCCTCAAGTTTGAGGCAGAAATTTAGTTTTAGTCCCTCATTAGAATGTTCTAGGGGGTTATAACCAGATTCATTTAAGGTTTAAATTTCCCTTATACCCCTATTTCTATCCTGAAGTTTTAACTTTAGTTATTCCCTGGCCCTTGCCGATTGTGTTTGGGTTATGGGCCAAGGTCTGGTTTGAATCAACAGGTCCATTGGATCCATACAACTAAATGTCCTAATATGGATTGGCTTATCAATTATTAAAACTTAGGATCATAGATATTCAGGTATATTTGTATTAAAACCAATGGATCAATATCAACCAGGAAAGAAGACCACTCAGCTAATACGTATTATAGGAAAACCTAATTAAATCACTCAATAAAAACTTGAAAGTGAGAAATGAGTAACAAGGATTGAACACTTAGTTCATGAACAAAATCAGGAAGCAATTAAAGGTTCAGCAAGAAAGAATAGCCTAATATGCGCAAGTACTGAAGATCAAAGTTATAATGATATGAAAATCAAACACTCAGTGGAATAAAAACCTACCAAACTAATCATATTATCAGGGAGTAAAACAAATGAAGATCATGAGATGAAGGTCATAGAAATCACACTACTGAAGAATCATCAAAGTAGGCTTTCAGAATTAGGAGGCTAATATTAACAAGATACCAAACCAACTTAAAAGACGAAGAGATTTCAGCCAGTGAAAAACAAAGGCATTTTTAATGACTATTTAACCTATTTCAAATGAGATTGTGGACAGACAAACAATCATTCAAAAGAAATCAAAGCATCTAACAATTAAATGAAATGAAGCAAATATATATAAGAAAAAATAGAACACTTAGATTTTATAGAGGCAAATCTATCTTGAGATCATTCTGTTGGTTTTTGACTCCTTCGATAGAGGTTTTAACCTTCCAGGGCAAATGGCCTTGTGGATAACAGGTTCAGGAGTTCATGACGGGGAACTGGTGATTCTGAGACCCTGTGAGGTCTCAAATCTGAGTTTCCTCGGTGGTTAGTGGTATTTGGTGGTTGTTGGTGGCATGGTTTGGGAATGGAATGGACAAGGACTATCTAATATGAGCTTGACCGGAATCCGGTGGGATTTGAGTTTTAGGGTTAGTCTTCTGATCGATATTCGAGACGTTTCGAATGGATTCGAAGGGTGTGACACACATGGTTGGAACGAGGAAGGTGATTTGTGTTAGGGGTATAATTTTGGAGGGGTTTGGAGTTGGGTTGTCGTAGATGGGGGTTTCGACGGTCTTCTTTTGAAGATTCGAGACAATGGGGGGTCGTTTGAAGGTAAGGGACTGCAGGACGAGGAAGGAGAGGTCCTGGTGATCTTATGGTGTAAAGCTAGGGTTGTTTGGAAGAAGGTCGCCAGAGACAGCGATTCCGGCGACCTTACTTTCGAATATTCGAGACAGAGGAGACTTATTAGATGAAAATCAACCACATGACAGGAAACGGGGGGGGGGGGGGGTTGTGATGGTTTGATGGTGTAAACTTGGGGAGGTTAGGTGACCGGCCGCTGCCGTGAGGCGATTCCAGGCGGCGACATTAGGATGGTAGACAGTGGTCCAAGGGTGGTCAAGGGTGGTGTTACATCCGGGGTAGATGGTTCGAGGAAGGAGAAGAGTTTGGTCTCTGAGTGTATAGAGGCGTTTGGACATATGTATATGATTTTGGGGGGTGTTTCATGGCCGTTGGATGATCACCCGATCAACGGCTGTGATGGCCCTTCTTGAAACGACGTCGTTTTGGGTTGGCTATACAAGGGCTGGGTCAGGGAATGGTCTTTGGGCTGGGGCTGTATGTTTTAAAGGGAAAAATGGTTTGGGCCCTCCAGGTCTGGCCCAATTCTGGCCAGCTTGGGTGGCTGTGTATATAAATTTTTATGCTTTTGTTTTCTTTTGTTTTTTTAATTAATTCCTAATTTTATTTAAAACAAAAATTCCTAATTAACACAAATAAAAATGCAACCAGTTGAAATTAAGCCAAAAATAATTTAAAATGCCATAAATACTACTTGCACATATTTTTTGTATTTTCTATTTGTAAAAAATGACCCTAATTAACAATTATTTCGGCAAAAACATGAACTTAAATCCTAAATGATTTTAAGGCACGCATTGATGAAGATACACTGGCACGCAATTAAATTCAAAAATTAAAATCCAAACAAATAAATATTTAAAGAAAGTCCTAAACTTTGAGGGTCTTGTAGGATTCGTTTCAAACAAGGTAAAATCATATGCTCACAGTTGCCCCTCTTTGTGCGGGAACACGAAGAGTTTTTGTGCAAAGAGAAGTGAGAAAATATGAGCGATGTTTGTCCGATTGAATACTCCATGTGAAGCATTTTGAAAAATTTCTGACCGAACCTTGCTTCAAAGGTTGCCTACATATCCTTGGTAATAAAGGAATCAGGTCAGTGTAGTTCTGGAAGTTTTGGTAGCTGGGACTACCGAAATACTGTGATTGGCTGCTATTGTTACTGTTTCTGCTTGCTAAGCTCATTACACCAAAAGAGAATCAAAAACTGAGCTAGCTAAGCCTATCAACTACGAGTTACAAGATTCCTATCTATGAGTCTCTTGAAGCTTGATCTTGGGTCTTGGTTAGCCCTTGTAGCAGACTCTGATTTGAATCTTGATGCTCGTCAGCTAAAAATGCTGGCTTATTCTTCATTTTAGAGATAAAGCAGGACATGCGAAGCTTGTGACTTCAATTAAACTTTGGACAGTCCGTGTCTTTGTCCGCTTCATCATTTGAATTCACTTCTTTTGTCCTTTTCCTTTTCTTCTGTTCTGTATTGACACTCATGCTTTCAGTCATTCCGAATCTCGTGCCTTAAGGAGAAACCTGCTCAAACACCAACACAAACAAACGAACAAAATTTTCAACCCCAGTTTTCACTAGAAAATTTTGTGAGTTATTTGCAACACACATCTACGCTATTCTTTATTGAAAACAATAAAAATCGAAATTGTGTATCCCTTGGAAAAATTGCCAGGTTATGCTGAGAAAGAGAAAGGGTTCCTGCTGGGGATAAGACGAGAATCCACGGGTTATTCCAAGGGAATCCGCGGGTTATGCCGGGATGAAAGAAATTCCTAGGTTATGCTAGGGAGATCCACATGTTATGCCGCGATGAATGAAAATCCCTAGGTTATGCTAGGGAGATCCGCAGGATATGCCGGGATCGAAAGAGATCCTGGGTTATGCTAGGGGAATCCGCGGGTTATGCCGGGATGAATGAAAACATTTCTAGGTTATGCTATGGAGATCCGCGGGTTATGCCGGGATTGGAAGGAGATCCTTGGTTATGCCAGGGGAATCCGCGGGTTATGCCGGGAAGAATGAAAAATCCTAGGTTATGCTTGGGAGATCCGCGGGTTATACTGGGATTGGAAGGACATCCTGGGTTATGCCAGAGGAATCTGCGGGTTATGCCGGGACGAATGAAAAAATCCTAGGTTATGCTAGGGAGATCCGCGGGTTATGCTGGGATTGGAAGGAGATCCTGGGTTATGCCAGGGGAATCCGCAGGTTATGCCGGGATGAATAGGTTATGCTAGGGAGATCCACAGATTATGCCGGGATTGGAAGGTGATCCTGTGTTATGCTAGGGTAATCTGCGGGTTATGCCGGGATGAATGAAAAAATCCTAGGTTATGCTAGGGAGATCCGTGGGTTATGCCAGGATTGGAAGGAGATCCTGGGTTATGCCAGGAGAATCCGCGGGTTATGCCGGGACTTGAGGGATCCTTGGTTATTCTAGGGAGATTCGCGGGTTATGACGGGATTGAAAGAGAATTCCTAGGTTATGCTAGGGGAATCTGCGGGTTATGCCGGGATTGGAAGGAGATCCTGGGTTATGCCAGGGTAATCCGTGGGTTATGCCGGGATGAATGAAAAAATCCAAGGTTATGCTAGGGAGATCCACGGGTTATACCGGGATTGGGAGGAGATCCTGGGTTATGCCAGGGGAATCCGCGGGTTATGCCGAGATTGGAAGGAGATCCTGCGTTATGCCAGAAGAATCCGCGGGTTATGCCGAGACTGGAGGGATCCTAGGTTATGCTAGGGAGATCCGTGGGTTATGCCGGTATTGAAAGAGAATTCCTAGGTTTTGCTAGGGGAATCTGCGGGTTATGCCGGTAAATGAAAATATCATAGGTTATGCTACGGAGATCCGCGGGTTATACCGGGATTCGAAGGAGATCCTGGGTTATGCAAGAGGAATCCGCATGTTATGTCAGGAGTGGAGGGATCCTAGGTTATGCTAGGGAGATCCGTGGGTTATGCCGGGCTTGAAAGAGAAGTAGGGGAATGCGCGGGTTATGCCAGGATTGGAAGGAGATCCTATGTTATGCTAGGGGAATCCGTGGGCTATGCCAGGATAAATGAAAAAATCCTAGGTAATGCTAGGGAGATCCGTGGGTTATGCCGGGATTGTAAGAGAATTTCTTGGTTATGCCAGGGGAATGCAAGGCAGTGGTGGACCACAGAGATCTTTTTGACTGTGGTGGGGATGGGGGAGGAAAGGAACAACTGTTAGGTTATGCTAAGGGTAGGGGAGTGTTAACTCCTAGACTATGCTGGGGAGTAGGAAGTGTAGGGGGTAATCCTCAGGTTATGTTGGGGATGTGGAGGGAAACTTCCGGGTTATGCCAGGATATGAAGGGAGGATACTTCTCGGTTATTCTGGAGGGGGTGGAATGCAATCCTTAGGTAATGCCTTGGAAATACACAAGCTGCACAAGGGTTACTAGGGATTGGAATCTCGTGCTATCATGCTTATTTACGAGTTTGCGGAAAAATGAAAAAAAAATTCCCTTTTGTTATTGGCGCAATACCATCTTTGGTCCTTGTGCCCATCCTTTGGTTGTTTTTGCCCTATGTTCCTTCTTCTTTTCAAGGTTGCACCTGCGTCTATTTTAGTTCAGAAACAAAACAAACTGTTAGTTTGAACAGTGATTGGTTTTGCGGCCTTGTCACGTTTGATTTCAAATTCCTTTGTGTTTAAAAACAAACCCTTGACTTTCAATACTTGCTTTGTTGATTGGCCAGGTGTTCCTCATTTCGGATTGGTCTTTGTTTCTCGGGCCTTGGTTATTAGTTTTGTCCCGCCTTTGATTTTGGTATTGCTTTTGGAACTTTTGATAAGAATCAACATCATGTTTTGCTTAAAACACTCCGATTCTGCTTCACCTTCATGGACCTTTGACTTTGAATTTCCTTTCTTTTATTTCCCTGGTTTTGAGGCATTAACCGTCATGATCAACCGGGATTGGCTAGGAGCTTTTGACGAGGTCAGGCATTCCCTTAGTTCTTGCCAGGAGAAACCCACGAGGCCGGCCCTGCTACCTTTCTTAAGGAATGGTCAGGACATCAAAATTAAAGTGGAAATGAGTGAAGCATGAAATTAGAGAGGTATGTTCTTTGGAGGGAAAAGAGGGAACTTATCTGGAAATATAAGTCGACTTTAAATTGCAACGACATTCTTCTTGGACTGGATACCCCGGCCCAGATCCGTTTATGCTTTCTAACTTCGACTTTTCCAACACCAAAGAAATTTATTCAGGCCTTGGTAGCAATATTTCCTCTTTTTGTCTGACGACGCACTTTTCGGGTTTTTGGCAATCAGCCTCTCTCATTTCTCTTCTCTCGTCACACGATAGCGCTCTTTTGAGTTTTCACTAAGCGGACTCTCTCATTTTGTTTTTCTCTGCTCACCATCGCCTTATGGTGCCCGGAGGTTTTCACTGATAAGACTCTCTCATTTTATTTCTCTCAAATTTGATTTGTACCGAATCCCAACAACGGTATTTTTCCTCCCGGGGATCTATAACTTTATAACCATTCTGACGGATTTGTAACCGAACTAATACATTTCTGCCCCAGTTTTGATTTTTGTAGGTGAATGGGGTTTTTTATTTTGATATGACTGAACCTCAGGGAGAGGCTGCCTACGTATCCTTTTGGAATCAAGTCAGACGTAGTTCAGGAAATTTTCCTAAACTCATTTTGTTTGTATTCTTCTTTCTTTTTTCTTTTCTTTTGCATTTTTTTTCATTTTTCTCTTATTGTTTTTGGTGAATAGCATTTCAGGGTTACAAAGAGGGTGGGGGTAGCGGGAAAGCAAAGTCTTCGTCATTTCAATCCACCATGGTCACTGCTGCAGGGGATTCAAACATAATACCTTTTTACCGCATCTGCGTTTACCGCTGCCTCGGGCTCGTCTCCTTCAATGTCACCCAAGTACAATGCTCCTTTAGGCAATGTCTTTCTAATAACGTATGGACCTTTCCAATATGGAGCGAATTTTCCTTTGGCTTCCTGATGATGGGGAAGTATCCGTCTCAAAACTAGCTGCCCGACTTCGAAATTCCTGGGGCGCACTTTCTTGTTGTAGGCACGGGCCATTATTTGTTAGTACAACTGCCCGTGGCATACCACAGCCATTTGTTTTTCATCAATTAATGTCAGCTGCTCTAATCGGGATTTGACCCATTAACTATCTTAATTTCTGCTTCGACAATCACTCGGAGCGAAGGGATTCCCACCTCGACAGGTATAACAGCCTCAGTTCCATAGACCAGCAAATAGGGGGTTGCTCCTACCAATGTACCTACTCTGGTGCGATATCCCATCAGTGCGAAAGGCAGCTTTTCATGCCATTGCCTCGAGCTCTGAATCATTTTCCTCAAGATCTTCTTGACGTTCTTGTTGGCTGCTTCGACCGCACCATTATCTTTAGGCCGGTAGGGAGTGGAGTTTCTATGTGTTATCTTGAATTGTTCACATATCTCTCCCATCAGCCGATTGTTTAGATTAGCTGCGTTTTCAATAATGATGACAATAGGAATCGCGAAGCAACAAATGATATTCGAATGCACAAAGTCCACTACCCCTTTCTTGGTAACAGACTTAAGGGTGATGGCCTCAACCCATTTTGTGAAATAATCAATGGCGACCAATATAAATATGTGCCCGTTTTAGGCTTTTGGCTCCATACCCCAGGCGACAAATGGCCAGGGTGCTGACATATGATGAATCTCATTTGGTGGTGCATGAATCAGATCACCGTGCACCTGGCATTGATGGCATTTTCGGACAAAGCTGAAGCAGTCTTTCTCCATTGTCATCCAATAATAGCTATCTCGGAGTATCTTCTTTGCTAGTACATAGCCACTCATATGGGGTCCACACGCCCGCTTGTACTTTGTGCATAATTCTCCCGGCTTCCGTGGCATCCACACATCTCAACAAATTAAGATCTGGAGTTCTTTTATACAAAGTGTCACCACTTAAGAAGAAATTTCTCGCATGCCGTTGGATGGTTTTCTTTTGTTCTCCGGTGGCTTGCTCAGGGCACTCCTGTGTTTTTAGGAATCCCAAGATATTGTAGTACTAAGATAGTGTGCCGTGCTCTACTTTAGTTGCATTGCATTATCCATGCCTTTCTTTAATTTGGATTTGTAAAGGATCAACATAGGCATTCCCAGGATATGGCAACATGGAGGCCAAGATTGCAAGTGCATCTGCTAACTCATTGTGGCAACGGGGAATATACCTGAACTGTGCCGACCTGAACCGTTTGCTGAGGTCTTCCACATGTTGTATGTATGGCAGGAGCTTTATGTCCCTTGTTTCGTATTCTCCTTGAGCTTGTCGGATGATCAGATGGGAATCTCCCATGATTAACAATTCTTCGACGTCTCGGTTAGAAGCCATGTTCATGCCCATAATGCAAGCCTCATATTCAGCTGTATTATTGGTGCATAAGAACCAAAGTCTGGCTGTAGCTGGATAATGACGGCCTGTGGGTGAGATTAAAATTGCCCAAATCCCCAGGCCCTTTGCGTTTGCTGCTCCGTCAAAGAACATTTTCCAGACGGGGGTGTGCTCAGCTGCTATTTCCAATGAGTTCACTTATTCATCAGGGAAGTAGGTGTTTAAAGGCTGATATTCATCATCAACGGGGTTCTCCGCCAGATGATCTGCCAATGCTTGAGCTTTCATCAGCATACGAGTGACATAAACAATGTCTAACTCGGTGAGCAAGATCTACCATTTAGCCTATCGCCCTGTGGGCATTGGTTTTTTGGAATATGTACCTTAGCAGATCTAGCCTGGCTATAAGGTACGTGGTATGAGCTTGCAGATAATGCCTTAAATTCTGAGCTACCCATGTCAAGGCGCAACACGTTCTTTTTAACAATGTGTACTTGGCTTCGTAATTGGTAAACGTTTTGCTCATATAATAAATGGCCTGCTCTTTCTTTCCCGTGGCGTCATGCTGTCCAAAAATACAGCCGAAAGAACCTTCCAAGACTGTTTGATAGAGAAATAATGGCCTTCCTGCTTCTGGCGGAAACAAAACTGGTGGATTAGACAAGTATTGTTTGATTCTATCAAAAGCTTCCTGACACTTGACCGTCCACTTAATTGCTGCATCCTTTTTTAGTAGCTTGAATATGGGCTCACATGTTGAAGTCAACTGGGCGATGAATCGGCTGATGTAATTCAATCTTCCTAGTAGACTCATTACATCCTTTTTGGTCCTTGGCGAGGGAAGCTCCAGAATGGATTTGATCTTGGTTGGATCCAATTCGATGCCTCTTCGACTGACGATGAACCCCAAAAGTTTGCCTGACGGAACTCCAAATGAGCATTTTGCTGGATTTAATTTCAAATTATATTTGCGAAGCCTTTCGAAGAACTTCCTCAAATCCTTTACATGATCGCCATCGTCTTGGATTTGATAATCATCTCATCCACGTACACCTCTATTTCTCGATGCATCACATTGTGGAAGATGGTGGTCATAGCCCTCATGTATGTTGCCCCGGCATTTTTCAATCCAAAAGGCATAACTCTATAGCAATATGTTCCCCAAGGTGTGGTAAATGCGGTTTTCTCAGCATCTTCCTTATCCATCAACACTTGGTGGTATCATGCATAGCAATCTATGAAGGATTGGATCTCATGCTTGGCACAGTTATCGACAAGGATGTGTATGTTGGGCAGAGGGAAGTTATCCTTGGGACTCGCCTTGTTCAAATCTCTGTAATCCACACACGCTCAAGATTTTCTCGTCCTTCATTGGCACCGGGACCACATTGGCCAGCCATGTGGTGTACCAAACTACCCATATTACCCCTGTTTTAAGCTATCTTGTAATTTCCTCTTTGATTTTATCACTGACATTAGGCTTGAACTTTCTTTGCTTTTGTTGGACTGGAGAGCATTCAGGGTACGTAGGCAATTTATGGACCACCAAATCCATACTCAAACCAGGCATGTCGTCGTAGGACCACGCAAATAAGTCTTTGAATTCCAGCAGGAGTTGAACCAATGAATCTCGCATTTCTTTATTCACGTCGATGCTTATTTTAGTTTCTTTGATTTCATCGAGATTGCCCAAGTTAACCGATTCAGTATCATTTAAGTTAGGCTTAGGTTTGTTTTCAAAGTGTTCCAACTCTCGGTTGATTTCCCTAAAAGCCTCTTCTTCATCGTATTCCGGTTCTTGGTTCATTATTTATGGGCGGCAAGTTTGGGTTGTGGCATGAAGTCCAAGAGCATGTCGTTTTATTTAAAGCCGCATTATTGGGACATAAAAAAAAGATGAAAAATAAAGAAAGACAAAATCAGAGAAAGGCAAAGAGGTGTAAATGACAAAATATTGATTTTATTTCTTTGAACTTATAAGATAACATGGTTTACAATTGAGATTTAAAGTGCTAAAAGGAAAACAAACAACCGAGCTACACCTTGAAATAGCTCGTGATGTGGGAAGAGGTAGCAAGGTGAGACTACCGGGTCTCCCGCCTGAACGGAAAAGGTGTAGCCTTCAAGTTTTGAAGTTTGGCATCTGGCCCCATATAAAGTACTTCAGTGGTACTTGAACCTTCTCCCGGTTGGACCATGTTTACTTCGTAGAGCAACTCCCTCATAGCCCTGCAGATCTTATCAATTTCTTGTGCCGTGAAGGTTTCTTCTTCCTCCTCCTCACTGCACTTTGGTTTTACAAAGGTTTTGTACAAGTGGGGAAGGGTCGTGGTAAGGCCCATCCTTGGCGCTTTCTGCAATTGGCCTAGGTGATATCTTCTGAGGTTGGATGAAAGCCCACTCCAAAGAACTTTACTGTGACAGGCAAGGCGACCGACTTTTTTATACCTTGTAGGGAGCTTCCGAGTCCCTTGCCTGACTTGAAACCTTGGCGCATCATTTCCTTCGCTACCATAATTGAAGCATTTGACAGGAAAGGCTGGGGGAGCGGCTTGCCCTCTTAATGCTGATCGGCTACTACGACTTCAAAAGCCTGATAGACTATGTGTTCACTCGCTTCCTTAGCATCTAGACAGGGAAAAGAGGGGTCCCAGTAAGTTGATTGTTCGTCCTCTCCATGAACTACAATATCCTGGTTTTCATGCTCAAATTTCAGCATTTGGTGCAGGGTGGAAGGCACTGCCCCTGCTGCATGAATCCACGGCCTTCCTAGGAGGTAGTTGTAGGATGTGTCCATGTCCTACACCTTGAATGTTACTTCGAAGTTGACTGGACCAATAGTGAGCACCAAATCAATTTCACCTATTGTATCCCTTTTGATTCCATCGAAGGCTAGGACACATACGTTGTTAGGACGGATCCTTCCTGTCCCGATCTCCATTCTCTGCAAGGTAGACAGTGGGCTTATTTCTACTCCGGAAACTCCGTCGACCATCACTCTTTTGACATAATATCCCTCACACTTGATAGTGAGGTGCAAAGCCTTGTCATGAGCAGCTCCCTCCGGGGGTATGTCATTCTTACTGAACGATACCTTGTTAATAGCAAAGAATCTCTCCGCCATTTTCTCTAGTTGCTCTACAGAGGTCTCATCTGGTACATAAGCTTCGTTTAGAGTTTCGGCCAACACCTGCTGATGCTCGGGAGATTTCATCAAGAGTGAAAATAAAGAAATCTTCTCAGGGGATTTTCGGAATTGAGCCACCACTTCGTACTCCGGCATTTTAATTTTTTGGAAGAAAGTTTCTGCCTCCTCAGCATTCACTGGCCTATTAAGCGGAAGTCTCCGTTTGGTAGCGGCGTTCACCTCTTCTATGTCTGAGTATTTCTTTATGGGACAACCTTTTTGGGCTTCTCCAAGGACTTCTTTGCCATTGTATGTAACGATGGTTTCCTGATAATTCCAAGGGACGGCTGAAGGGTTGGTCATGGGCTTCTACGGTACGCGACCAATAACCACGGGCTCATTCAGCACCTGTGGTTTAATCGATCCCCGTACCACATAGGCTTTCTTGGGCATATACATGGTTTTTTTCAGCTCGAACCTTTTTGGAGGTCTTAAAGTGGGTTGCTTTTCTATACGACCTCATGGGATGTAGGGTATTGTTTCCTTGGTAGGGGTCGTCTCAGCTTCGACCTCAGGCTTCTTTTCTGCTTCGGGGCACTTAGCTTCATTCATTTTCTTTTCTTCCATCTTTTTCGGGGTGACTTTCGGTTTTCTATCTGCCTCGGGATGGCTATGATGGCTTTCAGAGCGGGATCAAATTCTTTGTCCTCGCAAATCATTCCGATGACCGGCCCATTGTTGTGAGTCGGTAACGGGTTATCAGTTACATTTGGGACCTCTTCATCTCTTAGTACTATCTTCTTTTGATCTATCAAGTCCTCCACCGCTCATTTAAGGTCCAGTAATTTTCGATATCATATCCCTCTTCCCCAGAGTGGTAAGCACAACGCACGCCCCTTTGTAAGAAGGTGATTCGGGATTCTATCTGTTTGAGGGTACAGGCTGGAGGAGACCCATGTGGACCAACTTTGGGAACATGTTGGCGTAGGATTCTCCTATTGGGGTGAAGTTGTGTCTCCAGGGTGGCTCCCTAGGACGATAATTATTTTGCTGAGGGCGGGGATTGTAGTGGTTCTGAGGAGGCTGATTTCTTGGGGCTTGATTTCTATTGTTCTGTTGTTGAGGTCGAGTAAAGGGCTAAGCGTTCATAATCACATAGGGTTGAGGGACATAGTGCATGTCTCTGTGAGGATAGTAATGTTGATGTTCTCTTTTAGAGAATGCATGCCTGTGAGTATGCTGTTTCCTGGTCCGGGAGGCTTCCATGGATGCTTCCTCTCTTTTCTTGTTCCTTGGGATTCCTCCCGCCCCTCCTTGTATGGCCTGGAAAGTGGCTCTTATGGTAGATTGACTCAGAATCCTCCCTGTTTTGAGGCCATTCTCTACCATCTCCCCAATCTTAATTGCCTCTGCAAAAGGTTTACCCATGGCTGACATCATATTCTGAAAGTAATCTGCCTCTTGTGCTTGCAGAAAAATGGTGACCATCTTTGTTTCGTCTATCGGAGGCTTTACTCTTGATGCTTGCTCTTGCCATTTAATAGCATATTCTCTGAATCTTTAAGCAGGTTTCTTCTTTAACTTGGCTAGGGAATTCATATCCGGGGCGATGTCGATGTTGTACTGGAATTGTCTTACAAAGTCCTGGGCGAGGTCATCCCAGATGTGCCATCGAGTAATGTCCTGGTCTCTGTACCATTCGGATGCAATGCCGACTAAGCTCTCCCCAAAGTACGGCATCAAGAGTTTTTCTTTCCCACCGTCTCCACGTAGTTGATTGCAATACTTCTTCAAATGGGCGATGGGTTCGTCCCTTATAGCAACATTCAGCTATTATCACAATATTGGCGCCATTCGACTTACTTCAAAACAAGTGAATAAACTCGAGCATTTTGATAGCTTTGAAAAAGGGGTTGGGCATGGCCAAAATAATTAATCAAAACCGCAGACATTATTGCAAACTCCACAATTGGTGCCTTTTCTTGTTTATTGTTTTTTTATTGATGTTTTAGTTTGAAAACATCCGGCAGCATTTCGGCATTATTTGAGCATTTGTTTCAAATGTGACTACCCTAACACTGCTATTTTTCTCAATTTATTTCCTTTGTTTACAGGCCGGTCAACATGCTAATCCAAGGCAAATAAATGCGCAAGTAGCACGTAAAAATGCATCAGGATGGTCTTTTATTTCAGGTCACCTGTCCTAGACGGACCCAACCTCTGTGTTGAGTCCCCTAAGTCAAAATGCATGATGCAGATAAATGTTCCTACTAGGGATCCGGCATGAGGTTTTGTTATACTAAGTTTAGAACCTCAGTACAGGGTATAGACTGTGTACCCGAGCGGACAACTCGAGTAGAGGAGGGGGCTACGTACCGGGAACTAAAAGGTCGTCCGGCTTAGTATCTTGTCCGGCCTCTTTCTTATTTTAGGGTATGACACTAACAGAATAGGGAGTATAAACCAGTAAGCACATCCACGGAGGTGAGAAGTGAAGGGTTTCGTAGAAGTTTATATGTACAGTTCAGATAATATCAAAGCGGTAAAACATGTGGCATTTAGCACAGAGCATGTAAGCAAATCAGAAGAAGCCAAATATAATAGTTATTTTAAGCTCGAATTCTTTAACCCTGAACCAGAAATTCTGGGTTCGGTCCCCAGCAGAGTCGCTAGAGCTGTCACACCTCCTTTTTTACTTACGCGGTTATCCCGAAAGATATTACATATAAAGGAGTTTTTTCAATTAAAGTGATATTATTCGATATAGGATTAATTATTTATTTCAAGAGTCGACACTTTGGATAGAGTTGACTTTTGGTGTCCCAAGTCACCGGTTTATTTAAAATCCCAAATCGAGGAAATTTCGACTGCCTGGTTGGAGTCTGCGAACGGAAAATGCTGAGTAAGAAATTCTGTTGACCCGAGGGAAGGTGTTAGTCACCCTCGGATCCCGTGGTTCTACCAGAGTCGCTTAAACTCTTTATAAGTGGCTAGGGATCTGATATGCTATACCTGTTTAAACCCATAATGTAACTTTAAAAATATTAACCGCTTTTAACATCTTTTAGAAAGTTTATAATGTCCTTAAAATGAGCCGTGAATCATGTCACCTAAATGCGCATGCAATTTTAGACATATTCTAACTCCATTGAGTTTTTATATTTGGGTCAAAGAAATAGGCACCCGACTTTAGGAAAGTATTTTACTAGTAACTTTTGTGCTTATAGCGACTACGTCTTCAAAATTCGTAGAAGGCCATGAAATTTGCTAAATGGCACTTCCTATTTTTCTAAATATTTTATCAATTTATGGAGCCTCGTGGTGTTTGGTTAGATGAACGCAACTCGTTTTATTTTATAAGGATAGCCTAAGGCATATAGAATTCTCTATCATTGCTGGTGTCTAAATGCCTTAATCAATTATATATGGGTGACATATTTTAAAAAAATTAGCATTTTCAGTTCAACTCATTCATGACTGATTGTATATATCGGGATTCAAATTTTAGGCCATCCCACGAACACGCATTGTATTTGTCAACTGCTGGTCCTTTTAATTAGGCCCAGAGATAATGTGGACAGAGAAGTCCTCTATGAATAGATCTCAGTGATGTTCCACACGAGACTCTGTTAATCGTATCAACAGTGTTCACTAGGATGATACTAATGATTTTTTCTGTATCAGTTTTCAATTTTAAATCTAAACTAAGTGATTCATAATACTCGTCAGTCGGAGTATGTGGATTCAGCCTCTAAAACGCAATTATAACTATAGTAACTGTATATTAAATAGATATGAAACACATTATTGCTAAATGTAACGAAGCTCAAAATAAATTAAAATACTACACAGTGTATTGATCTTTGAATGATAACCAAGCTAACATTTCCTAAATTCGATATTTCTAAACAATACAAGAAACAAATATTTGAAACAGCGTTATCACTAGCTAATCTTACTACCAGTTATACATATCTAAAGTAGCAGTCCAAAGTCCAAATATTACAAGGTAAATCAGTCTCAAATGTCCAGTTATTACAAAAATGAACCGATTCTAATGTCTAACTGCTACAAGGTAATTACCCTATCATTAGGTATATTACAACTAAAGAAGAGGGAAAACATGGGAGGATTCGAAAGGTAAATCATATGTGCACATCTTCAAATTTAGGAATGCATTCATCTTGAGCTTCATACATCAATGGACGACAAGAATATACTTGGAATTCAGCAAGAAATAGAAACCTATGAGTAAATGCAATTAATCAGCCAAGCAAAATAGCAGCCAATCGAACAGTACACCTAGGATTTCAGCAGATCTTTGAGAGAATTAAAATCTCAAAGGAATAAGAACAACACTGATCGTTCATCCCAGATAAAGGAAGAACTAATATGTATTTTTTTCTCTCTAGAATTCAAAAAAAAAAGGTTAAGGAAAAACAAGGAAAATGTTCAGATAGTTTCTTTTTATAGTGGAGCCTTAGGGCTCTACTTTTTCCTTGTTTTTTCCTTTTAGTCCCTAATTCAGATTTTAACTTTTCCTAAATGGTCCTTCATTTCCTGACTTGTGCTTCAAGTTTGAGGCAGAAATTGTGTTTTAGTCCCTCACTAGAATGTTCTAGAGGGTTATTACCAGATTCCTTTAAGGTTTCAAATTCCCCTTATACCCCTATTTCTATCCTGAAGTTTTAACCTTAGTTACTCCCTGACCCTGGTCGATTGTGTTTGGGTTATGGGCCAAGGTCTGGTTTGGATTAGCATGTCTATTGGATCCATACAACTAAATCTCCTAATATGGATTGGCTTATCAATCATTAAAACTTAGGATCATAAATATTCAGGTATCTTTGTATTAAAACCAGTAGATCAATATCAATATTCAGGTATCTTTGTATTAAAACCAATGGATCAATATCAACCAGGAAAGAAGACCACTCAGCTAATACTTATTATAGGAAAACCTAATTAAATCGCTCGATAAGAACTTGAAAGTGAGAAATGAGTAACAGGGATTGAACACTCAGTTCATGAACAAAATCAGGAAGCAATTAAAGGTTCATCAAGAAAGAATAACCTAATATGCGCAAGTACTGAAAATCAAAGTTATTATGATATGAAAATCAAACACTCAGGGGCATAAACACCTACCAAACTAATCAGAGTATCAGGGAGTAAAACAAATGAATATCATGAGATGCAGGTCATATAAATCACGCTACTGAAGAATCATCAAACTAGGCTTTCAGAATGAGGAGGCTAATATTAACAAGATATCAAACCAACTTAAAAGACGAAGAGATTTCAGACCAGTGACAAACAAAGGCATATGACTATTTTACCTATTTCAGATGAGATTGTGGACAAACAAACAATCATTCAAAAGAAATCAAAGCATCTATAAATTAACAGAAATGAAGCAAATATATACAGGAAAAAGCAAAACACTTAGCTTTTATACAAGCAAATCTATCTTGAGATCAATCTGTTGGTTTTTGACCCCTTCTGTAGAGGTTTTTAACCTTCCAGGGCAAATGGCCTTGTGGATAACAGGTTTAGGAGTTCAGGATGGGGAACTGGTGATTCTGTGATCCTGTGAGGTCTCAGATCTGAGTTTCCTCGGTGGTTAGTGGTATTTGGTTGTTGTCGGTAGCATGGTTGGCGAAGGGAATGGACAGGGACTGTCTAAGATGAGCTTGACCGAAATCCGGTGGGATTTGTGTTTTAGGGTTAGTCTTCCGATCAATATTCGAGACGTTTCGAATGAATTCAAAAGGTGTGACACACATGGTTGGAAAGAGGAGGGTGAGTTGTTTCAAGGGTGTAATTTTGGAGGGGTTTGGAGTTGGGTTGCCGGAGATGGGGGTTCTAACGGTCTTTTTTGAAGATTTGAAACGATGAGGAGTCGTTTGAAGGGAATGGACTCCAGGACGAGGAAGGGGAGGTCCTGGTGATCCAATGGTGTAAAGCTGGGGTGGTTTAGAACAAGGTCACCGGAGACAGCGATTCCGACGACTTTACTTTTGCATATTCGAGGAGGAGAATTATTCGATGGAAATCAACAACAGGACGGGAAAGGGGGGGTTGTGATGGTTTGATGGTGTAAACTTGGGGAGGTTTGGTGGCCAGCCGCCGCCGTGAGGTGATTCCCGGCGGCGGCGTTAGGATGGTAGACAGGTGGTCAAAGGGTGGTCAAGGGTGGTGTTACATCAGGGGTAGATGGTACGAGGAATGAGAGGAGTTTGGTCTCTGAGTGTATAGAGGCGTTTGGACATATGTGTATGATTTTGGGGGTGGGGTTTCATGGCCGGTGGATGATCACCTGATCAACGGCTATGATGGCCCTTCTAGAAACGACGTCGTTTTGGGTTGGCTATACACGGGCTGGGTCAGGGAATGGTTTTTCGGTTGGGGCTGTATGTTTTAAAGGGAAAAAGGGTTTGGGCCACCCTGGTCTGGCCCAATTCTAGTCAGCCTGGGTGGCTGTGTATATAAATTTTTATGCTTTTGTTTTCTTTTGTTTTTTAATTTTATTCCTAATTGTATTTAAAAAAATTCCTAATAAACACAAATAAAAATGCAACCAGTTGAAATTAAGCCAAAAATAATTAAAATACCAGAAATACTACTTGCACATATTTTTTGTATTTTCTATTTGTAAAAATGACCCTAATTAACAATTATTTCGGCAAAAACATGAACTTAATTCCTAAATGATTTTAAGGCACGCATTGATGAAGATACAATGGCACGCAATTAAATTTTAAAATTAAAATCCTAAAAAATAAATATTTAATGAAAGTCCGAAACTTTGAGAGTCCTGTAGGAGCCGTTTCAAACAAGGTAAAAATTATATGCTCGCAATTACAGTCTGCAAGCCAGAAATCCGGGTAAGGAATTCTGTTAACCCGGGAGGTGTTAGGCATTCCCGAATTTGTGGTTCTAGCACGGTCTCTCAAATGTTATATTCAGTTTAATTATCTGATTTTTACAATTATGAACTTATGTGCAAATTATAACTTTCTAACCGCTTTTATTTAATTTTAAGAAGATTGCAACTTAGTTAAAACGCTTCTTGGACCACGTCACATAAATGCACCCGAGATCTTCAACATATTTTAACATAATTGAAATTTGGATTTAGGTCGCATAAATGCGCACCCGAAGTTGGGAAGGTAAATTTTAATTAACGTGCCTAAAGCAACTACGCATTTATCGATTTGCGAAAGCCATGGAATTTTCTAAATAACACGGCTTGAGTTCTAATGTTAAGTTAAGACTAATTAAAACAAAAGTTATGCAATTGTTGTACTTGTTTGGCATATTCACCCCAATTTTAAATTTAAATGTGTTTGGACCTGGCTGTGGAGGGCCATAGGCTACATTGTGTTTATGTAAAATAACTTGCCTCTGGTAAAGAGATACTAGTTAAAATCATAATTAAGGGAACTAGTTATTTACTCAGCTACCAGGCCGAGTAATCACTTGTTAAAGTCTTTATTCAGAGACCGAAAATGTACTCTTCCAAATGAAAATCATGTCCAAGATAGGCCCAACTACTAGAAGCTAAAGACCAGGGAGAAAAGTTCAAGTTTGAATCTACACTCATACACACAGTACATAAATCAAAGACATTAACACGAGTGCTAACCCTTTGAGAATAACGAGTGCAAGCATTAATAAACCACTGAACTTTGCATTTCGACTTTCAAAAATCAAATTTAAGCTAACATGTTAAAGGAGTGATTAAACTAGAATTTAGGTATTTGTCCATAAATTAACTCGAACAAAAATAAAACTAATAAGGGGTTTAATGAACATGTTTCAGGGATTTGAAAAATATATAAATGACCAGAATTAAGTACCACTTCCAAATTAATCTAAAGGAAGGACTGCTAAATCTAAACCTATTTACAGAAGAAAAATTAAAATCCAAGCACTAATAGAGAAGAAAGGAAGAAGGTCGAGAGGTAAAACGAACTGAAAAGAATAACTAACCAATCGAGCTTGAAATCCATATTGAAACACTGGTTTGACTTGCATGCACGAATCCATACTTAGGCTCTTAGGACTCAATTTTTATTTGAAATTTGAGCAGCTACATTGATATTCGAAGGACTATGAGTGGGGATTTAGAGTGAGGGAGAGACGAGGGTCCTTTTGTGTGATTTTTGCGGAAATTGGAAGGGTTAGGGTTTTCTCTCCGGTCTTCTTTCAAACATTCGAGCAATTCGGGCTAGATTTAAGGAGAAAGGGGTGTGGATTTGTGATGTGGGAGTGGAGGAGAACCTATGGTGTGATTTTGGTGGGAAACGGAGGTGGCGCCTCCAGACACGGTAGAGGAGTCATCACTTTTGAGTAAGATTCAAGAACTTTGGCTAGGTTTTGAGGGAAGAGGGATGTGGATTTGGAAAGAGGAGAGGGAGGGGAAGCGATGGTGTTATTTTGGCGGTCATCGGAACTCCGCCGCTGCCGTGGGTGATTTCCGGTAGGCGGCGGACGGCGATGGACAACAGAGACGATGGGGGTTCCCTAGGGTTTGCTGGTGTGAGGGGGGAGAGGGGTTTGGGGGGTGGGGGTGGGGGGGCTTTGGACATATAAATACTTCTGGTTAGCCACTTCTAAGCTGTTAGATCTTGAATCCTAGACGGCTAAGGTTAGTTTAAGCCAAACGACATTGTTTCACTTATTAGGGGTTGCTGGACCGGGTAATGGGGCGGGTTTTGGACCGGGTCAGGGGTATTTGGGCGGGTAATGGACTTGGGCTGGTGGACTAGCCCAAAATAAAATCAAATATTTTCTTTTCTCTTTAATTTGTGATTTTTAATTATTTCCAAATTAAAATAAAAGCCTAAATTAATTCCTAAACTCAATTATCTTACTAAATTAGCCTAATTATTAATCACATAATTTAAAAAATAAAATAATTCTCAAATTCAAAATCTAAAGAGAAGAATGCCACATGAACTAATTTTATTGATTTTTATTTTAATAAAGCACCTAATTGACCAAAATATGAAAATGAATCTTAATTTAATTATGAAACCAAAGTATCCCAAATAATTAAAATAAATTGAAAGAAAAATCACCTAATATCAAATTTAGAATTAAAGGTACAAATTAAACTATTTTTATAAAATGACTAATTGTTAATTAATTCTTGAAAAATATCAAATTAACTTCTAAATGCACGTGCAACACATTATTTTTTTTATTTTTTCACTAATTAAGATGCACAAAGAAAATGCAAAAGGTTAACAAAAAAATGTCACAAAAATCCACAATATTACGAATAAAAAAAGAAATTATTTTATTTTTGAATTTATGAGAGTAATTCATATATGGCAAAAATCACGTGCTCACACTTGGTTCTTCAACATAGTATTTTCACTTTCACTTTCACAAGCCGTAAGTTCAAAATTTTCGCACTTAATTTTCAAAATCCTAGATTTTTGCACTTAACTTTCAAAATCACACATTCTTTTGACAGTTGTTCCTTTTCATTATTCACATCCTCAGATTCATCAATTAATCCTAGTACTAACTCAGATAATCTTTCTTTAGACAAAAACTTGATCTTGTCTTTTAGATGAAGGACACTTTCCTCAGTTTCTTCATCGGATTCTCCAATGGCCATTAGTGCTCATTCATCATCATCATCATCACCATCTGATATTTATCTCCAAGCAGCGACCATAGCCTTGGTTGATCATTTATTGTTTCCTTTCTTGGGTTGAACTTGTTCCTTCTTCCAGTTCCTTCATTCAGCTCTTTCTTTCTTCCATTCAATTTTCCATAAAGGACAGTTTTTGGTCATGTGATCAATCTTTCCACACTTGTAGCAGCCATCATTGGTTTGCTTCTCCGGGGCTCTTGCTTTGTTGTAGATTCCACTTCTTGAAGTACCCTTGCCTCTCCTTAGGCACTTCTTAAAGTCTCTGGTGATCTTTGCCATTTCATCATCTTCTAGATCAGAACCTTTAATGATTTCTGAGTGCCAAACTCCTTTACTTCTTAGGTACATCTATTTTTATGGTTTGTCTCCTAAGTTTATATGCAGTGAGAATCCTAGTCAATTCACTGAGAGGGAGAGTAGTACTATTCTTTGATTCCTAGATGGCAGCGATCTTGCTTTCACAAGTAATTGGCAAGACCCTAGTAAGTGTCTTTTCAACTCTTTCTTTTAAGGGATAATCCTTCTAAAGGACTTTAGTTCATTTGTTAATGCAGTGAACCTTGTGTACATCTTCTGAATGGTTTCTTCATCCTTCATAGTAAAGTTTTCATACTGAGAGTACAATAGAGTTCCTCTAGATCTCTTCACCTGATTTGTTCCTTCATGGGCCACTTGCAGTATGTCCCAAATTTTGCTTAACAGTAGAACGACCTTGAATTCTATTGTACACATCTGGGCCAAGTCTACAAACTAGCCTCTTATTGGTTTGGCATTTCTTTTCCCACTTGTTAAGGTCTTCAAAAATGCAATCAACTCTTGTCTTTGGCACGTCTACTCCTTCAACATTTTTCTTCAAGATAGCCAATGGACTGTCACGACCCTAAACCCGGTCGTGATGGAGCCTAACCCAACGGCTAGGCAAGCCCGACCAAATGTGCTCTTAACTCGAGCTTAGAGCTCATAAACCATTTATTTTGAAAATTGAAGAAATTCTTGCAAATAGGCTATGCAGCCGAAAGTCATATGTTTTATTGAACCAAAGCCATTAATAATAAAGGAAGCCAAAATAAACGGTTAGTTATAAAAGTATCCCGAAAATCTCATAGAACAACATAACTTCCCCAAAGACCTGGGGTCACGAGTTTTAGAGCCTCTAAAAATACTGAATACATGTCAGAATGAGGGAAATACAAGTGTTTGAATAACTAGAAAAATAACTAGAAGATCAAAGATATGGGTCATGCGGACGCTGGCTGCTACCTCAATACTTTGTCAAACTAATAATCAGCATCCGCACGCGCAAATCCTCTGGAGTACCTGAATCTTAACACAAGGTGCAGGGAGTAGGGGGTGAGTCTACCAACTCAGCGAGTAATAATAGTAAATAAAGCTCCGAAATCAAGAAACCCAATAATTACACAAAGTAAGCTAAAACAGTGTATAACAATATCTGCAACTGAACAACTGAACAACATTTTATATATATATATATATATATATATATATATATATATATATATATATGTGTGTGTGTGTGTGTGTGTGTGTGTGTGTGCGTGTGTGATGCAAATGCAGGGATGCGATGCAATGCATATGATGGTACAATCCAGTACCCAGTGCGGCGTGCAGCCCGAGCCACCCACATCATTTATCGTCAACGGCGCTCACTAGGGGTGTGTACAGACTCCGCAGGGGCTCCTACATCCCAAGCGCAATAACCACCTATCTCGTGGCGAATAATCAAACCAGCCATTTAGTGGCGAAAATCAATAACCAGCCATCCCGTGGCGACAATCAAAACCACGTCAGTCCATGTTACCTGACCGCTCATATCACACAGTGTCCATGTTACCACTGCTTCCAATCAACGCTGCGGCGCGCAGCCCTGAGCGATAAAAATATATCACAAGCCCCTTGGGCAGTTATAAACAATGATCCTCCGTCGCCATACATTTAAAAGATAGCATATGAGTTTTGAACATTTGAAATACGGCTGGGTTTTGAAAACAATGTTTTAAAACCATGGACTGATAGTAAATGATATGCAATAATGCTAAAACAGTAATACCAATTCCGGAAGGATATCAGAGGTCGACACTAGGCCCCAAACATGACATAAAGCCCAATAGTAGTCATCACAGTGTGCGTATCATACGCCAATGTAGCATAAATCTCACTCGGGATGGACCAAGTCACAATCCCCAATAGTATCCGACCCCGCACTTATCATGAAATGCGCTTCACGCCTCAACATAGCATTATGATGTGAAAGTCCGGGGTTTCAAACCCTCAGAACAACATTCACTTGCATTACTCACCTCGAACCGATGAAATATCAAGCTCGCGATGCCATTGCCTCTCAATAAGGCCTCCTCGCACGTCGTATCTAAACAAAAAAAACAGAGCGAATACATCACAAAATGTCTATGGGACAATACCCAATTGAAAACAACCGAGAAATAGCCAAAATCTCGAAACTAGCAAAACCCGAGCCCTGGGCCCGCTTCTCAAAAAATTACGAAACTTACAATTTTGGAATCCTCATATTTCCACGAGTCCGTAAATATAAAGTTCATCAAAATCGGAGTCAAATTGTTCCTCCAAATCCCAAATCTTCATTTGGAATACCAAGCCCTAGTTCTTCAATATTTACACCCAAATTTTGGAGAGTTTATGGTTGAATCTTCAACAAAATGATGTAATAAGACCACGAGACTTACCTCCAATCACTTACCGGCGAAGTCCCCTTCAAAAACCGTCAACGAGCTATCAAGGTGTTAAAAATGGAGGAAATAATGAGGAGCTCGCGGATGAAATATTATTAAAAAGCCCTCTGCCCAGCTCTACTTTCCTCTATGCGATCACGACTTTCCTCCTGCGATCGCATAGAACAACATTTCCAGGCCTCCCCAATGGCCTATGAGAACGCGACCTCAACCCTGCGACCGCACTGCTTCATCAGTTGAACCTACGCGAACGCATTCCCAGCTCTGCGATCTCAGAGCACCAAGATCTTAGCTTATGCGATCGCATCCTCCTAAACGCGACCGCATTGAAAAAATTTCGGGATCCCAACAAAGCCTTTTATGCGATCGCAACGCCATTCATGCGATCGCATAGAGCAATCTGTCTGCAACACCTGAAGCTCAATTTCTGCAACACTTTTCAACTTCAAAATTGTCTGAAAGCCATCTGAAATCACCCCGAGGCCCCCGGGACCTCAACCAAAAGCACCAACACGACATAAATACCTCATTCAAACTTTTTCGGGCCATAGAAACATAAATATTAACATCAAACATCATTGAATTTCATCCTAAGATAAACTATCACTTTCCAAATTCGCATTCGATCTAAAACTCAACCAAAAGACGTCCGATTGACCAAAAAATTTGCGGACATATCCAAAATCACCTAATGAAGCTACTGCAACTCTTGGAATTCCATTCTTACCCCAGGATCAAAATATCACATATCAACAGGAATCCGCAAAAACTCAAACTTCCCCAATTCAAACCTAATTTTACACTGGACCTCCGAATTCAATTCCGATTTAGCTCCGAAGTCATAAATCACCATCCGGAACTAGCCGAATCATTGGAAATCCATTCTGAGCCGTCTAACTCATAAGTCAACATCTGTTTGACCTTTAAAACTTAAGATTTCCTTTAAGAGACTATTGGTCTCATTTCTAACCAAATTCAACCCAACACACTTTCAACTTACCAAACACATATATCAACACACGGGGAAGCATAATACGGGGATAACGAGGCTGAAATATGGAAGACGGCGGGTCGGGTCGTCACATGGACCATTAGTGACAATGTCCCATAGCTCATAGTCCTATCCTTGAATGTGATCTCTCATTTTTGACTTCCACCAAAAGTAGTACTGGCCATTAAAGAGTGGTGGACTAGCAGTGGATTACCCTTCCCAATTTTCATATGGTGCACTCATCTTGATCTTCTCCTAAGGTGTTAGTCTCTTCAAGGGTAACCTGCTCTAATATCAATTGATCTTTTATACTTCAATGCCACATAAGAGGAAATGGGCGGATGATTTTTGTGGTGCCTAATCTTTTGCGTGTACAAATTATGGATGGACCTAGTTCTTCTATGTGTTTCTTATACTACAGTTGCAGAATAATAAATGCAGAAAGTAAATAATACATGTATTTTTATGTGGAAAATACTTGGCTCAAAAGATGAGAAAATCTCGACCTACTATCCAACTGAGCCAAAATTAACGTTTATAGAACTCTTGTAAACTTAAGGATTACCTCAAACCCTTTGTGAACGGTACAACTAAAAAATCCTACAATAGTGAAACTAGAATAAAAGATAAATACTTGGAACTGGTTCTTCTATCTGGATCATATAGCTTCAGGTTCGCACATTTGAATAGCACAGGAATCGCTTGCAAAATGCCTTGCTATTTTGCTCTCAGTTCTTGCTTAACTTCAACGTTTGTGAGTTCCCTGTAAAAGAGAACGAACTGATATATATACATATACATACATATATATATATATATATATATATATATATATATATATATATATATATATATATATATATATATATATATTTATATATATATATATATATATACACATATATATATATGTGTATATATATATATGTGTGTGTATATATATATATATGTATATATGTATATATATGTATATATATATATATGTATATATATATATGTATATATATGTATATATATATATATAGAGAGAGAGAGAGAGTTAGTAGAATAGGAAATAACTAAAGTTCTAATGTTATACTCTTCCTTGGTGGAAGAGTTCTAATTATCTTCAACTTCTAACTCCTCCCTTATCTAGGGTAGAGTTTATTCGAGTGAGGAGTACTGCTCCTTAAAAATTTTGCAACCTTTTCGTTCAGGAGATATCAGATATAACAACTTATACTTATCTCCTTCACATACATGTCTTGTGTGTGAATCTGCCCGTGTCTACGACATTGTGTATGGACCTGGTTCATGCATGTGTTCTTTTTCAATCATTAAAACAAACTTACTCAAGCCAACATCTATCCATTCAATTCATATAACACCCTTTTTAGTTATCTACCGGATATTATTGTTAAGTCAAATTCACTAACAGCCATTTGTAACTTTTATGTATTCAATTTATTTCAAACTTTTTGATGTGATATTTATTTTGTAGACATGTGATTTTTGACCCTCCCCAAGATTTTTTATATTTTAGCATGTAAATATTTAATTGAGGGCTAATATAGCTATTTCAACTCATTTTGACTCTTTTACTTTATTTTATTACAAGAAAAATAAAAATTACAAAAAATATTTTAGTTTATGTATTTTTCATAAATTCAATAAAAATAGTACCTTATTTTTATCTTTATATAATTTCAAAAATACAAAATAGTTTCATATTTAGTTTAATTAATTAGGATTAGCTTTGGCATTGTGTAGTATTTCTATTTTATTTTAAGAGGCATTGTGTAATCTAGGGATCCTTCTAGACTCTTCTTTGTGATAAAAAATAAATAAAAAGATCCCAACGGCTTAAATCAAAAGGACCTAGGGACTATATGACAAATACACAAAAAAATATACCTAAAACCCAGACTTATATTATAGGTAATGCCTACAATGAGCTAAAGGAGAGAGGGGAAAAAAATTACAGCCGCAATACCGGAGACCTCTCCTCAAAAACATTCTGCTTTCTTCTTATCCAAAGGACCCTTGAAGAATCTCCTTCTTAAAAAAAATCAAACGAGCAGACCCTCACCCATCGTCCCCATCTTCTTCACTTCATACACCCATCAGCTGCTCCTTCTTAAACACAAAATTTGCATACCTTCGATGGATAAAAACAAAAGAATAAAACATAGAGGTCTTCTTCTTCATCAAGAACGAAAACCAACAGGCCCTAACAAGATCTGGACAATAAAACAATACAAGACTTAAAATATCGATCTGCTGTAGAACACTAAATGACCCCCCATCGATCCACATTCCCATCGTCGCTGCTCCCATCTTTTTTACCATAACTCGCCAGAAAAACGAGCTCCAGCAGCTCACCGCATTAACGAGCTCCAGATGCGACAAACAGAACCAAGCGACCTCACCCCAGCTCACCATCGCCGTTATTTCTTTCCTTTCCTCCACCCTTTGTTGTCTATTATTGTTGGAGTCACATTGTCGATGATGAAGGAGTAGAAAAACGTCCACAGTTTCATCACCATTATTCCTACATGCTTTACTTCTATGTCGGATGGGTGTAAATCTAACAGGTTCTGGATTTCGTGACGTTTTTGTGCTGAGTTTGGCTAGAATTAGTTCTTTGGCATTCTTTCACGTATATCGTTTGGCTCTGGTTCCAGCATCGCCATTGTTATGGTAGTAGCGTCATTGGTTCCGGCGAGTCTCGAGGTTTGAGTTTGTCAAAGTCTGTCGAGGTTGATTCCGACTCGAGACCTTGTCGCAGATCGAAGTTCCCGATCTTAACATTTTCAGATTCGATGAGTTGTTGCTCTCGAGGTCCATTCTCTTCCTATTTCTGTTAGTTGGTATTTCCATAATTTGTGTTGGAATTGCTTATTGTTAATTCTATGTTCAGTTTTGTCTTAAATCAAATGTGAAATGTTTCTGTTTCTTTGTTTTGATTTAAACTACTGCAACTTATTTCATTTGAATGTTAAGGCTTCCTTTTTAAAATAAAAAGCATGGGTTAGTGTATATTGCAAAGAAATAACGTGAAATACTGATGCAAAACTTAGAGTAACAAGGGGGTCACAGAAAGTATGAATGCATTTATAGTATTTCCTGGTTAAGATCTGGATGTTCAATTCTTATCATATTGTGTTTGTTCGTAGTTATACATTAGCAAAAGAAAGATAGGTGAAGTTGAGTTGGTTTTAGGTATTCTTATCATATTTAAGTCCATAGCACGTGGCCTTCATTTAATTATTTCTCTTAAATCCTTAAATTCGAGGCATTCCATTTAGCAAATTTTCTATGGCCCTCGCAAAGTTAAAAATGCGTAGTTGCTTTAGGCGCGTTATTTTAATAATATTACCTTCCTAAATTCGGGTGCATTTCATGTGACCCAAATCTAAATCTTAATAACGTTGAATAGAATGTGTTTCGAATTGTGGGTACATTTCATGTGACGCGGTCCAAAGACATGTTTTAGACGACGTTAAATCTTCTTTAGAAAAATAATAATAAAATCGAATTTAAAGTTAAAAATGCAAATAGGTTTTGAACATGTACAAAAAATCAGATAATAGACCAATAATAATAGTGGAGCGACCGTGCTAGAACCGCATAAATATGGAATACCTAACACATTCTCCTTGGTTAATAGAATTCCTAACCTGGATTTCTGATTCGCAGACTGTAATAAAAAGTCAATCTTTTCCTCGATTCGGGATTTGAACTGGTGACTTAGGACACCCTAACTATCCTAAGTGGCGACTCTGAATCTTTTAATAATAAATCCCATTTCGATTGTCACTTTAAGTTGGAAAAAACTCCCTTATACACCCCTTTCGATGAGTGTAGGAAAAAGGAGGTGTGACAGCTCTGGCAACTCTACTGGGGACTAGAACCAAGAACTTTGGTTCAAGGTTCAGAATTTGAGCTTAGATGAATTGTTATATTTGGCTTGATTTATTATCTGATTTTGTTGCATTGTTTGGACCTAATGTGCTAAATGTTGCTTTTAACCACTTTGATATGGTTGAACTATATATAAACTGCTACAAAACCCTTCCTCTCCCTGAGTCTTTTAAATCATGAAGAACTGTGCACTTCGTGTGACTTCTTTTCTGTTAGAGTCATATCCCAAATTTTAGAACGAGGCTCGGACAAGTTGCAAACCCGGTGAAGCTTCTGTATTCCCGATACGCTTCCCCCCTCCGGCTCGAGCTATCCGCTTGAGTAAGCCAAGTCTAGAACACAACCCCAGCATTTAAACCTAGAAGAACACAGCCTCATGTCGGATCCCTAGTAGGAGCGCTTGTTTGCATCATGTGCATTTGACTTAAGGGACTCAACACAAGGGTTGCGTCCGTCTAGGACAGATTTACCCGAAATAACAGACCATCTTGATGCATCCTATGTGCTACATGTTGCATTTATTCAAGGGTAAAAAGGTCATTTGGCGGGCCGATGATACTTGAGGGCAATTGAAAAATGAAAAAGAAAATAAAAAAAGAAAAAGAGAGGATGAAGGGTGAAGTGTAAGATAACGCGAGTGGGGCCCAATTATGTTTTCTGTCACATTTTTGTTAAGGAAAATAAGAGCTTGAAAATTTAAATAAAAAGATTTTGCACTTTCCCATCATTTTTCAAAAATCAAAAAAAGAGGAAAAAGAAAATAAAAAAAGATGTTCCATGTTTCATCATTTTTTCAAAAAGAAAAGACAAAAACACGTATTTTCTCTAAATTAGTTATTTTTTTATTCTCGCTATTATCCAATCTGTCCGAACTATGCATACCTGATTCTCGTCTTTCGGGGCATGATATGTAGGCAACCCGCATAAGGTCCGATCTTCCTAGTAAATCTTAGGTTTTTGGATTTGTGGGGTCTTAGACAAATTTTGCACTTTTAACCACCTTTTGGCTAAATAAGTTATTTTGCAAAAATAGCCTAAATCATGTCTTGCATGTGTCTAGTAGGGAATGTTATTGTATCACATCATGTTGGTTTATGTTTTCTCATCCAGGTGTGGATCTATTTACCGGAGTTGAGCATGACAGATACCCAGGACCACTGCATTCAGAAGTTGCTTAAGGAGATTTTTACTTTTTTTTTTGTCGTCTTTTACTTTCTAGTTTTGCATAGTAATGTCAAATTATTTATTTATTTATTACTATTGTGTTTTCTATGTTGCATCTAAGAAAGGGTTTTATAAATCAAAAATCCGAAAAAAAAAAAAAGCGATGTCCTTTGAGATTGTTTTTCCTTTAGGCTATTAATATCAAAATAAAAATTATTTTTATATCTCCTCTACTATATTAGGACCAAAATTCAAAAAAAATCTTGTAGTACTTTTTAGAAACCTTCTTTAAGGTATTAATTCGAAAATCATAAAAAAAAAAAAGATTTTCTTTTAAGGTGTTTCTTTGGGAGATTAGCTAAAAATGAAAAAAAGAAGTTCTGTTTATTGTCATTAGAACTTTAGGATATTGTACATAGTAAAAAACATACTTTGTCTTTTGTTTATCATAAATTTCTTCTTTAGGCAATCAAAAGTGAAATCCAAAAACATGTTTTATCTTTTTCATTGCTCGTTTCGAAGTCTTTCTTCAGGGATATCAAATGAAAATTCAAAATATTTTTCTGTGGTTTCTTCTTTAGATTTATTTTCCTAAAAAAATCAAGAAAACTATTTTTCGCTTCTAGAATTTTTCCTTGATAGAGTATTTGTTTCAAAAGAAAAAAAAAAGAAGGAAAAAATGCTCGTTAAGCTTGAGTTTGGATAGATCATTAAGTCTAAAAAATTTAAAAAGAAAGGTGAGATTTTGCTTCTTTTATTTTCTTTTGTCATCAGAGTAGTCATTAAGGTAATAAAATAAAAAAAATGAGGATATTATTTTTTTTACTTTTTTATGATCTTTCATAACTACGCAAAGATATAATTCATGCGGGGTCATGATATGTAGGCAACCTACATAGGGTTCGATCGAATCATTTTTTTTATTATTTAAAGGAAGGAATAAAAGAGAGAGAAAAAGAAAAAAAAAGAGGTGAAATCATGGGATGTGAGAAATGAGAGGAAAAACAAAAAAAGAGTGACAATTAGAAGGAAAAAGAAGAAGGAAAATGAGCAAGCTAAGAAGTGTGAGAAAAGAAAAGAAAAGAAAAGAAAAGAGAGGTGGAAATGAATAAATTGGGATGATGCCAACTGACCTTTGTACCCACGAAGTCATTTTAGAACTGATAACTATGGCTAGGTGCATTGCCCATAAAGTGAAATTATCTTATGTTAAATGCCTAACACTAACGTGATGGCTTTATTTTGTTGTATTCATAGCAGAAGGGTGGTTGGTTTGTTATTTTTAAAGTGGTAACTCTTTTATATAACATAAAGTCAAAAGTCAATGGCAGACAACAACAGAACTGAGTTGGTTGATATCAGTACTCGAAAGCAATTGGTTGAACAGGACAATGGGTTGGTTGAAGAGGTAAAAATTTTTAGACAACACATGGCGGATATGTATCAGGCTTGGATGACTGGGAAGGCACCGCCCCCGCCACCTCTTAGCTCCCTAGATGCTGCCCTTGCCCAAGCTCCGGACACAATGCCAGATGATCCTCCATACTCTCCAAATCCACACGCTTATCATAGTTTTCCCAACCACCCAAGTAGCTCCATCACTCTTCCTCCAATTATATTTCCCAAAATTTCCCTCCTGTTGCATCCACTATTCCCGATAATGAACACCCACTCAAAGCTCATGATGCCCCATATTACCCCTCCGAGGTTGCCCACAAGGTTCCCAATTCATACAAGCAGGGCCCCCGAGATGAGCCTCATGTTGAAAATGAAAAGTTTAGAGGAAGAGAAGAGCGAGATGGGATACCCTGGAGGCTAATAGGCATAGAACAGTCCTTAAAAAACAAGCAAGGGATGTGAGACAAGGGTAGCATTGCTTACAAAGAACTGTCTGTGTCCCCTGAAGTTTGCCTGCCTGCAGGATTTAAAGTGCAAAAATTTAACTTGTATGATTGGTGTGGAGATTCTGTAGCCCATCTGAAGGTTTATTGTAGTGAAATGAGAAGTGTTGGAGAGAAATATGACTTTATGATGGCGTATTTCAGTGAGAGCCTGAGTGGGGCAGCTTTGGACTGGCATACTCGTCAAGATGTTGGTAAGTTTCCTACATTGGATGACATGGCTCAAGATTTGTTCGGCGCTTTTAGTACAATATAGACATTGTCCCAGACTTCTCCTCCATATCTCATATGGAAAAGAAACCCAAGGAAAGTTTTAACGATTTTTGGCTTAGATGGAACAAACAAGTTGCTCGGGATGGTCGTCCTATTGATAGAAAAGATATCGCTGAGCCCCGCCGTTGACATGGTCCAGTGGTCGTTTTGCTAAATGGTTCAGCCGTAACTCCAACCCTAAACTTATCCCCAAGCCCTACATAATCCACCTCAGCATTATCCTTCGAACAATGATCGGTCATATGTCCAAACACTAGGTCACTCCCTCCACCAACGATAGGGTCCGGTGGTCGTTCTTGCAAAATGCTTTTAGCCTCAATACCGACCATGTGAACATCCCCAAACTCCACATATCTATCCTAGTATTATCTGTCGAACAATATCAGGTCATCTGTCCAACCACCAGGTCACTCCCTAGGGCGAGGGCTAGTATCCCAAAATTTGCGTGTGCCTTTACAACATTTTCAAGCATCCAAAAATCCTAAAAACCTGAGGCATGGAGGGAATCAAAGGTAAAAACACAATTTTACACCCATCGGAGAATCCTACACAAGTTTGTTTGAGAAGTTAAAGCATTCTGGCCTGATTGAGCCGCTCTCCGGCTATACTCCGGACCCATGTATGAAAGGCTTTGATCCTGTTGTTCGATGCATGTACCACTCTAATGTCCAGGGTCATAGAACTGAAAATTGTCGCTCTTTGAAAAGGGAAACAAAAAGAATGATTCAACAAGGGGTAGTTGTGGTCAATGACAGTGACAGATAACATGCAAATCCTCTTGGAAACTTGTTGATTAAAGTTGGTGATGGTCTTGGCAATGTTGATGCGGAACTTAATGGCTAAGATGTCGTGCTTGGTAATTGGAAAGATGCTCCATTTCTTGGTTAGCCGGATAGGAGTATTAGTGGTTTATTTTATTGTCATTTCTGTTGTCCGGGTTATTTCAGGGTTGTAATCCATATATTGTCTTGCAACTCAGACCCTTCTATCCTTTTATTTTTCCTAGTTCCTTTAGTCGTAGAAACCCATTTAGTGTTACCTAGTTTTGTTCCAGGGTTGTACCCTATTTTGTTTTGCTTGTTTTGATATTCGAACTTTTTCACCGTCTGTCTAATGCAAATTCAGGTCTTTTGTTATTTATGGTAATTTTCTTTATTTAGTTCTCTTCTATCCTTTTATTTTATGTTTTGTCTAAATACTGGTTCTAATGACATGACATGTATAGTTCTAGACCTGGTCTTAAAAGTTAGTTTACTCATGAAACATTGAAACAATTTTGAAGATGATAGGGGCATTTGAGGGAAATAAGAACAAATTTGGACACTTTGAGATCATTTGAAAGCCCGAACCATGTGACATTGGGGCATATAGCGCATAAAGAAATACTATTCAAATGCATCATAAAGAAATACTATTGAAATGCATCATGTCGCATCAGATTGAAGCTAAAGGAAAGTTTCCCCAAATTGGCAGGGCCGTTCATGGTAATGAGGGTGAGAGTGTTGTCCAATGGTGCTTTGTATTTAACAGATGTAGAAGGAAAATGTATGGATATGGTTATCGAGCCTGGCATAATCAAAAGATGTTACGAATATTTTCCTTGGTTTGTTTAATTGTGTTGTTGGTGCTTGGTATGTTTTTAAGATTGGAATGTCGAAGGCATTTTGTTCTGTTATCTAAACACCTTATCCTTCGTTACCCCTTTGAGACTTATTTATTTTATTTCATACCCGTCTTACGGAATCAGTATCAAAGATCAAAAACACAAACATGAAAGATAAGTAAAGGAAAAAGAGAAAGAAAAGAATGAAAAAAGAGAGAAGAAAAAAGAGGAAGAGGAAAAGAAAAAAAGAAGAGAAAAAGAGAATAAAAAGAAAAAGAAAAAGAAAAAAGCGACAAAAAGAGAAAAGGCAGAAAGAAAAGAAAAGAAGAGAAAGAGGAAGAAAAAGAAAAGAGAAATCACAACAACAAAGTAATTTCTATGACATGAACTACGTTCGACCTCATTCCTTTTGAGGATACGTAGGAAGCCTCACGGTTTGGTCCCATCAAAATATATATCCAAAAGTCCCCAAGAAAAGAAACTAGGGCAGCAGTTGTGGTTGTGCAAGAGATTTGATTCCGAAAGTTATAATTTTGAACCCATTTGAGTTTTTTTGAGCCTTTTGATACCCTTTCTTTCTAACCCCATCCAACAGCCCACATTACAATCCAGATAAAGACCTTCCAATCAGTCTTCAAAAGAAGCCAAGGCGAGCAAGTAATGCGAATCATATCAGGGGCAACACTCCGTTCCAAATAAGGGAAATGAAAAATGAGAGAGTCTTATTGGTGAAAACCCTCACGGGCACCGTAGGGCGACTGGAGCTGAGAGAAATCAAAATGAGAGAGTCATATCGGTAAAAACCTTCACAGGCACCATAAAGCGATGGTGAGTTCAGAAAAAGAACAAAATAAGAGAGGCTTGATGGTGAAAACTCGTCGGGCACCACAAGTCGAATAAGGATCATGAATCAGATTGGATAATCGGAGCATTGAAGCCCAGTTTCATTGTTTAAGGGTACAAAAAGAGTTGAACATCATACTTGCTTAACAGAATAGGACATAGGTGCATGTCATGGTCATTCGATTTGGTATCCACATCTGATAGGTTTCTACTTTGTAGTTTTCTCGTTAGGAATCATCTTTCCATTGTCCTTTACTTTGTTCCTTTTTGTCTTGTTTACGTTCTCTCCCTGAGTCGGTTTGGTCAGAACACGAGAGAAATGACCTCAAAATTTTCCACTAGCTTTTCAATTGCACAAAACGAGATCTGGCTAGCACATTAAAGTGTCATAAGTCGGGAAAGAACAACAAGCGCAATGAGTTGGTAATAATCAACATGCTTTGGGATCCATGTGAAATACAAAGGTTTGGTAAATTCCAGGTCATGTGCAATGCAACATATGGAGGGTTAGGGTGAACGGATCAAAGGTATTTTCCGTGATAAGATTGACAAAGAAAGTGGTTAACTAGTGACAAACAAGGTCTTCCAAAAAGAAACCAAAGTTATCATGGCAAGTGATGGAGCAATAGACCTCAAGGCCAAGGCCAGTGATTTAACTCAGGAAAAAACAGTAAGCACACTGAGTTGGTAACAATCAACATGCTTTGGGATCCTTGTGAAAGACATAGGATTGGTATATATCAAATTCATGAACAATGTAATAGATGAAGGGTTAGGGTGAACAAATCAATGGTATCTCCTGTGATAAGATTGACAAAAGGCTGGTAAACTAGGAACAAGCAAGTTCTTCGAATAGAAATTAGTTATCGTGGCAAGTGAAGGAGCAACAAACCTCAACGCCAAGGCCATGGGTTTAAGTCAAGAGAGAATAACCTACGCAATGAGTGGGTGGCAATTGTCATGCTTCGAGATTCATGTAGGACACAAAGATTTGGTAAATGTCAGTTTATGAGCAATGCAACAGCTGGAGGATATTGTGTCAGAATGGAGAAGAGGTATTTTCTCTAATAAGGGCGATAGAGAAAGTGGTTAGTCAATAAACAGGCAAGGTCTTTTGAATGGAAATCAAAGCTATCATAGGAAGTGAAGGATGCAAGCGCCCTCAAAGTCAAGACCACAAACCAACCACCACATTTTAAACTGACAAGATTTTTCTTTGATTGAAACATAGACAGAAAATTTCGATTATTTCAGAGGGATCCTCAGTAAGGAAAAGCAGGCACCAACAAAGTTTGTCATTAAATTTCAGGACCCACCTGAACAATGGGATTTAATTTGCAGTTTTCAGGACCCTCCTGGAAAATGGGACCTAGTTTTAAAAAAGAGTACCATAATCAAATATAAATGTACCCCAAAGGAATATAAGTTAGTTTCTAATTTTGCATGTTTGAAAAAGAATCTATATAGGAGTTTTCAGGACCCTCCTGGAAAATGGGACTTAGTTTAAAATTCAGAACAGTCATGAGTAGCAAGATCTAGCATAAATATACCCCAAAAGAATATAAATTGGTCTCAAAATTTTCATTCTGGAGATAGAATTCAGTTTGGAGTTGTAAGGATCCTCCTGAAAAATGGGACTTAGTTTAAAATTCGAAACAATCATGAGTAGTAAGATCTACCATAAATGTACCCCAAAAGAATATAAGTCGGTTTCAAAATTTTTATTCTGGAGATAGAATTCAGTTAGGAGTTGTCAGGACCTTCCTGGAAAATGGGACCTAGTTTAAAAATCGAAACAATCATATGTAGCAAAATCTAGCATAAATGTACCCCAAGGAATATAAGTTGGTTTCAACATTTGCATGTTTAAGATAGGGGTCAATTAAGAGTTTTCAGGACCCTCATGAATAATGGGACCTAGCTTTAAGATTTCCATTAGATAACAAAATTTAGCGTAAGATCTGTTGTAGGGTAGTATAATTCAGCTGTAAAGAACTGTCACGCTTAAGATAAAACTTGACTTTGATTTTCAGGGCCATCCTGGATAATGTAGTGTAGTTTAAGACCCTCTTAGATAACAAGATTTAGCAGAAGACACACCTTTAGAAGATATAACTTTAGATTTTACATTTTCGTTTGATTAAGAGTTATCAGGATCCTCCTGGATAATGGGATCTAGCTTTCAAATTCTTAGTAATATTTGGTAACATGATTCAGTTTAACACTCACGTATGTGCCCAGCTACCAAACTGGGACAAAAAAATTTCTTTGTTTTATCTGTCTTGTTGAAATCAGGCACCTACCTTGAGAACAAGGGAATACAGTTCAAGTTTTGGCAAGCAGGCGCCCACCTGGAGAACAAGGGAATACAGTCCAAATTTTAGCAATCAGGCACCCACCTAGAGAATAAGGGAATACGATTCAAGTTTTAGCAATCAGGTGCTCACCTGGAGAATAAGGGAATATAATTCAAGTTTTGGCAATCAGGTGCCCACCTGGAGAACAAGGGAATACAACTCAAGTTTTGGTAATCAGGCGCCCACTTGGAGAACAAAGGAATACAATTCAAGTTTTGGCAATCAGGCGCCCACCTGAAAAAGAAGGGAATAAAATTCAAGTTTTGGGAATCAGCACCTACCAGGAGAACAAGGGAATACAATTCAAGTTTTGGCAATCAGGCGCCCACCTGGTGAACAAGGGAATACAATTCAGGTTTTGATAATCAGGCACCCTCCTAGAGAACAAGGGAATACAATTCGAGTTTTGGTAATCAGGCATCCACCTGGAGAACAAGGGAATACAACTCAAGTTTTTGGTAATCATGTAACCACCTAGAGAACAAGAGAATAAAATTCAAGTTTTGGTAATCAGGAACCCACCTAGAGAATAAGGTTATATAATTTGAGTTTTAGTAATCAGGCACCCACTTGGAGAACAAGAGAATACAGTTTTGAATTTTGGCAATCGGGTGCCCACCTGGAGAACAAGGGAATACAATTCAAGTTTTGGTAATCAGGCGTCCACCTGGAGAACAAGGGAATACAATTCAAGATTTGGTAACCAGGCACCCACATGGAGAACAAGGGAATACAATTCGAGTTTTGGTAATCAGTGACCCACCTGGAGAATAAGGAATACAGTTTTGAGTTTTGGCAATCAGGCGCCCACCTGAAGAACAAGGGAATACAGTTCAGGTTTTGGCAATCAGGCGCCCACCTAGAGAACAAGGGAATACAGTTTAAGCTTTTGGAAATAAGGCGCCCATTGAGAACAAGGGAATACAGTTCAAGTTTTTGGCAATCAGGCGCCTACCTGGAGAACAAGGGAATACAGTTCAAGTTTTGGCAATCAGGCGCCCACCTGGAGAACAAAGGAATGCAGTTCAAGTCTTGGCAATCAGGCGCCCACCTGGAGAAAAAAGGAATGCAGTATAAGTTTTGGCAATCAGGCGCCCACCTGGAGAACAGGGAATACAGTTTAAGTTTTGACAATCAGGCGCCTACCTGGAGAATAAGGGAATATAGTTCATGTTTTGGCAGTCAGGTGCCCACCTGGAAAACAAGGGAATACATTTCAAGTTTCAAATCAGTAGCAGGCACCCACCTCGAGAACAAGGGAAGTTATTTCAGAATTCAATTCAAGTTAGAAATAGCAGAAGTTCGCGGCAAGAATGCGAGTCAACACTCTGAGGTGATCAGCAGAGGTTAGTCACAATAAATAAAAAAGAGAAAGGAAAGAAGTTAATCCAAATGCGGAAGGTGATGAAAGATGTGGTCTGCTCAAGACATGGCCTAGGTCACAAGCATAGTGTGTTCGTTTTTTATCCGAAAAGCTTAAGAAGAACGAGCTAGCACCTGCAGCTAATAAGCACCAAGGTTCAAATCTGAAGTCTGCATGAAGAACCACTCAAGACTCAAGATCAAGCTTCATAAGACTTGTAGATAGGAATCTTATAACTTGTAGTTGATAGGCTTAGCTAATCTTTTTCATGTTTTGGTTTTAGATGTAACATCAGGACTACAGACCAGAAACTCAACAGAATGGACCTCGACTGGCTCTCCACCTCGGCATACTCCATCATCTCACTCACCTCTGAACTACATGTGGTCTGATTCCTTTATAGCCAAGGATATGTAGGCAATTCAGATACCAGGGCTCGGTCACATCCCCATTTTCTCTTAGTTTTAGTCACTACAAATAAGGATTAGGTCAAAAAACATGTCTAGTCGTTCTTTGTCTGAAGATACTTCGTATTTTCAATCAAACAGGGGCAGCTGTAGACTTGAGATTTTTTACCCTCTCCAAGATTTTTTATATTTTATAACGTAAATATTTAATTGAGGCCTATTATAGCTATTTCAACTCATTTTGACTCTTTTAATTTATTTTATTACAAGAAAAATGAAAATTACAAAAAATATTTTAGTTTATGTATTTTTCATAAATTCAAAAAAACAAAAAATAGTACCTTATTTTATCTGTATATAATTCAAAAACGCAAAAATAGTTTCACTTAGTTTAATTAATTAGGATTAGCTTTGCCATTGTGTAGTATTTCTATCTTATTTTAAAAGGTATTGTGTAATCTATGGACCCTTCTAGACTCTTCTTTCGGACAAAAAATAAATAAAAAGACCCTAAGGGCTTAGCACAAAAGGACCGAGGGACTAATTGACAAATACACAAAAAATACACCTAAAACCTAGACCTACATTATAGGTAATGCCTACAATGAACTAAAGCAGAGAGGAAAAAAATTACAGTCGCAATATCAGAGACCTCTCCTCAAAAACGTTCTGCTTTCTTCTTCTCTAAAGGACCCTTGAAGAGTCTCCTTCACAAAAAATCAAACAAGCAGACCTTGCCCTATTGTCCTCATCTTCTTCACTTCACACACCCATCAGTTTTCCTTCTTAAACACAAAATTTGCAGACCTCCGATGGAGAAAAACAAAAGAAACAAACCTAGAGGTCTCCTTCTCCATTAAGAACGAAAACCAACAGCCCTTAACAAGATCTGGACAATAAAACAATGAAGACTTAAAATACTGATCTGTTGTAGAACACCAAACGACCCCCCATCGATCTCCATTCCAATCGTCACTGCTCCCATCTTCTTTACCATATCTCACCAAAAAAATGAGCTCCACACATGACAAATAGCCAAACAACCTCACCCTAGCTCACTATCGTTGTTGTTTCTTTCCCTTCCTCCACCCTCTGCTATCTTTGTATTGTTGGAGTCGCATTGTCGATGATGAACGAGTAGAAAATAGTCCAAAGTTTCATTACCATTGTTCTCGCGTGCTTTACTTCTATGTCGGATAGGTGTAAACCTAATAGGTTCTGGATTTTGTGACGTTTTTGCGCTGAGTTTTGCTAGAATCAGTTCTTTGGCATTATTTCGCTTATGTCGTTTGGCTCTGGTTCCATCATCGACATTGTTATGGTAGTAGCGTCACTGGTTCCAGCGAGTGTCGAGGTTTGAGTTCGTCAAAGTCCGTGGAGGTTGATTCTGATTCGAGTCCTTTCCGCAGATCGGAAGTTGTCAGTCTTAAACATTTTCAGATTCGATGAGCTATTGCTCTCCAGGTCCATTCTCTTCCTATTTCTGTTAGTTGGTATTTCCATAATTAGTGTTGAAATTTCTTATTGTCATGCCTCCTTTCTGGTACACGGATACCCCGAAGGATAAAATGTATAATGGAGTTTTTCCAATTAAAGTGACATTATTTGAAATGAGATTAATTATTTGTTCAAGAGTCACCACTTGGGATAAGTTTGGTTTTTGGTGTCCCAAGTTACCGGTTTATTTGGAATCCTAAATCGAGGAAATTTTTGACTGCCCAATTGGAGTATACGAACCAGAAATTCTTGATTAAGAAATTTTGTCGTTTAAACTATTATAAGTGGCTAAAAATATAATTTGTTATACATGTTAAAACCTATAATGCAATTTTAAATTTAACCGCTTTTAATATATATTTTTAGGAAATTGGCAATGTCATTAAAACACATCATGAATCATGTCACATAAATGCGCACGCAATTCTAGACATATTTCAACTCCATTGAGATTTGGATTTGGGTCACATAAATGCGCACCCGAGTTTACAAAGGTATTAATAAAATCGCGCCTATAGCAACTACATCTTTAAAAATTCATGGAAGGCTGTGAAATTCGCCAAACGGCACTTCCAATTTTCTACGTATTTTATAATGTTAAGGAGCCTCGCATGGTGTTTGATTAGATTACATGGCTCACTTTATCTTTTATTAGGGCATCCTAAAGCATACTAAGTTTTCTATTATACTCGTATCTAATAGTTTCCTAATAATTTACACATGAGTAACACACTTGGACGAATTCAATACTTGCATTTTTAGACTCATTCGTGGCTAATTATACGTTGGGCTTCATTTTAATTAGCCCAGGGATATGTGTTGTTTACACTACAACTGGCAGCTACTGGGCCTTCCATTTGGGCCCCGAGATATTGGACTAATGAGTCCATTTTAAGAATATCACAGCGTCCCTTCTTTCAATTGTATTCAATCATTAAAACTACACACCTGGTTATCATAAAGTATATTGCATGTATTTAAATTAGAAAATTGATGCGGATGATCTTCTCATTAATAAGCTACAACTCATATTTCAATCTTGATATTTGAAGAAACTACTCGAAGTACTCATCATTCAGAGATACATATAATTAATTGTCGAATTTCTAATATAACTCAATTGGCAAATGCTAAGCTAATTTTGGATCAAACTATCTCAAGTATATCGGAGCTTAAACGAATTAAAATCACAGTCCTGATACAGTCTATTGTTAATACAAGTTCATGCTTAGTACAAACACCAGAAAATTCTAAGAAATAAATATAGTTATAATAGGGAATTGAAACAAAAAAGTACTATGTTCTCATTATCAGCCAAAATCTCGAATACACATATGCATTATTTCTGAGCTTTTGAGTGAGGATGGATACCTGGAATTCAGCAAAATAGAGCCTATGAGTAAGGTTAAGAGAGTAGCTAGCCAAAACAGCAGCCAATCAGCTAATAAAACCCAGAAAATAACTCAGGAAGTTTGAGAGGGTAAATAATAAAACTAAATCTCTAAAACAGCTCAATATCAATCGGAAGAGAAAAGCACTAAAGAATTTCTGAATAATGTATAAGAAGCTAATATGTATTTTAGATATTCTAATTCACTAAAGCTTTTAAAGGAAAAATCTACTCGAAAATCTAAAAGTTCCAACCCTTTTCAATGTTCAGATTTCCCTCTTTACAATTGAAGCCTTAGGGAAACATCAATACCTTTGTTTTCCTTTTAGTCCCTTATCCCATTTTCATTTTTGCCTAAATAGTCCTTAGTTTTCTTACTTGTGCCTCAAGTTTGAGGCAGAAATTATGCTTAAACTACTCACTAGAATGTTCTCGGAGTTGTTATGGGATTCTTTATATTCAAATACCCTTTATACCCCTATCCCTTTTCCTAATTATTGACCTATCGGTTTTATCCTTGGTTTCTATTTGTTTGGTCAAATCTGACCCTAGTTAATTGCATTCAGGTAATGGGCCAAATACAAAGTCAGAACTACAGACTCAATTATGTAGAAGTAGACACCCAAAGAGTTTGAGAATTAATCAATGAACCTCATGGATTCAATGTGAATTTGAAACTATTCAGTAACAATGGATGAAACCAAATTACCATAGCTTTCAGGATTATATAAATATTTATGAAAACTAAATACCTGATGCATGTAAGGCACCCCAATCGACTATGCAGGACTTATAAAAATGACAAAATTACAACATTCAGCAAAAACTTAGAAGCAAGAAATGAGTAATAGTAAATAAAATCCAAGAAGTTAAACAAGGCTGATATCAGTAGTTACAACATTCAGAAACACAAATTAGCCTAACACGTGCAAATACTGTAGATCAAAATTACTAGAAACGAAATATGACGGGTATGAAACTCTTAAAAAAATATACCTACTCAGAATCATGATGTAATACAAATAGGATCCAAAAAGATAAGCATTTAACAAAACCATCCATAATCTCAGAGGTGAAATAAGTGAAGAATCAAGAGACAAGGATTAACAAACCATTCAGAATTTCACAGGTGAAATAAGTAAAGAGTTAAGAGGCAAACCATTCAGAATTTCAGAGGTGAAGCAAGTAAAGAGTCAAGAGGTAGGGATAAGCATGATATCATACTACTCAGAAGATTATAGAAGACAAATGAATTCAAGCCAATATACCAAAGGGAACCAAAAGAATATAGCAGGCAAAGATGACTTTTCAAACACTTTGAGATGAGAATGTAGAAAACAAGCAAAATTTAAAGAAAACAGCAATTAAACAAGCATTGACGGTAATTAGGGCATAGAACACCTAGCTTTTTTGTGCATGCAACCCTAATTTGGGATTTTTCCAGTTCCAAAAACTTTCAGACCCTTTTTGAGAGGTCTATTATTCTTCTAAGGCTTTCGCCCTGAGTATTGAAGAGGGAAAGGGCTCGGAATGGGGTTCGTTGATTCTGAGACCAAGTAAGGTCTCAGATTTGGTTTTCCTTTGTAGTCAGTTAGGTTTGAGGGTTGTGGGTGGTATGGTTGGGGAGAGGGACAGAAGAGGGTCATTTGACGCCAATTTGGCCGGATTCCGGTGAGTTTCAGGACTTAGGGTTAGTCTTTGATTCAAGATTCGAGCCGATTCGTTAGGATTTGAAGGATATGGTTTGGACAGTTGGAAAGAGGGAGGGGAGGTGGTTTAGGAGTGTTGTTATGGGTTGGTTTGGGGTTGGGTCGCCAGAGGCTCTAGTGCCGGCTAGCCTTCATTTGAACATTCGAGGCGATGGGCACTTGTTCAAAGGAAGCTGACACGGGAAGGGAACGAGGGGGTCGAGGTGGTCCGGTGGTGTAAAGTTGAGGTTGTTTGGTGACCGGCCTCCGCCGTGAGGCGATTTTTGGCGGTGGCGTTAGGGTGTATGGTGGGTGGTCAACGGTGGTCTCATGGAAGTGAATGGGTGGTGATACACCGGAGGTGTGTGTACGAGGAAGCACATGTATGTGTCTCTGATTATATAGAGACATTTGGACATATATATCTAAATTCAGGCGTGGCTTCAGGGCCGTTGGATGGCCTGTGATCAACGGTTGGGATGACTTGCTCCAAACGGTGTCGTTTTGGGGCATAGTGTGTGGACAGGGTCGGGGACCCCTTGTTTGTGCTGGGCATGGGTATTTTTACAAGGTAAAAGGATTTGGGACACCCAGGTCTGGCCCAATTGTGGCCAACTTGGGTGGTTCACTGAAAGATCTATTTTATTATTTCCTAATTGCATTTTAAAAACTCCTAATAAACTTAAATCAACCTAATAACTACAAATGCAACAAATAAAAAATTAAACAAAACAATTAAAATGCCGGAAATGCTACTTATTTTTTGTGAATTTTTTATTTGCAAAAATAAACCTAATTACCAATTAATCTAGCAAATTATACGAAATTAAATCCTAAATGCTTATGCAATTTTGTATATTTTATTATTTTAAGCATGCACTAATGAAAACGCACTGACACGCACAATTAAATCCTAAAAATAAATTTTCAAAAGGAAAAATCCTAAACTTGAGAGTCCTGTAGGAGTCGTCTTAAACAGTGTAAAAATCGTATGCTCACAGCTGCCCCTCTTTGCGCGGAAACACGAAGAGTTTTCATGCATAAAAAAGTGAGCAAACATGAGCGATTTTCTTCTGACTGAATGCTACATATGAAGCATTTTGAAAATTTTCTAACCGAACCTTGCTTCAAAGGTTGCCTACATATCCTTGGCGATAAAGGAATCATATCAGTGTAGTTCTTGAAGTTTTGGTACCTGGGACTACCATAGGTTATGATTTCACTGCTGTTACTGCTGCTACCGCTTACCGACTCTTTATTCCAAAAACAAAAGCTAAACTGGCTAGTCCTATCAACTACGGTTTACAAGATTCCCGTATATAAATCAATAGGATCTTGATCTTGGATCTTAGCTGATTTTGCTGTAGACCTCGACCTGAATCTTGATGCCCATTAGCTGCAACCATTGGTTTAATCTTCAGTTTTTGAAACAAAGTGGGACATATGGAGTTTGTGACTTCATTCCAATTTTGAGCAGTCCGCATCTCTGTCCGCTACATCATTTTGAATTCAATTCTTTTGTTCTTTTCTTTTTTCCTTTATTTTGGATTAAGACTCATGCTTTCGGTCATCTCGAATCTTGTGCCTTGAGGTGAAACCTGCTTGGACACCAACACAAACAAACAAACGAAATTTTCTGCCCCAGTTTTAACTGGGAAAATTTCGTGAGTTATTTGCAACACAAATCTAAGCTATTTCTTTATTGAAAACAATAAAAATCGGGATTGTGTATCTTTGGAAAGATCACCAGGTTATGCTGGAAAGGAAAAAGGGTCCTCGCTGGTGATAAGAGGAGGATTTGCAGGTTATGCCGGGATAGAAATGAAAAAGTCCCTTCCGGGGGTAAGAAAAGATCTGCGAGTTATGCCGGGAAGGGAATGAAATGTCCTTGCTGGGGATGGAAGGAAAGCCATTGGTTATGCAGGGATAAACGAAAAACTTCCTGGGTTATGCCAGGCAAAAAATTCCTGGGTTATGCCAGGGGGGATCCGCAGGTTATGTTGGGATTGAGAGAAAAATCCTAGCTTATGCTAGGGAGATCCGCGGGTTATGCCGGCACAAATAAAAAATTTATTGGGAGATCCACGGGTTATGTCGGGATGAATGAAAATTCCTAGGTAATGCCAGGGGAATCCGCGGGTTATTCCGGGATTGAAAGAAGATTCCAAGGTTATGCTAGGGTGATCCACAGGTTATGCCAGGATTGAAAGAGAATTCCTAGGTTATGCTAGGGAGATCCACGGGTTATGCCGGGATGAAAGAAAATTCATGGGTTATGCCAGGGGAATCTGCGGGTTATGCCGGGATTAATGGAAATTCCTGGGTTATGCCAGGGGAATCCGCGGGTTATGCCGGGATTAAAAGAAAACTCCTAGGATATGCTAGGGAGTTACAAGGAAGTAAAGGACCATAGAGATCCTTTTGACTATGCTTGGGATATTGGAGGAGAGGGAAAACCCTTAGCTTATGCTAAGGATAGGGGAGCGTTAACTTTTAGACTATGTTGGGGAGTAGAAAGCGGGAGAAAGAGGGTACTCAGGTTATGCTGGGGATGTAAAGAGGAACTTCCCGGATTATGCCGAGGAGTGAAGGAAGGAAATTTCTTGGTCTATGCTGGAGGGAGTGGAATGCAATCCTTGGGTCATGCCGAGGAAATCCACAAGCTTCGCAAGGGGAAAGTAGAGATTGGAGTCCCATGCCATCATGCTTATTTATGAGTTTGCAGGAAAGAATGAAAAGAAAATTTCCCTTTTGTTATTGCTGCAACACCATTCTTGGTCCTTGCGCCATTCCTTTGGTTATGTTTACCCCGTGTTCCTTTGTTTTTGTAGATCACATCTGCGTCTATTTCAGTTCAGAAACAAAACAAATTGTTAGTTTGAACAGTGACTGGGTTTGCGGCCTTGTTATGCTTGATTTCAGCTTCCTTTCTGTCAGAGGACAAACCCTTGACTTCCGATCTTTGCCTCGTAGGTTGGCCGGGGGGTCCCCATTTTCAGGTTGGTTTTGTTTCACCCTCATGGATTTTGTAATTTTGAATTTCCTTTCTTTTATTTCCCTGCTTTTGAAGCGTTAGCCGTCATAATCAAATGGGATGGGCTAAGCACGCTTGACGATGTCGGGCATTCCTTCAGTTCTTGCCAGAAGAAACCCGTGAGACCAGCCCTGCTACCTTTCTTAAGGAATGGTCAGGACATCAAAGTTAAAGTGGAAAGGAACGAAACATGGATTTTAGAGAGGTATGTTCCTTTTTGAGGGAAAACTGCTGACTTATCTGGAAATATGAGTCGGCTTTAAATGGCAACGACACGCTTCTCGAACTAAATACCCGGCCCAGATCTATTTCTGCTTTCTGATTTCAACTCTTTCATAATCAAAGAAACTTGTTCAGACTTGAGCTACGATATTTCCTCTTTTCGGTCGACGATGCCTTTTTCGGGTTTTCGCCAATCGGCCTCTCTCATTTCTCTTCTCCCGTCGGCCGATAGCGCTCTTTCCGAGTTTTTGCTAAATGGACTCTCTCATTTTGTTTTTCTCTTCTTGCCGTCGCCTTATGGTGCCCAGAGGTTTTAAGCGATAAGACTCTCTCATTTTATTTTCTCTCAAAACTTAAGTTGTGCCGAATCCCAACAAAGGTATTTTTCACGTCCCCGGGGATCTATAACTTTGGAACCATTCGGATGGATTTGTAGCCAAACCAATACATTCCTTCCCCAGTTTTGGTTTTCTTGGGTAAATGGGGTTTTTATTTTGATATGACTGAACCTCAGGGAGAGGCTGCCTACGTATCCTTTTGGAATCAAGTCAGACGTAGTTCAAGAAGTTTTCCTAAACTAATTTGTTTGTGTTCTGTTCATTTTCTTTTCTTCTTCTTTTTTAATTTTTCTTTACTTTTCTTCTTTTTTTTGAATAGCATTTCCGGGTTCCAGAGAGGGTGATCAAAGAAACGTAACCAGCTCAAAGGGTTTGCAAGGGATCGATAGTTTTTATTGTAGCGGGAAAGAAAAGCCTTTGTCATTTCAATCAACCGGGGTCATTGCTACAGGGAGTTTAAACATAATACCTTTTTACTACATCAGCATTTACTGCTGCCTCGGGCTCGTCTCCTTCAACGTCACCCAGATACAATGCTCTTTTAGGCTGTATCTTTCTGATAATGTATGGCCCTTTCCAGTTTGGAGCTAATTTTTCTTTGGCTTCCTGATGATGAGGAAGTATCCGCCTCAATCAGCTTCCCGACTTCAAAATTCCTAGGTGGCACTTTCTTGTTGTAAGTGCGGGCCATTCTTTGTTGGTACAACTGCCCGTGGCACACTGCAGCCATTCGTTTTTCATCAATTAATGCTAGCTGCTCCAAACGAATTTTAACCCATTCACTATCCTCAATTTTTGCTTCGACAATCACTCGCATCAAAGGGATTTCTACCTCTGCGGGTCTGACAGCTTCAGTCCCATAGACCAGCAAATAGGGGGTTGCTCCCAACGATGTACGTACTGTGGTACGATATCCATTCAATGCGAAATGAAACTTTTCACGCCATTGCTTCGGCTTTGAATCATTTTCCTCAAGATCTTCTTGATGTTCTTGTTAGCTGCTTCAACGGCACCATTAACTTTGGGCCGGTAAGGAGTGGAGTTTCTATGTGTTATCTTGAATTGTTCACATATTTCTCCCATCAACCAACTGTTTAGATTAGCTGCATCATCTGTAATGATGGTAACGGGAATCCCAAAACAACAAATGATGTTTGAATGCACAAAATCCACCACCGCCATCTTGGTAACAGACTTAAGGTTGATGGCCTCAACCCAACGAATTAATCAATAGCGCCTAATATGAAACTGTCCATTTGAGGCTTTTGGCCCAATCGGCCTAATGACATCCATGCCCCAAGCGGCAAATGGCCAGGGTGCTGACATAGGATGCAATTCATTTGGCGGTGCATGAATCAAATCACCGTGCACCTGACATTGATGACATTTCCGAACAAAGCTGAAGCAATCTTTCTCCATGGTCATCCAGTAATACCCTGCTCGGAGTATCTTCTTTGCCAGTACGTAACCATTCATATGGGGTCCACACACTCCCGCATGTACTTCATGCATAATTCTTCCGGCTTCCTCGGTGTCAACACATCTCAGCAAATTAAGATCTAGAGTCCTTTTACTCAAAGTATCACCGCTCAAAGAGAAATTGCTTGCATATCGTCGGATGGTTTTCTTTTGTTCCCCGGTGGCTTGCTCGGGATACTCCTGTGTTTTTATGAATCTATTGATGTCATAATACCATGGTTGTGTGCTAGATTCTGCTTCGGCCACATTACAAATCCCATGCCTTTCTTTGATTTGGATTTGTACAGGATCAACATAAGCGTTTCCCAGGTAAGGTAACATGGAGAACAAGGTTGCGAGTGCGTCTGCTAACTCATTGTGGAAACGGGGAATGTACCTGAATTGTACCGACCTGAACCGTTTGTTGAGGTCCTCCACATGCTGTCTATATGGGATGAGATTAACGTCTCTTGTTTCCCACCCTCCTTGAGCATATCGTATGACTAGATCGGAATCTCCCATGATTAACAATTCCTCAACGTCTTGGTTAATGGCCATGTTCATGCCCATGATGCAAGCCTCATATTTAGCTGTATTATTGGTGCAGAAGAACCAGATCCTAGTTGTGGGTGGATAGTGTTGACCTGTGGGTGAGATTAAAATTGCCCCATTCCCTATGCCTTTTGTGTTTACTGCTCCGACGGAGAACATTTTCCAGACGGGGATGTCTTTAGCTGTTACTTCCAACGAATTCACTTCTTCATCAGGGAAGTAGGTGTTTAAAGGCTGATATTCATCATCAACGGGACGCTCAGCCAAATGATCCGCCAATGCTTGAGCCTTTATTTCAGTACGAGTGACGTAAACTATGTCGAACTCGGTGAGTAAGATTTGCCATTTGGCAAGTCACCCTGTGGGCATCGATTTTTGGAATATGTACCTTAGTGGATCTAGCCTGGTTATGAGGTATGTGGTATGAGCTTGCAGATAATTCCTTAACTTCTGAGCCACCCACGTCAAGGCGCAACAAGTTCTTTCTAACTGTGTGTACTTGGCCTCGTAACTGGTAAACCTTTTTCTCAGATAATAAATGGCTTACTCTTTCTTTCCCATGGCGTCATGCTGCCCGAGAATACAACCAAAAGAGCCTTCCAAGACTGTTAGATAGAGAAATAGTGGCCTTCCTGGTTCTGGCGGAACAAAAACTGGTGGATTGGATAAGTATTGTTTGATTCTGTAAAAGCTTCTTGACACCCAACAGTCCATTTAACTGCCGAATCCTTTTTCAGTAGCTTGAATATGGGCTCGCATGTGGAAGTCAACTGGGCGATAAATTGGCTGATGTAATTCAATCTTCCCAATAGACTCATTACATCCTTTTTGGTCCTGGGCGCAGGCAGCTCTCGAATGGATTTTATCTTGGTTGGATCCAACTCGATACTCCTTCGGCTGACAATAAACCCCAGAATTTTGCCTAACGGGACCCCGAATGCACACTTGGCTGGATTCAATTTCAAATCGTACTTGCGAAGCCTTTCGAAGAACTTCCTTAAGTCCTTTACATGATCACTCTGAGTCTTGGATTTGATAATAACTTCATCCACATATACCTCTATTTCTTGATGCATCATGTCGTGGAAGATGGTGGTTATGGACCTCATGTATGTTTCCCCCATTTTTTTTAATCCAAAAGGCATAACTCTATAATAATAGGTTCCCCAAGGTGTGGTAAAGGCAATTTATCGGCATCTTCCTCATCCATCAATACTTGGTGATATCATGCGTAGCAGTTTACAAAGGACTGAATTTCATGCTTGGCACAGTTATCGATAAGGATGCGGATGTTGGGTAGAGGGAAGTTATCCTTGGGACTCACCTTGTTTAAATCTCTATAATCCATACAAACTCGAGTTTTTCCTCCCTTTTTTGGTACCAGGACCACATTGGCCATCCATGTGGTGTACCGAACCACTCAGATTACCCCTGCCTCTAGCTATTTTGTGATCTCTTCTTTGATTTTATCGCTGACATCAGGCTTGAACTTTCTTTGTTTTTGTTGGACAAGAGGGAATTCAAGGTATGTGGGCAACTTATGAACCACCATATCCATACTTAATCTAGGCATATCATCATACGACCAAGAAAATACATCATTGAATTCCAAAAGGAGTTGAATCAGCGCATCCCACATTTCTTTATTCACGTGGATGCTTATTTTAGTTTCTTTGATTTCATCGGAATTGGCCAAGTTAACCGGTTCAGTATCGTTTAAGTTTGGCTTAGGTTTGTTTTATAACTGTTCCAACTCTCGGTTGATTTTCCTAAAAGCCTATTCTTCATCGTATTCCAGTTCTTGGTTCATTATTTCACATATGGGCAGCATGCTTGGGTCGTGGCATGAAGTCAGCCAGCATGTCATTTTATTTAAAGCCGCATTATTGGGACTGAAAGAAAGATAAAAATAAAAGAAAGATAAAAATCATAGAAAGACAAAGAAGTGCAAATGATGAAATATCAATTTCATTTCTTTGAACTTGTAATATAACAGGGTTTACAACTGGAATTTTAAAGGACAAAATGCTAAATAAAAACAACCGAGCTACACCCTGAAATAGCTCGTGATGTAAGAAAAGGTAGAAAGGCGGGACTACCAGGCCTTCTTCCTGACTGGGAAATGTGTGGCCTTCTAGTTCTACTATTTGGCATCTGGTCCCATATAGAGAACACAGTGCTTGAGCCCTCTCCCAGCTTGTCCATGTTGGCTTCGTACAATAACACCCTCATGGCTACACATATCTCATCAATTTCTTCTGCTGTGAAGGTATCTTCTTCCTCCTCCTCACTGTACTTTGGCTTTACAAATGTTTTGTACAAGTGGGGTAAGGGTTGTGGCAAATCCCACCCACGACGCTTTCTGCGATTGGCCCAGGTGATATCTTTTGATGTTGGATGAAAGCCCAGCCCAAAGAACTTTTCTGTGGCAGAAAAAGCGACCGGCTCGGTTATGCCTTGTAGGGAGCTTCCGAGTCCCTTGCCTAGCTTAAAACCTTGGCGCGTCATTTCCCTTGCCACCATTATTGAAGCACTTAATAGGAAAGGCTGGGGGAATGGCTTGCCTTCTTCATGTTGATCGGCTACCACGATTTCAAAAGCTTGGTAGACTATGTGCTCACTTCCTTCCTTGGTTTTAAGGCAGGGGACAGAGGGGTCCCGGTAAATTGACTGTTCGTCCTCTCAATTAACTACAATCTCCTGGTTTTCATGTTCGAACTTCAGCATTTGATGCAGGGTAGAAGGCACCGCTCCTGCTGCGTGAATCCACGATCTTCCTAGGAGGTAGTTATAGGATGTTTCCATGTCCAATACTTGGAATGTCACTTCAAAGTCGGCTGGACCAATGGTCAGAACTAAGTCAATTTCCCTTATGGTGTCTCTCTTGATTCCCTTATCGTGTCTCTCAGGATGGTCTTTTATTTCAGGGCACCTGTCCTAGACGGACCCAACCCCTGTGTTGAGTCCCCTAAGTCAAATGCATGATGCAAATAAACGTTCCTACTAGGGATCCGGCATGAGGTTTCATTATACTAAGTTCAGAACCTCGGTACATGGTCTAGACTGTGTACCCGAGCAGACAACTCGAGTCGAAGGGGGCTACGTACCGGGAACCAAAAAGCCATCCGGCTTAGTAACTTGTCCGGCCTCTTTCTTATTTAAGGGTAAGACATTAACAGAATAGGAAGCAACCAGTAAGCACATCCCTAGAGGTAAGAAGTGAAGGGTTTCGGAGCAGTTTATATATACAGTCAGATAATATCAAAGCGGTAAAACATGTGGCATTTAGCACAGAACACGTAAGCAAATCAGAAGAAGCCAAATATAACAGTTATTGTAAGATCGAATTCTTGAACCCTGAACAAGAGATTCTGGGTTAGATCCCCAGCAGAGTCACCAGAGCTGTCACACCTCCTTTTTGTTACACGGATACCCTGAAGGATAAAACGTATAATGGAGTTTTTCAAATTAAAGCAACATTATTCGAAATGGGATTAATTATTTGTTCAAGAGGCGTCACTTGGTATAAGTTTGGCTTTTGGTGTCCCAAGTCATCGGTTTATTTGGAATCCCAAATCGAGGAAATTTTCGACTGCCCAATTGGAGTCTGCGAATCAGAAATTCTTGAGTAACGAACTCCGTTGACCCGAGGGAAGGTGTTAGGCACCCTCAGATCCCGTGGTTCTAGCACGTTCGCCTAAACTATTATAAGTGGCTAAAAATCTGATTTGTTACACATGTTCAAATTTATAATGCAATTTTAAATTATTAACCGCTTTTAATATATATTTTTTAGGAAATTGGCAATGTCATTAAAACACATCGTGAATCATGTCACATAACTGCGCACGCAATTCTAGTCATATTTCAACTCCATTGAGATTTGGATTTGGGTCACATAAATGCGCACCCGAGTTTAGGAAGGTATTAATAAATTCACGCCTATAGCAAATACGTCTTTAAAAATTCGTGGAAGGCCGTGAAATTCGTTAAACGGCACTTCCAATTTTCTATGTATTTTTTTAAGTTAAGGAGCCTCTAATGGTGTTTGATTATATTACGTGGCTCACTTTATCTTTATAAGGGCATCCTAAAGCATACTAAGATTTCTACTATTCTCGTATCTAGAAGTGTCCTAATAATTTATACATGAGTAACACATTTGGAGAAATTCAATACTTGCCTTTTTAGCCTCATTCGTGGCTAATTATACGTTGGGCTTCATTTTAGTTAGCCCAGGGATATGTGTTGTTTACACTACAACTGGCAGCTACTAGGCCTTCCATTTGGGCCCAGAGATATTGAATTAACGAGTCCATTATAAGAAAATCACAGCGGCCCTTCTTTCAATTGTAGTTCAATCATTAAAACTACACACCTGGTTATCATAAAGTATATTGCAGGTATTTAAATAAGAAAATTGATGCGGATGATTTTCTCATTAATAAGTTACATATCAAATTTCAATCGTGATATTTGAAGAAACTACTCGAAGTACTCATCATTCAGAGTGTACATATAATTAATTGTCGAATTTCTAATATAACTCAATAGGCAAATGCTAAGCTAATTTTGGATCAAACTATCTCAAGTATATCGGAACTTAAACGAATTAAAATCACAGTCTGATACAGTCCATTGTTAATACATGTTCATGTTTAGTACAAACACCAGAAAAATTTTAAGAAATAAATACAGTTATAATAGGGAATTGAAACAAAAAAGTACTATCTTCTCATTATCAACCATAATCTCGAATACACATAAGCATTATTTCTCAGCTTTTGAGTAAAGAAGGATACCTGGAATTCAGCAAAATAGAGCCTATAAGTAAGGTTAAGAGAGTAGCAAGCCAAAAACAGCAGCCAATTAGCTAATAAAACCCAGAAAATAACTCATAAAGTTTGAGAGGGTAAATAATAACACTAAATCTCTAAAGCAGCTCAATATCAATCGGAAGAGAAAAGCACTAAAGAATTTCTGAAGAATGTATAAGAAGCTAATATGTATTTTAGATATTCTAATTCACTAAAGATTTTAAAGGAAAAATCTACTCGAAAATCTCAAAGTTCCAGCCCTTTTCAATGTTCAGATTTCCCTCTTTTATAATTGAAGCCTTAGGGCAACATCAATTCCTTTGTTTTCCTTTTAGTCCCTTATCCCATTTTAAGTTTTACCTAAACAGTCCTTAGTTTTCTGACTTGTTCCTCAATTTTGAGGCAGAAATTATGCTTAAACCCCTCACTAGGATATTCTAGGAGTTGTCACAGGATTTTTTATATTCAAATACCCTTTATACCCCTGTCCCTTTTCCTAGTTACTGACCTAAGGGTTTTAACCTTGGTTTCCATTTGTTTGGTCAAATCTGACCCTAGTTAATTGCATTCAGGTAATGGGCCAAATATAAAGTCTGAACTACAGACTCAATTATGTAGAAGTAGACACCCAAAGAGTTTGAGAATTAATCAATGAACCTCACGGATTCAATGTGAATTATACACTATTTAGTAACAAGGGATGAAACCAAATTACCACAGCTTTCTGGATTATATAAATATTTATGAAAATTAAACACCTGATGCATGTAAGGCACCCCAATCGACTATGCATGACTTATAAAAATGACAAAATTACAACATTCAGTAAAAACTTAGAAGCAAGAAATGAGTAATAGTAAATAAAAACCAAGAAATTAAACAAGGCTGATATCAGTAGTTACAACATTCAGAAATGCAAATTAGCCTAACACGTGCAAATACTGTAGATCAAAATTACTAGAAACGAAATATGACGGGTATGAAACTCTTAAAAAAGACACCTACTCAGAATCATGATGTAATACAAATAGGATCCAAAAAGATAAGCATTTAACAAAACCATCCAGAATCTCAGAGGTGAAACAAGTGAAGAATCAAGAGACAAGGATCAACAAACCATTCAGAATTTCAGAGGTGAAACAAGTAAAGAGTCAAGAGGCAAACCATTAACAATTTGAGAGGTAAAGCAAGTAAAGAGTCAAGAGGCAGGGATGAGCATGATATCAGACTACTCAGAATATTATAGAAGACAAATGAATTCAAGCGAGTATACCAAAGGGAACCAAAAGAATATACCAGGCAAAGATGACTATTCAAACACTTTGAGATGAGAATGTAGAAAACAAGCAAAATTTAAAGAAAACAGCAATTAAACAAGCAGTGACAGTAATTAGGGCATAGAACACTTATATTTTTTGTGCATGCAACCATAACTTGGGATTTTTCCAGTTCCAACAACTTTCCGACCCTTTTTGAGAGGTCTATTGTTCTAAGGCTTTTGCCCTGAGTATTGAAGAGGGAAAGGGCTCAGAATGGGGTTCGTTGATTCTGAGACCAAGTAAGGTCTCAGATTTGGTTTTCCTTTGTAGTTAGTTGGGTTTGAGGGTTCTGGGTGGTATGGTTGGGGAGAGAGACAGAAGAGGGTCATCTGAGGCCAATTTGGCCGAATTCCGGTGATTTTCAGGACTTAGGGTTAGTCTTTGATTCAAGATTTGAGCCGATTCGTTACGATTTGAAGGATATGGTTTGGACGGTTGGAAAGATGGAGGGGAGGTGGTTCAAGGGTGTTATTTTGGGTTGGTTTGGGGTTGGGTCGCCGGAGGCGGTGGTGCCAGCGAGCCTTCTTTCAAATATTCAAGGCAATGGGCACTTGTTCGAAGGAAGCTGACCACGGGAAGGGAAAATGAGGGTCGAGGTGGTCCGGTGGTGTAGAGCTGAGGCTATTTGGTGACCAGCCACCGTCGCGAGGTAATTTCTGCAGCGGCGTTTGGGTGGTTGGTGGGTGGTCAACGGTGGTCTCATGGCGGGAAGGGGTGGTGATACACCAGAGGTGTGTGTACGAGGAAGGATATGTGTGTGTCTTTGATTATACAGAGACATTTGGACATATATATCTGAATTCAGGTATGGCTTTAGGGCCGTTGGATGGCCTATGATCAACGGTTGGGATAACCTGCCCCAAACGATGTCGTTTTGGGGCATAATGTGTAGACTAGGACGGGGACCCATTGTTTGGCTGTGGCATGGGTGTTTTTACAGAGTAAAAGGATTTGGGCCACCCAGGTCTGGCTCAATTGTGGCCAGCCTGGGTGGTTTATTGAAAGATCTACTTTATTATTTCCTAATTGCATTTTAAAAACTCCTAATTAACTTAAATCAACCTAATAACTACAAATGCAATAAATGAAAAATTAAAAAAAACAATTAAAATGCCGGAAATACTACTTTTTTTTTGTGGATTTTGTATTTGCAACAATAAACCTAATTACCAATTAATCTAGCAAAAATATAAAATTAAATTCTAAATGCTTATGCAATTTTGTATATTTTATGATTTTAAGCATGCACTAATGATAACGCACTGACACGCACAATTAAATTCTAAAATTAAATCCTAAAAATAAATATTCAAAAGGAAAAATTCTAAACTTGAGAGTCCTGTAGTAATCGTCTTAAACAGGATAAAAATCATATGCTCACACTTATTGTTAATTCTATGTTGAGTTTTGTCTTAAATTGAAATGTGAAATGTGAAATGTTTCTTTGTTTTGATTTAAACTACTGCTACTTATTTCATTTGAATGTTAAGGTTTTTTAAAAAGAAAATAGCATGGGTTAATGTATATTGCAAAGAAATAACATGAAATGCTAATGCAAAACTTAGAGTAACAAGGGGGTCATAGAAAGTATGAACGTGTTTGTAATATTTCCTGCTTAACATCTGGATGTTCAATTCTTATCATATTGTGTTTGTTCGTAGTTATACATTAGCAAAATAAAGATAGGCGAAGTTGAGTTGGTTTTAGGTATTCTTATCATGTTTAAGTCCATGCACATGGTCTTCATTTAATTATTTTTCTTAAATTCTTAAAATTCGAGGCGCATTATTTAGCGAATTTTCTATGGCCCTCGCAAAGTTAAAAATGCGTAGTTGCTTTAGGAGTATTATATTAATGATATTACCTTCCAAAATTCGGGTGCGCATTTCATACGATCCAAATCTTAAGTACGTTAAATAGAATGTGTTTCGATTGCGGGTGCATTTCATGTGACGCAGTCCAAAGACATGTTTTAGACGTCGTTAAATCTTCTTTAAAAAATAAAATTAAATCGGATTTAAAGTTAAAAATGCACATATGTTTTGAACATGTACCAAAATCAGATAATAGGCCAATAATAACATTGGAGCGACCGTGCTAGAACCATGGAACTCGGGAATGCCTAACACCTTCTCCCGGGTTAACAGAATTCCTTACCTAGATTTCTGGTTCGCAGACTATAATATAGAGTCAATATTTTCCTCGATTCGTGATTTGAACTGGTGACTTGGGACACCCTAACTATCCCAAGTGGTGAATCTGAATCTTTTAATAATAAATACCATTTCGATTGTCACTTTAAGTTGGAAAAAACTCCCTTATACACCCCTTTCGGAGGGGTGTAGGAAAAAAGAGGTGTGACATATTTTTTATTCAAATTGGCTATTCAGCTATTTTTATTTTAGTATTTTTTAGGGAAAGGTCCAAAATTACTCCTCTACAATGGTATATTATTTACTTATGCCACCCGTTATACTTTTTGTCTAATATAGCCTCTACCATTAATCAAGTTTTAAAATTACCCCTAAACCTAATTGATCTACACTGTGGCAATTGATCCCCTCAATTTCAGCCATGTCAACTGCAAAGTCACTCGATCCCACAGGTCCATTGAATAGACATGTTTGGAAAACAAAGACCTGGCAACAATTCCTTCCATCTCATTCCCCTTTTTGTTCTCACTCCCCTCCCTCTTCTCAACTAACCGGCCAAATCTCTTTCCCGAAGAGAAAACTTTAGGATTTTCTTGATCCTTTAGTTGTATTTGATGGCGTGGGTACTCAGAGGTGGGAACGATTTTTTTGGTTTATGAAAGTGCTAGATGATAACAATGGTGGTGGAAAGTTGCAGTGATGGCAGTAATGGTGGATGACATCAACTCTTCTTTAGTTATTTTTTGGATGATACAGAGAAAAGAAGGCCAACAATAGGGGCTGAATTTATGAGGGATTTTGAAAAATCTGATTGGTGGGGAAGGCTGTAGATGGAGGAACCGACAAGAACCAGTGAACGTTTTGACGAAGAAGGAGGAACCGAGTGTAATCCAGCACTTACTGTTACCGCATTTATAGTTGCAACACTTACTTTGACGTTGCTGTAGATACCCAAATTTTCTATATATTTTTATATGCAAAATACTTTCAAATAGTACATATATACATATATAAGCATGTACAAGTGTTCTATTATTTTTTCCAATTTTTAAAAGATTTTTTAAACAATTCATTACCTTATTTTTACAGTACAAAAATCAATAATTATTCCTTAAATTAGCATTTTTTTGTAATTAATTTATTTTATCCTTATATTTGTATCAAAATATAGCTAATATAAATTTTTACACTTTTTATAAATTTATTTAGTATTTTTAAAGCTAAAATTGAATATAATTGCAATTTTAGCCTATTTTAAGAATTAATAGTATTTTACAATTATGAAATTAGTTCTAGTATTTTTTAATTTAATATTTATATATTATTAATTATTTCAATACCTTTAATTGGTTTTCCAAAATTATTTTACTATTTTTATAAAATAAAAAGATGAAAAATGGGCTATTTAAAATCTAGCCTAACAATTTCAACTTTGGCCCAAAATCAACCCCTAATTAAAGCTCAATTTCATTTTAATGGACCAACCCAATTTCACTTTAACCCGCCCCTGACACAACTAAAACCTACCCAACCCAGACCCCTCTCTTATCCTGGTCGTTGATCTTTGAGATCAACGGCCCCCATCTATTCTTGCCTTTTTTAATCCACACAACTACCTTAATCCCTTAATTTTTTATCTATCAGCCGCCTCTAAGCACTCCACTCTCTCAAACTCTCTCAAATATACTCAAAACCCTAATCGCCTCCTACCGTCTTCAACCTCGAAACCACTGGGATCCATGGCTTCTCAGGTCATGGGAGGCTTCAACTCATCTCTCTTTGCTCTTATACACGTGGTACTTGAAGATTCAATCTTGACCTCAACGGTTCTCTTTCATATCTTTGGCTTTATGGCTTCTGCGGCATATTCAAGCCTCAAGAGCCTGATCCTCACTCATCCGACTCAGGATCAGACTTTTTCCAAGCCTTTCCATTTCTAGGGTTTCGAAGAAACCCTAATCTATTCATGGTTTTTCTCTATTTGTTTTCTCAGATCTATGATGTATTTGTGTTCTACTAGATGTGTAAAGTTTTTTTCCCCAAATTTTCTTTTCAAAATCGTTTGTTTTCAATTTAAGGTTTCTGAAAAGATATTCAAAACATCTTTCTGATTCTTCATGTTCTTTCTTTATGTGTTTTTGTCTATATTATGCTCGTGTGTATTCTTCTCTACCACACATGTGTTTGCTCTTCTGTTTTTCTATCTATTATACATGATTCTTCCATGCCTTTGTGTGTTACTGTGCCTCTAGACTAGGCTCGCATGATTATCTCTGCTATGTTTTCCTACATGATTTCTATTATGTTTGTTTCCTACTGAGTTCTTTAATTTTGTTTGTTCTACTGGACTTTGTTCGAGTTCTTGCAAAGCATGTTTCATCTACTACCTCTTAACTTTGTATCACTCCTTCTCTTCTGAACATGATTGGGTTTCGAGCTTTTCTTAAAACATGTTCTTCATGCTTTAAATCAGCTTTCTTCCTTTATTGCTTCAAACCCGTTATCATGTCTGTTTGTTTCCCATAGTTTGCCTTCTCATCTCTATGTCTGATTCGAAACTCTAGGATTTGGGGGGTTTCTTTGGAAAGTCTGATTAGGGTTCTACTTTGGAACCCCGGAGTATCAGACTCATTCTAAATACTATGAACTGAATTTGAAATTCTTTACTTATGATTCCGAACCTTTCTATGCCTCTCTTTTTCTAATTAGCATGACAACTCCTTCTTGTTTATTTGTGTACTTTATATATGAGGATTTCTTCATGCAAAAAGGGGTTTTCCAGTAATTAATTGATTTCGAAATCCTCTTAATAAGGCTTGACTAATTGGTACTGATTTTCCTTTAATTGAACCTTCTTTACCATTTCCTGACTTGGTTCATTCGAATAAAGCTTGTGATTTTGATTTGATTGGTTGTTTGATTGATTCCTTTTCCTTACTTTTCAAAAACCATGTACCACTGGACTTTTCCTTAAATAAATTCCCTTGTATTTACCCTTTTTGTTTTACTTTGGAAAAGATTTTAATCAAATTTCTTTCCTCATTTGTCCCCTACCCGTTTGAAATCAGAATCCCTTAACTAAAGGGAGACTTTACATGATTGATTGCAACTATTTCCTTTCATTTTCTTACTTGTTTTCTGCATTATAAAAGGTGCACGATCTTTCTACACGTCTACACGAAAGAAAACCTGGAACCTGAACCTTGAACCTTCAGTTCGACACCTTCAACTGACATTACCTTAAGCTAAACACATCACTTATTGAACACTTCGAATTCAATATTTTGCACACACGATACTCTTTCAATACTCTACTCTTTTCTGAAAGTTGCAATTTGGTTTTAAAAACTTCTTCTTTTCCATTTCTTATTTCCTGAAACTTGTATGTCCTATTTTGATTTCAGCCTCATCCCTATGTGTTTAATTTACCGTTACTACCATCTTGTTTACTATGTGTTTGTGTTCTGTATTGAATAGGTTACTCTCTATTTGCATATGTTATTTTTTATGAACTTCTCCATACCCTTACTCCCTTCTATGTGTTTGAGTTAGGATTAATGGCCTTACATCATCCAAATTGATGCTCAGGTCTGAACCTGATCCTCAATGGATCCTAACTCCCCAAATCTGGCTAACATGCTGGTCAGGTGTGTGCCAGCGCTCCTAATTTCTAGGCATGATCACCAGCCTGTCATGGCCTTCCCTAACTCCTCTCTATGCACTTAAACTTACTCTTAGACTCTAAGTTTTGCCCCCCCCCCCCTCATATGAGCCTTGCCTTGGGACCTTGAGTTCCCTCTGAATTTGGACATTTGAGGGCTGACCCTTCCACACTGCACAATAATCTAATTCTGCAATGTATTTGGGGTATAAGCATTTTCCAGAATCCACTTGAGGCTCTTGGGAACTTTGACACATCCCAAACAAGAGAAAGGCTTTGGAAATATGATCTTTGGAAGTTGGTTTATTTCATATTTTAGACCTTGAGTTTGAATTAGGCTCCTTGGTTGTAGTTTAGTTTCTGATGTAATTTTACTTTTCTTGATTCATTTGGGTTGTAATAATTTGTAATAACTATTGTGGTATATAGTAAAAAAAGGGAGGGACATTTATGTATGCATGTGGGTAGACATCATGTTCTTAGGCATTTATTCCTAAAATCTCATTCTGCTCTTCATTTACGCATTTCATTAAATCTTACCTATAAGTTTTTCTGCACTTTTATGTAGAAATCCTGCTTATAAGTTTATGCATCTTCATTAGAAATCATGCCTATAAGTTATGCATTTCATTAGAAATCCTGCCTATAAGTTGTTCCATTACTGTATCCGGAATCATGTCTATAAGTTTTTCTGCAATGCATATAGAAATCATGTCTATAAGTTTCTGCACTTCTGTGTATAGAAATTGTGTCTATAAGTTTCTGCACTTCTGCATATATATACGCCATTAGGAGAACAGTCTATAGGTTTAAATAATAACAAGTTACATCCTAGATACCATGCATATAGGACTCCTACTTCCCGATAATCTTTTTAAAAACCAACAACACTAAGAAATCGTGCATAAAGGAGTAACCAGTTGAATTTGATTCGTCTCTTTCGTCTACAAGCCTAAAATCAGTAACATAAATACTCATCGCCCGCAGAATTTGTGTTTATCTATAGTCAAAAGCTTTTCTCTAAAAAATCAGTGTACTTTGCATCGTTTGATATCATGCCTATAGGTGTCACCTAGGCAAGCCATTAGGTCATTAATTAATTACATCAGTCTTTGATAATTACAACCAGGGATAGGCCTAATTCGAACTTCTTATCTGAGAAATATGTGATGAACCAGCCTGTCTTAACGCTTAAGTTTAATTATAGACCTAATTAGTATCTGAAAGACATGCTAAAAAATTTGCTTCTTTAAATGAGGAGGCCCATTTGAGCCTTTAAATTGCTATGTGTTTCCCGTTTACTACTTTATGTGTTTTGTTTGTCGCATTAGAATTTTGTCCTTTTTAAAACTCTGAAAAGCTAAATCTCCCTTCCCTTAAGGATTAGTAGTCCCAAATGCCTCCAGGACTGATAGAACCAGGGCGGGTACTAACATGCAATAAATAATGATACCATTCCGTGTTTAATACCATTACGGGGTGGGTAAGGGTAGACATGGATATGATGACTACGTGATAACACCACGTGTATAAATGGTTACAGGGTGTTGTGTGGGGTGATCCATATTATGTACAAACCTAGGATCCCTTTTCCTTTTTACTTGTGTACTTTCTTTTTCCAGAACCTTAAAGTTGCCTAGTTTTTAGTTCTTCAACTTCTTCTTTTACTTCAATTACTTGTACCTATTATGCAAAAAAAAATCTCTTTAAATTGTCCGAGTTTCAATACTGTTTTTGCCAAAACCTCCGCCCCTTTACTTCTTCTTCTAATTTACTTGCATCAATTATTTGATCTCTTCCCCTTACTTGTGCATCTTATCCTTAATTATAAAACTACCTTCTTCTGAATTTCAGCACTCTTTAAAGCTCATGTACTTCTTTTATTTTCAACCATTATGTGAAAGTACTTAGTATTTACAATTCTTACTTGTATTTTTTGTTTGTATTCAAAGTCACAATTGTAGCATGACCGGCAACCACACTAGTTCAATTCCTTCTTAGTGTCCTAATGCACTTAATCATTAGGTGGCGACTCTTCTAAATTGCATACCCAATTCCCAAAAGAAAAAGAGTTGTCCGCCCAAATGTCATGAACTCGATTTCGCAAGAAAAAAGGGGCATCGACAGCTGCTTAATATTAATCATGATTTAATGAGTGTAAATTCATAATATGACTATATATGATGTTTGGACATAAAATATAAAGTTTGAGAAAAATTTAATTTAACTTACGGAAAAATCGAGTTAAGATTTACATTGTAATGAGCTGTTTTGAGAAATTAAATTCATATATTTTATGTTTCATTTTGGGATACATATGATACAAATATTAAGATCTTGGAACCTAGTTTTAAATGGTTCAATCCATTTATTCATACGACATCGAGGTAGAGAAATATGGATTTTTAAACTAGGGTGACCAAGTCACCTTGCTGCACTTCGGAGAAACTGACAGGTTAATAGGCCAAGTTACAACACAGTTTTTTTCCAATATATCGAGAGTTACATGAAGATATCATATGGGATTAAATCTCTATGTGTCTAGTTTCCAATGCTATAAACCGTTTGTCAATACGATATCGGAGTAGATAAATACAAGTGTTAGAAGTGGCACTGCTCAAGCTAGCAAGCATGCAGCTTAGCCACCTGCTTGGAGAATTGATGCGGTGAGCTTATAAGTTGCCTTTATCCATTATATTTTGTCAATATCCAGAGATCAGTTAATGAAAAACATTCTCAAACTCTCCAAGAACTTTTCCAAGGTTCCAAGAACTAAACGCAAGAAAAATCAACACAAATCCTTATGAAAGGTGTTAAAGACTACAAGAGAATACTTCTATGATGTTGTGGTGTGATTGGGGGATATTGTGAGCTAAGTTGAGATGGAGTTTCAAGTTGTATATATTGTCCAAGTTATGTATAACATCTTCTTGATTGTTCCTAAACTTAATCTTGTGTTGGTTGTGTTGTTGGAGTGAAAACCCATAAGATGTACTTGAAGGAACATGGGATATGGTTGTCTTTTTGGTTGGACTGTTTTGTGGCTAAATGTATGGGATGTGGTGGCTGGAAATTGTGAGAAATAATTTAATAATATTGTGACGGATGTTGTTAAGCTTTTATAGGTGTTAATTAAGTTGATTGAAGAAGGAGAGATGGAAAACAAGTGATTCACGATAAAAAATAAGGTGCTAGACGTATGAGGCTATTTTGGAAGGCATTTTGTGGATGTTTTAAACTAGAATTAATATGGTACATACAAGAATGAATTTCTGAAGTTTGTAAACTAATTCATAGAATAAGAGTTGGATTCAATGCATATATTTTTATGAGTAAAAACGAGCTTGCCATTCAATATAATTGTTAAGATAGTCGGAGAAACTCATATTGGATTGTATTATCGTTGTTGCTATTGTTGGTGATAGTTATTGTTGTTGGGATGTTGATGAACCTTAGTGGCCTTTGGGATGTATTAGAAATAGGGGAATTGCTGCTCGATTTTCCTTAAGTCATACTACTAGCCAAATACGATGGTATGACATTATATGTTAACGACAATATCATTTCACTTGTCGTAGGTTTCAATACGTTGTGTCGAGCTTGGTTTAGTAATAAGGAAGATATCATAACATATATATTAAGGCTATCCCTTCTTTCCTATTGGCATGATCCATATGATGCAAACGAAATGAATAAATGCACAACTTCCATAAATGACTCTATTCATAGAAGTATTATAGGTGCCTATGTTATTGAATTCTCATATGTCTTACTATTCTATCACTTGTTCATTGGTCTCAAAAAATACGTAAGTTGATAAAGTTGTTTCATGATATTAATCAGAGGTATAATTGTCTTATGACATTTCGAGAGATTTTATTGACGTACTTCTCATACATCGCATTCATTTATACATGTCCAAGGATCTATGAACAAATGGTATTATATACTGTATATATGTATATATATTTATATGGGATATGTTACTGCATTATATATGCACCACCACCTGATCAGTTGGTATACGTTGATGATTTGCCCATGGTTTCCGAGATGATATGATGGGATGCCCTCAGAGGCTTGATGATGTTATAAACACATGTACTTATGCACGACATGACATTCATACGAATATGCATGAAACTGTAAGTATTTCATGATTTACAGAGTTATCCAGACTTATAGGTTGAGTTATTTACTCCATATTTCTTCTATGTCTGTTATGTACTTATTTATGTGCCTTAAATACTTGGTACATTATTCATACTGACGTCCCATTTTCCTGGGGATGTTGCATTTCATGCCCGCAGGTCCAGATAGACAAGTCGAGAGCCCTCCAAGTAAGCTGTCATCTCAGGGGAAGATGTTGGTGCACTCCATTTGCTTTGGAGTTGCTTGTTTTGTTAGTATGATTTAGACGTGCATTGTTTGGTACGGCGGGGCTTTGTCCCGACCTTTATGACAATTATGTATTCATAAAGGCTTGTAAACAGATGCCTTGTCGACCTATATTTAGTACATGAGTGGTTATTGTGGTCTTATAGGCCCGTACTTCATAGGTATAAGTTTGTATTCCCTCATGCTTTACTCCGGATCATATACCTATGATAGAATGATACGAAATATATGTTACATTGCCACTCGATTGAGTAAGGTACCAGGTATCTGTCGCGGCCCATCGATATGGGTCGTGACAGTACTTATTTGGACCAAGTCCACAAACAAGCCACTTATTAGCTTTGGCATTCTTATCCCATTTCTTAAGGTCCTCAGCATTACAATCAGCTCTTGTATTTGGAATGTCTACTCCTTCAACATTTTTCTTTAAGGTAGATGGACCATCAGTGACAATGTCCATAGCTCATAATCCTCTCCCTGACTGTGATCTCTTATTCTTGGCTTCAACCAAAAGTAGTACTGGGCATTAATGAGTGGTGGCCTTGCAATAAATTGGCCTTCCCAATTTCCAGATGGTGCACTCATCTTGATCTTCTCCTAAGGTGTTAGCCTCTTCAAGGATAACATGATTTGATAGCAACTGATGTTTTATACTTCATTATCACACAAGAGGGGGTAGGGGGATGATTTGTGGGGTGATCCATGTCATTTACAAACCTAGGACCCCTTTCCCTCTTTACTTGTTTACTTCCTTTTTCCAGAACCTTAAAGTTGCCTCGTTTTCAGTTCTTCAACTTCTTCTTTTACTTCAAGTACTTGCACCTATTATGCAAAAGCATCTCTCTTTAAATTGTCCGAGTTTCAATGCTGTTTTTGCCAAAACCTCCCCTTTGCTTCTTCTTCTAATTAACTTGCATCAATTATTTGATCCTTTCCCCTTACTTGTGCATCTTCTCCTTAATTATAAAACTACTTTCTTCCAAATTTCAGCACTCTTTAAAGCTCATATACTTCTTTTATTTGCAACTATTATGTGAAAGTACTAAGTATTTACAATGCTTGCTTGTATTTGTTGTTTGTATTCAAAGTCACAATTGTAGAATGGCCGGGAACCACACTAGTGGATCTTGAGGGGTGCCTAACACCTTCCCCTCGAGATAATCTCAACCCCTTAATCATTCTTTGGTCCTTCTTTTTCCTTATTAGTGTCCTAATGCACTTAATCATTAGGTGGCGAATATTCTAAATTTCAAACCGAATTCCCAAAATGAAAAGAGTTGTCCGCCCAAATTTCATGAGCCCGATTTCGCTAGAAAAAGAGGGGCATCGACAGCCTGGCGACTCCACTAGGGACACCTTTAAGGCTTTTACCATCTCATGCTATTTGTGACTGTGTGCTTCTTTGCATGTCTTCATTTGTTTTTAAGTATTTATTCTTTCTTCTACTATGAAACTGACTTGGCTCTTTGTTTCCTTTTCTTTCTCTTAATGTATTCTTTTGCCGCTTTCCTTTAATACTGTTGTAATTATGAGCAATTATTGTAATTATTACTTTATGAACGTGCAAATACATGACAATTTGTTTAATCCTTGTAACTACATATTCAAAATCATATTCCACTCGTGCCAAACAAATACCATAGCAACGCTTATAATGCGTGGTTTGCCCTTCTGATATCATTACCTCCTAAATTTGGCAAATGTGTATTTGCGGTAAAACCAGTCGATCAACGGTGTAGTCGACGTTTCTTTGCCCTTCCCTCTTGAGTTTTCCGCTCAAGGGTACCGATCTATACCCCATAGAAACCATTTCTCTTTAAATTATGCATGCATCATGGTCAAACCTAGCCGAGTCAATTATGTTGTCCACTTAATGACTCTTTAAGATAGTCTTATCCAAAGTCCACTGGGTTTCCCTGAAACCCAAACGGATCTTACCATGATATGTGCATTTATTTGGAGAACTAAATGCTTGCTATGCCAATTATTGATATTAAATAATCGAGTCTGGCGGGGGTAAGGGCCTAACACTTTGTTTTGTAGAAAATGAGGTACGAAGTTCCCATATTCGGCATGGTCACCAACATTCGCCCCAAATTGCTGAGTTGATGGGGAGATCTTCATCCAGCAATCAAGCTCTTGTCAGGAAACATCTAGAAAACCTGCCTTCTCTCCCAGAAATTCAACCCAACAACAAAATCATAGAAGCTGCAACTCTGTTTTGGGATTGTGATAGATTGATATTTTGCTTTGGAGACATTGAGATGACACCTTTACTTGAGGCAATAGGAGGTCAAACTGGGATGCCATGGGAAACTCCAGGTTTGCTAATGCCAAAAAATCACTAGGGTAGAGATTAATCAAAATGATCGGTCTAAAGAAGAATCCCGACTTGACATGTCTGAAGGAGTCATACATTCTTTTTGACTATTTTTATGAAAGGTACGGTCATAGCAAATCTTACCGTACTTATCCTGACGAGATCGCCCTTACCTCATTGGGACACATCCATCGAAGGTCTTTGTCTTCATGTTCTGTTTCTTGGGGATGATAGTGTTTCAAATGAAGAAAACAAGAAACCATACAAAGCTAGCCATGGTCACCAAACCTTAATGGAAGGAATTAAGGGCCAACCATTCAGTCTTGTGCCCATGATAGTTGCAGAAATATACTAGCCCTAGAAAGGTGTCAATAGGGAGCCAAGTATTTTGAGGGTTGTAATTTGCTGCTGCAATTATGGCTCATGGAACACCTCCAATAGGGTGAGTACCGGAAGAAAATTCATTGTAGAGACTAGGACGATCATATCACCTTTCATTACCCAAAGCGAATGAATTACATGCCCAATATGTTCGCCCAACCAAAAAATTCTTGAGAATGGGTCGAACTCTTTGACAACCTTACTGAGGACTGGGAACAATGGATATTCAAGTGGTTTCCTACTGAAGAATTCATCATTCGATCTATGGATGCGCCATTTTTATACTGATTGGTTTGAGAGGGACCTATCCACATGTCCATATCCGGGTTATGAGACAGGTAGGTAGGAAGCAGGTTATACCAAGGGTCAATAAGATGAGTCAATTCCGAGCCAACTTCCAGGATAACAATAGTCCATACAGGTGCCAGGCTCTACATATGTGGCATTGCAAAATTTTCTTAGGAAAAGACACCATCAAACCAGATCGCTACCATGTTGGTTTTACCCTACACTATTTAGGCTGGCTGGAAGACAATCGCAATGATTTAGGTCAGCCTGGGTTTGTTCGAGGTCACATGATCATTGATGAAAAGACAGAAGCACAGGTAAAATACAACCAACTGCGTAAGAGGATGCGGGAATGTAAAAATGAGCACCGTGAAATACAAGAAGCCAATCAAAAACTATTTGGAGAATGGTGGGATATGGCTGTCAGCTCCAACGGACGACTCATCCGCTTGGAGCAAGGCATAGTAGAATTGGAAAAGAAGTTTCTGAAGAGGGTCGAAGATTGCCGAGTTGCTGAAGGAAATGAAGGCGGACATCTGGACAGGGCCTACTTGCTGCTAGGACTGCGCGAGCTGGGAGAGCTGTATGAGGGAGCCAACACTGCGAAATTTGGGGAAGGTCCTTCTAGGACCAAATAGATAGTAGTTTTCTTTTGAAAATATAATGGCCACTAGTGACATTTTATTTAGTGTCATTTTGGGATTGGTCTTATTTTGTTATCAATAAAATGAGGCATTTAGCATTCCAAGTTCTCTAAATTTACTTGTCACTGGGCCTACCTCGGGCATAACGAGGTCCCCAAAATTAGGACACGCTTTATATTTCCTGCACTACGTGTTGCAATATCTTTTCTTATAATCCTTACTAACTTGTCACCTTTTTGTTTTCACTTTTGTTTATTCCCCTCCCCAAAGGTTAGTTCGTGAACTCTAGCATCATCATCGCATTCCACAAGATCCAAGGGCCCTCCACCCACTCCTCCTCCTAGTCCTATCAGAAACAAGAACAAGGGAAAGATGGAAGATTTGAGCAACATCAGAAAGGAAAACTTGGTTGTACGGGTAGAGATCACTCAGGATACTCAAGGCTCCAAAGAAAGTGCATCCCAACTCTAGTAGAAACTGTTGAAATTCTAGGAAGAACTGGATCAAGTCTGAAATTTGGCAAGTCTGCCAAAGAAGTTACTCAGAACCCCATACCTCAGCAAAATGTCCCAAACCATCTCGCTCATTACCACCATTTCAATACTTGCCGCACTCGCAACAACACTCCGATGCTCATCCCGGAACCATTGAACTCAACAAATGACCACTGACACGACCAACACAACACCCCATCTATGTGAAACTATGTTGGATCCTACTCAACCCATTTTAAGCACAACCGAGTCCGATAACAAAGACTTGCTCATCAGGAATTTAGTTGAAGAACTTAAGAAGCTGACCACCAAGATCTAAGGCGTTGAAGGTAGCAAAGGAATTAAGGGGCTAAAGTATGAAGATTTATGCGCATACATCCCATGTCAAACTGCCCGAGGGGTACAAACCTCCCAAGTTCGAAATGTTTGATGGCAGAGGTGATCCTAGGGTTCACTTGAGGACATACTACGACAAGCTGGCCGAAGTAGGAAAAGATGAGAGGATCCACATGAAGCTTTTCATGAGGAGCCTAAAAGGAGATGCTCTATCTTTTATATCAGCTAGGACCCAAAGGAGTGGTCAAACTGGGTTAGTATGGCATCTCATTTCATGGATAGGTTCAGGTTCATCATGGAAAATGCACCGGACGTGTTTTACATTCAGAATTTGAAGAAGAAACCCACAGAAATGTTCTACGAATATGCCACTCATTGGAGATCAGAGGCTGCTAAGGTTCAACCCGCTTTAAGACAGATGAACAAATTTTCGTCCAGTCCAGGATCCGCAATACTATGAAAGACTGATACTGATCGAGAACCATAAATTTTCTGACATCATCAAGCTAGGAGAAAAGATTGAAGAAGGCATCAAGAGTGGTATGATTACTAACTTTAAAGTTTTGCAAGCCACCAACAAGGCTCTACAGTCTGGTGGTACATCAAAAAAAAGGGACGTAAGTGCCATAATGGTTGCACAGAGAACCGAATCACCTGTCTAATACCAAACCTACCCGATATCTCCACTTACATATCAACCCACTCCAAATTTCCAACGACCTGCACCTTCCTACCAAACTCCACCACCTACCTATCAATCACCTCCACCTCCTACATACCCACATGTTTCACCCAGATATTCCCAATACGCACACGTCTACCAAGCTTACGACACTCAACCATCCCACTATCAATCACCTCCTATTCGCCAAAACTTTCCTCGACCTCGACCAAATTTCGACCGCAGACCTCTCAAACAGTATACTGCCATTGCTGAACCAATCGACCAGTTGTATGAGAGACTTAAAGCTGCTGGTTATGTCACCCCTATCCCTGCTATAACCCCTGAAAACCCTTCTTAATGGGTCAACCCAAATAAAACATGTGTATACCATTCTGGCATAAAGGGCAATACCCTTGATGAATGCCGCTCTCTAAAGGACAAGATCCAGACTTTGATTGACAACAAGATCAATGTGGCAATGGAGCCTGCTCCGAATGTCCGCAAAAACCCTCTGCCAGACCACAAGGGTAGAAATGTTCATATGATTGAAATAGAGGACGATAGGGATCCCAAAGGATCAATCAGTCGCACAAGGGGACGATCTGAAGAAACGAACAGTTACCCTTAATCCGATTGTAGTTCAAATTCATCATTCTGAGGATGCTGAGGTAAACATGTCCATACCACTTGAGTTTGAAACACTAGCCTCTGCAAATACGCCAACACCAATTGAGGTCGAGTTTGGGTCCCCAAAGGCGCATGAGCCGTTTGAAGTTGTTGTATTACCTTCCAAAGCGAGGGTATCTATTCCAGTAACAATGACAGCCATAACACCATTCCACACAAAAGCCATACCATGGGACTACACAGCCGAGGCAAGAAGGAAGGGGAAGGCCAAGTTTGGGAAAGTAGTTGCGGCTTAGGGTAAGAAAAGAACCGGCAGGGTTTATACCCCAGAACACTTGGCTGAGTCGAGTAAGCAGACCTCTGTTCGACAAGCCATCATTGAAATTGGGCCCAATGATCTTTAGAGAAATATACAAGCAAAGGAATACACAGTCATTGACCAGCTAAACAAAACACCGGCCCAGATCTCTATCCTGGCTTTGCTACAGAGTTTCGATGCACACAAAAATGCCTTGTTGAACGTGCTGAGTGAGGCATATGCACCAAGCAACATCACAGGAGAAGAAATGTCGAACATGGTCGATCAAGTGTTTGAGAGTCACAAAATCACTTTCCAGGAGGATGACCTGCCGCCGAAAGGATTTAGTCACAACAAGGCATTACATATCGCTATGCAGTGTGAAGATTATTTTATTACCAGGATCCTATTAATGGGGGTCCAGCCTCAATATTAGCCCGCTGGTAACACTCATGACATTATGAAAAGGGCTGCATAAGATCAAGGATGGGGCCATCACTGTTAAGGCTTTCGATGGTTCTCAAAGGTCCACTATAGGGAAAATTAGCTTATGTTTGCAAATGGTTCTTACTTGGTTTGATCTTGATTTTCAAGTGATAGACGTGTCAATGACTTACAATTTATTGTTGGGACGACTATGGATTCATGTCGTAGGGGCCGTGGCATCAACATTACATCAGGCAGTGAAATTAGAGTGGAATCACTAGGAGGTGATCATTCATGGTGACGGTAGCAATCCCATATAGCCGCCAGACCATCCCAGCAATTGGAGGAATAAGAAGGATAGGTGGGGAAACTTACCACCACATCGAGCAAGTCAACGCCATCGATAAGGGTAAATGGTGGGATAACAAAATTGAAAGCATACTGAACTGGAGCGGGTATGAGCCTGGCAAGGGACTCGGCAAGAATCTCCAAGGAATCGTTAAGCCCATCAAGCTTAAGAAACACGGCACCACCTTCGGATTGGGGTATGAGTACTCTTGGGATGAACTCAACCACTGGTCGCCATTATGGGGCGGTCCTTACAATACATTGGAGCAGTCGATACTTCGTATGGAGCAGACTTTCTAACGGGCCAAAATTATATATAGGTTAGAAGAAGAGGAAGCATTAGCAGCAATGAGGAACTTGTTCTTGGAGGATGATGATATGGACTGATGTGTCATTTTTTAGGAGGAGGGGGAGTAAGCCCTTCCATACAGGTTGTAAATAGAGGAGCACACCTCAACAAATGGACCGTCAGGACCACCAAAGCCCGACATGCCTTAGGGTAGCAAGGCTGAACAAAGCACCACGCATCATTTTATTTTTCTAGTTTGTTTTCCTTTTGCATTTTTTTCGCAAGAAAGAGCTCCAATGTTCAAAACATTTATAGAATTTATTAAAGTACTTCAGTTTCTTATAAATTCTCCGCTTATTATTTCCTATTACTTTACTCATACAACATTATTATTACCTATCTTGATAAACCAATGACTGTGACATGCAACGAGACAACACAACAAACGGACATAGATTCAGAGGAAGATGATATACTAGAAGAAATCTTTAAAGAAGTTAAGAATGTTGAGAATAAACCTAAGTCCAACTTGGATGAGAGTGAGATTGTCAACCTGGGAGATACAGTAAACGTCAAGGAAACACGAATGAACATTCATTTGTCACCGTCGGAAAAGAAAGGATATACAGAGTTTCTAAAAGAGTATGAAGACATATTTGCCTGGTCATACGACGACATGACTGGTCTAAGCACATCCACTATGGCTCACAAATTGCCGACTGATCCGGCCTGTCCGCCAGTAAAATAGAAGCTCGGAAAATTCAAGCCAGTTATGAGTTTGAATATCAAAAAAGAGGTCACCAAGCAGGTCAGAGCTAAGGTTCTCAGGGTAGTAGAGTAACAGGCATGGTTAGCCAATATTGTGCCAGTACCAAAAAAGGATGGGAAGGTCAGAGCTTGCGTCGACTACTAGGATCTTAACCAGTCGAGTCCAAAAAAAGACTTCTCTTTCCGAATATACACATCTTGATTGAAAACTGCGCCAAGCATGAGCTGCAGTCATTCGTTGATTGTTTTGCTGGGTACCATCAAATATGGGTGGATGAAGATGATGATGAGAAAACATCTTTCATCACACCGTGGGGGATGTACTGCTACAAGATGATGTTGTTTGGGTTAAAGAAATCTGGGGCCACCTACATGAGGGCCATGACCACTATTTTTCATGACATGATACATAAGGAGATCGAAGAGTATGTAGATGATGTCATCATTAAGTCCCATAAAGACACTGATCACATGGAAGATTTAAGGAAATTTTTCAATAGATGATAAGATACAACCTGAAATTGGATCCTGCAAAATGTGCATTCGGGGTTCCAGCTGGGAAATTGCTTGGGTTCATTGTGAGACGCTGAGAGATAGAATTAGATCCAAAAAAAGTCAAAGCTACTCAAGAATTTCCACCGCCAAAGAACAAGAAAGAAGTAATGAGTTTCTTGGGGAGACTTAACTACATCAGCCGGTTCAAAGCACAATCTAGTGTCTTCTGTGAGCCAATCTTTAAGATGATGAAGAACGACGCTGCTACCAAATGGACTGATGACTGCCAAAAGGCCTTCTACAGAATCAGGGAGTACTTGTCAACACCGCTGGTCTTGGTTCCGCCTGAGCCAGGTAGACCCCTGTTACTCTACCTTGTGGTGCTAGATGAAGCGTTTGGTTGTGTTCTGAGCAGCATGATGAAACGGGGAGAAAAGAGCAGGTCTCAGCAAGAAGTTCACCCTGTACGAGGCCCGGTATTCTCTGTTGGAACACACCTGTTGTGCTCTAAGGCACTATTTCTGTGCTTACACTATGTATCTCATATCAAGAATGGACCAATTAAAGTACATTTTTCAGAAGCCCATGCCCACTGGCAAGCTAGCTAAGTGGCAAATCCTGCTGAGTGAATTCGACATTGTCTACGTGGCTCAGAAAGAAATCAAAGGACAGGCGTAGCATATCACCTTGCAGAAAATCCTGTGGATGGAGAATACGAACACTTAAAGACGTATTTTCCTGATGAAAATGTATCATTTGTAGGAGAAGACATTGTTGAATCCTATGATGGTTGGAGGATGTTGACGGAGTAACAAATTTCAAGGGAGATGGAATAGGGGGAGTCCTAGTATCAGAAACCGGCCAACACTATCCGATATCCACCAAACTCAGGTTGCCATGCACCAATAATATGGCTGAGTACGAAGCCTGCATCTTAGGGCTCAAGATGGCCATCGGCATGATAATCTAAGAGTTGCTAGTCACCGGAGATTCAGATTTACTTATACTTCAGGTTCTAGAAGAATGGGCAACCAAGAACTCCAAGATACTCCCATACTTGCATCATGTACAGAGTTGAGAAAGAGGTTCACAAAGACAGAATTTTGGCATGCTCCTAGAGTCCAGAATGAGTTTGCCGATGCAATGTCCACCCTATAATTTGTGATTCAGCATCCAGATAAGAACTTCATAGACCCTATTCCAGTGAATATTCATGATCAGCCAGCCTATTATGCTCATGTCGAGGAATAAGCAGATGGAAAGACTTGGTTTCACAATATCAAGGAATTTTCAGCTAAAGGAGAATATCTAGAGCTTGCAAATGCTACTCAGAAAAGCACACTTCGAAATATTGTCCAACAATTTCTTCCACAGTGGAGGAATCCTATATAGGAGAACTCCGGATTTGGGTTTTCTAAGGTATGTTGATACGAGGGAAGCATCTAACTGCTAGAGAAAGTTCATGCCGGGACCTGTTGTCCGCATATGAACAGTTACATCTTAGCCAAGAAGATACTTCGAGCTGGTTATATTTGGATAACTATGGAGACAGACTGCATCTAGTATGTCCAAAAGTGTCGCCACTGTCAGATACATACAGACATGATAAAGGTTCCTCCAAATAAGCTCAATGCAACAAGCTCGCCCTGGCCGTTAGCTGCCTGGGGAATGGATGTTATCAGACCAATCGAACCTGCCACATCAAATGGGCACAGATTTATTCTAGTAGAAATTGACTATTTCACCAAATGGATTGAAGCAACATCTTACAGAGCAGTGACCAAGAAAGTCGTAGCAGACTTTGTCTGTGACCGTATCATTTGTCAATTCAGGATTACAGAATCAATCATTACTGATAATGGTTACAACATCAACAGTGATTTGATGAAAGTTATGTGTGAAATCTTCAAGATCAAACACAAGAATTCCATAGCTTACAGGCCTCAAATGAACGAAGCTGTAGAAGTCGCCAACAAGCACATCAAGAAGATACTGAGGAAGATGGTAGAAAAGCATAAACAGTGGCATGAGAAGCTATTATTAACTTTATTAGGGATCACACCACATTCTACACATCAACTGGTGCAACTCCCTATGTGTTGGTTTTTGGTACAGAAGCGGTCATTCCCGCCGAAGTAGAAATTCCCTCCCTAAGGATCATACATGAAGCAAAAATTGACGATGCAGAATGGGTAAAGAGTTGTTACGAACAGTTCGTCCTCATTGATGGTAATAGAATGAATGTAGTTTGCCATGGTCAGCTTTACCACAACATAATGGCTAGAGCTTTCAACAAGGGAGTCAGACCAAGGCGGTTCACACCAGGGCAGCTAGTGTTGAAAAAGATTTTTCCACATCAAAATGAAGCTAAAGGGAAGTTCTTTGCCAACTGGCAAGGTCAATACATGGTTCACCGGGTTCTAACAAGAGGAGCCCTCATATTTGCAGAAATGGACAGAGATGTTTGGCCAAAACCAATCAATTCAGATGCAGCCAAGCGATACTATTTGTAGCATTTACGATTCCCTTGTATGATATAATTTGGACTATGTCTGACCTGATTCTGATTTAAGAGGGGATACGTAGGCATCCTTATGGATTCGGTCACAATTCAATAAAACATTTGTTCCACTTCCTTCCCCCCCCCCTCTCCCGTAATTGGAAACTGGGGTAGAATTTTGAGGAGGACCCTCAAAATTCTGAATTAACCTCGGGCGATCATCGCAAACAGCCGTCAGAAGCAGCAATCCAATAAACTGGGGCAAAATTATGAGGAGGACCCTCGAAAAAAGGTTCCATTGTCCTAAACCACGTCACAGTCGTTGGTTCATCTAAAACTATTCTTTAAATACATACATATGCCAAACTCATGCATGTTTATTATTGGAATTTCTTTGTTTAGCAGCACTACCCCAAGGATACCTGCGTTATCACCAAATTAGAGCCAAGCCGGTCAAGCAAAGTCAGCAGGGACAAGTAACTAACATTTCCCCCTTACAAAACTCACGATTTTTCTTTGGAAGTAGGAACCAAGTCCCAGATTATACATTCATATTGTTATGGGAATACAGCTCTCAGAATTTGTGCTTCGTAACAGCTATCCGCATACAATATCCCCAGCAACCACAATATCCCAATCAACTATCAGCGATCAAGACATCAGCTAAGAGATTTTACTACTATTTGCCTTTTACTTTTCTGCATTGCATAAGGCTACCTTTCTACCTTCCGAGACTATCTCTGTCTCCATCTGCATTTTGTATTGCATAATGCTACCTTTATGCCTTCCTAGGTTAAGCTCTACCTCCATCTGCATTTTTCTACATTGCATAAGGCTACCACTCTGATCCGAGACTAAGCTCCGACTCTATCTGCATTTTTCTGCATTGCATAAGGCTACCTTTCTACCTTTCGATGTTAAGCTCTACCTCCATCTGCATTGGCTGAAAGATCGACACTTCATTTACATTTCTTGCACGGCTAAAATATCGCCACTTCATTTAAATCTTGCATCAACTGAAATATCGCCATTTTTTTACATTTTTTTCATGGCTAAATATCGCCACTTCATTTAAATCATGCATCAGCTAAAATACCGCCACCTTTTATTTACGTCTTGCGTTGACTGAAAGATCGCCACCTTTTGCATGTCATGGGCTGAAATATAAATCGTTCAAAGGCATCATTGTTCGAAGATACCAACTTCATAGCCCGAGAACTCCATGCCATGGCCTGAGGACCCCACTTTTATTTTTGCATTGCATTATTCAAAGGCACCATGGTTTGGAGGCATCATTCTCATAGCCCGAGAACATAATTTCATAGCCTGAGAATTCTCTATTACATGTTTCATGGCCCAGGACATCATTGTCCGAGGACGTCATCCTAATCGTCCAAAGACAGCATTCATGGTCCAACGTGAGTTGCATCACATTTAAATTTATGCACAATATATGCACTCATATTGTTTATTTACAGGTAAATCGGAAAGCAACGACCATCCCAGCAGGAGAGATTCTGCTCCAGTTTCCGCAACCCTACTAAGCTCATAACCACCACCCCAACCTGAATATCTCATCCGTTATTGAAAAGATCTCCATCAGCATGTTCCGCAGATGGATCCCGAACTATAAACGGCCTGATTCCTGTAAGACCAGGGATATGTAGGCAGCTCAGGAACCAGAGCTCGGTCGAAATTCTTCAAATCATTTCGTTCGGTCAAATTGGCCATCATATCTTTACCCAACAACTCTTTCATCCTTCCCAGGTAAAGAGGGGCAGCTATTGATACCATATTTTTCCTGTATATTTTTATATCCAAAATACTTTCAAGCAGTACATATATAAGCATTTCCAAGTATTTTATTATTTTTTCCAATTTTTAAAATAGTTTTTTAACAATTTATTGCCTTAGTTTAACAATACAAAAACTAAATAGTATTCCTCAAATTAGCATTTGGTGATTAATTTATGTTGTCCTTATATTTATACAAAAATATAGCTAACGTAAATTTTTACACATTTTTACAAATTTATTTAGTATTTTTAAAGCTTAAATTGCATATAATTGCAATTTTAGCCTATTTTAAGAATTAATAGCATTTTACAATTATGAAATTGATTCTGGTATTTTTAGTTTAATAGTTATATATTATTAATTAAATTATTATCTTTAATTGGTTTTTAGAAATAATTTTACTATTTTTATAAAATAAAAAGGGGAAAACGTTGTTATTTAAAATCTAGCCCTAACCATTTCAACTTTGGCCCAAAATCAGCCCCCAATTAAAACCCAATTTCATTTTGAACGGACCAACCCAATTTCAATTTAACATACCCCTAACCCAACTAGAACCTACCCGACCCAGACCCCCCCTCTTATCCTAGCCGTTGATCTCTGAGATCAACGACCCTTATCCATTCTTGCCTTTTTTTAATACAAACAACTACCCTAATCCCTTCATTTTCTTATCTATCAGCCGCCTCTAAACACTTCACTCTCTCAAACTCTCTTGAATATTCTAATAACCCTAATCGCCTCCTACCATCTTCAACCTCGAAACAACTGGGATCCATGGCTTCTCAGGCCATGGGAGGCTTCAACTCATCTCCCTTTGCTCTTATACATTTGGTACTCAAAGATTCGAGCTTGACCTCGCGGATCTCTTTCAGATCTTCTCGGATCTTTGGTTTTATGGCTTCTCCGGCATATTCAATCCTCAAGAGCATGATCCTCACTCATCCGACTCACGATCGAACTTTTTCCAAGACTTTTTCATTTCTAGGGTTTTGAAGAAACCCTAAACTATTCGAAGTATTCCTCTATTTGTTTCTTAGATCTATGATGTATTTGTGTTCTACTGGATGTGTAAAGTGTTTTTCCCCAAATTTTCTTTTAAAAATTGTTTGTTTTCGATTTAAGGTTTCTGAAAAGAATTTCAAAACATCTTGCTGATTCTTTATGTTCTTTCTTTATGTGTTTTAGTCTATATTATGCTTATATGTATTCTTCTCTACCACACATGTGTTTGCTCTTCTGTTTTTCTATCAATTATACATGATTCTTCTATGCCTTTGTGTGTTACTATGCTTCTAGACTAGGCTCGCATGATTATCTCTGCTATGTTTTCCTACATGATTTCTATTATGTGTGTTTCCTACTGATTTCTTCAATTTTGTTTGTTCTACTGGACTTTGTTCGAGTTCTTGCTAAACATGTTTCATCTGCTACCTTTTAAGTTTGTATCACTCATTCTCTTCTGAACTTGCTTGGGTTTCGAGCTTTTCATAAAACATGTTCTTCATGCTTTAAATCAGCTTTCTTCCTTTGTTGCTTCAAACTTGCTATCATATATGTTTGCTTCTCATGGTTTGCCTTCTCATCTCTATGTTTGATTCGAAACTCTAGTATTTGGGGGTTTCTTTGGAAGGTCTTATTAGGGTTCTACTTTGGAACACCAGACTATCAGACTCAATTTAAGTACTATGAACTGAATTTGAAACTCTTTGCTTATGATTCTGAACCTTTCTATGCCTGTCTTTTTCTTATTAGCATGACAACTCCTTCTTGTTTATTTGGGTACTTTATATATGAGGATTTCTTCTTGCAAAAAGGGTTTTGCCAGTAATTGATTGATTTCGAATCCTCTTAATAAGGCTTGACTAATTGGTACTGATTTTACTTTAATTGAAATTTCTTTACCTTTTCCTTAATTGGTTCATTAAAACAAAGCCTGGGATTTTGATTTCACTGGCTGTTTGATTGATTCCCTTACCTTATTTTTCACAAACCGTGTACCACTGGACTTTTCCTTAAATAAATTCCCATGTATTTACCCTTTTATGTTACTTTGGAAAAGATTTTAATCAAGTTTCTTTCTTCATTTATCCCCTACCCGTTTGAAATCAAAATCCCTTAACTAAAGGGATACTATATGTGATTGATTGCAAACTATTCCTTACCTTTTCCTACTTGTTTTCTACATTATAAAAGGGGCACAACCCTTCTACCCTTCTACTCAAAAAAACGTAGAACCTGAACCTTGAACCTTTAGTTCGACACCTTCAACTGACATTACCTTCAGTTAAACACATCAGTTATTGAACACTTCGAATTCAATATTTTACACACACAATACTCTTTCCATACTCTACTCTCTTCTTAGAGTTCTTGGACTGTTTGCTTGAAATTTGGTTTACAAGACTTCTGCTTTTTCTCTTCATATTTCCTGAAACTGGTATGTCCTAATTTTGATTTCAGCCTCATCCCTATGTGTTTAATTTACAGTTACTACCATCTTGTATACTTTGTTGTATATGTTCTGTATTGAATTGGTTACTCTCTCTTTGCATATGTTGTTTGTTATGAACTTCCCCATACCCTTACTCCCTTCTACGTGTTTGAGTTAGGGTTTATGGCCTGACAACATCCAAATTGCTGGAACCTAATCCTCAATGGATCCTAACTCCCAAAATTTTGCTAACAGCCTAGTCAGGGGTGTGCCAGTACTCCTCATTGCTGGGCATGACCACCAGCCTGCCATGGCCTTCCCTAACTCCCTTCTATGCACCTACACTTACTCTTAGACTCTAAATTCTACCCCCTCCTATGAGCCTTTCCTTGGGACCTTGAGTTCCCTCTGAACTTGGACATTTGAGGATTGGCCCTTCCACACTGCACTATAATCTAATTTTTCTATATATTTGGGGTGTAAGCATTGCCGGGAATCCACTTGAGGCTCTTGGGAACTTTGACACATTCCAAACAAGACAAAAGGCTTTGAAAATCTAATCATTAGAAGTTGGTTTATTTCATATTTTAGTCCTTGAGTCTGAATTAGGCTCATTGGTTGTGGTTTAGTTTCTGATGTAGTTTTACTTTTCTTGATTCATTAGGGTTGTAATAATTTGTAATAACTTATGTGGCATACATTAAAAAAGGGAGGGACGTTCATGTATGCATGTGGGTAGATATCATGTTCTTAGGCATTTATTCCTGAAATCTCATTCTGCTCTTCATTTACGCATTTCATTCGAATTCTTGCCTATAAGTTTTTCTGCACTTCATGTAAAAATCCTGCTTATAAGTTTATGCATCTGCTTTAGAAATACTGCCTATAAGTTATGCATTTCATTAGAAATCCTGCCTATAAGTTGTTCCATTACTGCATCAGAAATCATGTCTATAAGTTATTCTGCAATGCATATAGAAATCATGTCTATAAGTTTCTGCACTTCTGCATATAGAAATCGTATCTATAAGTTTCTTCACTTATGCATATACATACGTCATTAGGCAAATAGTCTATAGGTTAAAATAATAACAAGTTACATCCTAGATAACATGCCTATAGGACTCTTGTATCCCGATAATCTTTTTTAAAACCAACAACACTTAGAAATTGTGCCTATAGGAGTAAACAATTGAATCTGATTCGTCTATTTGGTCTACAAGCCTAAAATCAGTAAAATAAATACTTAATGCCCGCATAATTTGTGTTTATCTAAGATCAGAAGCTTTTCTCTAAAAAATCAGTATACTTTGCATCATTAGATATTATGCCTATAGGTGTCTCCTAGGCAAGCCATTAGATAATTAATTAATTGCATCAGTCTTTGGTAATTACAACCAGGGATAGGCCTAATTCGGACTTCTTATCGGAGAAATATGTGATAAACCAACCTGCCCTTTACGTTGAAGTTTAATTAAAGACCTAATCAGTATCTGAAAGTCATGCTAAATAATTTGCTTCTTTAAATGAGGAGGTCCGATTGAGCCTTTAAACTGCTATGTGTTTCCCTTTTACTGCTTTATGTGTTTTGTTTGTCGCATTAGAATTTTGTCCTTTTAAAACTTTGAAAAGCCAAATCTCCCTTCCCTTTAGGATTAGTAGTCCCAAATGCCTCCGAGACTGAAAGGACTGGGGCGAGTACTTGCATGCAATAAGTAACAACACCATTTCACGTTTAATACCTTAACGGGGTGGGTAAGGGTAGACATGGATATGATGACCACGTGATAACATCACATGTATAAATGGTTACCAGGTGTTGTGCGGGGTGATCCATGTTATTTACAAACCTAGGACCCCTTTCCCTCATTACTTGTTTACTTCCTTCATCAAGAACCTTAAAGTTGCCTAGTTTTCAGTTTTTCAACTCTTCTTTTACTTCAAGTACTTGTACCTATTATGCAAAAAAATCTCTCTTTAAATTGTCCGATTTTCAATACTTTTTTCCAAAACCTCTGGCCCTTTTCTCCTTCTTCTAATTTACTTGCATCAATTAATTGACCTCTTTCCCCTAACTTGTGCATCTTATCCTTAATTATAAAACTGTCTTGTTCTGAATTTCAGCACTCTTTAAAGCTCATGTACTTCCTTTATTTGCAACCCTATTATGTGAAAGTACTTAGTATTTACAATTCTTTCTTGTATTTGTTGTTTGTATTCAAATTCACAATTGTAGCATGGCCGGGAACAACACTAGTGGATCTTGAGGGGTGCCTAACACCTTCCCCTCGAGATAATCTCAAGTCCTTACCCATTCTCAGGTCCTTCTTTTTTTTAGTTCAATTCCTTCTTAGTGTCCTAATGAACTTAATCATTAGGTGGCGACTTTTCTAAATTGAAAACCCAATTCCCAAAAGAAAAAGAGTTGTCCGCCCAAATGTCATGAACCCGATTTCGCAAGAAAAATGGGGGCGTCGATAGATGCTTACTATTAATCATGATTTAATGAGTGTAAAGTCATAATATGACTATATATGATGTTTGGACTTAAAATATAAAGTTTGAGAAAAATTTAATTTAACTTACGGAAAAATCAAGTTAAGATTTAACTTGTAATGAGTTGTTTTGAGAAATTAAATTCATATGTTTTATGAGTCATTTTGGGACACATATCATATCAAAATATAGATCTTGGAACCTATTTTTCAATGGATCAAACCATTTATTCATACGACATCGAGGTAGAGAAATATGAATTTTTATACTAGGGTGACCAAGTCACATTGCTGCAGTTCGAAGAAACTGACAGGTTTATAGGCCAAGTTGCAACACAGTTTTTTTCCAATATATTGAGAGTTATATGGAGATCTTATATGGGATTAAATATATATATATATATATATATATATATATATATATATGTGTGTGTGTGTGTGTGTGTGTGTGTGTGTGTGTGTGTGTGTGTGTCTAGTTTCCAATTCTATAAACCATTTGTCAATACGATATCGGAGTAGAGAAATACAAGTGTTCAAAGTGGCACTGCTCAAGCTAGCAAGCATGCAGCTTACCCACCTTCTTGGAGAATTGAGGCGGTGAGCTTATAAGTTGCCTTTATCCATTATATTTTGTCAATATCCAGAGATCAATTAATGCAAAATACTCTCAAACTCTCCAAGTACTTTTCCAAGATTCCAAGAACTAAACTCAAGAGAAATCAACACAAATCCTCATGAAAGGTGTTAAAGACTACAAGAGAATACTTCTATGATGTTGTGGTGTGATTGTGAGCTATGTTGAGATGGAGTTTCAAGTTGTATCTGTTGTCCAAGGTATGTATAAAATCTTCTTGATTGTGCCTAAACTTAATCTTGTGTTGGTTTTGTTGTTGGAGTGAAAACCCATAAGATGTACTTGAAGGAACATGAGATATGGTTGTCTTTTTGGTTGGACTGTTTTGTGGCTAAATGTATGGGATGTGGTGGCTGGAAATTGTGAGAAATAAGTTAATAATATTGTGGCTGATGTTTTTAAGCTTTCATAGGAGTTAATTTAGTTTATTGAAGAAGGAGATATGGAAAACAAGCGATTGACGATAAAAAATAAGGTGCTAAACGTATGAGGCTATTTTGGAAGGCATTTTGTGGATGTTTTAAACTGGAAATAATATGGTACATACAAGTATGAATTTTTGAAGTTTGTAAACTAATTTATAGAATAAGAGTTGGATTCAATTCATATATTTTTATGAGTAAAAACGAGCTTGCCGTTCAATATGATTGTTAAGATAATCGGAGAAACTCATATTGGATAATATTATTGTTGTTTTTTTAAGCAAATTATAGATTTTATTAATAGAAGAAAAAGATACCACAAATAGGTGAATTACGAGTAAGGGATTCAAATTGCCGGAGTTGTTACCCATATAACACAACCGGTCTAACCTTACCGTGTTCGACCTATTATGATAATATTACAAAAAATCAAAAGAAAATTACAAGAAGATAGGTTTATACGATAAGGAGGGGGACGCCAGTATTGTCACCCATATAACAATAACCGGCAGCGACCATACCTTATAAATCCTATCGTGGCCCTAAAAAGCCTCACGAAATAAAAAGCAAGAAAACGATGAACATTAATGTGATGGAAAAGAAAGCGGATTTGCTTTCTTTTCTTCATATTTGTGGACTGTTATCTCCAATTGTCTTTAACCTTCACGCTTGTTCCTCGACCGAGTAGGTTTTAAGACGGATGGTTGCACTACTTGTTTTTGCTTTGCGATTCTCATCAGGGGCCTTCGAATGTTAGCATCTACTCTTATCCTGTTGTCGCAAACTCTTTCTCTTTCACAAACTTTCTTATTTGCTTTACTATGCATTGGTGATAAATCATCATTTCTCGCCGCTTCTGTTCGGCAATGTGATAATATTTCTTCTTCCTCCCCTTCTTCATAGGTATGTCTTCCTATTTCCTCATTCAGAAATTGGCTATTCTGGATGTTGACTTGTGAAGCACTTAACACAATCTGATGGTGTCCCTTCTCCAAGGGTGTGATTGACTTAGATTTTGAGCAACTATAGGCAATGATGTTGACTTTCGATTAGCAGTTACAGATTCAGCTGGTTTTGTAGTATTTTTTGGAAGAAATATCGAAGCATTATGGTTCAGGATTGTCCTTTTGTTTGCAACAGTTTGCATATTGACAGTGTACTGGCCTGGCGATATATTCCTTCGACTTTTGTACTGATCGTCGTAATCCTCTCCAGCTGTATCTTCTTCACATTCTTGATCATCTTCTTAAGAGGAAAAGGCAGCAAATCCTTCTCCCCAACTCTCTTCGTCATCATAGTCTCGATGGTCTTTCCACAATTTTGATTTCACAACTATGTCCCTCATAGGGATTTGTTTGTTAATTGCAGCTGACGTTGACTGAACTCCATAGGGATTTGTTGTTTCCTGTCGAGGTGAATTTTGCGCAGTATCATCTCTCACAGTTATCGGTCGATCTGCAACTGATTGCATTTTAGATCCTATTTCTGGCAGAGAGTTGACTGCAGATACTGTTTCATTATGCAAAATTCTGTTGGAACTGTTATTCCCATCTGCTGTATTGGGCAGTGAAGAATTAGGCAAGATCGAAGCTTTACTCAATTTATTGCTTTCTTGTTGCCTGGGTGATTTTGACACAGCAGTTAACATTGTTGCTATGGAAGTGACAGCAGATTGAGTTGTCAAGCATTTTGAATCTGTAACTACTTTGACAGTTTCTGAAAACTCCTTTTTTGTATCAGTTGCTTCATCCACCAGAGGAGAATGCTGCAACATATGCTGCTGATAGATCAAACTATGTTCCTGGTTTTTGGCATTGTCAATATCTGTCTCAGTATAACAGGATACTATATCATTTCCAGTTAATGCATTCAATGGCTGTCTCAATGGGATAGAAGATGGCATTATACAATGTTGTGGAATGTTATCATTTGGGGTCACAAGTGTTGGTACAGCTGCTATTAATGAAGCAGAAGCAGAATCTGTTTTAGAAACCACAGTACTACTATCCCCTTCAAGATGATCAGAATCTACCTTATCGATCACAGTAGGATGTGTAGTGTTAACAGTCTCCAAATTTGTACCAGTTGTTGGATCACATGAATGCTTTAACATATGTTGCTGGGTGATTTCAGTTAAATCAACCAAGGGCTGTCTCAATGAAACAATAACTGGTAGCAGACAAGTCTGGGAAGTATCACCATTTGGTTTTGCAAGAGATTCTGCGTTTACATAAGTTGTATCAGAAACAACATCAATTTTAAGAGCCACTGCAGTGCTAGCCAATTTAGAAACTCCCATATCCTTCACAGTAGATTGATTAGTGGCAACAGTTAATGCAAAATTTTCAATTGACTTCTGTGCAAGATTGTAAGAGTCTTTAAAAAGCTGAGCAGTAGACGAGTTTGTCATTGAAAATTCGGTAGCATTCTTCAGTGGGGATTCTGTCGACAGTAAGTCTGGACCTTTTGCATTTTCATCTGCTTATATAACTGATGCATCAATTGGATACTGCATTAACACATTTGTTAGAATAAGTGCTTAACGCTAGAGGGGGGTGAATAGCGTTTTATAAAAAATTCTGCAGAAATAAAAATTAACTTGAATCAAATTGCGGAATTAAAAGAGTATGGAAGAGATGCACCGATTTTATACTGGTTGGCCACAAGTGTGGTTACGTCCAGTCTCCCGAGAGACTCTCTCGAGGTTCTACTAAACTCGTTAAGCTTCCAGGTGCTTAACAAACCGTTACAACTGAGAACTTGAGTCACACAAGCCTCAACAACCGTTGCTCGAAGATACCGCACTTCAAGACTTCAAACGAAGGAATAAAATGTTCCTTCTTACAACAAGGGATTATAGAAGTTCCCTTCAAGTGTATAAACACTCAATACTCACTTATACAATTGCTCTCTCAAAGAGTAGATATGAGTACAAATTAACAAGCTCAAGAATACAACAACTTCTTCAAGAAATTGGCTCTCAAAAGTGATGAATTCAATATGAAATAATTGATGCAAGAGTATGTAAGCTTTTGTAAGTTTATGCTCAGTTGTTGTTCTTAAAAAGTGATTTAGAGGTGTATTTATAGGCCTCAAAATGCCCCAGACCGTTGCATAATTGTCAAACAAAATTCCTGATTCTGTGCTCATTTAATCGATTAGATGGTCTATATAATCGATTATTTGACCAACGTTCAAAAAACAGTCTCGTGATTATAGGGAGAATTATCGATTGTTTATGAAACATAATCGATTGTACGTTAACGTTCAAAAATCAGTTTAAGATTCTATGCTAACATAATCGATTATCAGTTGTGTATAATCGATTATTTTTTAAAGTTTAAAACAACACTTTGGCAACGGTCTGAACATAATCGATTGTTTTGCTTCTTTGAAAATTTCATTTAAACACTGTCTCAATGTAATCGATTGTGGAAAACATATAATCGATTACTTTGCAGTTTGAAAATTTCAGTTTAAGCACTGTCTCAATATAATCGATTGTTAAACAAGTATATAATCGATTGTTCTGTTGTTTTTGAAAATTCCAGTTTGGCGGTCTTAATATAATCGATTATGTAGCATATATAATCGATTATATATGTCCAGATTTAAAAGACATGTTTAAAAATCATTTTGGCTAAAATGCAAATCATTTTGTTTTAATTCAAAGATGCATGTTTTGATGAAAATGATTTTACGAGAGAAGCCAATAGTTGAAGCTGTTGTTGAATCAAGATCACACTATAAAACGACCCAAGTATAACTTCGTTGCTTTACTTGATCTTGTTCTTGTTTCTCTTGTGCTTGACTATTAACGTTCCATGCTCGTTGGTTTGTCATTTATCAAAACCTACACAGATCAACACACGTTTAGTTTGAGAACGTGTTTCAAAAATTTCCCCCTTTTTGATAATGGCAAACCAATATCGGGATATGCATATTAATGACAGTCATATTAATGATAGTTCAAGACAAGTATTCCCCCTCAATTTATGAGTTCCCCCTGCAAATGTTTATTAGTGTGCATAGCCCTTATTCTTCCCCCTTTTGACATTAACAAAAAGCAATAAAAATTTTATTAGAAAATAACGGAATACATAATAAGAAAAAAAAACAGAAAATTAATCAACTACAAGCAAGAAAAAATTATTCATTGTAATCCTCATCATCCGGCACTGCTTCATGAAGGACAAGTCCAGCATAAGGATAGTGAACATGATCAAAGTATCCATGAAGCTCATAAGTCAATCGAGTGACGTTGTGATCAATACGATTGACGGAGGTGGACAATGAAGCAAGTTGGTCTGAAATGGTTTGAAGAGTTGGAGCTTGAGAGCGACGCGTTTGAGAAGTTGGAGGAGGAGGAGGAGCCACGTGTTCGCCGACATTGGGAGAGGAAGATTCGAAAATTTCCCAATGTTTGGTGCCCTTTTTGAGAGGACCAACAGTGGTGTTGAAACCGGAGGCTTCAAGAAGATTCATTACAAGAAAGGCATAAGGAAGTGGTTTATCGTCCCCAATGGCATCAAGCATGTGGATCTTGACGAACTTGCACCAATTGATGCGAGCCCCGGTGATAATGGCATGCATAAGTTTTGCGTCCTCATGGGAGATTGTGGTGTGATTGAATTTGCGAGGTTTGAGAACTCGAGTGATAAAATAGAAGATTAGTTGATATTCCGGGAGCATGCCCCTAATGGTTGGGCGACGGTTGTCTAGAGTGAAATCAAATGCTCCAAGCCCTATTTGGTTTAAGAGAATGTTGTTCATCAAATAATGCTCCGGCTTCTCTAGTGTAAAGTGAAATGTCTTCCCCATTTCGAGGAAGTTGAGTGATCATTTGTAAGGTTTCTGCGGTTAAAAGAATTGGAACTCCATTAATGTTTGAAACAAGATCACCATCTGCGTCCTCCTGAAGATTTGAATAGAAGGCGCGAATCAAGGGAGGATGAATAAGAGGATATTTAAGATATAGAAAATCAAGGAGTTGGCTTTGCCAAAGTATGTTTGCAGTTGCCGCGGGGGCGCTAGATTCAAGATATTGATTAGTCAAAAAGCGAGGAGGAAGGATTTCTCGGTTTTCAAATTTTTCCGTGAATCGAGTTAGTTCGGGTGCAGTGTCGAACCGCAAATAAGAGCCGTCTTTGTAAGGAAAAACGGGAGGAGGAGCGGCGGAAGAGGAAGCAACGTTTTTGCAGGAACGAGAGCGTTTGGTGTGCCTGCTCGTCATTTTGATGAAAGATTGAGAGCTGTTGAAGAAGTTTTGGAGAGATTTTCAAGAAATTTTTTTGAAGCTTAGATTGATGTTGAGGTGAATATACTGAAGGTGGAAGACCCTATTTATAGAATGGAGGAAAGAAAAGCATTGAATGGGAAAAGGCTGCAATTTTGGAGATTTCAAACAGTCAGAAACGGAAAATGTTTGAACACTGACCGTTGCATAATCGATTATGGAGTCGAAATAATCGATTATTAAGGACTTTTGAATTGTAATCAGAAGGAAAAAAAAATCGATTATGTGAGTGTTGCAGGAGCCAAACGGTAACAAAATTCGAATACTGACCGTTTGAGAATCTATTATTAAACCTGAATTATCAATTATGGACAATATTTGAATTAGTCAGAAGACAGATAATCGATTATGCGATTGGGGTAATCGATTATATGAAGGCAGTAAGTATTTTATGGTTAAGTGATTCTGAGATAATCGATTATGGGGCTTTGAATAATCGGTTATATTAAGGCAGTGAGTTATAATGTCCCGAGTGATTGTTGGATAATCGATTATGGAATTTTGGATAATCGATTATTATATATGATTGCAAAATCCTGCACAACTCAGATGTTAGAAATAATCGATCATGCGTAGTAAATAATCGATTATATGACACCAGTGTTAAAGAATTCCCCTGTCTTTAGGACGATACCTGCAAAAGAAAATTAGGCGCCTCCGACGCTCAAGTCAGTAATTATTCAAAAAATAAATGCAACCTAAGTGTATGCACTAGATCAACGTAGAGTCAAGAATTCCGAGTTCACTTCGAATACGGAAGAACGACTCTTTATCTAAAGGTTTGGTGAAGATGTCGGCTAATTGAAGTTTAGTTTCAACGAACTCAATTTCGATATCACCTTTGAGAACGTGATCTCTTATAAAATGGTGCCTAATGTCTATGTGTTTCGTTCTTGAGTGAAGAATAGGATTCTTCGTCAAGCTTATGGCGCTAGTATTGTCACATCGAAGAGGTACGTGGTCAATACTAAGACCATAATCAGAGAGTTGTTGCTTCATCCAAAGAATCTGTGCACAACAACTCCACGCGGCTATATATTCAGCCTCTGTTGTGGATAACGTAACACTTGCTTGTTTCTTGCTAAACCAAGAAACTAATGAGCTACCGAGCAAATGGCAAGTGCCGCTAGTGCTCTTGCGGTCCAATCTGCATCTAGCAAAATCGGAATCGGAATAGCCAACAAGTTGGCATGAAGAACCTTTGGGATACCAAAGTCCCACATTTATCGTTCCAACAAGGTACTTCATTATCCGTTTTACCGTAGTTAGGTGAGACTCCTCCAGACATGATTGATATCGAGCGCATGAACAAACGCTAAACATGATGTCCGGTCTACTAGCATTTAAATAAAGAAGAGAGCCGATCATACCTCGGTACTTTTCGGTATCGACTTCCTTACCTTTTTCATCCTTGTCAAGATGGTCGGATGTGCTCATTGGAGTGCCCATTGCTTTAGCATTGCTCATTTCAAATCGATTTAGCAATTCTTTGCAATAGATTGACAAATGAAAGTGCCTTCTTTCATTTGTTTCACTTGCAACCCCAAAAAGAAAGTAAGCTCACCCATTATTGACATCTCAAATTCACTAGTCATTAAATTTGAGAATTCCTTGCATAGAGACTCGTTAGTGGAACCAAAAATAATGTCATCAACATAAATTTGTACTAAAAGAATGTCATTGTCTTTACTCTTGATAAAAAGTGTAGTATCAACTTTCCCCCTATTGAATTCATTTTCTAATAGGAATTTGCTCAAGCGTTCATATCAAGCTCGTGGAGCTTGTTTCAGACCATAGAGTGCTTTCTTGAGCTTAAAGACATAATCCGGAGATTTAGAGTCTTCGCACCCAGGGGGTTGTTCAACATACACTTCCTCTTGAATAAATCCGTTGAGGAAGGCACTCTTGACATCCATTTGATACAATTTAAAATTCATTGAGGAAGAAAATGCAAGTAATAAACGTATAGCTTCTAAACGTGCTACGGGTGCATATGTTTCTTCATAATCAATGCCTTCTTCTTGATTATAACCCTTTGCAACTAACCTAGCTTTGTTTCTAGTGATAATTCCATTTTTGTCTAATTTATTCCGAAAAACCCATTTCGTACCAATTATGGTATGATTATCGGGTCTTGGCACCAATTCCCAAACGTCATTACGTTTAAATTGGTTAAGCTCCTCTTGCATTGCCAAGGTCCAATGCTCATCCCCAATTGCTTCGGAGATGGTAGTAGGTTCAATTTGGGAAACAAATGCCATATGACTTACGGTGTCTTTGAGAAGGTTTCGAGTACTTACCCCTTTCTCGATGTCGCCAATTACCTTGTCGAGAGGATGGTCTTTAGACGTCCTCCAAGCCTTAGGCATCATCGATTCTTGTGATTGTGTCTCCTCTTGCGGTTGTTCCATGGGTTCATCTTGAATCTCCTTTGAATTTTCCGTTTGCTCCTTGTCTTGAATATTCATCTTGTTTAAATATTCTGCAAGATCATCACACAATTCCTTTCTCGCCAAGCGAGCATCACTTTCACAAAATACAATATGAGGGGTCTCCTCGACAGTTTCAGTACGATTATAAAATACTCTATACGCTTTACTACGAGATGAGTAACCAAGAAAAATACCTTCATCAGATTTTGCATCAAACTTTCCCAAATTATCTTTTCCATTATTATGGATAAAACATTTACAACCAAAAACTCTAAGATGGGAGATATTAGGCTTTCTTCCCTTATAGAGTTCATATGGGGTTTTCATGAGTATCGGTCGAATGACTGCTCTGTTTAAAACATAGCAAGCGGTACTCACGGCATCCGCCCAAAATTTCTTGAAAACCTTTGACTCATCGAGCATGGTTCTAGCCATCTCTTCGAGGCAACGATTTTTCCGTTCCACCACTCCATTTTGTTGTGGTGTACGTGGAGCCGAAAAGGTATGTTCAATACCGAGTTCGTCACAAAAATCCGCGAAGAGATTATGATCGAACTCTCCCCCATGATCACTTCTTGTGGAAGTGACGGTTGTACTCTTTTCATTTTGCACACGTTTAAGAAAACTTTTGAAAGCATGAAATGCATCACTTTTATGAGCTAGAAACAATGTCCATGTGAATCGAGAGTAGTCATCAACAATTACAAAAGCATATAAATTTCCACCAAGACTTTTAACTCGAGATGGTCCAAAAAGATCCATGTGAAGAAGTTGTAAAGGTCTATTGGTTGAAACAATATTCTTTTATTTAAAAGAAGCTTTTGTTTGTTTTCCTTTTTGGCATGAGTCACAAATAGAATCTTTTTCAAAAGTAATATTTAGAAGACCAATTACTAGATCTTGTGAGACTAGTTTGTTTAAAAGATTCATGTTTATATGAGCTACTCTACGATGCCATAGCCACATGTCGTCTACTTTACTCAATAAGCAATTTACAGAACTTGATGAAGAATTTTCTAGATCAACCATATAGATATTATCTATTCTAATGCCACGAAGAATAATTTTGAAATCACGACGACGAATAACCAAGCATTCTTCGGAATCAAATAAAACAAGATTTCCCTTGTCACATAATTGACTTATGCTCAAGAGATTATGTTTTAAACCTTTAACTAGCAAGATATTTTTAATAGCGGAGGTTTCGTCCTTACCGACCGAGCCAATGCCGATAATTTTTCCTCTGTTATTGTCACCAAAAATAACGCTTCCTCCTTCCTTGGGTTCTAGTTGAAGGAATTTAGATGCATCCCCGGTCATGTGTTTGGAGCATCCACTATCAAGGTACCAAAGCACACTTTATCCCTTCAAACATACCTACAAAACAAATCAATGAGATTTTGGTACCCAAGCCATTTTGGGTCCTTGTACGTTAGGTGCAACGTGGTAGTGTGATTGACTCGTGTTGATGTGCCGATGTCGAGTAAAACACACGGGAGCTATATGCCCTATTTTGTTGCAGTAGTGACAAATGACATTTGGATTATGCATTCTTCAAGGATGATAGTAATTAGAAGGTCTAAATCCGTTCATCCTATTTTTATAAAAATAATTTTGATGCACTTTTCGAGGATTTTGTCTAGGTGGTCTAAACATGCTAACATTTCTTCGAACATTTGTTCTAGGATGATTAACATTTCTAGGGTTACTATTTCTAGGTGGATTTATTTTAATTTCCCTAGGGTAAGTCTTAGGTGATTTAGGAATGGACTCAACCTTTTCTTTAGGCTCATTTTTAAATCCTATACCGTGCTTAGTGGATTTCAAATTATCAAGAACATTATTCAAATTTTTGTGCGAGGAATTAAACTTGTGTAATTTGCTTTTGAGACTATCTACTTCTTCTTTCAATGATTTGCAAGAAGAACAACCTTTGTTTGAGCCTTCGGGTTTGTCCATGCTTCTTTTGCCATAAAACCGGTTTTCTTCTTTCAACTTTTCATTATCGAAATTTAATTTTTCAACTTCCTTTTCCTTTAAAGAAATTTGTTTTCTTAAATCAGTTATTGTTTTTGAAGCACAAATAAACTCATCATAAAGTTCATCAAAGGCGTCTTGCAATTCTTCAAAAGTGAATTTATTTTTGGAAGTGGTACATACCTCGTTTTGTTTTTCTTCATTTGCCATGAGACATAAGTTTGCGGTCTCCTCTTCTTCTCCGTCGCTAGATTCGTCGCCGGAGTCGCCTCCCCAAGAGATGTAGGCTCTTTGCTTTTTACCTACCTTCTTCTCCACTTTGGCGTTTGGGCACTTTGGTTTAATATGCCCGAGTTCTCCGCATCCATAGCATTTTAACTCACCTCCTTGTTTCTTACCTTTTCGTTCATACTCCTTTCGCATGAACTTGTGGAATGTTTTGATGACGAGGCCGAGCTCGGTGTCATCGTTGCTTGAGTCCTCATCAATTTGAGGTTGAGCCGTTTTTGCTTTTAAGGCAATTTTCCTTTGCCTTTGATCATCTACAGGAGGGTTAAGAATAGTAGACTCATATGTTTTAAGGTTACCTCTTAGCCCGTCGATTGTGACATTTGTTACCCCGATTGATTCCTGGATAGCATCGGCCTTTGAATGCCATTCCGGATTAAGGCTTCGGAGAATTTTACGGACAAGTTCCCGATCCGTAAATGTCTTGTTAAGGGCGTGAAGATCATTGACGATTTTTGAAAATCGTTCAAACATGTCGTTTATTTTCTCACCTTCCTTCATGTGAAACAATTCATACTCATGAGTTAAGAAATCAATTTTTGCTTCACGTACCTGGTCTGTGCCTTCGTATGTGATTTTGAGCTTATCCCACATTTGTTTTGCGGTTGTGCAGCATGATATTTTCCGATAGTCATCGCGATTTACTGCGCAGTACAACATATTAATTGCCTTTGTGTTGTTCTCTACCTTTCTTATATCATCCGCATCATACTCCTCTTCTAATTTCGGGATGAGTTTATCACCATCCTTTTTAGTTGGTAGTTGCTCTCCATTTTTAATAATTTTCCAGATATGAAAATTATTTGACTCGATGAATATCCTCATTCTCTCTTTCCAATAGGTGTAGTTGGTTCCATCAAATATTGGTGGCCTTGTGGTGCATGAACCTTCACCTATTCCTGCATAAGCACTACGAGTAGAAGCCATGGAAAGTTTCTCTCAAACGGTTAAGTCTTACAGAGAGTTAGGCTCTGATACCAATTGTTAGAATAAGTGCTTAACGCTAGAGGGGGGTGAATAGCGTTTTATAAAAAATTCTGCAGAAATAAAAATTAACTTGAATCAAATTGCGGAATTAAAGGAGTATGGAAGAGATGCACCGATTTTATACTGGTTGGCCACAAGTGTGGTTACGTCCAGTCTACCGAGAGACTCTCTCGAGGTTCTACTAAACTCATTAAGCTTCCGGGTGATTAACAAACCGTTACAACTGAGAACTTGAGTCACACAAGCCTCAACAACCGTTGCTCGAAGATACCGCACTTCAAGACTTCAAACGAAGGAATAAGATGTTCCTTCTTACAACAAGGGATTATAGAATTTGCCTTCAAGTGTATAAACACTCAATACTCACTTATACAATTGCTCTCTCAAAGAGTAGATATGAGTACAAATTAATAAGCTCAAGAATACAACAACTTCTTCAAGAAATTGGCTCTCAAAAGTGATGAATTCAATATGAAATAATTGATGCAAGAGTATGTAAGCTTTTGTAAGTGTATGCTCAGTTGTTGTTCTTAAAAAGTGATTTAGAGGTGTATTTATAGGCCTCAAAGTGCCCCAGACCGTTGCATAATTGTCAAACAAAATTCCTGATTCTGTGCTCATATAATCGATTAGATGGTCTATATAATCGATTATTTGACCAACGTTCAAAAAACAGTCTTGTGATTTTAGGGAGAATAATCGATTATGTAGACTGTATAATCGATCATATGCAAATCTTTCGAAAGATCATATCCTGATTTTAAGGAGAATAATCGATTGTTTATGAAACATAATCCTTTGTACGTTAACGTTCAAAAATCAGTTTAAGATTCTGTGCTTACATAATCGATTATCAGCTGTGTATAATCGATTATTTTTTAAAGTTTAAAACAACACTTTGGCAACGGTCTGAACATAATCGATTAGTTGAAAAGGATAATCGATTGTTTTGCTTCTTTGAAAATTTCATTTAAACACTGTCTCAATGTAATCGATTGTGGAAAACATATAATCGATTACTTTGCAGTTTGAAAATTTCAGTTTAAGCACTGTCTCAATATAATCGATTGTTAAACAAGTATATAATCGATTGTTCTGTTGTTTTTGAAAATTCCAGTTTTGGCGGTCTTAATATAATCGATTATGTAGCATATATAATCGATTATATATGTCCAGATTTAAAAGACATGTTTAAAAATCATTTTGGCTAAAATGCAAATCATTTTGTTTTAATTCAAAGATGCATGTTTTGATGAAAATGATTTTACGAGAGAAGCCAATAGTTGAATCTGTTGTTGAATCAAGATCACACTATAAAACGACCCAAGTATAACTTCGTTGCTTTACTTGATCTTGTTCTTGTTTCTCTTGTGCTTGACTGTTAATGTGCCATGCTCGTTGGTTTGTCATTTATCAAAACCTACACAGATCAACACACGTTTAGTTTGAGAACGTGTTTCAACAACATTATCCTTGTAAGTACATCCATCTTTACTTTCAGGACAGTATGGAACTACATAGACAATCTGGTTAGTCTTATCCTGTGATTCAACAGAAACAGCAATTGAATTTTTCTGGATCAACTGATGTTGCTGTGTATCATTATCCAGTACAGCAGACTCAGTCCTATCATTCATAGAATTTGTTGTAGGCTTCATCTCAACATTCATTTTCGTGGCATCCTTTACCATACCAGATTGTGTAACATAATCAGTTGGATCAACAACATCTTGCACGACTACATTATCCACAGTCACTCCTTCTGCACATTGTACAGTCTGCTGTGAGACTTTTGTTAATTCAACTCCTGAATTATCATCTTTTTCTTGTGACTCCTTGGCAACTTGTCCAGATCTTTTTGCATTTAAGTAGTCCCTTGCATCCCCTTGTAATTTGTCTAGTTCAATGACCTCTTGACCAGGCTGATCATTGTCCAAATGAGCCTCTATCAACACCTCTGCTCCAGATTTTTCTTTTTTGAATCTACACGACTTGTCATCATGACCTTGATGCTTGCAATAAGCACAATACTTAGGCAGGTTATCGAACACTATTTATTGATGAATCTCGATAGTTTTACCTGATATTCTATCAAAAATCTGCAGTTTGACCTTTTTAGGATGATTATCCAAAAGATCAATTATAACCTTAACTCTTGCCGCGCTAGGTCTCGATCTATCCTGTGTTGCCTAGTCCACTGCCAGAGGTTTTCCCACAGCTGAGGCTATAGACATTAACGACCTCTTCGCAAAAAAATTTGGTGGCAGGCCTGGAAGAGAAATCCATACAACTGCCATCGACGTCTCCTCTTTCAGATTGAATTCTAAAGACCATGGGAATGTTCTAAAGAAATATTCGTCGCCTTTGGATTTAAGATATGCAGTCGAATTTGAAAGGAAATGAACATAATCTTTGTAAAGATCAAACATGACTAACAGATGACGATACTCTAAATGACCAATGTTACAATGACCTTGAACATCAAATTGCGATGCAAAAATTCTTCGCACTTCCGATAGATCAGGTCTGCCATAAGAGAATTTAATAACAACTGCCTGATGCAGTCCTTCTTCCCTAATGAAATTGTTAACCTCTTCATTAGTGAATTGAATTACAGGTTCACCATGGTTAACTAAAACTGGACATAGCTCTATATTTGATGGAGCAGATTGCTTAGCCAGAATTGTTGAGGCATACGATTGCTTTTTGATTTCTTTTGGAGCAGAGTTTTGAACGTTATAAACCTCTCCCATAGCCAGATGCTGGGGAGAGGACGGAGCATCCATGGTTGTTCAGAAGAGATCCTCCATACTGACGTTATATCACTACTCCGACAGTGCTGAAATTGTATTGAACTGTCGATGCTACTGTATCTTATTGAGTTTGACGATCTGTTATTGCTAACTATCAACAATCTACAAACTTAATCATCAAGTAACGATACAGATTGCAGACTGAAAATTTGAATCTACAGCGTGCGCAATTGGAAATTTCAAGATCTACTGCGATTGGCTTAGATTTTTGGAAAAAAATCGAAAGGAGATAATAACCACAAAGAAAAAGCTTGTTTTTCGTGGTGAAAACTCTCGGAATTATGCCCGATGAATAGTGACGGAATCATTATTCACCCTTCTTCCTAGAGAGAAGGCAGAGGATTTTTTTAGAGAGAGAAGTGTTGCAATATACCTCTACTAAATCCTTGTTTATTATTGTTATTACTATTGTTGGTGATAGTTATTGTTGTTGGGCTGTTGATGAACCTTAGTGGTCTTTGGGATGTATTAAAATAGGGGAGTTGCTGCCCAATTTTTCTTAAGTCATACTACTAGCCGAATACGATGGTATGACATTATATGTTAATGACAATATCATTTCATTTGTCGTAGGTGCAAGACGTTGTGTCGAGCTTGGTTGAGTAATAAGGAAGATATCATACATGTATATTAAGGCTATCCCTTCTTTCTTTTTGCATGATCCATACAATACAAACAAAACGAATAAATGCACAACTTCCATAATTGATTCTATTCATAGAAGTATTAGAGCTGCCTATGTTCTTGAATTCTTATATGTCTTATTATTCTATCACATGTTCATAGGTCTCAAAAAATATGTGAGTTGATAAAAATTGTGGTCTTATAGGCCCGTACTTCATAGGTATAAGTTTGTATTCCCTCATGCTTTACTTCTGATCAGTTACCTATGATAGAATGACATGAAATATATGTTACATTGCCACTCGATTGAGTAAGGTACCGGGTATCTATCGTGGCCCATCGATATGGGTCGTGACACATCTGGGCCAAGTCCACAAACAAGCCACTTATTAGCGTTGTCATTCTTATCCCATTTCTTAAGGTCCTCAGCATTACAATCAGCTCTTGTTTTTGGCACATTTACTCCTTCAAAAATTTTCTTTAAGGTAGATGGTCCATCAGTGACAATGTCCATAGCTCATAATCCTCTCCCTGACTGTGATCTCTTATTCTTGACTTCCACCAAAAGTAGTACTGGCCATTAAATAATGGTGGCCTAACAATGGATTGGCCTTCCCACTTCCCAGATGATGCACTCATTTTGATCTTCTCCTAAGGTGTTAGCGTCTTCAAGGATAACATGCTTTGATAGCAATTGATGTTTTATACTTCAATGTCACACAAGAGGGGGTAGGGGGATGATTTGTGTGGTGTCCAATTTTTTTGCGTGCACATATTATAGAAAGACCTAATTCATCTATGTGTTTCCTATACTACAGTTGCAGAATAATACATGCAAAAAGTAAAGAATACAAGTATTTTTACGTGGAAAATACTTGGCTCAAAAGGTGAAAATATCTCGATCTACTACATAGTAGGTTTTTCCCAGCACTTCATGAAATCACTGATCCAAAAACAACATTTAGAAAACTATTGCAGACCTTGGGATTACCCCTAACCCTCTGTGAAATGTGCAACTCAAAAACCCTACTATAATTGAACTAGAATAAAAGATAAACACTTGGAACTGGTTCTTCTATCTGGATAATATAGCTTCAGGTTCGCATACTTGAATCACAGCTTGCAAAATGCTTTGTTATTTTGCTCTCAATTATTTCTTAACTTCAATATTTGTGTGTCCCCTGTAAAGAGAATGAGCTGATATATATATACACATAATTATCATCATTATCAGGAATTTCGAAAAGGTCACAAGGATTTGTCTTCACAATAACAAGCCAATCATTATCGACCATGTCGTCCAAGTAAAAGACTTGTTCTTATTGAGATGCTAACACAAATGGCTCATTTATATTCAAGGCACACCGAGTACTCACACTTGTGAAGCCATATTTATCAATCTTATTTCCTCTTCCTAAGCGAGCCACATCCCACCGATGACACTTGAATAAGTAAACTTTTATGTTTTCCACATAAGATAACTCATAAATGTCCTCTAATACACCATAATACTCCTTATTAGAATCTAAATCACCTCCTCTCACATGAACACCGCTATTCTGCCTTTTTTCTTCTCGATGCAAGCTCTTTTGTATGGAATCTAAATTCATTCACCACAAATGTTGAATATCGATGTACTAATGATGCAGGACCGAAGGCTAAGCTTATGAGCTCATCAGTGGTGCTTCCTTGTGCAGATAGCACAAATATCTACAAAGATGAACAACACTATTATGACCAATAACATGATGGGATGAATAAACTAATATCAACATTATCATTTGAGTATACACCTACACGTGCGCGAAACCAATCAAGAAACCCATTTTTATGAGCTCTCATTGAACTTTGGATTTCAATCTCTCTTGTATATTCCCTACATTTTAAGTTAGCTAAGATAAATCGGATTCAAATTATCTTAATGTGAAACTATCTTGGAGTTAATAAGAGACTTACTCCATGAAATGCGAAACCACTTTACAATTTTGAAGCACATACATACATGCTTGTTTAAACTCATCATGAGATAGCCTGATGCATGAGGAACCTTTCGTTTGCCCACTTTTTTTAAAGATAGACATCTCATCATTTGACATAAATCCATACGTCATTCCTATTTGGTTTATTGAACTTTGTTGAGATCTTCTTCAAGTATCGTGAGCAAAATGTGAGGCATTCCTCTACCAGATAACCTTCTAATTGAACTTACCGGATGATTTTTGTTGCGAACATATGACTTAAGTGTTCGCAGATACCTATAAAATAACTTATTAATATAATGTGTGTCATTCTAAAACTATAGCATCGAAATTATTAAACAATAAATTACTTCTCAATAAGATACATATTTTGATATTGAGCTGGTCCACCAAGCTTTGCCTCACTTGGCAAGTGAATTGGCAAATGAACCATGACATCAAAGAAAGCTGGAGGAAAAACAAGTTCAAGTTTGGTCAAAATAATAGGAATTTCTGCCTCTAGGATATCAAGATCTTCAATCGCCAAGCACTTAGAGTATATATTCTTGAAAAACTTTCCTAAGGCTATAATTGGATCACGCACTTCCTTGGGTAGCAAACCACTAATAGCTACTGGAAAAAGGTCTTGCAATAATACATGATGATCGTGACATTTCAGTCCATGTATCTTTTTTTGCTGTACGTTGACACACCTTGAAATGTTTGAGGAAAATGCATCAGGAACCTTCAGATTAGCTAAGAAACTGCATACCTTCAGCTTCTCTTTCGTGGACAATGTATAGCATGTTATCGCTAACAAAATATTATTCCCATCCTCAATAAGATGCAACCTTTGTCTGATATCAAGATCCATCAAGTCATATATACTTTTCAATGTATCTTTTGTATTTCCAACTGTATTCATGACAGTTGATTTAATATTATCGGACACATTTCTTTCGATATGCATCACATCAAGGTTATGTTGTAACATAATACTCTTCCAATAAGGCAATTGGAAAAAGATATTTTTCTTCTTCCAGTTGTAAGCATTGCTATGAACATCACACTTTCTCTTTTGTCCTTTACCAAAAGTCACATTACCCAAAGCTTGTAATTGCACAAGCGCTTCATCACCTGTTAAAGGGTTAGGTGCAAGTCCCATTTCAACTTTCCCATCAAATAGCGTCCTACTTCTCCGCCATGGATCGTCCATGGGAAGGAAGCGTTGGTGACCCATATAACACAACTTACTATGCAAGGAAGTTGATTTTTTATCTTTATGGCAACAAGGTCATGCAAGCTTGCCTTTGGTTGACCATCCTGAAAGATTTCCATATGCAGGAAAGTCATTGATCGTCCACATGATAGCCACACACATCAGAAAATTAGATTTTGAGTATGTATCATAAGTCTCCACCCCGTTCCATAATTCTTTCAACTCGTCAATCATTGATTGTAAATATAAATCGATATTATTTTCTGGACACTTGGGGCATGGAATAAGAAGCGTCATCATGAAATATGGATTTTTCATGCAATCCCATGGTGGCAAGTTATACGTAGCTAGTACGACTGGCCAAATGCTATGATTAGAAATCATGTTCCCATAAGGTTGGAACCCGTCACTCGCCAAACCTAATCAAACATTTCTTAACTTAGCTGAAAAGGTCGGATGTCGTAAATCAAAGGATTTCCATATTATTGAGTCAGATAGATGTCGCAATACACCATCATCAATATTTCCCTCCTTGTTCCACCTCATCTTTTTAGTTGTTTCTCTTGCCATGTACAATCTTTGAAGCCTTGGTTTGATTTGAAAATGCTGCAAGATTTTATTAGCTACCTTCCTGCCTCCGTGTTCTTCGGACTTCCATCTAGACTTACCACACTTACGATATACTTGGACATCGGTATAATCACGCCAATATAAAATACAATCATTCCGACATGCATCTATTTTGGTGTATCTCAACCCGAGGTCACAAAGAACTTTCTTTGCTTCATAGAAAGAGTTAGGCACAAATGACCCCTAGGGAAGAACTTCTTTAAAGAAGCGCAATAATGCATCCATCGATTTGTTGCTCCAATGGTTAAGACACTTCAAGTGGAGTAGTTTAACAACAAAAGACAACTTCAACACTTTTTTACAACAAGGATAAAGTTCTGACTAAGCATCTTCTAACAATTTGTAAAACTTTGTTGCATGTACATTTGGCTCTTCATTGTCCTCCGAATTATTCTTATTATCCTCCACATTCGTACATCCACAAGCATCATGAATCATTTCAGCAATATTATCCTCTTCAATGCTATCATTTTCCGCTTCATCACTAACTACAGTATTAGAAATTCCAACTCTGACTAACACTTCTCCATGCAAGTCCCACACTTTATAAGAATGCCATAAACCCTTCCTCAATAAATCTCCTCTTACAACAACCCTTATCTTGAACGCGATATTCATACACCCTTTACAAGAACACCGAATCATAGTGTTCACCATTGGTTGACTGAATGCCCAATTAATAAAGTTGTCTACTCCATCTCTATATCTTTGGTCGACTCTATTCCTAATATTATACCAACTTTTATCCATCATATCTATATTAGGTGAGAGAGTAGACGATACTTGAGAGCAGCGAAGTTGAAAGAGAATTATTCCTAAATGCACGAAATTGATTAGGAATAGAAATGAAACTAAGCAATAACCAGGAAAACAGAAAAAAACAAGAACAGTATTAATACAAAGAAACCAAGACAAAATTTACATGTCTAGTAGAACTCAGAAAGGGGAGATCTTTAGGTGAGTCAATACACAGTAGAGACAGAAAAATAAGATATAAGTTCCAACTTGGCAATCAAATGATTACTAAACGGTTATATTGAACAACATATATGATATTTCAATTTTTGTACAAAGAGCAAACAAAGAGATGGATAACTTCAGCTCATCACTAAGAACAAAATAACCTCAGTTTACAATCTAATGTGCAATGAAAATTTGCTGAAGTAAAATCAACAGGAATATATTAGAAAATGCAGTTCCTTCCTGGATGATCACATAACCCTTATACTTTGTACTCAATTTGAATGTGGTTTATTTGCACTCGGAACAGACCACATTAAGGACAAAGAGTGCGGCCAAGAATTGTCAAGAATATCCCCAGTGTCAAATAGTATAGGCATTACAGACACACAATTTGGGGAATAATTAGCAATGGGTCCCACACAATTACTCCATTGAATATGGCTGTTGTTGAATTCTTCCCCACCAAAACACAACCAACAACTTTCCAATTCCCTCAAAATTTAAAATACTCTCTGATCTGAATCAAAATGCAACCTCAAAAACACACCAAAAATACAATCTTTGATGATATGTTGCTGAGTTCTTCCTCACATAAAAAAAAAAATACTCAACTCTTCAATTCCTTGAAAACCCACCAAAGTACCCTTTGATATGAACCAAAACTCAACTTCAAAATACACCAGAGCTTAATTTTTTTATGACTGGTGCTAAGTTCCTCCACACAAATAAAGAAAAACCTACCAAATTAATCACTAATCTGAATCACAATTCAACCTAAAAAACACAACAAACTACAATCATTGATTGCTCTTTTTGAGTTCATTCTCACAAACAAATACCTAATCTTTCCAATTTCCTTAAAACCCACCAAATTACTTATTAATCTAATTAAAATTCAACATAAAAACACACAAATATACATCCTTTGATGATTGCTGCTGAGTTATTCCACATAAACAAACAATAATTTTTTCCAATTCCCTGAAAGCGTCTTAATAATCTAAATCAAATTCAACCTAAAAAATAAAAAAGAAAAAGTATAATCTTTGATGACTGTTGCTGAGTTCTTCTCTCACAAACAAACACTAAGCACTTTGGTCTGAATCAAAATCCTAGAAATTACTCTTAAGTATTCCTTTACTACCTCATCTTTTTATCAATACCAAACCATCATACTACTTTAACAAGTACAAAACCAAAAATTTAGCATTTCAAATTCCAAAAAATTAAACAAAATGCTATTTCAATTAATTAGAGACAAAATAAAATTTAACGATTAGGCAAACAATGTATTGACAGTGATAAAATAATCAAAATCGATTAACTTAAACAACGGGAAAATCAGATATTAGACCGAATCAAGAATTACATCAAAACAAAACTCATTCTCAACTAAAACAAAGACGAAGAAGGGAGGGCCTAGGATTTTACCAATTGAGGGCAGTCGAAACTGTATCAGGCCACCAAATCTCTGAGGGACAATTCGCTGGGTAGTGAAATTTTTGCAGAGGGTCGATTCGCTGAGAATTTGTTTGGTGAATGCTAGGGTTGTGCTTGAAGAATTTGGCTGAGAGGTAATGTTGCGTTCATACCAATTGAGCGACCCACCAGTGTAGCTGAAATGTTTTAATTAATTAGAATAGGTATTTGCCTTTTACAAATTATTTTATAAGTGTAAAAATATATGCTATTGGAACGACCCAGTCGCTGCAATAGAGATTTAGCAACGACTTTCCAAAAGTCGCCACCAAAACAATGGAGCCAAAATTTTATTTTTTACGGGACTGAAAATTTCAGCCACATCAGTGGCGATCTAAAAATAGTTGCTGCTAAATATTAACCATTTGCAGCGACTTATAAAGTCGTTGCTAATAATATAGCTGTTGTAGCAATTTATAGGGTCGCTGCTATATGTCGCCACTAACAATCGAATTTCTTGTAGTGATAAGAAATAACGAAAGTTTTAATGTTATACTCTTGCTTGGTGGAAGAGTTAGTTACCTTGAACTTTAACTCCTCCCTCATCTAGGATAAAGTTTCTTCGAGTAAGTAGTCCTGTTCTTTAACAATTTTGTAACATTTTCGTTTAGGAGATATCAAATATAACAACTTAATCTTATCTTCTTCATGTGCATACCTTGTACTTGAATCTGCCGTTGTTTGTATACATTGTGTATAAACCTAATTCATGCGTATTTTTTTTTATCAATCATCAAAACAAACTTACTCAAGCCAACACCTATCCATTCAATTTATATAACACCTTTTTTATTTATCTATGGGACATTATTGTTAGGTCAAATTCACTAACAATCATTTGTAACTGTTATGTATTTAATTTATTTCAAACTTTTTGATATGATGTTTATTTTCATCAAACTGGCCATTCAGCTATACTATTTTAGTATTTTTTTTAATAATCTGTATCCATATGTACTGTACAATATGATGCAGAGTATAGTCTCACAAGATTAAATATTTTCCATTGATAGCAAAAATACCTACCCCGTCAATTTAAATGAGCTTTATATTTGATATTTCAGTTAAGGAATTCAAATTAAAAAATGAATTCTTTTTGTTGCTAATATTAAAAAGGAATTCAGATTAAAATGCAGTTATGACTTTACAAAAAAATCTCATTACACAGAATTTCATAAGCGATTGTATTGAAATTAACACACCATATAGCCACATTAATTTGCCAGATCTTTTGAATATTAGAATGATGAGGACGTCAAAAAATTCTACAGAAAATTCTTTATTATTATAAATTTAAAAGGGAATTCTTATCTATTTTAACAAATCTGGAGGATTAATATCTAAGGTGGCATAATTATGCCAAAAAAACGTATTTTTTTTTAAATTCAATTTTAACAATCATTTAAAAATTCAAAAGTGGAAAAAGACAAAAATGGAAGAAAGCTGGAAAAAAAAAACGTCGGAACAAGCAGCAGAGAAAACAGTCAAGTCGGAAGAAGTGGGTCCCACCTCCTAAAAAGCTCCCCCTAAATTCGAAAACCAACCAAAGCCAAAGCGCGAAAACTTAAGAGGCCACTTGATAAAACCCTGCACCGTCGCTCTCCGTCGCGCGTGTTTTCCACCGACCGGCGTTTCTCTGACATTACTTTGCAGAGTTTTTCATTCTCACTCTATTTGTACGGGTTCCTTCTTTACACTTTCTCTATCACCGAGATTTGCAAATTTCAAATATTAAATTATACAACTAGTAGTGTTCAATTAATTTTATTCCCAATGTTTCAACAGTGCACTTGCAGGTAACATAGTTTTACAGCTTTAATTCGCAGTTTCCTACTTTAGCTGCAGCATTTACAAGGTAAATTTTTACTCACCACATTAAACAGACCGATTTAGAATTTAAATTCTAATTATTCAACCTATAAGGATATTAGAATCGAATTTATTACTTTATTTTTTAGCATTACGAGTTCAAATATATTATTTAATAAAATTTTAATAAATTTTACACATAAATTTATGTTTGAGTAAAGAGTAATGGATTCATGTGAAGTGGTAATCTATAACTGCATCCGCCCCTGACCATCTAACTTTTTTTCTAACATCCTCCATTATATCGAGTAACGTTTTGCCATTTCACTAGTTTATTGGAGTATTATTATTTAAAATTTGAACTTAAATGATGATTTTCGTTGTTATTACTTAACATTTTTAATATGTACCTGTAAAATGTTGTCAACTGAGAGAGAGTAGTTTTTATTTTCCAGGGACCCTAGCTTTATGAGTTACAGTAGATTTTTTCCCTCTGCTTTTGAACATTTGGTACTTGGTGAGGACTGAAGATGCTCTACTTCTTTTGTAAGTTCCCTTAATCTATTAGCTCTATAACCATCTTTCTGTAACTTTTTTTGGGCTTTTGCTTGCTGTAGTTTATGCTAAGGTGCTGTGAGAATGGTGACTCTTTTTATTTTTTGAATAATGTGGGTGTTTTGACAGCTTGCTCTCGGCTTGACTATACCAAGAGAAATGCTGGGTAACTCTGCATAGTATATTCAGATGGAAAGAAAACACTGGCATTTTCTGCATCTGCTGAGATTTGAACTTTGGCATCCCATGGTTTCTTAATCCCACTTCATTACTAGTGTACGCTCCACTGTTGGATAATCTTATAGAGTGTTTTCATTATGTATTCTGCAAAGTGAGCTCAAGTTTAGTCATTTGTGTGGTCTTGTCAATCTTTTTAGTGTAAAGCAAAGTGGAAGGGTCTGCAGTTACATATAATCTTTAGTACAGTTGTTCATTTTTTCTCTTTACGGTCTACTGGGTGAGGTGGTTGTTGGGGGCTTGAGGTGGGGAGAAACATCTATGGCTGCCTGCTTGTATTTACGACATTGTTGATCGTAGTACTAAACTTTGACCCCAAAAAAATTTTGAAACTGAAAATGACTTTGACCCAAGAAAATTGGTGTAGCTGTTTAGCAAGAGAGAAAAACTTGAATTTTCTTATTAACAAGCTATTATTTGAATAGTGAAGGGCAAAATCATGGGTTACTATTTTGAAATGCTGGAATTCCACTCTTGGAGAGGTGAATGAGCAGGCATATAGAGATGAAGACACATGTGAATATGGTGAAAGGAAGAGGTCCGAGCAGGGTGAACAACCAACAGGTTGTTTTTGAGCTTAAACAACGTGTGGTTCTTGCACTGAACAAGCTTGCAGATAGGGATACTTACCGACTTGGAGTTGAAGAGCTCAAGAAAATAATTGAATGCTTAACCCCAGATGGAGTTGCTCCATTTCTGTCCTGTATATTAGATACTGACTCAGAGCAGAAAAGCGCTGTTCGTAAGGAATCTATCCGGTTGATGGGCATGCTAGCCAATTTCCATGATAGTATTGTTGTTCCACATCTTGGGAAGATGGTATCCAACATTGTTAAGCGTCTCAAGGACTCGGATACAGTAGTAAGAGATGCTTGTGTGGATACTGTTGGAATTTTGGCTTCTAAAATGAGCAGTGTTGCAGGTGACGATGACAATGATGGAGTTTTTGTGGTGCTAGTGAGACCTATTTTTGAATCCTTAGGAGAACAAAATAAGCAGGTGCAAACTGGTTCAGCGCTGTGTTTGGCTCGGGTCATAGACAGTATTCAGAACCCCCCAGCTGCCATTTTGCAGAAGATGCTGGCTAAAACTGTGAAGTTGCTTAAGAATCCACACTTCATGGCAAAGCCAGCTGTTATTGAATTGAATAGAAGCATTATTCAGGTTGGTCTATCTTGTGAGAACTTCTCTGAATCTTTGAAATTTTCTGTCGTGCATACGTACTAGTCATGTCAATGCTTGACTTGAAGGATAAGAACGTTCCAGCTTGCACCATAGTGTAAGATCCTATTGAGTTTGCCTTGTGCAGCATATGCCTTCGCATACTTGGCGCCTTACAACGGATAGGCTTTTGGGCGTTAATCTCAGCAGTATAACCTAATCAAATTTTTTAAGTTATGTTTTGCAAGCTAAGGGTGATTTATATTTCCGACAAAGATGACAAATTTTCACAATTTTTTCTAATTCAGGCTGGTGGTGCCAATATACATAGTGCTTTATCAATTGCAATGGCTAGCATTCAAGAAGTACTCAAGAACGGTGATTGGGCAACAAGAAAAGCTGCATGTGCAGCATTAGGGGACATTGCTTCAACTGGTGGAGCATTATTCAGTGCTTTCAAGTCCTCCAGCATCCGTAGCCTCGAATCCTGTCGATTTGATAAGGTAGGTGATGCAGTCAGAGTGCATAACCGAACCATGTGGGATGAGTCTCTATTGTGGTTGCCTAATATGAAAGCTGAAATTATTAAACCTTATGTGCTCTATTCAGTTGAAGCCAGTTAGGGACTCAGCATTGCAAGCTTTACATCTGTGGAAAAGGCTTCCCGGCCCTAGTACATCTGAACCTTCTGAAGCAGGCTCTTCTATAAAAGGTATGATTTTTTGTGCTCTCTGTTGTGATATTTCCTTCAGTTGGTGCAGTTTTCACTCATCTTACTATGATGCTTTCTGATGCCCTGATAACCTAGTTGATTTGTCTCACAACTAAGCAGTTAAAGTTGCCGATTTGAGTGCTCTAGTTCTTGAGCTATGTTATTTGTTTAATTAAGATGGTTCTTGGGCCCATGGCTTTTAAACCCAAGTGTCGGTCTAGTTTCAGCTGTCTTGTTTCTGTCCTTGTTGGGATGGCCATATTACCGGCATGTTGACCAGTTACATATTTACATCAGTAATTTTGAAAATTGACTTCCTTAATATTTGTTTTTGGTGACCTGTGTAATAATAGCTTGTATTTTCAGAAAATCGGTATAAAGATGATTATGGTGATATAACAAGTGCCAGTGAGTCAACACTGAAGGATGCCACTCCTAAGAAATTTGGTTGTGACTCGACTAGAAACAAGCTTCCCCTTTCTTTGAGAAAAGTAGGCCATAACCATGTCGAAAAGCCTCATTACTGCGGAACTAATGAGTGGCATGTAGAGGTAGCCGTTCCTACAACCCGCAAGATCTTTATGTCAGAAGTTAGGGATGAAGAATCAGAGGGTAGTTCTGTTATGAAGGCAGTTGAAAAAAATGCTGAGACAAGAAGTTCTCATGATATTGAATATGAATATGTGCACATAGATGACAAACAGGAGTGTTCTTCTGGGTCAAATCTGTTTCCGGATAACTTTCAACGCAAAGAAGTCATGGGTTCTCACCGGATATTTGATGAGGCCAGTTTGGGTATACCATTGGGAACAAGTCAGCGTTCTGTAGTTGAAGAAATCAGTATTGAGGAGCAACAATATTTTGGTGGAACACAGGACCAAAGAAGCTTAGATTCAACAACTACTGAATTAAGTTATCAAAAATTGCATGGCTGTTGTTCTCATGTAGCAAAGGAAATGTTATCTGTCCGAAAGCAACTTTTGGATATTGAGAATAAGCAATCCAATTTACTGGATTTACTAAAGGTAATTAATTTAACATTTATTTTGTGTTAGTCTGGACCAACCAATGCATATTACAAGAAACAACCTTTCTGCGTCATGCCAATTTGTGGAAGGCACATTGCATGCTCTTGTAGTATTAATCTGTATTTCTGTTCTTTCTTTCTTTCCTCTGAAACTCAGTTTTGTTTGTTCATAGTCACCAGATTCTTTTGAGTTAACATTTGAAATACTTACTATTGCTTGATTGTCCCCTGTTGTTCTGATATTTTCAGGAGTTCACAACCAACATAGTGGATAACCTGTCAATGATGCAAATGAAGGTGGCCGGTCTTGAAGGCATGGTTGATAGAATGGCCAGTGAACTTTCTTATGGAGGGAGATGTCCTGATCCATTGACAACAAAATTTATGAAAAGAAATCCTTCTGTTGCTTCTCCTAGACTCTCCACATACACCCCAAGGCCATCTGTCGATATACCTCATAGGAAGTCTCCGCTACTGCCCACCAAAGGCATGGATGTTCAAGAGGAAAGGCCACTTGTGAAGAGTAGATCGAGCAGTTTTAGAACACAAAATCTAGACATGTGGACTGATCCTGCTGCAAAACAAGGCGGATATCCTGTTGGAAAGGGAGTTGACAAAAATAGTGGACAGGGAACTCATGGTGGTCAATTGAGGAGAAACAATGATGTCTTCAGCAGGATTTCTACAACTAATGCTAAACAACACCATGTAGATGTCAAGAACAACCTCTGGAGAGTTGTTAAAGAACATCTGTTGGAAGGGGATGTAGACTCTGCTTATGTGGAAGCCCTTTATTCTGGTGATGAACTTGTTTTGTTTGAACTTATTGATACAACAGGTCCGGTTCTGGAGAATTTATCGCAGAAGACCGCAAGTGATCTTTTGGCCACTTTGGCATCGCACTTCTGTGAAAAGACATATGTGAATAACATAATTCCCTGGCTGCAAAAGGCAAGTGCATCGTGTGGTTATCAGAAATCTTTGAACTAACTTTATCCTTGTTCTTGAAACTTTAAATGCACAAACAATTTTTAATTAGGAAAAAAGGTTCAACTCAGAGTTGCTTCTCAGTAGACAAGTTTTTTGGTCATAAGTAGGGTTTGAAAACTGTGTCAAATACTTTCCCTTCTTCTGCCTTAATTATGTTTCTGCCAAATCTGTGAGAGCTTTCTTCCGTTTTATTCCATAAGTTTCTGCTCATCTTGCTTTTATATCTTGCGCGACTTAGATGACATGTCCACTGCCTTTTTGTTCTGCAACTTGCAACAATTCTGAGTGTACCCATGGTAAAACCTGTTAGTCTGATTACTTCTAACATAATGACGTATTTCGCTCATCAGCAAGTAAAAATAACTACGCTTCAACCCCAAGCTAGTCGGCGTTGGCTCATAAACAAATCCTTTTTGAAATATATCGGGACTTTAGCCTCATGATATACTTTTCTGAAGCTTAGGTGGTGGACTTGAGTTCCGTCCATGGACCGGATTGCATTGCCCTTTCTTCAAAAGCAAGGCGGGAATTTCTTTCTGCATTTCAGGATGCGATAAAGGGTAGATATTCTACCCCGGCAGAGAGAAAATCTTTGATGCAGTTGGCAATGACTTTAAACCAGATTTGGGGTAAGAAAAGTTATTTTCTTATTTAAATTTGTCTCCTGTCAGAAGCTTAAATTATTGAATGATCAATTACATTTACCTGCTCCAACTCTTGTTCAACATGGGCAGGATAGAACACACACGCGCGCACTCACACACACACACACATATATATACACACACACATTTTCTTATGTGTATCTGTACATATCAGATTTTGTTTGTCAGAAAGATCCTTTCTTTATTGTTATAGATCCTTGCATGAAGAAGCGCCGTGCACAATGTTAGTTACATTTTAAGTCCTGGTATTGTGGCATGTGATGCATATTATGAATGTAGAACTTAACGAGTTGATAACAGAACCTGCAACTTTTAGGATAGGAAAAAGTGGTCATGCGGGGAGGAAGTTGAAGTGTGTAAGTTTCACTGTTCTGTTTCTTGACTCTGCAAAGACCAGGGGCCCAAATTTGTAGCATACACCATAGTAAGTCTTATTCCGTGATTGTGCCCGTATATGGAACTCCTGGGGAGGGTGTTTTAAGTTTCTAGAGAATGGAAGGACTAATTTTTTTGCTGTTGACGAGGCCCTACTTATGACTGCAATGCAAAAGCTTGTGTTTATTCGTTTACCTGAAATCCTGAATTAGTGTGGTAGCAGTTGTAAAGTTGACCAGGGAGAGAAACCCTTGTTGCTTCTTTTCATTCTTCACAGAGGCGTCTTCACTCTTAACATCATTTGTTTCTCGTTGCAGGAAAAAATGCGCCATAACATGCCAAAAAAATTGCAGATGTTCTGTCTTTTTGAATTTGAAACCAAGCTTATAGAATTCAAGCAGAAGAGAATGGGTTTGTGGGGAAATGAATGTTGATGCTTGGGAAAGACTTACTCTTTTCTTTCTCTTCAACTTGTCAAAACTTCCCGTGAAGTATTGCTGTAGAATGAAAGGTTCAAGTTTGTAGCATCTGTGATCTCTTTTTGATCACAGATTTCGTGGATCTGTGATCTCTTTTTGTTCATTTCTAAGCTTCATTGAAAATGCTGTTTAAGCATAGAGACATCAGACACATTAGACATGGATGTCAACCATTCATTAGGTGACATTGTACAGTTGAAATTGAACAGTTATTTCATGTCTTTCTTTCTCCAATCTCATGTTAGCAGCAAAGAAAAATTATAAGAAGCTCCCTTTAGTTATGACTAAGCAGTTATAATTACTATCCTTAGTCTCGTTAAATGAGTAAGAAACGAGTCACTTGATTTGATTGTTCAACCTAGTACATTGAGGATCCGAGCTTCTTGAAATGAAAATCTTTACCAAAACCAAAAATCCGATTTGATATACTAATTTATTATTTGGTTTGATTGATGTTACGACTAGAAGTGGCAAATGGGTGGGTCGGGTTGAATATGATTCGGTTAAAAAAGGGTACTAAAAAAACTGATAGATTATCTGATCTGACTCATATTTAATACGAAAAAAATGAGTTAGCTAGTAGATATGACTTTGTGCATATGATCACTTTTGGAAGAATTCTGTCTCCCTAACTTGAATAACCCCTAATTTGAGACTTTACAAATGTAAAAATTAGACTCATTGATTATTCATTAATTATCCATTTACTAATGGATAATATGATTCTTATCCATATTTGACCCGTTTTTAAAAAGTTCATTATCCTACCACTTTTAATGAATAATATGAGTGATTAACTATTTTTCTTTTAATTATTTTGCCACCTCTAGTGGCAACCATGCCATGTCTAGCTTTAACACCAGAAACAAATCCCTCAGACAACTTTCTTGGTTTCCTTAAGGAGACTCCATTCAAAGGAAAGAATTCCAAAAACTTAAGGTCTTAGCAATATATTTGGTCTAAATGATGCTTGATGCCAGACCCCTCCTTCGGAGGGACCTTATTATTTCCCTAAATGTCTCATAGCACAGGCAATTTCCTCAATACAACACAATAAAATAGACGCGGAATGACATACAAAGTGTCTTCCAAGTATAGATAATTCCTCCAATGAAGGAATACTAAGAGAAAATATATGTGATGCGGAGTAATAAAGATGCATTTGGTACAACACAAGATTCATCTCAGCTTTGCTTGGTAGCTTCAACTTCTTGAAGAAACTGATCCCACGTCGAGCATAAGATCAGGAAAAGGGCTATAAAGGTCACACTCCTTTGGTATCTCGCTCTTGCTTCTTCCATTTCTTTGTTTACTCCTCTGTGCTGCATCAGCTTCCCTTTCACTTTCACATTTGAGTGGGTTTGCTTTAGCTTCATACAAGGTGACACCGTCACTTCCACTCGTAAGAATTGCTTCCTCGCCTTTATCTTGTGGTTGAAGCGCTTCAAGTACTTCAACGACTTGACTCATGACAGGCCTTCCTTTCGGGTTTTGGCTTAGGCATTGATAGGTTAGATTGGCAACTTTTAATGCAGTTTTAGAGGAGTATTGACCTTCCAGTCTGGGGTCCATTATCCGGAAAAGCTTCTTGCTATGATTCAAGAGAGGTCGAGCAAACTCTACAAGGTTACGTTCCCGGCTAGGTTTACTCTTGTCCATCGCTCGCCTTCCAATGAGCATCTCAAGCAAGACAACGCCGAAACCATAAACATCACTTCTGGCGATTAAATGTCCTGAACAATGCAATTGTGCATCTTAGTTCAACAACATAAACAGAATAATCACAAGCCGTAAGAAAAAGTGAGGACGATTACACAAAGGCGTAAGCCATAAGGCTTATAACATTTTGGTCTTTGGGTGCACAAAGAAGATAGGGAAGATGGTGTGAGTTACATGAAGAATTTCATTACTTGGATCTACAAATGCAGTGCCTGTAAACAGCTACGGAATGCAGATGGACTAGATATCGACGCTATATGTGTTCACGAAGATAGGCAAAACGTCAAACCACTCAATTTTAAAGGTTGAAGAGGAACTGAGCATAAAATATGTCTGACCCTCGTTCTTAGCTAGGCAAAGAAGGTCCCTTACCTACTGAAACAAATAAGCGGCCACATAAAACAAACAGCTATCTCATTAGCTTTTAATTTGTGCTTGCCTGATTTGTACAACAAGCAACCACAAGACTTACCGGTCATGACATACTCCGGTGCAGCATAGCCATAAGTGCCCATTACACGAGTTGATACATGTGTTTGATCTCCCATGGGCCCATCTTTTGCAAGTCCAAAGTCAGAAAGCTTTGCATTAAATTCCTGCATCAAAATATAGACAAAAGCCATATTTCTTCTCAGCAAGTAGCAAATACCAATTTTCTAGGGCCTCTATTAACGAATGAAACTGAAGAAGGCCACAAGCACAAAACCAACCAGAAGGGATCTCGAAAGAAAAAGTGCATCACGAAAAAGACAACTCACCGCATCCAACAAAATGCTTGATGTCTTGAAGTCCCTGTATATTATAGGCCTTTCAGCTCCATGAAGAAAAGCAAGCCCTTTAGCAGCATCCAAAGCAATTCTCATTCTTCTTGACCACGTTAAAGTTGCACACACTCCTACAGCATAATACATGGTTGAAGAGAGGAAGAGCAAATACCCATAGAGAACAAACAACTGAAAATATTCATCCATTAAATAAGGATTGGGAAACAAGAAACACAATTCTTTAGCCTTCATCAACATGGAGTGACATGGGTACTGAGTACTTACTTGGAAAAAGGTGCTTTTCCAGGCTGCCAGATGCCATATATTCATAAACTAATAGTCTATGGTAATCCATGCAGCAGTATCAAATCAGCTTCACCAGATTTGGATGTCGAAGCTGCCACAAATAGTTCACCTCTGCCTGCACATAAATGAGTAAAAAATAAGCGTTTGACATGTAATTGAATAACAGTGTCGTTGAACTTGTTGCAGGTTCATGAAAACTATTATAGCTACTTAGAACGTGAGTTGTTCATTAGACAAATTTCTTATCAAACAGCAGACTTAAGTGTACGCTTAGCAAACACCTTCTTACCATGTCTTGCATACTCTCAAAAGCATGTCACTTTTTAATTGTATGCAGTTGAGGTGTAAGATATATTAGATGGCATCTAAGAGTCCATTGACAACAAAAATTTGGTCTTCATATCACAAAGGAAACAGAAAAAAGTCGACCATCATTTGAGTTGAGTAGCTAGACAAATAGACAATGGCAATTAACACAGGTATAAGTGATAAGTGAAAACAGAGAAAGAGAACTTTCGGAAAAGAAAACTTCATAAAAAAAAAAGAACTTTCGGAAAGAAATTTATAGGAAGACAAGAAACACTCGAAACCCATGGAAGAAAACAAAACAAATGAACCAAAACGACACAACTTCTTATGATATTAAATCAGAAAGCTGGAGAACTGACCTCTTTACATTGGATATGGAGAAAAGAGAAAGACAATGGGGCAATTTTGAACTCGGATAAATTGCTTGATCTGGCAAATTTCTTTTATTGTTCAAACAAGTAGTAAATATTCATTCTTAGTAAAGATTATGTCATTCAAGAGACTTGTTTACATAATTACTTTGGTTAGACAACACAATTGTACCTAAAAAGTTGAAGCAAAAAAAAGGGAGTTACAACTCACACCACAATAGAAGGTCACAGCCCACAACCAACCATCTATTATGCTTCAAAATAAAAATGTGTGAAACCTCTCCTAAAATTGTTGATTCAATCTAGTTTCTGGAGATATATCAGGCAATTGTGTGTTCCATAGATACACCTTATGGTACCTTCCCTTAATTTGCATTTTAGGCACAATCCACCAGAGGTGCGGGAAAAGAGAGGTGAATCACTATTTCAACAACACATCAAACTAGACAAAGAGATATCAAGAGAATGTAAATAATAGAGACAACAACAATATTTTCCAATATATATGTCAACCCCCCATTTTGGTAGTGTCAGTAACCCAAAATTCGGTAAAGTTGATGCAGAACTGATCTGCTGGTTTTATTAGTTCAGCAGATATTACGAAAATCCTTTCACTAATCCAATGACATTGAGAATACCACGCTTCAATTCTATAGAGACTGCAATCTGCAAATAAGCATTATAGTGTTTAATAGTCAATAAGTTGAACTCGTACCAGCCACTCTCTATCGCCCTGAAGACCTTCTGGATCAAGCTCCTTAATGGCAACATATGTCGTCTTGTATCCTGTCCTGACATGCTCGTCAATAATTCCTTTGTAGAAAATGCCGAATCCACCCTCTCCAAGAACCTTATCCGGTTGAAAGTGCTTGGTAGACAACTTCATCTCTTCATATGTAAAGATATCAAGATCACTACTCCCAGGATTCTGCCGCAGGTCCTTGAGATTTTTGGGTATTACCACAATGCTGCTTGCCTTTTCAGTGTCTTTAGTAACACGATTAGTACTTTGGGGAATAACAGGATTTGACTTGGTAGGATATGCACCAACACCATGGCCAACTGCAAGTAAAAGAAGAAGAAGAAAAAAAAACAAAATCCCTCAATTATCAAGCTCACATTTGATTCTCTTTAACATAAGATATAGCAGTAATTTTCACTCTTATACTTTGCATTTAGGAGATCCTATGCTACAAAAGCAGTAAGTATTGTCTTTACATCAAGTTATAGACTATGCATCACATCGTTTGCAGTGATCTTGAAGAGATTCGTTTAGCCGATAATTCTTACTGTCTAAGATAAAATGGCAACTTGGTAAACGGTCCGTTTTACACAATCGGCACAAAGTGTAATATCTCAAAGGTCAAAGCAATTCCCCTAATCAATGAATTCGGTCAATTTTCGATTCAAGTAAAGTGGCAATATCCTTTCAACTATCGCCCTAGGGCCATAGGTGTCTGGTATTAAAGCACAATAAATAACTTGTCAATTACTATGACGATCTCAAGTCAAAGGAAACAGTTACATCACATTCTTCAAGAAAATATCCTATTGACAGTTTATGATAATTCTAACCATTAGGAATTATCCAATGAGTCGGTTCAATGATCATATCTGTATATGCATCATCTATCTATATGATTTAGTTAATGAGATCAACTAATCTTTATCCGATAAAGACGATCACATAAGTATTGATCTAACCGGATTACTAATGTCCAAATTAATAATCCTACGATCAAGAACAAATTTAGATTAAATTATAAAAGACTTTGCTCTCATTATCATGATCTCTATCGTGATGACAAATCTCAAAATTTAATCAAGGACCTTATGAAAATAATCAAACAATTGATAATAATGATAAAATAATATCAAATGTCATATATTTTATATCAAATGACATTCACAAAAATATGTTCAAGTTATCAAATATGATATTGGATCTAGGGCATATCTACTATATCCCTAACAATCTCCCACTTGCACTAGAGCCAATCGTTCTTATACTTCATCCCTGATTTCCACTTATGCTTGTCAAACTCTTTTGTGCCAAGCGCTTTAGTGAATGGGTCTGCATCATTTTCCTTTCCATCAACCTTTTGAATCTCGATGTCTTCACGTTCAATGATCTCTCTTATCAAGTGATACCTTCGCAGAACGTGTTTGGACTTTTGGTGTGATCTTGGTTCTTTTGCTTGAGCAATGGCTCTAGTATTGTCACACAACAATGGAACCTCACCTTCCATTAAGGAACCACACCAAGTTCAATTTAGAACTTTGTCATCCATACAGTTTCCTTAGCAGCTTCACTAGCTGCTATATATTCTGCTTCAGTCAGTGAATCAGCTACTGTAGCTTGTTTGGAACTTTTCCAACTCACTGCACCACCATTTAAGGTGAATACATAACCAGAAATAGATTTGCTATCATCCATATCTGAAGAGAAACTTGCATCAGTATAACCTTCAAGTTTCAACTCAGAATCCCCATAGATGAGGAATTGGTCTTTAATCCTTCTTAAGTACTTAAGAATGGTCTGCACCACTTTCCAATGTTTCTCACCAGGATTTGCCTGATATCGGCTAGTCACTCCAAGTGCATAAGCCACATCAGGACGTGTACATGTCATGGTATACATGATAGCTCCCACTGCACTAGCGTATGGGATCCTACTCATGCGTTCTCTCTCTTCATGTGTTTTAGGACAATCCTTCCTATTGAGAGAAATTCCAGTGCCTATCGGTAGATAGCCTCTTTTGGAATTATTCATGTTATACCTATTTAAGATAGTATCAATGTACAAAGACTGGGAAAGTCCAAGCAGCTTTCTAGATCTATCTCTATAGATCTTTATTCCTAATATATAAGCTGCTTCTCCCAAGTCTTTCATGGAAAACTGTTCAAATAGCCAAATCTTGGTATTTTGCAATGCCGGTACATCATTCCCTATGAGCAATATATCATCAACATACAACACTAAAAATATAATTGTGCTCCCACTAACCTTTTTGTACACACAAGGTTCTTCTTCGCATCTAACAAAATTGAAATTTTCAATTGTTCTGTTAGATCGAATATTCGAACTTCGAGAAGCTTGCTTTAATCCATATATAGATCTTTGTAGCTTACAATTTTTATTATGATCAGACGAAGATGTGAAACCTTCAGGTTGTGTCATGTACACATCCTCTTCTAGCTCACCATTAAGGAAATCCGTTTTCACATCCATTTGCCATATTTCATAGTCATAGTATGCTGCTATAGCAAGTAAAATCCGAATAGATTTGAGCATTTCCACGGGAGAGAAAGTCTCGTCATAGTCGACTCCTTTTTTCTCACGATATCCCTTGGCAACAAGACCTGCTTTGTAGGTCTCCACCTTTCCGTCTGCTCCAATCTTTTTCTTAAAAAGCCATTTACAACCTATAGGTTTTATATCATTTGAAGGTTCAACTAAAGTCCATACTTTATTTTCCTTCATGGATTCCATGGCCTTTTGCCACTTCTCATAATCAGACATTTGTATAGCCTCTTCATAGGTCTTAGGGCATCATTATTATGATCAACCTCATTTGACAAATCATCTTGTAGCAATAAATTTAATCTACTAGGTACATGACGTTCTCGTGTAGACGTTCGAAGAGGTACTTGTACAACCTGTTCACCTTGTGTTGGATTTCGTTGTTGCTCAATTTGGTTTTGAACTGGTTCATTAACCTGTTCTTGAACTTCATTTAGTTCTTGAACTTCAACCGTTGAAGATGGAAATTTCCTTGGCAACTTCAAAACATCCAATAAAGGTTCTTCAACTTGGGTCTCGTGATCTTTATATTGTGTTGATTCATTAGTTTCTTGATCTTCATCAAGTTCTATTTCTCCATTATAATTTCCTTCCAAAAGAAATTCCCTTTCCAAAAGGGTTGCTCCTCTGGCCATAAACACTTTATGGTCAGAAGGGTGATAGAAATAATATCCCCTTGTTTCCTTGGGATACCCAATGAACCTACACTTATCAGATCTTGAGTCAAGTTTATCAGACTGTAGTCTCTTAACATAAGCTGGACAAGCCCAAACTTTAATATGTTTAAGGTTAGGCTTACATCCTTTCCATATCTCATATGGTGTTGTAGAGACTGACTTAGTGGGAACTTTATTAAGTAAGTATGTTGCTGCTTCCAAAGCATATCCCCATAAATTTGTTGGAAGATCAGTGAACCCATCATAGATCTCACCATATCTAATAAGGTTCTATTTCTCCTTTCAGACACACCATTGTGTTGTGGTGTTCCTGGAGGTGTCCACTGTGAGAGAGTCCCATTCTCTTTGGGATATCTCGTAAAATCTTCACTAAGATATTCTCCACCTCTATCAGACCTAAGTACTTTGATACTTTTACCAGTCTGCTTCTCAACTTCACTACGGAATCTTTTGAACATTTCAAAGGATTCAGACTTGTGTTTCATAAGATATACAAATCCATATCTTGAAATATCATCAGTGAAGGTGATGAAGTAAGAATATTCACCTCTCGCTTGAATTTTTATGGGCCCACAAACATCGGTATGAATTAGTCCCAATAATTCAGAAGCTCTTTCTCCACTTCCAGTAAATGGAGATTTGGTCATTTTCCTTTGAGACAAGATTCACAAGTTGGATATGATTAAAATCATACTCGTTAAGTTACCCTTCCATGTACAACTTGTTGATTCTTTTCTCTCCAATATGACCAAGCCTACAATGCCAAAGGTATGTTTGATTTACATGATCATCTCTCTTTCTCTTAAGACTTGAAACATGCATAATCGAATTAGAATTCACAATAGGTAAGACATAAACATCATGTTGGAGATAGCCATTCACATATAAATTATCACTATAATAAATAGAGCAAATACCATTGCCTATATTAATGCCAAAACCACGTTTGTCTAACATAGAAGCTGAAATTATATTCAAAACAAATTTAGGAACATAATAACAATCATCCAACATAAGTACTTTACCCGTAGGTATTATTAAAGAAATTGATCCTACAGCCACGGCCGCAACTTTTGCAACATTTTCAACTTGTAGATTAATTTCTCCTTTCTTCAACTTTCTTCTTATCTTGAACCCTTGAAACATATTGCAAATGTATAACCACTGCCAATATCTAATACCCACAGTGAAGAATGAGTAGTAGCTAAAGAAACCTTGAAAACATTTTTCATTAATGTCTCACCTTGTTTCTTGTCCTTTAGAGTTGCAAGATACTCCTTGCAGTTTTTCTTCCAATTATTTATGATAAACCTTGTTGCATTGAACATCATTCTCTGGAGGGATTATCTTTGCAGGCTTATCGATCACATCCATAAGTTTTTCATGCATGAGAACAATTCTCAAATTTCTATACCAGTCATCAAAGTTTGGTCCTACCAATTTGTTGGTCTCAAGTATTTCACATAGTGATATAACAGACATATTGAGAAATCTAAAATATAGAAAAGAAAAAGCAGTAATATAAGAACATATTTGCATATATCATAAAGGCATGGACTTTTATCTAAATGATATTTCCACTAATTATTTTAAACTATTTACCCTCATTATAGTTTACGAAATCTTTATTTCTTTTAGTGGAGTAAAGGAATCCTTTAACAATATGTATGAGCCCCTTGGAAATCAAGTCGTTTCTCACATATATTTTAAAGGTAGGTATTCTTACCAATTGTATCCCCATATAATTTCCTTAAATAGCTCTATGTCAAATAGTCCCCTGGTAGTCAGGTCGATCCTATTGGCATAGTTGAGTTCAACCATCATAATAGCAAAGAACTTATTAAATTTTATACTCCCCCGGGTAGTCCAGGCGTCTAGTGCAAAATTGAATAATTCTTTCAATCCATACATCTAATGCAATAAATAATTTTAACATATTCTCGAACTATAAGTCTCCTGGTAGTCAGGCTGCTCATTATAAACAAGAAATAAGTAAAATTAATTACCTTGATTGATAGCTCTATAATAAAATATCTTATATTTTATTATTTAAGAACTCAAATTTTAGTAAGAGGGAATTGTTACAAAAACAATTTTTAATAACACGAAGATCGAATCTTTTATAGCATGTGAATTTTGTTCAAGTTGTCTACATGCTTAGTCCAAAATTAATTTACATCACATGTAATAAATAATTCAAAATTATGTAATGGACAAGCACATGGCATAAAACACAATTCAACATCCTCTAACATATTTATCTTATATATCACATAAAAAGAATTCATGCTAGAATATTATTATTAATTAATATCTCATGAACTAATAACAATTAAAATAACAATAGAATCATGTAACCTATTATACATTCCCGTTGTATCTAATACAAAATTTCAAATTCAAGTTATGAACGATCTCAATAGTTACATGAATGTATATTTTATCCACAATAAAATAATATCAACATTCAAACGATTTGACTATTGCACAAGGTACATCTATTATGGTTTGGACTCTTCAAATATAATATTAAAATATTTTGTAAATAAAATTTAGACACAATAAACCATGGCTCTGATACCACTGAAGGATTGCGTAAAGGTGTTCGTAACACGCAACGGAAGACTATAACAATCTTAGGCTGATTTTTCGTGTTTAAAATTTAATTACGTGTCAAAGATCGGATAAAAAACGTACCTGGTGAAGAGAGTTTCTTTTTCAAAATTTCTTCGATAGTGCGAAGACTTTATGCGTATCCACACCGAGACCGATCCTTGCTATCAACTCTTTGATCAATGAAACCCGTGAACAAATTGAACGAAGAATATTGTGTTGAAATTTTTCTCAAAAATCTCAACTCAAATTAGAAGAACAAGAAACACTTTTCTTGTAATTGTATTTTTCTCTCTTGGCTTTGTATTGCACTCTCACTTTCACAAAGTTGGTTTTTCTTCTCAAGAATAATAATAAAAAACCGAAAAAAAAGAAGCATGCAAATTTTCTCCATCACTCTTTTTATAGCATCACCTACAAACCCTTTTCGTATTTGGTTAAGATAATAATTTTCCTAGGGTAATAGTTTATTCCAAAAATAAACTTATGAAAAATTTGTATGGAAAATTCAATTTTCCTTCTTCGTTTTAACGTGAGAGAATCTGACAATTTTCCTTCTTTGAATCCAATTCTCAATTGGATTCAAATTCATTAACTTTTTCGTTTTTTTTATTTTTACTTTATATTAATATAATATTTTCCTACTGAAAATATTAATCCCATTCCAAATAGGATAAAACTTCAATTAATAATCCAATTCAATATTAGATTTATTAACAAGCTTTTATTAATATTATATATACACCTATTATATAAAATAACATTAATTATATATATCATATATATTTCAACCAAGAGATATTATTTAATTTCTATTCCAAATAGAAACTTCAATTTATTCACAATATTAATTATAATCTTTGTGCTAGCAAAGAATATAATAATATTTCATTTGGACTAATAACTAATTTTATTTGACTAATTAAATTCTTTAATTTAATTATCAAATAATAAATTAATTAATCCTTTAGCAAAGATCAGAACACTCGTTAGTGTGCGACCCCATAGGTTCAATACTAAACCGGTAGTAAATTGATCATATCAATATACTAATCAAGGGGGGCGTCTAGCAACACTCCTTAATGACCGGATAACATGAAGTATACAATTTACTCTCAAGAACCAGTAGAAGAATAATGTAGTAATTCCTTCTGTCCTTATAGCTCTGGATCACCCTATGATATGGTTCAACTGTCAAATCCTAATAGGCGATCAACTATGTGTTCACGTCAAATATAATCGACCATTGAATGACCTAAGAAACTCATTTCTTCTTTCATTCAATTGCCCTGACCAAGGCCTTAGTTTGGTCGTTTATAATTTATGGCAACATGGAGCTTAAACTCATTACCAAGAGTTGACAGATTCCGTCTTGATCAATTACTAATTCTACAAGTATTTAATCGTACCCAATATCCTTTCAACTATCGCCCTAGGGCCATAGGTGTCTAGTATCAAAGCACAATAAATAACTTGTCAATTACTATGACGATCTCAAGTCAAAGGAAACAGTTACATCACATTCTTCAAGAAAATATCCTATTGACAGTTTATGGTAATTCTAACCATTACCCCTTTTGGTAAGATGCCCCACTCCTATGTCATCAATACACCCCTGGAAATCAGCAATCTCAGAAGGATGCACTGGTTGACCATTTATCCTATCCTCAACCCCCAGTGGACTGTTGAAATCCCCCACTATAAGCCAGGACCCAGTTTGCTGGACAGCTCTCAAGTTCCTCCATAATGGTGCTCTTTGTTGGGTAGTGTGTAAACCATATACAAAGGTATATAGCTAGTAAAGGTTGAGTTTCTGTCTTTCACTTGACAATGAATTGATTGATCAGTGCTCTCCAGTATTACCACTTGAACATTGACCTCTTTCCACATTATCCATATTCTGCCATTAGGAGCATGCACATAGTTATTCCCTATAGTCCAGTCATCTCCCAGCTTCTTGTATATTGCCATTTGAATTCTGCTGCTTCACCCTAGTTTCTAGGCAGGCTATCATATCAACTCTATTAGTCCTCAGGAATTTGACTAACTCTCTTTACCTGTAGGACTTGTTTAGTCCTCTAATGTTCCAGGATACAATTATCATAAGGAAACAGTGGATGTAGTACCTCATGGATCAACTGGCTCTAGGCTGGATTCTCCCTGCTGTTGGTCATCAGGGGGTTCTACTATGGTGAGTACTGCAAATGTATTCCTCCTGGCTACCTCAGCATAGTTGGTCATTTTGTTTTGATTTTTGTCCTTAGGACCTTGAACAGTTGCAACCTGTTTGCCTTTGTTGTTCCTTTCTATAGCAGGATTCTCAGATTGTTTGTCATTCTGTTGCCCTTCTACTATCTCCTTAAGAATAGCTTTTGGTTGCCATTGCACTCGGATTACCTTCTTTTTCCTTCTTCTCTGTCTCTGGGCTTCTACGGTCTGTTGTTTCTCCTGTTGACAGTCACCATTTTTGTGTCCAAATGAGTTGCATTCAAGACAGAATGTTGGTTTCCATTCATACTCTACACTTTGTATCCATACTTTCCCATATGGTATCTCTATGTGGATATCCTCAGGCAGTGGTTGAGTGATATCAACTTCCACAAGAATTCTCGCATAGGAGATTCTCTCACACTCAGCAGTTAGCCTGTCAGTGCATAGGGGCTTACCCAGTAAGCTTGCTATTCCGCCTAGGTTCTCCTCAGCCCAGCATTGTATCGGCAGTCTAGGGAAATTGACCCAAATTGGGACAATTCTCATTGACTCGTTTTTAATCTGAAAATTGGGGTCCCATTCATTTAGAATCATAGGCCTCCCGTTGAAAGTGTATGGTCCTTGTTGCATGATTAAGTTCTTCTCCTCCATAGACTCAAATTTGAGATGAAATACCCATCATCGTGTAGCAGCAGAGTAGGCGTTGTAACCTCATTCCAAACGCCATAAACATACTTCAACATTTCCTTAAATGACGGATTACCTCCCAAGACATAACCAATTAGGGCATACTTCCATTTCTAGTTCTGACTCTCTATCTCCTTAGGGTTCAGCTTAGCAATTTCACACCATCTTTCATCAGCGGAGGGTAGAACTTTAATTGCATGCCCTGCTTTTGAGTCTGATTGCCTTTGACTACCTCCGCCATTGTGGGTTTCTCCACCATTTTAGGTTTCTGAGCTTCAGTGGAATAAGTGAGTTTCCTAGCCATCGTCGTTCCACCTGCACCCTCCTTCTCCGGCGGTGCCTGCATGACAGTATGGGCACTCCCCATTCCAGGGAACCAGTGTATAAGGGGTATTGAGGTTAGCTGTTATGGGATTCCACTATCTGGTGTGATCACTCTTGCCATATTTACAGTGGGGAAGCGTTTAGTAGGAATGATTGGGTTTGGTGGATGGTTGCCGACGGCGAACGCCGGCTTGTTTGCCAGTCGCTAGAGTTTCTCTCTCTAAACGTTCTCTTGGCTCAATTCGTTTATCGGTTTTCTTTGTACACCCCTACTTACAACATGACAAAAATGGAACAATAAATTAATATTTGACGTGTATACATAACAAAAAATATCTTTATAACCAAAAATCTCACAAATACATTTCAGAATAAAAAACACACTAACACTGCTTATTTTGATTCAAAGTGCATGAGAAACAAATGAATAAACATAAAAAAGTTAAAGAAAAAATAGGAACTTGACTACTCTTGTAGTTACCTTCGGCTATAAATTTTACTATACACAATAAAAATACAGACTTTGCATAATATGTAATGATCCAAAAACCTATGTAATACATAAGTAATTTTAAACTGGTATCGTATATGAAATATTTGTAGTAAAAAATCAAAACTGATAAGCACAAACAAATTTGTCTTTCAAATATTGACAAACAATGAAAAGGTGGCTTCGTTTTATAGAAGTGTTCCTCCTTATTTTAAATGGTTTTCATTTTATAATTCTAGAAAATAAAATTGACTAAGTTTGTTAAAAGAATTTTAAGCCTAAACTAACATCAATTACTTCACCAAAAATTTACTACGTATTTTACGACAATTATGGTAGAAGAATATTAAATCTTGTGACATTAATTGCTTCTCCTTATTGGATTATGATTTGAAATTTTTGAAAAACCAAAAATTAGCTTTAAATTGTATCCTACGGCAATTATAACAAAAAAAAAAAACTAAACATAAACTAACATTACTTGATGAGCAGCTTTGGTAAAAGAATCATAAACCTAAAATGACACTAATTCTATGAAAAAATCACCTTTGATAAAATATAATAATAAAACCTAATGAAATATTAATTGCTGAAATTTTAATTTTGCAAATTCTTTGTGTCTATAATTACAATTTTATCCGTCACATTGTATACTTACGAAGCATCAAAAAAGCAAACGATATCTTATTAAAAGTATTTTTGCTTTTAATATAGTATAAATATACATAGATAGATACGCGCATTGCGCGTATTTCCCGTCTCGTCGTTGTATGAGTGTTGCAAGAAAATTATATAAATAATATTTTATAAATTTTGTGTTCATTATAAAATAAAAATATTAAGCTCCTGAAATACCTAAATTGTAAATCCTATATAGCTAACTCAATAAAGAAAAAAATAATAAATATTAAGATTCGTGTTTAAAATTTCGACATTCGAATAATTTTACATGCTTGTGTACTTTCATTGAATGAATTTTTATGTCTTCCTTTTAGTGTTGATCTCATGAAAACTATTGCTTATCGCGATCAACATCCTAAATGCGACGTATTTGAATTTATTTTCAATTGGTAAAATTTATATAGAGTAAAATATTGGTTGATTTTAAAGTCTTAAATATTAGGACTCCTACCTAGTTTAATAAAATTTAATGAGAGAAATTTTAATTTATTCTAAAGTTCTAAATATTATAAAAGTAACATAATAATTTGTCCGATGTGACAACTATTTTTTATAGGGAAAAAAAAGTAAAAGTAATAAATTAATATAAGACAATCTTAAAAAATAGAAAATTGTTATGAAATAGAAGATTCTTACACTTCTATTTAAGGTGAATGTCTTTAATGTATTTAATTAGAGAGATTTTAGAGTCCTATTATTGGTAGCAAGATCTTCCTCCTCCCTATAAATAGAGGTGCTCTCTACCATTGTAATTCACCCCTCTCAACTCAATAAGAAGAACTCTCTCTACTCTTCTCTCTATTGCTATTGTTCTCGCATTATTGTTCTTGTCTTTTGCTTTAGTTTATAACACGTTATCAGCACGAGACTCTACCATCTCAAGTATCATTCTCGAAAATCCAAGGTATTTTCCCTCTTCCTAATTTAATTTTCGAGTATGTCTGACATTATGAAAAGAAAGTTCGTTGCCCTTGAAATTTTGGGCAAGAACTATATGACATGGGTGTTGGATGCTGAAATCCACCTAGATGCTATGGGTCTCGGAGACACCCTCAAAGATAAAGAAAAAGCATCCACCCAAGATTGTGCGAAGGCCTTGATTTTCTTGCGCCACCACCTTGACGAAGGTTTGAAGATTGAATATCTCACCGTCAAGGATCCACTCGTTTTGTGGAACAGCTTAAAGGAGAGATATGACAACCTGAAGTTGGTCACTCTGCCACAAGCACGATATGATTGGGCCCATCTGAGGCTACAGTACTTTAAGTCCGTTTCTGAATATAATTCTGCAATGTTCAGAATTACTTCTAAACTGAAGCTATGTGGAGATAACATCTCCGATTACGATATGCTTGAGAAAACGTTTACAACGTTTCATGCCTCCAATATGGTACTGCAGCAACAGTACCGAGAGAAAGGCTTTACGAAGTACTCTGAACTGATTTCTCTCTTACTAGTGGCTGAGCGAAATAATGATCTGCTCATGAGAAATCACGAAAATAGACCAACTGGGTCTACACCACTGCCTGAAGCAGATATGGTGCACTCGCATTATGCCAAACATAAAAGGGACCATGATCACGGTCATAAACGGGGTCAAAGCCAAGGACGTGGACAAGGAAGAAATTCCAAAGAAGTCCGTCACCCCCCAAAGAGAGATAACCACCGAAAGCAGAAACGGGGTCCAGAAGATCCTAAGGCAAATAGTTCAGAAACTATATGTTATCGTTGCGGTGGAAATGGGCACTGGTCTCGGACTTGCCGTATACCAAGACACTTGGTTGACCTTTATCAAGCATCTCGAAAGAGAAAAGGCCCTGAAACAAATTTTGTCTATGACGACAATGAGGATATCACCCACGTGGATGTGGCAGACTTCTTTGAGCAACCCGAGGGAAAGATAGACCACCTAATCGGTGATGGAACCATGATGAAAGAAGATGGAGCTGTTTGATTCTACTTGTATTAGTCAATGAATAAATTAATAGTCATTAGCATTAGCTCGTATTAGTTAATTCATGATATGATGTTAGTATTAGCCTTTTAGAATGTTTCAATATGCTCAAATATATTTATTGTACAGTAGAGGTAATCGACTAACCTAAAAACTAGTCGATCGTCTAATATTTAGCAATAAAACGAACTTTTTTTCCGCCAGGCCAGATATTCGAATATCAGAATTCCTATATTCGAATATCTGGCAAGATATTAGAATATGTGCTTAAATATTCGAATATCTAATATTTTTCGCATTAAAGTATTATTTTTTCGCAAGGCATTATATTCGAATATTAGAATACAATATTCGAATATCCTAAATAACTGCTTCCCAAAACGCTGTTTAAACGCGAAACAAAAGAATTGAAGTTGTTTATACTTATATTTATGTATTTCTTTTGTATGTTAAACTATGTGATAGCAAATATGGATATCTCACAAAGCGAACTTGGATCAACGTCCAACTGTAAAAGTATTTGCCTAGTTGATTCATGTACTACACATACAATACTCAAAGAAAGGAAGTATTTCTCTCAACTGAATATGTGTAAGGCAAACATTACTACAATCTCTGGAAGTAGTAAATTGATTGAAGGCTCCGGAAGAGCTATTGTAACTCTGCCCAAGGGCACGATGTTAATCATAGAGAATGCAATGTTCTCCTCCAAGTCTATGAGAAACTTGTTGAGCTTTAAAGATGTACGCCGGAATGGCTACAATATTGAGACAATGGATGAAGATAATCTTGAATATCTCGTCCTCACTTCAAAGAATGTCTCCGGCCAAAAGAGGGTTATTGAGAAATTCCCGTCTTTATCTTGTGGCCTGTATTGGACAAGAATTAGTGCAATTGAGGCACATTCAACAGTAAATCTAAAGAATACTGAGTCCAATACATTTGTACTTTGGCATGATCGACTGGGTCACCCAGGATCAACCATGATGAGACGGATTATAGAAAGCTCATATGGGCATCCGTTAAAGAATTTCAAAATTCTCTCAAGTAATGAATATCCTTGCACTTCGTGTTATCAAGGCAAGCTGATTATCAGACCATCCCCAACAAAGGTTGGGACTGAGTCACCCCAGTTTCTGGAACGTATACAAGGGGACATTTGTGGACCTATTCACCCACCTAGTGGGTCGTTTAGGTATTTCATGGTCTTGATAGACGCATCCTGTAGATGGTCTAATGTGTGCTTGTTGCCATCACGCAACCTTGCGTTTGCAAAGTTAATGGATAATAGATGAGAATAATCTTGAATTCTTCATGAAAACGAGGCTGCCCATTTCGGTTTGGGTTCACGCCATTTTGCATGCAGCAATGCTACTTTGTCGGCTGCCCGCTTCGGCTTAGGGTCACGCCATTTCGCATGCAGCAATGCTAGTTCGTCTCTGACTGACGAATTATCACAAATATTCCCTATTGCAATTGGTTTTGGGTCATGAACCCAATATATCCCATTTAAGAAGCTTTGGATGCGCAGTATAGGTGCCTGTAGCACCGCCATCCCGCACCAAAATGGGTTTGCAAAGGAGGTTAGGAATATATGTTGAGTTTGAATCATCCTCCATTATTCGCTACCTCGAAACATTGACAGGAGATTTGTTCACTGCACTATTTGCAGACTGTCAATTTGATGAGACACTTTTTCCCAAAATTAGGGGAGAAGTCGGTGAAACCAAATGGGAAATTTTGTGGAAAAATGTATCATTATCTCATCTTGATCCACATACCTCTATTTGAAAGAAAGAGGTACAAAAGACTATCCATTTGCAAAGAATAGCAAATCAAATGCCTGACGCATTTACGGACTTGAAGAGGATAACGAAATCCCACATTCACGCGGAAAATGTTCCGATCCGTATTGACGTCCCTATTGGACAAATATCTAGTGTCATATCCAATGAGTCAAATGCACGCCAGAAGCGTGGCAGACCATTAGGTTCCAAAGATCGAAATCCTAGAAAGAGGAAAAAGAACGATCTAAATGACACTATGAAAGAATCACATGAGGACGCTCATGATTTGATTAATTCCGAGATTCACGAAGAATCTATTGAGCCTGAGACTCTTGAAAATACGGAATGCAAGAATGTGAGGATCTCGAACCTCAGTCTGTGGTAGTACAAAATTAATTGAGAGCTCTCGAAGAGCCAATTATTACTATGTTGGAGAAACACAATTGAGTATTGTGCTGTAGTAAGTCTCAAAGAAACTTATTCAGTTTCCAAAGTACACGCGAAAGCGATTGATTATATTGAGACTATAATAAAGGAAGGCTTTGATTCTCCTATTACTACAACTTGTAGCGGGATAATTTGTATATGAAAAGCTACCCGCTTTGTTCTCCAGTTTGTACTACACAAAAGAAAGAATGCCACAATAAAGTGGATATCTATTGGTATAAAACCCATGTCATAATAAACCCGAAGTTTATTGATAAGTGCACATGTCATGGTGTAAATTTGAAGTTTATCAATATTGATAATTTAGTCAGTTGACATTCGTGTTAGCCATCTCATTTGAAGTATGATGTGCAAATTCACATAGGTGAATATTAAAGAACTAGAAAGTTCTTTACGAATACTCTTGTATCACTTGTTCTCATTAATGAACTGACCAACTAAAGAGTTCGGGTTGAAGCCCCTAAATTCTGGAAATATCAAAGGTGAATATGGGCCCATTCACCTGCCATGTATACCACATATGATGCATCTATGATATGGTTACATGCGCCATTGTTATTAACCCGCAGCCTGGCAGTGCTTGCGAGGTAAATCGCTCAGTAATCTAACTTCGAGCATAGTTTCCAGATTCTCTACTCAAGACAGTTCATCTTGATAAGTTGGTTTATATTAAAGTTGGTTTAGCAAGATAATTATTGAGTGCTTCCACTTAATAGCTAAACTGTTTCTTATGAGAACTAAGTTATATATATATCAGTTTGATATAAGTTGTATACGAGAGTATATTCTCCCCTCATAAGTGGTTCAGGGTCAGGAACCAAATAATTTCATCTTATTATTAAGGTGCTGTGTATATTGACATAATGCACAAAGATGATTTTCCAAAGTTGAGGAAACATGTTAGCTTTACTAACATGAGGGGGAGACATGATAAACACTTGAGAAAGTGTTACATGGGATGAATTTTCATTTGTATATGTATATCCCCGAATATCATGATATGAACCTGTAGTTCATAAAAAGGGAAATGCAATTGCAACATATTGCAAAGCATGCTATACGCATGTGCTGACTCAAAGAAAGCAACTAAATGGAAGAGATACAATTCAAGAAGAATTGATTCCATATGAAAGACATGTAGCTTTGAACCTGTAGTTCATATGCTTGAAACTATAAAGTCAAAGGTATGTATAATCAATTTTCGATACCTTATTTGTTTAGCATGACATGAAACTTTGATATGCAGCTAAAGTCTATTATGTGACTTACATGACTTAACTTGAAAGATTTAAGTTGCTTGAAGCATATGCAATTCTTGGTCCTGAAGTACCACATCCTTAGTACAATTTGTGTACATATGTATCTTGCTATAACTATAAGCATGATGGCATTGAGAATGCATCTATGGAGATATTGAAGAGTTATTCCACGACATTATATGAAGATGTTCATATCTATCAAGAATGATGATTTCAAGGTGCGGAATATTTATTCAAGTCAACATGGTTGATTTATTTATCAAATATCTACCAAAGATCGTTTGAAGATGATGCACAAAGATTGGAATGCAAATGCTCAAGGCTTAAATTGATGTACTCATTAGGGGGAGTTAATGCGCGTTGCACTCTTTTTCCCTTACAAGGTTTTGTCCCACTGGGTTTTCCTTGCAAGGTTTTTAACGAGGCAACCAATAGGCGCATATTCAAACATGTGTACTCTTTTTCCTTACTTTAATTTTTCCCATTGGGTTTTGGTTTTAAGGTTTTATGAGGCACATCATTGAATAGACATTCAAGGGGGAGTGTTATGAAATAGAAGATTCTTACACTTCTATTTAAGGTGAATGTCTTTAATGTATTTAATTAGAGAGATTTTAGAGTCCTATTATTGGTAGCAAGATCTTCCTCCTCCCTATAAATAGAGGTGCTCTCTACCATTGTAATTCACCCCTCTCAACTCAATAAGAAGAACTCTCTCTACTCTTCTCTCTATTGCTATTGTTCTTGCATTATTGTTCTTGTCTTTTGCTTTAGTTTATAACAAAAATAACGGAGATTTATATATAAGATTGTATATATCGTATTGTCTAAGCACATAATAATCTTTAAATATCAAATATTAGAAAAAGAATAATATATAAGGTATTATAGTTATGATACAAAATCCAAATAAGGAAAAAGATTTAAAGGAAAAATTCTCATCGATTTGAAAGTCATAAATATTAAGACTTTCTATATAGTCCAAACAAAAAAAGATTTAGGTGATTTCAAAATTTTAAAAATTAGGAAAATAATTAAATGACTATTTTGTTAAGTGTAAAATTAATTTTTAGAGGGCATAAAAGACGAACGGCATTTTGCTAAAGGCCTTCGTACTTTTAATATAATATATAAATATAAACAATACAATATAATGTAGATAGATTAGACAAATAAAATTGGATGAAAACCACTTAAGTTTCTCAAATTTGCTTTAAAAATCAAACTTCACATCGAACTTTGAACTGTAGACATTTTCTATATTCGACATCTAGATGTAAGTTATTAACCATGTAATTTTAATATGGCTTTTAGAGGAGTGTAATTTTATTGAAAGCATTTAAATTCCATAAGCAAATGGTCACCACCCCCATATAATAAAAATCTGTTTTTAACTAGCAAATTATTGCTTAATTGAAACGGATCACCCTCTCTTTTAAGAATTAACTTAAAAAACCGTCCGCATAATTGTTTAAATTAAAAATAACTGATAAATTATAATATACCGGCTAGGAAACATAAACAACATATCCACCATGTATTTATGTAAAGATTTCTTAATTTTTTTTTTCAATTGTGCAATATTACTCAATTAGATTATCACAAATGTGGGAAGATGATATTGTATAGTCGTTTTCAAACTAAAAACCGATATACTCACACGTACACTCTTTTTTACAGCAACGAGATATAACTAGTTTCGACCACAGACGAAAATTAATCTTCGCTTTATATTTTCTGGTGCAAATGCACATATAGCCATTTTCAAAGATGCTATTTAAAGATTTAATCAGTACTTATTTTGTATTAAAATTTTAATCTAAAAATTAACTTCAGAATAATTCAGAATATTTGTGTAAAAGTCGCTTAATTTTTTTGGTCAATTGTGTAACATTACTTGATTAGATAGTAACAAAGGTTTCTCTCAAATAGAGAGGCCCAAATAGAGTCGCCGCAATTGTCCACGGGATCTTTACACAAATACCCCTTAAAATTTACTATTTATCTTTGTAATCAATATATATAAATTATGCGATAATTATATACGATTATATATGAATAATATATATATTATATAACTGCCGGCTATTCTAAATTTAAATAGGCAGCTATTTAAGCAAATTCTTCATTTTGGACAAATCAAGGCCCAAAACAAGTATTGGGCCAGACTTATCAACTCAGAGTAACAGCAGCAACATACTTTTCACTGTTATTCTCCTCTTGCCGTACTTTTGTTGGCAAATCTCACTCAAATTCAGAAAGTAGAATCATATACTAGGGCTCAGCTTCTGTATCAGCACTCGGAATTGAAGTTGAAAAAATGGCCGACGAAGCAAACAGAGCCGTAAAATATTATTCGCTTTTTCCTTCCAAAATTATGTATTTTTTTGTTCGGATTTTACGTATTATGGCTCGGATTAATTGCCATTTCTTTTCTTCAACAGGCTTTTATTGAAATTCAAGGTCGCATGATTGAGACTACCGGGAAACTGAAGCAGGTAAGGAAAATTTATTAGTAATTTTTATTTATGAGATCGATTTAAATAAAAAAGAAACCATTTTTATTGTGGTTAGAGGAGAAATTGAACAATTTCTGATTTTCTGATCCTTTGAATTTTGAATCCTAAATAAAATGAAATGGGAAAAGAAGTGCTTAAGATTGGGCATAATTGAACTAGTTGATTGAGATATTTATATATTGTGATCTAAGGTGAATAAGAGTTGTTTTGGCGTTGTAGGTTCACACGCAGATGCGAACTAAAGAAACAGAAAAGAAGCGCGCTTTTTTGACATTGGAGGAACTGAAGCAGCTCTCTGATGATACTAATACATACAAAGCCATAGGTATGATTGAATAAAAAGTTGGTTTAAATTGGTTTTATAGTCATAGCTACTTTTGATGACTTCATATGAGAGTTTGAAAATTTTGTTCTTTCTGTTCTATCACTTTGTACATCAAGGGATTCACAATCATTGGTGTATCTTATTTTCTTTTGTAGCTTCTCATTTCTTGGGAGAGCAAGCACGTTAATGTAATCGGTAGCAAGCTATCAGTTTCCATTTAAGTAAAGGAATCAATGGTAAATTAGTACTTAGAAGAACTGGTTTCTCTTAGAAATCACATCACCATGTTCTTGTGGTTAATGGAGATTAGAAAAAACAAAAGAAGTTTTATAGAACAGTTGTAAAATGTTTTATAAAGTGGATATGGGTCCTTTAAAACCCAACATTTTGCAAAATCTGTGTTGTCGGTATACGTGTATTAAGATGCATCTGTGGTCATACAATATTGAACAAGACCAGAAATGATCATATCTGAGCAAGTAACACTCATAGAGATCAAGGTGAGAGGTAATTTGAGATGGTTTGGCCGATGTCTTATATACCTCCAAATGAATTGGTCCGTAGATGTGACTATGATGATTGAATGTGCTAAGGGATGTGGCATAAAAACTAAATGGAGGGAAGTTGCTTCAAAAAACATACAATTTTGTCAAATCAATCCAGATTTGCGAAGAAATAAACACAATGGAAGTAAAAGATCCATAAATATGATACCAACTAGCAGGGACTAGGATTTGTTTTGTTAAATTACTTTTGGTTCAGTATTTGGCACGAGTCTTTCTGGTCAGGTTAGATGTTGTATCTCAGGTGTAGGGGAAAGTGTGAGATCTAGAAAACCTCTAGTCTTTAAGAATTCACATTTGCGTGAAAATACACAGTTTAGATGAATACCTGAAAGAACAGTTATTTGGTGCTGGAATTAGTAGCCTCGGATACAGTGGAGTAAATATATATGTTTTCATGTAGTTGACCCAACCATTTCGGAATTCAGAAAAAACTGATTGATTGATTGAATGATTTGTTATTTCTTAGGTTTCACTTAAATAAATTTGACCAGAGTTTCTAACTTTGTCGTGTTCCATTCTTTTTTATTTGTTGCAGGAAGAACGTAAGTTTTGAACTGAAGTCTATCATGTCCTGCTGTTATCTGAAAAAGGACAAGTGGATGTGGATCTTATACATTATTATTCTGGATTTCTCAGATTTCTGTGCTGCTTTTATATTTATCTCACTTTGAACAATCTTTTATTTTCAGGTTTATCTTAGAGCCAAAGACTGTGTTAATGGATGAGCAAGAGCAAAAACTCAAGGATAGTGAAATCGCAATTGCATCTTTGCAGGTGATTCTCAAATTCCTTTCTCATTTTAGAATATTGTTGCTCATTGTCATACCAGGCCTGACATCTTCATAGTTATAGTTTACTTTTGATCATAGAATTGTTATGGTAATTCAAAGAGATGTTTCAAGCTGATAAAGTAATTTAGTTTCAAGTCTCAATTTTGATCTTAGGCCTAAGATTAATGCTTTGATCTGAAAATTATTAGTTAATAAGTTTTGATGTTTTGCTGTGAACTCATCAAATAAGAAAGTGTTCCTGTGGTGTTTGAGAGTTCAGTCATTCACTTGCTTTACCAAAGAGGACTCTGCTCTGAAAGCATCCACCGATAATAAGTCTGAGCTAAATCATTTGGGGAAAAATGGAAACCGAAAAGGTCCAGTCTATAGCTTAAACCTCATTACTGGACAGCAATTTTTCCTTACGCTCTGCAGATACGAACTTCCTGTTTTTTCTGTAGCTTGCATTTTCCTTACTTTTCATTTACCTGCTATTTACTGATTTCAGTCTCAATGTTTAGCATATTGACCCTTGGTAGAAATAAATGCTGCCGTGCTGTTGTATGAACTTTAGTTGCTACCTTACCTATATTTGTTACATCAAAACCACAACGACAGCTACACAAATTCCAAGCTAGTTTGAGTTTGCTATATGAATCCTCAACATTCATTCTGCTCTATTTAGTGTATAAAATAAAAGCTCTGTTTAGTGTATAAAAGAAAAGCAAGAAGAAATTAAAGTAGCGCAAGGAAAACATTTTAAGTATTTGGTTACCTTGAACTATCAAAAGGGATAAGATAACTTCCATCGCTGGTGGACAAACGTCATTTTTCTTTAAAAATATCTTACATTTCACTCCATATCATTTGCCTCGATCAACACTTAGATTGTGTCAGATCTTAATTGTAAAAAATATCATTAAAACATATTCTTATGTCTTATCCTACGCATTTTATGATTGCCACATGTTAACAACTTTTATATTCAACCAAACACTAAAAAGCGATTCCCTAAAACGGAACATTTTCACAAAAATTTCTCCATGGAAGCCTTTTCTTTCATACCAAATGCAGTCCTGCATATTTTATGATCTTTTAACTTAAGAAGGTAAAAGCTGTCTATTTTCTGATATCCATTTTGTTCTCTAGTAATTACTGCTATGAATAACTATAGTTTTCCTTTTGCTGTTTGTATGAAACTTATATTAACTGAATATGTCGGTGAAGGGTCAGCATGTTAACAGATATTGCTTGTTGGACAGACTTCTAAAGAGTATCTGGAAAAGCATCTGGCGGAGGTGGAGAATAACCTTAGGGAGCTCTTACAACAAGATCCTGGTCTTGCTCGTCAGATTATGACTATGTCTGTAGCATAGATTTTGTGCTTCTGAGGTTCCTTTCTTACTCTTTCCTTGAAAAAAAAAAGGAGTTTCTCAAAACCCTATTGGGACTTGCAATTCTAGGTAATGAAAAAACGTTGCGTACTGGCTGTACGAGGAACTTATCCACCGATTTCGGTCGCTTCAACTGTTGCTGCTGAGGTAGTCGTAAAGCTTCTATTGGACCTGGAATTGGTCGCGAGACTGCTTTAGGTCAAGTTGTAATTCATGAGATATGTTCTGTATTAGGTAGCTTTACAATTTTGTACACCTGAAATAAGTAAGCTAGATTGAGAAAAAAATGTCTAAACATTGATTGTTAGGAGAAAAAAAGGCTCGGATTTGCAGAAAAATTTAGGGCACAGGTTTCGAATTATATTCTGAATACTGATTCAGACCTCCTGCAGTACAAAATATTGGTGTCCTTGTTGCTATGTCCCTATTTTTTTTGGGTAACCGTGGTGTTTGGGGGCGGCACGTCTCCGCACTTCTCGAATAATTTCATCGGGTGCCTGGTACCTCCCAAGGCTTGGTTATGTTTAAACAAGAAAAAGCAATACTATCAGAGCTGAGGTTTTTTTTTTCCTTTCTATGTGATTTTGTTTCATATTGACACAAAAGTGATAGTTTACGCCTCAAAACAGCAATATTGCATATACGGTATATAAGAGGACCAAATAAGAGGCTGAAGCCTCAGGCTTTGAAAGAGGTAAGCAACGAGCAAACACCAAATTTTCCTTTACTTTGCTTATTTATAAATCGCTCCTCTATGAAACGACAATTGCAACTTTCTATTATTTTGGGAATGTTGGGAATATGCTTACAATTTACATTACAAAATGGAGGATCACAAGACGTATGCCACTTGCTTGGTCTCCTCTTTTTCACAAAATAAGTAAAAACACATATATTTAGTGCACATACTTCAATAATAATAACATACCGAGTTTGATCCTATTAGTAACGTTTAGGAGGATAGAATGTACGCAAATTTTATCCTAGACCGTAAGCCCAAGACTCATTAAATGAAAATGAAGTCCAACAATTTTACTTCAGTTTCATTTGAAAACGTTTGCGATATTCACCAAGAGCCCATATTGGGAAGATATTTCTGTATGATGCATAGTTCAAGGTGCAGTTCTTCATAAATGCCCCAGTTATTCCCTGCAAATACACACGAAATAGAACATTAGTCATTCAGTATTTAAAATTGCTATATACACGCTCATTTCTTGGAATGAAAGAATTTTATTTACAATCATTTTATTGTACTTTAACCGTCCAATCCATTAGCAAATGTATGCCATGGGCCTAGGCCCGTACGATTTCAAAACGTGACGCCTATGTTTCATGATTTATTTACTTATATAATCGTCATCTTTTTCGTGTTTTGTTGATGTGGGATTCGTCGCTTGGGGTGTAACATACAGGACTCAACCTTCTCGCTAAGGTTTGCCTCATCATCATTCAATGTTGTACGCTGCGTAGCTCTGATACCATATGTAACAACCCAATCCACTAGTGATATTGTATGTTTTGGAATCAAACCCGCACATCTTTAAAATGCATTATTAGGGTGTAAGGCTTGTTTACTTATATATCTCTTTCGTATTTTCTGGAATTCGCCTAGGGTATCTGTGGCAATATTTTAAAACTTTTTTGTTGACAAATATCTTGACCAAAACCTTATGGCAGCCCTTCTAAATGCTATGAGATAAATGGCAAAATACTTTTGAAAATTGGCAATTACATTTCCCACGTTCTTTTTTCTCAGCATGTTGGATCCATGCACATGTGCCTATAAATAGGCTCTCAATTAGACAAGAAAACTATCAGTAGCAATGCAAAAAAATCCTTCTACTTCTTTCCTTCTAATTTCGGTCTTCATCAGCTTTTCTTTGTTATTTTTCCTTCTCAAAGTTTAGTAGTTTAATTTCTTTTGTTCCTCTCTTTCAAATAGCGGGGTTGTAATCTTAATATTTTGCTGATTCTTGTATTTTTTAAATATATTGGGGTAAGTTTATTTAATTTTGGGAAAAAAAATTTATATTGCAGAAATAATTTCTTAGGACAGTGTCCGGCACGAATCAAGTCATATATCCACCGACAAATATTACTATTATTATTATTATTATTATTATTATTATTATTATCATTATTATTATTATTATTTTATTATTATTATTATTATTATTATTATTATTTTTCTGTACCATTTTCCTACAATATCATATGCATATAACGTATGTATCCATGACTAAGAAGTCACAATTCATAGTGAAAGAAAAGTTATCATTGTTAAAAGGCAGCTTCTTACCTGTTGTGGATAGTCACCATCTTCCATCTGTGAATTTATTAACAGTCTTATTCCACGATGTATTGGTGTTGGATCAATTTCTGCCTGATGGGGAAAAAACGAAAAGAAAATATCAACGACAGAGAGTTTGGATCCATTTTACCCATAATAGGTCGTTGATAGGCAGTTTGTGCATATAACTGACCTATGGGATTGTACGAGGAACACTTTGGTGATTAATATAATCTTTAATTATCAAAAAAAAAAGAAATTTAACTTTAACTAACTAAGTAAACAGTATTGCTTTATGATGTAGAGGCGAGCTTAATTTATTATTTATTAGTAAATTGGGAATGAAAATAAGACATAATTAATAATCTTTTTTTAAAGTATAAGTTTGTAATACAAACCTGTCCAGCGTTAATGAGAGATAATAATGCCCATGAAGTTTGTACCAAATTTGACTGGTCGCCTTTAATGTTCGTATAAACCTATTGAAAAATAGATATTATCAAAATCAAGGAATTAATTAAGAACTGTTAATTAAAAAAACAAATCAATACAAGTTTCAATTCTCTTTTTAAATCCTATGATGAATGCAGTTGTCGAACACCTAATAATCCTAGACCTTATATAACTAGAAAGATAGAGATGGGAGCATATCTACCATGTACTGTATGAGTTCATATGAATCCAATAATTTTGTCCAAATTTTACATATGTATTAAGAAATTTACTACTAATAATATATAAATGTATGACCATAAACCTAATTTATTGTATAATCTGAGTGAACACGAGATGCATTGTCACCATGCTATTTTTTTTGGAAACAACCTCTCTATCTTCTCGAGGGGTAAGGTATGCACACATACTGTCCTCTCCAGATTATACACCGTAAAAATACATTTAAATATATTGTTATTGTTGTTGTAGTTTGAGATCATTGAAACAACTTATGAACTTCAAATCTTGGATCCGCCAAATTTTCTAAAGGAAGAATAGAAAGGGTATATCTTGTTAATTACCTTGGTTGAATTTGAAAGATAGCTCTCACCCCATCCACCATCTGGCAATTGCTTTGACAACAAAAATTTACAGGCATTTTGAAGGGCATGACAAGTAGGATATGTTCTTCCACAAGCTATTAATCCATCTACTGCAAACCATGTTCCATATGTATAGCAAATTCCCCAACAACCTGTCCTGTATGTATATATGGTTGTAAATATTATTATGTAATTTCAATCGCGAATTTTATCAATTTAAGAAAATTAAAACAAAGGGCTAGCTACTAATTAAAGGGGAAATTCAGTACATAAAGTATTTCACATTCTCACAGAATTCGAGAAAGACCGTATCCTAAATGATATAATTAGACAGCATACTTCAATGATATACTCTTAACCGATACATTTTTGTAAGGTTTAGATTATTATTTTTTTCCTTGTCATTCGAGTGGGGTCTAGCTATGGGTTCATTGGTTCGGCAAAACACCTAGTGATCGGGAAACCTCATGCGCGTACATGAGAAAAATAAGTACAAATAAAGTTAGATATATATATATATATATATATATATATATATATATATATATATATATATATATATATATATATATATATATATATATATTTCAGAATTACTTTCTGAATTCAAAACCTGTAATTAATATTTAAATTTTGAATACGTGAAGATTTAGAGATTGTACCACGAGCCATCAGAGTTTTGTGTACTCTCTATGTATTGTAAACCTTTTGAAATTGCAGTTTCAATTTCCTTTCTTCTATGTCCAGGGTGCCACTTTTTAAATAATGTTAAAGCTTGGATTGCTGATGAAGTGCATTCCACATACCTAGAAATTATAAATAAACATTTATAAGAAAATTGTTCCAAAATTGAAGATATATTTAATATTTTCTTAATAAATCAGTATTTTAGAAAAGTAGGACGTAAAGCTTACTCTCGTTCAATTATAGTATCCTCGAAAAATTCCGTAGGATTAAATTTCTGATACGCACATAAGAAGAAAAAATTCAATAGCAAATCAAATAAACAGAATTTACAGCAATACAAAACTACAATAATTGCACAAGTAGGAAGAGTATGAGCTTGAGAATTTAAATAGGACTTAAGTTATACAGATGGACATTATTATAAAAATATTTTAAACTGTCAGTATAATATCGTTAAACATGTGAAAATATGTTAGCTAGTTATCATTTTTATTAGGTCATCAATTAATACGTAGGATAGATTACCTTGAACGCGATCTAATTATGTAGATATATTATAAGTATGATTTAATTACGATCAACGTATAAACTATATAAACTCATCCAAATACAATTTTAATTTATATACGCTAAATATTTTACACTATCAATGTACTACATATATAATATCAGGAATTAGTTTATTTTAGAGAAAGAAAAGGATTCAGTTTGTTACCTCCAACCAGCGATAAGCACGCTGTGGCTCCCAAGCTGTAAAACCTCCATTCTCACTCTACATTTATAATTTATAATTAAGGTAAATCATGGCATATAATTTCAAGCTAGGAAGACAACATTTAAATATCTTTAAAATCTTTTTTTTTTATACTTCAACGACCTTCTACGTGTTACAAGAGGTTTTCTTTATACTCATAAATCCAATATTCTAGAGTACTATTACCAAGAAAATAATAGTCGAAATATATAAAATATTGTGGGTATTATATTTAACAAAGTGCAATATACCTAAAAACAAAACGACTATTACTAATCAACGTTTACCTGCAGAGAAAGAGTAACATTTACTGCATCAAATAAGCGTTCAGTGTCGAACTTTTCCCCAACTAGTTCTGTAGGCATTTGTGAAAATAAAAGTGCACACTGCAAAACAATATCATAAACCAATTAGGGGAAATGAAAGAAAAAAAAAAAGTAATTAAGAAACCCAAGTTCTATTACAATGATGACTACAATAATTTTTCTTATAATAGCACCAACATTATAAGTACAAATTAAGCAACTCTGTTGATTACTAAACTTAAAAAAAGAAATCACCTAGTATATTTGCAGATATTTAAACACTTATATCCACAAGGACGTATTTAATGTACAAGCTATTGGTTTATTTAAACTTAACTTTCGGCTTACACCATATATATGTGTTAAAAAATTTACTTAATATGTACAAGTAATAAATTTTTGAACTCAGTAGAATTATGAATCTGAACCCATAAATTCGAATCCCGAATTCACGTGATATCCGATAATTTTAAGCTAACTTTATTAATCGCTAGGTCATACTTTTGGGTGCGCATAAGAAAATATGATAAATAAACTACCTTTAGTCCTTCGGAAGTGCAATCAGAGACTTGCCAACCATGATCTTGCATGGAAAATGTCCAAGCACCTTTAGAGATGTGCCTATACATTTTCCTCAAGTCCCCAGAAGGATTCTCTTTGACCTAAAAATAGTGCCAAATCTTCAGATATATAATTGTGATACATTTTATCCTACTACAATCAATAAAAAATAAAAACAGCATACAAGCTGATTCGAACATTAAAAGAGGTAATTCGATGCATTAAATTTTTACTATATGTACGGTCCAAGGAATGACCGTGTCAGGATCTATTATATATCTCCTTACCTTGTATTTTTCGTAAGAGATATTACGTTTGAATCCGTGACCTTTTGGTAATATGACAACAACTTTATATTAAGTTTTTTATGATGAACCTGTGATGATTTTAAAAAATCATTTGCTTTCTTGAGGGTTGGTCCAAATTCTTCAGCTAGATCACTTGATAGTATTGCTTGGATTGAAAAGACTGCATCCCACGTTTGACAACCAAAGGACTGGAATACCACAATTACTTATTATTAGCAAACTCGTTGTGGCAAATCATAAGGATTTTATGATTTGTTAACAAAATGTGATGATAATTAAAATAAAAAGAAAAAGATAAAGAGAAAGGCTAGTTATTGAATAAACCTGAAATTTTAAACCATCTTCAGATATCCAATAGTAATCTGGTAAGCGAGCAAGGTGGCGTTTATATGCTTCTGAATTTGGATCTTCTACCCAACAAGCAATTAGGCATAATACCTACCAAACGAATAATTATTTCAAAGTGACTTTTTGGTTTATTGTTATGTTAATGTTGTAACAATGTATATGCATTGGTTATATTATCATTTTTACTAAAAAGATTTAATTTATATATACTGATTATAATGTAATGAACTTTTATTCTATCAGTATAATTCTACCTTATTGTAGCCGGTGGTGTATCCACACATAGTGAAGGGTGTTCGGTTAAATACCCTTCATCCAAAAATTGTACTGAGTATGTAGAAATTATATTATGTAGATAGGTCAAAAATTACTTTTATAAATATATTAAACCTTGAATACCCTTTGTTAAAATTTCTGGTTTCGCCATGATTGTAGCAGGTTATATCCCAAGCTATTTATAGGAAAAATGACATTGTATAGCCTCTCTCAAGATAATAGCCGAAAATAAATTGTATGTGATATACAAATTTTATATATTTTTTCGACTATCGAATATAAATAGTTTATAGCACGGGTTGAAAGTGATAAGCCCCTTATTTATATAATCATTTTCAAAGTATATACATATATACTTGTTTTACCAAAATTTACAGGGTCTAGTGACGCCTCAACACTACACATAGGTCCGCCTATGGTTGTCTGCCTTATTTTTCAGGTAATTAATCAGTTATTTTTTAGGTGATCTAATAGTGTAAAAAGTTATAAGTATAAACTCTTACAACTATATTGTAAGTTACCTTTTCCACACATCCAATGCAAATGTATCTGCTATTTTCATCCTCGTAGTGAATATGTTCCATGGCAAGATTCAAAGCCTTTTCTCTTAATTTAGTAAATGGCCATCTCTTTAGTACTGGCTCGCCAAAGTGATGCAGGAATCCCCAAAGTGTATCTTGTATCAATGGATGTGGATAGTAAAGATCCTCCTATATTTTCATATTAAAAAACTTTAACTATTTTATAAACACTGATTGTGTAAACTAATAAAACAAGAGAGATATATTAATCGACAAACCTTAGCACATGTATTCCTTGCTTTATTCCAATCAATTTCATGGTAAAGTTGATTATGAATCTCATATCTTATGGACTGTACCAAACTAGTGATGGTTCCTACAAATCTCTTTCCATATAAATACGACATGGGCATGTACACCAAACGACCATAACACAACATTTTACCTGCATTACAAAATATATAATATATTTTTTTGGTTCTAAGGAATACTTTTATTACATTATCTTTAAACTTTTAAGTTTTCTCCTTAATATATTTATTTATGGATATACTTAGAAACCTGGATGAATAGGAAATATTGTAGGCAGCAGCCAAAATTCTGGTGGCATTGGGTTGCAACCATCCCACTCATATATTCCAAGCACCTGAAATTAGTAACATAAAATTGATAAGTTCTTTTCTAAATCGAGAGACTTCAAATATATAAAAATCGTATTTTTTTTCCTTAAAACTCCATGCTCGATTAAATATCGCAACATAAATTTGGATAGAAAGGGTCGTTTGGTAGGATATATGATAACAGTACTGTAGTATCTTAGTAATGTTGGGATTAGTTCTTATATTAACTGCTTGGTTTGTTGTATTAAAGATTTTGAAAGGACAGTTCTATATATCTTTATACACACATATTCATATATTAAAAACTATAATATTACTAATGTCATGGTTTGATATGTATAAGAATAGTACTGACTTGTATATATAGATTATATTGAAAAATACTATCAAACAAGAAATTAATAATATGTATTAGTTTTTCTAATATATCCTACCAAACGACCGTAGAGAATAATTATTTAGAGTGGTTATATATATATATATATATATATATTCATACCGCGAGCCAAAACTTTCCCCAAGAAGGAGTAGCAACAGCACCACCATGATCAAGAATCCATTTACGTCCTTTAGCCAATACTTTGTCTTCACCATCTTCTCCAAGCAACCTCAGTGCTATGTAGTTAAATACTGTCCCAAACATAGTACTATGTCCTTCTATATGAAATCCCCACCCTCCATCTTCGTTCTGTCCACATTAAAATCATTTCATTAATTATCACATCTACGATCTGTCTGCAATTTCTGAATAATTTATACTGTGTTAATTCATATATAAGTAAATAAAAAGACCTGGTGATTGTAAGTATAGCGTTTAATCTCCATTTGGTGGGCTGGTGATAACACAGCATTTATGTCTCCCGTGACATACAATGCCATGACCTACAGAAGTAATTATTAATCAGATATCTCTATAATAACATTTTTATATAACAGTTATTTATTATAAAAATCAAACTTTTGTCTAAATTGATTTTTATGTTATATTATAATATATATCATGTATAACAACACCTCACTATAGCTAGGAGTGGCATATGGGGGATGGGGGGATATGGTTCGGATCGAAAACGGGCAATAAGATTAATTATCCGATCCGGCTTATATTTAAATACGGATAAAAAATAGATTTACGGCGAATAATATATGCAACCATATTACGTGAAGTCTTACATATGATCACTTTTGGGAGAATTCTTAGTCTCCATAACTTGAGGAACCCCCAATTTGAGTCTTTAAAAATGTAAAAGTTAGACCGTTGATTATCCACTAGTTACTCATTGTTTATCCATTTTCTAAATGGATAATATGATTCTTATCCATATTCAACCAATTTTTAAAAAGTTCATTATCCAACCCATTTTTAGTCGATAATATGAGTGATTAACTGTTTTCTTTAACCATTTTGCCACCCCTAACTAAAAGACAAATAAATATCGAAACAAATTAGATCGTTATAAAGAAATTTGACTGTATAATAAATTTTTTTTATACTGCCGGTTAAACGTACTCATCACAATATAATATATGCACTTTGACATTACCTTGTTAATTTGTTATTTCCAGTGTCACTTAAAATATAGTCGATTGAGGAAATAACGTTGATAGTTACAAAGTAAAATTTTTTGGAAAATTAATTTAAATAATCATTTATTCAATAACTAAAATTAAAAATAGCGGATAAATATATAATTTATGTAAAATATATCCACGATCGTCTATATAAATTCAATATATAATTTATGTATACTAACTAAAAAAAATAAATAATGAATTTGATAGACTATAATCCAAAGATTACCAGAGGGGGAAGGAAGAACAAAGGGCCGGCAGATTCAGCCGGCCAGTGCCCATCATTTGCTTGAATTGTTGAGTAGTAACTTATCGACCTTTTTAGTGTAGTCTTCACTGCTTCTTCTGTTATATTTTCTGTTTCTTCTAATTTCACTGCTGCTGGAATTGGTCCACGTGGATTCTCATTTCTTAGCTGCAAAATCACTAAAATTATGATCAATGTGGACCTAACAACTCCAAGAAAATAAGACTTTTCGTGGCGACTAAAATCGTCGAAAGCAAAAGCGTTTTCGGGCGACCTTGATAGATAGCACTACTTTTTTATTAGCTCGTCTAAAAAAGAATGACGTATTTTTTATCTTAATAAGAAATTTTTATAGTCATATATATGCTATGATCAGAGATAGACCTACACTATAAGTTGATGGATCACCGATATTGAAAAACTACAATAAAAACTCCATATATATACTTACAAATGTCTTAAAAAAAATAGTCAGATAATAGTATATATAGGTCCATGTACCAATCCTGTATGTGGCTATGATATATTTAAGATCACAACTTTTAAAGTTTCATAGCCACGCAAATATTTTATGACATATTTGAGACTATATACGAGAAAACGGAGGGAGTATTGATTATGGACTTTATTTCTTTTAGTTAATTTATATATACCTGCATACGCCATAGTAAGTCAGCACTTTGTTTTTGGGTGAATCTGTTTGCCTTGAAATGTTGTCGCATTTTCTCAACTAGAGCTCTTTCTTCAGGAGTTCCAGCTTCTGTATCAAATTCCCAATATTGTCTTCCAATGTAATTGTTGGTGCTCGTTAGCCATGGCCCTTCCCCTTCTCCTATCTTTAGCTTCCACATTTTCTCTCCTTATCTGCTCAAGTCAAATAACTAAACTCTTAGGCGAAATTAATAAAATAAATTAATAATAATAATAATAATAATAATAATAATAATAATAAAATAGTACTGTTCTTAGCGCTAATTAATTAGGATAAAGAGTAGGGTTATTACCAATCTTAAACAAAGAGTATCAAAGATTTTCTCCTCTTTATGCCCTCGAAGGAATGTGCATGAAAAAGGTGATGGAAGTTGAGATTGGATTAGAATAAGTGAGTTTCAATTAGTTTCATTGCACACCTCTCTCAATATATATAGAAGATGGGAACTAAGTAGGCGTTTGGATATAAAAATTATAATTTTTGAAAAGAAAAGAAGTAGTATTCGGAGTTAAGTTGAAAAATGGTATTTGAAGTTTGGAATTATGTTTGGACGTGCATCTCACTTGAAAAATATTACAGTTTTGTGAATGGGTAACTGATTTTCTTTTTGCAAAACTCATTTTCAAAAACTTGTAAAATTTCATGAACAAACACGTTTTTTTAAAAAATATTTGAAAAAAGAAAGAAAAATAATCAACAAACAGGTCTTTAAGTTTTAAAAAGTAAAGTACTCCAAAGTTATTCTTCTAACATTTACTACTTTGGTCATTAGATGAATAATGAATTAGAGTGTAGGAATAGATGTTTACAGTGTAGTATATTAAGCATTAGAATATAGATACTCTAACTCTAATAGTTTCTGTCTCTTTATTTTGCTTCTAATTTTAAGTTGCAGGCTAGGCTGACATAAACATGCAGCCAAATGTACTGCAATATTTATTCCTTCTCTTTCTCTGTATAGTTTTGACTATGAGTACTTCATCATCGGTTCGGCGGTGCCGATTGTTGAGAATTAGTACAACATGCAAATATACACTAAAATGGGACAATTAATTCTCTCTGATATAGTTGACTATGTAAACTTCTATATACATTTATTTTCTTGGCAACAAAAAAAAATATAACTTCTCATCAGTGTGCCTGTGCTATACAAGCAGGGGAGAGTTTATCTAATCAGAGGAGCCAAAATTTAACGTTTATGTATTCAAAATTGTTATTTATTTATTTAAATAATTAAATTCTAAATTAATAATTTATAGTACATATCTATTACGTCGGATAAAAGACAAATGAATAAAAGTTGCTCAAATTGGTTATGTTTATTACGTTGAAGGCGGCAAGTTAAAGCTACATAAAATATATTTTATAACTCAAATTGGTTTTAAAAGTTTATGTCCCTTGGCCGTGGAACATCACTTCTGCATTTATTTATGACCAGTGAACTTTTTTTTTTTTTTTTGGGGTTATTGTTGTTGCTCCTGAAGAGGACATATTTCAGAAGAAAAAAAAATGTATTATCGTTTCCACGGTTATGGATATTCGTGATTAGGGGTGGCAGACGGGCGGTTCGAATTGTATTGTCAAGATTCAAAATTTCTAACTTTCAAGACTATGATAGCGACTAACGTTTCACTTGCTAGGAAAGCCACGTTAAAAAATTCACAACTCAACTTCAACCAAATTTTTAATGATGAGAACAATTATAATTAAACTAAATAGAAGCTAAGACAAAGTTTACGGAATATTATAAAAACTTCAATATTTACTACCACCTGGATCTGGAGTTATAGTTCACGAACATTCTAGGATTTACTACAAGTAAAAGTCTGAAAGAAATACAATGGTCTGAACGAAAGAAACAGTAAACAGAAGAGATAGACGAGGGCTTCAACATATGTGAATGCCAACAGATCTACCTTGACTCTCCGGTGGTCCGGTCCGAGCTGCTATGCCTCACGATCAATTGGGACCAATACCAAAATCTGTACAGAAGTGCAGTGTGGTATCAGTACAACCGACCTCATGTATTGGTAAGTGTTGAGCCTAATCTCGACGAAGTAGTGACGAGGCTAAGACAAGACACCTACACATAGACCTGTGCAGTATAGCAAAAAACATGCCAGTAATAGCAATGAAAGAAGCAAGACGAGTAATATTGGGGGGGGGGGGGGGACACGCTGATGAGATCACAAGATAAGGGATCACAAAAGTAAATAAGCACTTTGATCAACCGATATACTTTAAGTAAATAGGAACAAATAATCACAGTAAAAGAAAATAGAAGGCATCACTCTTCGTGCTTTTACTCTTAACCTCACTAAATGAATCAATAGAAATGGCACGACATCACCCTTCGTGCATTAACTCTGCCATAACATGGTACGACATTACCCTTTGTGCTTTAACACTCACAATGCGACATGATATCGCCCTTCATGCATTAATAGTCACACAATATGGCACGACATCAACCCTTCGTGCATTAACACTCTCCCTCACCAAAATAAGGAACAATAACAACTGAGAGATAAAAATAACAAGAACAAGTCTTACTTTACAGTAGGTTCCACAATACCAACCTCAATTTTGAAACAATACTCAGTTGTTACCAAAGTTCGTATACATGATAAGAACGATCAACACAATAATTAACTATATTAAGCATGGATAATATGCTCACAGGAATCTACAATTACATGAATAAGACTCACTCGCATGCTATGGCTCGACAACAACGCATAGGTATTCTTCACCTCACCTATACGTTTTACTCAACATTCAAACACATAATAAAAAAATACGATCTAATCCCTCAAGCCAAGGTTAATCATGACACTTACCTCACTCCGCAACCAATTCAAAGCTCTACAAGGGTGTTTTCTCTATAATTCACCTCCAAACCACTCGTAACTAGACACAATTAACTCAATAATATCAAATATTTCTAATGAAATCAACTACAATGCATAAATTTAGATTTCCTGAACTTTCCCCTAAAAAGTCCAAACTGACTCGGTCTCTCTTTGTCAAAACCCGGGGTTCAGACCAAAATCCATTTGCCCATTCACCCCTGAGCCCGAAAATATAATTGGTTTTGAAATCTGACTTCAATTCGAGGTCTAAATTCCAATTTTACAAAAATTCCTAATTCTACCCAAACTCACAATTTCCACCATAAAAACCCTAGATATTTGGTTGAAAATTCATGAAATGAAATGGGTAATTAAAAGAAAATAGGTTAAAATCACTTATCAAAAATTTGGGGTAAGAAAATATCTTGGGAAAATCACCTCCAGGTCTTCTAGTTTTGAAATTTTGAAAGAATGGCCAAAAATCCCGTAATGAGACTGTTTAAGAACTTGGCGACAATGTGCGTTCGCCAGGACACTGACGCATTCGCGAAGAGCTGTGGATGCTAGGATTACGCGATAACGAATACCCCATCTCATTCGTGAAGTCTCAGCGCCCTTAACCTTCAAGTTCGCGAGTCCGTGCTCGTATTCACATAGAAAAAATGATTTGACCCCTCCACCAGGTCCCTAATCCTTCACGTTCGCGTTGAGCTGGTCACGTTCGCGCATGGTAAAGCCTCCATCGCTCCGCATTCCCGACCCAGTCTTCATGTTCGCGGAAGAATAAAACATATCTACTCCATTTCACTCTTCGCGTTTGCGAGAGTACCTTCACGAATGCGAAGAAGAACACACCAGAACACCTGCTACCGAAAAATACCAGATTTTCTAAGTTCAAAACATCTTGTAGCCTATCTGAAACTCACCCGAGCCTTAGGGTATCCAAACCAAATATGTACACAAGTCCAAAAAGATCATACGAACTTGATTGCGCGATCAAATCACCAAAATAATACCTAGAACTACGAATTGAACATCAAATCGAATGGAATATTCAAGAAAGCTTTAAAACTTATATTTTTACAACCGGACATAGGAATCACGGCAAACCAACTCCGTTTCTCACCAAATTTCACATAAAAGTCTTAAATATCATAATGGACATGTACCAGGCTCTGGAACCAAAATACTAACCCGATAACAATAGGACCAGACATTAACCAAATTCCTAAAATCATTAAATTTGTAGTCTTTCACTTTTCAACAAAAAATCATATTTCGAGCTAGGGACCTCGGAATTAGATTCTGGGCATACATCTGGGTCCCAAATTATGATACGGATCCATTGGGACTGTCAAAAAACTGGTCTGGGTCATTTTACGCAAAATGTTGACCGAAGTCAACTAAATTTAACTTTTAAGGCAAAACTTCTTGTTTTTACCAATTTTTAACATATAAGCCTTCCAGAAAATACCCGGACCATGAACGAAAATGGAGGAAGGATAAATTAAGATATTTAAGGATTGAGAACATGAAATTTAGTTCTTAAACATGAGATGACCTATAATGTCATCACATTCTCCACCTCTAAAATAGTCGTTTGTCCTCGAACTGACATAGAAAAGTACCTGGGTTGGTGAAAAGGTGGGGATATCTACTCCACATGTCCGCCTTAGACTCTTAAGTAGCTGCCTCAGCGGGCAGACCTCTCCACTGCAATCGAACTGAGGGATAACTCTTTGATCTCAACTGGCGAACCTTCCGAGCTAGAATAGCTACCAACTCCTCCTCATAACTCAAATCATTGTCCAACTGGAGAGAGATGGTGTTAGAAACACGTTCTCAATGCAATATACTAAACGTGTACTCTTTTGTAGGTTTTGATGAATGACAAACGAAGCAAAAATTGATATATGACGGAATTCAAGTACAAGCGCACAATGGTTGCGAATAAGATTGAAGTTCAAGATATAGCTTTTAATTGTTATTGAGTTGTTCTAAACTGTAATCTCGATCCTATAACTTGACTCATAGTATGGCCTCTCTCATAAAACTATTTTCCAAAATCATGCATATTTAATTCTGTGTCAAAAAGATTTTAAATCATGCATATTTACATTAGACAAAATGTTTTCTAAACATGCCTCAAAAATCTGGGCTAAAATAATCGATTATGTACTTATGATAATCGATTGTTTCTGAGCCAAGACTGCATGACAATCGATTATGAATTAATGGTAATCGATTGTGAGTAAGACAGTGAACATCAGGTTTTTCCAAATCTGCATGATAATCGATTGTGAACAAATGACAATCGATTGTTGTTGAGGTAAAGTTTTTCAATACTCAAAATAATCGATTATGAACTAATGGTGATCGATTGTGTTGAGTTGATGTCTTCCAGTGATTTTAAGTTTAATTAAGTAATCGATTATGTCTTTAGATAATCGATTATCACTGAGACAGTAAGTTTTATGATTTTCAGAAAATAACAAGTAATCGATTGTTGCAAAGGACAATCGATTGTTGAAGCTGTCCGTTGTCAAATGATTTTCAAATACCATAAGGTAATCGATTATTGATTCTAGATAATCGATGTTCTGCTTAAAATCTGGAAATGATTTTTAGAACGTTGCTGAAGTAATCGATTATAGATTTTATATAATCGATGTTTTGCTTAAAATCTGGAAATGATTTTTAGAACGTTGCTGAAGTAATCGATTATAGATTTTATATAATCGATGTTTTGCTTAAAATCCGGAGATAATTTTTAGAACGTTGCTAAAGTAATCGATTATGAACTGAGTGTAATCGATTATCTGATTTTGAATATTGCCAGTAATCGATTATAGATTATGTATAATCGATTGTGAAGCGTTAAATCTGGGATTGATTTTTAAACTGACTGGCAGATAATCGATTGTTTGGTCTCAATAATCGATTATCACTGAGTAATTTCAGCAACTCTTAATTGGAAATTAGGCAACGGTAATGCCAAGTTTTTTCAGCTATAAATACAGCTTCATTTCAGTGTTTTAACAACAACAACATACACAAACTGATCATTACATTGCTATAAGCTTTCATTCAATTGTTCTTCATTTTCTACTCATTTCATAAAGCTTTTGAGAGCCATATTATTGCTTAAAGTTGTTGTGATCTTGAACATATTCTTTTACTCATATCTACTCAATAAGGAGTACTTTAGTTAAGTGAGTGTCCAAGTATTTGATATACTTGTAAGAGAATTGCGATTCTCTTGTTTCAAGGAACTTGCGTTTCCTTGGGTGAAGTCTTTGAGATTGCGATCTCCGAGCAACTGTTTGAGGCTTGTGTCCTCAAGCGTGTAACGGTTTGTTGAGCACCCGTAAGCTTAACAAGATAGTGAAAAATCTCGAGAGAGTCTCTCGGGGACTGGACTAACCACGTTGGTGGCCAACCAGTATACATCTTTGTGTAAGTTTATTTTTCTGCATTTATTTTACTTCCTGCAAAGTTTAAATTCCGCAAGAAAACGCTAAATTCTATTAATACGCTATTCACCCCCCCTCTAGCGTAAAGCGTAGTTTCTAACAATTGGTATCAGAGCCCAACTCTCTGAAAACTTAACCGTTTGAGAGAACCATCCATGGCTTCTACTCTTGACTCCTTTGCAGGAATTGAAGAAGGACAATGCTCTACACGACCTCCTCTATTCAACGGCACAAACTACTCATACTGGAAGGAGAGGATGCAAATCTTTGTGCAATCAAATAGCTTTCATTTGTGGAAAGTATTCACCAATGGAAACCAAATTCCAACCAAGAAGGTGGAAGACGAATGGGTTCCAAAGACCGAAGAGGAATATACCGCGGAGGATATTCGTAAGGTTCAAAATAATGCCAAAGCTATAAATTTATTATATTGTGCTGTTAATGCTAACGACTACAGGAAGATATCATGTTGCAAAACAGCAAAAGAAATGTGGGATAAGCTTGAAGTGACATACGAAGGATTCGACCAGGTACGAGAAGCTAAAATTGATTTCTTAACTCACTCTTATGAACTATTCCACATGAAGGAAGGAGAGAAAGTAGACGAAATGTTTGAGCGATTCTCAATGATCGTGAATGATCTACACGCCCTCAAAAAGACGTTTACGGATAGAGAACTTGTCCGGAAGATCCTCAGAAGTCTCACTCCGGCATGGCGATCAAAGGCCGATGCAATCCAAGAATCCATTGGCATCACAAATGTCACAATTGACGCATTAAGAGGTAATCTCAAAACCTATGAATCAACTATACTTAACCCGTTTGTTGATGATCAAAGAAGGCAAAGGATTGCTCTAAAGGCTAGCCAACCACAAATTGATGAGGAAGGTGACAACGAGTTTGGGCTCGTTATCAAAAGGTTTCAAAAATTCATGCGCAAAGAGTATGAACGCAAGAACAAAAAGCAAGGCGATCAACTAAAATGCTATGAATGCGGAGAAACCGGGCACATAAAATCAAATTGCCCTAACATCAAAAAGGAGAAGAAACCCTTCAAAAAGCAACGTGCATACATCTCTTGGGGAGGAGATTCCGGAGATGAAGCAAGCGAAGAAGAAGACTATGAAGCAGCAAATTTATGTCTCATGGCTCAAGAAGACGGTAAAGACGAGGTAAGTCAAATCTCTTCTCAAAATTTCTTTACTCTTGATGAAATGAGAAATGCTTTTGATGAACTATATGCTGAATTTATCAAAGCTTCAAAAACTGTCAAAAGTGTTAAAGAAAGCGCTTCTCTAAAAGAAAAAGATTTTCAAACACAGCTTTCATTAAAAGAAAAAGAATTAGAAAAACTGGTTTTCGAAAATGAGAAGCTAAAAGAGGAAAACAAGTTTTATGGAAAAAGAAGTGCTGATAAACCTGAAGGTTCTACTAGAAACTGTTCTTCTTGTGTGCTTCTTAAGAATGAAGTAGCTAGACTTAAAGGCACATTAGATAAGTTTAATTCTTCGCATACAAACTTGATTGATGTGCTTGTTAATCTAAAATCAACTAAACATGGAATAGGATTCAAGAATGAAGAAAAGGTTGGTGCTAAACCACAACAACCTAGAGCTCAACCTAGGACTAATAACCAAAATGCTTATCCTAGAAGTAGAAATCCTAGAAATAACTTGCATGTTAGACCAAATAGTGAAAATACTAGAAGACCTAGAAATGATGCATATTTTAGGCCAAACCTTGAACAATTTAGAAGACCAAAAAATGACCCTCCACTTAGAAATAGATATTCTAGAAATGATGCATATTTTAGACAAACTTGTGAACCTCCTAGAGCTCATAATAGGAGAAACAATGGTGTTCAAAGTAGAGTAAGCAACCTTCATTCATCTAGTTACTATGTACCTAGAAAAATGCATAATCCCAACGTGACTTGTCATTATTGTAGACGTATTGGTCATATTGCTCCCGCTTGCTTTACTAGTCATAGACATATAAATCAATTGCATCATTATAACATGCCTAACCCTCAAGGACCCAAGATGGCATGGGTACCTAAAGAACATTAATTTGTTTTGTAGGTGTGCTTGAAGGGATCAAGTGTACTATGGTACCTTGATAGTGGATGCTCCAAACACATGACGGGAGATGAATCCAAATTCCTTCAACTAGAGCACAAAGAAGGAGGAAGTGTCACATTTGGTGATAACAATAAAGGAAAAATCATCGGCATTGGTTCCGTCGGTAAGGACGAAAACTCCTCTATTAAACATATACTACTTGTGAAAGGTTTGAAGCATAATCTCTTGAGCATAAGCCAATTATGTGACAAGGGAAATCTTGCTCTATTTGATTCGGATGAATGTCTTGTATTTAGACGTAGTGATTTCAAGATCATACTTCGTGGTTTTAGAATTGATAATATCTATATGGTTGATCTTGCAAACTCCTCACCCGAATATGTTGATTGTTTATTAAGCAAAGAGGATAACTCTTGGCTATGGCATCGTAGAATAGCACACATGAACATGCATCTTTTGAACAAGCTTCTTTCTCAAAACTTAGTAGTTGGTCTTCCCAGTTTAAAGCTTGAAAATGATTCTATTTGCGATTCTTGTCAAAAAGGGAAGCAAACCAAAGCATCTTTTAAATCCAAGAATATTGTTTCAACGTCTAGACCTTTGCAATTACTTCACATGGATTTATTTGGTCCCTCTCGTATTGAAAGTCTTGATAAAAATAAATATGTTTTTGTAATTGTTGATGACTTTTCTAGATTTACTTGGACTCTATTTCTTGCAAATAAAAGTGATGCTTTTCAAAATTTCAAGTATTTCCTTAAGCGTGTTCAAAACGAAAAGGAATCGACCGTCACTTCGATTAGAAGTGATCATGGGGGAGAGTTTGATCACAATCTCTTTGCGGACTTTTGTGACGAACTCGGAATCGAACACACCTTTTCCGCTCCACGGACACCACAACAAAATGGGGTGGTGGAAAGGAAAAATAGGTGTCTCGAAGAGATGGCTAGAACCATGCTCGACGAAGCTAAGATTCCCAAATACTTTTGGGCGGACGCCGTGAGTACCGCTTGCTATATTTTAAATAGAGTAGCAATTCGGCCGATACTCATGAAAACCCCATATGAACTTTATAAGGGTAGAAAACCCAACATTTCTCATTTACGTATTTTTGGTTGTAAATGTTTTGTTCATAATAATGGCAAGGACCAATTGGGTAAGTTTGATGCTAAATCGGATGAAGGTATTTTCATTGGTTATTCCTCACGTAGCAAAGCATATAGGATCTTTAACAAAAGAACCCAAATTGTGGAGGAATCCCCTCATGTTGTGTTTTCCGAAGATAATACTCGCTTGGCGAGAAAGGAATCCGGTTTTGATCTTGCAGGTATCTTGGATAGCTTGAAAGATAAAATTCAAGAAGAACCTTTAAAGGAAAACAAAAATGAAATTGGGGAACAACCAACGGAAGAAGCGCCACAATTAGAAAAAGGAATAAATACGCCTAACGAGTGGAGAACGATCAAGGATCATCCTCTCGAACAGGTAATTGGCGATGTTGGAGAAAAGGTAAGTACCCGAAACTCCCTCAAAAACACTTTAGAACTTACTGCTTTTGTTTCTCAAATTGAACCTAAAACCATCTCCGAAGCAATTGGGGATGAATTTTGGACCTTGGCAATGCAAGAGGAGCTTAACCAATTCGAACGCAATAACGTTTGGGATTTGGTGCCAAGACCCGAAGGTCATTCTATAATTGGTACGAAATGGGTTTTTCGCAATAAACTAGATGAAAATGGTATAATCACTAGAAACAAAGCTAGGCTTGTGGCAAAAGGCTATAGTCAAGAAGAAGGTATTGATTATGAGGAAACCTATGCTCCCGTAGCTAGATTAGAAGCTATTCGTCTATTACTTGCTTTCACCTCTTCAATGAATTTTATTCTATATCAAATGGATGTGAAAAGTGCTTTTCTAAATGGTTTTATTGAAGAAGAAGTTTATGTCAAACAACCCCCCGGCTTTGAAGATTTTAAATATCCCGATCATGTTTTCAAACTCAAAAAGGCTCTTTATGGTTTAAAACAAGCTCCTCGAGCTTGGTATGAAAGGTTGAGTAAATTTCTTTTGGAAAATGATTTCATTAGGGAAAAAGTTGACACAACCCTCTTTGTCAAGCATAAAAACAATGATATTTTATTAGTTCAAATATATGTGGACGATATTATATTTGGTGCTACTAACAATGTTTTATGCAAGGAATTTTCCGATCTAATGACTAGCGAATTTGAAATGTCTATGATGGGCGAGTTAACATTCTTTTTGGGCTTACAAGTGAAACAAATGAAAGAAGGTACATTCATATGCCAAGCCAAATATTGCAAAGAACTACTAAAGCGCTTTGAGATGAACAATGCAAAAGAAATGGCTACTCCCATGAGCACATCCGATCATCTAGACAAAGATGAAAAAGGTAAGGAAGTCGACACTAAAAAGTATCGAGGTATGATTGGCTCTCTTCTTTATCTTACAGCTAGTCGTCCGGACATCTTGTTTAGCGTGTGTTTATGTGCTCGCTATCAGTCATGTCCGAAGGAGTCTCACCTTACTGCGGTGAAACGGATATTAAGGTATCTCATTGGTACTACAAATGTGGGTCTATGGTACCCCAAAGGCTCTTCTTGCCAACTTATTGGATATTCCGATTCCGATTTTGCTGGATGCAAATTGGACCGCAAGAGCACAAGTGGCACTTGCCATTTGCTCGGTAGCTCTCTTGTCTCTTGGTTTAGTAAGAAACAAGTAAGTGTTGCGTTGTCTACCACCGAGGATGAATATGTAGCCGCGGGGAGTTGCTGTGCTCAAATTCTATGGATGAAACAACAACTCTTGGACTATGGCCTAAGTCTTGATCACATTCCTCTTAGATGTGATAACACTAGCGCCATATGCTTGACGAAGAACCCCGTTCTTCATTCGCGAACAAAACACATCGAAATTAGACATCATTTTATTAGAGATCATGTACTCAAAGGCGATGTCGAAATTGAATTTGTTGAAACCAAAAGCCAATTGGCAGACATCTTTACCAAGCCTTTAGAGAAAGAGTCCTTTTTTCGAATTCGCAGTGAACTCGGGATCCTTGACTCCACTTTGATCTAAGTCATGCATTGCATTTTCTTTCCTACATGATTTCTAACTTGAGCGTCGGAGGCGTCTAACTTCTTTTTTTGCAGGTATCACCCTAGAGCTAAGAGCAATTCTTAAGCAAACCGCGAATCTGCAGCAATGTCCCTATAAAAATCGATTATCCCGTATCAATAATTGATGTACCCTCTTCCTTTCCAATAAATAAACCTTGTTTATTTCATCTTTTTGCATCTTTCCTTACTATTTTTTTGCTAATGGCAAAAGGGGGAAGAAAACGGGATATCGGGTATGCACCACCTCTTAATTCATTGATTGCTTATAAGCTAAAATTGAGGGGGAACTCTTAAATTGAGGGGGAACAAGAACAAAATTGCATAATTGTTACCTGTCTTGAATTGTCAATATCTTTTGCCTAAATGGCATATCCCGCTTAATGTTTGCCATTATCAAAAAGGGGGAAATTGTTAGAAACACGTTCTCAATGCAATATACTAAACGTGTACTCTTTTGTAGGTTTTGATGAATGACAAACGAAGCAAAAATTGATATATGACGGAATTCAAGTACAAGCGCACAATGGTTGCGAATAAGATTGAAGTTCAAGATATAGCTTTTAATTGTTATTGAGTTGTTCTAAACTGTAATCTCGATCCTATAACTTGACTCATAGTATGGCCTCTCTCATAAAACTATTTTCCAAAATCATGCATATTTAATTCTGTGTCAAAAAGATTTTAAATCATGCATATTTACATTAGACAAAATGTTTTCTAAACATGCCTCAAAAATCTGGGCTAAAATAATCGATTATGTACTTATGATAATCGATTGTTTCTGAGCCAAGACTGCATGACAATCGATTATGAATTAATGGTAATCGATTGTGAGTAAGACAGTGAACATCAGGTTTTTCCAAATCTGCATGATAATCGATTGTAAACAAATGACAATCGATTGTTGTTGAGGTAAAGTTTTTCAATACTCAAAATAATCGATTATGAACTAATGGTGATCGATTGTGTTGAGTTGATGTCTTCCAGTGATTTTAAGTTTAATTAAGTAATCGATTATGTCTTTAGATAATCGATTATCACTGAGACAGTAAGTTTTATGATTTTCAGAAAATAACAAGTAATCGATTGTTGCAAAGGACAATCGATTGTTGAAGCTGTCCGTTGTCAAATGATTTTCAAATACCATAAGGTAATCGATTATTGATTCTAGATAATCGATGTTCTGCTTAAAATCTGGAAATGATTTTTAGAACGTTGCTGAAGTAATCGATTATAGATTTTATATAATCGATGTTTTGCTTAAAATCTGGAAATGATTTTTAGAACGTTGCTGAAGTAATCGATTATAGATTTTATATAATCGATGTTTTGCTTAAAATCCGGAAATAATTTTTAGAACGTTGCTAAAGTAATCGATTATGAACTGAGTGTAATCGATTATCTGATTTTGAATATTGCCAGTAATCGATTATAGATTATGTATAATCGATTGTGAAGCGTTAAATCTGGGATTGATTTTTAAACTGACTGGCAGATAATCGATTGTTTGGTCTCAATAATCGATTATCACTGAGTAATTTCAGCAACTCTTAATTGGCAATTAGGCAACGGTAATGCCAAGTTTTTTCAGCTATAAATACAGCTTCATTTCAGTGTTTTAACAACAACAACATACACAAACTGATCATTACATTGCTATAAGCTTTCATTCAATTGTTCTTCATTTTCTACTCATTTCATAAAGCTTTTGAGAGCCATATTATTGCTTAAAGTTGTTGTGATCTTGAACATATTCTTTTACTCATATCTACTCAATAAGGAGTACTTTAGTTAAGTGAGTGTCCAAGTATTTGATATACTTGTAAGAGAATTGCGATTCTCTTGTTTCAAGGAACTTGCGTTTCCTTGGGTGAAGTCTTTGAGATTGCGATCTTCGAGCAACTGTTTGAGGCTTGTGTCCTTAAGTGTGTAACGGTTTGTTGAGCACCCGTAAGCTTAACAAGATAGTGAAAAATCTCGAGAGAGTCTCTCGGGGACTGGACTAACCACGTTGGTGGCCAACCAGTATACATCTTTGTGTAAGTTTATTTTTCTGCATTTATTTTACTTCCTGCAAAGTTTAAATTCCGCAAGAAAACGCTAAATTCTATTAATACGCTATTCACCCCCCCTCTAGCGTAAAGCGTAGTTTCTAACAGATGGAATCTAGCACATGAGACATATCACCCTGGTACTTCCGGAGCATAGACACAGTGAATATTGGATGAACTGCTGATAAACTATGTGGCAACGCAATCCCGTAAGCCACCTTACCCACTCTCTGAAGAATCTCAAAAGGTCCGATGTACCTAGGGCTCAACTTGACCTTCTTTCCAAACCTCATTACACCCTTCATGGGTGACACACGAAGCAACACTCTCACTCTGATCATGAATGCAACATCACGAACCTTATGATTGGCATAACTCTTCTGTATGGACTGACCTGTGCGAAGACTTTCCTTAATGATCTTGACCTTATCCATGACATTCTGTACCAAATATGTACCCAATAACTGAGCCTCCCCCGACTCAAACCATCCAATTGGCGATGAACACCGTCTACCATATAATGCCTCATAGGGAGCCATCTAGATGCTCGATGGATAGCTTTTGTTGCAAGAAAACTCCACAAGTGGTAAGAACTGATCCCAGGCTCCTCCAAAGTCAATAAAAAAAGCACGGAGCATATCCTCCATATCTTAATAGTGCGCTCGGACTGTCCGTTCATCTGAGGATGAAATGTTGTGCTCAACTCAACCTGCATGCCCAACTCGCGCTTTATTGCCTTCTAGAAATGCGAGGTGAACTGCGTACCACGATCATAAATGATAGACATGGGCACACCATGAAGATGAACTATCTCGCGGATATAAATCTCTGCCAACCGCTCAGAAGAATAGGTAACTACCACATGAATGAAATGAGCTGACTTGGTCAGCCTATCCACAATGACCCAAATTGCATCAAACTTTCTCTAAGTTCGTGGGAGTCCAACAACAAAATCCATAGTGATACGCTCTTATTTCCACTCAGGAATCTCTATCTTATAAAACAAACCACTAGGTCTCTGATGCTCATACTTGCCTTGCTGAAAATTTAGACACCGAGCTACATATGCAACTATGTCCTTTTTCATCCTTTTCTTCTAATAATGCTACCGCTAGTACTTGTACATCTTGGCGGCACCCGGATGAATAGAATACTGGAAATTGTGTGCCTCATCTAGAATCAACTCACAAAGTCCATCCATATTAGGCACAGAAACACGACCCTACATGCTCAAAACTCCATCATCTCCAATCGTAACCTACTTGGTATCATCGTGCCGCACTCTATCCCTAAAGACAAGCAAATGAGAGTAATCAAACGGTCGCTCCCTGATGCGCTCCAATAATGAAGAATGAGCTACCGTACAAGCTAAAACACGAATGAGCTAAGAAATATCCAACCTCAAGAACTAATTGGCCAAAGCCTAAACATCTAATGCAAGCGGTCTCTCACCGACTGGAATGAACGTAAGGTTGCCCATACTCACTGACTTTCCACTCAAAGCATTGGCCACCACACTGGCTTTCACGGGATGATACAAGATGGTGATATCATAGTCTTCAATAGATCCAACCACCTTTTCTGCCTCAAATTGAGCTCATTTTTCTTGAACAAATACTGCAAACTTCGATGATCCGTAAATACCTCAAATGACACACCGTAAATATAGTGCCTCCAAATATTCAGCGCATGAACAATGATTTCATCTCTAAGTCATGTAGAGGGTAATTCTTCTCGTGAACCTTCAGCTGCCGTGATGTATATGCAACCATCTTGCCACCCTACATCAATACAGAACCAAGTCCAACATGAGATGCATTACAATATACTGTATAAGGACCTGAACCTGTCGGCAACACCAACAGCGTCGCCTTAGTCAAACCAGTATTGAGCTTATGAAAGTTCACCTCACACTCGTCTGACCATCTAAATGGGGCACCCTTCTGGGTAAACCTAGTCAACGGGGCTGATATAGATGAAAACCCCTCCATAAACTGACGGTAATAGCTTGCCAATCCCAAGAAACTCCGGATCTCTATAGCTGATGTGAGTCTAGGATTGTTCTTAATTGCGTCAATCTTCTTAGGATCCACCCGAATACCCTTCGCCGACACAACGTGTCCCAAGAAAGTGACTCAGCTCAACCAAAACTCATATTTAAAAAAATTTAGCATATAAGTAGTTGTCTTTGAGAGTTTGAAGAACGATCCGAAGATGCTGCTTATGCTCGTCTCGACTGTAGGAATAGATCAAGATATCATAAAAAAGCACAATCACAAAGGAATCCAAATAGGGCTTGAACACCCGGTTCATCAAATCCATAAATACTGTTGGGGCATTTGTCAGCCAAATGATATCACTAGAAACTCATAATGCCCATACCGAGTTTGAAAAACTGTCTTAGGAACATCAGATGCCCGAATCCTTAACTGATGTTAGCCAGACCTCAAAACAATCTTTAAAAATATCTTGGCACCCTGAAACTGATCAAATAAGTCGTCAATCCTTGGCAATGGATACTTGTTCTTGGTGATGACTTTATTCAACTACCGATAATCTATGCACATCCTAATCGATCCATCCTTCTTCTTCATAAACAACACAGGTGTACCCAAGGGCGAGACACTAGGTCTAATAAAGTCATTATCAAGCAAATCTTACAACCGCTCCTTCAATTTTTTCAAATATGGCGGGGCCATACGGTATGCAGAATATAAATGGGTTGAGTGCTGGGGGCCGAATCAATACAGAAGTCGATATCTCTATTTGGTGGCATCCTCGACAGTTGTGCAGGAAGTACCTGTGGGAACTCACGAACAAGTGGTACCGAATCCATGGAAGGAATCTCACTAAAATCACGAACATAAGCCAAATAAGCTAGACACAATATTATCTATGCCTTCTTGAATATGATCATTTTTGGGTGAATTCCTAGTCTCCAAAACATGAGAAACCCCCAATTTGAATCTTTACAAATGCAAAAATTAAACCTATTGGTTATTCATTTTTAAGTGCATAATATGAATCTTATTTATATGTATATTTGACACTTTTAAAAAACATCACCCGACCTTTTTTTTGAAATAAATAATATAATGGATAATTATTTTTTAAAATCTATTTTACCACCACTATTTGTGACTAGTGAACAAACAGAATTTAACGAGTGATAACGTAATAATTATGGAATAGTATTACTTCTCTTTCAAGGCAACTCACAAGTCATACTACATTAATTGGTTTTGGTTAATGAAAACGATTGCACACATGCATTTCAGAAATCCATTTTTCATAAACAGTCATCTATTACTGTATCTTAAACTCATACATCTTATCTTTCTTATATTGTATTATATAAGAAACCGCATCATGGATTTGCATTCACCCTTGCAACAAGTAATGGATCGGATTTGCACCATGAGCGTTACCAGTTACCACTACAACTTCGCCATCTAATGTTTCTCACTTGTTTGCTCAAAATAAAAAATTACGGTCAGATGATTATTAATTGTGATCTAATAGAAAGTGCGAGATTTATTTTTATTATCTAATTAAATGGTTTGACTTCATGAAGTCATGATTAAACTACAAGCATCCATTGATAAACACATTTGTATACCGTAAAAAATTGGGCTTCCCTAATTTTGTACGACTAATCGAAGCAACTGCGGCAGACCAAGGTTCGTCCTCGTGTTGTATCGGACTATGGCACGGAGATAGATTGCTAAGCTCATGAATCAATGTCCGATCAAGATTAAGACCAGCCATGATCGAGACCGAGGCAGTGTAAAGATCGAGCGAGGTCGAAAAACCTGCTAAGTTGAATAATAGAAAGCCGAGATATCCGTAACCGAGCGGAGATCATGGCGGAAATCTCGATACGTATCGAGTCAAGACCGAACATTTAGCCAATCATGAGATTTCCTTCTGTATTTAAAATTGTACCATAAGTAGAATCCCTCTACTATATAAAGGGGGTTTTAATCATTTTGTAATGATCATAGTCACGTAACAAAAGCAAGAAGTTGTGCACATGGTCGAATCGACTTCATGAAAATTGAGAAGGAATTAGAGACCAATATTTCTATCCTAAAAATGCTCGAATAATTGACAAAGCGAATCTAGAAAGGGGAAAGAAGATCAAGGAAAATGATAAGAAAGTGGAAACCTATAACTCTAGGGTCGGCCAAGTCCGGGGGGCACCACCGATATTGAAAGGACTAGATACTAAAAGGTTTGTAGAAAAACCTCCCCCCTCCCTCCCCCTCCCCCCCAAGTGTGGCTCCAAAGACAATCCCCAAGAAGTTTCGCATGTCCGCAGTTCCTAAGTATGACGACTAATCCAAATGAACACGTCACCTGGTACATGTGCGCCATAAATTCAGAAGACTCTATCAAAGGGTGCCATGATATGGTATTATAGCTTACCGCCTAATTCTATTGATTCGTTTGTTATGCTTGTAGATTCTTTTGCAAAGGCGCACGTCGGAGCCATTAAGGTTACAACAAGAAATTCAGACCTTTTCAAGGTAAGGCTGAAAGATAACGAGATACTCAGGGAATTTGTGTCTTAGTTCCAAATGGAGAGAGTAGATTTGCCCCCAGTCACCAATGACTGGACTGTTCAAGCTTTCACTAAATGTCTCAACACTCGGAGTTCCATAGCTTCACATCAATTGAAGCAAAATTCGATCGAGTATCCTGTTGTCACTTGGGCTGATATACATAATCGACATTAGTCGAAGATCAGGGTCGAGGATGATCAACTGGGACTCTTTCCAGGCCGTTTATCCTAACAGGATCATGGATAGAATCAAGAGGGATATCGACTAGGAGTCAAGGTCGAATAGAGATCGATATCAACCGTACAACAAGGATTGTAGAGGCATCGGGTCTGGAAGAAACTTTGCGCGAAATGAGAGGAGAAATGACTAAAATCAAAGTTCATGTGGACTCATAAGTAAGGATGGTTTCAACTGGGATGTCGGGCCTAAAGAAGCTCCACGATTATCTGAATATAACTTCAATGTAGATATATTAGCCATCGGCGTATTAAGGATAGCAGATGGCCTAGACCTCTGCAGACCAATCCAACCTAGAGAAATCCTAACCAAATATGCAAGTATCATGGTACTCATGGTTATAAAATAGAAGATTGTAGGCAGCTAAGGGAGGACGCAACCCGATTATTCAATGAGGGGCATTTTTGGGAATTCTTAAGCGATCGAGATAAGAATTACTTAAAAACAGAGATTCTATTAGACAGAACGATCAGGAAGAGCCACAACACATGATTCATATGATTGTTGGAGGGGTAGATATTCCTCAACAACTCGTATTTAAATGCACCAAGGTTTCTATCACAAGGGAAAAGCAAACTCGGGACTATTTACCAGAACGGACCTTATCTTTCAATGACGAGGATGCAGAAGGGATCGAACAACCCCACAATGACGCATTGGTGATATCTTTCCTTATGAGTAAAATTCAAGTTAAACATGTTTTGATTGATCCAGGTAGTTCGGCCAACATTATTAGATCGAGGGACGTAGAACAACTCGATCTAGATGATTAAATTGTGCTCGCATCCCGAGTACTTAACGGCTTTAACATGGCAAGCGAAACCGCCAAAGGTAAAATTATTTTGCCATTGAACATAGCCGGGACCATCCAAGAAACAAAGTTCCATGTGATAGAGGGTGACATGAGGTACAATGCCTTATCAGAAGGCCTTGGTTCTATAGCATGAGGGAAGTTCCCTCGACCCTTCACCAAGTTCTGAAATTCCCGAAATCGGAGGGAGTCAAAACACTGTACGGGGAGCAACCCGCTACCAATGAGATGTTTGTAATCGATGAAGTGATACCTGCATCGGCACTTTCATCAGCAAAGGGATCCGCTTTAAAGGGAAAATACGAGACTAAATAGCAACCACAGTCACCAGTCTCAATCCAATCGAAGAAGAAGGGAACCGACGAGGATGATGACTATTGGATCCCTCGATCCTTCATAATTCCCGAGGACTCTGACGCCACTAAGGCAATAGTTGAAGAGCTGGAACAAGTAACAGTGACCTAACTATAGGCCGAACGAGAGATATACCTAGGCATAGGGCTAACTCCCGAGCTTAGGAAAAAACTTATTCATTTCCTTAAAGCTAACATGGGTTAATTTTCTTGGTCCTACCTTGATATGAAAGGGATCCTGCCGAAAATTACCAGTCACAAACTGAGCATGGACCCTAAATTATATTCGGTGAAGCAAAAAAGTAGGCCCCAATCCGAGATTAAACATGCCTTCATAAAGGATAAGGTAACCAAATTTCTCAAAATAGGATCTATTCAGGAAGTAATTATTCCATATGGCTAGCAAACAAAGTGGTAGTCCCTAAGAAGGGAAACAAACTTAAATACGCGTAGATTATTAAGACTTGAATAAAGCATGTCACAAGAATTCTTTTCCTTTGCCTAACATAGAGCTTATAATTGATGCCACGTCCAGCCACGTGGCTCTCAATTTCTCGATGCCTACTCCGGGTATAACCAAATACAGATGAACCCGGAGGACCAGGAAAAGACATCGTTTATCACTAAATATGGCACCTACTGTTATAATGTAATGTTGCTTGGACTAAAAAATGCTGGTGCAACCTATCAACACCTAGTAAATCGAATGTTTGAACAAAAAATATGGAAATCTATGGAAGTTTATATTTATGACATGCTAGTTAAGTCCCTCCGATATTGAGTATCTGCCCTGAATAGCCATCAAGTCTTGAATCTTTGTAGACTTCATGGTTGACTTCATCACCGACACTAGTTCCTGAGGTTAAAAGGAAATTAATAGTCAACTCGGGTACATCTTCAGGGATCTGGACCCTCTTTACAGACGGTGTTTCAAATGTAAAGGGGTACAGACTTAGCATCGTGCTAAAACCACCCACATATAACATGGTATGACAATCTATTAGAACCATAACATTGACTAACAACGAGGCTGAATATGAGGCCATGATTGCATGTCTCGAACTAGCTAAAGACTTGGGAGCATAGGTGAACGAATCCAAATGTGACCCCTCCTTGTTTGAGTCAGGCTAACAGAACCTTTGAAGTTCGGGAGGAATGAATGCAAAGATACTTGGAAAAGCTACAAGTTACTCTACATTGATTCAAATAATTTGAAATATGTGCCTCGAGAACAAAATAGCAAAGACGATTCCCTCGCAAACCTAGGCTCGTCAGTCAAAGACAACACTCAATTCGGAGGGCTATTGTACAACTCATGAGGTCAGCGGTCGAAGAGGGCCATGCCGAGATAAATTCCAGAAGCTTGACTTTGGATCGGAGAAACAAGTACATAAAGTATTTGAAGAATAAAATACTTCCTTCATATCCAAAGGAGTTGAGGGCATCGCGTACGAAGACAACCCAATTTAGCTTGCTTGAAAATGGAATCTTACTCGGAAGGATGTTCGACGGTCCACTAGCGATATGTTTTGGACCGGGTGATACCAAGTATGTTTTGAGGGAACCCTGCGAAGACACATGTGGGAATCACTCATGCGCCGAATCGCTGGTTCGAAAGGTAATACGAGCTGGATATTACTGGATTGATGTGGAAAAAATGCCAAGGTGTTTGTGCAAAAATGTATAAATGTTAAAGGCATGTTCCAATGATTGATCGACCAGGGAAGCTGCTGCATTCAGTTTTTTCCCCATGGCTTTTGATGAAGTGGGGGATGCATATCGTCGACCCTCTTCTATCGATTTGGAATACCATCCGAAATTGCATCTGATAACGAAAAACAATTTGTCAGCAGCAAGGTGACCAAATTTCTCGAAGGCCTCAAGATCAAAAGGATATTATCAATACCGTATCTCCTTAGTGGAAACGGGCAAGCCGAATCAACCAACAAAATTATAATACAAAACTTCAAGAAAAGTTTGACCAACGCCAAAGGAAAATGGAGAGAAGTCCTGCCCAAGGACTTTTAGGCGTATCGCATAACTTCGAAGTCTAGTACCGAGGCTACCCCGTTTTCTTTTGTTTATGGAACTGAATCTTTAATACTGTTGAATTTGAAGATCTAAGCATCAAATTCTGATACACAACAAAGAATTAAATGACGAGGCCATAAATACGAACCTGGAACTATTGGATGAACAACGTGAAGCTTCCTTTGTTCAATTGGCCGCCAGAAATAATGAATCGAAATGTATTACAATCGAAGGGCCAAAATTTGATACTTTAATGTCAGAGACTTGGTAGTAAGGAAGGTAACGCTAAACACCCAATATCCAAATGAAGGAAAATTAGGTCCAAATTGGAAAGGGCCGTACCACTTTCGCGAAATCACAGTAAAAGGATCCTATGAGATAGGAATGATGGACGGAGCTCGTCTACCGAATAACTGGAACATAACTCATCTCAAACACTATTATAATTGAGGTATAACCCCATTTCGATCCTTTCTATTTTTTGACTAACACTTGCAGATTATCAACATGCAGCGGTAATAAGCCTTTAGGTCTAAAGGACGCGTTACACTCTTTTTTCCTTGAACAATTTAGTCCCAAAAGGGTTTTTTTTGTCAAGGTGTCTAACGAGTCAATTGTGGATTGTACTATATTAAAATTTAAGGTCGATCGTGAATCAGTATCAAAGATTATGTTTATAGTATCCAAAATTTCTCTTCAATCAACCTTGAATACTGGAGGGGGAGGGGGAGGGGTTACCCTCGGATATTGAATTTTTCTAGCAAGGAATTTATTTCGAAATAAAGGGGTATCAATAGGTAGGATTTATTGTTAGGGGAAGATGGTCAAAATGAATCGTTCCCATATAGATTGCATGAGCCCTAAAATTAAACGCAAACGCATGTGTCATTATTTTTTAAATGAATAAAGAGAAGTACTTTCCTTGCAGATATTTAATGTCTTGGAAAAATTTCCACTTTACAACCTCATGCTTTCGATCTATTAAGAAAACGAGCCCAAAAGTCGATTGCAACCGGAGTTCGTATAATACCTCAATACTCAGGATTGCCGTTCATAAAAACTCGAAAAAATTGAGCCATTGAACATTGGGGTTATAGACCTCTTAGGCAACCCTTGAATTTTAAAGGCTAAGGTCGTGCCCACTTGGGGGCTATTTCTTAGGCAAGCTTGAATAACTCGGGAAAGCGAGGTTACTAGGCTACACCCAAACTCAAAGGCTATGACCAATTTAACACGATTTAGAAACGTCTGAAATTCGTAGCAAAAACAGACCTTCGAAAAAGAAAAGATTCCTTCACAACTGGTTCTAAAGGCTAAACTTGGTGGAATCTTAAACTAATGATATTTTTGGGTAAAAACTTTGGTAAAATTGAAACCCGAGAATTCCTTTACTTAGAAAGGCAATAATAACAAGATTTTATTTGATCCCTCGAACACAACCCCATTATCTCATGCTAAGGCATTACAACCTTTGTGAGCACGAATGATAAAACAAAGGGAAAATATTGAAAGCCGAAAAGGGTAGAAAGGCATATATATATATATATATATATATATATATATATATATATATATTCAAATGATCATTTTACAAAGGACAGATCGACCAAATAGAAAATTTACAAAGGTTAAGGGCTACTTTCACTTCGAGTTCCGGAAATTATTCTCACTCGACTAGAAATCCTAAAGGATACCTTATTTCAAGCTCGAGTAGGTCATAACTCGACCATTAAGCTAAAGGTCTACATCACCTCAACAATCATTCGAGGTCTATCAATTTAAAATGGCCGATGGCAAGGCTTATTATCGGTCCTCACCATCCCAAACCTTGTACCCTCGTATAAAACTTCATAATCTTATGTTAAGGCATTTTGACCCTTACGTGAAATAACAAAAAAGTCAACGGATTCAGAATCCATGGAAGGGAAAAGGTTTCGTATATTCATCATCATCTTTTTACATGGGTCATATATCGCGATTAAGAGTTCTTTACAATGACCAATCGACCTCAAAATAAAAGTGAAAATTACAAAAAGCACAAAGCCTAAGAAGAACAATCCTTATCGGTAAAGGTATCTCGCCTCAGAATCTTCTCCACCACCAGATTCACTCAAGTTCTCAGAATCTTCCTCGGGAGAAACCAAATTTTGAGCCTTTATTTCCTTTGCCCTAGCAATCTTGATTTCAGTAGATATATCAAAGCTTTGATCACGGGCCCCCTCAAAGCACTCCCTTCGAGCTTGCCACTTCACATCATCCATCTTGCTCTTGGACTGCGCTAGGGTGGCTTCAACATCGACCTTGTATTAGGTCACATTAGCTTGAGCCTTAATATTGGCCGAGGCTGCCTCAAATCTAGCCACCTCGAGCTCTTTGACCAAGTTGGCTAAATGAGACTAAAGCTCCCCAACCTTTTTTTGCCTGAACCAAAGCATTTTCCCTTGCAGCCTGAAGCTGTGACTCGAACAACTCTATATCTACTTAGACGGCCTCCTTTTGTGAAGCTATGGTGTCCATACACCCCTTGAACTTGTCAACCTCGACTTGTATTTCATGTATTTGATTTTTAAGGCCCTTGATTTGTTTGAGTCTCTATCGAACCTGCAGAATTGAATCATTAGTTTTTATCTCCAACTCATCTTCACTATCATGAAGCACTCAGAGTACCTGCTCGGCCATCTCAATATGTTCATCTCGAGCCTTCACCAAGTCTGTCTGAAGTTTCTCACTGAGAAGCGTATAGGTATCACATTTTTTAGTGAGGCCATGAATCTCAGCCTTGCACTCCTTTCATATTCGAATGAAGTCCTCGTGATGTAGCAACAAAGCCTGCGACTAAGGAATAAAGTGTTAGTACCATCTACAATTGAAAGTTTTAAAAGGAAGGTAATATAATAGCCCTCAAACTTACCCGATTTAGAGCATGATGGGCCTCGTTGAAAATGCAAGAAAATTCCACTTTACCCATCTTGGCTTGGTCCTCTTCGTTCTTCAAGCATCGGAGGTAGATATCTACACCTATGGGGGTAGAAAAACCCAAGCATCCTCCGGTACTGAGATGATAAGTGACAATTTATGCCCAAGATCGACATTGGAGGTCGGAATTGATTGGTTAGTTTAAATCTCCAGGAATCCTTACTCAAGCTCTTCCTCGGTACATCCAAGTCACCCAGACAAGTGACATCTTCCATCTCGACGAAATAGCGATGGAAAGGGTCTTCTGCTTCATGGACCCCTTCACTACGGAAAGTCTCCTTCGCTTGAGTGTCCTTCTCGTTGAATAATAGAAGGAAGGCAACAAAGGGGAATCTCTAATCTATACTACCCTAAGTATATCTTTTGGGGCTCCGACTTCATTTCAAAAATGCTCGAGCATGGTTTCTACACCAGCCTCGACCGCCTCCTTGGTATCCTTATCACCTCGAGGTGAACCGTCTTCAAATCTTTATGGCTTGGTGACTTTGTCAAAACGAGGCAAAGCAGTTTTAGCTCCCGCCAGCCTAGTAGTTCTTTGAATTTCGGTGCCAGTTCGCACGTGGAGCACCAGCCTGAAGTCTTCTTCTTGTTCGTCTTCTTCATCCTCATCCCTCAGCCGTTGGACTGACTACATCGTCAGATGGATGATGTTCCCCTTAGGTTTAGGGGGCTTCCTTGCCAAGTTTTTGTTTTCCGAGCCTGGAGAGCTCGAAGCCTCTTTTCTTTTCTTCTCTTTGCCCTTCCTGAGAGCAAATGATGAAAGACGTACCTCCTTTGCAGTAGATGGGGCCCTCACTGCTACGTCCTTACCGAGACCTATAAAAGCAAAAAATGAGTAAGTCCAATACGAAGCCCGAATGGAAACCGTTTTAAGAAAAGAAGATTACCATGGTTACGGGCCTCCCATTGATCCTTTGATAACTCCTCAACCCATTGTCTAAGGTCAGGGATCACTTTCGGCACGACATCCACAACTACAACACAACAAAAACTTAGATGAGGAAAGAAGATGAGAAGTAAAATGGAAAATATTGATGTTCAATGCAAAGAAATACTTACGATCCATGTTCTATTTTTCAGGAAACGACATGTCCTCGACATGGATCAGGTATGAGGTGTTTATTCGGACAAATCGGCCTATCCAACCTCCATCTCTGGTCTCATCTATGCTCGAAATGGGGGTTTGGTAGCTCGGCTGTAAAGCTTGATCAAGCCTTCACGATAAAGTTGGGGGCTGTAGAGATGCATAAGGTGATTGAGAGTAAAAGGATGCCACTCGATCTTGCTTACAAAAAATCAAAGGAGGATTAAGATCCTCGAGAATGATGGGTGGAATTTTGCCAAGAGTGGCAGCATACCTCTTGCAAAAGGTGATGATGATGGGGTCTAAGGGACCTAGCGTGAAGGGGTAGGTATAGAAGCTTAGATACCCCTCCATATGAGTGGTGATAGATTCCTCGGGGGTAGGAACTACTGCATCCTTGCATTCCCATTTGCACTTCTCTTTAACCTTCTCAAGAAGACTGTTGGTAATTGTACATATGTATCTCGACATCGGCAACAGTGGGGCACTTTGTTCGATGAAGTCCTCTAGGGGAGGTTTCGTCGTGGCTACAACGTCAAAAGCCTTGATGAAGAAGAAGTATCCTTGTGTGATACCATTTTTGCAGTCTTAGCCATTTTTATAAATGAAAAATAAAACGGAGGAGGAACACTTATTTTGGGATGAAATAAGTGAAGAAACTCAGAGAACTAAAATTACAAATATCCGAGGAGGGAAAAGAACAATGAAGATTAGAATTAGCATATTCAAAGAAAAGTTTGAAAGAATGAAGAAGGTATCTATTTACTGGTATCTCAATGAAGGTTCCAAGCTGGTAGTGGCCGACCGTTGACTGACGTGCGCTAAATGTGTAGAAAACTGTATCGACGAGATGTTTCGGTCACCTCTCCCCTTGTGTCACGATGTTTACAATATGGTAAACTGAGGGGAAGTTCAAAGAATCAATTAGTTTCTTGTCATTACACTCCAAATAATGAGGGGACTATATGTGTATATGGTCAAAATTGGGCTTCCCTAATTTTGTATGAATAATCGAAATCAAGGTGGTTGACCAAGGTTCGACCTCGCATTGTATTGGACTATGGCACGGAGATGGATTGCTAAGCTCATGAATCTATGTCCGATCAAGATCGAGACTAGTCATGATCGAGACCGAGGCGAGGTAAATATAAAGCGAGGTTGAAGGAAACATGCTAAGCCGAATAACAGAAAGTCGAGATATGTTTGACCGGGTGGGGATTGTAGCGGAAATCTTGGCATGCATCGAGTCAAGACCAAACACTTCTGTATTTAAAATTATACCATAACTAGGATATCTCTACTATATAAAGGGGGTTATAATCATTATGTGATGATCATATTCACATCACAAAAGCAGTATACTCTCTTACACTTAAGTTCTCAATATTCTTGTTACTGTGTTCATACTTTCCGGCAAAGTATACACTTAATATGAGGGTAGTCTAGCTCAAGGATTAAAGTTATACATTTTTTTTGGTTTTCTTCATTTATATTTGCAGTTAATTACAATATTAATTTACGTTTTCTCTCAATTTGTGCTAAGTGAATCACGTGTCCTTAAAACTACAGTATAAATTCAATTATTATCCGTGTTTAGATTAAACAATATTGTTGGCCCATCTACCAAGACTTTTCTAGTGTGCGAAGTATTCCGCATTCACGTAGGATTCGAGGAAAAGTCGCACCTCAAAAGGGTGTGAGTAAGCAGCCTATCCTTATACAAATAGTGGTAGTTGATTTCACATCCTTAATCTATGACCTGTGTAACTACATTACTTTTGGTTCCTAATATTACCATATATTAATATAGGGAAAGTGTCCTAATATACCCTTACATATTTGTCTTATATGTGCTTCCAACGTCAATTTAATATTTTGTCTCATAAAGGAACTTCTAGTGTTATCTTTCATTCCAAATATATGCCCTCTATCAGTAATGGTTTTTCGCCGTGGAAAAATTGGTCTAATTTTCCAATTGTTCAATGACATGTTTCAAATTATTAGATAATTTGAAAACTTTAGTCAAAAACGTGTTTCCCACTTTGTGATTGCCTTTCAACTTTAATGGCATTGTTACTTGTGAACAACTCTCTTTGTCCCACTTATATATATTTTATAGAATTAGATAATGTAAGGTCCTCGTGTTACATAAAGTGGGTCGGATTAAGTAGTAAATCTTATCAGATCTTCAATTAATATAATAATATTCAATAAATGTTAGTTTTTGGGTCTGCTTGTACACGATAAATATGGAATGGCTGTCTTGTATCTTAATATTTCTCTAAAGTCTAAACCAAAGATACTGATCAGAATGCAAGAGAGTGAAATAGAGCTGTTGCTTATGTCTATTCTCCTACTATTAACTCTCTTTCTCTCTTTTTCTTTGCAATTACTTTCACTTAATTCTAAAACATCGCACAAATTAAATTATACTTGGCCTTCTTGATCTTCCATTTCTTTTCTCTTCCCACTTTTCTTATTTTTTACATTTTTAGAGAGAGAGGGAGAGATGCATTGATTATGTACGTATTCTTACATATAATTTTATGTACTCTTTCATAGGAAAGGCTACTGTAATTAGTTTAAATTCTTATATATCTTATCAGTAAAATGAATGTGTTAGTGGCTGCATGCGGTAGCTTTGTTATGTTTCTGTTTCTTTAGATTATATATATTCTCTAGCACTGCTATATGAGGAATACGTCCATTCTTATACTCCAATCCTCTCGATCTTCTAATTTTGTGATAAAACTTCAATTGTTTATATCACAGCATGCATGCACGTATATATACTTATATCAACAAAAGCATAAAAGCAACGATCATTTTCTAAGTAAGATTTGTGTAAGAATAACATTTACTTTAACATAAGAGGGTAGACACATCTCAATATTCTTGCATCAACGTCGCTAAATCTTAAATTAACTCAAGAAATATAACCAAATCATGATGAGAAAATGACGGGACCCTCTATAGCCACTCAAAATTTTAATAGCCCATGTTTTTTTATTGGCCCAAAATATCCCTCCGGCCCAAACATGTAACTTCTAATAGCCCAAAATGTCACTATCCATAAATTGTATAGTGACGGTCTATTGTATATAAATTATACAATGACAGTCTTTTTGTATATTTTTTGTATAACAACAGTCTATTTTGTATATTTTTTATATAGTGATAGTTACTTGTATACATTTTGTATAATGACAGTCTATTGTATATAAATTGTATAGTGAGAGGGCGCCTGCCTCCTCTTCAGAAATGTCCTCGACAACGTAGCGGTTCTTCGGTCTTCGCTATTAGGGGTGAGAGTGCTTGGTCGCTAGGGTTTCCTTTTCCTCAACCAATTCGATTGTATCAACTCTAAGATTGGTCTAAAATTTTGTTATGAGCTGGCTAGATTGTAGATCAGATAGACAGTCTATTTAGTATATATTTTGTATAGTCACCGTCTATATAGTATATATTTTGTATAGTAACAGTCTATTTTTTTTTATATATTTTGTATAGTGACAGTCTATCGTATATAAATTGTACAATGACAACCTATGTTGTATATTTTTTGAATAGTTATAATATATTTTGTACATATTTTACATAGTGATAGTATATTGTATCGAAATTATATAGTGACAGTCTATTTAGTATATATTTTGTATAGTGACAGTCTATTTAATATATTTTTTGTTTGTGACAGTCTATTTTGTATATGTTTTGTATATAACAATATATTATATATGAATTGTACAGTGACATTCTATTTTGTATTTTAAATAGTGATAGCCTATTTAATATATAATTTGTACAGTAATAGTGTATTGCATATAAATAGTATGGTAACAGACTATTTAATATTTTTTTAATAGGGACAATCTATTGTATATAAATTATATTAGTGATAGTTTATTTAGTACATTTTTCGTATAGTTACAATTTATTTTGTATTTATTTTTTTAGTAAAAATTATGCAATTTTCAAATTAATGGTTGAGTTTTTTACAAGTTGATGCTCTACTTCGGAGTTCAACTAATTTAATGTATGTTATTTTCATACTCAACTCCTCTATTTAGGGCATTTCTTGAAAGAAAATGACACCAAACGCCACACTTGCATTTTAGCGATTAACAATTATTATTATTTTTTTTTTACATAAATGATTTTCGCCATGCAAAAAAATGTTTATATATATATGGAAAGAGGGCAGGCCTGTGATAGTGAAGGGTAAATTTCCTAACTGGTCACATAGTTATGATTTTTTAAATCAAAGTCATACAACTATATTTTTTCACATAAAAATTATATAAACTGCTAGTAATTCACATAAAAAATATAATGACCAAAAAATACAACTTTTCAATAGTATTTTTTTTATTTTTCAGTCTAACAAATAATAGCCAAATTAAAATAGGAATGACCCGGCTTAATATAAATATATATACACTGAAATAATACTGAAATTGAATCCTTCCTTCAAAATACAAGTAGCTTCTATTTTTGGAGTATTTTGCTTTTAACATTTTAATTATTTATATCACTTATAGTATGGGCACATATTGAACTAATGTATAAAATATATCTAAATAGTATAAAAGCCAAAAGAGACTAAAATAATGAATGATCCTTTTGAATAAATTAAAGAGATTTTTACTTAAGTATACCATATAGCAAATTTCATTACAAAAAATGTTCATTATTTGGTATTTACCCGCCTAGACCATAGTTTGTTTACAAAAATTGCACCAAACCAAAAATAGGTGAATTCTACCCTAAAAAAGCGCCAATTTTGTAGCAATCAGATTTAATGTGATTCTATCACCATTAATTTCGAAACTTAAAACGGAAGAAAATCCATTGCAGCGTAATTCTCTCCTTCTCCATATATTTTCCACCATTAATAGCCATTAAAAAGCTTGAAAGCTTTGAATTCAAATTTGGATTTTCAAAAATCATTATTTGTTTGGATTGGGTGTTGTTGTAAATAATTCGAAATATGTTTAGGAGTTTATATCTCAATTTTGAGGGGTTTTTGGTGAAGATTAGACTTGGTTTTGACTGAAGATTGAAACTCGTCGAAAAAGAAGAAGACATATTTTTCCAGAAATTGTAGTTAAATTGTAGAATTGTAGATAAATTGTAGATAATTTGTAGATAAATTGTGGATTGAGAAGACTAAAACTTCTACAAGTCTTCTACAATTATGTCGAAAATTCCAATTATGCTACAATTGAAATGAGAATTGGAATATTAAAATTCAATGTATTCAGTTTGTAGATACAATTTCTTCAAATAAACTACAAATCAGTTTAAGTATTGTATAAAGTTGTATTGCTACATTTATACTACAATCTTGTGTCAAAAAAATTTAAGCATACCAAATTTCAATTTATGTACCATAATTCAAATTAAGGGTATAATTATTACTTCATTTATTCTAGGCATGAAAAAATTACATTCGTTTGTTAATTAGTCGCCGCATAAATATTACAAATAAAAGGGTGGTCTCATTATGCACAAATGACACATTTGATGTGTTTATTAATCAAGATTTTCCATCATATTTAAATGATAAATTTGGCTACATTAGATTTATTGGTCCATGTAATGGAATTACTTGTTTATGTGGATATCCAGATAATATTCAGACAAACCAGTAATTTCAGTTTTGGCATCATTCTTCAAAATTCTGATAGCATGCTTCAAATTCTCGCAATGTACTTTAAAATTTTGACAGCATGCTTACAAATTCCTACAGTATGCTTAAATATTATGATAACATAGCCATTTTTAAAAAAAAAAGACAATTAACGAAATTAATATTTGGAAAAAGTATAATGGAATTATACACCTAAAGTGAATATATGCTCCTAAAATCATGCTTAGAATAAATGAAATAATAATTATACCCTTAATTTGAATTATGGTACATAAATTGAAATTAAGTGTGCTTAAATATAATAAACACAAATCTTAAACATGGGAGATAATAATATTTGCTATATGATATAAATAGGTAAAAATCCTTAAAATTAAAAGCCATCTTCGAAATCATCTCCCATTGTAGTTCAGGACAATTGGGTTTGTCAATTTCGGTGGCTAGCCGCTAGATTTAGTTTTGAGCTATAAAATATATATTATAATTTGTCGCTACCGATTACTATTAATTTTTTTCGGATAGCTAAAAGTGATAATAGATGGATCATTAATTTTGAGCAATAAAATATGTATTATAATTTGTAGCTATCGATTGTCATTAATTTTGTCGAATGGCTAAAAGTGATAATAGCTTGATCATGATTAACTATTTAACTTTACCATATGGACCTAATTTGAAGTCCACTTCATTAGGCTCTTAATTTAGATGGGCTTTACAAATCAAGATAAGTCCAATTTATTAGCTCAAGCCCCAAGGTACGTTAGAATGTACTTCATATGTTATGCGTATTACGCGTGTATCCTATTTTAATAAATAATTCTTTTAAAAACAAAATTATATAATATTATATATATTTAAAAAAGTGTTTGTGTTTGAGGTACAGAATAAAATTTTAAACATATAATATTTATTAATATTGATTCTACATGGCTAATTCAATAAAAGAAAAACATTGTAACATAAAAGTCCTCAATCATCTTTCAATATGTTCAACTTAATCCTAGTTTTTTTTCCCACAAGCAAAATGTCATATTGTTCTAGTTCTCTAGTCAATAATTAGCATTATATGAATTATTTCTACTTTTATTTTCTTTTTGAAGAGCTTTCTTTCTCTATTCATGCACAGAGTCATACATTTAAAGAGTGCCAACTGTATAAATACCAAGTGCAACAAGCCCTGCGTAGTAATAACTAAAGGACGAATCCCATTTGTTACGTCTCTTAACTAAGAGCATTCTTCCATATTTTTTTAATCAAAGCATGATACCTATTTTTAATCTAATTTTACTTAAGATGCCAGCAGAACACAATAGTATAAAAATAATTAAATAATATGAAGTTTAGCTTCTACCAATTTCCCTCATAAAGTAACTATTTGTGTATGTGTTTTGACACGATCGATGACTATTTGATTTTAACACTTCTCATACACAAATTATTTTATAATACCACTAACCATTTGAATTCACAAAATTGAGTTAGCTTTTTCCTATGGTATTCAAATGATACAAAGACAAAATTGAGTTAGGTTTTTCCCATGGTATTCAAATGATACAAAGCAGATTTAATTTTTCATGTAAACAAGACTTATATTACCTTTCGTTCACGAAAGTTCATTGAAATGCCTATTTATTTTTATTAAAGTATTTATCATTAAAAAGTCTATGATACGTAGTGTCGGTAGGAGTAAAACAAAGACGTGAAAATTCCTGTTGAATCCTTGGCGATACTTTTGATACTTATATACGTGAATTTATAGAAGATATTGTTAGAATTATTCAGGATGCAAAATCAATTTAAATATTTATTTATAATTAATAGCCATGAGTTTTTTTAATTTTCTATTTATTTTCAAGTGGTCTCTTGCGTGAAGCCTTAAAGCCAAATGTTGAATGGCCTTGATAAATGGCTATGCAAATCTACCATATATCTTCATGCATAGAAGACAAGATACACTTATCAATATGGGAGCCAAGTGGACTAACATAATGGGATAAGTGTCAAAAGTATCTTGACACTTGTCATACATGCAACCTCCTTAATTCCCTATAAATAGGTTATAAATTAGCCATCATAACCACTCAATTCTTAACCAAGAATTCATCTAGTTAATAATTCCCTTCTTCCTGGTTTTCTTTGTGAATTATCCAATACATAAAATACCTTCATCTTTTCTTCTTTCTAGCAGCCTGTTTTGAGCAAATTCTAAACTTCCAGCCATGAGTACACGTGTTTGGAGGTGAGGTGGAACCTTGGGGAGCGACCGGCATTAACGAGTTGCACCCAGTCGGACCGAAATTACTTTCAAGTTAGTGGCTTACCACGATACAGTATTTTGATAAGTAGTAATCTTCTTTCCTACTTGTTCTTAGTCAATATTATCTACTTATTTTCCTTACAATTTGAAAACTATTTCGCATATGATATTGACTAATGTCCACCAGTTTGAACAAAATACTTTGTTGCACGACTCGGATTTTCCACCATCGGGAGTCGTGATGGCGCCTACTAGTAGAAGTTAGGCAAGCTGCGGAATGCAAAAAATTCAATTAAATTTTATATTAGCCCTTTTTAACCAATTAACTTAAGAGATGATCAACAATTAAATAATAGCGGAAGATGAGATTTAAGCGGAAGACGAGATTTAAGCGGAAGACGTAAACAATTATAATACCAAAATCGTACGAAAGAAAAGAATTGCAAACATATGTCTCTATCCAGAAACCAGTGTCACAACATTCACGGATTAACTATGATTACTACATATAAAAGTCTGAAAGAAAGTAATACCATCTGTCTCGGATACAAGTGATAATAGAACATAATATAAGATAGAGGATATGTCGGGCCTGTGGACGCCTGCAGGACTACCTCGGAGTCTCGATGGACTAAAAGCTAACTCCCTTACTGCTACTAACCAAGTGCTGCTTTGGTATCTGCATAGAGTGCAGAGTGTAGTATAAGCACAACTGATCCCATGTGCTAGTAAGTGTCTGGCCTAACCCTGGAAAGGTAGTGTAGAGGCTAAACCAGACTCCAGATAAACCTGTACAGTTATATAGTATATGGCAGAAAGATAAACAGGAATAAGCAGTTTAAATAGGAGGGGTACATGCTTCGGGGAACATATCAAATCTGATAGAAACTTAATAAAATATGAAAGGCCAATTCAATATCTATCACAATAGAATAACAATACTGTAGCGATGCGCAACCGATCCTTTATCATTTAACATTGTTGCAGCGTGCAACCCGATCCACATATAAGGCAAATCTGAATAACATGCTATTAGTCTATCTATATCCAAAAGAGACTTATTTCGTCTTTCTACTACACCACTCTATTATGGAGTTTATAGTGTAGTCAATCGATATGTAATCCCTTGTTCTGATATGTAACAAAAGAACTTTTTAGAGATGTGCTCGCCACTACAATCAAATTGTAGTAACTAAATATATTTCTTTGATGCTTCTCCGTTTCAAGTCTTAAAATCTTGAATCACTTAATTCATTAAGACTTACAGTGCATCAAATAAATATATTAATATTTTGAGTAATCATTTATTAACGTCACAAAATACTCAAAATCTATCTATTACAAGTATGTTCATTTAACCATACAAATCAGAAAGGATTCATTCTAACTTATCACTAGTTTTATTTCCTTTTAAAAGGAAACATCTTTTAGTCAAATTTCCTTCCAAATAGGATCCAGAAGTTGGTAGTGCCGCTACTTTCACTGAACCTAAAGGTCTATCCTTGACCAACTTGAAATCCTATCCAGATTAATATGACTTAGAGAAAAGTGCACAGATAATTTTTACTCAATTTTGAAGAACATATTCTCTTATGAGGTAGACTAATATTGTTCTTTTCAGGAGAGACATCAATATACAACAACATGGTCATGCATTCATGTACCACAAGAGATAAAATGTTTATTAAGCTCAATAACTCAAGAGTTATTCGAAAAATAAAACAAATATTCATCTCTTATTTTGCCCAGAAACCAAAATTAAATTCCTTCTAACAAAAGTACATATATTGCATCCTAAAAATTAATACCTTATCACTAAAAAATATTCTAACAACTAATACGATCAGTTGCATAAAATCATTGTGGATTTGAGATAAAAACATTAAATAGATCATAGTCAGTCAAAACACTGAAATTCAGACTGCATTCAATATTTATATACATACATGCATTTGGAATAATAAATTTTGATGGGAAAAGATTCATTCATGCAAAGTATATTATATGATGCAAGAATTATACAATCTAAAAATAAATAGAACCAACTCAGGTGGAGAGAATACTATTATTTTCAGTCAATTGTATATAACTTTCTAATACAAAAATTTTAAACACACTACACATATATCCATCTTGAATAGCAATTTCGATGGGAAAAGAATTACTCGTGCAACATACATATGCAATGCCAGATTATTCACTCTAATAATTAAAACAGACTCAATTCAGATGGAGAGTATATTGTTAATTTAAGTCAAGCGAACATCATTTTTAATAGCTCTAGTTTCATTGATCCAGCATGTATACTCAGATGGAGAGTAAGTACACAATATCAATTACTAGTATTTCACCTAGTGAGCTTATAATAAATTTATCCGATATGGAGGAAGACCAAAAGTCAGCGCGTACATTTATTACTCACTTGAAATTAATATTGAAAGACCATAGAAATATAATTCTATCACCATTTAATCATGATTGTATTTTAGATACAAAATTGATTTAACCCTTAACAGATAGAGAGCTAACATAGGTTATCAATAACTAGTAACTATATCTGGTGAGTTCATAATAAATTTATCCGATATGGAGGAAGACCTAATGTCAACGCGTAACTTTACTATCTCACCATAAATAAAATTTTGGAGACTATAGGGGTTATTCCTATCACCACTTTATCACAACCACAAACTTTTCTCTGAGTATTAAGTTTCACAATTTTAAAAAGAAAACATGTTCAATACCCCATTTAAACTGTCTTAAAATACTAAAATTAATATTTTACATTGCATAGCAGTGATTATTGTTCATTGAACTATTTATGATAAATCTACCAAAATTTAATATCAATCGGAATCGCTAAAGTCACGATCTCCAAAAGTTGCGACTAAATTTGAAAAATTATCATTTTAAGCATTTTTTAAGAATTTAAACTATGACCTGTATTTTTTTTATTATATATCAATTCATGTCAAATCAACATGTGTTATCATGTTCCAGATTAGACATAAATAAAATGATAGAAAGAATGACTTTTCGTATGTAAATCACATTTTAATCCGTCAAACCTCCAAAAACACTGATCTAAACAATCCCCAATCATCAAAATATGATGTGATTCACTGCATAGCAGTGAGTTCTTTTTCAATGACCGTTGGCGATGATCCTACCAAATTTCAGGTCATTTGGAGATCGTAAAATTTATGATCGCCAAAACTGGACCAAATTCGAATAAATTATTTTTCGCGTAGTTATGATTAAACCCAGATTTGCATTCTTCATATATATCATATCAATTTAAATCACATGTTTCAGATTTAACACAATTATATCCTATAGATAAAGAATAATTTTTTATATTTATTACAAATTCAATTTAATAAACTGCTTGAAAACCCATCTAAACGACCTCAAAATGCGAAAAATTAACATGATTCACTACATAGTGAGTTTTTTTTATTAGATCGTTTTCAATGAACCCACCAAGTTTCAGGTCAATCGGAGTCCATCAAATTCATGACCACCAGCCTGTAACCATACTTGGAGAATAACCATTTTAAGTAGTCTCATTAATTAAAATAAATATGATATTGATTTTCATTCTCCTTATAATTACACTTATAGCTCAAGGCATATATTATGTTCTTCCTATTTCTAGGATATAAAATATCTTCTTTTGCAATAAATTATCCTTTTATTAAACACATAAGAACCTGAGATATAATATTTTCTCCCGTTCGATGAAAATCCCAATATTTCTTCTCAAGGATGGAGTTAGTTTCACTAGTACCCAAAGATAAAATTCTTTTTCTAGTTAAGAACCTCCACCATTAATGTAGATTTCTCAAGGATAATTTTCACATGGTTTATTAAACATATTTCAATGACTCAAATAAATAGACCATTTTGCAGATCCTACTTATTAATCATTATGTTCAATCCATGAATAGATATAATTTCACATGTACAAATGTACTAAGAATTTTCATGAGTTCAAATAAACAAACCACTTCAGCGGTAACTATTTATTACTCATAAAATTTTAAATTTACAAGTGAATATATATTGAGCTCATTTATTATTTTATGCTAGACCATAGCTTAAAAATCCATACCAACAATATAAAACTTATACCAAATACCGTCATATTTCACTTAATTAGAACCTCCAATCAGAGAACAGAACTCTTCATCGAAAATCCAAACTAGTAATCACTTAGGGCATGAAAACATAAACTTAAATTTGAGATTTTTTTTATGCACAAATATGCCAAACGTTTAAATCATTAGTCATCCAGGATATCAAATAGAAAATTTTACTTTCTTACAAATTAATTATATCATCACACAATATCAATTATACCTTGTAAGATCTAGTCAATTAATATCCTACACATTTATTATTGAATTTAGTACAACAACACGTCTATTTGCTAATAGCCAATGTGTAAACCTATTATATGACTAGTATTTAATCATGGGGGCCATGGGGAATCACCCCACCACCATTGAATTAAAAAGAAATTAAAATTATTAAGAAATAACTTTCAGAAAATAGAAAAACGTCCAAAACATAGTCCAAACGACATCAAAACGCTGAAACTTCAGTTCAATCAGAGTCTGTCAAGTTCGATGACCTCCGAAAATACCGGCTATTCGGTCGAAAACAGGTTTTGCGTTTTTCTAAGGTTTACCCCAAAAAATCTCAATCAAATATCAATAAGAAAACAGATATCTCATGATTACAAGGATAATCCAAAATTTTTGCGTAGTTAATTCACAAAACAGCAGTGCAGTTTTTCAGAAAATCGCATATATATGTAATTCAAAAAACGTATATAAACACCATATTCTTGTTTCATGAAAAACTTAGTTATCTAATTAGATGCGAGTGAACTCTGATACCAATTGATGGATTATAATAAGCAGCGGAAGCAATCCCAGTATCAAAATCATATGTAATCTAGACAACTAGCATAAACGAGATTTAACCGGTTACCTCTTGAGACGTGAAAATATCTCTTCTACCATGTGAGCCTTCAGTTCCATAACTTCTCAATGGAATCTCCATCACCCGTACAATCGTGATCCTCGAACCACGATCTTTTACTATGTTACCCAAATAATACCGGAAATAGCAATTTCGTGTGGGTGAAATTTCTAGGCAAACTTGGCTGAAAATTTCAGTCACCATCTTCTTCTCTCCCTAAATGAAAAACCTTATGTATTTATAGCACAAGTTTTAAGGGTTAAGATCTTTTTCCAAAACCTGTTGGGTTTTCTCTTCCACTAGAAAAATGATTCATTTATTTCCTATTATTTAGGCACAGTAGGGACCACATAATTTAATTAACAAGGCTCCAATTATGAAATTAATTTCTAATTTTCGAAAATAATATCTACCATAATTAATTACGAATTATTCCACTAAAAATTCGTAACTGAACTCCTTATCCAATTTCGAAATTCATCAATTAAATCTTATTTAATTCCCCATGTTTAGACTCAGATACTAATCAAATAAATTAAATTACTGACGATTTAATTTATTGATTATTTCCTTTAGACTTTCGCTTAACTTATTTCATGAGTCAGATATAAAATCCACCGGCCGGGTTTAGACATGAAAACTTATAAGCTTTCATAAAGGTGTATCATCAATCTCTAATCCGAGACATGGATTCCGAAACTAATTATTACTTCGCCAATGTACATTATTATTATCCAATTTACCAGGCATATTGACCCACGAAAGAATCTCGCCTTTGAATTAATCAAAACAATAATAATATACACAGCTAATAATAATTATATCACGATTAAGAGTATAAGTACATTTATTGGCTAGAGAGTTATTTTATTAAGTCAGAATAAAATATTTATCTCTACCTGGTCCGTTCAATACATATAAAATATACTAGCACAAGAAGTTGAAATTAAACCATTCTCATAATCAAGATAAATTATATTTAATCTTGTGTTACAATCATTCCTGATGGTTTGTCCAACTCCATGACTAGATTGTGAACTCAAACTTTATACTTATAAGAACCGATAATTTAATCTTCCGTATATAAGCTAAACTCTATACACTAAATCATCTACGATATAAGCAAAGGATACAGATTAATATATGATCTATCTAAAACTTTATTTAAACTGAATAAACAGTTGTTTCATAATAAATACTATATCTAAACCAAACTCATGGTTAATAATATATATCCCAACAATCTCCCACTTAGACTTTTAACCATGATAACTGTTAGAATATCTATTGTCAAATGCATGGTTAATAGTATATGCCCCAACATAAATAACACCCAATCTCCTGATTCAATAATCATGCAGATCCGGGGTGAACTGTATTTTTTGTAGATCGCAACTTTCATACTGGAACATGCATGACAAAGTGAAATTCTAGTTCAGGAAAAAAAGGCAATAGAACATACAAAAACAACAAATAAGAAAATCAGTTTCTTTCACATGAAAGAATATAAGAGCTTGATTTTGATTTAGTTGGCTAGGTCCTATGCTCCTAGCTCAAGGACCTATATGACTTCTGCAACTCGAGAGAAAACAAATCCAAAAAAATCCTACAATATGTCCGTTATCTGCTATATTTCACTTTCCAAAGGATCTGTACATTTTTTTAGCCCTTAGCTTATTCTCTTATGAATATGCTTAAGCTAATTTTAATGAAGGAATTTATAATACTTAGTAAAAGGAGTAGACTTACCTCCATAAATTGTTCAGACACCAAACATGAAAGGATAAGCTGTTTAATATTAAGTTATTAACATCTGTAATATTAACTCAGCAAGCAGATAGAAATAAGGCTAATGCTATCCTCAATCTCCTCCTCTGATAATGATTTTACGATGCAAATTTTTAAATGTTTGTCCTCAAACTTAAAATCATAAGCAAGCATGAGGGTTACATTTGCAAATCACATACCCTCCCTAGTAAGTAGGAAATAAGCCCGATTTTAGCACTCGACTACAATGCGAAATGAACAAAAACAAAATATTAATACAAACATAGCAATAGAAAATTAACACTACGGAGAGTAAAACAACTATAATAGAGAAGAGAAAATGAACAAAAATAAAATATTAATAATAAATAATTACAACAAACAAGGCCGGAGAAAGATAATAATGCACCCCAATTTACAAGTATAATTTATTTTTAATATATTTGAAATCTTTGATTCTAAATGAATTCAATTTTTTCGGCCGATATTTCGAATGTGCGCTTAGAATTGGATATTTTCAATGTCTTAACATCCTTATTTTGTATATCAGTTTCTATTTGCTCCAAGTTTTTAACACTTGAAATGCAGAAATTCTTCATTATAAACTAATAGAATTTAAAGGGATATTTTTTTGAAATTAAAAAAGAAAAAGTTGAATGCAAATGAAATTACTACCATGAAAAATAGCATGATACCCGCTATGAATTTGGGAAGACCGAAGAGAACTAAAAAATCAAGGAGAAAAAGAGGAACAGATAAGATCTGGACAAAAATTGAAAGATGCTCAGACGTGATGTTATAACGTAAACCACCGAAGATGAAGAAAACAAAAATTAAGGATTCCCTTACCTAAAATTGAGAGACCCGGCTAGAAGATCAGTGTAAATGAAAAAGGAGTAGCAGTTCGAAGTATGAATATGAAGAAAATAGAGGAGGGTGGAATACATATAAAAAATAAATTTATAAAATGGTATATTAAAATAATAAATTTGCCCTTGGTCGATCATTCTTAGCTTTTCTATATAATAGAAAATAGAAACAAAGCATGTCGTTCTACAACGTGTTATTTGTACATCATATCCCTTCTTTCAGTTTGGCATGATCTATATGATACATCGAAATCACCAAGCATGCAAGTTTCAGAAATGATTCTATTCCTAGAAGTAATAAGGTTACCTATGTTCCTGATTCCCCATAGGTTCTACTATCATATTGTCTATTCAGGGGTCTCATAACATTCCAAGAGATTATATTGACTCACTTTATTATGCATTATATACCCATGATTCAGATGGCGTTATATGCGTGTATATATATGACGAAAAATATATTTTACGCATCCAACTTATGACCAAATCCCTGTTACACACCTATTGACTACGTATTTTATTACACACCAAATCTTTCAAAAGTGTGTCAATTACACACTACTTTTAACAAGCTTCTTTAATATTCAATGTGTTGGTTACATAAGTTTTATTAAATTAAAAAAAATCAATGATTCTTTAATTAAATAGCTAACCCGATCCTTTTCTTAAATCAGACCCATGAAAGACCCGACCGGGTTACTTAAAAATACCTAGGCGACCAGATTAACAAGCAGAAATCTAATTTCAAAATCTTGTTCTTCATCCCTAACCTAGGAAGCTAATCTGACGAGCACAAATCTGCTAATTGTTTTTTCTTCTTCAGCTTTTCAGTTTAGTATTCGCATTTAAGGTTATTCAACCGTTCTGATTTATATGGGTGGGTCGAAATGGTTAGGGTTTATTTGAGAAGAATGATAAGATATTGCATTTTAATTGACCAAATATAACCACCTTTTAAATATTAGATGTGCAAGGTGAAGATGGGATTGAATTTTTCAGAAAATTATTTGCCACCTTTAAAGATGAAGAAAGATGAAAATGGTGGCTTTTAATAAGAGGGAGATAAACAATTGGGGTGTTAGAGTTATGAAAATGGGCCCATTTTCAGTAAATATCCGTTTTAATTAGTCATTTCAAGCAGAAAAAAACTACGCGCCCCATTGGTCGTGTTTCACACGTCCTAGAGGTTGGTCAAAAGTAGTGTGTAATTGATACACTTTTGAAAGATTTGGTGTGTAAAATGAAACCAGTGATTAACAGGTGTGTAACAGGTTTCATAGTCGTAAGTTGGATGGGTAAAATATGTATTAGGCATATATATATATATATATATATATATATATATATATATTTATATATATATATATATGTATGTATATATATATATATGTATGTATATATATATATATATATGTATGTATATATATATATATATATGTATGTATATATATATATATATATATGTATGTATATATATATATATATATGTATGTATAATATATATACATACATATATGTATATATATATACATACATATATATATATATATACATACATATATATATATATATACATACATATATATATATATATACATACATATATATATATATATATATATATATATATATATATATGTATGTATGTATGTATGTATGTATATGGGATATGAGATATGGGAAAGGTTATTGCGTTATATATGCACCACCACCTAATCAACTATTATATATTGTTGATTTTATCCACAGTAGCCGAGATGATATGATGGGATGCCCTCAGAGGCCTGATGATGTTATGAAATATGTACGTATGAACGACATGACATTCATACGTGTATGCATAACACTATAAGTATTAAATGATACACAGAGTTATCTAGACTTACAGGTTGAGTCATGTACTCCATGTTTCTTTCATGTCCTCTGTATATTGATTAACATGCCTTACATACTCAGTACATTATTTATACTGACGTTCTTTAGTTGGGGACACTGCATTCATGCTTGCGGGTATAGATAATTAGTTTGACGAGCCCTCATAGTAGACGAGGTTAGCATTCAATGAAGGATCGGTAAGACTCCACCTCATTCGGAGTGCACATGTGTCTTTAAGTTCTCATGTCAGAATTTTGCTACAAAATTATGGGTAGGCCGGTACCCTATCCCATTTTATATCAAATAATTTTCGAGGCTTTGTAGACTTAGGATTATTATGTACAGTATGTCAGAGGCCTTGACGGTCCATATGTATTCATATTTTATGAATGATGATTCATTGATATAATATTTGTCTATTTACAATTCTAAATTACGAGTTGTGTCCATGTAAGACCATGATAGTTACAAAAAGAATGAATAAGTTACAGAGTGGTTCACTCAGGGCAGTGTAGTACCGGGTACCAACCACGCCTCCCAAGGTTGGGGCGTGACATAAGGAGCACTAGCCATTTGTCTTCTTCGATCGAAATAAACGAGAACGATGAAGGAAAAAAGGTAATGGTCACAGCAAATTCTAGCGCATGTAGAAGTATGAAAAGATAGAGAAGGGGAAGGAAGTTCGCAAAGTTTTTTCTTAGAAAATTGAAAATCACAACAATGAAATGAGGGGCTTCTCCCATACTTATTGGATATAAAGGTCCTGAGGGGAGAAACCAAGAGCCGCCAATCAGAAACAAAAAGGGCATGGAAAACGATGTGGCTCGTGGGAAACATGCGCTATTATGATGCATAGTAAACATTCATGATATCCTGAATTGAAGTGACGATCCAATTCTAAAACTCTTGAAGCGTCACTATCACACCTCCTTTTTTACCACCCGAGAGGGTAATATAAGGAAGTTTTTCCAATTAATGTGACATAAATCAAAATGATATTATTTTATTCTTTCAGACTCTCCATTTGGAATAATTTATTTGGTGTCCTAATTCAACATTTTTATTTTAAATTCCAAATCAATGAAATTTTTTTACTTTATTTTAAAAGTATGCGAACCGAAAATTCTAGATAAGAAATTCTTTTACTCGGGAGAATGTGTTAGGCATTCACGGGTTCCATGGTTCTAGTATGGTCACTTAAACTATTAGTAATTGGCCTAATTATCTGATTAATTACATGTTTTAAACCTGTTATGAATTTTTAACTTTATAATCACTTTTAATTATTTATGTTACATATTTTGAATCATGTCACGGGAACCGTACCCACGATTTACAATATGTTTGAATTATTTAAAGTTATTAAAATTTGTGGTCAGGTTACATAAATGTACCCCCGTATTTGAGAATTAGGTATCACATCTACGTCACAGAAACCGTACTTGTAACTATGATGATTTTATTATAAACGCCCCTAAATCAAACTACTAGTGTTTGAGAGGTGTTTTTCTATATTAAGTTAATACTTAGTGTGAGGGCCCTAAGATGTGTATTTTGTTTGTGTATGGAACACCTCAATTTTATTTTAACAAGGTTAGTATCACTTAAGCAATGCATAAAGATACTCCTACTTTAAAATTCACTAAAAATCTATTTAATCAAGAACATGCGTAAAGGGTGAAGGGCTAAGCTTTTAAATTATTGCTAAAAAGGGATTTGTAACGACCCGACCGGTCGTTTGCCTTTATAGAACTATGTTCTCCCAAATAAAACTCTTCGTGCTCGCTTTGACCAATTTACAACTTGCAGGGATGGTTGGTTCGGAATTTAGAAGAATTTGTATTGAAATATACACATTGAACTCTTTAGGATTTTCTTAAAAGGAAATATTTGACTTTGGTCAACATTTTTGGAAAACGGGCCCGGATTCATGTTTTAACGGTCCTGGAGGGTCCGCGAAAAAATATAGGATTTGGGCATATATCCTAAATCAAATTCCGACTTCCCTAGACCGAGTAATGAATTTTTATTAGAAATTGTTTATCTAAAATATTAAGGATTTAAAGAAACTAGCTAATGATTGATTTCATGGGTATCCAGCTCGTACGTTGGTTTCGAAGTCCGGTACAAGTCTGAGATATCATTTAAGACCTACCTACAAAATTTGGCATCAACCCAAGTAGTTTAAGGTCGTTTTGGCCCGTTGGAGGAAAATTAAGTATTTTAAGTTCAAATGTATGATTCAATTGGTTTTAGGGGGTGGTCCTAAGATTTAGCGTTGTTTCGGGCGTTCAGAAGGTTTGAGTAGGTCTATTTCGTGATTTCAGACTTTTCGGTGTGTTCGGGCGGGGTCCAAAAGCCCCAAACGTCAATCGGACGAGGCTTGAGTGAAGTGAAAAAATTTGACAAGGGCTGAAAGTTGCTGCTTCAGTCATAACCGCATCTGCGGTTCTTGGATTGTAGGTACGAGACCGCAGATGCGGTCCTCCTATCGCTGAAGCGACCCAGGGCGGGCCAGTCCAGAAACCGCAGATGCAGCTCCCAAGCCCCATGAGCGGCTCCGCAGATGCGGCCCCAGCTCTTTGGCTTTTTTTTCGCAGATGCGGCCCTTTCCTCGCAGATGCTGGACCGCATATGCTGTCCCTTGATCGCATATGCAAATATCGCTAGGCGGTGAGGTTCATTTAATACGGGTTCTAAGCCATTTTTATCACATTTTCACTCCTCATTTGGATGATTTGGGAGCTTTTGAGGGAAAGACTTCACATTGCATCTTGAGGTAAGTGTGTGCTACCTATTTCTAGTTTAATATCATTATCTTATGTATATTAAACACTAGTATTACGGTGAAATCATGGGGTTAGAGCAAAACCTAGGGTTTTGATGAAACTTAGATTTAACCATGAAATTTGTTATGGAATAAATTAGAAATCATATATTATTGATCCTTAGGTTTTAGAGACAACTTCCTTCAAAAAATCTCGAAATCCGGACACGGGCGCTGGGGGTCGAAATTTGGGAAACTTGTCTTAAAATTTGAAAAATTGGTTAAATAGCTAGAATTCAATCTTGTGAGTCTATATTAACTAGTTCTTACTTCATTTAACTAGTTTGGGACTGTTCGGATCCGAATTGAGGGCTTGGACTTGTTCTTGATATTTGGAAGTGCGCTTTGGAGCTAGGTGAGTCTCCCTTCTAACCTTGTAAGACGAAATTGTCCCATATGTATAATAATTGAGAAATTGCTACTAAATGCGGGGGTTGCGTATGCACTAGGTGATGAGAGCCCGTGCGTAGCTACTATGACGTTAATTGCTCGGGTGGTCTAGGACCCAAATCATGCCTTATTTGTAAATATCTCTATATTTTCTTGCTAATATGATCACTTAGGATATTCTAGAGACTTGGAAAGGAATAGAGATGAACGTGTGAACTTGTTGAACCATTGTAAGAATTTATTTGAATATAAATGCACCTTTGACTGTATTCTTGATGTTTCTTGATATTTGTGGATCGACCCGATCGCCTCGATATAAATAGATGCATCTATGTTTCGCGTTGTTCGATCCTCGGTAGTGCACGACTTACTTTTCTGTTGGATCGGTCCATCGACCTCTGCATAATGTGCGCATGATATCTTTGTGAAATCCTTATACATGACTTATTTTTCTAAGTATTTTGAAATGTAAACAGCTAACTGAAATATTGTTAAAAACATCACTCTTACCTCTTGTTATAAACTGTTGATTATTGATGATCTCCATGCTTAGTATATAACTTTATTATATTGTTTGCCCCTAGGAAGTATCAAGTCGACCTCTCGTCTCTACTTTTTCGAGATTAGACGGGATACTTATTGGGTACATATTATTTTTGTACTCATACTACAATTCTGTACTTAATTGTACAGGATTTGAGGCAGGTACATCTGGCTATTAGTCGAGTGCACACCCCTAAATCATAGACCGAGACTTTCACGGTGAGCTACTGTCACGACCCCAACCCCGGTCGTGATGGCGCCCAACTCACTGTTAGGAAAGCCCAACCAATTTAATAACCTTAAACATTTTATAAAGCTCACGAATTAAATTACACAGATAAATTACTAAATCAAAATACTGAAAGCGTGAAATAAAACTAAAACATGCGGAATCCCAAGTAATGAAACAACTACACATCCCGAAGAATCTGATGTCACAAGTCTAAGACTCTAATGCTTGGATATCAAACTAGTAGATATAATTCTAAAGAAATGCGAAAATAAAGCAAATAAGGTAGAAGGAAGATCAGGACTCCGGACGTCATGAAGCTACCTTGATGCTCCAGAATAAACTGCTCGATAGAGAAATCCTCACTCAGCCTCAAATATACCTGGATCTGTACGCAAGGTGCAGGGAGTAATGTGAGTACTCGGACCTAGTGAGTAATAATCATAAATAAAGATTACCAATATCGGAATCCAAACGACCCCTCAAATCCCCATTCTTAACTCTCTTAAGTTCAAGCCCTAATTCCCATTCAAACCCCTAATTCCCATTCGAACTCCTTAAATTCCTTAGTTTTTCAGTATAAACTCATGTAATAACACCTTACAATTGTGTTTTAGACTCAGAAATCCTTACCTCAAAGAAGTCCCTTGATTACTCTATTCCAACTCGCCCAAATTCTCCAAGTCTGTAGTGAAAAAAGATGAAACCCTTTAAAATTTCGCGAAGGAGAAACTAAATAACACTAAGTATTCATTTCCGCATCTGCGGCTCCATAGCCACATCTCTGACTCCCGCTTCTGCGAAAATATCTCCGTTTTGCTGATCCCCCAGGAAAGCTCGAATGCTTTCTTGGAACTAATTCATAGGCACTTTCCATTAGTTAGACTTCACACACTATATAAACAAATAGTTGAAGCGTGCGATAGAAAGCGGAAAAACGAATTGATTGACAATTGATCTGCGGTCCTCCTCTCGTATCTGCGACTCCGTAGATACGGTCACCAAATTCTCACCTACGGTACCTGCCGCTACTGTAGCTCACCTATTGCTTCTGCGGTACCGCTTCTGCAGTACCGCTTCGGCGGTCCCAATTCCCCAGAAGCAAAAATACTAGAAGCAGCTGCAACTTTTCTTAAGTTCACAAACCAAAACTTCCCGTTAACCACTAGAAATCACCCCGAGGCCCCCCGGGACCTCAATCAAAAGCATCAACACATCCTAACACATCATTCAAACTTTCTCTGATCATTAACACACATCGACCAACACCAAAACCATCAAATTACATCGTATTCAAGCCTAAGTTCTTCTAAAACTTCCGAAAAACGCATTCGATCAAAAACCCAACCAAAACACTTCCGAAAGACCTGAAATTTTGCAGACACATCCCAAATCAACTAACAAAGCTACAACAATTCTCGGAATTTCCTTCCGACCCTCGGATCAAAATCTCACCTACCAACCGGAATTCGCCAAATACTAACTTCGCCAATTCAAGCCTAATTTTACATCGAATCTCCAAAATCACTTGTGATCACACTCCTAAGTCACAAATCATCCCCCAAAACTAACCGAATCATTGAAATTCATCCGAGCCTCCTAGCACATAAGTCAATATCCGGTTGACTTTTTCAAAACAAGCCTTCCTTAAAGAGACTAAGTGTCTTATTTCTTTCTCAATTCAATCCGAATCAACTCATTAACACAAAACACTCATAATGAAGCATAAAAAAGCAGAAAATAAGGGAAACGGAGGGGGGATAACTCACGTGATGACGGGGGTCGTCACATCCTCCCCAACTTAAACAAACGCTCCTCCTCGAGCGAGTCAAGAAACATAGCTGAAACCTCAAATAGGTGAGAGTATCTTCTCCGCATCTCCCACTCGGTTCCCAGGTAGCCTCCTCCACGGGCCGACCTCTCCACTGCACCTTCACCGAAGCAACATCCTTTGAGCTTAACTTCTAAACCTGACGATCCAAAATGGCTGCTGGCTCTATGTCATAAGTCAATTCACCCTCCAACTAAACTGTACTGAAATCCAAAACACGGGATAGATCTCCAATATACTTTCAGAGCATAGAAACATGGAAAACTGGATGCACGCTCGACAATCTAGGTGGCAAAGCAAGCTCATAAGCCACCTCTTCAATCCTCCTAAGTACCTTAATAGGCCCAATAAATCGCGGACTCAACTTTCCTTTCTTTTCGAATCTCATAACACCCTTTGTGGGTGAAACCTTCAGCAAAACCTTCTCACAAATGATATGGGATACATCTCGGACCTTCTTGTCCGCATAACTCTTTTGCCTCGACTGCGCTGTGCAGAGTCTCTCCTGAATCACCTTCACCTTCTCCAATGCATCATGAACCAAATTTATCCCCAACAATCTAGCCTCCCCGGGCTTGAACCAACCAACTAGAGATCTACATCGTCTCCCATACAAGGCCTCATACGATGCCATATGAATGTTGGACTGGTAGCTGTTGTTATAGGCAAACTCTACAAGTGGTAGAAACCAATCTCATAACCCTCCAAAATTAATAACACAAGCGCGTATCATATCCTCTAATATATGTATGGTGCGCTCGGACTTTCCATCCGTTTGAGGGTGAAAGGCTGTGCTCAACTGTACCTTAGTACCCAACTCTCTCTGAACCGTCTGCAAAAACTGAGAAGTAAAATGAGTGCCCCAATCTGATATGATGGAAACTGGGACACCATACAACCGAACAATCTCCCGAATATAAATCTCTGCCAGCCGCTCTAAAGAATAAGTAGTACAAACCGGAATGAAGTGCGCGGACTTGGTCAGCCTGTCTACAATCACCCAAATAGCATCAAATTTCATCAAAGTCCGTGGGAGTCCGGTAACAAAATCCATAGTGATCCTCTCCCACTTCAACTCGGGAATAACCATCTGCTTGTGAAAGGTACCCCGTCTCTGATGCTCATATTTCACCCACTGACAATTAAGGCATCAGGCTACATACTCCAACAATATCTCTCTTCATCCTCAACCACCAATAGTGTTGTCTATGGGCCTCCTCCAATATAAAATCCCGAAGCCCATTCACATTTGCACGCAAATCCGGCCCTGCATCCTCTACACACCATCATATCCAATGGTCACATCCCTGACATCATCATGCTGAACCTTATCCTTAAGGACAAGCAAATGTGTATCCTCATATTGACACTCTCTGATGCGGTCATACAAGGAAGACTGAGAAACCACACAAGCCAAAACCCGACTGTGCTCTGAATCTAGTCTCACAAATCGATTGGCCAAGGCCTGAACATCAACTTCAAATGGCCTCTCCTCAACTAGAATGTACGCCAATCTCCCCATACTCACCGCCTTTCGTCTCAAAGCATCGGCCACTACATTGGCCTTCCCCGGGTGATACAAAATTGTAATATCATAATCCTTCAATAACTCTAGCCATCTCTGCTTCCTCAAATTAAGATCCTTTTACTTGAATAGATGCTGAAGATTGTGATGATCGGTGAATGCCTTACAAGACGCTCCACATAGATAGTGCATCCAAATCTTCAATGCATGAACTATAGCAGCTACCTCCAAATCATGAACGGGGTAGTTCTGCTCATGATGCTTCAATTGAAGGGAATCATAAGTGATGAATCTACCCTCTTGCATCAATACACAACCAATCCCAACTCGCGAAGCATCGCAATATACTGTATAAGAACCTGAAGCTAACGGCAAACCAATACTGGAGCCGTGGTCAAAGCTGTCTTGAGCTTCTGAAAGCTCTCCTCACACTCGTCCGACCATACAAATGAAACACCCTTCTGAGTCAACTTGGTCAAGGGCGATGCAATGGATGCGAATCACTAAACAAAACGCCGATAGTAGCCTGCCAACCCAAGGAAACTACGATTCTCTGTCGCTAAGGACGATCTAGGCCAACTCTGCACCGCCTCTATCTTCTTTGAGTCAACCTGATTACCCTCACTGGACACCACGTGTCCCAAAGAAGGCCACTGAATTGATCCAAACTCACACTTGGAGAACTTTGCATAAAGCTTCTCCTACCTCACTATCTGCAATATAACTCACAAATGTTGTGTGTCTCCTCCTAACTACGTGAGTATACCAAAATATCATCAACAAACCCTATGACAAACGAATCCTGATAAGGCCAAAATACACTGTTTATAAGATGTATGAATACTGCCGGGGCATTGGTCATCCCGAAAGACATAAACAGTGATGCCGCGGCATTGACCATATCTAGTCTTGAAAGTAGTCTTAAGAATATCTGAATCCCTAATCTTCAACTGGTGATAACCTGAACGGAGATCAATCTTGGAAAACACCCTCGCTCCTTGAAGCTGATCAAACAAATCATCAATGCGAGGCAGGGAATACTTATTCTTTACTGTTACTTTGTTCAATTGCCTATAATCGATGCACGTTCTCATTGTGACATCTTCTTCTTCATAAACAGAACTGGCGCACCCCAGGTTGACACACTGGGCCGAAAGAACCCCTTATCTAGGAGTTTCTGAAGCTACTCCTTCAATTCTTCCAAATCCACTAGTGCCATACGATATAGTGGAATAGAGATAGTAAGTGCCTGGCACCATGTCAATACCAAAATCAATATCCCTGGCCATTGGCATGCCTGGAAGATCTACAGGAAATACATCAGAAAAATCCCTCACCACTGGAACAAAATCAAAGCTAGGAGTCTCAGCTCCAACATCCCTCATGAACGCCAAATAGGAAAGACAACCCTACCCAACCATACGATGGGACTTCAAGAAAGAATTAACTCTACTAGGGACATAATCAGTCACGCCAAGCCACTCGATCCATGGTACAACAGTTATAGCCAAAGTGAATGTCTTAGCATGATAGTCTAGAATAGCATGACGCAGAGATAACCAATCCATGCCCAAGATAACGTCGAAGTCCACCATGCTCAATAGCAATAAATCAACTCGGGTATTCAAACCCCTAATAATAACAACACATGACCGGTACACACAGTCAACAACAACAGTATCGTCCACCGGGGTAGACACATGGACATGTAAAGATAGAGACTCCCCAGGCATACTCAAATAACGAGCAAAATATGAAGACATATATGAATAGGTGGAACCGAGATCAAATAATACTGAGACGTCTCTATGGCAGACTGAAATAATACTTGTGATAACAACATCTGAAGTAATGGCTTCTGTCCTGCCCGACATATCATAGAAACGATCTTGGCCTCCACCTGATCGGTCTCCACCTCTGGGGAGACCCCTGGCTGCCTGATCTCCACCCTTAGCTGGTTGGGCTGGTGATGAAGTAACTGAAGCAGAAGTCGACGACTGACCCTTCCACTGATGCTGTCTGCCACGAAGTCGAGGGCACTACCTCCTCAAGTGACCAAACTTTCCGCACTCATAGCAGCTGCCTGGTGCTGGAGATGGGTTCTGAAGGGAACCCCTCGCACCAGAGTGACTAGAAGATGCACTCGACGCAAAAAAACCCCGAGCTGATGGGGCATGAAATGAACTCTGAGCTGGGAGTGCACTGAGTGAAGACTGGCCCTATTGGGTCCTATGATGACCACGGTCTGAAGATCCCCCACGATACTCTGCACGAGCCGATTGAGCAGGCCTAAAAGAACGACCTCTACCATGCTAGAACTAGCCCCTCGAAGGAGCACCACTGTAACTGCCTGATCCACGAGGCCTTTTGGCCTCCCTCTCCTCTCGCTCTCTACTGCAAACTGACTCGATCTCATGAGCGATACCAACTACCTCCTCAAATATAGCACCCAATATTTTCTCTCTCTCTCTAGTCAACAAAATAAGGAGATGGTAGTTAAGGCCATCCACAAATCTCCTAATCCTCTTGCGATCTGATAGAACCTTCCATATAGCATGACGGGCAAACTGTGAAAACCTTATCTCGTACCGAGTCACTGTCGCATCCCCTGCATCAACCAATCAAACTACCTACACAGCTCCTCTCTACGGGACTAAGGTACATAATTCTCCAGGAAAAGGGCGGAGAACTGCTGCCAAGAAATGGGTGCTGCAGCGACAGGCCTACGCCTCTCAATGTCCTCCCACAAAGTAAGAGAAGCTCCGGTAAACTGAACGGTAGTAAATTCCACACCACTCGACTCAAGGATCCCTACTGTCCGGATCATACGCTGACACGTGTCAAGAAAACCCTGGGCATCCTCGCCCTCAGCACCACTGAATGTCAGAGGCTGGAGACTACCGAACGTCTTGAGACGACGCTGCTCATCGTGTGGCATAGATGGAACCACGAAGCCCTAAAATGGTGCAACCTACTGAGCTGGAGGTGCCTCTGGTGTCTATAGTCCCTACACCACGTGCTCAGGTGTGCGAGCAACGGGGGTCTGATTGCCTCCCCTGGCTTATGAAGTAGTTCCTGCTGCCGTGGTAACTTAAACTGCTTCAGCCAGGCCAGTGCAGACTGATAATATATACGCCAAGGTCTCTTGAAGACTCGAAATCACGATAGGCACCGCGGGTGCCTGAACAGGTGCTGCTGGTGTGTTTGCAGCTGTAGCCTAATCTTGAGCTAGTGCAACTGGTGGATCAGCAGGTGCTGCCCCGGCTGTTCCGCCTATGCCCCAACCACAACCGCATCCATGGCCTCTAGTGGCTTCAGTAGGTAGTACTGGTGGTCGTCTGCCACATCCTGTAGCTCATGTCCTCACCATCTATGAGAGAATAGAATAATAGAAGTTTAGTTCTCAGTTTAACAAAGTCGCACGACACGATTTTCAGGAATATGAATTTTTTCTAAAGGTTCTGCAGCCTCCAGAGGATAAGTACAGACGTCTCCGTACCGATCCGCGAGACTCTACTAAACCGGCTCATGACTCGCGAGACCAAGTAACCTAGGCTCAGATACCAACTTGTCACGACCCCAACTCCGGTCGTGATGGCGCCCAACACACTGCTAGGCAACTCCTACCAATTTAATAACCTTAACTATTTTATACAGCTCACGAATTAATTAACACTGATAAATTACTATCATAATACTGAAAGCCTGAAATAAAACTAAATCATGTGTAATCCCAAGTAATGAAACAACTACACAGCCCGAAGATCCGATGTCACAAGAATAAGCCTCTAATACCTGGGTATCAAACTACTACATGTCATTCTAAAGAAATGCGTAAATAAAGCAAATAAGGTAGAAGGAAGATCAGGATTGCGGACGTCATACAACTACCTTGATGCTCCCGAATAAACTGCTCGGTAGAGAAATCCTCACTAAGCCTCAGATGTACCTGGATCTGCACACAAGGTGTAGGGATTAATGTAAGTACTCCGACCTAGTGAGTAATAAACATAAATAAAGGCTGAGAATAAGAAATACTGAATAGGCACAAAGTAATTCTACAAATTCAGCAACTGAACCAGATAAATTTTAATCATTCAACCAATAACAACAATTATGGAAATTCTACAACATATAAGTAAGTAAATGACATGCAAATGAAGCTCGCTCCCTTTATTTATCGTCGACGGCACTCACTGGGGGTGTGCAGACTCCGGGAGGGGCCCCTTACGGCCCAAGCACAATATAATCCATCTTGTGGCATCAACTAAGCCCTCGACCTCATATCAATATTACTATAAAACTGTTGCGGCATGCAACCCGATTCCATGTTCAGTCTAAAAAATCACATAAGCCCCTTGGCTCACTAATATATAAATATTAAGCCCAAACTTCATCAAAAATATATTATTTAAGTTTCAGGTCTGAGAAAAGATGGCTGAGGTTGAAAATTAGTATTAAATGCCAGGACTGAGTTCAATAATACGTAAAAAAGGTAAGAAACCAGTAATAGCAATTCCTAAAGAAGTCAGTCAGTTAGCACGAAGCTCTAATATAGCAATCAGCTAAAATTATAATAATAATAATAATAAGGAATTTTAGTTAAATATGCAATATATTCATTTACCGGGACAGACCAAGTCACAATCCCCAACGGTGCTCTACCCTACGCTCGCTACCCGGCGTACAAGTCACCTCATTATAGCACTATGATGCACAAATACGGGGTTTCAAACCCTCAGGACAACATTTACATCTATTACTCACCTCAAACCGGCTAAAATCCTAGCTCGCTATGCCCTTGACTTTCAAATCGACCTCCTCGTGCGACGAATCTGATCAATACCACAACGAATACGTCATGATAGGCTAAAGGAATAATACTCAATCGAAAATAATCGGAAAACATCAAAAATCCTAAAATTGGCAAAAACACGAGCCCCGAGCCCACTTCTTGAATTCTAAAACATTTAACATCAACGGATTTATTATCTCTCCATGAGTCAATACATATAAAGATTACAAAAATTGGAGTCCAAATGACCCCTCAAATGCCCACTCTAACTCTCTTAAGCTTAAGCCCTAACTCCCATTCTAACTCCTTAATTTCCTTAGTTTTTCAATCTAAATTCATGTAATAATACCTTAGAATTGACTATTAGACTGAGAAATCCTTACCTCAAAGAAGTCCCTTGATTGCTCTCTTCCAACTCGCCCAAATTCTCCAAGTCCGTAGTGAAAAAGATGAAACCCATTAAAATTTTGCGAAGGAGAAATTAAATAACACTAAGTTGTCATTTCCGCATCTGCGGCTCCTAAGCCATATCTACAACTCCCACTTCGAAAATATCTTTTCTTTTGCTGATACCTCAGGAAATCTCGAGTACCGCATCTGCGGACCTCCTGTCGCACCTATGACTCCGCAGATGCAGTCACCAAGTCTGCACATGCGGTACCTACCGCTTCTGTTGCTCACCTCTCGCTTCTGCTATACCTCTTTTGCTGTCGGAATTTCGTAAAAGCGAAAATACCAGAAGCAGCTGCAACTTTTCTTAAGTTCACAAACAAAAACTTCTCGTTAACTACCATAAATCACTCAAGCCCCCGGGACCTCAATTAAAAGCATCAATGCATCCTACACATCATTCAAACTTGCTCCAATCATTATCACACATCGAACAACACCAAAATCATCAAATTACATCAGATTCAAGCCTAAGTTCTTCTAAAACTTCCGAAACACGCATTGATCAAAAATCCAACCAAAACTCTTTCGAATGACCTGAAATTTTACACACACATCCCAAATCACCTAACGAAGCTACATCAACTCTCGGAATTCCCTTCCGACCCTTGGATCAAAATCTCACCTATCAATCAGAATTCTCCAAAATACTAACTTCACCAATTCACGCCTAATTCTACACCAAATCTCCAAAATCACTTCCGATCACACTTCTAAGTCACAAATCATCCCCAAAGCTAACTAAATCGGAATTCACATTCGAGCCTCGTAGCACATATGTCAACCTCCGATTGACTTTTCCAAAATAAGCCTTGCTTAATGAGACTACGTGTCTTATTTCCTTCTCAATTCAATCCAAATCAACTCTTTTATACAAAACACTCATAATGAAGCATAAAAAGAAGAAAATGGGGCAAAAGGGGGGGGGAGGGGTAACTCACGTGACGAAGGGTGGTGTCATCACAACTGCTCTCTTCCTCTGTCGTTCAGCAGCCGGACAAAGTCTTTTCTTATTATCTTATACATTAGGATATAGTTATTCTTTTGTACATTCTACTAGTTGCCTATTACTTTTGATACCAGGTCCTGACACACATATAGTAGACATTCATTTTTGGGATTGTAAAATTATTTTTATACATTATTGATCGCTTTTGGTCTTAACTAAAATTGGAGAATCGGATTCACTTATTTTTTGTAAAAGTAAAACAAGAATCGAATTTTGTTTCCACATCGGCTTGCCTGACAATGGCGTTAGGCGCCATCATGACCTATTTTTGAAATGGATCATGACAACATGGTATCAGAGTACTAGGTTTACATAGGTCTCACAAGTCATAGGCAAATATTGTAGTATCTTGTAGATCGGTATGGAGACGTATGTATTTAACTTCGAGAGGTTATAGGATATTAGGAAAGACTACTCTTTATTCATTTCCTATCGTGTAGTGATTGGTATAATAAATTTCCCCCTTATATTCTCTCACATATGGTCAGGACACGCACGGCTGGTATTCCAGACCCGAGCAGAGCTGCTCTCCCCATTTCTAAAGGCCAAGGTAGAGGCCGAGGGAGGGCACCGACCCATAGTAGGGGATAAGGGTGTCCCAGGGATATCCTAATAGTACCACCAGGAGATCCTGCACGAGATCCTATCATTGAGGAGTATGGTGAGGTGCCCGTAGCTTAGCCTACCTCGGTAGACTTTATGTTAGCATTGGGATTTCAGGAGGTCATGGGTCATATGCTACGGTTCATGGATTCTATGACTAAGGCTGGTTTATTTCTAGAAGATCCAGCTACATCACAGGCGGGAGGGAGAGCACAGACCCCTACTGCTCAGGCTCCTGGTCATGCAGCTGTAGTGTATTAGACTCCAGGTGCACACCCACAGATGGGGCCCATCCAGTGATCGCAATGGTGTCCCAACCCAGACCAACTGCAGATGGTGACCCGCAGAAGCTATTGGACAGATGGTCTAGACTTCACCCTTCGGTCTTCGAGGGTGACTGTCATGAGGATTATCAGGACTTCATAGACAAGTGCAGGGACAGACTGCACAATATGAGGATATTAGAGTCGCATAGAGTTGACTTCATTACTTTTCAACTCTAGGGCAGGGCCCGTAGATGGTGGCAGTCCTATGTTCTTCGCAGGCCAGCAGGTTCTCCTCCTATAACTTAGGGTCAATTCGCAAAGTTATTCTTGGATAGGTACATTCCGCCTTCAGATATGGAGGAGCTACGGTATCAGTCTGAGCATCTTGAGCTGGTGAGATGTCCGTAACCGACTATGAGGCTAGGTTTTTTGAGTTTTCTCGCCATTCACTATGATACTTCCTACAGATACAAAGAGAGTGCGGATATTTGTTGTTGGGTTGCACCCCAGTATTTGATCTAGTATGGCCCGAGAGGTACAGATGGGTATAGGTATCAACTAGTGGTTGAGATTGCTCGCATGATTTAGGGATATCGTCAGAAGGGTACAGAGCAGATGCAGCAGGATAAGAGGGCTATATTCTCCTAAGAGTTCAGAGGTGTCCCGGCTAGGGATAGAGGCCAGTTTGGGAGGGGTCAGCCCAGCATGCCCCTATATTCAGTGCCACCACTTACGTAGGGTACTCCAACGCGCCCCTATTTCAGCGCTATGCTCGAGAGTTCTTATCACCCACCAGCTATTCAAGGTTCCTCTAGTGGATATTTAGGTACCTTGGATTCTTCTGGTACCTATTTCAGTGCTACGCCGAAGAGTTCATACCGTCTATCTAGGCTTCTTCCAGTGGATTTATGGGTTTTCAGAGTCATCCACCAATGCATCAGGTCGTCACACCATGTAGTTGTTTTGAGTGAGGAGACCCTTGTCACATGAGGCGATATTACCCCAGACTTCGGGGCAAGGCGGTACAGCAAGGTCAGCAGCCTATAATTACAACACCAGCTGCCCAGCTACCTAAATGTAGAGGGCAGGTTGGTAGGCGCCATCCTAGAGGTGGAGGTCAGGTAGGGAGACATCAGCCAGCTACTGATCAGTCAGGCAGAGGCCAGCCAGCTGGCTCTCCAACTAAATTCTACGCTCTTCCACCCAGGCCAGATGCATTGGCCTCAAATACGGTCATCACAGGTAACATTTTCGTCTGCGATAGAGATGCTTCAGTATTATTTATCCAGAGTCCACCATTCCCTATGTTTTATCCCTGTTTTCTTTCTTCCTGGTTATTCATCCTGCACCTTTGGGCACTCATGTTCATGTGTCCACTCCTATAGGCGATTCTGTGGTTGTAGATTGGGTCTACCGGTCCTGTGTAGTTACATTCTATAGTTTTGAGACTAGAGTAAACCTCATATTGCTGGATATGATTGATTTTGAAGTCATCTCTGGGCATGGATTGGTTATCTCCATATCACGTCGTGCTAGATTATCATGCCAAGATGGTTTCACTAGTGATGCCAGGGTTTTCGAGGTTAGAGTAGAAGGGTTCCACAATTGATACCCCTAGTAGGGTTATTTCTTTCTTCAAGGCTCGGTGTCTGGTTGAAAAGGGGTGTTTTTCCTATCTAGCTTATGTTCGAGACATCATTGAAGAGTTTCTGATGATTGATTCAGTTTCCGTAGTTCTAGAGTTCACAGATGTGTTTCCTTCAGATCTTCCTCGCATGCCACCGTATTATGATATTGATTCTTCCATCGATTTTGCTCCAGGCACCCGGCCTGTATCTATTCCACCGTACCATATGGCCCCTAAGGATTTAAAGGAGCAGCTCGAGGAGTTGTTAACAAAGGGGTTAATTAAACCCATTGTGTTGCCTTGGGGTGCACCAGTGTTATTTGTGAAGAAGACGGATGGGACTATGTGGATGTGCATTGACTACCGCCAGTTGAAAAAAGTCACTATCAAGAACAATTATCCATCGCATCATATTGACGATTTGTTCGACCTGTTGCAAGGTGTGAGGGAGTTCTCTAAGATAGACTTGAGGTCAGGGTACCATCAGCTGAAGATTCAAGACTCAGATGTTCCGAAGACTGCATTCCAAACTAGATGCGGCCATTATGAGTTTTTAGTGATGTTCTTTGGCTTGACAAATGGCCCAACATCATTTATGTATTTGATGACATCTGATATACTCATTGATGACATCTTGATATACTCACGTAGCATTGGGGAACACGAGCACCATCTGAGAGTAGTGCTTCAGACATTGCGAGAGTAGATGCTATATGTTAAGTTCTCCAAGTGTGAGTTTTGGCTAGAGTTAGTGGCATTCTTGGGACATATTTTATCGGGAGATGGTATTAAGGTGGATCCCAAGAAGATTGAGGCAGTTCAGTGTTGGCCAAGCCCTACTTCAGTGATCGAGATCAGGAGTTTCCTGGGGTTAGCAGGTTATTACAGGCGATTCGTATAGGGATTTTCATCTATTGCGTCACCTCTAAATAGATTGACCCAGAAGGGTACTCCTTTCCATTGGTCTGATGATTGCGAGGCAAGCTTCTAGAAGCTCAAGACAACCTTGACTTCAGCACTAGTTCTTGAGTTTCCTTTCGGTTCAGGGATGTCTACAGTGTATTGCAATGCTTCGTGCATTGGCTTGGGTTATGTATTGATGCAGGAGGAGTGAGTTATTGCATATGTCTTCTATTAACTAAAGATTCATGAGAAAAATTATCATGTGCACGATCTGGAGTTGGCGGCAATTTTCCACGCTTTTTAGATATGGAGGCACTACCTGTATGGGGCGTCATGCGAGGTTTATACTGACCATCATAGTCTGCAGCATTTGTTTAAGAAGAGGGATCTTAATCTGAGACAATGCAGGGGACTTGAGTTACTAAATGATTATGACAGCAACATTCTTTATCATCCGGGCAAGGAGAATATGGTCGCAAATGCCTTAAGCAGAAAGGCATATAGTATGGGTAGCTTGGCATTCATTCCAGCAGAGGAGATGCCACTAGCTTAGGACATTCGGTCCTTGGATAATAGACTAGTGAGGTAGGATATTTCAGAGCCCAGCCGGGTTCTTGCATGCATGGTTGCTCCCGAATGTTTAATGATCCATATTTGGCGATTCTCATAGAGATGGTGCTTTAAGAAGGCACCAGGGAGGTTTCTATTAGTGAGGATGGTGTTTTGCGGCTCCAGGGTCATCTATGTGTTTATGGTCTGAGGGAGTGGATACTAGAGGAGCCACATCGTTCACAGTATTCCATCCACCAGGGGGCTACGAAAATGTATCGTGACTTGAGGCAGCATTAGTGGTGACGGGGGATGAATAAAAACATAGTGGAGTTTATGGCTAGATGTTTGAATTGCCAGTAGGTCAAGTATGAACATCATAGATCGGGTGGCCTACTTCAGCAGATCCCTATACCAGAGTGGAAGTAGGAGCGCATTACCATGGATTTTATAGTTGGGTTGCCGCGAACCTTGCGGAAGTTTGATTCAGTATGGGTTATCGTTGATAGGTTGACCTAGTCGACCCACTTCATTCCAATGGAGACTATTTATACAGCAGTGAGGTATGCTCAGATTTATATTCTGGAGATAGTCCGATTACACGATGTGCCTTTTTCTATTATATAAGACATAGGCCCTCAGTTCCCTTCCTATTTCTAGAGAGCTATTCAGAATGAGTTGGGGACTCGTGTATAGCTTAGCACAGCATTCCATCCTCAGACCGACGGACAGTCTGAGCCGACGATCTAGAATTTGGAGGATACTATTAGAGAATATGTGATTGACTTTGGAGGGTGGTGGGACCACTTCTTGCCCTTGGCGGAATTTGCATACAACAACAGATATCAGTCCCGCATAGAGATGGCTCCATACGAGGCTTTATATAGTCGTCATTGTCGTTCTCCTATCATGTGGTTTGGGCCTGGTGAGGCTAAGTTATATGGTACAGACTTGGTACAGGATGCCTTGGATAAGGTGAAGTTGATTCAGGAGAGGCTTTGTACTGCTCAATCCAGACACAAGAGTCACGCAAAACGAAAGGTACGTGGTGTATCATTCTTGATTAGTGAGAAAGTTCTCCTAAAAGTCTCGCCAATGAAGGGTATTACGAGGTTTGGGAAGAAATGCAAGTTGAGACAAGGTTTATTAGCCCCTTTGAGGTGTTGAGACTAGTTGGGGAGATTGTCTATGAGCTTGCTTTACCCCCAGCGTAAAAGGAGTTCATCCGATTTTTCATGTAGCGATGCTTCAGAAGTATCATACCGACTTACCTCATGTGTTAGACTTTAGTACTATTCAGCTAGATGAGAGTTTAGGTTATAAGGAGGAGCCAATTGCTATTATTGATTGGCAGGATTGCCAATTGAGGTCCAAGAGGATTTTTACAGTGAGGGTCCAGTGGAGGGGCCAACCAGTCAAAGAGGAAACCTGGGAGTCCGAGTAGGATATGCGGAGCAGATACCCTCATCTATTCAGCACTTCAGGTACCTTTCTATGTCTGTTCGAGGACGAAATTTTATTTAAAAGGTGGAGGATGTAATGACCCAACTGGTTGTTTGTTTTTTTAGAACGACGTTCCCCAAATAAAACTCTTCGTGCTTACTTTGACCAATATACGATCTACGGGGGTAGTTGGTTCGGAATTTAGAAGAGTTTGGATTGAAATATACACATTGAACTTATTAGGATTTTCTTAAAAGTCTATGTTTGACTTTGGTCAATTTTTTGGGCAAATGGGCCCGGATTCATATTTTGACGGTCATGAAGGGTCCGCAGGAAAATATGGGACCTGGCCGTATACCCAGAATTGAATTCTGAGGTCGCAGCCCGAGTGATGAATTTTTATTAGAATTTGTTTATCTAAAATATTAAGAATTAATAGAAACTAGCTAATGATTGATTTCATGGGTATTAGGCTCGTATGTTGGTTCCGAAGCTCAGTACAAGTTCGAGTTTCATTTAAGACTTACCCATAAAATTTGGCGTCATTCTGAGTAGTTTAAGGGCGCTTTGGCCCGTTGGAGGAAAATTAAGAACTTTAAGTTCAAAGGTTTGATTCAATTTATTTTATGGGGGTGATTCTTAGATTTAGCATTGCTTCGGGCATTTTGAAGGTTCGAGTAGATCCATTGCATGATTTCGAACTTGCCGGTATGTTCGGGCCGGGCTTGGGAGCCCCAAGCATCAATCTGATGAGGCTTGAGTGAAGTGGAAAATTTTTATAAGTGCAGAAGGTTTCTGCTTTTCTCATGACCGCATATGTGGTTCTTGGATTGCAAGAGCGAGACTGCAGATACGGTCCTCCCATCGCAGAATGGCCTAGGGCGGGCCCGACCAAAAACCGCTGATGCGGCTCCAAAGCCCCAGGAGCGCCTGCACAGATGTGGCCTGGAGACCACCACATATCTATGTTGTTGCTTTTTCACTACCAATGAGTAGGCAGCTTTGGATGCTTATGGAGATATGGCTATGGTAAAGATCTGCTTAGCGTGTGCTTTCTCGGGTGCTACTTAGAATAGAGATAGTCAGACTCTAACTTGAGAATGTTATAGCGCTGTGAAATAAGGACATTCTGATCGACCCGATTGGCCCTCGTTCTGGTTTGGCGGAAAGGTGAAAAGCAAAATGCGGCCCCAACTCTTTGGCCCATTTTCCGCAAATGCGGCCTCTGCTGTCCCTTGACTGCAGATGCGGAACTCGGTTGGCAGTGAGGTTCATTTAATACGGGTTTTAAGCCATTTTTATCACATTTTCACTCCTCCGTTAGGTGATTAGGGAGCTTTTGAAAGAAGGATTTCACCTAGCATCTTGAGGTAAGTATGTGCTACCTATTTCTAGTTTAATATCATTACCTTAGGTAGATTAAACACTAGTATTAAGGTGAGACCATAGGGTTAGAGCAAAACCTAGGGTTTTAATGAAACTTAGATTTAATCAGAATTGTTATAGAATAAATTAGAAATCATATATTATTGGTCCATAGGTTGTGGAGAACAACTTTCTTTGAAATATCTCAAAATTCGAGCACGTGGGCTCGCGGTCAAAATTTGGGAAACTTGTGTTAATGGTTGGAAAATTGCTTAAATAACTAGAGTTCGATCTTGCGAGTCTATATTAACTAGTTCTTACTTCATTTAACTTGTTTGGGATTGTTCGTCTATGAATTGAGGGTTTGGACTTGTTCTTCATATTTGAAAGTGCGCTTTGGAGCATGGTGAGTCTCCCACCAAACCTTGTAAGAGGGAATTGTCCCCATCGATTTAATAATTGAGAAATTGCTACTAAATGAGGGGGCTATGTAATCACTAGGTGATGGGAGTCCGTACGTCGCTACTATGATTTCAATTGCTTGGGTAGTCTAGGACCCACATCATGTCTTATTTGTGAATATGTCTATATTTTCTTGCAAATCTAGGATATGCTAGAGACTTGGAAAGGAATAAAGATGAATCTGTGAACTTGTTAAATCATTGTAAGAAATTATTTGAATATAAATGCACCTTCATGTGTATTCTTGGTTTTTCTTGATATTTGCGGATCGGGTCGATCGCCTCGATATAAATAGATGCATCTATGGTTCGCATCGTTTGACCCTCAACAGTGCACGGTTTATTTTTTTGTTGGATCGGACCGTCGACCTCGGCATAATGTGCGCATGATATCTATGTGAAATCCTTATACATGACTTATTTTGCTAAGTATTTCGAAATGTAAATAGCTAACTGAAATATTGTTAAGAACGTGACTTTTACCAATTGTTATAAACTATTGATTATTGGTGATCTCTATGCTTAGCATAGCACTTTATTATATTGTTTGACCTTAGTAAGTATCAAGTCGACCTCTCATCTCTACTTATTCGAGATTAGACGGGATACGTACTAGGTATATATTTTTTTATGTACTCATACTACACTTCTGTACTTAATTGTGCAAGATCTGAGGCATGTATATATGTCTATCAGTCGGGTGCGCCCCCTGGTTTATAGACCGAGACTTCCACGGTGAGCTGCTCCCTTCCTATGCTGTTCAGTAGCCAGACATAGTCTTTTTTTCTTACTTTTACTGTCTATTCTATCTCAGACAGTAGAATAGAGTTATTCTTTTGTACATGTTTCTAGTTTTCTATTACTTGTGACACCAGGTCTTGGCATACACATAAGTGGACATTCATTTTTTGGATTGTATAATTATTTTTATACATTATTGATCGTTTCTGGTCTTAACTTAAATTGGAGAATTAGCTACACTTATTTTTGGTAAAAGTAAAAATAAGAATCGAATTTTGTTTCTGCGTCGGCTTGCCTGGAAATGGCGTCGGGCGTCGTCATGACCTATTTTGAAAATGGGTCTTGATAGGCTTTGGGCTAGAAATGGCCCATTACTCAGATATTTGAGGATAAACGGCCACTTTAAAATTGCATTGGGCTAGAGTTTGGCTCAGAAGTGAAGAGGCACAAAGACTCTTATTGAGTCTGATTTAAATGGCCCATGTTGAATTTATATTTATGAGGGCCCAATTGCTACATGCTTTCTAGCTGGGCCTATTCACCTCAACGTTCAAATTAATCAAATTTTCCTATTTACAATAATTATATTCAATTGTTGTTAAGTAAAAATCAGTGTTCAAAGATCAAACAACAATGCTAGTTAAAAAAAATTAAATGCTAAACTAGCAAGACATAATAGCATGTTTTTATACAATAATCTTCAAGGAGAACTTCACAATTCAACATCACTCTACTAGGTTTAATGCCCAGGCCGATTCATTTGAGCCCATATTTGCTCGAGTGAGTCTACTATTGGGCTTTGTTGCAAGCCCATCCCAATTCATGCCATGTTCAAAACATTATGCAATAAATAGTGCTTGTTACAAAGAGGTTGAACTATTATGAAGTACACTAATAATTAAATAAAAAAAAATTAAAATTATTCCAACAGTCTATTTTTTACTACTGAATGTCCATGAATTTATAACATACTCCTACGTGTAACTGACATCTAAAAAAGAAAAGAAAATTTTAAAATGAATAAAGGAACATTTCTCCTAACTTCAGGCTTTCCACGGCCACCGGGTTCCTCAAACCAAGGCTTCAAACTTGCAAGAAATCAACTATAGAATTGTTTCTTACAAGTCAGCATTTCAACTTCCAGCCTTGAGATTGCTTGACCTTGTGGTCACTCACATATAAAACATCCAAGATAAAAGCAGGTTTCAGCATTTAGATTTATTAACTAGGATGTTTTTAACCTAAATGATAAACAGTCAGAGGGAGAGAGAGAGAGAGAGGAGATAATTTCAGCAATTGAATATCCATTTAAAGAAAACAAATCTACTACGTTTATACTAGAAATAAATAAGTATCACATGAAAAACCTCATTCAATATACACATTTATTGTAATATTCACTGATGTTATATTACTTCAAAACGGAGATTACATAAGAGGAGGTAGGATAAATACCTTGTAGCAGCAAAAAAACAAGCAGTAAATAAGGTGGAATACTAATAAGATTTGAAGAAAGAACTGCCCAACAAAACCCAACATCAACAGTAAAACCAAAAAAAACAACAACAAACCAAATTACTACCCAGAAATTCAACCAAATAAATCGGCGTTAAATCGGCAAATCCAAGCTAATGAAATCAATTATTATAGTATTTTTAATTCATCTTGGTATTTGGCAGAATTAGTATCTATTTCAGAGCAGTAGATCTGTATTATTAGAACTTTCGGTGTAGAGAATGCAAATGATTGTGTGTGTGTGAATGAGGGAATATTTTCCTTTTATAGAGTGTTTTCAAATGGCAACAAAAAAGCATATTCTGACCTAAAATCTTAATTTTCAGGATAGTACTTTCACACTTCTTTTCTTACCAACTTCACTAACTGTGATGACCCGACCGGTAGTCTTAAAAATTAATGCCCAATCCCCTATTAACTGCTTTCCCTAAGTTCATTCTGCTATTTCGATTTGTCGGGATGTTTGATTCTAAGTTTTGGATAGTTTTATGGCACTTAGTCCCTAAATGAGAGCTTAAGTGTTGAAAACTTGACCATAGACAGAAAAGTGCGAAGACAGCCTCGGAATAGAAATCTGATGATTCTATTAGCTTAATTAGGTGATTTCGGGGTTAAGAGCATGATCGGAATGTGTTTTGGAGGTCCATAGCTAATTTAGGCTTGAAATGCCGGAGGTTGAATTTTGAAAGTTTCCAGTTCAATAGGGAAATTTTGCTCCGAGGGTTGGAATGGGATTCCGAGAGTTTCAGTAGCTCCATTATATCATTTGGGAAGTACTTACAAAGTTTTAGGTCATTCGGATGAGGTTTGATAAACCTTTTTATCAAAAGCGAAATTCGGGAGATTTTATAAACTTAGGCTTGAATCTGATGTATTTGGAGGGATTTTGTATTGTTTGAGGTATTTTGGTGATTGGAACAAGTTTGAACGATGTCAAGAGATTTGTTGGTACAATTGTTTTGAAGTCTTAGGGATTTGGGCGAGTTCTGGGATGTTTTAGGCCAAAAAACATAGCTATAAAAGGTCCAGAAGGGTTGTAAGCCTCGGAAATCACCAGCGCGGTCTGCCTAAAATAAAGTGCGTCCGCGGTGAGTGCTCTGAGGACCTCACAAAATGGTGTGCGGCTTCCGAAGGTGTTGTGCGTCCGCGGTGAAGAATATTTTGCTGGCCCTACTTCGGAAGCTCATATATTTTTATCTATAAGGGATTTTGAGATGATTCAAAAATGAAAGTTGTAGCCCTTCGTGTCTCGTTTCCAAAATCTAAAGAAATTATAATTTGGACCTCTGTAGCAAAAGTTATAGCTAAAATACTAAAGTTAATCACTTCAATCAAGACCTGTGCAGCCGCAGTCGTTTTTGTGTGGATTGCAGAGGAGGAAATCTAGGGGTGGTCTATACATACGAGGTTTGGGTTTTATTTGATATTTTGACCTAGAGAGCTCAGATTTTGGTGAAAATTTGAAGGTTTTTCAAGAAATTCATCGGGGTAAGTGATTCTAACTCATTTTTGGCTAGAGTATATGAATCTATAATTGAATTCATCATTTTATTCGTGATTTGGGATGGAATTTGGGAAGAAAAATTGTGTCATATTTTAAAAATATAAAATGATGATTTGAAAGACCAAATAATATCGAAATTGGATAATTTTTATATGGTTAGACTCGTGAGGATGTGAAGATTTTGGATATGAAAATGTTACTCGATTTCGAGACGTGGGTCCCTGAAGAATTTTGGCTATTTTACATAATTTTATGAATTAGCTTAGAATTAATCGTAGAATCAGTTGCTTGAGATTTTATTTATGATATGTAAATGAATTGAATAGATTTGGGCCATTTGGAGTTGGATACTCGTGGCAAAGGCGTGATTTCTTGTTGACTTTGAGCTGATTCGAGGTAAGTGGCTTGTCTAACCTTACATGGGGGACTCTCCCCTTAGGATTCGTATTGTGGTAATTGAAATGCCTTGTACGTGAGGCGACGAGTGCGTACTTGTGCTAATTCTTGGAAATCCTACTTTTGTTAAAATAGCCTTAAATTGTATTTATCTTTCTTGTTTACACTACTTGGAATTTAAGCATGATGCTAGTCTAGAGAAGTATGTTTAATTGACTTTATTGATTTACTTGCTCAAAATGCCTTATTTGGATTATGTGTGACATGCTAGGATAGAAATACCTAATTTACCTTGGTATGGGATTTGAATTTAATTGTGCATTCTTCGTGTTATTGTTGTGTCCTTACTTTGGGACTACGGGACTGTATTCCGGGAGATCCTCCCCTATATGTTTACTTTGGGACTACGGATTATATTCCTGGAGATACCCCTACATATATATTGATTTGGACAATAGTGCCAATAGGACCCTAGAATATAATGAGGATACCAAGAGATCCTTGGGATACCAAGAGATTCCTAGTATATATTGAGAATACCAAAAGATCCTCGGGATACCAAGAGATCCCTAATATATATTGAGGATACCAAGAGATCCTCAGGATACCTAGAGATCCCAAGAATATATTTAGGATACCAAGAGATCCTTGATACCTAGATATCCTAGTATATATTGAGGATACCAAGAGATCCTCGAGATACCTAGAGATCCCTAGTATATAACGAGGATACCAAGAGATCCTCGGGATACCAAGAGATCCCTAGCATATATTGAGGATACCAAGAGATCCTCAGGATACCAAGAGATCCCTAGTATATAACAAGGATACCAAGAGATCCTCGGGATACCAAGAGATCCCTAGCATATATTAAGGATACCAAGAGATCTTGGGATACCAAGAGATCCCTAGCATATAATGAGGATACTAAGAGGTCCTAGGGATACCAAGAGATCTCTAGCATATATTGATGATACCAAGAGATCCTCGAGATATCAAGAGATCCCTGGTACAGATTGAGGATAGCAAGAGATCCTCGGAATACTGAGAGATCGCCGGTTATTATCCTTGTGATCATTTTAGTCTCTGTTTCGGTTATTACATTCCTCACTTTCTCGTATTAAATTCTTAATTTTAGCCTGCAACTTAATTGCTTATCTTATCATGTCATTCCTTATATCTTATTTCATCTCAATAAAGCCCTAACCTTCCTCGTCACTACTCAACCGAGGTTAGGTTTAGCACTTATTGAGTACCGTTCTGGTGTACTCATGCCCTTTCTGTGCATATTTTTCATTTGCAGATCCAGGTACTTTCACTCACTCTTATCATTTCTTAGGCGAGGATACTGTCCTAGTGATTCGAGGTATATCTACCGCGTTCGCAGATCGAGGAGACTCTTTCTATTCGTGCATCAGTATTTAGTCCTTTTTGTATTTTCTATTCTTCTTAGACATTTTGGTGTTAATGCTATATAGTATTTCTTAGCTTGTGATGCATGAGTTTTCCAGTTTTGGGAAGTGTTAGTTCGAGAAGTTTATTGTATATGATAGGTGGCATTTTAATGACTATTTCGTTTTATTAGTTCGGATTCTATTAATTTCTTCTGCAAGTTTGTTTATTTTCTGCATTGTTAGGCTTACCTAGTCGTAGAGATTAGGTGCCCTCACGACAGTTCACAGAGGGCGAGCTGGGTCGTGAAAAGTTGGTATCAGAGCTCTAGGTTCATGGGAGTCATGAATCACAAGCCGGTTTATTAGAGTCTCGTTGATCGGTACGGAGACGTCTGTACTTATCTATGATAGGCTATGTAACTGTTAGGAAAATTCCATTTCATTCATTCCTTATCGTGCGACATTTATTCAGTTTGAAGCCTACATCATAATTTCTTTTTCCATCCACTCGTGTATTGAAATTGCGCACTCGGTATCAATTATGCGCCTACGGTTCGTGATGCTACAGAAAGATTATAAGGGATCCAAGAGTTTTCTCAACCATTGCTATCGTATGTCATCTATATTAATAATGTAGTAAGATTGAGAGATTATTCAGTTGTACACATGAGGGTGCAATAGGTTCTAACATCTGGTTAATAAGGACAGTCTTAAGAAGGTTCACTTAATTGCATAATCGTCTCGATAGTGGTTAAGTCACAAGGTGAATGTAGATCCGAAGAAGTTGGTGGTAATAGAGACTATGTGGTTCATATGAGATTTCTATTAGCGAAGAGTACAACTAGTAGCCGAGATACTGGAGGAAATGAGTTTAACTGCCATAAGGATGACATGTGCTAAGCAAATGGCTTGAGGTGCCTTATGATGGTGTAATACAAGAGATAAAGGTTAGTATTATGGATTATCATAATGTATCTTATGGATTTGCACCAAGTGAATGGAGTCTACTATCAACGATCAAACAGCAGGGTTATATGTCATATAAATCTTGGCCTGAGATGTATTTCTGTGGTGTCCAAATGTCCCCTGAAACTTGTATGTGAGTAAAAGCTGAGACTTGTATGGGATGATGTAGGGACATGGAAATAATTTCACAATACTCGTAGTGCTCCAGTTAATCAGGGCACTCACTTGGGAAAGTTATCTTTTAATGCACTACTAGTATATGATTACTACAATGATTAGTCTATTTATCTGCAGACTCAGTATGAGCAGCCAAACTGCATATGGGTGATATAGATACTAATAGTATCAGGAGAGATTGTACCAGACTTGGGAGTAATCTATTTCATTAGCACTCTCTGTCCACACACTCCATTATAGTTACTAATCTACATACACTACAAGCTAGAGATGGAGAACAAGTGGGTGGATAGCGCCTAATAGATGGGGGCCCAACCCATTGATATAATTGCTATGGTATGGCTGATGTCTCTACACCAGATGGTGTCATTACAAGTACGATATCGATGTGATTATAAAGTAACAATTTCATTAAATCAATTCGGTTCTAAGTATCGAGGCAAGCCCTCTTAATATGCTCTACTTATGAGTGAGCTTCGTAATCCTGAAATCTATATATGTGAATACTCACGTTGGGTTATTATATGGAGATAGCTATTTCTATCATTATTTGTTGGTCACTAAGAATATCTATGAGGCTAGAAGTGACTTTTTATTACTTAATACAGTGAGTTGATGTCATTTCAGGATAATTAAATTCAATTGCGAATTATATGCCCAATCGGTATGAGGGTTCTTTATATGTTGTGATTTTGTTTGACGGAAATTATTTTAAAAGAAAAGAAAAGGAATGGAAATGAGAAATTTCAGTTGGCACAATATGCAAATACGTGTGATTCAGAGTTGAGGACGGGATCCTCACATTTTTATATAATGTAAAATATTCTAAACCGGGCTACAAACTGTGATGCATGTTATATAAGGACGAGGTCCTGGTGGTGAAAAGTTTATGTGTTTAAAACTCTCCTTTTATGAAAAAATGTACTATATTTTAATATGGAGTCATGCATGTTAGGCTTATTTGACAATTTTTGTATATTTTCTATTTATATTCAACCATTTTTATGTTGTAAACATTGAGTTTTAGCCTATGAGATAGGTGCCTAGGTGGCGATAAATGTGACTTGTTCATTAGGGTAAGTAACTTTGAGGCCCCCATGCCTCGTCGTGAGTAAAGTGGAGGTTTGAAATGAGATGTTTGTTAACATAAGGCTAATTGGCAATGTTGTGAGTTATGAACAACTATTATGGCCAGAGATGTGGTTATGGGCATACATATGATGTGTTTCACGTCCAAATATCATTATGATAATGTTCCACTTGTAATGAAGAGTTTAGAATTGTTGATATTTTGGTGATTTTTTGAGTTGTGAATGTGTTGTTAGGAGCTGTTCTAGTGTTACTCTAACAGGTGGATAGTCCCAATTACAGGGTAGACTCTGCCGAAATTTTTGAAAATTTTGGGAGTTAGAAAATTTTTGGGATATTAAGATGTGTGAAGAAAAGGTTATGTTGTGTATTTGAGGATAAATGACCGTGAGTGGGGGAAAATGTAACATCCAGTAAAAATTTTGAAGTATTAAAGCGCCATTATAAGTTGAAGTGTGTTGAAATAAGACAAATGCAGCGTGATGATGTACAATTCGGGTCCTATGAGGAATGTCAGATGTTGAAGTTTGGGTCATGTCCTAAAGTTATGGACTAAGGATGAGGTGAGACCTTTAGATAATTTGAAGGATCGGTTACATGAATTTTCTTGATAAGGGTTTTATTCGGCCTAGTGTATCAATCTTGTTTGTGAAGAAAAAGAATGATTCTATGCATATGTGTATTGATTATTGCTAGTTGAACAAGGTTACAGTTAAGAACTATTATTCTTTGCCTCATACTGATGATCAGTTTGACCAGCTTCGGGGCGCACAAGTGTTTACTAAGATTGACTTGCTCTCAGGTTACCATCAGTTGTAGATTCAAGAGCCAGATATCCGAAGACTGCATTTAGGACTCGGTATGGTCATTATGAGATCCTTGTTATGTCATTTGGGCTAATCAATACCCGAGCAGCCCTTATGCATTTGATGCACAGCATATTCCGCCCATACCTTGACTTATTTGTCATTATCGGGAAGATCATAAGCGACATATGAGGATTTTTCTTTTGACTCTGGGAGAGAAGAAGTTATATGCTAAGTTCTCGATATGTGACTCTTGGTTGGACTTAGTGGAATTCTTAGGCCCCTTGGTGTGGAATGATGGTATTCAGGTGGATCTGGAAAAAAATTAGAGGACATGTAGAGTTGGCTCAGACCATCATCGGCTACAGAGATTTGTAGTTTCCTTGGCTTGGCAGATTACTATCATCGTTTTATGGAGGGGTTTTCATCAATTGCAGCCCTATGGCCAGATTGAAATAGAAGGGTTCTCTGTTCCAGTGGACGGAAGGGTACGAGGCGAGCTTTCAGAAGCTCAAGACAGCTTTGACCACATTCCTAGTTTTTATATTGCCTCCAGGTTTGGGGTCTTATATTGTCTATTGTGATGCCTCAAGGATTGGCCTTGGAAGGGTATTGGTGCAGGATGGTAGGGTGATTGCCTACGCGTCTAGACAGTTGAAGGTACATGGGAAGAATTATCCTGTCCACGACCTTGAGTTAGTTGCTATTGCTCATGCCTTGAAGGTTTGGCGTCACGATTTGTACGATGTGCCTTGTGAGATTTATACTGATCACCGGAGTTTTCAGTATCTATTCAGGCAGAAGGATCTTAATTTGCACTAGAGACGGGGTGGATCGCTTAAGCAGATAGAGATTACAAAGTGAAAGCGGGAGCGGATCACCATAGACTTTGTAGTTGGGCTCCCACGGACTTTGAGAAGGCTCGATGCTATTTGGGTGATTATGTATCGGCTGCCCAAGTCCGCTCATTTTATTCCTGTGAGTACTACCTATTCTTCAGAACAATTGGTGGAGTTTGCAAATAACAACAGCTATTAGTCCAGCATTCAGATGGCACCATATCAAGCTTTATATGGTAGGTGGTGCAGATCTCCACTGGGTTGGTTTGAGCTGGGTAAAGCTAGATTAATAGGCTTTGAATTGGTTTAGGATGTCTTGGAGAATGTTAAGGTAATTCAGGATAAACTCCATACAGCCCTGTCTAGACAGAAGAGTTGCATGGACTAGAAGGCTCGTGATTTTTACTGTATGGTTGGAGAATGAGTTTGTCTTTAGGTTTCTCCTATGAAGGGCATTATGAGATTTGGGAAGAAGGGAAAGTTGAGTCCGAGATTTATTGGCCCTTTTGAGATAGCGAGATATGTTGGGGAGGTTGCTTACGAACTTGCCTTACCTCCCATCTTGGAAAAGGTTCACTCGGTAATTCATGTTACGATGCTTCGAAGGTGTCACGGTGCTCTGTCACATGTATTATATTTCAATTCAGTCCCGCTGCACAAGGATCTATTCTAGGTTGAGGAGCCAGTGGAAATATTGGACAGCCATGTTGGAAAAGTTAATGTCAAAGAACATTGAATCAGTGAAGGTTTAGTGGCGGAGTCAACCGATCGAAGAGGCAACTTGGGAGACCGAGCAAGATATGCGCAGTCGTTACCCTAATCCTTTCACTACTTCAGGTTTGTCTCTACGCTAATTTGAGGACGAATGAATGTTTAAGTGTAGGAGGATGTGATGACCCGGCCAGTCGTCTTAAGAATTAATTCCCTGATCCCCTATTAACTGCTTTCTCCAAGTTTACTTCTACTATTTTGATTTGCCGGGATGTTCGGTTCTAAGTTTCAGAGAGTTTTGGGACACTTAGTTCCTAAATGAGAGCTTAAGTGTTGGAAAATTGACCATAGTCGAAATAGTGTGAAGATGGCCTCGAAATTGAAATATGATGATTCTGTTAGCTTTGTTAGGTGATTTCAGGGTTAGGCGCGTGATCGGAATGTGTTTTGGAGGTCCATAGTTAGCTTAGGCTTGAAATGCCGAAGGTTGAATTTTGGAAGTTTCCGGTTCAATAGTGAGATTTTGATCCGAGGGCCGGAATTGGATTCCAAGAGTTTCAGTATTTCCGTTATGTCATTTGAGATGTGCGTGCAAAGTTGTAGGTTATTCGGATGAGGTTTGATGGGCTTTTTAATCAAAAGAAAAATTCAAGAGATTTTGAAAACTTAGGCTTGAATCCGATATTTGGAGGGATTTGGTGTTGTTTGAGGTGATTTGGTGATTAAAACAAGTTCAAACAATGTCAAGGGATGTGTTGGTACAGTTTCTTTGAAGTCTCGGGGATTCGAGCGAGTTCCGGGTAGGTTCCTACATGTTTTAGGCCAAAAATCATAGCTGTAGAAGGTCCAGAAGGGTTGCAGGCCTCGGAACTCACCAATGCAGTCTGCAAAAAATGAAGTGCATCCGCGATGAGTGCTATTCAGACAGTATAAAATGGTGTGCGGCCGCGGTAGGTGCTGTTCGGACCGCACAAAATGGTATGCGGCTGCGGTGAAGAACATTTCGTTGGTCCTACTTCAGAAGCTCATATCTTCTCATTTACAAGGAATTGTGAGATGATTTAAAAACAAAAGTTGCAGCGCTTTGTGTCTAGTTTCCAGAAAGCAAAAGAAATTACAATTTGGACATCTTTAGAGAAAGTTATGGCCAAAATACTAAATTCTGTCACTGGAGTCAAGACCTGCGCGGCGACATTCATTTTTGTGCAGACCGTGGTCATTTTATCGGGGGGATTGTTTATGAATACAAGGTTTTGGGTTTTATTTGATTTTTTATCAAGAGAGCTCATATTTTGGCAATTTTTCGAAGGTTTTTCAAGAAATTCGTCGAGGTATGTGATTCTAACTCAGATTTGGCTAGAGTACATGAATCTATCATTGAATTCATCATTTTATTCGTGATTTGGGATGGAATTGGGAAGAAAAATTGTGTAATATTTCATAAATATTAAATATTGATTTGAAGAACCAAATGATATCAGAATTGGATAATTTTTATATGGTTAGACTCGTGAGGATTCTGGAAATGAAAATTTTACTCGATTCTAGGACATGGGCCCGGGGGCGTTTTTACCATTTTATATAAATTTGCGTATTAGCTTAGAATTTAATCGTAGAATCAGTTGTTTGAGAAGTTATTTATGATATGTAATTGAATTAAATAGATTTGAGCCATTTAGAGTTGGATTCTAGTGGCAAAGGCGTGATTTCTAGTTGACTTTGAGTCGGTTCGAGGTATGTGACTTGTCTAACCTTGCTTGGGGGACTCTCCCATTAGGATTGGTATTGTGGTAATTGAAATGACTTGTACATAAGGTGACGGTACTTGTGCTAATTGTTGGAAATCCTATTTTTCATTAAATAGCCTTAAATTGTATTTTCCTTTCTTGTTTACAATACTTGAAATTTAATCATGATGCTAGTCTAGAGAATTATGTTTAATTGACTTAATTGATTTAATTGCTCAAAATGCTTTATTTGGATTGTGTGCAACATGCTATGCTAGAAATACATGTTTTACCTTGGTGTGGGATTCGAATTTAATTGTTTATTCCGTGTTGTTGTTGTATTTTACTTAGGGACTACGGGACGGTATTCCAGGAGACCCCCCCCCCCCCCCCCAATGTATGTCTTGGGACTACGGACAATATTCCGGGAGATCCCCTTGCACATATATTGATTTGGACTATAGTGTGGGATACCAAGAGATCCCTGGCATATGTAATTGGGGTACCAAGTAATCCCTAGTATATAATGAGGATACCAAGAGATACTATGGATACCAAGAGATCCCTAGTATATATTGAGGATTCCAAGAGATCCTCAGGATACCAAGAGATCCCTAGTATATAACGAGGATACCAAGAGATCCCTAGCATATATTGAGGATACCAAGAGATCCTCGAGATACCAAGAGATCCCTAGTATATATTGAGGATACCAAGAGATCCCTAGTATATAACGAAGATACCAAGAGATCCTTAGCATATATTGAGGATACCAAGAGATACTCGGGATACCAATAGATCCCTCGTGTATAACGAGGATACCAAGAGATCATCGGGATACCAAGAGATCCCTAGATTATATTGAGGATACCAAGAGATCCTCAGGATACCAAGAGATCCCTAGTATATAATGAGGATACCAAGAGATCCCTAGCATATATTGAGGACACCAAGAGATCCTTGGGATACCAAGAGATCCCTGGTACTGACTGAGGACACCAAGACATCCTCGGAATACTGAGAGATCCCGTGTTATTATCCTAATGATCATTTTAGTCTATGTTTCAGTTATTACATTCCGTACTTTCTCGTATTAAATCCTTATTGTTAGCTTGCAACTTAATTGCTTATCTTATCATGTCATACCTTATATTTTATTTTATCTCAGTAGGGTTCTAACCTTCCTCATCACTACTCAACCGAGGTTAGGCTTGTCACTTACTTAGTACCACTGCGGTGTACTCATGCCCTTTCTGCACATATTTTTCATGTGCAGATCCAGGTACTTTCACTCAATCTTATCATTCCTAAGGCGAGGCGACTACCCTAGTGACTTTAAGGTATATCTTCCGCGTCCGAGAGTCGAGGAGTCTCTTTCTATTCATGCATTAGTATTTAGCCCTTCTGTATTTTCTATTCTTGTTAGACATTCCGGAGTTAGAGCTATGTAGTATTTCTTAGCTTGTGATTTATGGGTTTTCGGGTTTTGGGAAGTGTTAGTTTGAGAAGTTGTATTGTATATGCGAGGTGGAATTTTAATTACTGTTTCAATCTATTAGTTTGGATTCTAATTATTTCTTCTGCAAGTTTTGTTTATTTCCCGCATTGTTAGGCTTACCTAGTCATAGAGACTAGGTGCCATCACGAACATTCACGGAGGGCAAACTGGCGTCGTGACACAAACCTTCTTAAATTAATAAAAAGGATTTGTAAAGCTCCAAAGATTTTTCAATTATAAAGTGACAAAGAATGGTGTTCAAAAGGAAATAACTGAGATTCGCCACCTCACATTGGTTTTGATGTGCCGGGTGACCATTGTTTTTAAAAATGATTTTCCTTTAAAATACTTCGAACTCCAAAACTAAGTCTGCACCAGAGATTTGGGTAAGGGGGTTCATATTACCCAGGGAGAATAGCACTCTCCAAGTCTCGTAACTAGTACATTTGCGTACTCAATCTAGTTGGATTTTAAAACATTCAAATTGAGGTAAAATCAAAAAATTGAATATAAACAAAACAAAGGCTAGAGGTCGTCCCCACCTAAATGAAAGAAAATAAAAGAAGGAAAATTGAAGTTGTAAATTATCCTACTCTATTTCTTCCACGATGTTCGCCATGACTTTTGTTTACATGAACGATGGGGCATTCCCCAGAATAAAATATATATATACAAATCCTTCGGAGCACCCCAGATAAATTTAACTAAGGAAACGACCTAGCATCTGAAAAAATCAAAATATGTATATTTCTTCCTAATATATGTTTGCCTAACCCAAATTATTTGAGTTGTGCCTACTTGTTACCGAGCCTAAAAGATGTCATTAGTGATCCAATAAAACAAAATAAAGGTGACAAAGCTACTTGAGTCCAAAAATGTTCAAGTCAAATTTCGTTTCGTTCAAAATCATGCCCACAACCAAAGGATATGTTGAATGAATTTCAACAGACTTTCACGGAGAGGAACACCTACATTAAATGGTAAACTAATCCTAGTTCTATCAGCAGTAGCAATTTCAATCAAAACTGAAAGTAATATGATGCCAAGAAATTGACAACTAATCAAACATTGAGGAGAGAATAAGGTTAGAAACTGACCTTCGTTTGACTGGAAAATGATTGTTTCAATGTGTTAAACTAAAAATATGCAACGAACCGCGAGTGGAAACTCGAAAGGGAATCGGAAAGCTTGTCATAAATCAAACTCAACTCAACTCCATGGCTTCGTAATAGAACTTTAGAAGAAAACACTAGAAGTATCTTTATATTTTTTTTTTGAAGTAAAATTAGGCCAGAAGAATTTGATTTTCTCTATTTTTTATGTCAAAAGCTGCAACCAAAATTAGAGGAGGAAAAATAGAAAATCCAAACCAAAATCCTAGTTCTTCCCTTGTTTTTTGAAAATTTCCTCTGAAATTCTGTCCAGAAGTTCTTGTTTCCTTTTTTTATTTTTTTATTCTTGTGCTTCAGGCAAGATCGGCGGCTAGTTGGATGAAGTTTCCGCCATATTTCTGGCTAGCTTTGGTGGGTCTGATTGCAGTTGTGGTGGTTTTAGGTGTTAGGTTAGAAGAAGAAGCGAGGAGGAGCAGTGGGGTGGTTGGAATCGTGTTAGGTGGGGGATGGTTGGAGTTGGAGAGGTCGGTCGTTTATTCTTGAGGGTCGCTGGCGCAACTGCATGGCTGGAGTAAAGAAGTAGCAATGGCAACAGTGCTGGATCTGGGAGGCGCTGTTTGTTTGGCGGCTCTAGATGATGGCCGATAGGTTAAAAGCTGGCAGCGGCAGCAGCTGTCTCTAGTCTCTCTAGTGTTAGGGATCTTTTTGGTTATGAAGAATAAGGGAGCTCAGGGGGGTGTCATGACCCCAGTTTGTACTCCATGAACATGTCGTGATGGCACCTAGTCCCTATAATTAGGTAAGTCTAACAATGTGAAAATAACAACCTAACTTGCGAAGTAGTTAATTAAAACTGAACGTATTAAAATAATAACTGCATATAAGGTCGCTCGGCCTATACAACTCAAAAGAAGTGCAAAAGTCTAAACACAATCCCAAAACCCGGAAACTCATGGGAAAACAAGCTAAAAGAAGTACAGTAAAACGTTCTAATCTCCAGAAATGTCTAAAGCAAAAGTACGGAAGAAGTCTAAATACTACAGATAGAGTAAACAAGGAGACTCCTTAGTCTGCGGACACTGTAGAAGTACCTCAAAGTCTCCGTAGCTCTTTTGGCCTCAAGGATGGTGCGCCTGAGATGAAGTACCTGGATCTGCACATGAAAAACATGTGCAAAAGAGGCATGAGTACACCACAGCGGTACTTAGTAAGTGCCAAGCTTAACCTCGATTGGGTAGTGACGAGGAAAGGTTCGGGCCCTACTGAGGTATAACATAATAAATAATAAGATGAGGAAATAAACAATATAGGTAAAGTGCACATCCGTAATCTAAACAAGATAAGTACGTAAACCGTAATGGAAAGGAAAAAAACAAGACAATACTAGTAAATACTACTCACAACTGGAACCACAACGGGGGATCTCTTGGTATCCCGAGGATCTCTTGGTATCCACAGATCTTATAATTTCATATGCTAGGGATCTCTTGGTACCCCTATGATCTCTTGGTATCCTCAAATCTTACAATTTCATGTGTCGGGGATCTTTTGGTATCCCGAGGATCTCTTAGTATCCTCAAATCTTATAATTTCACGTTCCAGGGACCTCTTGGTATCCCGATAATCTCTTGGTATCCTCAAATCATACAATTTCACGTGCCAATGATCTCTTGGTATCTTTAAATCTTATTATTTCATGTGCCAGGGATGTCTTAGTATCCCGCACCCTCATTCTAGAACATATCAAGTGCAGGGGAATCTCCCGAGAGGCCAACCTGTAGTCCCAATTTAAAAACACATCATAGCAACCCAATCATTAGGAAAGAGACTAACTCAGGACAAGAAATAGAAAATACTAATCAAACATACTACACGGAGTACAAACAAGACATTTTAAGCACTTAGGCAAGTAAGTCAAATGAACATGCTTCCCTAATCTAGCATAGAATAAACTTACAATTTAAAATAAACGGGTAAGCATGAAAACTCAATTTGAATACTTCAAGTAAAAATAGATTTCCAACAATTTTATCAAGTACGCGCTCGTCACCTCACATACGAGGCATTCAATTACCAAACATCATATTCTAAGGGGAAAGTCCCCCAACACAAGGTTAGTCAAGACACTTACCTCAAACCGGCTCCAATTCAACTTGACACCACATGTTTTCCACGAGTATCCGACTCCAAATGGCCCAAATCTATTCATGTCAATTACATCTCGTAAATAACATCTCAACCACTGATTCTACTATTCAATTTAAAGCTAAGACACAAATTTAGGTAAAATGACCAAAAAACCCCTCAGTCCAACATGGTCAAAACTCGAGGTTTGAACAAAATCCTGTTATCCATTCCCCCATGAATCCAATTATATGATTAGTTTTGAAATAAAAACTCGAATTGAGGTCCAACCCCCAGTTTTAGCAATCCCTAGGCCCTACCCAATATACCCAAATTTCCCCACTAAAATCTTCGATTTGACATTGAAATTATGTTAAGGTGTTAAGGAGTGAAGAAAATGAGTTATAAATCAATTACCAATTGTTTTGAAGAAGAAAAATTGCTTAGAAAATCGCGTCTTATGTTTTGAGTATTGAAAAGGGAGAAATAACTGAAAATCCCGTGTATTTATACTCTCGTACGCCCCAGCGCGGACCGCGCAAAAAGGACCACGGCCGAGCTGGTGGAACTAAAGACTGTTGGCTCTCTGAAGTTTTCCACGCGGACCGCACAAGGACAACTGCGGCCGCAAAGCACACACCGCAGACCGCGCTAAGGCGACCGCAGGCGCGCTGGAGCCTGCAACTTTTGTTGACCTGCATTTTCTGGTGTTTTTAGTCTAAGACCTCTTGGAACCTACTCGAACTCACCCGAGCCCACGGGGCTCCAAACCAAACTTACGCAAAATCTCGAGTACACTCTACAAACTCATCCGCGTGATCAAATTATCAAATAGTATCATATACATCAAATCAAGCCTCAAAGCTCATGATTCCTTCTCAAATTTTTCATAAGACGTAAAATTCCAATTTCGGGTCCGGAACACGTCAAACGATGTCCGTTCTCAACCAAACTTTACAAAAAGTGCTTAAATTATTATAAGACTTGTACCAGCCGCCCGAACCAAAATACGGGCTCTATACCCTAGTCTTCTGATCAAATTTTGTTTCCATTTTCCTTAATTATTTCCAGAAAACAATTTCACATAAAAATTCCTTTCTCGGACTTGAGACCTCGAAATTCGATTCTGGGCATATGCTCAAGTCCCATATTTTCTCATGGACATTCGAGGACCATCGAATCACGGGTCCGGGTCTGTTTACCAAAAACGTTTATCGAAGTTAAATTTATTCAATTTAGTATCAAAATTTAGCATTTTTCTCATAGAATTCAGATTTAAGTTTTTCGGTTAGGCACCCGGACTATACACGCAAATTGAGGCAATCTGAGAGGAGGTTTTAAGGCCTTGGAAGTATAGAACAAAAAATAAATAAGTGATGACCCCATTGGATCGTCACATCCTCCACCACTAAAACAACCGTTCGTCCTCGAACGGACAAAAGAAAGAAGTACCTGAGTTGGGAAAAGGGTGAGGATAATGGCTCCACTATCAGACTCGGACTCCCACGTTGATGCCTCAGGAGGCTGACCTCTCCATTGGACACGAACAGAAGGAAATCTCTCGGACCTCAACTGACGAACCTGCCGGTCTAGAATGGTTGTCGGCTCCTCCTCATAGGATAAGTCCTTATCCAACTGGACAATGCTGAAATCTAACACGTGGGCTGGATCGTCGTGATACCTCCGAAGCATGGATACATGAAAGACTGGATGCACGACTGATAAGCTAGGCGGCAATGCGAGTGCATAGGCCACCTCTCCTACTCAATCAAGAATCTCAAATGGACCAATGTACCTATGGCTAAGCTTGCCCTTCTACCCAAATCTCATCACGGCCTTCATAGGCGATACTCGGAGTAATACCCGCTCACCAACCATAAATGCTACATCCTGAACCTTGTGATATGCATAACTCTTCTATCTAGAATGAGCTGAACGAAGCCTGTCCTGAATGATCATGACCTTGTACAATGCCTCCTAAACAAAATCTGTACCTAGCAACCGAGCCTCCCCCAGCTTAAACCACCCAACGGGAAATCCACACCTTCTACCATATAAAGCATCATATGGTGCCATCTAAATGCTTGACTGCTAACTGTTCTTATAGGCAAACTCTGCTAAGGGCAAGAACTGATCCCTAGACCCTCCAAACTCAATCACACACGCACGGAGCATATCTTGCTGCAGAGCTCTCTAGAACCGCAACGTAAACTGAGTACCTCTATCTGAAATAGTAGAAACTTGAATACCATGAAGATGGACGATCTCCCGAATATAAATCTCTGCCAACCGCTCCGAAGAATAAGTGGCTCCCACAGGAATGAAATGAGCGGACTTGGTCAGCCAATCCACAATAACCCAAATAGCATCAAACTTCTTCAAGGTCCGTGGGGGTCTAACTACAAAATCCATGGTGATCCTCTCCCATTTACACTCCGAAATCTCTATGTGCTGGAGCAATCCACCCGGTCTCTGGTTCTCATACTTCACTTGTTGACAGTTGAGGCATCTAGCTACATATCAAATTATATCCTTCTTAATCCGCCTCCACCAATAGTGCTGCCTCAATTCTTGATACATCTTCGCAGCACCCGGATGGAAGGAACACCATGAACTATGGGCCTCTGCTAGAATCAATTCCTGTAGCCCATCAACATTGGGCTCACAAACATGGACCTGCATCTTCAACACCCCGTCATCTCCAATGGTCATATATCTTGCATCACCACGCTGAACCTTCTCCTTAAGAACAAGCAAATGGGGGTCATCATACTGCCGCTCCCTAATACGATCAACTAATGAAGACCGGAAAATCACACAAGCTAGAACCCGACTGGGCTCCGAAAGAACCAATCTCACAACTGACCGGCTAAGACCTGAACATCCGTCACCATAAGCCTCTCTGAAGCTTGTAAATATGCCAAACTCAAAACTCTCCGCCCGGCGACTCAAGGCATCTGCTACCACATTGGCCTTGCTCGGGTGATACAGAATAGTAATATCATAATCCTTTACCACTTCTAACCACCTCCTATGGCGCAAATTTAAATCCTTTTGCTTGAACAAATGCTACAAATTCCTATGATCAGTGTAGATCTCACAAGGCACATCGTACAAGTAATGACGCCAGATCTTCAAGGCATGAACAATAGCAGCTAACTCAAGGTCATGGACAGGGTAGTTCTTCTCATATATCTTTAACCGCCTGGACGCGTAGGCCATTACCCTACAGTCCTGCATCAACATCGCTCCCAAACTCGAAGCATCATAATAGACAGTATAAGACCTCGAACCAGTAGGCAATATCAAAATTGGGGCTGTAGTCAAGGCTGTCTTGAGCTTCTGAAAGCTTACCTCACACTCCTCTATCTACTGAATGGGGCACCCTTCTGGGTCAATCTAGTCATAAGGGTCGCAATCGATGAAAAGCCCTCCACAAAGCGACGATAGTAGCCCGCCAAGCCAAGGAAACTACAAATCTATGTAGCTGAGGACGGCCTGGGCCAACTCTACACGGCTTCTATCTTCCTCAATCTACCCGAATGCCCTCGCTCAAAATCACGAGGCTTAAAAATGCCACTGAATCCAAACAAAACTCACATTTTGAGAACTTCGCATATATCTTCTTCTCTCTAAGGACCTGAAGCACGGTCCTCAGGTGCTGCTCATGATTTTCCCGACTCCGGTAATACACCAGAATATCATCAATAAAAATAATAAGGAATGAGTAAAGATATGGCCTGAACACACTGTGCATCAAATGCATAAAAGCTTCTAGGGAATTGGTCTGCCTAAATGACATAACAAGGAACTCGTAATGACCATACTGAGTCCTGAAGGTAGTCTTAGGGATGTTTGGTTCCCGAATCTTCAACCGACGGTAACGTGAGCGCAAGTCAATCTTAGAAAACGCATGTGCACCCTGAAGCTTGTCAAAGAGATCATCAATATGAGGCAAAGGATTACGGTTCTTAATTGTAACCGTGTTCAACTAGTGATAATCAATGCACATACGCATAGGACCATCCTTCTTCTTCACAAGCAAAATATGAGCACCCCATGGTGAAACACTAGGTTGAATAAAACCCTTATCAAGCAACTACTACAACCGATCCTTCAATTCCTTCAACTCCGGAGGAGTCATACGATACGGAGGAATGGAAATGGGTTGAGTGCCTGGCAAAAGGTCAATGCCAAATCAATGTCTCTATCGGGCGGCATGCCCAGAAGATCAGCTGGAAACACATCAGGATAATCCTGTATCATTGGAACTGAATCAACAAAAAGGGTATCAGCACTAACTTCTCTCACATAAGCGAAATACACGGCACACCCCTTCTCAACCATACGCTGAGCTTTATGAAAAGAGATAACTCTACTAGGAGTGTGATCTAAAGTACCACTCCACTCAACACGTGGAATACCTGGTATAGCCAGCGTCACGGTCTTGGAGTGACTATTAAGAATAGCAAAATGGGGAGACAACCAGTCCATGCCCAAGATAATGTCAAAATCACCCATACTGAGTAAAAATAAATCCATTCTGGTCTCAAAACCACGAATGACCAAACATGACTTATAAACGCGATCCACAATAAGGGAATCCCGCACAGAAATAGAAACATAAACAGGGGCACTCAATGAATCCCCAAGCACACTCAAATGCGGAGAAAAGTAAGAAGACGCATAAGAATAAGTAGAGACCGGGTCGAATAGAACCGACGCCTCCCTGTGACAAACCAGTATAATACCTGTGATAACAAAACCGGAGGCAACAGCCTCGGCACATGCGGGAAGGGCATAATATCTTGCCTGGACTCCCCCTCGAGGGCGACCTCTACCTCCCCAGCCTCCACCTTTAGCTGGCTGAGCGGGTGGGGAAGCGACTGGAGCTGTGATCACAGCCTGAGAACTCTACTGAGCACGCTCTGAGAAGGCTATGGGGGTGCACTCCTCCCAAGTCTAGGGCAATCCCTGGTCACATGGCGCGTATCTCCATACTCAAAACAAGCTCTGGGAGGGCGCGGTGGCTGTGACTGACTAGGGCTAAGTCTGCTAGACTAACCTCTGGAAATACCTCGCGCTTCGCGTATGAGGCGTGCTAGAAACTGGAGGTGCATAGTAAGACTCTTGAAGTATAGGTAGAACTAGAGCACTGCTGGCTACTGGGAAAGTTGAATGAATGGGGTGACCCACAAAACCCATACCATGTCGACCTTACACTGGGTACGGCCACCAGAGTAGTGGCCCAACTCTCAAGACCTCTTGGCCTCTCTCTCCACTCACTCCCTAGCGAGCATACTCTCGATCCTCCTAGCAATGCTCACTACCTGCTAATAAGGAATGTCACTCTCCAACTCTCATGCTAGATCTAATGGGTGGGATAAGACCCTTGATGAACCTGCGAACTCTCTCACGGACTGTAGCAACCAAGGCCGATGCATGCCTGGCCAATCTGGTATAATATATGGCATACACCAAAACAGGCATAGCACCCTGGTGAAAATTCTCTAACTATACGCACCATGTGTCCTTGAGACTCTAGGGAACGACCTCTCTCACAAATATATCCGAGAACTAGGTCCAAGTCAATGAAGCAGCCTCGACTGGACTATCTATCTCATATATGTGCCACCAATCATAGGTGACTCCCCAAAGCTGAAAAGCAGTAAAGGAAACCCCACTGGACTCTACTATGCCCATAGTGTGAATAATACAGTGACACTCATCTTGAAATCCCAAGGCATCGTTTGATGCTAATCCATTGAACACTGGGGGATCATACTTCTTGAACCTCTCAAGTCTTTGCTGCTCGTCCTCTAAAGCATATGACCCACCCTCGGGCTGATCCGGCGCTATAGGCGGTGCGGGAATAATCTCGGAAGCCTGCTCAACCTGCACTCACTGCTCAGGAATGCGGACGGTGGGAGTCTATGCTCCTCCCCCCGCTTGGGATGTGGCTGCACCAAGGGGAAGCAACCCTGCCTGAATCAAGGTGGTATACATACTCATGAACTGAGCCAAAGTCTCCAAAAGGGCTGGAGTAGTAGTGGTAGTAGTAGGCGTGCCAAGTGCTTGGACTCCGACTGGACCTGTTGGTGGTTCCTCGGCGACAGCTCGCGTAGCTGCTCTGGCTGCACCACATGCGCATCCTCGATGTCTACCCCGGCCCCAACCTCTGATGGCGGCAGTAGGGGGCACGAGTGCCTGATCATCCCGAGTAGTGCGTGTCCTCACCATGTATGAGATAATGGAAGACAGAAGTTTAGAATTTTTGTGATGTCAAAATATTGCACGACAAGGAAATCAAATGAAATGGAAATTTTACTAACGGTTACATAGCCTCTCGTAAATAAGTACATACGTCTCTGTAACGATCAGGGAGACTCTAATAAACCGGCATGTGTCCCGTGACTCCTATGAATCTAGAGCTCTGATACCAACTTGTCACGACCCCAGTTCGCTCTTTGTGAACAAGTCGTGATGGCACCTAGTCCATATAATTAGGTAAGCCTAACAATGTGGAAATAACAACCTAACTTGCGAAGTAGTTAACTAAAACTGAACATATTAAAATAATAATTGCATATAAGGCCGCTCGGCCTATACAACTCAAAAGAAATGCGGAAGTCTACAACACAATCCTGAAACCCGAAAACTCACGGGAACACAAGCTAAAAGAAGTACTATAAAACGCTCTAATCTCCAGAAATGTCTAAAGCAGAAATACGGAAGAAGTCTAAATACGACAGATAGAGTAAAGAAGGAGACTCATTGGTCTGCGGACGCTGCAAAAGTACCTCAAAGTCTCTGTTGCTATCCTAGCCTCAAAGATGGTGCGCCTGAGATGAAGTACCTGGATTTGCACAGAAAAAATATGCACAAAAGAGGCATGAATACACCACAGCGGTACTCTGTAAGTGCCAAGCCTAACCTCGGTTGGGTAGTGACGAGGAAATGTCTGGGCCCTACTGAGGTATAACATAATGAATAATAAGATTGGGAAATAAACAAAATAGACAAAGTGCACATCGGGAATCTAAACAAGATAAGTACAGAAACCATAATAGAAAGTAGTAAAATAGGACAATACTAGTAAATATTACTTATAACAGGAACCACAACTGGGGATCTCTTGGTATCCCGGGGATCTCTTGGTATCCTCAAATCTTACAATTTCATATGCTAGGGATCTCTTGACATCCTCAAATCTTACAATTTCATGTGCCAGGGATCTGTTGGTATCCCGAGGATCTCTTGGTATCCTCAAATCTTACAATTTCATGTGCCACGGATATCTTGGTATCCTGAGGATCTCTTGGTATCCTCAATTCTTACAATTTCATGTGCTAGTGATCTCTTGGTATCCTGAACCCTCAATCCAGAACATATCAAGTGTAGGGGGATCTCTTGGGAGGCCAACCCATAGTCCATTTTTAAAAACACACAATAGCAACCCAACACTGGGAAAGATACTAACTCAGGACAAAAAAAAGAAAATACTAGTCAAACATACTACACGGAGTACAAACAAGACAGTTTAAGCACTTAGGCAAGTAAGTCAAATGAACATGCTTCTCTAAACTAGCATAGAATAAACTTACAATTTAAAATGAACAGGTAAGCAAGAAAACTCAATTTGAATACTTCAAATAAAAACGGATTTCCAACAATGGTCTCAAGTACATGCTCGTCACCTTATGTACGAGGCATTCAATTACCAAACATCATATCCTAAGGGGAAAGTCCCCTACACGACGTTAGACAAGCCATTTACCTTAAACCATCTCCAATTCAAGTTGATACCACATGTTTGCCATGAGTATCCGACTCCAAATGGCCCAAATATATTCATTTCAATTACATCTCATAAATAATATCTCAAACACTGATTCTACTATTCAATTTAAAGCTAGACACGCATTTAGGTATTATATCCAAAATGCCCCTCAGGACAGCATGATCAAAACCTGAGGTTCGAACCAAAATCCGGTTACCCATTCCCCTAAGAATCCAATTATGTGATTAATTTTGAAATCGGGCCTCGAATTAAGGTCCAACCCCCAATATACCAAATTTCCCTATTAAAATCTTCGATTTGAAATTGAAATTATGTCAAAAGGTGTTAAGAAGTGAATAAAATGAGTTTGAAATCACTTACCAATCGTTTTGAAGAAGAAGAATTGCTTCGAAAATTGCCTCTTATGTTTTGGGTTTCTGAAAAGTGAGAAATAACTGAAAATCCCGTATATTTATACTATATGACGCTCTAATCCAGACCATGCAAAAAGGACTGCGGCCCCGCTGGTGGAACTGAAGACTGATAGCTCTCTAAATTTTGTCATGCGGACCGCGCAAGAACGACCACGCCACACATCACACACCGCGGATCGCACTAGGGCGACCACGGGTGCACTGGAGCCTGCAACTTTTTCTGACCTGCAACATCTGATGTTTTTGAGTCTAAGACCTCCCGGAACCTACTCGAACTCACCCGAGCCCTCGGGGCTTCAAACCAAACGTACACACAACCTCGAGTACACCATATGAACTCATCAGCCAATCAAATTTCCAAATAATATCATGTACATCGAATCAAGCCTCAAAGCTCATGATTCCTTCTCAAATTTTTCATATGGCATAAAACTCCCATTACGGGTCCAAAACATGTCAAATGACGTCCTTTCTCAACCAAACTTTACAGAAAGTGCTTAAATCATATATAAGACTTGTACCGGGCACCGGAGCCAAAATACGGGCCTGATACTTAGTCTTCTGATCAAATTTAATATCTATTTTCCTTAACTATTTCCAGAAAATAATTTTACATAAAAGTTCATTTATCGGACTTGAGAACTCGGAATTCGATTACGGGCATATTCTCAAGTCCCATATTTTTCCACGTACCTTCCGGGACCATCGAATCACGAGTCTGGGTCCGTTTACGAAAAATATTGACCAGAGTCAAATTTATTCAATTTAGTTTATAAATTTAGCATTTTTCTCATAGAATTTATATTTAATTTTTCTGGTTATGCGCCAGTACTGCACACGTAAATCAAGGCAACTCGAAAGAGGTTTTATGGCCTCGAAAGTATAGAACGGAAAAAAAATAAGTGATGACCCCATTGGGTTGTCACGGGGGGAGTGTCAGATTTTGTCTTTCTAGGATTTGTAGTGAAAGAGAAGAGAAGATGTGTCATGGGATTGGGCAGCTGATTTGGACCTCTATTTGGGCTAAAATTGTCTTTAAAAAAATGGCCCCTGTGGTTTTACAAGACTAAAAATGTTATTATCTTTTCTAAAATAACATAAAATTATAAGATCATTACTAACTAATCAAAACAAACTATATTATGACATGAAGCTATTTTTGGTATTTTGAAAATTATAATAAAATGGGTAGAAAATAATATTCTTTAAAAAATACCTAATACCTTAATTAAATAGAGAAAAATGATACTTTTTTGTATTTTTAACTTTATGATAAAAATAATGTAAAAGAGTTAAAATTAGTTGAAATAACTATATTAGACTTAAATTAAGTACTAAATGCTAAAATATATAAAATCGAAGGGAGGATCAAAAATCAAATGTCTGCAGCTACCCCTCTTTGACTGGAAATACGAAGTATTTTCAGACAAAGAACAACTAGACAAGTTTTTTAACCCTATCCTTATTGAGAGAGACCAAAAACTAATAGGAAGGAGAATGTGACCGACACCTTGTATCTGAGCTGCCTACATATCCTTTGCTATAAAAAATCAGGCCACATGTAGTTCGAAAATAGGAACAGTGATGGAATATACTAAGGTGGAGAGTCGGTCGAGGTTTCATTCCGTTGAGGTTCCGGTCCGCGGTCCTCTTATTATATCAAAATAAAAAAAATAAAAAAAATACTAACTAAGCATGTCAACTATGAGTTATAAGATTCCTATCTATAAGTCTTCTGAAGCTTGATCTTGAGTCTTGAATGGTTCTTCATGCAGACTTTAGATTTGAACCTTGATGCTTGCTAGTTGTAGGTGCTAGTTCATTTTTCTTAAGCTTTTCGGATCAAAGACACACCATGCTTATGACTTTAGTCATGTCTTCAGCAATCCACCTCTTGCCTCAGCTTATGCATTTTGGATTCACTTCCATTTCTTTTTCTTTTTTTTGTTGTTTTTTTATTCTGGATTGAGATTACTTCTGTTGATCATCTCGGACTGTTGGCGCTTATTCTTGCCGCGAGCTTCTGCTACTTCTAACTTAAACTGGATTCTTAAATGACTTCACTTGTTCTCTAGATGGCCACCTGATTGCTAAAACATTAAACTGTATTCCCTTATTCTTCAGGTGGGTACCTGCAATCAAAAACAACAAAAAAACGCAATTTTTTTCCTAGTTTGCACTAGAAAGATTTTTGAGTTGTTAGCAAAACTGTAAATCACCTATGCTATTGATGAAATGATGAGAGTAAAACTAGAGACTCGACTAGGATGTGTGCCTTATGTGAGTACAACCAAGAAACTTTTATTAGCAAATGCATCTGCTAACAATAAAACCTAAATGACATAAGTTAGGAAGTGTGTCTCTTAAGGGTGAAACTCTAATGACTCAAACTAGGAAGTGTGTCTCCTATGAATAAATTTAAATGACCAAAGCTAGGAAGTGCTTCTCCTCGAGTTAAAATTCGATTTAGGAATTGCATCCCCTAAAACAAAATATAACTTGAAGGATCCAGACTAGAAAATACGTCTCCTAGGGGGTAAAACTTCACTAACTCCAACTAGGATGTGCGTCTCATATGGATGAATTCAAATGACCAACATTAGAAAGTGTGTCCCATAAAATAAAAATATAACATGAAATACCCAGACTAGGAAGTGCATTTCCTAGGGGTAACATTTCAACTTAGGAAGTGCATCTCCTGAATGAGAAAATAACCTGAAAGACCTAAACTAGGAAGTGTGTCTCCTAGGGATATAATCTTAATTTAGGAAGTGTGTCTCCTAAAATAAAATATAACATGAAATACCCAGACTAGGAAGTGCGTTTCCTAGGGACAAAACTTCAATGACTCAAACTAGAAAGTGCGTCTCCTATGAATAAACTTAAATGACCCAAACTAGGAAGCGCATCTCCTAGGGGTAAAACCTCAATTTAGGAAGTGCGTCTCCTAAAATAAAAATATAACCTGAAAGACCCAGACTAGGAAGTGTGTCTCCTAGGGGGCGAAACTTCAATGACTCAAACTAGGAAGTGTGTCTCCTAGGGGTAAAACCTCAATTATGAAGTGTGCCTCCTAAACAGTATAACCTGAAAAACCTACACTAGGAAGTGTGTTTCCTACAGGTGAAACTTCAATGACTTAAACTATGAAATTCATCTCCTAGGGGTAAAATTTCATTAACTCAAACTAGGAAGTGCATCTCCTGGTAGTGAAACTTGAATGAACCAAACTACGAAGTGCGTCTCCTAGGTTAAAATCTCAATTTAGGAAGTGTGTCTCCTAAAATGAAAAAATAACTTAAAGGACAAATACTAGGAAGTGTGTCTCCTAATGGTGAAATTTCAATGACTCAAACTAGGAAGTGCATTTTCTGGAATGAACTTAAATGATCAAACACTAGGAAGTGCATCATCTAGGGGTAAAATCTCAATTTAGGAAGTGCGTCTACTAAAAAAATATAACTTGAAAGACACATACTGGAAGTGCGTCTTCTAGGGGTGAAACTTCAATCACTCAAACTAGGAAGTGTGTCTCCTATGAATGAACTTAATGACCAAAAACTAGGAAGTGTGTCACCTAGGGGTAAAATCTCAATTTAGGAAGTGCATCTCCTAAAAAAATATAACCTAAAAGACCCAGATTAGAAAGTGCATATTCTATGGTGAAACTTCAATGGCTCAGACTAGGAAGTGTGTCTTCTAGGAATGAACTTAAATGATCAAAATTAGTAAATGTGTCTCCTAAAATAAAAATATAACTTGAAAGACCCATGCTAGGAAGTGCTTCTCCTAGGGGTGATGTGTGATCTTCTCAATAGCTTTTGCATACGCAGAATTGGGGCATTATACATGAATGATTCAAACTTTGTTATGAAAATAGACTTCATCCCTGTTTCAGACAAAGAAAACTTGTGAGTTCAAAACACGGTGGTTAGTTTGTGGTCTTGACTTTGAAGGCGGCTGCTTCTGCACTTTCCAAGATAAGTTTGATTTCGACTTGGAGGACCTTATCTGTTATCGACTACCCATTTTCTTTCAACCCATATCATAGAAACACCTTTGTTCCATTCGATCCCAATATCCTGTATCTTTTGCATTTTGCTCATGAATTGTCATTTACCCATCCTTTGCATTTCACATGAATCCCAAAGCATGTTAATTGTTACCAACTCAGTGTGCATACTATTCTTTCCTGACTTATGTCACTTTGATGTGATAACCAGACTCCGCTTTGTGCAATTAGAAAGCTGGTAGTAGATTTTGGAGTCATTTCTTACTTGTTCTAACAAAATAGACTCCAGAGAACTTATAAAAAGCAAGAAGAACAGAGTTAAGGGGGCAACATAAAGAGATGACATCTAACAAGAAAATCACCAAGCAAAAACTTGTCAGGTGTAGATACAAACTTTAATGACTGTGACATGTATTTTGGATTAAAGTGGCCTAATCTGTTAAGCAAGTCTATTGTTCAACTCTTGTTGTGCCTCTAAGCTGTGAATTGGGCTTCAGCACTCCAATTGTCCCATTTGATCCACGACCTTAGTCGACTTGTTGTGCCCTGAAGGGTTTTCACCAAGCCTCTCTCATTTTGCTCTTTTCCTCAACTTACTGTCACCTTATGGTGCCCATGAGGGTTTTCACCATCTCTTTATGCTGAGAATAAGGTATTAACCGTGCTGCTGAAAGATCATACTTTTACCATACACTTGATTTGGCATCCGCAAAGATTGGCCGGAAGGTCTTTCTTTGGACCGTAATGTTGGTTTTTGGACAGGTTTGGAAAGAAATGATTGCATGAAGGCTCAAAAATATTTAAGATGAAAGGGTTCCAAAATAACAACTTTTAAAATCAGGTTCTCTGACAAAATTAAAACCCCTGCCCCAGTTTCTTAGAGATTGGGGAATTTTTATTTCTCGGGATTTCTAAGAAACACTGCCCCACTCTTGATTTCGAAGGATTATGATATAATTTATTTGGTGTGACCGAATCCTAAGGCTGCCTACGTATCTTGTGGTAACAAGAATCAGGTGAAACGTAGTTAAAAAGACAGTTTTTTCCCTTTTCTTTTCTCTTTTCCCTTTTTCTTCTTTTCTCCTTTTTTTTTCTTTTCTCCTTTTTCTCTTTTACTCTTTTTTTCTTCTTTTTACATTTTAATTTTTCTTTTCTAGTTCCTAACTCTATTTCTGATTCAAAAAGAGGGGTATGAAACAAAAAATTAGCGCTCAAAAGGGGTAGCAAAGGATAAAAGTGTCTGGGTAGCAGAATAAAATGCCTTCGCCATACCAAACTTTAAAAATGCCAAGTACAAGCATGCAATTGAAGATAAGCAAAGAAATAATACATATCATCTATTTATGGAATCAGCACAAACAGAAAGTGGTGATAGGCAATAGCTTTGTCCCTATGAACAATCCTCGCCAATTAGTAGCAGACTTGACTCGACCTTATCTTGATGTGGAAGAATGCATTTCAGCATTGACTGATCTGCCTCAAATTTGTTTGAGAGGTATTCCCCTGTTGTATGTTCATCAACCTCTTGATTTCCTAGACTTATTGCCTCAGTTTCACTCAATTCAAAGTTTAGGTCATCCAAGAATGCGTGAATCTTTAATTGTTTCCTCAAGCGCATCCTTTTATCAAATTCAAAATTGTGCCATTGCTTCATGATTAGATTAACTTTCAAGATAAGGCTGAGAATTATGTGTACATGTCATGTCAGTAGAGTTAGCATGAATAGAACAATAAAAGAAAATTTTACCTAAGCAAAAACTGGCTAGAACTAACAGAAAACACTAGATTGCATTAGACAGACGGTGAACGGGGTTTGAACAAAACAAACAAAATAGACATGGGTTACAATCCTTGAACAATCCTAGATAACACTAGACGAGTTTCTACAACTAAATGATCTAGGCAAAATATGAAGAAGAAGAGTTTAAGCCACAAGACAATATCCGTATTACAACCCTAAAATAACCTGGACAATAGAAATGAAAACAAAATAAATCACCAAAACTCCTCCCTAGCTAGCCAAGAAAGGAGTGTCTTTCCGATTACCAAGCTCTACATCTTAGCCACTGGGTTGCACATCAAAATTACTGGGACCTTCACCAATATTAGTATCATTAACTTCAGTCAACATGTCACCAAAGTGTGCATCATCATGTGCAGGTAAAGGATTCTGTGCAATGTTCTATGTGTCACTGCCCTGGACCATAATCATCCCCTCTTGAATTATTCTTTCTACCTCCTTTTTCAAAGCATGACAATTCTCAATGTTATGCCATTGGACAATAGAGTGGTACATGCACTGTACAACGGGATCAAAACCTTTTGCATATGGGTCTGGAGTATAGCCAAGCAGCGGCTCAATCAGGCCAGAATATTTTAACTTTTCAAACAAGCTTGTGTAGGATTCTCCGATTAGCATAAAACTATTTGTTTACCTTTGTTCCCCTCTATGCCCCTATTTTCTAGGGTTTTTGGGTGCTAAAAAGCGTTATGAAGGTGAAAGAGTATTATGTGGTGCTGGTGCTCGCCATAAGTAGTGACCTAGTGGTTGAACAAATTACTGGAAATTGTTCAGAGGATAATATTGAGGTGGATTATATGGAGCTCGAGGATAGGTTTGGAATTGGGTTCGGGGTCGAGGCTGAGCATATTTATGAGGCAGACCTGTTGGGCCATGCTAGGATCCCAGGACAACCATGGAAACATCATCCTTTTTCTTCTGACCTGGCAAGCTTCTTGTGTCATTTTGAATTGCTTGTGTTGTGGCTTTTAAAGCAGAATAGCTGATGATCTTTCTTGTCTTGAGCCCCTCTTCCACCATTTCTCCGGTTTTTACCACATCATTGAAAGTCTTACCAATGGCTAAGATCAAATGCCCAAATTAAATAGGCTCTTGAGCTTGAAGAAAGTACTCGACCATTTCATCTTCTTCCATAGAAGGATTGACTCACACGACTTGCTCTCTCCATCTAGACCATGTTCCGTGAAACTTTCACTGGGTTTCTTCTCTATCTTGGTAAATGATAGGAGATCGGGGATAATGTCTATGTTATACTGGAAATGTCGAGCAACGGCCTGAGCTAAATCGTCCGATGTGTACCACCTGCTGGCATCCTGACGGGTGTACCATTCTAGAGTTGCCCCACTCAGACTCTGACTGAGGTATGCCATCAGTAATTCATCTTTTCCCCCGGCGCCTCTCATTTTACTGTAGTAACCTCTCAGATGAGCTACAAGATTCCCATGTCCATCATACAAGTTAAACTTAGGCATCTTGAACCCGATAGGCAGTTGAACATTAGGGAACAAACACAAATCCTTATAAGCCACACTCACCTGGCTTCCTAACCCATGCATCTTTCTCAATGATTTCTCCAGACTATTTACCTTCCTAGGTATCTCCTCCTACTCCGCGTTCTTGGGTGATTTCTCAATTTCAACATGAGGCTCAAGCTGAGGAGTGTATGAGTAAGGGTCTGGGACTTTGAATGTGGGTTCCGGGGCATAATATTGGGTATCTAGAGCTAGGAATGCGGTTGTTTTGGCTGGTGGAGCATGGAAAGTTTGGCAGGAAGTGCCAAGGTAATTGTGGTAAGGGTTAAAGCTTGGTGCATGTTCAGAAAAAAAAGGTCAACGGTAGTGGGCATCCGGACTTGGGACAGCGGTGGAATGGAGGCATGGTTTTCTGTATGATTGGTAGGGAATGAGGATGGAGGGTTTCCCCTAATCTAGGCCTGATACATTGCTGCCATCTGGCGCTTCAACTATCTGACCTCCTCTTTCAGTTCTGATTCTAATTCTACAATCTCCCTTAGTGGGTCTTCAACTCCAGTATCTGTTTCTTTACTATTCATGTCTACCCTGCCCTTTAATCTAGTGTTGTATAGATGACTCTCTAAAATGCCACAAACTAGCCACCCTCTATTATGATAACAATGAAAGTGATAAAGGGGAGCAAAACAAAGCTAGCATGTTAGCATTAGGGCATTTATCAGATAGAAATATCACATTGCGTACAATATCCCCTAGCAACAATTAACGGTTCTAGAATAACTTTGACGGTATGAAGGTCATATGGCATCATCCCAATTCACTCTTCTTGTCCTATTTTCTTCTTCATTTTCCTTTCTAACACCGTTTCGTATTCATTTCTTTCCCCCTCTTTTCTTTCTGATTATCGCTCTTTTCTTTCCTCTCATTTTTCACGTTCCATAACTTCATTCTCTCTTTTTTTTTCTTTTCTTTTTATTTTTAATGATGATTTGATCGAACCTATGTATGGTTCCTATGTATCATGTCCCTCATGAATCAAGTCAAGTATAGTTCTGGAAAAGTACTGGACAAAATGAATTAAGAAACAGAAATCTTTTGGATTTTTTCATTTATAACTTTCTTTTTGATTTTCAAATACAAAACAGGAAGTATGATACTGAGTGACTCTACCAACTAAACTATACTACGACAACTCTGACACCAACTAAAATACTCAAAACTACTAGACAAGACAAGAAAGCAAAAGAAAACATGAAAACAGACTCAAAATATAAAAAGCCTCTTCAAACAACCTCCCAAAATGAGATGGTCCTGGGATATCAATCATGCTCGAGTTGTGATAAATGAATCCACACCTGAATAAGAAAAATAATACCAAATAGATCAGTGACTCAAGACACCATACGACACCACAACACCTCATATTGGACACATGCATGACTCGATTGGGCTATTTTATTGAAATTAACATGCGTGGCCTAAAATTGCTAGAAGAGCAGACTCAACAAAGGTGAACTGAAAGATATGAAAATACCTCACCAAGGCTTATATGGACCCAAATACACAATAATCATGGCCCAAAATTAATTTGCAGAAATGACCAATTTTGCATAAATGGCCTATATGGTCGAAGTGGCTAGACATGCAAATTCAATAAGGACGTGCCTTAACTTAATATTACACCCAATTGTGGACTACAGATCTTAAGATATTGGTAATAGAAATTTTCAACTCTGCCAACTCCCACTAACTTGTCACAGTACATCCTGAGGTGAACCCTAGGATCACCCGTACCCCTCTGGGAGTTCGACATCAGGCTGAACACAAAGGTCTTCACAATTTAGACCCTCCACCACTTCGTAAAAATGATCCCATCTTTCAAGAATGGCCAATGTATCCAAAAGTGGCTAGACATGCAAGATTTGGCTACGACCATGTGAAGCCAAGAACTTAAGACTTACTAGAAAGACCGGACTCTATGTGGGGTTCCTACATATCCCACCCTGAAAGACGAGAATCTGGTATGCGTAGTTCGGGAAGATTGGATATGAGAGAAAGCTTAAAAAATAACACTAATTTTCTATTATATAGAAATGAGAAGTTGGTCTACCAGGGGTAAAATTGACATTTTACTTTATTATAAAAGTGCTTTAATATAAATTGTTCACTGTAGTATTTTTCATTCCACATTGTTCTAGATCCATCTCTCTTCTATTCACGGAGGAGTACTTTTGAATTTTCAGTTCCTCAAAGTATTTAACTCGCTTCATTTTCTCATCAATCTCCCATAATTTCCGATATGATTCTCTCCAATTTCTCTCTATTTATTTTTTTTCTTTGATTTTTCCAGATCTCTGAATAGTTTCCTCTTCGAGGCTTCAGGTTTATCCAAGAAAAAGCCCTAATAGTGCTAATTCACCCTTCCCGAACTACACCCCGTTTTTATTTTATTTAGGCAACTTTTTAACTAATATATTGATATTATTTATTATATTTTGTTATGTGGATATATATATATATATATATATATATATATATATATATATATATATATATATATATATATATATATATATATATATATATATAGAGAGAGAGAGAGAGAGAGAGAAAGAGAGAGAGAGAGGCTTTGAATATTTTGTATCCCCGCTGATTTCTATCATTTTTATTTTTGAAGATTTTTTGTGAATTCAATTTTTCGGATTCCCAGATGCATATTTCTTTATACATATTTTGCTCAATCTCACCGAATCGAGATAAATGTCTTGTCTAACCTTGTGTGGGGGACTTTTCCCATTAGGATATGATATTTGATAATTGAATTGCCCTGTGCGCGAGGTGACGAGCGTGTACTTGTGCAAATTATTGGAAATCTTGTTTTCTTAAAGTACTTATTAGCATGTTTCGCTTCCTGCTTTATTACACTTGCAAATTTGGCATGTTGCTAGTTAGAAGAAAATGTTTAGTTGACTTAAATTGCCTATTTGATTAAATTGCCTTGATTGCATTATGTGAAGCATGTTAGGCTAGGACAATTTTTTGCCTTGCTCTCAAATTTCATTTTCTGAATATCTTCTTGTTGTTGCTGGTATTTACAGTGATACTATGGATGTAGGATTCTGGTATCTCCCCCTTGTCTGTTGACTTTGGGACTATGTGTTAGATTTCTGGTAGATCCCCCTGCACATTTACTTTGGGACTGCTGGTTAGATTCCCGATAGATCCTCTTGCACATTTATATAGAACTATGAGAATGCACCTGGTAGATTCCCCTAGTATGGGGTATTTACATTTAGGACTATGGATCGCGCTTCTGGTAGGTCCTCGTGCATTGATAATTGGACTACGGGACGGTATCTTGGAAGATCCACGGGACGGTTGATGAAAGGGAAGATAGGACGGTATTCTGGGAGATCCGCGTGCTACTATTGGTATTGAGTTGTTCTGATTTTTGAGTTTACCGTCTTACTCCATTGTTGTTCTCATTTATATTGTTTATTTTATACTGTTGAAACTTATTATTATGTTTAACCATAGGTGGGCCCTAACCTTCCTCGTCACTACCCGACCTAGGTTAGGCTTGGCACTTACTGAGTACCGCTTTGGTGTACTCAATCCCCTTCTGCACATATTTTTCATGTGCATATCCAGGTACCTATACCCAGGCGTATCACTTGAGGCGGAGAGATCTAGCAGAGACTTCGAGGTATATCTTCCGCGTTTGCAGACCAAGGAGTCTATCTTATTTTATCTTTTAGCAGTTATCCCTTTCTTTTTACTATTGTTTTAGACATTCTGCAGTTGAGCATTGTACTACATTTCCTTCAGCTTATGTTCCCGTGAATTTCTGGGTTTTGGGAAAATATTGTAGGCTTCCGTGATGTTGAGTTGTATATGCCGAGTGGCATTTATATATAGTTTCTTCTAGTTGTTCAAATTTGAATTCTTTATTTCCGCAAGTTATTTTGTTTCCACATTGTGGGGCTTACCTAGTCGTAGGGACTAGGTGCCATCACGACAGGTTCACAGAGGGAGAACTTTGTTCGTGACAAGTTGGTATCAGAGCTCTAGGTTCATAGGAATCACAGAACACGGGCCAATTTATTAGAGTCTCGTTGATTGGTATAGAGACGTCTGTACTTATCTACGAGAGGCTATATAGAGACGTCTGTACTTATCTACGAGAGGCTATATAACTGTTAAGGAAATTCCACTTCATTTTATTTCCTGGACTTGCGAGATTTTGATATCACAACTAAACTTCTGTCTTTCTATTCTCTCATAGATGGTGAGGACACATGCCACTCGAGACGATCAGGCAACTCGCCTTACTGCAACCGTCAAAGGCCGGGGCCAGGGTAGAGGCCAAAGGCGCGCATGTGGTGCAGCCAGAGCACCTGCACGAGCTATCGTCGAGGTACCACCAGCAGATCTAGCTAGAGTCCAAGCACCTGACACGTACTACTACTACTTCTACCACTACTCCAGCTCTCCAAGAGACTCTGGCACAGACTCTGGCTTCCGAGGATGAGCAACTGAGGCTTGAGATGCTCAAAAAATACAAGCCTCATGTATTTAGTGGTCTAGCATCGGAGGATGCTCTAGGTTTTCTTGATGAGTGTTACCGCATTCTCCGTACCATGGGTATTTCAGGATCCAGCGGGGTTTCTATCACTAACTTTCTGCTCTGAGGGGCCGCCATTGAGTGGTGGCGCACCTATTAGTTAGATTATCCAGATGAGGCTGCTTCACTAACTTAGACTTAGTTTTCAGATCTATCTTGAGAGAGTATGTTCCTCAGAGCCTCAGAGACGCATGGCGCACCGAGTTTGAGCATTTGCGCTAGGGTGCTATGACTATTTCAGAGTATGTTGTCCATTACACTAGTTTGGCTAGGCATACACTAGCCTTGGTTGCTACTGTTCACGAGAGAGTTCTCCAGTTTATTGAGGGGCTTACTCCCAGCATCAAATCCAGCATGGCTCGTGCGTTGTAGATGGATATTTCTTATCAGCTGGTGGTGAGCATTGCTAGAAGGATTGAGGGTATGCATGCTAGGGAAAGGGAGGAAAGAGAAGTTAAGAGGTCTCGAGAGTCGATCCATTATTCTGGTGCTCGCACCCCAGCTTCAGGTCATCATGGAATAGGTTATATGAGTCGCCCAGTTCATTCAGCTCTTCATGCAGCCAGCAGTGCTCTAGCTCCTCGTAGGCCTCAGGAGCCTTATTATGCACATCCGGTTGCTAGCGCACCTCCTGTGCGAGGTGCTTCCAGAGGTCAGTCCAGCAGACCTAGCCCTAACCATTCGCAGACACCACGTCCTCCCGGAGCTTTTTTTGAGTGTGGTAACACACTCCATATGGTTAGGGATTGCCCCGAACTTGGTAGGGGTGCATCTTCACAGACTTCTCAACTACAGCGTTCCCTGCAGAGTTCACAGGCTATAGTTACAGCTCTAGTCACCGCCCCACATGCTCAACCAGCTCGAGGGGGAGCTAGGCCAGATACTTTACCATTCCTACTTGTGCCGAGGCTATTGCCTCTAATTCTGTTATCACAGGTATTATACTGGTTTGTCATAGAGATGTATCGGTTCTATTCGATCCAGGCTCTAGTTACTCTTATGTGTCTTCTTATTTTGCTCCGCATTTTGGTGTACCCTGAGATTCCTTGAGTTCTCATGTATAAGTTTCTACTTCTGTTGGGGATTTTCTTGTTGTGGACCGCATTCATCCGTCATGTTTGGTTATTATTTGTGGTTTTGAGACTAGAGCGGACTTATTGCTACTCAGCATGGTTGATTTTGATATTATTTTAGGCATGGACTAGTTGTCGCCCCATTATGCTATCCTTGATTATCATGCCAAGACCGTGACGCTGGCAATGCCGGGTGTACCGCGTGTTGAGTGAAGTGGTACTTTAGACCACAGTCCTAGTAGAGTTATCTCTTTCCTCAAAGCTCAGCATATGGTATAGAAGGGGTGTGCCGCGTATTTAGCTTATGTGAGAGATGTCAGTGTTGATATCTCTTCGGTTGATTCAGTCTCAGTGGTACGGGATTATCCTAATAAGTTTACAGCTGATCTTCCGGGCATGCTGCCTGATAGAGACATTGATTTTGTCATTGATTTATTGCCAGGAACTCAGCCCATTTCTATTCCTCCATATCATATGGCTCCTCTTGAGTTGAAGGAGTTGAAGTACCAGTTATAGGAATTGCTTGATAAGGGTTTTATTCGGGCCAGTGTTACACCTTGGGGTGCTCCTGTCTTGTTTTTGAAGAAAAAAGACGATTCTATGCTTATGTATTAATTACTACCAGTGGAACAAGGTTACAATGAAGAACCGTTATCCCTTGCCTCGTATGATGATCTGTTTGACCAGCTTCAGGGCACACAGGTGATTTTTAAGATTTATTTGTGCTCAAGTTACCATCAGTTGAAGATTCTGGAGCCAAATATCCTGAAGACTACTTTCAGGATTCGGTACGGTCATTATGAGTTTCTTGTTATGTCATTTGGGCTGACCAATGCCCCAGCAGTCTTCATGCATTTGATGCATAATGTATTCTGGCCATATATCGACCCTTTTATCATTGTCTTTATTGATGACATTCTGGTGTATTCCCAGAGTCAAGAAGATTATGAGTAGCATCTAAGGACAATGCTTCAGACTCTAAGAGAGGAGATGTTATATGAAAAGTTCTCAAAATATGAGTTTTGGTTTGATTCAGTGACATTTTTAGGCCACATGGTATCGAGTGAGGGTATTCGGGTGGATCTGAAGAAGGTAGAGGCCATACAGAGTTGGCCCAGGCCATTCTCAGCTACAGAGATCCGTAGTTTCCTTGGCTTGGCGGGCTACTACCGTCGTTTTGTAGAGGGTTTTCATCGATGGTAGCCCCTATGACTAGATTGACCTAAAATGGTGCTCCGTTTCAATGGAAAGAGGAGTATGAAGCGAGCTTTTAGAAGCTAAAAATAGCTTGACTACAACCACAGCTTTGATATTGCCTACTGGTTTGGGGTTTTATACAATCTATTATGAAGCCTCAAGAGTTGGCCTTAGAGTAGTGTTGATGTAGGACGGTACGGTGATTGCCTACGCGTCCAGACAGTTGAAGGTGCATGAAAAGAATTATCTTGTCCATGATCTCGAGTTAGCTGCCATTGTTCATGCCTTGAAGATTTGGCGCCATTATTTATACGGGGTTCCTTGTGAGATTTATACTAATCATCGGAGCTTGCAGCATTTGCTCAAGCAAAAAGATCTATTTTCACCTGAGGATGTGGTTAAAGTTGCTGAAGGATTATGACATCACTATTTTATATCACCCGAGCAAGGCCAATATAGTGGATGATTCCTTGAGTTGTCGGGCAGAGAGTTTGGGGGTTTGGCATATTTACTAGTATCGGAGAGGCTTATGGCGATGGATGTTCAAGCCTTAGCCCATCATTTTGTGAGAATGGATCTTTCGGAGCCCAGTCGGATTCTTGCTTGCATGGTTTCTCGGTCTTCATTATTTGATCATATCAGGGAGTTGCCGTATGATGACCCTCATTTGCTTGTCCTTAATGACAGGGTTCAACATAGCGATACCAGAGATGTGACCTTTGGTGAGTGGAGTATTGAGGATGCAGGGTCGGGTTTGTGTACCCAATGTTGATGGTCTTTGAAATTTGATTCTAGAGGAGGCCTATAGTCCGCGGTACTCTATTCATCCGGGGGGCACAAAGATGTATCGGGATTTGAGACAGCACTATTGGTGGAGGCAGATGAAGAAATATATAGTTTGATTTGTAGCTAGATGACTCAACTGTCAGCAGGTGAAGTATAAGCACCAGACACCTGGTGGGTTGCTTCAGTAGATAGAGATTTCAGAGTGGAAGTGGGAGCGGATCACCGTGGACTTTGTAGTTGGACTCCCACGGACTTTGAAGAAGAATGATGCTATCTGGGTGATCATGGATCGACTGACCAAGTCCGCTCATTTCATTCCTATGTATACTACTTATTCTTACGAGCGATTGGCAGAGATTTATATCAGGGAGATCGTTCGTCTGCATGGTATTCCAGTTTCTATTATTTCAGATAGAAGTACTCAGTTCACATCACGGTTCTAGAAGGCCATTCAGCAAGAGTTGGGTACTCGGGTGGAGTTGAGCATAACATTTCAACCCCAGACGGACGGGCAGTCAGAGCGCACTATTCATATTTTTGAGGATATGCTCCATGCGTGTGTGATTGAGTTTGGAGGGTCTTGGGATCATTTTTTGCCATTGGCAGAGTTTACTTAAAACAAATGCTATCAGTCCAGCATTAAGATGGCACAATATAAGGCTTTGAATGGTGGCGATGTTAGATCTCCGGTGGTTTGGTTTGAGCATGGTGAGGCCAGGCTATTGGGCACAAATTTGGTTCAGGATGCTTTGGAGGAGGTTAAGGTAATTCAGGGTAGACTCCGTACAGCGCAGTCCAGACAGAAGAGCTATGCGGACCGGAGGGTTCGTGATGTTTCCGATATGGTTGGAGAGCGAGTCCTGCTTCGGGTTTCGCCTATAAAAGGCGTCATGAGATTTGGGAAGAAAGGGAAGTTGAGTCCGAGGTTCATTGACCCTTTTAAGATATTGAGGCATGTTGGAAAAGTTGCTTATGAGCTTGCCTTACCTCCTAGCCTGGCAGGGGTTCATCCAGTATTTCATGTTTTGATGCTTCAGAGATATCACGGTGATCTGTCGCACGTGTTGTATTTTAATTCAGTCTAGCTGGACAAGGATCTATCTTATGTTGAGTAGCCAGTTGCTATATTGGATAGACACGTCAGGAAGTTGAGGTCAAAGAACATTGCTTTAGTAAAGGTTCAATGACGGGGTCGGCCGGCAGAGGATGCGACCTAGGAGACCGAGCAGGATATGCACAACCGTGTCCCTCATCTTTTTACTACTTCGGGTATGTCTCTATGCTCGTTCGAGGACGAAAGAATGTTTAAGTGTAGGAGGATGTGATGACCCAGATGGTCTTCTTAAGAAATTAACGCCCTGATCCCCTATTAACTGACTTTCCCAAGTTTATTTCTGCTAATTTGATTTGCCGGGATGTTCGGTCTTGAGTTTCCAAGAGTTTTGGGACACTTAGTCCCTAAATAAGAGCTTAAGTGTTGGAAAATTTACCATAGTCAGAATAGTGTGAAGACGGCCTCGGAATGGAAATCCGATGGTTTCATTAACTTCTTTAGGTGATTTCACAGTTGGGAGCGTGTTCGGATTGTGTTTTGGAGGTCCATAGCTAACTTAGACTGAAATGCCGAAGTTTGAATTTTGGAAGTTTCGGTCCGATAGTGAGATTTTGATGCAAGGGTCGGAATGGAATTCTGGATGTTTCAATAGTTCCTTCATGTCATTTGGGATGTGCGTGCAAAATTTTAGGTTATTTGGACGTTGTTTGGTTAGGTTTTTTATCAAAAGCGTATTTTGAGGAAATTTAGAATTCTTAGACTTAAATCCGTGATTAATTCGGGTTCCAATATTATTTTAGGTGTTTTAAGGATTGGTGCAAGTTTGAATAAGATTGTAGGATATGTTGATGCTTTTGGCTTAGGTCCCGGGGGCTTCGGGTGAGTTTCAGATGATCAATCGGACCATTTTTGGCTTTGAGAAGTTGCAGTTTTGATGTGCAGATGTTGCAAGCATTTTAGACTTCGCGATCGCGTGGGGTATATCGCGATTGCGTAGGAGGAATTTGGAAGGCAGAAAAATTTTCATTTCGCGTTCGCATAAGTGGTCTCGTGTTCGCGAAACGCTAAAGATTTGTGCTTCACATTCACATGAGGCTTCCCGCATTCGCGTATAAGGATTTAGGATTCAAGGGTTATTACTCTTCACGTTCGCAGTAGGGGTCTCACGTTTGCATAGTATGGGAAGTGGATTCGTCGCATTTGCAGTGCATATGTCGCGTTCACGTAGCGTGTTTTTGAAGTCTTGGAATTTTTCTCTTTGCGATTGTGAGGCTTGGCCCGCGATCACGATGAAGGGAGATCAGAACTGGGCTAAGGTTTATAAGTTATTTCATCTGCGATTTGAGTCGTTTTTTCCTCCATAGCTGAGCATTTTGAAAGCTTTTTGAAATGGGTTGAAGAAGGATTCAAGAGGAATCACTTGGCGGTAACATTTTTGACTTCATAACTCGTTTTTATGTGATTAAATACCTAATTGATGGTGAAAATTTTGGGAAAAATGGATAATTAGGGCTTGAGTTTAAATGGCCTTTAAATGAGGATTTGAGGGGTCATTTGGACTCCGATTTTTGTGTTCTTGTTATGCATAGACCCGTGAGAGTATGAGGTTTCCCATAGTATAAATTTCACCTGATTCTGAGACGTTGTCCTGAGGGGCATTTTGATCATTTTACATAATTTCACGTATTAGCTTAGACTTTAATTATAAAATCAGCTACTTGTGGTGTTATTTACTATATACAATTGAATTGAATAGATTTGGGCCATTTGGAGTCGGATACTCATGGCAAAAGCGTTGTGTTTTAGTTAATTTTGAGCCGGATCGAGGTAAGTAGCTTTTCTAACCTTGTGTGGGGGACTTTTCCCCTTAAGATATGGTATTTGGTAATTTAATTACCTTGGGCGCAAGGTGCGAGTGTGTGATTGTGCAAATTGTTGGAAATTCAATTTTCTTAAAGTCCTTATTAGCACGTTTCTCTTCCTGCTTTATTACACTTGCAAATTTGGCATGTTGCAAGCTAGAAGAGCATGTTTAGTTTACTTAAATTGCCTATTTGCTTAAATTGCCTTGATTATATTATGTGAAGCATGTTTGGGTAGGACTACTTTTTGTCTTGCTCTGAAATTTCATTTTCTGAACATCTTTTTGTTGTTGTTGCGTATTTACATTGGGACTACAGATGTGGATTCCGGTAGCTCCCTCTTGTCTTTTTACTTTGGGACTACGAGTTAGATTCTCGATAGACCCCCCTGCACATTTACTTTGGGATTATGGGTTAGATTCCCGATAGATCCCCCTATACATTTACTTTGGGAATACGAGTTAGATTCCCTATAGATCCTCCTGCACAATTATATGGAACTACGGGAATGCACCCGATAGATTCCCCCAATATTGGGTATTTACATTTGAGGCTACGAATTGGGATTTCGGTAGATCCCCACGCATTGGTATCCCAGGAGATCTACTCGACAGTTGATGAAAGGGACTAGAGGACGGTATCCTGGGAGATCATCATGTTACTATTGGTATTGAGCTATTTTGATTTTCGAGTTTACTTTGTTCTTTGTATAATTGTTGTTACCTGGTATAACCTGTCTTATTTCATTATTGTCCTCATTTATATTTCATACTGTTGAAACTTATTATTATGTTTAACCTCAGTAGGGCCCTGACCTTCCTCGTCACTACCCGACCGGGGTTAGGCTTGGCACTTATTGAGTACCGCTGTGGTGTACTCATGCCCCTTATGTGCATATTTTTCATGTGCAGATCTAGGTACATCTACCCAGGCGTACCCTTGAGGCGGAGAGATCTAGCATAGACTTCGAGGTATATCTGCCCCGTCCGCAGACCAAGGAGTCTCTATCTTATTCTATCTTTAGCAGTTAGCCCTTCCTTCTCACTGTTGTTTTAGACATTTTGGAGTTAGAGCATTGTACTACCTTTCCTTCAGCTTGTGTTCCCGTGAGTTTTCAAGTTTTGGTATAATATTGTAGGCTTCCGTGATATTGAGTTGTATAAGCCGAGAGACATTTATATACAGTTTCTTCTAGTTGTTTAAATCTGAATATTATTTCCGCGTTTCTGCATTATTAGTCTTACCTAGTCATAGGGGCTAGCTGCTATCACGACATGTTCACGAAAGGCAAACTGGGGTCGTGACATTGAGATCTCATCACTTTCTTTATTTTCAGGTACTTGAAATTCTTCTGGAGTTTCATGAAACGTTATGTCGTGGGCTCTTCCAGAGCTTATTTCCTCTTCATTATGATCATTTTGATCAGTAGCTCCTATCCTTTTTCAAGGATTGTTACATTTGGAACCGATCGATTTACTATGCTTCATGCGTACAACAAACTTTATCCTTCATAGACTTTAATTTTGTAAGAGCAACTGAGATATGATATTTAATTTTGGATCAGCAAATGCTTATGCCATTTGACTTGAATTATCTTCTAAGCGAGGATCATATGTATGATAATTTGATTCATATAACATATTTTCCAGCTGTTTATTCCATCTCCCAAATGTTAGAAAAACTAACATATATCCCCATTCTTCTTTGAAAAACCTATCATTGTGCAGTGCGGTAGAGAAATTAATTACATACCACACATCAAAAGTTATTAGATAGTAAAAGTATTTGGTTTCTGATCCTAAACCAATTGTGAGGAGAGGACTTATCATATATTGATGGTCTAATACATACAAGTGTTGTTATATGCAATTTAGTAAATCTTAGACCAACACATGAAGCTTTATTCCCATAAGCAATGGTTTAGCCATTAACATGAGGTATTCAATGCTAAACCAGTTTGAATATAAACCAGCATTATCAAGATCTAACTGTCTAGATTTCATAATATGAAAATTATGCTCTTAATTGAGAAAAGCAATTCCAGACGCCAAACTGCAGGTTGACAATAATCACACATATAATCATCTCATATATGCATCTATAAGTGGTTCACATGATAGGTGAATGAGACCATATTCACCTTTTATATATTTCAGATTAGGGTCTTAGTTCCAATTTTAGCTGGTATAATCAATTTATTATGAGAACAAACAACATAAGAGAATTCTTAAAGAATCTTCTAGTTCTTCAGTATATGTTGTTCTAAATTCTTAATTAACTCAACACATTTAAACCAAATGGAAAATGATAACTTTAAGTTTATCATACATGTTCTATCTTTTAGTGAACTTCTGATTTACTATGGCATAAACTGTTGTATCAGTAAACTTCTGATTTAGTGTGACTACTTTTATATCAGTAAATTTTTAATTTACTATAGCTACTTTTGCCTCAGTAAAACTTCTGTTTACTGTGACTGCTTTTGTATTAGTAATTTCTAGTTTACTGTGATACATGAAGTAATACAAATTGAAGAATAAGATGAGTAACTTCTCTCAAACATATTATTTTACCTCCTATGATTGTGAAAACATGAAGATTTTCAATCTTTCAATCATTTGTAGTACATGACGTAATACAAACTGAAGAATAAGTTGAGTAACTTCTCTCAAACGTATTATTTTACCTCCTATGATTGTGAAAACATGAAGATTTTCAATCTTTCAATCATTTGTAGTATCAATATTGATGATCTCTTGTATTAGTAAACTTCAGATTTACTACAGCATATGTTTTGACCATAATCATATAATATGAATGACATATTTGTATATATACTCTTCAAGAGCCTTCGTTTTTTATTTATAATCTAATATTTTGTCGGGCACTACTGGTGTCATGTGTCTTTTAGACAAACAGTTAGCTCTTGGGGAGTTTTTTTTATATATTTTGTACTGTCAAATATTGCTCGGACACTTCTGGTATCATGAGAGAAAATCATAATCAAATAAACAATATAAAGACAATTCTAAATTTATAAACGTAAGAAATTAAGAATTTCAATATTTTAACCACCAACTTTGTGACAAATGTCTAATTCATGGAGAAACACCATTAACATCTAAATACTTTATATCAAAGTGGGAACCGCATAATCATTACATCGTTCATGAAAAGAGACATGAATTGTTATTTCCTTCAAAAACTCAATAACTAACCATAATATATTAATATGGTTGTATTAGAAAACGTTCAATAAAAATACTTTTGCCTTAGAATGATACTTAATAGAATTATCCAAGATATTTTACGTACAATAGTTATGTGCGATGATGATCTTTATGCCATAAAAATAATATTTATATCCTTTATTATTCTACATCTTCAGGAGGTGAGTTGTGGTATTTCTTCATTCACTCTAGGGAATGAAAATATGTTTCCAAAAAGTAACTTTGAATAGCTCATTATTTTGTTTAAGTAAAGAAAGACACAGTTTCATGATATTTTCTCAATCGTATTTCCTCTTCTGGAGGTGAGTTGTGATATCTTCACAACCAAGAGCGCATTTATATTTACAAGCTTTATTAACATTATCATATTCACTTATGAAAATTAATAAATATTTATTAAAGTTCTCATCCTTCATAGAATGGAACATATATAACTCAATACAACTTCATCTCAATAAATACGTTCACGTTTTTCATGAACAACTCATTTAAGTTGTCCTTAATAATCAAATAAATACTTTGACCGTACATTTTTTTATTTTGACACTTCAAATGAATATTAAGTAGATCAAGTAAACACCCTGAGTGCATCACATCATATGTGTGAGTTATCTTTGCTAATAACATGTCAAATGAACCAATTAAAAAGTGACACGCGTAATTTCGTCATAAAAACTTGACACGTGTAAATTAACAAAAAAAAAAATTTAAAGAAGGAGAAATATTTCTTTCCTAAACCAGCTCCCCCCCCCCCCCCCCTTCCCCACCTCCTCCAACCCCAACTACTCCCTTTTTATCTTCTTCCTCTTATCCGCTTTTTCCAAATTTGGGATAGAATTATCTCACTAAATCTTATACATAAAAAATGAGACCATCAAAGTCACTAGTGCTCATAATATACTTTCACTCATCACTTAATTATTATTACTTAATATTTAAAAAATTTATCATTTTATCCCAATAAACTAATATTATTATATATATTTTTTATTATAACCCTATAGAATTCAATACTCATTAACTGAACTAGTCTAAATGCATGAACCTTTACATATGTTCCATCTTAATTACACACAAGTTTTTTTAGTCCAGATCAAGGTAGACCCTACCAGTAGTATGCAAGGACAGAAGGAGCAAGGTACGAGTGGGCACACCAGATGTCTCCTCGGGCTGGAAAAGAAAAGGAAAAAATATGTATTTTTAATTGTTTCCGAAAATATTTTTTTTAGTTAACAAATATAAATAATTTTGCCAATTAAAAAGAATCAGAGACCAAAGACTGAAAAAAGGCAGCTCCTACAGCTAAGACAACGTACGTTCATTACTCTCTCTCTCTCGTGTTCATTTTCTCTTCTCTCTTTTTGTGTTCTCTACTCTTTCTTCTTCTACTCTTACCTTCTCCTCGCTACTTTTTACCTCTGTTCATCTGTCGTTGTCTTTTTACAGCTGCTGGTAGTAAAGACTTTGTTTTTACAGCTTTTCGGTGTTGCAAAAATCGATCGGATAAAGTCAAGTCTTGTCGATCGAGGTAATTTTAGCTCTTTTTCTGTCGATTTTACCCCTGGATCACCTAATTTTGTTATTTTTGGGTTTTCTTATGGTTTTGTCAGTTGAATTAAGGGGTTTCATGTGAATTTTCAGCTACTTGTTTTTGTGCTAAATTATGTGCTAGGTCGCAGGGGTATAACTTTATCTTTGCCTGCTTACGTTGATGTATCTGGATTTTTTAAAAACCGGAGGTAGTAGAACTCGACGCGTTTTTTTATCGTGATTACGATTAAACCCCCCATCTTTTTGGGAGAAAAATGTAAGAGGGGAAAATAGAACTCTTTACAGTTAGTTTAAGGTTTTTTATTTTAAAAAAAATTCTTTTTTAGTTTATAAGTCCTAGTATTAGTTTTTATTTTATGTGCGTGCGGGCGTGTGTGTTTAATTTTGATTCAGATATTTTAGGGTTCTCAAGGTCTTTCTGCATGTAATTCAAACAAGTTTTACTCCCTAATGTCATTTTTATCTGTCACTTGGACAAAAAAAAAATCGGTCCAAGATTTGTTGCTTTAGAAAACCAAGAATGCATTAATTTTACCCCAATTTTACCCTTATTATTCCAAGAAAGCATACAGTCATTAATTACTCATACAAGGAAGAGATAATGGTAATTCAGTCAATACCCCTTAGAACTAATGCTCTTGAATAATGAATAGTTTTCCCAAAATCTTAAATGACTGATAAAAAGGACAGGAGGTTGAGGAGTAATTAAATTGTTATCTTAATTACCAAGTCATTTCGCTAATTTGAAGGCATTGAATGAACAGAGAGTTGAGGATCTTTTTTTCTTTACATAATATTTTACCTGTTCGTAAAGAGTGAAGATGGATTTCTTTTTGCGGCGCTTTGTTTTCATCAAGCTTCTGTTATTTGTGTTGATTTTGAAACTAATCTTTGTTTCGTTACTCCGTCCCTCCTTTCTTATTGCATTTTGATGCATGAAGGTGGGAGAGAAGAATGTTCTTAAAACAAGTTCTGATTGTTCATGTTTTTTACACAGGGTTGCGAAGTTAAAGTTTGAATTACTCATGCAGAAGAACCTATAGCATTTTTGCTGCAGCTGCTTTGACGGGAAAATGTTGGAAGCTCCAAAGTTTGCGGGACTTATAGACTTAAATGAAAACCATGAACATTATGGACTGTCACAAAATTTTTACCATAAGCTTGGTGAGGGATCAAACATGTCAATCGACAGTTATGGGAGCTTGCAGATGAGCAATGGTGGAGGTTCTGTTGCAATGTCGATGGATAACAGCAGTGTTGGATCAAATGATTCACACACTCGTATTCTAAACCACCAGGGTCTCAAGCGTGTCCACAATAACTATTCTGTTGCAGCTAGTGTAAACAAGGGGAAAGTTTCTCATGGATTGAGTGACGATGCCTTAGCTAAAGCTTTGATGGATCCTCGATTTCCTACCAATGGGCTTGAGAATTATGATGAGTGGACAATTGATTTGAGGAAGCTTAACATGGGACCAGCTTTTGCACAAGGGGCTTTTGGGAAGCTCTACAAGGGAACTTACAATGGTGAGGATGTTGCGATCAAGCTTTTAGAGAGGCCAGAGAATGATCTTGAGAGGGCTCAGTTGATGGAGCAACAGTTTCAGCAGGAAGTCATGATGTTGGCAAGGTTGAAACATCCAAACATTGTTCGGTTCATCGGTGCATGCCGTAAACCCATGGTGTGGTGTATTGTCACTGAATATGCAAAAGGAGGATCAGTTCGTCAGTTTCTCACTAAGCGAAAAAATCAATCTGTGCCCTTGAAGTTAGCAGTAAAGCAGGCCTTGGATGTGGCAAGGGGTATGGAATATGTGCATGGCCTGAATCTGATACATCGTGACCTGAAATCTGACAACCTACTGATTGCTGCTGATAAATCAATCAAGATTGCGGACTTTGGGGTTGCTCGTATTGAGGTGCAGACTGAAGGAATGACACCGGAGACTGGAACATACCGCTGGATGGCTCCGTAAGTCTCTAACTTTTTGGCAGCCTCGTTAAATGTGATTCCATTATTCTACTCTGGTCTTTTGTCAGAACCTTAATACAGAGCTACTTTGGCTGTTTCATCCGTCACTCTTGTGGCCTTCAGATTTTAGTAGGACATTTATATGTTTTGCATACTCGTGTACCTGTGTTTGCAACACATGTGCTTTAACTTATCAAAGAGAACAGGGAAATGGTCGCACTAAGATATGCTTATGTTCCAACGTGATATTTGTCTGAACATTCACTTTGCATTATATCTTCTATCTGATCATCTAAATAAAAGCACCTTGCATTGCCTTTCACAAAATATATTTTAAGTGAAAAGAAAGGAGATGATGGGTTTAAGGACCTGAATATCCTTTGGAAACAACCGGATCACTTGTGCTAATGTTCCTATTGTATACCTGTTATTGCTAAGAGAGAGAAGTTGTTTCTTCTGTTCAACCTTTCAACTTAGTTATTTGTGCCTCTTGCTAGAAATGTCAAAAAGATGATCAACTTAGTATTCTTGTTTTATTTCAAAAGATTTCCCACCTTTCTCCTTGATCTCCTTTGTTTGCGGAGTTTAGTTTGATTCACTTCACTCTAGCTCATGGAATTAGTTTTCGGGATATGCCCGAGAGAGATGAAACATAGTTCGGACTCATGTGTTTTTAAGGAAAGCTCTATTTAGAACAACATACAGAAGGCCGTCTATCACCTTTGTTTTAAACTTTGAAAGGGTTAAAAGTTAATTATATATTTGTTATCTTCACCATACATTGGTCTCTTCGTTTTCCCTCCAATGCTGTTCTTTGGTGTATTTTCCATCGTCTAATCAACAGTCTGATAATAATAAATTGTTCAGGTGCAAGTTCCGTGGAACAGTAATCGAGCTGAGAAATATTAACCATTTTTGTTTGGTAGTTGTAGGCTGTAATTCAGCTTTTTTAGTATCATCTCTTATTCTTAACTTAAAATTTGACAGAACTTGCTCCAAGATTAGTTTCTTCTCATTCCTTATATCAAACAATAAAAGTAAGAATGAGTAGATTGTCGAAAATACAACTTGTGTGATCACAGCATTCACTGTCTTTTGCTTTGAGACTGTGTCCTGAAATATGGCTACTGAAGAGTAGATTGATTTTGTTTTTAGTTTGAGTCGTATGGATATGTCGGTTTTGATGCTTCTTATGGAAGGTTAAGTTAACATGGAAGACAGACCAGGTATTGCAGCTTCTTATGCTTCTTATGTATTGCAAGCTGCTTCTTATGCTTCTTATGGAAGGAGGATTCCTTGAGAGTCAAGCTGCTGCAATACATCAAGCCAAAAAAAAATCATTTACCATTTCCAGTTGCGAAGCCAATAAATCTTGGGACCTCCAAATCCCATAATCCCATCCTCTCACTTAACACATATGTTGTGAACACCTTATATGATAACCACCATTGCTTACAATATCCACATCTTGCAAGGATCACATTCCTCCATACTGTCTCCTTAGCAGGCTTAGGAAAATATGTTTTAATGTGAAAAACTTCAAATATCAGGTCCTCCTACTTCCAAGGGGTCGTCATCTTCTTCTATCCATTTTTGGATGTATCTCCTGCCACCATTTGTTCCATCCTGCAGAGAGTCCTTCGTTAGTTGCTCCTGCTTCTTATTACATGAAATGTCAGAATGCTGATAACCACGTCCCGGCTTTTCATCTCAAAAAATCAGCAGTTTTCTATGGTTGTGGGCTTGTGGCTGCCAAAAAGTGGTGCTGTTTTCTGCATGGAGAATTCTTTTTAGGCTAAGGTCAATTATTTTATGCAAAAAGTTGAACGAGTTCCACTCAGCTTCCATTAGCTGAGCATGAATATGTAAAGAGTTTAAGAATGCAGATCTTTTTTCCCTTTGAAATTTTCAGCTTTTTAGATTTATTTTGGAGGAAATAAGATTTTATCTCCTCGAATAGGAAAAGAAAAGTGCATGCGTCGAATCTTCTAAAGGATTTAGATAGACTGATATAGCACGTATGTACATTATCATAAAAAAACACCAGAGTATAGAAGATGCAGATTCACACACCTAAGAATATTCTACATTTGTCTGTCAAGAAGAATGTATTACACTTCAGTACACCGTAGTGCCAAGTTTCAATTAATGCTCTGCATACTTGACAGCTGTTAGTAGTTGTCAGATAAACGTTATAATCATGTAGTAATTAAGACATAAGAACAAGATAATCATTAACACCTATGTTTTATTTGATAACTGTGGCAAAGGTTTAATGGCAAAAACAACACGTTCACTTCAATTTGGGCCTGAATAGATTTTAGTGTTTGCACACGACTCATATAGCTGACCCAACCTTGTATGAGGCTGAGCTTAGCTGTTTGATTGGTTGTTTATTGCGTCGCTACTACGCGGGTGCCTTTCCTATTGGAAACTTGATTAGTATGTTGCTATAATTTTAACAAATCAGAAGACATCAGAACTTATCGTGGTTTTCTTTAATCTTTTAAGATATTACTTATGTTAGCCTTTAATAAAGAAGGTTAAAAAAAAGGTACTACTTATGATAGCTTATTATTTTGTTTCTTGGTTGATATGGCAGTTAGGATGTACACCTTGAGTTAGATGAGCAATCCTTTATGAAAAGAGCTAGAAAGATAGTTAAGTGCATTTTGCTTGTTTTGCAGGGAGATGATCCAGCACCGACCATACACGCAAAAAGTTGATGTTTATAGTTTCGGCATTGTTCTGTGGGAGCTCATAACGGGGATGCTTCCCTTCCAGAACATGACCGCTGTACAGGCAGCTTTTGCAGTTGTCAATAAAGGTGTGCGTCCAACCATTCCTAATGATTGTTTGCCTGTCCTAGGTGAAATCATGACGCGCTGCTGGGATGCTAACCCTGACAATAGACCACCCTTCTCTCAGGTGGTCAGAATGCTCGAGGTTGCAGAGACAGAGATCTTGACAACTGTAAGAAAGGCCCGTTTCAGGTGCTGCATCAGTCAACCTATGACTACAGATTGATATGGAAAGAGGAAATAGTAGGCAGTAAGAGCAAGAGTAAAGAATTTGGGAAGGCAAAACAAAACTGATACCAAAGTTTTGCCATTTGTATCTACGAGGCATAATTCGTCATTCAGATAGAAAAAAAGGGAGAAAGTTATGATAAAAACTCTCTTTGTTGTATCTTCTTTTGTTTTTCCTTTTCTTCTTGGATTGAAGATTCTGATTAGTGATAATAGAAGTATGTGTAATTATACATGTCCGTTTCTGGCTGTATTTAGATCCTACCTTTTATTTTACTTTGATCAATTTTTCAGGTGCTGAAGATGTTATATGCTGATCCACCTCACACCCCCTACCCTTTTGTACTTCTGATGCTTGTTTTATTTGTGCAGAATGTGTGGACATCAACAATATGTTTGCTTCAAAAGCAGTAGGTCATATCTTTCTTTTTCTTTTCTAACTATAACAGATATGAGGAAAGATGAAGACAAGTTGACCATAAGGAAGACGTGTGTGGTGGGATACTATTACCAAACATCCTTATTTGACTTAAGTATTGTGATTGCATTCAACCTTTTTTCTGAATCTTCAGTGATTATAGTATATTTTGGACGGAAAAGCAATGTTTCATGCCTTTTGACATTTCTTTCTTTCAATGACCAAATTGAATACGGTAAACTCTTTGACAAAAAGTGCTATTTTAAAATACACATCTTGGAGAATTTCTCCAACCCCAAGTTGTAGGTCACCTTCGTATGTTAATCCCCCCAAATCTCCCAACGCCCACGACCCTGAGGGGTTTGCTGGAAAAATAAATAGAGATACTAAACTTTTGACTGAAAAGACATGATACCTATACTGGTGGAAGGTAATAATTCGATAGCTGTTACGATTTCAAATCGGGATCCGATCGTGATGACGCCTATCATGAAACAAGGCCAGCCGATACAAACCCCCAACAACAATTAATTGTTATTTGATTCATATTAAGCCATTAATAAATGATAAGTACCAAAAATAAGCGAAACAGAACAAATGCGGAAAAACAAACACAACCCGATATCGGGGTGTCACCAGTCATGAGCATCTAAACATCTGCCTGAGAGTGTGGAAGTGACGACGCAGTCTATTACAGAACTAATACAAGGAAAGTAAGATAAGAGGGAGAAGCACTGGGCTGCGAATGCCGAGCAACTATCTGGTGTAATCTGAACCGCCTGGTGGAAGCAATCAGCACTCGCTAGCAAGACCCGAGGCTCCTGAATATGTACACAGGGTGCAGGGAGTAAAGTGAGTATGTCAACTCAGTGAGTAATAAAAGTAAAGATAGCTGAGCAATAAGAAAACACGTAAAACACAACAAAATGTTACAAAAGGGTAGTATAAAACCAATTTAATGCAGTAGAACAGTGAAAGATTATAAAACACCTTAGTCCAATATAAGCTTCTTTAAAACATCTTTTAGTAGTTAAACGAGTGGATGAAAAGCAATGAGAAAAGATAAACACATAAAATCAGCCCCTCGGGCTATCTCACAATCACTCGTATCAGCCCCTCGGGCAATAGCATGGAACAACATCATCCCTCGAGCTATAACACATCTCACATTGGGTACCCGCGCTCACTGGAGGTGTACAGACTCCGTAAGGGGACCCTTACGGCCCAAGCGCAATACCAAGCCATCTCATGGCGTGATCAAATAGGATTTCGGCCTCATATCAAGCTATCTCTTGGCGTACAACTCCGGCCTCGGCCTCGCAATCATAAATCAGTACAAAATTACTGCGGCGCGCAGTCTGATCCATAATAATCCTCACAACACAAGCCTTCGGCTCTATTCAATCAGAAATCTCTAAGAGCCACTTGGCATAGTGAAATATGATACTCGAATCAAAATATCATTTAAGATGTCAAAACAGAGTAAACAGGAAAACAGTAGAATATAGCAGGACTGAGTGCAATGAGAAGTCAAAACAGTGAGGAATAGATATGAAAATCCCCTAAGGGTCCAAAATAGTTGGCACGAGGCCCAAATATGGCATTCAGCCCAAAACATGATAATAGCAAACAGTTTTCAATCAAATACGCGGTAAAATAGTCATATAGGATGGACTAAGTCACAATCCCCAACGGTGCATGTCGCACCCCCTGTTTTCTCCCTCTCCTTTTATGGGGAGGAAAAGGTCCATGTCTCGACATTTATGGGGTAATAACTCATTTTCTCTTGGGAATTGGGTATTTTTAAGAGTCGCCACCTAACGGATTATGGTGCATTAGGGCACCTAGAGCGATAAACTCTTGGATTGGTTTGCATTACTAGAAATTTAGGATAATGGCTCGAAATAACCTTGAGGAAAAGGTGTTAGGCACCCCTCCACAACCGTGGGTCCTGATCGAACTCATACTTATGAATTAGCCCTTTTAATAAATAAGCAGTTGAAACGAATAATTGCAAAGAAAGCATGTTGGACGTTGTATAATTCAAATAATAAGACAAAGATTTTGAACAAGTTGTGTATATAAAGAAAAGTAAAGCAAAAGGATTTTTGGAAAGGAGGGGTCCTGGGTTGGTTAGCCTACAAGATCACCCCACGTAATGTACGATAAAAACTCCTCAATGAGAGGCTACACGTGACATTAGTGCACAGTCATCATATCCCGTTCTAACGAGTCTCTCCCCTTGGTCATAGCCTAAAGTGTTCTAGTAACCTTGACAATGTCTATGCGTGCACTACTCGTCCCTTCCATGTGGCCTTGAAGGTATTTTAAGACCTCTAATTCTGCGCAATTCTAGACAACCCTTAAGGTGCATAAAAGGAGAAAATTCTAGGGGACAGGGAAGAACAATTTAGGACTACATATAAAGAAAGTTAGAGGCTCACAGTTACCTCCTCAAGCATATCCCATAAGTACGCGTCTTCAAACAACACCCAAACACGAAAACAAATCCTATAACATGATATCAAAGTGAGCAGAGGTTATAAAGTACTGAATTAGGCAAATATGTGAAGGATCATATTTAACTTGCCTACTGATTAAACTTGTTAAATTTGAACAACTTCGAGTAGTAGAAATACAGCTTTAGAGTTGTAGAATTAAAACTCACCATATAGGCTTGCCTAAGCGCTGAATAGTGGTATCCCAAGAGCATGATAACTATGTTTGATATAGTAAAACTGTGGGAAAATTTTAAAAACGGACTATTGAATTCCTATAAGCATTCTTTCTAATAGTAAATTAGGGCAGTACACTAAAGAATTTATTTTAGGAAAACAACCACTGATTAGACCAGTTTCGAAGTAAACTAACATGAATTGAACTAACTTATTTAAATTAACTGATTTTTAATTTATAGGCAGAAAATCTGATGTTGTTCCCTATAAGCATGATATCTAGTTGTTAAGAGCTGATGTTAGAAACTTGTATATATGATATCTAATGAAAACAAACGTAATGCCCATTGTAACAAAAACTGAACTTGATCATATTATATAGGCATGGTATCTACTTATGAATTTGATTTTTTTAGAACCTATAAACATGATTCCAATTTCGGAACCACGTAAACCCTATAGGCATTCTAGCATGGTAAGGCAGTCATAGCAAGTATAAAATCCTATAGGCATGATTTCTACCCATATTATACCCATAAATATATAACTACCCACCCTTTTGTTCACTAATCACCCCAGTATTTGTTTAAAAATTATTACAAACCAGATGAATGAATTATATAAATAGATAAAAGAAAAAAGAAGAAGTTACACTATAGGGAGCCTGTAGCAAGCCCAAGTGATTTCCCAAACCTCTAATAGCCTCAAATGCCAATTTCATAGACAATGATATTGTCTAGGTATGTCAGAGCTCCTTAAGAGGTTCATCAACACTTCAATACATAGAAACAATGTACACGCATTCACTTAGGGATAATGGGGGATTTGGGGTAAGTATATGGCACATAGTAAGCACAGATGCACATAGGTACAGAATCAGAGAAGCCTTGAAAGGGGTTCAAGGGATTTTAAGGTACAGCATGAACTTCAGAGTTAATACGGAATCAAACAGACTTAGGATAGCCAACTACTTTACACATGAAGGTGCATGCCAGCAATCAGAGGAACATAGCCACATTGGGGTATACTAGAAAGGGATTCATGAGCAGGCTAATCCTAAGGGGGTATATTCAGAAGCATGCAATAAAGAGGATAGTGAAGTAGACATGTTAATTGCAGGTTGAACAACAAAATCATAGATAGAAGCATATGAAAAATTGAAGTAGTAGGAGAAGCATATTGTTTTGCGACTTAAATTCAAATAGAACATACTAATAAAGAGATATTAAATACAAAGTGAAAGAGAACCCAATAGTTAGCCTTGGTTTGCAGCCGGCTAACTTACAACGGTAGTAAGTAACACAAATGAGAGCAACAAGCTCTGAGTGTGTAGAGAGGGAGAGAGTTTTGAACCAATTTGTCTATTGTGTTAATAAAAAGCAGGGTACTTACAGTTTGAAAACAAGTAGAAAATAAGGCAAGAATCAAAGTTCAGTAATAATTATGGAACCATGTACTAGTTAGAATCAAATAAATTCAAGTACTCCCTTAATTAAGAGGAAATTAGCCAACGGTAAGAGTAGGACATGTTTAAGGAAGAAAATCAAGCAAGCCATTAGGTACAAAATAGACTATAGAGGTAAATACACAAGGGTTCAATCAAAGAAACCGTTAATAAAGAATCAGCAAATAATACGGTTAACCAAATAAGGTAAGAAAACTAAATAAGGTTGCATGATATATAAATGATCAAGAATCACCATATAGCAAATCAGTGAATCAAGGACTCGAAATAATATTGATGTAAGGAGAATAACATAGGTTCTCATGAATAAAAAAATAAGCCAAGTTTAAAACAGGAAGAATTGAAGGTCTAAAGGAAAGTTTTCAAATCAAGCCAAGAAACAAGGAACTCAGAATCAATAAAAGAGAGAGTCATGAGACAGTGTTTAACATATAAATAAAGTGAGACAAGGATAATCAGAGGTCGACACATAACTCTAGCAAGCACGAACGTTAAAGAATACCGATTCGATGAGAGAGAAGCAAGTCTTGAATAGTCAAGATGAACACAAGCACATAGAACCGATGTAAGTTAGGCTAAGAAACTCAGTACAAACATATTCAAGGCAAGATGGTCACAGAAACTCAAAAATGAGACCCCGTCAGTCATGCTGGTACACAGAACCAAGCGAAGAAAGCTAGAAAATTAGGGCTTTCAACATAGATGAGTTAAAGATGTAGTAAAATCATAGAATTAGTCAAAATGTGCCAGAAATAGAAGTTTACACACAAAGAATTAGCTAAATAAGGTTTTAAAAGAAGTTTCGAAAACCCTAGTTTTAGAAGAAGATGAAAAACACTTTAAATTAACAATTCTTGTAAAGAGTCTCAAGGACAGTGTAAAACATTAAAGAAACAGACTCAAATCTCCCAGATCTGTATATATCTAGGAGGTGAAGAAAAGAAATTAGGGTTTCGAAAGAAACCTATATATAGAGATGAAGAAACTTGTGTAGAAACCTAAGGATCGTAGCAAATACATCATGATTTTGCTTGAAATCACACTGGAGTAGCCAAGACAGGCGGTGACAAAACCTAGATGCAAGTTGGCATGGCGATGGGCCCTTGAAGACCTTAGAGAAGGAAAGCATGTTATGAGAGGATACACTGGAGGCTTAAGAGAAGACGAGGGGTCACCTGAGATGGCCGGAGATGGGAGGTCGACGGTTGAAGATTAGCGTTTGGTTGAGAATGTTTTGAGAGCAGGGAGGATATTAAGGTGGCAGTGTGTAGAGAAATTATTAGGGTTAGGGGTCGTTTTAAAAAATGAAAGAATGAACGAGGGTCGTTGATCCTTTAGATCAACAACCGGGATCTGATTTGGGTTGGGTAGGTGCATTTAGGGCCTGGTTCGGGTAATTTGATCTAAAATTGGGTTGAATTGAGGCTAAAATTGAAATGCAATTTGGCTAGGTTTTAAATAGCCAATGTAACCCTATATAATTTATAATAAATAATAGATAATTTCTAAAAAATAATTTTGTGTACTAAAATGTACAATTATTTATATATATATATATAAATAATTGTACATTAATAAGGCTAATATTGTAATTATATGCAAATTGGCTTAAAAACATAGATGCAATTATAAAAATGCACAAAAAATATTTAAGCAATATTTTGGCATAAATATAGGATTTAGATTATTAAATTATCACAACAATAATTTGAAGTATAATTATTGGAAACTTTATAAGTAAAATGGAAGAATTAAGTCATTTAAAAAGCCTTTTAAAATTATAGAAAATTACAGAAACCTTGTGCATGCTTATATATGCATATGTATGCTATTTTAAAAGTATGTGTCTATAAATATATAGAAAAAATTGAATATCAACAATGCACGACCCCACGCTCGTCAATCTAGCGTGTTCATCACCTCAAAATAACACAGTGATGTGTAATCCGGGGTTTGATAACATGAGGACAATATTTACAATCATTACTCAACTCAGTCTTATCTAAGTTCTAGCTCGTGATGTCTTTGCCTCTCGAATCAGCCTCTGAATGCTCCAAATCTAGCCAAGATCAGTACATAATCAACAAGATATGCTAAGGGAAGAAAGCTCAATCGAAAGTAATCAAAATACGATGCAAATCGCGAAATTAACCAAAATCGACCCCCGGGACCACATCTCGAAATTTGATAAAATTTACATTAACAGACTCCTTATCTCTCTACGAGCTCATACATATCAAAAGTATTAAAATCCGACAACAAATGAGTCATCGAACCCTTGCTCAAAGGTCTCCAATCTCAAGCCTTAGTTTTCCAAATTTTAACCCTTAATTTACAAGCCAAATCAGTGAAATAACACCATAGAAACAAATTTAAGGTCCACAAACCTTGCTCTATGAAATCCCCTTGAAATCCCTTGTCAAATAGTTCCCTTAAGCTCAAAACCGTATGAAAACGGTGAAGAATAACTCAAAAATCCCGAAGGAAATATTTTATACCGTCTAACCCAGGATTTTTGCACCTGCAGTCCCATAACCGCTTCTGCAGTCCAAGATGTCGCATCTGCAGTTTCCACTTATGCCCTCATTATCGCATCAGCGATGCAAAGCCTGCATATGCTCTATCACAAGTGCACTTTCGTAACCGCTTTTGCGGTTCCAACTTATACAACCCTTAGATGATTTTGGGGCTTTCTTCAGCATCTGCGGGCATTGTACCTGCGGCCTCCTAACCGCAGATGTGGTTACGATAGCAGCCCTAACACATTAGCTGCAAACTCCCAACTCCTAACTTTCTGTCGACCATCCGAAATTACCCCGAGGCCCCCGAGACCTCAACCAAAAGCACAAAAAAGTCATATACCATTATCCAAACTTATACCAATCTTCAAAACACCTCAAACAATATTGAATCAACCAAATCACATCGAATTCATGCCTAAGGTTCAAAAAATCTTCTGAATTACGCTTTTGATCAAAACGTCTATCAAAACACGTTCGAATGACCTGAAATTTTGCACACACATCCAAAATGACACAAAGGACCTATTGCAACTTACGGAATTCCATTCCGACCCCTATATCGAAATCTCACCTATCAACTGGAAAACACAAAAATTCCAATTTCGCCAATTCAAGCCTAAATCTACTACGGACCTCCAAAATACATTCCGATAACACTCCTAATTCCTAAATCATCTCTCGAAGCTATTCGAACCATCAAAATTCACATCCGAGCCCTTTGTTTTTGCATAAGTCAACATTTGGTTGACTTTTCCAACTTTAGCTTACTCAAAAGAGACTAAGTGTCTCAAACCTTACCAAAACCATTTCGAATTCGAAACGACTAACTTGATATCACATAACACGGATAAACAAAGCATAAAGAAGCAGAAATGGTGGAAACAGGGTGGTAACTCTTGAAACGGCCGGCCAAGTCGATACATCCTCCCCCTCTTAAACAAACGTTCGTCCTTGAACGCGTCAAAAACATACCTGAAGCCTCAAACAGGTGAGGATATCTGCTCTGTATCTCCTGCTCGATCTCCCAGGTAGCCTCCTCCACAGTCCGACCTCTCCACTGCACTTTCACTGAAGCTATATCTTTGATCTCAATTTTCAAACCTGACGCTCCAAAATAACCACTGGCTCCACATCATAAGTCAAATTACCATGGAACTGAACCGTGCTAAAATCCAAAACATGAGACAGATCGCCAATATACTTCCACGGCATAGAAACATGAAATACCGGGTGCACACTCGACAAGCTGGACGAAAAAACAAGCTCATAAGACACCTCCTCAATCCCTCGAAGCACCTCAAAAGGCCCAATGAACCGAGGACTAAATTTACCCTTCTTAACAAATCTCATAACACCCTTCATGGGTGAAACCTTCAACAGAACCTACTCACCAACCATGTAGGACATATCCCGAACCTTCTTGTCAGCATAACTCTTTTGTCTCGATTGCGCTGTACAAAGCCTCTCTTGAACCACTTTCACCTTGTCTAAAGCATCCTACACCAAGTCTGTATCAATTAACCTAGCCTCCCCCCGCTCAAACCAACCAACTAGAGATCTATTTCGTCTTCCATACAAAGCCTCATATGGAGCCATTTAAGTACTCGACTAATAACTGTTGTTATAAGCAAACTCTATGAGCGGTAAAAACTTATCCCATGACCCTCCAAAATCAATGACACAAGTGCGCTCGGGCTACCCGTCTGTCTGAGGGTGAAACGTTGTGCTCAACTCAACCTGGGTACCCAACCCTTGTTGCACAAACCTCCAAAACTGTGAAGTAAACTGAGTTCCCCATAAAAAATTATGGAAACCAGGATACCGTGCAAATATACAATCTCTCGGATATATATCTTAGCCAACCGCTCTGAAGAATAGGTAGTACACACAGGAATGAAGTGCGTGGACTTGGTCAACTGATCCACAATCATCTAAATAACATCTAACTTCTTCAAAGTCCGTGGGAGCACAACTACAAAGTCCATGGTGATTCGCTCCCACTTCTACTATGGAATATCCATTTGCTGAAGCAAGCCACCCGGTCTCTGATGCTCATATTTCACTTGCTGAAAATTAAGACATCAAGCTACAAATCCCACAATGTCCTTCTTCATTATCCTCCACCAATAATGTTGTCTCAAATCTTGATACATATTTGCGGAACCCTGATGAATGGAATACCGCGATCTATGAGCCTCCTCCAGAATCAACTCCCGAATCCCATCTACGTTGGGCACACATATACGGCGCAGAATTCTCAACACCCAAGTCACGTAGTCACATCTCTAGCATCATCGTGCTGAACTCTGTCCGTAAGGACAAGCAAATAAGGATCATCATACTGAAGCTCTCTGATGCGATCAAATAAAGAAGACCGAGAAAACACACAAGCCAACACCCGACTGGGCTCCGAAATATCTAACCTTATAAACCGATTGCCCAAGGTCTGAACATCAACTGCAATAGGTCGCTCCCTAACTATAATATATGCCAAACTCCCCAGACTCACGCCTTCCAGCTCAAAGCATCGGCCACCACATTGGCCTTTCTCGGACGACACAAAATAGTAATATCATAATCTTTTAGCAACTCCAACCATCTATGCTGCCTTAAATTGAGATCCTTCTGTTTGAACAAGTGTTGGATACGATGATTAGTGAACACCTCATAAGACATACCATACAAATAATGCCTCCAAATCTTCAACGCGTGAACAACGACAGCCAACTCCAAATCATGAATATGGTAGTTCTTCTCATGAGGCTTCAACCGACGAGAAGCATAAGCAATAACTCTACCCTCCTCTATAAACACACACCCAATACCAAATCTCGAAGCATCGCAATACACGGCATAAGAACCTGAATCCGATGGCAATACTAATAGTGGAGTTGTGGTCAAGGCAGTCTTGAGCTTCTAAAAGCATTCCTCATACTCATTCGACCACATAAATAGAGCACCCTTCTGATTTAACTTGGTCAAGGGCGATGCTATAGATGAAAATCCCTACATATACCAACGATAATAACCCGCCAAACCAAGAAAGCTGCGAATCTCTGTGGATGCGAACGGTTTGGGCCAACTTTGAACCGTCTCTATCTTCTTCGTATCAACCTAAATGCCCTTGCTAGACACTACGTGCCCAAGAATTCCACTGAACCAAGCCAAAACTCACACTTGGAGAACTTTGCATAAATATTCTCCTCCTTCAATCTCTCCAACAAACCTATCAAATGCTCTGTGTGCTCCTCCCAACTATGCAAATACACCAGAATATCCTAAATAAAAACTATGACAAATGAGTTGAGATACAGCCAGAACATGCTATTCATCAAATGCATGAATATTGTTGGGGCATTGGTCAGCCCAAAAGACATCACAATGAACTCATAGTGACCATATCGTGTCCTGAAAGCTGTCTTAAGAAATTCGAGTCTGTGATCTTCAACTGGTGATAACCTGAACGGAGATCAATCTTGTAGAACACTCTCGTTCCCTGAAGCTTGTCAAATAAATCATTGATACGAGGCAAAGGATACTTATTCATGATTGTTACTTTGTTCAAATGCATGTAATCAATGCACATCCTCATCGTGCCATCCTTCGTCTTCACAAATACAACAAGCACACCCCAAGGTGACACACTAGGCCGAATGAACCCTTTATCAAGAAGTTCCTGAAGCTGCTCCGTCAACTCCTTCAAATCCGCTAGTGCCATACGATACGGTAGAATAGAAATATGCTGAGTGCCCAGCACCAGGTCAATACCTAAATCAATATCCCTATCTGGGAGCATACTCGACAAGTCTGTAGGAATTACATTGGGAAATTCCCTGACTACAGGAACATAATCAATATTGGGAGTCTCTACACTGACATCCCTCACAAAGGCCAAGTATGAAAGACAATCCTTCCCAACTATATGCTAGCCTTCAAAATGAAATTACTCTATTAGGAACATAATCAGTCGAACCTCGCCACTCAATCTATGGTACACCCCGCAAAGCCAACGTCATTGTCTTAGAATGACAGTCTAAAATAGTGAGATATGGAGATAGCCAATCCATGCCCAATATAACGTTGAAGTCTACCATACATAACAATAAAAGATCCACTCGGGTCTCCAGACCCCCAAAAAGTCACCACACATGATCGGTACACACCGTCTACAACAATAATATTATCACACCTCTTTTTTACTACCCCTGAAAAGGGTATTAAGGGAGTTTTTTCCAATTTAAGTGACAATCGAAACGGGGTTACTATTTCAAATTCAGAATCGCCACTTGGGATAGTTTATGGTGTACCAAGTCACCAATTAAAATCCCGAATTGAGGAAGTTGACTCTATTTACGGTCTGCGAACACAAAAATCCAGGTAAGAAATTTTGTTAATTCGGGAAAAGGTATTAGGAACTTTCGAGTTCCCTGGTTCTAGCACGGTCGCTTTGATCATACTTGGCTTATCAAAATTGTCTAATAACTTATTTTTTAAAACCTATGTGCATTTACCTTTCACCGCTTTTAATTAGGAAAATTATTTAAAACGGGTACATATACGTGCACCCATTTGTTTGGTGCGTCAAATATCATGTCACGCAAACGAGCCCACAATCAGTAATGCTTTATTATTATTAGGAAAAGATTGACCAAAGTTGCACGAAGGCATACTCCGATTTTGTTTTTTAAAATCGTAATCACGTCATGCAAACGTGTCCACGACCATGATAATATATGAATCATGCCTAAATAAAACTACGATCATTTGTTATTTATTATATCTAAATTTTGAAATGAGGGCCATGGGTTATTTTCGGAAAGATGGCACACCTCAATCTTAGAAGGCTTAATTAGTTAAGGCCAAAAAGAGTTCTTAGTTACAAAAATTTGGGCTTAATGTCACAACTTGCACTAATCCGAATGAAAGGAAATGAGCCAAAAGCAGCCCAATAAAACATTGAGTATGAAAATAAAGGGGAAATGGGGATCTTATTAAATGGGCTCCCAAAGTCAGGCCCCATATGTACGATCAAGAGGGGATTCGAGTAGCAGGGATCCCACGTGACTAAGGATCATGAACTGGGACATAGACAGGCCCGATTTGCTTTTAATAGCCCAATTTTAAAACCCTAACAAACAGTATTGCAATCACAAACAAAGCCTTTAAACCAAATTGCATGAATTATAGAAAGAAAATGCAAATAATTAGAAAAATCCTACGATAAATCTACAAAATTGCAAATAATGGGAAAATTTTACTTTCATGAATTTATGGGAGTAATTCATATAGGGCAAAAATTACGTACTCACAAGTATCGCCCACCGGAGTAGATACACGAACAAATGAAACAAGAGACTCACGGGGCATATCCAAATGACGAGTAAAGCATGATGACACATAAGAATAAGTAGAACCGGGATCAAATAATAGAGAGACATCTCTATGGCATACTAAGACAATACCTGTATCCACATCATCTAAAGAAAAAACATCAGGTCTAGCTGGAAGGGCATAGAAACAGGCTTGATCGCCACCTGATCGACCTTCCCCTCTAGGGTGATCCCTAGCTGGCTGACCTCTACCCCTAGATGGCTAGGTGGGTGATGGTTAAGTAACTGGCGTTGAAGTTGATGAGTGACTCCTCGGCTGATATGAACCCCCGTGATGATGAGGACACTGCCTCCACATGTAACCCCACTCTCCACACTCGTAGAAACTCCCCGGTGCTGGAGACGGGGACTGAAGGGAACCTCTAGAACGAAAATGACTATCACATGCACCTGGCAAAGAAGAGTTCTAAATCGACGGAGCACGGGTCGAACTTTGGGCTGGGAGGGGATGAGAACTATAAGAACCATGACCCAATGTCGCCCCATGATAACCTAGGTGAGCTGACTGAGCATGTCTGATAGACGGCGTCTGCCGTGCTGAAACTGACCCCTCAAAGGAGAACCACCATAACTACCAGATCCCTGAGGCCTCTTGGCCTCCCTCTCCTCTTGCTCCCGGCGACAAACGGACTCAATCTCGCAAGAAATGTCAACAACCTCCTCAAAAGTACCCTCTCTTTGGTCATGAGAATGTGAAGCTGATATGTGAAGCCATCAATGAATGATCCTCTCTATGTTTGTAGCAATCATCCAAATAGCATAACGATCTAAGTCTAAGAACCTTATCTCATACTACATCACAGTCATATCTCCATGTCTCAACTACTCGAACTGCCTACACAGCTCCTCTCTACGAGACTGTGGCACATACTTTTCCAAAAAGAGAGTGGAGAACTGCTTCCAGGTAAGGGTTGCTGCACCAATAGGCATACGCCTCTCATAAGCCTCCCATCAAGTAAAGGCGGCTCCAGAAAACTGAAAGGTAGTAAATGCGACCCCGATGGTCTCAAAAATACCCATTGTACAAAGAAACCTCTAATATTTGTCCAAGAAACCCTAGGCATCCTCGCCCTCTGCACCACTAAAAGTCTGAGGCTGAAGTCTACCAAACCTCTCCAACTGACACTGCTTGTCTTCTGGTGTAGTAGGAGCTACATAGTCCTGAACAGCTGCAACCCACAAGGCTGGAGGTGCCCCAGGTGTTTTAAGTCCCTGCACGATCTGCTTAGGTGTGAGATTAGCGGGAGTCTGAATGCCCCCCTGGTCTGGTAAGTATCTGCGACTGTAGTAGCTGAGATCGCCTGAGCTGGGCCAGTGCATACTGATAAAATCTGGGATAGGGCTTCCAAAAGGCCTGAGATCACAATAGGCATAGCTAGCGCCCGAACTAGTACTACCGGAGCGTCCACAACTGCGACTAGATCCTGAACGGGGCCGGTTGGTGGATTTGTAGGTGCTGCCCTAGCTACGATGCGGGCTACACCTCTGCCCCTACCACGGCCTCGACCGCGTCCTCAATCCATAGTAGCCACAGCTGGTGGTACTGGTGGTCGTCCATCCTGATTGGTTGCTCATGTCCTCACCATCTGTGAGAGAATAGAATAACAAAAGTTTAGTACTTGGATCAACAGATTCCCATGATAAGAATTCAAGATTATGAAGTTTTCCTAAAGGTTCTGCAGCCTCCTGAGGATAAACATAGAAGTCTTTGTACCGATCTGCGAGACTCAACTAAACCTTCTCATGACTCGTGAGACCTATATTTCTTAGACTCTAATACCAACTCGCCATGATCCTACACCCGGACCCGGTCATGATTGCGTCTATCATGAAATAATGCCAGGTGACATAGACCCCCAAAAACAATTAACCATTATTTGATTCATAATTAAGCAACTAATAAGTGATAAGTACCAAAAACAAGCGAAATAGAACAAATGCAGAAAAACAAACACATCCCGACATCGGGGTTTCACGAGTCATGTGCATCTAAACATCTGTCTGAGAGTGTGAAAGTGACTACGTAGTCTAATATAGTATTAATACAAGGAAAGTAAGATAAGAGGGAGAAGCACTAGGCTTCGAACAACGAGCAGCTACCTAATGTACTCCGAACCGCCTGCTGGAAGCAATCAACACTCGCTAGTGGGACCCGAGGCTCCTAGATCTACACATAAGGTGTAGGGAGTAAAGTGAATATTCCAACTCAGTGAGTAATAAAAGTAAAGGCAGCTGAGCGATAAGAAACAAACGTAAAATACAACAAAATGCTACAAAGGGACAGTATAAAACCAATTCAATGCAATAAAACAGTAAAAGCTTGTAAAACACCTTACTTTGGTATAAGCCTCTTTAAAATATCTTTTAGTAGTTAAAAGAATGGATGAAAGCAGTGGTAAAAGACAAAAACACATAAATCAGCCCCTCGGGCAAAGTACCAACAGAACAAGCCCTTCAGGCTATCTCACAATCAGTCGTATCAGCCCATCGAGCAATAGCATGGAACAACATCAGCCCCTCGGGCTATAACACATCTCAACTGTGTACCCACGCTTACTGGGGGAGTACTAACTCTAGGAGGGGCCCCTTACAACCCAAGCGCAATATCAAGCCATCGTGTGGAGTAATCAAATAGGCTATCAGCCTCATATCATCCATCTCGTGGCCTACAACTCCAGCCCCCGGCCTTTAATCATAAATTACTACAACACTGATGCGGCGCGCAACCCGATCCATAATAATCCTTACAAAAAAAGGTCCTTGGCCTTACTAAGTCAGAAATCTCTAGGAGCCACTCGGCATAGTAAAATATGATGTTCAGCTCAAAATATCATTTAAGATGTCAAAACAGAGTAAACATGGCTGAGTTATGAAAAACAGTAGAATATAGTAGGATTGAGTACACTATGAGATCAAAACAGCAAGGAATAGATATGAAAATCCCCTAAGGGTCCAAAATAGGCATTCAGCCCAAATATGGCATTCAGCCCAAAACATAATAATAGCAAATACTTTTCAATCAAATACGCAGTAAACAGTCATACGGGATAGACTAAGACACAATCCCCAACGGTGCATGAGCCCATGCTCATCATCTAGCGTGTTCGTCACCTCAAAATAGCACAACAATGTGTAATTCAGGGTTTCCTACCCTCAGAACAACATTGACAATAATTACTCACCTAATATTCGGTCAAAACTCTAGCCCTCGATGCCCTTGCGTCTCGAATCGGCCTCCAGATACTCCAAATCTAACCAAAATAAGTACATAACCATCAAGATATGCTAAGGGAACAAAACCCAGTCGAAAGTAATCAAAACACGACACAAATCCCGAAACTAACCAAACCCGACCCCGGGCCCACGTCCAAAATTCGATAAAATTTACATCAATAGACTCTTTATCTCCCCAAAAGCTCATTCATATCAAAAGTACTAAAATCCAACCATAAATGACACCTCGAACCATTGCTCAAAGATCTCCAATCTCAAGCCCTAGTTTTCCAATTTTTAACCTTTAATTTCCATTAAATTACAAGCAACATAAGTGAAATAACACCATAAAAACGAGTTTAGGGTCATAGAACCTTACCTCTATGAAATCCCCTCGAAATCCCTTTTCAAATAGCTCCCTCAAGCTCAAACCCGTATGAAAATGGTGAAGAATAACTCAAAAATTGTGAAGGAAATCTTTTATACCTTCTGACCCAAGCTTTTCGCACATGCGGTCCTATTATCGCTTTTGAGGTCCAAGACACCGCATCTGCGGTTTACACTTATGCCCTCATTTTTGCATCTACGGTGCAAAGCCCACACCTGAGCTATCATAGTTGTGCTTCCTTAACAGCTTCTACGGTTCTAGTTGATACTCCCCTTGGCCGCTTCTGTGGCTTTCTTCCGCATTAGCGGGGTCACACCTGCAACCTCCCAACTGCAGATGCAGTTATGACAGCAGTCCTAAAACTTCAGCTGCAAACTCCCAACTCCTAACTTTTCGTCAACCATCCGAAATCACCCCGAGGCCCCCAGGACCTCAACTAAAAGCACAAACAAGTCATATACCACTATCCAAATTTATACCAATCTCAAAGCACAAACAAGTCATATACCACTATCCAAATTTATACCTATATTCAAAACACCTCAAGTAACATCGAATCAACCAAATCACATCGAATTCAAGCCTAAGGTTCCAAAAATCTTCTGAATTACGCTTTTGATCAAAAAGTCTATCAAATCACGTCTGAATGACCTAAAATTTAGCACACACATCCCAAATGACACAATAGACCTATCGCAACTTCCAAAATTCCATTCCAACCCCTATATGAAAATGTCACATATCAATCAAAAAAAGCTAAAATTTCAATTCCGCCAATTCAAGCCTAAATCTACGACGGACCTGCAAAACATGTTTCGATCACACTACTAAGTCCCAAATCATCTCCCGAAGCTGTCCTAACCATCAGAATTAACATTCGAGCCCTTTTCCAACATAAGTCAACATCCAGTTGACTTTTCCAACTTAAGCTTACTCAAAAGAGACTAAGTGTCTCAAACCTTACCAAAATCATTTCAGATTCAAAACGACTAACCCGATGCCACATAAAACGGATAACTAAATCATAAAGAAGCATAAATTTGGGAGATAGATTGGTAACTCATGAAATGACCGGCCGAGTCGTTACATCCTCCCAATCTTAAATAAATGTTCGTCCTTGAATAGGTCAAGAAACATAACCGAAGCCTCAAATAGGTGAGGATATTTGCTTTGCATCTCCCGCTCGGTCTCCCACGTAGCCTCATCCATGGGCCGACCTCTCCACTACACTTTCACTGAAGCTATATCCTTTCATCCCAATTTTCGAACTTGACGCTCCAAAATAGCCACTTGCTCCACTTTATAAGTCAAATTACCATCTAACTAAATCGTCCTGAAATCCAAAACCTAAGATAGATCGCCAATATACTTCCACAGCATAGAGACATGAAATATCGGGTGCACCCTTGACAAGCTGGACAGAAAAACAAGCTCATAAGACACCTTCTCAATCCCCCGAAGCACCTCAAAACCCAATGAACCCAGGACTCGATTTACCCTTCTTATCAACTCTCATAACACCCTTCATGGTTGAAACCTTCAATAGAACCTTCTTACCGACCATGTAGGACACATCCCGAACCTTCCTGTAGCATAACTCTTTTGTCTCGATTGCATTGCACAAAGCCTCTCCTGAATCATCTTCACCTTGTCTAAAGCATCCTCAACCAAGTATGTATCCAATAACCTAACCTCACCCCGTTGAAACTAACCATTTGTAGATCTACATTGTCTCTCATACAAAGCCTCATATGGAGCCATCTGAATATTCGACTAATAACTGTTGTTATAAGCAAACTCTATGAATGGTAAAAATGGATCCCATGACCCTCCAAAATCATTGACACAAGTGTGGAACATGTACTCCAATATCTTAATAGTACGCTCGAACTGCACGTTCGTTTAAGGGTGAAAAGTTATGCTCAACTCAACCAAAGTACCCAACCCTTGCTGCACCAGACCTCCAAAACTGTGAAGTAAAGTGAGTGCCCCTATATGAAATGATGGAAAATGGGACACCCTGCAAACAAACAATCTCCCCAAAATAGATCTCTACCAACCGCTCTGAAGAATAGGTAGTAGACATAGAAATGAAGTGCGCACACTTGGTCAGCCGATCCACAATCACCCAAATAGCATCGAACTTCTTCAAAGTTCGTGGGAGCCTAACTACAAGGTCCATGGTGATCCGCTCCCACTTCCACTCAGGAATATCCATCAGCTGAAGCAAGCCACCTCGTCTATGATGCTTATATTTCACCTGCTGATTATTGAGACACCGAGCTTCAAATCCATCAATGTCTTTCTTCATTCTCCTCCACCAATAATGTTGTCTCGGATCCTGATATATCTTCGTGGCACCTGGATGAATGGACTACCGCGAGCTATGGGCCTCCTCCAGAATCAACTCCCAAAGCCCATCTACATTGGGCACACATATCCAGTACTACATCCTCAACACCCCATCATCACCAATAATCATATCTCTGGCATCATCGTGCTGAACTTCATCCATAAGGACAAGCAAATGAGGATCATCATATTGGTGCTCTCTGATGTGATCAAATAAAGAAGATCGAGCACACAAGCCAGCACCCGATTGGGCTCCGAAAAACAAACCGATTGGCCAAGGTATGAACAACAACTGCAAAGGGTCTCTTCCCAACTGGAATATGTGCCAAAATCCCCATACTCACCGCCTTCCGGATCAACGCATAGGCCACCACATCAGCCTTCCCTGGACGGTACAAAATAGTAATATCATAATCCTTTAGGACCTCCAACCATCTCTGCTGCCTCAAATTGTGATCCTTCTGCTTGAACAAGAGCTGGAGGCTACGATGATTAATAAACATCTCACAACACACACCATACAAATAATGCCAAATCTTCAAGGCATGAACAATGGCAGCCAACTCAAACTTATGAAAAGGGTAGATCTTCTCATGAGGCTACAACTGACGAGAAGCATAAGCAATAAATCTACCCTCCTGCATCAACACACACCCAATACCAACTCTCAAAGAATCGTAATACACGGTATAAAAACTTGAAGCTGATGGAAATACTTACACTGGAGTTGTGGATAAGGCAGTCTTGAGATTCTGAAAGCTCTCGTCACACTCATCCGACCACATAAATGGAGCACCCTTCCGAGTCAACTTGGTCAAGCGTGATGCTACAGATGAAAATCTCTGCACGAACCGACGATAATAACCTACCAAACCAATGAAGCTGCGAATCTCTGTGGCTAAGGACGGTTTGGTCCAACTCTGAACTGCCTCTATCTTCTTTGGATCAACCTGAATACCTTCGCTGGACACTACGTGCCCCAAGAATGCCACTGAACTGAGCCAAAGCTCACACATGGAGAACTTCGTATGAAGTTTCTCCTCCCTCAATCTCTGCAACAACTCTTAAATGCTCAGCGTGTTCCTCATGACTATTCGAATACACCAGAATATCATCAATAAAAACTATGACAAATGAGTCGAGATATTATCGGAACACGTTGTTCATCAAATGCATGAACGTTGCTGGGGCATTATTCAGCCTAAAAGACATCACAAGGAACTCATTGTGACCATATCGGGTCCTGAAAGTTATCTTATGAAATCCGAGTCCCTGATCTTTAACTGGTGATAACCTGAATGGAGATCAATCTTGGAGAACACTTTCACTCCCTGAATCTGGTCAAACAAATCATCGATACGAGGCAAATGATACTTGTTTTTTATTGTTACTTTGTTCAACTACATTTAATCAATGCACATCCTCATCATGTCGTCCTTTTTCATTCACAAATGGAACAGGCGCACCCCAAGGCGACACACTAGGCCGAATGAACCCCTTATCAAGGAGTTCCTGAAGCTTCTCCTTCAACTCGTTCAACTCTGCTAGTTCCATACGATACAGTAGAATAGAAATAGGCTAAGTTCCCAATACCAGGTTAATACCAAAATCAATATCCTTGTCCAGGGGCATACCCAGTAGGTCTGCAGGAAATACACCGGGAAAATCCCTCACTACGGGAACCAGAATCAATACTGGGAGTCTATACACTGACATCCCTCACAAAGGTTAAGTATGAAAGACAACTCTTCGCAACTACACGTTGGGCCTTCAAGAATGAAATTACCCTACTGGGAACATAATCAGTCGAACCTCGCCACTCAATCTATGGCACACCCGACATAGCCAACGTCACTATCTTAGCATGATAGTCTAAAATGGCGTGACACAGAGATAGCCAATCCATGCACAATATAACGTCAAAGTCTACCATACATAACAATAAAAGGGTCTCCAGACCCCCAATAGTCACCATACATGACCGGTACACACGGTATACAATAACACTATCGCCCACTGGAGTAGATACATGGACAAATAAAACAAGAGACTCACATGGATTATCCAAATAATTAGCAAAGTATGATGATGAATAAGAATAAGTGGAACCTGGATCAAATAATACAGAGTCATCTCTGTGGCAGGCTGAGACAATACCTATAATCACAACTTCTGAATAAATAGCATCGGTTCTAGCTAGAAGGGCATAGAAACGGGCCTGACCGTCATCTGATTGACCTCCCCCTCTAGAGTAACCCCTAGTTGACTGACCTCCACCCCTAGCTGGCTGGGTGGGTGATGGTGAAGTAACTGGAACTGAAGCCGGTAGTTGACTCCTCGGTTGAGATGAACCCCCAAGACGATGAGGACACTACCTCCACATGTGACCCAACTCTCCACACTTATAGCAATTCCCAAGTGCTGGAGACGGGGATTAAAGGGAACCCCTAGCATCGGAATGACTAGCAGATGCACCTAGCATAGAAGAGCTCTGAATTGACTGAGCAAGGGATAAACTTTGGTCTAGAAGGGCATTGAGTGATGAATGGCCCTGATGAGAACTATGAGAACCATGACCTGATGATGCCCCAGGATAACCTGGGCGAGCTGAGTGAGTATGTCTTAATGAACAGCCTCTACCGTGCTGAAACTAACCCCTCAAAGGAGCACCACCATAACTACCAGATCCCTGAGGCCGCTTGTCCTCCCTCTCCTCTACTCTTAGAGACAAACTACCTCAATCTCGTGGGCAATGTCATCAACCTCCTCAAAAGTAGCACCAGACACCCTCTCTCTAGTCATGAGAATGTGAAGCTGATATGTGAGGCCATCAACGAACCTCCTGATTCTCTCTCTGTCTGTAGCAACCATCAAAATAGCATTACGAGCTAACTCTGAGAACCTCATATCATACTACGTCACAGTCAAATCTCCTGTCTCAACTACTCGAATTGCCTGCGCAGCTTCTCTCTGCGAGACTATGGCACATACTTCTCCAACCGACACTGCTCGTCCTCTGGCATAGTATGATCTACATAGTCCTGAACAACTGCAACCGACTGGGCTAGAGGTGGCCCTAGTGTCTGAAGTCACTGCACGACCTGCTCAGGTGTGTGAGCGACAGGAGTCTGAACCCCCTCCCCCCCCCCCCCCCGTCTGAGAAGTATCTGTGACTGTAGTAGCTGAGGTCGCCTGAGCTAGGCAAGTGCATACTGATAAAATATAGACCAGGGCCACATGAAGAACTAGGATCAAAATAGGCACAGCTGATGCCTGAACTGGTACTGCCGGAGCATCCACAACTGGGACTTGATCTTGCCCTCTGCTCCTACCATGGCCCCGACCGCGTCCTCGGCCTCTAGTGTCCACAGCTGGTGGTACTGGTGGTCGTCCATCCTGGCTGATTGCTCGTGTCCTCACCATCTGTGAGAGAATAGAATAACAGAATTTTAGTACTTGGATCAACATATTCACCCTACAAGAATTCAAGATTATGAAGCTTTTCTAAAGGTTCTGCAGCCTCTCAAAGATAAATACAGACGTTTCCATACCAATCTGCGACACTCTACTAAACCTACTCATGACTCGTGAGACCTATATAACCTAGGCTCTGATACTACCTTGTCACAACCCTAAACTCGGACTTGGTCGTGATGGCGCCTTTCGTAAAACAAAGCCAGCTGACACAAAACCCCAACAACAAATTTTTCTACGAGCTGAAACATATCAAAAGTACTAAAATCCTACCACAAATGACCCCCGCAACCCTTGTTCAGTCTCCAATCTCAAGCACTAGTTTTCAAATTTTTAACCCTTAATTTCCATTAATTTACAAGAAAAATCAGTGAAATAACCCCATATAAACGAATTTAGGGTCCAAAAATTTTACCTCTATGAAATCTCTCTTCAAACACCTCTCTCAAGCTCAAACTCATATGAAAATGGTGAAGAATAACTCAAAAATCGCGAAGGAAAGTTTTTATGCCTTCTGACCCACGTTTTTCACATCTGCGGTCCCATTACTGCTTCTGCGATCCCGCTTCTGCGGTCTAAGACACCACATCTGCGGTTTTGACTTATGCCCTCATTTCCGCATCTGCGATCTAAAGCCCGCATCTGCACTATCGTATGTGCGCTTCCTTAACCGCTTCTGCGGTTCCAGCTGATACTCCTCTTGGACGCTTATGCGGCTTGCTTCCGCATATGTGGAGGTCACACCTGCGGCCTCCTAACTGCAAATGCGGTTATGACAGCAGTCCTAAAACATCAGCTACAAACTCCCATTTCCTAACTTTCCGTCAACCATCCGAAATCACCCTGAGGCACCCGTGACTTCAACCAAAGCACAAACAAATCATATACCACTATGCAAACTTATATCAATCTTCAAAACACCTCAAACAACATTGAATAAACCAAATCAAATCAAATTCAAGCCTAAGGTTCCAATAATCTTCTGAATTACGCTTTTTATCAAAAAGTGTATTAAAAATGTCCGAATGATCTGAAATTTTGTACACATATCCCAAATGACACAACAGACTTATTGCAACTTCCGGAATTTTATTTTGACCCCTATATCAAAATCTCACCTATCAGCCGGTAAACACTAAAATTTCAGTTTCGTCAATTCAAGCCTAAATATACTACGGACCTCCGAAACACGTTCCAATCATACTCCTAAGTCCTAAATTATCTTCTAATGTTGTTCGAACCATCCGAATTCACATCCGATCTTTTTTTTACATAAGTCAATATTCGGTTGACTTTTCCAACTTTAGCTTACTCAAAAGAGATTAAGTGTCTCAAACCTTACCAAAACTATTCCAGATTTAAATCGACTAACCCAATAGCACATAATACGGATAACCAAAACATAAAAAAATAAAAATAAAGAAAATAAAGCGAAAACTCATAATATGACCGACCCCGTCATTATAATAGCATCCAAAGGAGTGCTTCAGCTCAAGCACGAGAAGAGGGAATTGAAGGCCTGAAAATACGTTACACATATTTTTACATGCTTGTTTCATTAGAAAATGACAGAGCGATAAAAAGTTTATGTGAAAAAACAGAGGCATGCATGATTAGTACACGGGTAGGATTTATTGGGTCATGTGATGGCATGAAAATAGTAAATGTCGCATGTGCTTCAATAATTGGAGAAAGATAAAGCTAATTATTTAAATTTATTTGGATGTAAATTGAAGGAGTAAATTCTAAGACAATGTTAACATCAATTTTAAACTTTCAAATCGAAATGCAAGTTAATTTTCATGCTTGATAACGTAACATTAAAATAAATAATCTAAGACTAACGAGTAAAATAAAAGGTTCGATTAAAATCTAATCGTTGCTTTTCAACAAACCAAACATAACTTGCAGAAAATATCAAGTAAATTTAATCAATATGTATTAAGATAACCCTTTTCCCTCTGCACTCTTTTATATTTGGCTCGTCAAGTTTTTTTTCATTCTTATACACTATATGAAATTTTAATATAAAAAATATTCATATTTTCAATATTACTTGACCTAAATATATTTCTCCTATAAAATCTATACAAATCGTTTAAAAAGGAATTCTTTCTGCTGTAACATTTTTTTTAGAAGCGAGAATTTGGATAGTAAAGAATTATACCGAGATTTTTTAAAACGCATTACATGCCATTAATTAGGTCTGAAATTATTTTGTTTGTCTCACATAAACTATATTTCACTGTATATTCTGGTTTCACAAGCAAAATCGAATCAATTATCTACAATTATACTGAATCACGTATAATAATGTCGAAAATAGCTATTATGCTTTAGCTAGATGTTAATCGGGATAGATTTGGGAGATACAGGGGTTTTTATATCGACGGGATTGTAATAAGGGAAGATGCAACTTATAGCCAATTGATTTCTACAATCACAGAGCATAAAATAATTGATACATCAGAAAAATAACCGAAATCAAGTACATTGTCAATAAAATTGTCCGCCAATGAAAATTAGGAATGATATGAGAGTTCTAGTACACGTGAAGACAACAAAGGAAAACAGGAGCTTAAGAATGTATCCGCTATGTAATATAGTGCTGGATTTTGTTTTGGAATGCAGTATGTCTATTTTTTTGAAAACAATTGCAGGTTTGATATGTGATATCAATGGTGAAATTTATTTTTATCTCACACGTGCTACAATGTTTCTACAATATTACTACAAAAAAACTACATAACATGTATAGATCAAAATAAGTATTGAATTTCATTTGTTCTACAATATTTCTAAATAAAAACTACATAACATGTGTATATATATAAAGTGTTATGAATATGTAAGTCCTGAATTTTATTGGTCTACAATTATTCTGCAAAATATCTACAATATATTTCATAATAGTATTTAACTTTAATTGATTGCAGGTTCATCTAGAACACTGAAGTTGATTGATATGCCTACATCTCTTGAGATGGTTCAATATGAAAGTATAATCATAACAAAAAATACACCAACTGTTATTGAAGTAGGCCAAGTATACAAAGACAAGAAAACAATTGCTAGTGCAATGAAGCACTATTCTGTCATGAACAAGTTTCAATTTAGGGTGAAAAGGTCTAGTGCTAGAAGGTATGAATAGTTCAATAGTCAAATATCATGCCTTTGTTTATTTTATAGTTTATTTATGTTTTTTGTTCTTCAACATTTGTAATATGTTTGTATACAACTTGTAGATAATTTGTAGTTTTTTGTATATAAATTGTTAAATATAGTATTTTTATTGTTTAAATTGTTTTTGTTCTGTAGATACTGCCTGGTATGAGTTGGGAAGATTGTACATGGCACTTCAAGTCCACCAGCATAAATGATTCAGCAATGTTCAATGTTCGAAATTCAATAGCTTGCACACATGCTCTTTGATGCACAATGCCTATATACAACGCAAACCTACTTCCATGGTAGTGGGTAGCATGGTTATACCAAAATATGTTAATCCTAAAAAATTTACACCCCAAAAGACATTCAAACTGATATGTTATCTGTACACGAGGTGAACTTAACATACATGCAACCTTAGAGAGCAAAGGAAAAGGCTTTGAAATTTTTGAGAGGTCATCCTCCTGACTCTTACAGTTGATTGCCTAGTTATTTATATATTTTGGAGAAGACTTATCCAGGGTCTGTAGTTAAATTGAAGAAGACCGAAGATAACTACTTCTTGTATGCATTTGTTGCGATGAGTGTGAGCATATAATTTTTACCCGCTAAAATAGCTCCTACAGGACTCTCAAAGTTTAGGATTTTCTTTATATATTAATTTTTATTTTTTACAATTTAATCGTGTGCCAGTGCGTATTTATTAATGCATGTTTAGAATTATTTAGGATTTAATTATTAAATAAGTTTGTTTTACAAATTAAAATACAAAATATATATATATATATATATATATATATATATATATATATATTTCCGGCATTTTTAATTATTTTTGGTTTAATTTCAACTTGTTGCATTTTAATTGTGTTAATTAGGAATTCATGGTTTTTAAATAAAATTAGAAATTAATTAAAATAAAAAGAAAAAAAGACAAAAATATACATATATATGCACAGCCACTCAGGCTGGCCACAATTGGGCCAGACCTGAGTGGCCCAAGCAATTTAACCTTTAAAAGACCAACAGACCCAGTCCAACACCACCCCGATCCGGTCCAGACCAAAGACTAACTCAAACGACACTGTTTCAAGAAGGCTCATCACATCCGTTGATCACTTGATCATCCAACGACCATGAAATCCCCCCAAAATTCATATATATATGTCCAAACATCTCTATACACTCAGAGACCAAACCCCCCTCCTTCCTCGTATCATCTTCCCCAGTGTAACACCGCCCTTGACCACCGCTTGACCACCCTTTGACCATCATTGACCACATGTCTATCACCCTAACGCCGCCTCCAGAAATCGCCTTACAGCGACGGCCGGTCACCAAACCTCCTCAGATTTACACCATCAAACCATCAACACCACCCCTATCCCGTCCTGTGATTAGTTTCAGTCGAATAGGTCTCCTCCGTCTCAAATATTCAAAATAAGGTCGTCGGAACCACCGTCTCTGGCGACCCTGCTCCAAGCCTCCCCAGCTTTACACCATAGGACCACCAGGATCTCCTCTTCCCCGTCCTACAGTCCATCCCCTTCGAACACCCCCCTCCCCCCATCGTCTCAAATTTTCACAAAAAGGTCGTCGGAACCTCCATCTCCGAAACTCAACTCCAAACCTCTCCAAACTTACACCCCTGAAACAACTCAACCTCCTATTTGCAACCATATGTGTCACACCCTTCGAATCCAGTCAAAACGTGTCGAATATTAATTTGAAGTTCAACTCTAAAACTCCACCCTATCGAAATTTGGTCCGGCTCATTTCAGCAGTCCCTGTCTGTTTCTTTCCCCAACCACACCCCACACAACCCCCAAATACCACCAATCACCGGGAAAAATCAAATCTGAGACCTCACAGGGTCTCAGAATTATCAAACCCCAGTTTTGAACCCCTAAAACCCATCAGGCCAAAATGAGTTACTAGAAACCTCTGCAGAAGGGGTCAGGAACCAACAAAATGGTGTCAAGTGGATGTGCATGTGTAGACCAAAAGCTAAGTATGTTGTCTCTTTCTGTATATATTTGCTTCATCTCTATTTGTTAGATATTTTGGATAATTGTTTGTTTGTCTACAATCTCATATGAAATAGGTTCAGTAGTTATATGCCTTTGGTTATTATTAGTTTGAAATCCCTTCGTCTCTTGAATGATTTGATATCCTGTTAATATTAGCTCCTTGATTCTGAAAGTTTAGTCTGTTGATTTTCAGTATTGTGATTCCTATGTTTTGTTAACCTTCATCTCATGATCATCATTTGTTTTATTCCATGATATTCTGATTAGTTTGGTTAGGTACTTATGCTACTAAGTTTTAATTTTCATAGAAATTTTGACCTTCAGTACTGTCATAGTTAGGCTGATTTGGTTTGGTTAACCCTTTAATTGCTAATGTTAGCCTTTACTTCCCTGGTTCGATTCATGAACTAAGTGTTCACTCCCTGCTATGTGCTACTCATTCTCAAGTTTTTCTGAGTACTTTGATTGGGCTATTTCTGAAAAGTTAAATGTTAATGAATGTATTCATTCTTCTAATCATTTTGATCATTTGTTTTGATATTGAATGATCATCCAGAATAAGGTTTGTTTTCTGAAAGTCCACATCAAGGCACTTGTTTAAAACTTGATTAGTTTTGGCTAATTTCAAACTTTAATAAGCCTATTAATCCAAGACTAAATGTGACCCAAACTTGAACACAATTGACCTGGGTCAAGTATAACTAGACCAGATGACAAACTAAGGTTAAAATTTCATATTGGTTATTTAGGAAAGAAATAGGGGTAAAAAGGTATTTAAGCCTTAAATGAATATGATAGTAATCCCCTAGAACATTATAGTAAGGGATTAAAATACAATTCCTGCCTCAAACTTGAGGCACAAGTCAGGAAATGAGGGATAATTTAAGAAAAACTGAAAACTAACTCAGAGACTAAAAGGAAAAAACAAAGGAAAAGGGATGCCCTAAAAGATCCACTATAAAAGAAACCATCTGAGCATTTTTAAAAGGATCCGGAATCTCTCTTTTGAATTCTATAGAGGAAATACATATTCTTCCTATATCTGTGATAAACAACCAGTTCTAATTCGTATTCCTTTGAGATTTTAAAATCCCTCGAAATCTGTTGAAACCCTGGGTATACTGTTCGATTGGTTTGCTGTTTTGCTTGGATGATTCATTACATTTACTCATAGGCTTCTGCTTTCTGCTGAATTACAAGTACATTCGATGTTCATTGACATATGAAGTTCAAGTGTAATGTATTCCTAAGTGTGAAGATCTACATTTGCTATTTGAATCCTCACCCTGTTTTTCCCCGTCTCTAGTTTTGAATATAGATGTAATGATAAGATAATCATCCTGTTGTAATTAAACGATGGACTGATTCATTTTTGTAATAATAGGACATTGGGACTGATTTTACTTTGTAATATCTGGATATTTGAACTGCTATTATAGATATGTATAATTATGAGTATTATTAGCTAGTGATAATCATTCGAAGATTAGAATGTTGTGTAATATTTCAATTCATTTAAGTTTCAGTACATTAACAATGATTCATATTTGTTTAACATGTTGTAATAAGAATCACAATTGAATTTTGAGTGACGGATTCATATACTCCAACTGACGAGTATATGAATCAAGTAGTTCAGATCTAATACTGAAAATTGATATAAAATGATCGTTAATATCTTTTTTATGAATGTGTATATAGTTAATTTTGTATATAATTTCAAAACTAAAAGAAACATCATTAGAATTCTGGACTCCTCCGTCCAAGTTAACTCTGGGCCTAGTTGAGAGGCCCAGCAGTGGCCAGACACAATGTGTGTTCCTGGGCTGGCCTAATTTTGAAACCAGTGTGTAGGATCAGCCATGAATGAGGCTAAGATGCAAGAATCATTTTCCAAAATATATTGCCTTGCTATAAATAGTTGGAGCATTTAAACACCAGCAATGATAAAGAATTATATATGTCTTAGGCTATCCTTATAAAATAAAACGAGCTGCGTTCATCTAATCAAACACCACGAGGCTCCATAAATTGATGAAAAACAATTAGAAAATCGGAAGTGCCGTCTAGCAAATTTTACGGCTTTCCACGAATTTTTAAGACGTAGTTGCTATAGGCGCGAAATCATTAATAAAATACCTTGCTAAATCCGGGTGCGCATTTTTGTGACCCAAATTCCCGTCTCAATGGTGTTAGAATATGTCTAAAATTGCATGTGCATTTATGTGACGTGATTCGCGATGTATTTTAATGACATTGCAAACTTCCTAAAAGATGTTAAAAGCGGTTGACAATCTAAAATTGCATTGTAGGTTTAACAGGTATAGCAAATCATATTTTAGCCACTTATAATGAGTTTAAGCGACCGTGCTAGAACCACGGGATCCGAGGATGCCTAAAACCTTCCCTCGGGTCAACATAATTTCTTACTCAGAAATTTCTGGTTCGCAGACTCCAATCGGGCAGTCAAAATTTCCTCGATTTGGGATTTTAAATAAACCGGTGACTCGGGACACCAAAAGCAAAACTTATCCCAAGTGGCGACTAAATAATTAATCCCATATCGAATAATATCACTTTAATTGGAAGAACTCCTTCACACGTGTCATCTTTCGGGGTAGCCACGTGTAAGCGCAAAAAGGAGGTGTGACAGCTCTGGAGACTCTGCTGGGGAACGAACCAGAATATCTAGTTCAGGGTTCAAGAATTCAAGCTTAGAATAACTCTTATATTTGGCTTCTTCTGATTTGCTTACCTGTTCTGGTCTAAATGTCGCATGTTTTACCGCTTTGATATTATCTGAACTATACATATGAACTGCTAAGAAACCCTTCACTTCTCACCTCCGGGGATGTGCTTACTAGATGAGACTCCCTATTCTTTTAGTGTCTTATCCTAAAATAAGAAAGAGGTCGGACAAGTTACTAAGCCTGAGGGCCTTTTGGTTTCCGGTACGTAGCCCCCTCCTCAACTCGAGTTGTCCGCTCGGGTACACAGTCTAGATGTACCGAGGTTCTAAACTTAGTATAACAAAACCTCATGCCAGATCCCAAGTAGGTACATTTGTTTGCATCATGCACTTTGACTTAGGTGACTCAACACAGGGGTTGGGTCCGTCTAGGACATGAGCCGTGAAATAAAAGACCATACTGATGCATTTTTACGTGCTACTTGCACATTTATTTGCCTTGGATTCGCATGTTGATCGGCTTATAAACAAAGGAAATAAATTGAGAAAAATAGTAGTGCTAAGGTAGTCACTTTTAAAACCAATTCTCAAATAGCGCCGAAATGCTGCTGGATTTTTCAGGAAAAAAAACAAAAACAAAACAAGCAAAAAAAAACAACTAACATTAAATTTTGGAGTTTTTCAATAATGTCTGAGGTTTTGATAAATTATTTTGGCCGGGTCCAAACCCTTTTTTTAAGCTGTCAAAATACCTGAGTCTATTCACGAGTTTTAAATAAGTCGGATGGTGCCATTATTGTGATAATAGCCGAATGTTGCTACAAAGGACGCTGGAAGGCTGATCTTGCGCAAATGGCCACCTCTGAATTTTATTCTGACTGGTAAGCAAGCACATCTTGAAAAACTTTCTAGCCGAAGTGTCGAAGGCCTTATTCGCAAAGCCTGTCACAGTTTTAAAATAAATTTCATAAAATGTCAGTTTTACTATTTTGTGAATACTAATTCTCCCTAATAAATGTGCATAACGAGCATGATAATGAACAAAATTCCCTTGGAGTTGCGGCTATGGTGGAATGATCTCGGGGAAGCGGGGCAGAAAAGGGTCAACACACACCTGGGAGGTCTCACTAGTTTATTGAAAATCAACCCCAGGGGAAACATCTTAAAGGCCTTAATCACCTTCTGGGACCCAGCCCACAACGTGTTCCACTTTTTAGATTTTGAGCTAACCCCAACTTTAGAAGAAATGACCAGATATATTGGGAACCATACAATCCCTTTGAGGCATCAATACTTGATTGCCCCAGAGCCCTAGATGTGCATAAATTCCTGGATACCCTGAAAATTAGCAGAAAAATTCACAATCCCGACTTATCGGCTGGCTTTTGCACCCTCCAGTATATATACCAAAGATACGGCCACATCGGAGGATTCTACAACCCTGAAAATCTTATTTGCAGCAAGGATAATCGGCTCAAATGGGAGGAGCATCGATGCTTCACGTTCATGGTGTCTTTCTTGGGTCTTTTAGTATTCCCGCGAAAGGACGGGAACATCGACATACGGATAGCAGGAGTTGTTAGTACTTTAATGACCCAGGCAAAGAGTACTCTTGCTCCAATAATCCTTTCTGATATCTTCCGAGCCATTACCGTCTGTAATGCAGGAGGGGATTTCTTTGAAGGCTGTAACTTGCTGCTACAAATCTGGCTGATTGAGCATTTATGTCACAGGCCTCGATTCACAAATTATGGGCTGCCAATAAAAGGTTCCATAGAAGAATTTGACAACATAGTGAATGGGTTTAATTTACCAGAGGCTATCGCAGAGTGGGTGTCGCATCTCCGGGTTATTTCTGCAAATCAAATAGAATGGACATTCAGTTGGCTCTCTATGGACGCGATTGTGTATATGCCTGCCACCGGACCTCATTTCCTTTTGATGGGCATCCGAAGTATCCAACCCTATGCGCCGTATAGAGTACTCAGGCAATTGGGTAGATGCCAAATGGTTCCCAGAGACGAGGATATCAGAATCCATGTAGTTGAGATAAGCCTGAATGGTCAATTCCCTGATGCTGTGGTACGCCAAATTTGGAGCGAATGCCAATACTTGACAGCTGACACTTGAGTACGTAACGTATCTAAGGGTGAGGTTGCACCGGGGTATGTTACTTGGTACAAGAGAGATACCGAGCCCGGGAGACTGGCAAAGAGACCTCATCTCCACGAATTTACTGAGACATCATAAGAGCAGTGGAATTGGTTAGCAAAAGAAAATGAATACCGGGCTACTATAGGAAGGCTAGAAAAGAAAATTCAAGAATTGCAATTAGAAAATAGTCTGCAATCCGCAGCCAGCAAGGGAGAAAAGAAGGTATTGGTTAAAGAAAATGAAGCCCTACAAGCTCAGATTCATAAAATGAAGGCAGCCACAGAAAATCCTTCGAGGAGTACAGAGGACGAAAAGCTCATAGAGAACCTGCATCGAAAAGTAACTGAATACAGTTTCGACCTAAATAAGGCAGAGGGTGAATTATCTAGAGCTCAAAAACAATTAGTTAAAAGTGCATAAGAAAGGGCCCGCATACTGGAGCAGTTAAAGAGGGAAATGGCAGTGAAAGCACTGGCTTAAAATAGAGGGTTGTCATAGCTGAAAACAAAATGTCCAAACAAGCCAAGGATTTCAAAGCCAAAAGAGACATTGCTATGCGGTAATAGCGGGGTTGGAAAGAGATTTGAGGCAGTTTCAAAAGCTGAATCAGGCAGCTGAACGGACATTAGAAGCACGGGCCGAACAAATAGCGCGTCTGCTACAAGAAAAAAGGGTTATCAGGGAGAAGGTGAGGGAAATTGCAGACTATATTACCACTAAATGCAATCGCTGTGAGGACATGACAAAATCTATGTTTTTCACCGCTGCTATGACACTTGTCTGACAAGTGATGGAAGATCTCTACTATCTCCAAGGAAGTCTAGTGCGCAAACCTGCGACAAGGCCGAATGATGCCCCGCAAGCTCCAAAAGCATTTGAAGTGTTGATGTACTCATAGATTTGTATTTTTCTGAAACAGAGTCTGTTGCTGTCCTTTCGAGTCTGTAAGGTTATTAAGTCCCAGTATGGCAGTTGCTTTTTGTTCTATTAGCCATTGTAATCAAAGTTTATATCTTTATCAAAATTGAAAATCCCAAACATATTTTACTGTGTACGTAACCTTTTGTTTCCATGAACTATGCTCGGTCTGATTCATGCAATGTCATGATACGTAGGCAATATCTATAGAATTCAAACCGTATTCTTTAAAAAGGCTAAAAAGAGAGGAGAGGAAATAAGAGTAAAGAAACAAAGAACGTTGAAATAAATGCCGGCATGACACATGCGACTATGGCAAGCATATAGAAACCCATTATCCGCATAGGTGCATCATGCTCAACGTGTGATTTCCTATTTTTCATCTACCCCGAACTAACAACATTTTCCAATGTTCCAGTCCAGGTGTTTAAGAATAGTGGTTGGCTTACGGTAAACTGGCTTCACACGGATACTTCACTAGGTCAAAGGGAAATACTGAGATGTCGACTGAAATGACTCTACCCACCGTCCCTATTCCAGAGGATAGTCCAATCACAGGAGTACCAACCTCTGAATCTGCAGTGGCTAAAGAAAACAGGATCCTGCGGCTCCGTGTCCTGGAAATGTGGGATGCCTAGACCAATGGAAAGGAACCTCTCAGCGCTATCCCTGTATTTCCTAAGCTATTTCCGAGGTTAGGGGGTACCTCCACTATCCCTATCAGCCACCCAAGTATTCTCCTGGGGCAGCCCACCATGTCAACCAATTTTGTTGGGGCGCCTTCTGAAACCCACCCTCCAATGTTTACATCCGGGTAAGTTCCTAACATCTTTACGGCCCCTCCGTGCGCAGCTACTACACAGCCTGCAGTACCGAGGCCCGTGTTTGACCCCACTGCCTTTACATTCCAAACTCCTAACTACCAAAATGAACCTCCCCCGTACCCTACATAAAACTACCCTCATCCAACATATGACCTTACCCCTGTGCCAGACAAAACCTCCAAAACGCCCGAGCAGGATGAAATCACAAAGAGATTGAAGAGTCTTGAGCAAAGCCTGAAGAACATGCAAGGGCTAAATGGTCAGAAAAGTGTAGCTTATTCATACCTGTGCATGTTCCCCCACATACATCTTCCTTTGGGGTTTAAAATGCCTAAATTCGAGAAATACGATGGCCACGGCGACCCTATCGCCCATCTGAAAAAGTATTGCAATCAATACGTGGAGCCGGTAGGAAGGAAGAACTCCTGATGGCGTACTTTAGGGAGAAATTAGTTGGTATTGTATCCGAATGGTACATAGATCAAGACATTACCTAATGGAACATATGGGATGACCTCGCCCGGGACTTTGTGAGAAAATTCCAGTACAACATCGACATCGCCCCGAATAGGAATTCCCTAGCCAACTTGAAGAAGACACCTGCTAAAAGCTTTAGAGAATATGCTATTAAATGGAGAGAGCAAGCATCAAGAGTGAAGACTCCTATGGACAAAACGGAAATGGTCACCGTCTTTCTGCAAGCATAAGAGGCAGACCATTTTCAGAACATGATGTTCGCAATGGGCAAACCATTTGCAGAGGCAATAAAGATTGGGGAAATGGTAGAAAATGGTCTCAAAACAGGGAGGATTCTAAGTCAATCTGCCATAAGAGCCACTTCCCAGGCCATACAAGGAGGGGCGGGAGGAATACCAAGGAAGAAGAAAAAAGAGGAAGCATACATGGCAGCCTCCGGGATGAGGAAACAACACACTTACAGGCAAGCATTCTCTGAAAGAGCGACTCAACATTAATTTCCTCACCAAGACATGCACTATGTCCCTCAACCCTACACAGTTATGAACGCTCAGCCATTTGCCCGATCTCAACAGCAGAACAATAGAAATCAAGCTCCAAGAAATCAACTTCCTCAGAATCATTACAATCCCCGCCCTCGGCAGAATAATTATCGTCCCAGGGAGCCACCCAGGAGACAGGACTTCACCCCAATAGGAGAATACGACGCCAGCCTGTTCCCAAAGATGGTCCACATGGGTCTCCTCCAGCGTGTACCCCAAAACAGACAGAATCCTAAATCACTGTCTTATCAAAGGGGCGTGCATTGTGCTTACCACTCCGGGGTAGAAGGATATGATACTGAAATATGCTGGACCTTAAAACGGGCATTGGAGGACTTGATAGATCAAAAGAAGATAGTACTAAGAGATGACAAGGTCCCAAATGTAACTAATAACCTGCTACCGGCTCACAAAAATGGGCCGGTCATCGGAATGATCTGTGAGGACAAAGAATTTGATCTCGCTCTCAAATCCATCATAGGTATTGCCGAGGCAGATAGAAAACCAAAAGTCACCCCAAAGAAGATGGAAGAAAAGAAAATGAATGAAGCCAAATGCGCCGAAGCAGAAAAGAAGGCTGAGGTCGAAGCTGAGACGACCCCCATCAAGGAAACAATACTCTACATCTCACGAGGACGCAAAGAAAAGCAGCCCACTGTAATCCCTCCAAAAAGGTTCGAGCTGAACAAAACAATATATGTACCCAAGAAATCCTATGTGGTACGGGGATCGATTAAACCACCAGTTCTGAATGAGCCCGTGGTTATCGGTCGCGTGCCACAGAGGCCCATGGCCAACCCATCATCCGTCCCTTGGAATTATCAGGAAACCATCGTTACAAACAAGGGCAAAGAAGTCCTCGGAGAAGCCCAAAAGGGGTGTCCCACAAAGAAATACTTAGACATGGAAGAGGTGAATGCCACTACCAAACGGCAATTTCCGCCAAAGAGGCCAGTGAATGCTGAGGAAGCAAAAGCTTTCTTCCAGAAAATGAAAATGCCAGAGTATGAAGTGGTGGATCAGCTCCGAAAATCCCCTGAGCATATTTCTTTATTGTCACTCTTGATGAAATCTCCTGAGCATCAGCAAGTTTTGGCCAAAACTCTGAACGAAGCTTATGTACCAGCTGAGACCTCTGTAGAGAAATTATAGAAAATGGCGGAGAGATTCTTCGCCAATAACCAGATATCATTCAGTAAGAATGACTTACCCCCCGGAGGGAGCGGCCCACAACAATGCTTTCAGCTCACTGTCAAGTCTGAGGGATACTACGTCAAAAGACTGATGGTTGACAGAGGTTCTAGAGTGGACATACGCCCACTGTCTACCTTGGAGAGAATGGAGATTGGGACATGGAGGATCCGTCCTAACAACGTATGTGTCCGAGCCTTCGATGGAATCAAAAGGGACACCATAGGTGAAATTGATTTGGTGCTCACTATTGGTCCAATCGACATCGAAGCAACATTCCAGGTGTTAGACATGGACACCTCCTACAACTACCTCCTGGGAAGGCCATGGATTCATGCAGCAGGGGCAGTGCCCTCTACCCTGCACCAAATACTGAAATTTGAGTATGAAAATCAGGAGATTGTAGTTCATGGAGAGGACGAACAATCAATTTACCGAGTCCCCTATGTTCCTTGTATAGAAGCCAAAGAAGGGAGTGAACACATATTCTATCAAGCTTTTCAAATCGTAGTAGCTGATCAGCATGAAGAGGGCAAGCCGCTCCCCCAGCCTTTTCTGTCAAATGCTCCAATTATGGTACCGAAGGAAATGACGCGCCAAGGTTTCAAGCCAGGCAAGGGACTCGGAAGCTCCCTACAAGGCATAACCGAGCTGGTCGCCTTGCCTGCCACAGAAAAGTTCTTTGGACTGCACAATCATCCAACCTCAGAAGATATCACCTGGGCTAATCACAGAAAACGCCAAGGATGGGCCTTACCACGACCCCTACCCCACTTGTACAAAACTTTTATAAAACCAAACTACAGTGAGGGGGATGAAGAAGAAGCCTTCACGACAGAAGAAACTGATAAGATCTGCGGAGCTATGAGAGAGTTGCTCTATGAAGTAATCATGGTCCAATCGGGAGAAGGTTCAAGTGCCGTTGAAGTGCTGTATATGGGGCCAGATGCCAAACTTCAAAATTGGAAGGCCACACCTTTTCCGGTCAGGCGGGAGACTCGGCAGTCTCGCCTTGCTACCTCTTCCCACATCACAAGCTATTTCAGGGTGTAGCTCGGTTGTCTGTTTTACTTTTAACACTTTAAATCTCAATTGTAAACCCTGTTATCTTATAAGTACAAACCAATAAAATCAATATTTTTTTCATTCACACCTCTTTGTCTTTCTCTGATTTTTGTCTTTCTTTAGGTTTCATCTTTTAATAACATGCTCGCGGACTTCATGCCACAACCGAAACTCACTGCCTGTCTACGAAATAACGGACCAGGAACCGGAATACAATGAAGAAGAGGCTTTTAGGGAAATCACTCGAGAGTTGGAACACTTTGAAAACAAACCTAAGCCTAACATAAATGATATTGAACCGGTTAGCTTGGGCAATCTCGATGAAATCAAACAAACCAAAATAAGCATCCACATAAATAAAGAAATACAGTGTTCATTGGTTCAACTCCTGCTGGAGTTCAAAGATGTATTTTCGTGGTCGTACGACGACATGCCTGGTTTGAGTATAGATTTGGTGGTATATAAGTTGCCTACATACCTCGAATGCCCTCAGGTTTAACAAAAACAAAAGAATTTCAAGCATGATGTTAGCGATAAAATCAAATAGGAGATTACAAAACAACTTGAAGCAGGGGTAATCCAGGTAGTTCGGTACACCACGTGGCTGGCCAATGTGGTCCTGGTGCCAAAGAAGGACGGGAAAGCTCGAGTTTGTGTGGATTATAGAGATCTGAACAAGGCGAGTCCTAAGGACAACTTCCCTCTGCCCAATATCCACATCCTTGTCGATAACTGTGCCAAGCATGAGATCCAATCCTTCGTAGATTGATATGCAGGATAACACCAAGTGTTGATGGATGAGGAAGATGCTGAGAAAATCGCATTTACCACACCTTGGGGAACATATTGTTATAGAGTTATGCCTTTTGGATTGAAAAACGCTGGGGCAACATACATGATGGAAATGACCACCATCTTCCACGATATGATGCATCGAGAAATAGAGGTGTATGTGGATGATGTAATTATAAATCTAAGACGCAGGGTGATCATGTAAAGGACCTGAGGAAGTTCTTCGAAAGGCTTCGCAAATATAATTTAAAACTAAATCCTGCAAAATGCGCATTTGGAGTCTCGCCGGGCAAACTTTTGGGGTTCATCGTCAGCCGAAGAGGCATTGAAGTGGATCCAACCAAGATCAAATCCATTCGGGAGCTTCCCCCGCCAAGGACCAAAAAGGATGTAATGAGTCTATTGGGAAGATTGAATTACATCAGCCGATTCATCGCCCAGGTGACTTCAACATGTGAGCCCATATTTAAGCTACTGAAGAAGGATGCGGCAGTTAAGTGGACGGTCGAGTGTGAGGAAGCTTTTGATAGAATCAAACAATACTTGTCCAATCCACCAGTTTTGGTTCCGCCAGAACCAGGAAGGACACTCTTTCTCTACCTAACGATCTTGGAAGGCTCTTTTGGTTGTATTCTCAGGCAGCATGATTCCACAGGAAAGAAAGAGCAGGCCATCTATTATTTGAGCAAAAAGTTTACCAGCTACGAGGCCAAATACACATTGCTAGAAAGAACTTGTTGCACCTTGACGTGGGTGGCCCAGAAGTTAAGGCATTATCTGCAAGCTCATACCACGCACCTCATAACCATGTTAGACCCGCAAAGGTACATATTCCAAAAACCAATGCCCATAGGGAGACTGACTAAATGGCAGATCTTGCTCACCGAGTTCGACATTATTTATGTCACTCGTACTGCGATGAAAGCTCAAGCATTGGCAGATCATCTGGCGGAGAACCCCGTTGATGACGAATATCAGCCTCAAGCATTAACTTCCCTGACGAAGAAGTGAACTCATTAGAAATAGCAGCTGAGGACACACCTGTCTGGAAAATGATTCTCGACGGCGCAGTAAACGCAAATGGCATAGGGATTGGGGAAATTTTAATCTCACCCACAGGCCAGCATGATCCAGCTACAGCCAGACTCCGATTCTTCTCTACCAATAATACAGCTGAATATGAGGCTTGCATTATGGGCATAAACATGGCTATTAACCAAGATGTCGAAGAATTGCTAATCATGGGAGATTCCGACCTAATCATCCGACAAGCTCAAGGAGAATGGGAGACAAGGGACATTAAGCTCCTACTGTATAGACAGCATGTCAAAGACCTCAGCAAATGGTTCAGATTGGTACAGTTCAGGTACATTCCCCATAGCCACAATGAGTTAGCAGATGCACTTGCAACCTTAGCCTCCACGTTACCATACCCAGGGAACGCCTATGTTGATCATTTACAAATCCAAATTAAAGAAAGGCATGGGTATTGTAATGCGATCGAAGAAAAGCCCAGCCCACAGCCTTGGTATTACGACATCTTGAGGTTCCTAAAAACATAGGAGTACCCTAAGCAAGAAACCGGAGAACAAAAGAAAATTGTCCGATGGCATGCGAGCAATGTCTTCTTAAGTGGTGAAACTTTGTATAAAGCACTCCATATCTTAATTTGTTGAGATGTGTGGATGCCGAAAAAGCCCGGAGAATTATGCACGAAGTACATGCGGGCGTGTGTGGGCCCCATATGAATGGCTATGTACTGGCAAAGAAGATACTCCGAGCTGGATATTATTGGATAAGCATGGAGAAAGACTGCTTCAGCTTTGTTCGAAAATGTCATCAATGCCAGGTACACGATGATCTAATTCATGCACCATCAAATGAGCTGCATCCTATGTCAGCACCCTGGCCATTTGCCACATGGGGTATGGACGTCATTGGGCCGATCGAGCCAAAAGCCTCAAATGGCACAGATTTATATTGGTCGCTATTGATTTCACAAAATGGGTTGAGTCCATCACCCTCAAGTCTGTTACCAAGAAAGCGGTAGTGGATTTTGTGTATTCCAACATCATTTGCCGCATTGGGATTCCCGCTGTCATCATTACTGACAATGCAGCTAATCTAAACAGTCAGCTGATGGGAGAGATATGTGAACAATTCAAGATAACACATATAAACTCCACTCCCTACCGGCCCAAAGCTAATGGTGCGGTCGAAGCAGCCAACAAGAACATCAAGAAGATCTTGAGAAAATGATTCAAAGCTCGAGTCAATGGCATGAAAAGTTGCCTTTCTCACTGATGGGATATCGCACCACAGTACGTACATCGGTAGGAGCAACCCCTATTTGCTGGTCTATGAAATGAGGCTGTCATACCCACAGAGGTAGAAATCCCTTCGCTCCGAGTGATTGTCGAAGCAGAAATTGAAGATATTGAATGGGTCAAAACCCGGTTGGAGCAACTGGCATTAATTGATGAAAAATGAATGGCCGCGGTATGCCATGGGCAGTTGTACCAACAAAGAATGACCCTTTCTTACAATAAGAAACTGCGCCCCAGGAATTTCGAAGTCGGGCAATTGGTGTTGAGACGGATAATTCCTCATCATCAGGAAGCCAAAGGAAAATTCGCTCCAAACTGGAAAGGCACGTACATCATCAGAAAGATATTGCCTAGAGGATCATAGTACATGGGTGACATTGAAGCAAATGAGCCCGAGGCAACGGTAAATGCAGACGCAGTAAAGAGGTATTATGTTTGAGTCCCCTGCAGCAATAACCCCGGTGGATTGAAAAGACGAAGACTTTGCTTTCTTGTTACCCCCACCCTCTTTGTAACCCAGAATGCTGTTCAAAAATAATAATAATAAAAGAAGAAAAAAAGAAAGAAAAACCATCAAAAAAATGCAAAAGAAAAAGAAAAGAAAATGCAAAAAAGAGGAAGAAAAAGAAAAGAAAAATTCAAAAAGAAAAAGAAAAACGAATGCAATCAAAATTAGTTTAGGACCAAGTTTCCTGAACTACGTCTGACTTGATTCCGAAAGGATACGTAGGCAGCCTCTCCATGAGGTTCAGTCACACCAAATAAAAAAACCCCATTCACCCAAGAGAATCAAAACTAGGGTAGAAATGTATTGGTTCGGTTACAAATCCGTACGAATGGTTATAAGGTTATAGATCCCCAGGGATGTACAAATACCGTTCTTGGACTTTGGCTCCAATCAAATTTTTTTAGAGAAATAAATGAGAGAGTCTTATCGCTGAAAACCTCTAGGCACCATAAGGCGACAATGAGCAGGGAAAAACAAAATGAGAGAGTTTGTTTACTGAAAACTCGCAAAGAGCGCTATCGGGCGACGGGAGAAGAGAAATGAGAGAGGTTGATTGGCGAAAACCCGAAAAGGGCGCGATCGGTCGAAAAGAGGAAATATTGCTGCCCAGGTCAGAGTGAGATTCTTTGGTTTTTGGAAAAGTTGAAGTCAGAGAGCAGAAATGGATTTGGGCTGGGTATCCAGTCCAAGAAGCATGTCGTTGCCATTTAAAGCCGACTTATATTTCCAGATAAGTTCCCTATTTTTCCTCAAAAGAACATGCCTCTCTAAATTCATACTTCACTCCTTTCCACTTTAATTTTGATGTCCTGACCATTCCTTAAGAAAGGTAGCAGGACCGGCCTCGCGGGTTTCTCCTGGCAAGAATTAAGGGAATGCCCGACATCGTCAAGTGCGATTAGCCGATCCCGTTTGATCATGACAGTTAATGTCTCAAAAGTAAGGAAATAAAAGAAAGGAAACTCAAAGTCAAAGAGGCATGAAGGTGAAGCAAAATCGGAGGGGTTTTAAGCCAAACAGGATGTTGATTCTTACCAAAAGTCCCGAAAGCAAGCCCAAAATCAAAGTCGGGACAAAACTTACAACCCAAGGCCCGAGAAACAAAGACCAATCCAAAATGAGGACCCCCTGATCCATCAACAAAGCAAGGATTGCAAGTCAAGGGTTCACTTTTGAACACAAAGGAAGTTGAAATCAAGAGTGACAAGGCCGCAAACCAATCACTGTTCAAACTAACAGTTTGTTTTGTTTTTGAACTACAATAGACGCAGGTGCAACCGAGAAAAGCAGAAGGAACATAGGGCAAAAACAACCAAAGGATTGGCGCAGGGACCAAAGGTGGTCTTGCATCAATAACAAAAAGGAAGTTTACTTTTTAACTTTCCTGCAAGCTCGTAAATAAGCATGATAGCACGGGACTCAAATCCTTAGTTTCCCCTTATGTAGCTTGAGGGTTCCTAGGCATTACCTAAGGATTTTATTCCACCCTCTCCAGCATAAATCGAGGAAGTTTCCCTCCACATCCCCAGCATAACCTGAGGATTCCCCCTACACTTTCTACTCCCCAGCGTAGTCTAGGAGCTAACGCTCCCCTACCCTTAGCATAACCTAAGGGTTGTTCCTTTCCTCCTCCATTCCCAGCATAGTCAAAAGGATCTCTATGGCCCTCAACTGCCTTGCTTTCTCCTAGCATAACCTAGGATTTTCTCATTCATCCCGGTATAACCCGTGGATCCCTCTAGCATAACCTAGGATATTTCATTCATCCCGTCATAACCCGCTGATTTCCCTAGCATAACCTAGAATTTTCATTCATCCCAACATAACCCGTGGATTCCCCTAGCATAACCTAGGATTTCATTCATCCCGGCATAACCCACGAATTTTCCTAGCATAACCTAGGATTTTCATTCATCCTGGCATAACCCGCGGATTTCCCTAGCATAACCTAGGATTTTTCATTCTTCCCAGCATAACCCGCGGATTTTCCTAACATAACCTAAGATTTTTCATTCATCCCGGCGTAACTCGTGGATTCCCCTAGCATTACCTAGGATTTCTCATTCATCCCGGCATAACCCGCAGATTCCCCTGACATAACCCCGGATCTCCTTCCGATCCCGGCATAACCCGCGGATTTCCCTAGCATAACCTAGGATTTTTCATTCATCCCAGCATAACCCGTGGATTTCAATAGCATAACCTAGGATTTTTCATTCATCCCGGCATAACCCGTGTATTCCCCTAGCATAACCTAGGATTTTCATTTATCCCGGCATAACCCGCGGATTTCCCAAGCGTAACCTAGGATTTTCATTCATCCCCGCATAACCCGCGGATTTTCCTAGCATAACCTAGGAGTTTCATTCATCCCGGCACAACCCGCGGATTTCCCTAACCTAACCTAGGATTTTTCATTCATCCCGACATAACCCGCGGATTTCCCTAGCATAACCTAGGATTTTTCGTTCATCCCGGCATAACGCGCGGATTTCCCTAGCATAACCTAGAATTTTCATTCATCCCGGCATAACCCGCGGATTTCCCTAGCATAACCTAGGATTTTCATTCATCCTGGCATAACCCGCGGATTTCCCTAGCATAACCTAGGATTTTTCATTCATCCCGGCATAACCGCGGATTTCCCTAGCATAACCTAGAATTTTTCATTCATCCCGGCATAACCCGCGGATTTCCCTAGCATAACCTAGGATTTTTCATTCATTCGGGCATAACCCGTGGATTCCCCTAACATAACCTAGGAGTTCTCATTTATCCCGGCATAACCCGCAGATTCCCCTGGCATAACCCAGGATCTCCTTCCAATCCAGGCAAAACCCGCAGATTTCACTAGCATAACCTAGGATATTTCATTCATCCCGGCATAACCCGCAGATTTCACTAGCATAACCTAGGATATTTCATTCATCCCGGCATAACCCGCAGATTTTACTAGCATAGCGTAGGATATTTTCATTCATCCCGGCATAACCCGCAGATCTCCTTAGCATAACCTAGGATTTTCTCATTCATCCCGGCTAAACCCGCGGATTTTCCTAGCATAACCTAGAATTTTCATTCATCCCAGCATAACCCGCGGATTTCCCTAGCATAACCTAAGATTTTTCATTCATCCCGGCATAACCCGCGGATTTCCCTAGCATAACCTATGATTTTTCATTCATTCCGGTATAACCCGTGGATTCCCCTAGCATAACCTAGGATTTCTCATTCATCCCGGCATAACCCGCGGATTCCGCTGGCATAACCCAGGATCTCTTTTCAATCCCGGCATAACCCGCGGATTCCCCTGGCATAGCCCAGGACCTCCTTCCAATCCCGGCATAACACGCGGATTTCCCTAGCATAACCTAGGATTTTTCATTCATCTCGGCATAACTCGCGGATTCACTAGCATAACCTAGGATATTTTCATTCATCATGGCATAACCCGCGAATCTCCTTAGCATAACCTAGGATTTTCTCATTCATCATGGCATAAACCGTGGATCTCCCTAGCATAACCTAGGATTTTCTCATTCATCCCGTCATAACCGGCGGATCTCCCTAGCATAACCTAGGAATGTTTCATTCATGCCGGCATAACCCGTGGATCCCCTGGCATAACCCAGGAATTTCTTCATAACCCATCCTTAGCAGGAACTTTCCTATCCCGACATAACCCACGGATCTTTTCTTTCGATCCCCACAGAGACCATTTTCATTCCTATCCCGGCATAACCTGTGGATTCTCATCTTATTCCCAGCAGGAACCCTTTCTCTTTCCCAGCATAACCTGGCTATTTTTCCTAGGGATACACAATTCCGATTTTTATTGTTTTCAATAAAGAGTAGCATAGATATGTGTTGCAAATAACTCATAAAATTTTCCAGTGAAAACTGGGGCAAAAAAATTTCGTTCGTTTGCTTGTGTTGCTGTCTAAGCAGGCTTCACCTTAAGGCACAAGATTCGGCATGATTGAATGCATGAGTGTCAATTCAGCAGAAGAAAAGAAAAGAGACAAAAGAAGTGAACTCAAAGTGATGAAGCAGACAAAGACACAGACTGCTCAAAATATAATCAAAGTCACAAGCTCCGCATGTCCCGCTTTATTTCAAAACTAAAGTCTCAGCCAGCGATTGCAGCTAACGAGCATCAAAATTCAGATCGGAGTCTACCGCAAAAGATAGCCAAGACTCAAGATCAAGCTTCAAGAGACTCATAGATAGGAATCTTGTAACTTGTAGTTGATAGCCTTAGCTAGCTTAGCTTTTGATTTCCTTTTGGTGTAATAAGGAGCTTAGCAAGCACAAACAATAGCCAATCACGATTTTCCGGTAGTCCCAGCTACCAAAACTTCTAGAACTACACTGACATGATTCCTTTATTACCAAGGATATGTAGGCAACCTTTGAAGCAGGGTTCAGTCAGAAATTATTTAAAATGCTTCACATGGAGTATTCAATCGGACGGAAATCGCTCATATTTGCTCACTTGTCTTTGCACGAAAACTCTTCGTGTTCCCGTGCAAAGAGGGGCAACTGTGAGCACATAATTTTTACCCGGTTGAAATAGCTCCTACGGGACACTCAAAATTTAGGATTTTCTTTAAATATTAATTTTTATTTTTTAGAATTTAATCATGTGCCAGTGCGTGTTTATTAATGCATATTTAAAATTGTTTAGGATTAAATAAGTTTGTATTACAAATTAAAATACAAAAAATATATATTTCCGGCATTTTTAATTATTTTTGGTTTAATTTCAACTTGTTTATTTTTATTTGTGTTAATTAGGAATTCTTGGCTTTTAAATAAAATTAGAAATTAATTTTAAAAAAAAAAGAAAAAAAAGAAGACAAAAATATACATATATATGCACAGCCACTCAGGCTGGCCACAATTGGTCCAGGCGTGAGTGGCCCAAGCAATTTAACCTTTAAATGACCCACAAACCCAGCGCAACACCACCCTGATCCAGTCCACACCAAAGGCTAACTCAAACGGAACCGTTTCAAGAAGGCTCATCACAGCCGTTGATCACTTGATCATCCAACGGCCATGAAACCTCCCGTTCATATATATATGTCCAAACACCTTTATACACAAAAAAATGCAACAATATTCATATACATTTTTGTTTAATATTGTAGATAAAAATTATGCCAAAATCAACTATTTTCCTTTTCCAATGTTACATATAAAAGATTAGAAATTATTCAAATTTAAAATCTCAAAAAATATACATTTTTCACTTGTTAAATATTGAATAAAGATAATACATTATTAATAAATTAATAAATAAACATATAAATATTTAAACTTTAAGGCACATATTTTAAAGCTAATAAGGAAAATAAATTTTTTCGAGATTATTGTACGAACTTCGTAATTGTAACTTGTTTCGTAGATTTCATTATCTTGCAAGCGATACAACACTTGAATTGGCAAATATTTGTGTCCAAATTTTTAGTAAAAAGATATCCACTAGTTTTTCTTGAAGACAATATAAGAGCTTAACGGTTAAATCTTTTATTTAAATATTTTTTGGCATTTGTCCAATGAAAAAGATATCATGTGTAAAATCTTATATGTCTTACAAAAATAGAAACTTTGTTTAATGGAAAAAATTATATGCATATTGTTAGAATTATTGTTAGTAACCTTAAAGATTTATATGTCTGTTTTGCTATAAATATTTTATAAAGAGGTAATTTTATAAAGAGCGTTTTGCTATAAATATGGTTGTTGCTATTATAGGTGAAAAAACTATTATAAAGAGGTAAAATATAACTTAAAAAATTGGTTATGAAAAAAATTTAAATTTTATAGTGAATGACTGTTATATAGTTATACAGGAGAAATTAGAAAATAGTCATATTTACAAGTAGTCATTCAAAAACCGTCACAGTTTCAAAAGTTATCGAAATTAGCCACTTTTCATGTAAAGATAAAATCTGAACGAAAATACTGTTAAAAATTCGAATAATAATATAGCATAATATATTAGATTTTCAGTGTAATATACTAGAGCTAACAAAGTATATTGGTCCAACATAATGTGTTGAAAGTTTATACACAAGTATATCGAACTCCAGTATATTTTGTTGGACCAGAATCTACCGCAGTAAAATAGTGATTATTTTTTAATAACTTGATAAATACTGCTATATTTAATGATCAGTCTAAAAATTAGTTAGCCTGTAATATTTTAACCAATTATATAAAAATACGATTATAAAGAGGTTTTACTACACTATAGTACAGGGCTAAATATCTTTCAAAAAGAAAAAAGAAAATCTAAAAAGTAGTCTGGTCCTTGTGCAAAGTTGTCAAATTAAGGTGCAATTGCAGAATAAAGGAATATTCAAGTAATTTGTGGCCCATCTATCAGCTTCAACACCCCCCCCCCCCTCTCTCCCCCAACACACACCAAGATTCACTGTTTACTCGTCAGTTGTCACTCTCCCCACCCCCCACCCTCGGCAATCGACTTGGGTATCTATAATGTACACTATACTTTGGTTGCACTCCACATTTTGTTAGTGTTTGTATCTGTTGAACGCAAAAATATGTCAATAATGGCCATGGATTTCACTTCCGGCTTGTCCTTCCCATCATCCTTTGCGCCTAACGGAAACTCTAGCAATAGTATCAATTATGGTTCATGCTACAATATCAGCAGTAAGGCCATTCTGTTGAAGCAACAATCCTACTTCTTCAAAAGATGCTTCTACTCCAAGTCCCGCAATTTCAAGATTCAACTTTTTCCTCAAATTGATGCTCAGGTGAAGTAAATTCCACCATCGTTTCTTGTTTCATGCTAGACCTTTTTTTATTTCTTTATGTATATTTTAGTATCATAGGGTAAGGCAGGATTGACCCTTGTGGTCCGGCCCGGATCCGCCCATAGAAAAACCTTAGTGCTCCGGGGTCCCTTTGTTTCTTTTAAATATTTTAGTGGTCGTTTGGACCTAAGAATTGTAAAATTTCAAAAAAAAAAAAAAAGAGAATTTTTTTTCAAGTGAAAATGGTAATTGAAATTGTGTTTGGATATGAAAATTTTGGGTTGTTTTTGAATTTTGGTGAGTGACCTAAAATTTTGAAAAATAGCTTTTTGGAGTTTTCAAAATTTTAAAAAATTACAAAATTCATCTTCTAAGTGAATGGAAATTCTATTTATGGCCAAATACTGAATTCGAAAAAAGTGAAAGAACTTTTATGTCCAAACCGGTCTTTTAGTACCATAATTTCTAGAGAAGTTTGTTGATGATAGGCAAATTCCCTCGCAAAGTGTTTTTTTTATAAGGTAAATAAATAGAATATATTAACTGTTATTGGCAGTAATCAGCAGACATTTATGTATAGGAAAGTAGAAACACTTGAATTAAAAATGTAGTAGGACTTAGAATACCTTCTGTTAATAACTCTTGGAAAAAGGTAATTTATTTCTTCGGCAGGCAGAGTTACATGGTTTCTGTGCTGGTGGGCAGTAGAAGGTACCCCGTGGAACAATCGAGGTGTGTGTAAGTTAGTCTGGGCACCAACATCATAAACAGGGGAATCTTGAAAAGGAAAAAAAAAAGGATTTTGTTTTGGGTTTTTGGGTTAAGTGTGGCATCAAGTATTTCTTTTATTTTTTCAATTATGAATTAGACTTCAATTGTTTTCTCACAGTTAGAGGCTGAGCAACTAGAAGGTTCAGAAGCTGATTATGAGACTGAAGGTCTTAGCTGGCCTTCTCCAAATGATGAAATTCCCTTCTGGAAAAGAGAGTTTCCATTTTGGGACCTCAGCTCGGATGATCCTGCTGGAGTGGAAAAGGATGCTGATTTATTGCACATTGTTCATGTGACAGCTGAAATGGCACCTATAGCAAAAGTAGGGGGTCTAGGTGATGTTGTAACGGGACTTGGACGTGCCTGTTTAAAGCGTGGCCATAAAGTTGATGTCATGCTTCCTTTCTATGAATGTATTCCTAAGCATTTACTTGATGAGCTAGCCTTGATCAAAACTTACAACTCATATCTTGACGGAAACTGGGTAGCTTGTAATGCATATCGAGGAGAAGTTTCAGGTGTTCCGGTGATACTTATTGAACCATCCAACCACTTTTTCAAGGGAACAAACATATATGGAGGGTCATACAATGAGTTAGAGGCATATTTGTTTTTCAGCCGTGCTTGCCTTGAATTGATGCAGGTAATACAGCCCATCAGTTATAAATTTGCTTCATAACACATGTATAAAAAGATTAAACTTACTCCAATTTGACAATTCTATTGAAACTTTTTTGGGTTAATGTGTTTAATCTCATGAGTTATTGAGCTACATCTGATCTCATGCTAGCTATGTACACTTACTCCAATTTGACAGTTCTATAGGAAATATTTTTGGGTTAATGTGTTTAACCATCAGTAATTGAGCTACATCTGATCGCATGCTAGTTATATATGATAGAAAAATACTATTGATATCTCAGAAAGAAATATTCCAAACTATGTCTTGATTCATTTTATTACTATTATATTAATGAATCATTATTATAGTAACAATCTTAAATATATTTGTAACAGAAAATTGTTTAATTTTGAATTCTCTTTGGACAAATTAAATCTGATTATTAAATGCTCATTAGTGGGTAATTTTAATATTATGTTTGAAGAAGAATTTACGTTTCTTAGCAATGAATTTACCGTTTCTTAGCATTGCCGTTTCTAAGCCTTAAAATGGCCTTTGTCTTTAATGTATTGAAAATTGGAAAAGCCTTTATGATTTTATGGATTTGAACCTGACAGTCTATCTTCTTTTAGACTATATATATACCCTTTTGTTTCATCTTGAAATGTAGTGAAATTAGTAAAAACTTTTCTTCTTCTTTCTTTTGTGCTGGGTTTTCTTCTCATAAATCTTTGTTGTTTCTGCTCCTAGTTATACTAGAAGATTTTGTTGAATCCTAGGGATACGCCTAATTTTTTCTGTTTTTTTTAAAAAGATAACATATCTATTACTAATTAAATCATCAGCACAAAAATTGTGCTTGGAGCCAAAATGTACATCATGTAGAACTTAGGCAGAAACCACAAACATAACATCCTTGTTCTTCTCACAAGGAGCCTAAGACTTCTATGATTGAATCATGGTCATCAATATAATCTAATTTACACCAATAACTAAAAAGAAGAGTACAATTCATCTTAATCTTCTGTGTAGAGCTGCTTTTATATTCAAAGCATCTTGCATTCCTCTCCTTCCATACTGTCCACCAAATAGCTGCTGGGACAAATTTCCATCTGTTTTTGTTAGAGGAATTTCCCCCTGTATTCCAGCTTTCCAGAAGTTCAAAAGTTCTTCCTGGCATCGTCCACCTAATACCCCTTAGGTTGATGAACAATTCCCACAACTTTCTGGTCACTCTACAATGTAGAAACAGATGGCCAATTGTCTCTGCATCTTGTCCACATAAATAACATCTAGAACAAATTGGCAATCCTCTTTCCTAAGAATTTCCTGAGCAAGTACTGCTTCATTAGCGACCAACCAAATAAAGCATGCCACTTTGTATGGTATTTTAACTTTCCATATGTGTTTTGAAGGCCATGAACTGTTTTGAGACACCTGAATCAAATCTTTGTAGGCTGAACTTACTGTTAAACTTCCACTGCTGTGCTTCTTCCATGAAAGAGTGTCTTCCCCCTCTTGCTAGCCTCTGCCTTGATCCAAGGTTTTATATAATTCTGCAATTCTAGGCAGTTCCCAATCTTGAAGTAGTCTTCTGAATGTTAAGTTCCATCCTTGAATCCCCATACATCCTTCAATGTAAATATGTCAGGGAAGAAAACCTTCGAACTTCCTATTCCCAGCCAGTTATCCTCCCAGAATAATATTTTCCTTCCATCCCTCACATTAAAATTCAGTTTGGATGAAAGACATAGCCACAAGTTCCTAATTGATCTCCATAAACTGGTTCCAAAAGGATTCTTCACCTCCCCAGTCATCCAGAAGCTTTCTTTTCCATACTTCGCTGTTATCACCCTTCCCCATAGTGTTTGCTCTTCCCTTGTAAACCTCTACAACCACTTCATTAATAGACATTTGTTTTGCCTTCTCAGATTTTTGATTCCCAAACCCCCTTCTTGTTTACTAATGGTCAACTTTTTCCATTTAACTAAGTGAAATCCTTTCTTTTCTTTATTTCCATGTCATAGGAAATTCCTTCTCATGACTTCCATTCTCCTTTTTACACTTGCAGGTGAAGGGAATAGGGACATCATGTAGGTTGGAAGAGCGTCTAATACAGAGTTAATAAGAACTAGTCTACCTCCCAAAGAAATGTATTGTGCTTTCCATCTGGCTAACTTTTTCTCACATCTTTCTAAAACTCCATTCCATATATCTTTGGATTTGCTTTTTGCTCCCAAAGGCATCCCCAAATAGATAGTAGGAAAAGAACCAACTTCCCCTACCAGAATGTTTGTTAGGATTTGTATGTTAGGCACCTCATTAACAGTATAAATGTGACTTTTCCTCCAATTATATGAAGTCCAGAAGCAGCTTCAAAGAGGATTGGGATGATCCTAATGTATTTTACTTGGCTTTCCTCCGCACTACACATAATTAGAGTATCATCCGCATATTGAAGGAGAGTAATTTCCAACCTCTCAACTTGACTACTTGCAATATTGAAGCCCTTAATCCACCCATTGTTATGTGCAGTTTTCAACATGTTGTTCAGCCTTTCCATTGCTATGATGAAGAGAAAAGGTGACATCGAGTCACCTTCTCACATACCCCTTTGTGAGGGGAAGAAACCTTCTGGGGATCCATTGATCAAAATAGAGAATCTAACCGTACTTATACAAAATTTCATCCAACTGATCCACTTTCTTTCAAAACCCATCTTATGCAGAATTCCTAGGAGGAAATCCCAATTGACATGGTCATATGCTTTCTCGACGTCTAGCTTGCATATCATTCCTGGATCTTTTTCCTAATTTGTCTCCCATTTATGAAAGCCATCTGGTGTGAATCAACTAGTTTGTGCATCACTTTCTTGAGCCTTTCCGTGAGAATTTTAGAGATCAACTTGTATATGCTTCCTATTAAGCTAATAGGCCTGAAATCTCTTAGCTCCTTTGCTCCAGTCTTTTTAGGAATCGGTGTCACATATGTGGCGTTAAAACTCCTCTCAAAAATTTCATGCGAATGAAAATTTTGAACAGTTGCCATAATGTCTGACTTGATCACCTCCCAGCATTTGATGAAAAAACCCATAGTCTATCCATCTGGCCCAGGGGCTTTGTCTGCTGCACATAATTTCAGGCATTGTAGGACCTCTTCCTCCTCAAAAGGGCTTTGCATCGCTTGTTGTTCTTCTACAGAGATGGTGGGGAAATTAGTCATAAGGTAGGTCTCCAGACCTCAGTTTCAGAGTACAATTTCAGATAAAAGTCAACTATCTCTTTTTTAATGGCTTCTGGTTCCTCAATGGTCTCCCCTTCCACTACCAGCTTATCAATGTTATTGCTTCTCTTGTGTGCATTTGCAACTCTTTGAAAGAACTTGGTATTCTAATCTCCCTGTTTGAGCCAAAGTGCTCTAGATCTTTGTCTCTAAGCAATTTCTTCCCTTCTGGCATACTCTTCAAATTCCATGAAGAGCCTTGCTTTCCTGGCCTTCTCCTCTTGATTAAGGTTCCTTTGTTGCTGAATAATATCCAGTTCAGTGATTTCATTAAGAATATGATTTTTCTCCCTTTCTAGATTACCAAAATTACTATTACTCCATTCTTTTAGTTTTCCTTTGAGAGCTTTGAGTTTACAAGCAAGAATATAATCTGGCCTTCCTTCTATTTCAAATGATGTCCACCAGTTTTGAACTCTATCATTGAGCCCTTCAGTTTCCGGCCACCGATTCTCAAACTTGAAGTAGGATTTTGTTTGCTCCCACTTACCACATTGTAAAACTAAAGGGGTATGATCTGAACACACTTTAGGGAGAATTTACACACTTTAGGGAGAATTTCCTGCTTGATGAATCTGAAGCAATCATTCCATTCTAATGATATGAGGAATCTGTCAATTCTAGATGTCTCATGTCTGCTTTCACCAGCCCATGTGTAATTTCCCCCTTCCAACTGAAGATCAACCAACTCCATGTCTTCAATAAAATCTGAAAATTCTGTCATTGCTCTAGTAACTCTAGTGCAATTCCTTTTTTCAGAAGGAAATCAAATTATATTGAAATCCCGAGCAACCACCCAAGGTCCAATAAATAGACCCCTAGCAGCCCCAATCTCCCACCGCACTTGTTGTGTTTCGTTAACACAATTGGGAGCATAAACTCCTGTCATGTGCCAGTTGAAATCTTGGATTAATGACTCAAACCTACATGTCAAAGAATAAGACCCGGTAGCTAACTTTACTGTCCCATAGCATTATAGTACCCCCTCTAGTACCACTGGCCTCCAATTGCTTATACTTTACTCCCCTGTTACCCCATAATTGTTTAACCAACTCCTCTATATCTCCCTCTAATTTTGTTTCCTGAAAACAATAAACATCAGCTTTCCATTCAGTGATCAAGTTGCCAACCACCCCCCTCTTAGCTCTACGATTCAATCCCCTCACGTTCCAAGATATAATCTTGATATTCATTGATCCACAATTGGAGTTTCTTTTCCCCTATTCCTAGCACCGGTGCTTTTATATTTCATATCAATGACCAGACCTTTCAATTCATTACTGCCTTTTCTCTTGGGTGTTTCCATGGGAATTGTGTTATCTTCTTGTCTTTTAAATTGCCTGCATCTGTCGATTTTCATGAAAAGTGCCAGAGCATCCTTTTCACATCCTTGGAAGTCAATTCCAAATTGCTTGCTTAGTTTCATTACATTTGATGGACCCATAAAGATGCATCCATCTCCCCATCTATCTCCTTTTCGTGCTCTTGAATTTCCAGAGTTTGTAATTTTATTCATTATGATGTGGGCGAAATATCCTTAAGGACAGTGCGTTTGACACGCCTCAAGCTGAACCTTCTATTTTTCATAATCATCCAATATTTTTCCAACAATCTTAAGGATATTTCACATTGTTCTTATGGAGAATATACTTATAGAATTCTGATGGACTTTAAAGACATACGGTAATATCTTCCACTTGATATGTTTTTGCGTGACATTATATCTAAGTATGAGGTATGCATAATTAAACTAATATATAACTCTTCAATATTTATTCTTTTATGCTTGTTCTCGTGAAAATATTAACAGGCACATAAATGTTGGCCTTAAGATGATAAATATAATTTACCTCTAATTTTATTAGTGTTTCGGGCTATGCGTTAATTGTTGGAGTGGGTTTGTAGCATGTTATTATGTATGTGCATTATGCACATTATTTCTTTAGTCTTATAAGAGATGCTTTTGTAGTTCTCTTTATCTTGAGTGTTCTATATTTTCTCTCTTAACATTTTAAAGAGGCTATATGTTATTTATTTTGAGCTTTGGTAAAATTTAATTTCTTAATACATCAATATTTTCCAATTTTCTTATGTTGCTAGAGATTACGAATGAATAATAGAGTGCTGCTAAATATGACTTTATCAAAATGGTTATTACACATATATCTAAAAGAACTCATGTACGCAATCGCTTTTATCCGCCCTTATGTCCCTGAAAATATTCTTTTAATGTCATGGAAGAGGCTTATGAACTTGTGATTCTTGTGGAGACATTATATATATCAGAAGACCAAAGTATGTTGTATTTTGGTGTAAGTACTTTATGTTCTAAAAATAATCCTTGCTTATCTATTGATCATTTGGGTGTGTTGAGTTGTCCCACATCGGAGGGATTTGAGGTCCTTGGTCTCCTTATATGGCTTGGACAATCCTCACCTCATAAGCTAGCTTTTGGGGTTGAGGTAGGCCCAAGGTCCATTCTTTTCATGGTATCAGAGCCAGGCCCATCCCAATTATTGTTACCGATGTTGGGCCCCCCATTTATGTTGTCCACGCTCCAGAGATCTGGGCGTGAGGGGGGGTGTTGAGTTGTCCCACATCGGAGGGATTTGAGGTCCTTGGTCTCCTTATATGGCTTGGACAATCCTCACCTCATAAGCTAGCTTTTGGGGTTGAGTTAGGCCCAAGGTCCATTCTTTTCAGGGTGTGTGGAATAATGACTAATTTTTCTTCATATAACTAAGAGATTTATTTGAAATCAAACGTTATTGGAAATAATAATTATTTTGTGAGGGCACACTAAGCCATTATATATTTTTAATGTAGAAGAGGATTCGATAGAAGTGATAATCCTGTAAAGTCAAAAATAAATTTGACTTAGCGGATGATATAATTATTGTGATTATTTCTTAAGTGAATCTTATGGCTAATGTAAGAGATTGGGTGTTAGACTCGTGTGCTACTAAGCATATTTTGTGCTAACAAAGTTAATTTTATATCCTACATCCAAGTTGAATAACAAGAAGAATGATTTATTTATTTTGGTAATACTTCTTACAAGTTATGAAAAATATTATCTACCTACCTTAACATTATTGAAAATGTGGGGTTCACAATATTTTGCTTTGGGTATCTTAAATATTTTGAGTCGAGGGTCGATTGGAAACAGCCTCCCTGCCCTTTCGGGTAGGGGTAAGGCTCGTCTACATATTACCCTCCCCAGACCCCACCTGGTGGGAGTATACTGGGTAGTTGTTGTTGTTGTTGTTGTTGTATCTTAAATATTTAGGTGAAGAAAATGTTGAATTATGACATGTTTCCTATTTAAGATATTTCTCTAGATGTTAAAGTTGCTTCTATGTTTAGAAAATTTTACGTTGGTATTTGAATATGAAAGATACCAAAAGAAAATAATTTCTAATACATGTTGAATATTTCAAAAGATACTTGTACGGAAGTCAAGTTTCTTTTCATTTGAGATGATTTTATATGTTATTTGAGAAGTACTACGAGTTAGTATTCTGTATGTGGATTTCCACTGTATTAGAAAGATACAGTGATGATATTGAATCTCTGATTCAAATGAATCAAAACTCACTAGTGGTTATTCGAACATTTTTTCGTGGATCGTTATGGTATTGAAATTATCGGCAATGAGGCTGATTAAGCAAAATCTTGGTGAATATTCCACTAAAAATTAGACCGACAATATTTGTGCCGATGAATTGTGATTGCCAAGGTGCAATATTCCACTAAGAATTAAACCGACAATATTTGTGTCGATGAATTGGGATTGCCAAGGTGCAATAGCCATTGTAAGAAAATAAATTTTTCAATGAGAAAAGTAGACATATTTTTTTAAAGATATAATATCATAAAGCAATTGCTTAGAGATGAGAATTTCTTATACATATTAGGTGTAGTCAAAAGAAGATTTGGCCGATCCTTTGACTTTTAAGTAAAACATCGAGGTGTTGAGACTTTTGCCAAATTGAGATGAATCAACAATGATGGTAACCCAACCTATGTGATTGGAGATCCCATGGAGTAGGTTCATATGGGTAATAACAAGTTATTTGTTGATCAAACATGCACTATTAAATTATGTCTCTTCCTATAGTGTGTACGTATATAGTGCAAGACTGCAAGGAATGTGAGGTTGAGTTATTACACTCTTAATCCAATAATCCATAGCACTTTATAGGTGGTGTATTGAGCTGCAGAATACACTTGATGGATGGACCTATATGAGTGTGGAGTGGGGTGGCTCCTATGAAATTTGTGGCGAAATTTCTAGAGCACTCATGAAAATAAGGCGCGCGCATGGGCTATTAGCGCAAAACCGCGTCAAACAACAAAGTTTGTGCGAGTATAATGTGCTAGATAAGACACTAAATTTACAAAAGAATTCTTCGTTCATAGAAGTTTTAAACTTCACCAGTTGTTCTGTGAGTTTAATCTTAAATTATCTAGGTCTGGTTGATAGTCCAAGATACACCAGATTCGATGCATTATGCTTATTTGTGAAAATCCAACATATTATTTTATTATTTCATCAGTTTTTAATATTCTTTTTGAGATATGTGGGGGATTGATAAAAAATACTATTGATATCTCAAAAAGAAATATTCCAAACTATGTCTTGATTCATTTTATTACTATTATATTAATGAATCATTATTATAGTAATTATCTTAAATATATTTGTCACAGAAAATTGTTCAATTTTGAATTCTCTTTGGACAAATTAAATCTGATTACTAAATGCTCATTAGTGGGTAATTTAAATATTATGTTTGAAGAAGAATTTACGTTTCTTAGCAATGAATTTACCGTTTATTAGCATTGCCGTTTCTAAGCCTTAAAATGGCTTTTGTCTTTAATGTATTGAAAATTGGAAAAGCCTTTATGATTTTATGGATTTGAACTTGACAGTCTATCTTCTTTTAGACTATATATATACCTTTTTGTTTCATCTTGAAATGTAGTGAAATTAGTAAAAACTTTTCTTCTTCTTTCTTTTGTGCTGGGTTTTCTTCTCATGAAACCTCCTAGTTATACTAGAAGAGCTTGTTGAATTCTGGGGGATACGCCTAATTTTATTCATTATGATGTGGGCGAAATATCCTTAAGGACAATATGTTTGACACGCCTTAAGCTAAACCTTCTGTTCTCCATAATCATCCAATATTTTTACAACAATATACACTTATGCACATCTTTGGACAACCATGGGAATTTTTATGTGATGGTGGCATGCCAATATGGTTTTCTGCCTCAATCCACTTTAGTCTTAAGTTTAGTTATTAATTGGAGCCTCAATTCAGTAGGTTCTTGATGTCCGAATGTTTCAAAGCTGCTCCGGTTTTCTGAGTTGATGTGTATGCAAACAAGGTTATGACTGATTTTATTGGTCAACAGGTAACAGGAACACAACCTGATATCATTCATGTACATGAATGGCAGACAAGTGCTTTACCTCTGTTTTACTGGGATATGTACCAATTTCTCTCACTCCAGGTGTGGTCTAGGGGCATCCGTTTTTCATTCCCTTAGTTGATCTGGAGCAGATCTATATTTCTATAGTTTTAAGCATTGACATCCTGTGCAGAAACCGAGAATTGTATTGACTATTCACAACATGGAGCACTATGGAGAATGCAGGTACACTTTTTTGGCTACAGATGAAGGAAGTAATATGGATTCATGTTTCTAATGTCTTTTATGCTCTGTATATATTTAAACTTTTGAATGATGGTGTAATTTAGTCCTCGGAGACCATTGCGCACCATAAATTCCCTTGAAAATTTGACAAGATGCACCAATAAAGAAGCTGCAGAAAAAACAATGGAGACCATATCTAGGATGTTCTTTTGTCCTGCTTGTGATCTTTCATCTCAGTTTGCAGTAGTATGAATCCATGTGTATTCTCTTTTAGTATGTATGTGTCAAATATCTTAATTGTTAATTGTGCCATAGCGAATAACTTTGGAAGGTACCCAATATATATGAAGATGAGTTAATAAAATCCAGATCACCTTGCAATGTAAAACAATTTGTGTGCGTTAGGGCAGTATTCTGTGTGTTGCGGAATTACCATTGTCAATGGCTGCTGATATGCTAGCCATCTGAAAAACCTTTATTCATTTATGCAAACATACCAAGGGAAAATTTTGTGATATAGAATTGTCCAATTGGCTTCTTCTCTGCTATGTTCGTTTGTTGAAGAAAGAGTTGTTTCACTGTTGCCTAACAATCTCAGCAGGCCAGTCACATATCCAAATAGGCTCAGTTGGTCAGTAGTGGACAGTTTTATCAACGACAGGATTCAAGTTGTGAGGAAAAGTTTGCAACTTGAAAGTAATTGTTACAATGATTAGAGATGGCAAAGGGGCCGTGGCGGGGTGGGACATTGGGGGTTAATTTCCGAGCTAAAAGTTTAACCTGCCATACCCTGCCCCCTTTAGCAGCTTCACCTCTTTTTGACTTGCCTAGACCTGCCTTGCTCCTCCCATTTTAGATTTTCTGTTGCAATTTGCCAAGAACATGGGTAGAATGCTCTGTCCTTAGATCTATGAGTACTAGTTTAGGTGATGACTAACTAAGAATTTTGAGCCAGTTTACTCATTAAAATTTTTGTTAATATAAGAGGCTAAAGAGATTCTTAGTTCTCTCAAAAGCTGCAGGGTTTTGACTGTCAAACATATATATTCTTTCTCTGATCTTCTTTTGGTCCAGTTCATTGCTGTGGAACACTTTGAACCGAACTATGTAATGGAGTAAAGCTCAAGTGGTTTTTTCCTTTTCTTTCTCAAAAAGGCCATGATATTGATCTGCAGCTAAGCTAAAATAATAGGATATGAAGCTAACCGTTGGTAGCTGCTTGTGATGCAACAATGCCTCTTGGATTTACCAAATTCTTCTCATGGGCTTCATCTAATTTCTTTGGCAGACAAGAGCAACTCAGTAAGTTTGGTCTCGATGGATCTGCTTATGCAACTGAAGACAAGGTGTTCTCATTTATTCAAAATTTAATCGTAATTCGTTGTCTGTTATTTTTTCAGTTAAAAATACTACCAAGAATCCAGTGCCTCTGCGTAGTCGTTTATAGCTGAATGTGTTATATTATTTTCGGCCACATACTTGTGTGTTCTTTTACCATTAGGGTACATTTCTTGTTGCCCGAATGAATTTCTTTTGCTCTGTGTCAGGCCATCGATGATCGCACAGTTGGCCATAATCCAGAGAGGTTAAGTTTGCTGAAAGGTGGCATAGTATACAGCAATGCTGTAGTGTAAGTTAGCTAAAACTAGCTTAGCTACCTAATTTGCCTACAAGGTTTACTCCTCTTGGTGTGAACATCATTTTCTCCACTTGCATTGGTCACAGTTTAATCAGTCAATTCCCTATTCATTTCTCCCTAATAAGAACTTTAACCATGCTACTCATGTTCTTGGTTCTCCCGCTTTACTTCTTGGTGCCCCTAATAAGGAGAAGTCACGAAAAAAAAGTTACATCTACTAAGATAACGTATTGTTTGTAGTGAAATCATAGCATTTGTAAAGCTTTTTGAACATGCGTGGACTATCTTCATTCTTTATGTCATGAAAAACAGAAACCGTCTTCTTGCTTTAATCTCTCTTCTTAATTTCAGTACAGTTTCACCGACGTATCTGAAAGAGACACTCTGTTCCGGATGGCTTTCTAGTGCTTTGATGCGAAACCGTGATAAGTAATGTCTTCAACACGTGCCTTTAATAATATTTCCTTGTTAAATTAAAGTTCTGTTTCACAAATCATGCTTCAGCCTCTCTTTCTGAACCTCTCTGGAATTTAGCATGTGACATATTAAATATCATGTCACTACCAAATTTTATGTTTAAGTTGCTTTTTATGTATCTGTTTTCCTAATAGAGCTGTTAAAAACGAGTTATGTGATCATTCAGGTATTCTGGCATTTTAAATGGGATCGATACCGAAATGTGGAATCCAGCAACAGATGTTTATTTGCCTGCTAAATTTGATGGTAATTATTTCTGTGATGTTTTAGAATTACTTGGATACTACTTGCTTTGAGCTACCATTACATATGTTCTTCCCATATGAGGGATGCTAATGTTGGTATGGATTCGAACAGCGTACATGTTATTAAATCCAAGGAAATATTAAAACGGTCACCTCATCCATGTTGGACATGAGGAAGCACAATGAGGTTTACGGGGTTCATGCAGAGGAGTTTACCAGAAAATTGTCACAATTCTGGTCATCCATCAACAGCTCCGTGAACAAAGGAATAAAGTGACTTCTAATTATTTCCTGATACTCATATCTCCTATGTATCTTAATAAAGGCAAATGCATGAAAGGACATTGATGCAAAATCTATGACTCTAGACACATTAAGAGGAGATATGATTTTTGGTCTCGAGTTGTTATCTAGGTTTTGGGGTAATGCATAGGGAAAGTAATAATTATTTAAAGACAGATCATTGCGACCATAGGAATTTTCATTCTCTTAGTAAAAGAAAGACCACTACATGAGATAATACTGGGTATGTTGTTGTTTAATGAAAGAAAGGATGCTAAATAAACATGTCAGTTGTTTTAAAATATTTGCATTTTATTGGCGCTGTTTGATATCAGTACCAACCTACGGATTGAATATAATGATTTCTCAACTATATTTACCTATTGGGGGTTGGGGGGGGGGGGGGTTAATGAACTGATATTATTGCCTTGCTCCACACGATGCTGTGTTTGCTTTCTTGTTGTCTTCTTCACTAGTTTATATTCTTGAAACTGTGAGACAGTAGGAGTTTGCACTTAATGGACATTGCCATTCAATCAGGTAACAGGACAGAGCTGTCAATTAGTTTTCATTCTTTAGTTGTTTCATGGGCATGATGAAACTGTGCATATTGTGATTCCTAATTCATATAAAATGAAGTGTAGAGCACAAAACCCACAAATGGGATGAGAAAAGTTGGACAATCTTCACATAATCCAACAAATGCAGGACAATCTTTAATAAAAAAAATTTGGCATGTGAACAAGAAGCAACCCTAAGCAAGTCTTTTGGGAATTTCAGACGCTCTTTGATCATAGCTGAGGGGCTTGTTTTTAGGCTCTATACTCTGGTTAGACCAGTTTGCTGCTTTCTTGAACCGTTTTGCTTGGTCACAGGAAGTTAGCAAACTCTTTATGTTTTTCCTAAAAGCCTCATGTTCCACTCCCGTATATCAATCATGATAGTTGTGTCACAGCTAGTACCAGTCATTGGTCATTGAATCTAAATTGAGTTTATCAAATTGCGGCGTGATTTGAACTCGACGATGGAAGAGAAACATATGCACCTAAAAAAGTTCATTCCAGTATTTCTACTGAGTCTCTCAGAGATGAGCCCCATATGGAGAATGTGGCTTTCTCATGGTTAATTTCTGTTGCGAACTACTAGCTGTGGACCTTTTTCCTTTGGAAAGTACATTTTTTATTTGGTATGCAACAAGTAAGGATATTTTCTTCAACTCTTTTTATTTCACTTTTGTGTTATGGAAGCCAGCAAAATTGAAGGGAAGAGGATATGCAAACAATTTGTTCAAAGGGGACTTGGTCTGCCTTTTGAAAGCATCAAACAAGGTACTTGTGTGGCTGATCAAGTACCTTTGGTTATCTGCATTACTCGATTGGTCGCTCAAAAGGGTCTCCATCTTATCACTCATGCTATCAAGCATGTTGAAGAACTAGTAAGTGTTTATCCCCATCTCATTCCTTTTTGGCAAAAGTTCACCTAGACTCAGGAAAACAGCCATCCAATCAGTCAAATGTACACAAAAACAGCACATAGGATGCATTTTCTCTATGAAAGATTCAATTGGATGATCATTTATCATTTTATGAGCAAAAGAGTCATCAAGATGATGTGAACTTTACTTTTCCATCACAAGCACAAAATTTGTTAAACTACTCTTCACTTCCCAACACAATCCTGTGTCTAAACCATGACAAGTGTGTAGAATCCCGATTCGTCTATCGCATTTCAAATTTTGATACGTATAATGCCCACCAGTTCCCCACCCTGAGTATTTAGGGTTACCTGAGCAAGGGGAGTCAGAGAATGCGCACTGGCTGTATGGTGCAAACAATACTCAAGGCTACAGAGACAAGCATGCAATAGGAATGCTCTATTATTGTTGCTTTCATGGGGTCAAGTATACTGACATATGTTTTTCGAACTCGCCTTAAAATCTTGGCCAGCTAAAGTTTTAGTGCATGCTAAAAAGATTTATTCCCTTGCCCATTTGAAGCATTTTTTATTGGAAAAGAAGAGCAAGTTAGACCTCCTGTTACTGTTCAAGTTACTAAATACAACTATAGCGCAACACGCAACTTCCAGGCCGTGTTTGTTTTCACACATGAAAAAGAAGATTGTCACCTCCTATTATTTCTTCTAGTATGATCTCCTAACGGCAGTTAAAATTTGCAACTATCCATAGGATTTTCTGGCCAGCTGATAGGGTATTAATTTGGCGTTGTAACTGAAGTCTGCTGCTGGCATCTTTTTCAGGGTGGACAGTTGGTGATTTTGGGCAGGGCTTCAGATGGTCGAGTTGAGAGAGAATTTGAAGGTTTAGCAGAATTGGTAACCCAAATTTCTAGACTTGAAATATTCTTTTGGCTGGCTTGCAGTGGACCATTACATATGGTTCTTTTCATCATCATGAGATGGAAAACAGAAGCATCGCCACTGATAATACAGTTCATTATCACCATTTTAGTTTTTCCTTCTCTTTATTACTATTCTTTTATGATATTAGAATGGGATCATTTAATGATTTTGATGTAAAGGTCCATACAATGTGCTACATTTGACCTGAAAGAAATGCCAATTGATAAAACCAAAGAGAAAAGGGAGCAGAAAAGAAGAAAGTGATAGAATTAGTTAAGTGAATTATACTGCACTAATTGCTCATTAATGCATGCTCCTATTTTCCCTTTGGACTAAGCGGGAAGTAATAAGTAGCTAGTGATTTCATATGTTAAAATGTAAGTCCATCCTGCTTATAATTTCCACCGTACTTATTTACACATTTGAGAGAACAAAGTGTTTTATTTTGAAGAAAGTCCAATAGATATGGTTGTGTTTTTAAACCTTTTTGAGTGACCATGCAACGGTGATATCAATTACTTTCTTTGTAGCATAACAAGGGCCCCAACATCCGTATCCTTTTGATGTACAGGTAACTATTTTTGAAAGCCAATTGATTATCTAATATTCCTAACCTTCACGAAATAATACTGGTAATGTTTATGTATCTTGGTGAAATTTATTCTTTATCCGATTAAATGAACCTCAAATTATATGAATCACTTGTATACTCTGGATGCATGAGAGAATTTTTAACACGACTGGCCAATTTTCTTTCAAATGGCGTCAATCATGAAGCGAGGAGCTGTCCCATATGCTCTATGCTGCTGCAGACATGGTCTTAGTGCCATCAATGTATGAGCCATGCGGGCTAGCACAGATGATTGGAATGCGTTATGGAGCTGTAAGTAGTCCTACTTTCTAAGAATAGTTTGTTTTTCACATTTTATGTGGTTAAAGCTGGGGAAAATATCTGTTTCTTTTTCTGCTTCTGAGTTGACATTTGTATGGTAGACAGAACTTGTCAGAAAGGTTTTATTTAAGGCTGTGTGTATTTCTAGTAAGGACAAAATGGTGGTTTATCCAATTATTGCTTCCAGAAACATCAGCATATTCCAGCATATGAAAGAAACAAAATCAAGGAAATTTTTTACATCTATTTCAGGTTCCCATAGTTAGGAAGACGGGTGGTCTCGCGGACACAGTTTTTGACATGGATGATCGATCTCACGCTGAGATTGCTAACGGGTAACTGTTCAGATTCTTGAAATCCTGTTTCCTTTCGTCCTAAAAATTGATGCTAGTGTTAATTAGCTTTCAATGATGAATTGGGTTCTGACCTTTAACTCTCTGTGTGTTGTTCTATAACAAGGATGAAAATCAATAAAAGACCTAACTAACAAATGTGGTATTTGATGTTTACCCCCCCACGTATGGGATTAAGTTGGGTTTGTTTGTTGTTGATGTTCCTCAATGAAAAACAACTCATGCAGTTGCTTTCTAAGTTTGCATAGGTTTTCTTGTTCAAGAAGAATATTCTTACAGATAATACAAGCTATATTACTAAATTTCAGAAGTAAAGGGGTTTTAAAAAAAAGTCATGGCGAATCCACTGGTTTCAGCTTAAGTAAATTCAATATAAAGCAACTGTGCAAGAATCTAAGGATGGTTGTTGCATTAAGAGCCATTTTGTTTGTGTTGTTTTAAAAAAAAACCTTGTTAGGCGATGGATCCCTTTTCTGTTTTCCTGTTTGTCCTTTTCCATGAGTAAGTTTTACTGGCATTCCAACTGTGATTCTGAAATGCTCAGCATATTATCTATGTAGGTTCGTCTTTGAAGGAATTGATGAAGGATCCTTTAACCGGGCTTTAGACCGTGCATTTTCTTACTATCGAGAAAGTAAGTCACTTTATATTGAATATCCATGTAGTTTTTCTCCTGCTGATTACCTTCAAAGAATGCCGCTTGACTAGTCCCTCAGTCACCTCACAAAATAAAATGAGATTTTGATAGAGAGGATCCATAGAACTGACTCCAACTACTTTGAGTTAAAGGTTTAATTGTTTGATTGATAAGATGTCCTCAATTGTAATGCAGAACCAAATGAATGGAAAGCTGTCGTTCAGAAAGTTATGCTTATTGACAATAGCTGGAATAATACAGCAGGGAAATACATAGATATCTACAATTCCATAAAAGTGAGGTGAAATAATTTCTCAAAGGCACAAATCATTTTGCAATGATCAAGAAACAGACCAGTTTATCTTTCATGTATTTTTTCCCTGTTGTAATATATTACAGATGCTGTAGTTTCCTCTGCCACCAGTAGATCCAACTTGTAATAAAGGAACAATTAACAAATTGCTCCTGCAGTTTCTAAATGCCTCTCCCTTAATTTCAAATATCTAATATGGATCAGAAGTGTTTGTCCATGATGATGTGCGAGCAATAGAGGTATTGGACAGCCTCTTGCAGGTCTGTAAAAGGGAAAACTAAGATCGATTTTTCATAAAAAAAATATACAAGTGCATCTGGAATAATCATCAATGAAACTAATAAAGCAGTGGAATTTCAAGATAGAACTGACCTGACTAGGACCCCAAACATCTGAATGAACTAAAGTAAAAGGTGACTCTGCTCGATTATCAAGACGCCATGGGAAATAGAAGCGGGTGTGCTTACCGAGCCGACATGATTCACACTATAGAGTGGATAAGTGAGATAAGTCAGGTACCATTTTCTGAAGTTTTGACAAACTGGGATGCTCCAACTGTTTATGTAGTAAATCTGGTGAATCAGTAACTAGACAAGTTGTTGAAGGAAGACAAGATATGAGTCCATCTAATTTTGCAAGGATAAGGTTATAAAGTCCATATGATTCACATTTTGGTACCAATGATTCACCTCGTACTGCGTTCTTATATAAAACAAGGTAATCAAGAAAACAACAGATTTAAGCGATTTGGCTAAGCGACTAACGGTTGTGAGATTCAAAGGACTATTAGGAACATGAAGAATTGAGTCTAAAGGTGAAGAAGAAAGTTGACTGGCTTAACCTATTGCAGTTGCCATGGTTTGAGATCCATTGGCTATTGTGACTATTGGAATAGTTTGGGAATATGAAATACTAGTGAAAAGAGATTTGTTACCAGAAATATGATCAGATGCACCTGAATCACTGACCCAAGACTCAGAGGTTGAAGATTGGGAGACACAAGTCATGCTATTATATGTTTGAACAACGGAGGTTGTTCCTGAAGATGTTTGTTTACATGCCTACTACTGAAGGAACTCAATATAATTCGGTAAAGGAACCATCTTGATTCGATTCAATGCATCCAACGGATTGTGAGCCTAAGACTTCTTATATGAATGCCACTATATGCTGCGCCGCAAAAATATGATGGTCGGATTTTGATTTAAACTTGAATTAAAAAAAAAAAAAAAGCAGAATAGCCTAAATGATACTTATACTTGTGCCACTTTGTCATGCCAGTCTCCAAACTTATCATTTTGCCAATTGAATACTTACACTCGTTCAAATTGTTGTATAATAAACGCTTATGACAGGAGGTTATCAGTGCGTGTAATACAATTTCCTACACTTAGGACGCCACATCATTACTAGTGCCACGTAAGAAAATAATCTATTAAAAATAGGACTGGCCACTACAAAAATACTGAAACCATAGAAAAGAGATGCAATAGGTTCTTTCTTCTTTCATTTATTAGGAACCACACCCATCCTACTTCACAAAAAAATAATTCTAATCTTGAATATACCCAGAAGCTTCAAGTGAGCTTTAATGGCGTCTCTGTTTGTTCTCCAATTTTGGTTTTTAAACACAAATGTCTATCGCATTTTCAAGTCTAAATTTCAATACCCAGCTGAGCTTTAGTATTAGGTAAGCAACAATTTGAGGTTTCAAACCACTAGATTCGTTCTTCGCAAGACCAACAATGGAATTTCAAAAATTCTCAACAAACAAACCTTTGAATCTCCTTTTTAAAATTTGAATAAAGATCCAAATAGCGAAACAAAACAACAGTAACCAAAACAGATCTGTTAGTCAACCTAAAGAGTCGTCGAAATCAGTGACGCTACTACCACGGCTAGGGCATTGGTGCAGCGTCGTAGGAGGAACAAAACTCGCCGAAAACCTAATCAGTTAGGTTTTGATTAAACAAAAGCAAAATAAGAAATTTAAGAGACTCTTTTGTTAAAGAAATAGAGAAAAATAGTATGTTTCTGCTTGATGTTGAAGGCTCATCCGTTGTTTACAGTAGTGTGGATGGGAAAAGAAGGAGGGGGAAAGAGGGATTGGGGGGAGAACAAAGGTGGGAGAAACTGAGAGAGAAGAAAATTAGGTGGGGGAGAATAGTAATTTCAATTAACTTATTAACTTTTTTTTATAGTTTTATTCATTTTTTAATCAAAATCACTAGTATCACTCTCTTTGCACGCGTGTGCTACACATAATTTTCCCACCCCATCAATGTCTATCCATATAAACTCGGTCAACGGTTAGAGAGATTTAGAAAATTAGTTTTGAACAAGTGTAAGTGTTCAATTGGTAAAATAATAAGTTTGGGGTCTGGCATAATAAAGTGGTACAAGTATAAGTGTCATTTAGGCTATTATGCCAAAAAAAAGGACTCGGAATAACCTCCTAAGTAATCTGTCCAAAAGAAGTTTCGTCGGAAAAATCACTGTAGTCGCTGGAAAGTCAGTGTGTTGCTTGAAAATCTCAAAATGATCGGAGCAAAAAGAAAAAGGTATGGATAGACTCGGAATTACTAGGCGATCAAAGTATTCAACTGTAACTTTTTCAAAATCTGGTTGGAACAAGGCTCACACGTCGGCGTGTGAGTTAGATCTCGTCGGAAAGTTTCTTCCTTTTCCAGCACATGAGGGCACGTGGACATATGTTTTCTGGTGGGTTTGGTTGTCGGAGCCTGAGGAGTCTTGTGGTGGTGTTGATTTTTGCACAACACCAACAAAAAAATAATTTGCTTAAGGACAACGTTCCAAGTTGCTAGAAAATTGTACGATGACGAGGTATTTCTTCCCGAAAGTCGCTAGAATGATGCATAACGATAGGTTTCTCACTAAAGCTCTGATACCATGTGCGAATGCACGGGAAAAAAATATTATTAATTGATTTTCTAAGCCCTATTTATATGTATACATAACACATAACCTACTCCTATTACATAGGGAACTAAGACTAATTACATATATTCACATAACTATTCTAACAAAAGAAATGGTAAGGTTGCGTACAATAGACCTTTGTGGTCGAGCCCTTCCTCGGACCCCGCGCATAGCAGGAGCTTAATGAAGCGGGCTGCCGAATTTTTGTTTTGATGTCCAAACAATAGAGTTGTATAATCATGTTTAAAGCTCAAACTGATAATTTTTTTTATTCAAATCATAGTAAAGCTTTTTATGTTTTTAAATTGCAACTTTAGGTAACAATCACGTTGACGTAGTAAGCAGTTGAAGTACTCTCGAATCTAGCTAGTTCAACAAAAATAATAAATTCAGAGTAATCCCATAAAATGGGGACCGAAGAGGATAACGTGTGTGTAGACCTTACCCCTACCTTATGAAAGTAGGGAGATTGTTTCCGATCTCTTGTAGCTAGTTCGGGTCCAGTTAATTTGTTTGCTAATTTTGACTAGGACAGATTGTGAAGTTGGACAAATATTGACATGAGTTTGGTGATTGCAAGTTTCAAGCTTCATTTCCACCTTGAGAAAGTTCATAATTAATGCTCGGCAGTGGAAACTAGTTCTCAAATTGAAGGGAGTTAGGGATTTTGTTAATGTTAAGGTTGAGAAAAAAATTGGATCATACTTGATCACTTCTTTATTTACATGTGAAGTTGACTTTAATTTAGCCAATGGAGACCATTACAATATATTTTTGATTTCTTATCCTACTCATAATGATTGACTGATCAAGAACAATTTAGGTTAAATTGTCAAATATTTAAACTCTTATTAACATGATCTCAATCATGATAAGTCTATAAACCTTAAAAGTTCAACAAATTCAGAAACATGCACAAAAATTGAATTTAGAACCCATTTATTAAAAGTAGTTGAAGTCGCCATTCTAGAATTTAGAACTCATAAAGTTCAAAATCTTGGCTCCACCTCAATCAACCTGCCTGGCTAGATGAAAGATAAGTTTGAAATTCATAGCCAAATATTTTGGCTAGATGAAATGTTACTTGCATTTGGCCTGAGATTTTCCTGAGCCGAGGATCTATTGGAAACATCCTCTTTATCCTCACAAAGTAGTGGTAAGGTCTGCATACACAGTGGGATATTACTAGACATGTTGTATTTGGTCTATCTTTTCTCCGACATTAATAAGCCTCTGTTTACATGGCTGTGCATGCTAGAAACTCCCATGTGAACAAGAAAGCACAATTACAACTGCAAGGATGTTTATATATCAAGTTTATACCATATAAAGAGTTTCCAGATGAAGAGATAAATAGATATATTAAGAGGTATTTTCAAGCCTCTGACGAACTTTTTTTATCAGAATTTGATTATTGTTAACAAACAAATGATGGGGGTAACAAGTATTCCCACAATTCTGATCCAAGATATTCAAGGAATGACTGCAACTTTGCTGGCAAGCTATTCACATTATGAAGAATACAAAAATGTGCTTTTACACTTTACTCCAATATCAGGGTATGTAGCCTCTATATGGAAAAGTGGAAAGAAGGAAAAAAGTATTTGAAATATAGAATAATCATGGGACTGATCGTATGTTCTACCTGTCGATGCTGCTGCAACCAAAACCAGAGATGGGGAAAGTCTCTCTAATGTCTCGTCATTTCCCGGAAAATATTAGACACTCTAGGTGATAATCTCGGCAAGAACTTAAACAACTGTAAAGCAAAAACAAAGTCTTCTGTTAGAGAAAGGTTGCATTGTTTCCAATACTATAGATTAAGTACACATGACAAATGGATTTCTACAAACAGCAAGAATGATATTCCAAGAATATTAGCAAAAGAAGCTGACTTATACTAAAACTTCATTTTTGAATGCATGAGCGTCAAGGTAGACTTTACAGCCATAGGGAATCAGGATTTGAAGTTTATGGGTTCTGAAACTTAACATCGAACTCATAGCTCGTCTTAGTTATTGGATTCGTAATTAAACATTATACATATTTAATGAATATTCTAATACAAATACAGAATCCAAGACTATTGGGTTCGTCTGAACCCATAGTGTATATGCTAGCTATGCCCCTGTTTACAGCATATAAAGCTTGAACGCTCTCTTGTAAATCAAAGAGAAATATGCATCGGCGAGTAACATTGACTTTACTCAACTAATAGGCTTACTTTAACAATAAGACAATCCATGAGGGTGAGGGAGGACTTTACAGGTATATACTATATACTTTGTTCACTTACAACAACAACCCAGTATAATTCCACTTAGTGGGGTCTGGGGAGGGTAGTCTGTACGCAGACCTTACCCCTACCCTTGGGTAGGGAGGCTGTTTCCAAATAAGACCCCCGGCATCCTTCCCTCCAAGAACTTCCCACCTTGCTCTTGGGGAGACTCGAACTCACAACCTCTAGGTTGAAATTGGGGGTTGCTTACCATCCGAGCAACCCCTCTTGTCTACTTTGTTCACTTACAAGATTAAAATAAAAAGAATCCAAGTTATTGAAAAAGTAAGCACATACCCAAAGCTTCACACAGGCATCAATTATAACTGGAACCAGGCAGACAAATATGGTTATCACTGCTTGATCGACTTCAATACCATAATGGTCCACAAGGACCTCGAGCAAAGTCTGCCAACCAGATTCAGAATGATACCTGAAACACATTCACCACATTATCCAACATAACGGAGCTCTGGAAGGTTGGCTTCTATTTACTTTTAACAAGTGCGAAATGCTGACAATTTCCAAAGAAAAAAATAGAAGCCCAAATAATAGAAATGCACAGGAATAAAAGGGAGTGAAACTAAGATTGGTACCACTAAACTTTTAGGGGATGAGAGTAATAATTTTACATCTAGTCCTTGCACATCGTCTTAGTTGGAAGTACAACAGAAACTTTTAAGTTCCATCCTTGAGAAATCCCAAAAAGGTGTTAGGTTACTTAAACCCTTTGCTTCTGAAAATTGGAAAGTAATGAACTGAAGTTGCCCCGTTTTTAAAAAAATGAGATGAAGTTGCTGCTACTTTATTAGCTAACATGGATAGGTACTATGTTTACGGATAAGTTCCTTTAGAACATTCAATACGGTCATAACTCATAAGCATGAAATAGAATAACACTTTACCCCAAAAAGATATCTGTAACCAGAATAATCAGAAACGCCTTGCCGGTGTCCGAGACATTATTTAATATCTTGTAACCAGTAAATTTGAGTAGCTTCACCTGCAGATATTGACAACAAAGGTTTGAACTTAGAATCCACTACAAAAAATGAGGAAGTACACTTTAGAAACCCTATTTGTGAAAGGAAAAAAAACACAGAGCCTCCCCCCCCCCCCCCCTTTTTTTTAAAAATAAATTAAGATGTATGAATCCGAATACAAGAGGGGCTTGCTCTGATGGTAAGCAACCCCCACTTCCAACCAAGAGGTTGTGAGTTCGAGTCTCCCCAAGAGCAAAGGTGGGAAGTTCTTGGAGGGAAGGATGCCGGGGGTCTATTTGGAAACAGCCTCTCTACCCCAGGGTAGGGGTAAGGTTTGCGTACATACTACCCTCCCCATACCCCACTAAGTGGGATTATACTGGGTTGTACTTTTTTGAATCCGAATACATGTCTATTGTCTTTAAGTCTAAAGAATTAAGACTCTTTGTTTTCTTGGCATTTCAAATTGTATAATTTATCTTTATTTAAAAACTCATAAATAAAAACTCGACTGAAACAAAATTACATATTATATTCACATAATATAAGAGGAGATGAAGTACACTCTAAAAACTAGCGGTGTGGCAATTGTTGGTGGTGGCGGGTAGTGATAGTTGTGAGGTAGTGGCTGGTGGAGTTGATGTCAGTGGTGATTAATGGTGGTTATGTGACGATGGCCAAAAGTGATGGTTGTGCAGTGTCGCTAGTGGTGGTGGCTGGTGGTGGAGGTGGTTGCTGGTAGTTGTATGATGAAGGCTGATGGTGAAGATGGTTGGCGGTGGTGGTTGGCAATGGTGGTTGTGCGGTGGAGGTTGAAGGAGGAGGTGGTATGACTGGCGATATAGGTGGTTGGTGGTGGTTGTTGACAGTGGTGGATGAGTGATAAAGGCCGGTGACATCTCTTATGTGGTGGTAGTGGATAGAGTACTAGTAAAAAGTTACAGGTTACAGCATGCAACAAACAATCAAGATTCAAGGGCGATATGAACAATCCAAGCAAGTTGATCATTTCATGTTAACGGCTTTCGCGCAATAACATAGATGATACAAGTATATCGGCAAAGAGGTAAATTTTGGTGAAAGACAGATATTGTTCCGACATTGGGAAGAGAACTTACTTTACTCTCATTGAAGTACAAAAGAATGAATAATGAGACTCCAAAGACAAAGTCCGACCATATATTAGCAAATGCCTTTCGATTTTCTAACCTCCACTCATCCCGCAACTCTAACCTGCAAATGCAATAGCCCAGAGGCTAGCAGTATCAGAAATCAATAGAAGTCATATCAGGATCTTAAGTGAGACATGTTATTAGATGATTTCAGGGAAGGATAATATAGAAGTCCTCTCAAGCAAATAGATTGAGTTATTGCATATATTTAGATGAATCTTACAAGCTGTAAATTCTTAGGCACAAAAAAAATAAATAGTGTAAAATACGAGTCAAATCTAAACTACAAATGCAGTCTATTAATAAATTTATTAGCTCAAAGAAGAGAACACACAAAGTGGTAGCGCTCTTCAGAAGGCCCTTTGTTTTCTTTTTACACTAGGAATTTGGCTGTTCAAAGAAAGATTATCCAATGTGTGGTCAAAAACTCTCTCCTTCAACAATCAGTTGTTGCCTTCATACCAAATCTTTTAACATTAGGTGGATAAGTAGGTCAAAGAAAGGTGTGAACTAAATTACTTGGAACACTTTGGATTAACATAAATAGAACATGCATCAGCTATGGTACAACTTACGCTTTGTGTCGTAGCTCCAGATACAGCTCCTTTTCAGACAAAGGTGGAGATTTACCAATCTCAACCTCAAGGCGGTAGCGCGCTTTCTCAGTCTTCAGTTCCTTAACCATTTCAAGCTTTTGGTTTCTTCTGACATCAAGCATCTGTGCTGCTAAAGGTACAGTCTTAACATATCTGACCATGACAAATAAGGCAGTCAACACAAAGCTTAAACAGGAGTTCCACTCATATTAGCAACCATCAGCAGGAAAAGTACCTTCTCAAGTTATAACTATCTGAAGTGGAAATAAGAAAGCAAGAGGAGTAATATTTCCATACAACTGTATTGTTGTATTCTACTAAGTTGCTCGGACTCGGGTGCGGGCATCCAATAGGACACGGATCCAAGTGTCAGATTCGACAATATTTAAATTTTTAGATTTGGGGGTGCGGATCTAGGTATAGAGCTATAAAGAGAAAAAGAAAGCCATTCAAGGCCTTCCACCAACTCTCCATCTATATCGTTGCTACTACCATCTACCAGAAGCCATAGCTCAAAACACGACCCCTTGAATTCTTGATTTTTCTGGAACACAAAGCAGCAAATATGAGACAAAAATACTACAATATTAAAGGTATGCTATTTCCCATGTCTTAAATCTGTTTTATTTTTAATTTTGAGAAATTAAAATCTCAATTTCCCTCCAAATTTGTTGATGGACTCGGGTTAAAGTATCCCAAGTTAGTTGATCGAATCCGGGACGTATCCCGCTCCCGCATCCCCCTGTGTCGAGACGGGTGCGGCACCAAAAACGAAGAGTCCGCACAACTTAGATTGTATATACTCATCCAAAAAGTAAAATATTCTCTAGGTTTAGAAGTCAGCCATGGTAGTGCAGGGGATGTATCTAATCGATCTGAAGAAATAAGCTTGAACAGTTGGGTTACCAGTCTATTGTCCAAAAAGAATTTGTCGCACTATGACATAGAAACAAAGAAAATGACTTTTGAGTATGCTTAGAACCATTACAACCAGTAATTCTCAGGGGCTGTTTTAGTGACAATTGACTTGAGCCTTGGGGTTTGCTCCCTTTCAAGGTCTCAAGTTCGAAACTCACTGGGTGCAAACAATTTCTGAGGGTCATCGGACTAGGTAAAACCTGAATTAACCGTGGTGCACTTGCGTGAAACTCCTTGCCGAGGGCCTGTGCACTCCCGGGATTAGTCGGGGCTTTTAGAGACTCGGAAACCGGTGCAAATCAAAAAAAAAAAGAACCATTAGAACCAGTTTTAAATGAAATCAAGCAAACCTACTCTTTAGGGATAAAGATGAAGACAGGAACGCTTGCAACAAAGGCTCATAAAAGAGCATCAGTTTTCTACCAAACGAGTTAATGCTACCCAGAATAAACCAGCACAGTTTTCTTTTTTTGAGAATAATAAACCTGCACAGTTTCATTTTAATAATGTTATACATTCCAGCTGGGGATACGCAGAAAAAGACCAACTATGAAATCTTGTTATATAAATCCTATATAAGACTAACTTACACCACATGGCTAGCCAAATGCTGCAGGTGACGGAACCTTTATGTAGTATCAGGAGTTAAACTTAGCACCATGAAGAACAGAGCTTTTCCATTTTTTTTGAGAGATTTATAATGGCATGAATAAAAGATATCTTAGATTTAGCACCAAAGGGTGTGGCTTAGTGGTCAATAAAGTGGGCAGAAAATATGAGATCTCAGGTTCAAATCCCAACGGAGGCAAAAATAGTCAATGATTTCTTCCCATCTGTCCAAGACTAGATGGACAGAGTTACCTAGTACCTGTTGCTAGTGGGAGGTAGCATGTATCCCGTGAAATTAGTCGAGGTGCGTGCAAGCTGGCCCGTACAACACAGTTATCGGAAAAAAATGATATTGAAGAAATCGATGCAGCAACATTTTCATCCTGCATGTGGACATGATTCTGTTGCAATTGGACTATTAGAGTTTGAACAATTTAAATGACATGTTATGCTGCTTTTAGATTCCACTTTAGATAATTGGGGAAATGGTAACCATTGGTTGACACATTAATCGATCATTTATGTAACAGGGAATGGTTTAATTACCAACAGTTGTTCCAGTTCTTACCATAATTATGAGGATTCAGGTCTTAGCAAAAGAAATGTAGACAAACATTTGGTAGTAAAACATGTTTAGCTAGGTACAAAAGATCAAACATCAATCACTTCAGATATGTAACCAAAAGGAATGAAAACAAAGCCAAACAGAAGTTACCTGTCAAGAAATGGCATAAGAACATAATCATGAACTACAATATCCAAAGCCCATGGGACAATTATCAGCACTGCCAAAAACTTAGCCTGCGACAGGAAGAGAACAATGACTCCTAATAAGAAGCTTAACGAGTACATTGCACATGTAATGTTTGAGAATTCGCAGTGCTAAGAACATCATAATATCAGATGTGTTGGATGTTTCTAGATTCATAAACTTTAGAATTAGTTAAGCATAACAAAAAAATGGCAGCCTGGTGCACAAAGCATTCCGCGTTCACACAAGGTCCGAGGAAGGGCCGCACCTCAAGGGGTGTGATGTAAGCAATCTACCTGAACACAACCATCCCGCAGCTAGAACCATGACCTATAGGTCACACACACACAACTTTACACTGCTTCAAGGCTCCCAACTAATCGAGCATAACAAAGAAAAGGAAAATAAATTGATTTGCAGAAGCTCCTTAATCTTGATACTCCATTTTGGTAGCATTAGCTATTACATCAACCCTTCTTGAGATATTGAAAATACTCTATTACCATATGTTCAGTGTACAAGCTAGTGAACTGCAAGGAGCTTCGCATATGTAATTATTGAACCTAATTATTCTACATTCTAATAGGTTTTTGCAAAATTTTCACCTAAATTAATTTGCCTATAAGTTGAACTATAGAGCAGCAAGAAAGATTATAGACACTAAAGGATTATGGAGACTAACCTGAAAACAACAACTACTACTACTACTATACCTCAGTCCCAAACAAGTTGGGGCCGGCTATATGAATCCTCACTAACCATGCTACTACATTTAAGCTAATCTCAGGCCAAGAGACACTAATTTGAATGAGAATAACAACAAGAACTGGGTAAATTGAAGTAAATTGCATAGAACTAAAACAAATGCACTCACAGAGTTAAATGAAGCATACTGAAAAATCCGATCTTCATATAGCATATCATCGTCTTCCCTACCGATTATCATATCCCTCACGGTCTTAACTAAACCCCTCCCAGGTATCAATTCACTAGGATCTTCCTGCAGTTTATTATCTTCAGATTTTCCAATGGTGTCACTGGAATTTGAAACCCAAGATGAACCATTACCTAAATCAACTGTACTTCCATCCACAAGCCAATCCTCCCACCTCCTATTCTCCTCATTCTTTATATCTTCCTGTGCTTCCCTTAACTCCATTATCGCTTCGGCTCGTCTTTTCCAAGCTTCAAACTTTTCATTCTCTGATAACTCATCATTATCATCACTACCTAAGCCTTCAGATTCAAGTCCATCAAGCAAGTCCTCCTCCTTTAGTCCCAACCAATTCCCATCATCCTCAAGAAAGAACTTTCTCCACCAGCTTTTTTTCTTAGACTGCTTTTTCTTTGCATTTGGAGTAACCCCAAAAGATTTCCTCCTCCTCCAACTAACAGCAATTGAATTTTTATGTAGAAATACTGAGTTAAGAGAGCTAGTACTTTCCTTGAAAGATAATAAATTTTGACATAAGACCATTGAAGTGCTCATTAAGGACATGTATAATAGGCCACATTTTTCAGACTCATAGAACAGAAAAGATGTAAGTCAAGTCAAGAATCTGCATATTACTTTTGCAACAGACCATTCAAGCATTTCAGTGACAAAAGCACAGTACCCACAATGTGCAATAGAATAAAGAAAATGGAACCCAAAAAAAAAGTGAAGTGGCACTGCTATTGTTTATCTGGTAGTGAAGATAATTTGAAGGTGAAATTGTCAGTATTAAGGAGTAATGGGGCCAATTTGAGTGAAGCGAGCCTAGCGGGAGAAAAATGGGGATAACAGATTTTGGTCTGTTTCTTAGATAAACTTTGCTTTCGTTATCTATATTCGAACTCTCTTTCCATCTTACCTTTATTCCCACAAACAATTATGCCATTTTCTGATTTAATTTCACAATTGTACCTCATATTAGATGCCTTTACACTTTCGTCCTACTACTCCCTATTATTACAATTTGTGACACTATAATTTGTTGGTACTATAAGATATTTCATACTTTATGCTTATTTCACATAACTTTAGCTAATTAAAAAAACCATTTAATTAATCAAATTTATGTTTTTGTATGATATTTTTAATAAGTAATTTTCAATTATTAAGTTAATATTTTTCTTCTAACACTTACACAATAGAGTAATTAAATTATTATCCTGTGCTTCATATATTTTCTAGATGATATTTATTCATTAATCGAAAAAAATTCATAAAAAAATTAAGTATAGTTTTGGATGAACCTTTTATGATCAAAGTGTGGAATGAAGAAAAGATTGAGAAATTTTAGAATTTTTACGAATGATATTTTTCTTTGATTTGGTGAAAATATTCATTATTTTTCATAAGTAGTTTTTTCTATCTTCAACTTTAGTGATAATCTTTTTTCCCTACCAGAGTAATAATACATGCAAAAGAAAATACTTATCATGTCATATTTCTCTTAATACCTTATCAATATTCGAACATAAATAGTATATTTCAAATTCCTGTTATTATGAAACTTTTCTCCTTCGCCATGAATCTTTTTTAAATTTTTTATTTACTTTAAATGTCAAACTAGTAAAATTACTTTTAGATAATCGTCCTCCTTGGTATTTTTCTTCAATAACAGCTTATTTTTTCTAACGACATTTTACTTGGCTTTCTCACTCTTTGTTTGTTTCCAACAAATTTAAACAGAAGACTCAATTTTTGACAATACAAGAGAAACATGCGAGGATACTAAATTAAGGAGGTAAAAATTAGATACTTAATGATGCAAAGAAGAAAAATGTGTGTATCGCCCCATTAATTCACAAAAATGTTGGGACTACATTAATATTTATACTTAAGTTTCGGGGTTAATGAAGCAAAAATGTGTTTTTACTCCAATTAAAGAACCAGAAAACAAAATAGGGGTTAAGACGGCTAGTTCCGGCAGTGTAGTTGGTAGGGTTTTATGGCTGAAAGGAGGTGGAGAGATGAAGCCGGTAGTGGGAACAGTAGTGTCGAACAAGATGCAGAAATCAGTAGTTGTGGCAGTTGATAGGCTCTTTCACAACAAGCTTTACAACAGATATGTCAAGCGCACCTCTAAGTTTATGGCTCATGACCAGAACGACGAATGCAACATCGGCGACCGCGTATGTAATTATGCATTTTTTTTAATTTTCCTCTCAGGAAAGTTGCTGGCTTGATTTGTTCTTAACTTTGAAACAGATGTCGAGTTATTTAATGAATTTTGTATATTCAGGTAAAGTTAGATCATTCGAGACCATTGAGCAAGCGTAAGCACTGGGTTGTTTCTGAAATTTTGAAAAGAGCTAGAATTTATGTACCTCCACCAAAATCCAGCTCTGAGACTGACAGTAAGACGGGAGTGTCGGTCAATGCTAATTAGAGCAGAAAGTTTGGGCACAAAATTTTAGGTATTTGCAGACCTTTTGCTTATCTTCTAAAGTTTTCTATGTTTACAAATTTTAGATATTCATGGTGGTTCAAGCATTAAGTATCTCTTTTTGTGCTTTCGATTAGCATTTATTCATTTTTGGCAAGTGTATTTTGAATACGAAATATCTATACTCATATAACACATGTCATACACCTTTAGGTTTGTCGTCAAATCAAATAAAGAGTCGATGTTATGTCGGACCAGACTAAATACATTGTGAAGTCAGGGGCGGGGGAGAGTAGAAGCTACGGGTTCGACCAAACCCAGTAGTTTTGGTCCAAACCATATGTTTGTCTTAAATAATTCATTGAATTTGTATAAATTATTAATGGAACCCATATGCATTAAATCCTGGCTCCGCCTCAGCGTGAAGTACCTTAGATTGGGAACTTCTTGAGCATATGAGGGAAGCTTCATTTTCCAAATAGCTTAATGCCCTGAAATCAAGCTAGATAATGAGAAATGTACACACTTTACCTGCCTGTGAAGTGACGACATGCATTGGATTATGCAAGCTCTCAGATTTAAAATGTGGAGCAGAGTTGCAAGCAGCATTCTAGTTAGCATTTCTGAACTCTGTTCGTCCATCTGGATTTTATTGTGTGATATAAGCATACCATTGAAATGACTAAAGGAAAATTTATCATGCTGCCAATTTTCTGCCAGGTTTTTTTGTTTCAGGTTTGTTTGCATAACTGATAGGTAATTTGTACTTTACTTGATCCTACTGTTGCTAATCAAAGCTAAATTCAGAATCTATCTGCTTTAAGATTCAATAAATTGAACATCTAGATTTCGTTGTCCAAACTGGGTTTTTTTCGCGATGCGATTTTGTTATCAACATATAACCTCTGGATGCTGCAGCTAATACCAAAACTGTTATTTTCATATTTGAATTATAAGTGAAGGATATTAGTGTATCATGAAGCGTAGGCATAATTTCTATTGAGGTGTATAAGCTAAAATAAGCTTAAAAGAGGTGAATGGGAAATGAAGGAAAAATGAAAATTTTAAGTGAAATTTTAGGTTTCTTCCTTACAATGGAACATTATCCCAGGAAGAGGAAAAGATTTTTTATGGGTATATATACAATTGCTCTTCTTGTAGCTCTTAAAGAGTTAAGAAGAAGGCAAGCCTTGCGTCGTCGTTGCTCGTTTCGGCTTCGACTTCGGATTCGGATTTGGATTTGGTCAAATGATTGATTGATTAATTTCTTGAACCAAATCTATTTGTTGATAGTGAATATTAACGTAATATTATCCGTGTTTGTAACGAATGTAGTGCTTATGGTGGATTTCGTGGGAAGTATTCCTCCAAGGCCAAGTGCTCCACTCCAGCAAGCATGGGCAAACGCTCCACCATGGCCAAATGCTCCACTGACTGTGTGGCGGGTCCGTTTTACATGAACAACTCTTCTGAAGAGTTGCACCTCTTCAGTTTGAGCTCAACATTGGCTATATATACCCGTCCATTCTCTCAGATTTTCTATACGATTTTTTGAGTTCTCCTCCTTTCTACATTGTTTTAAATTCAAGGAAAGCAAAAATAAATGTGATTTGCTATCGAACTTTGTGTTTACTGAAACAATGGGTTTGAAGTACCACTACATTAGTGTGTAATTCGTTCCATCCTTGGAGGAAATAATCCACAACCATGGGTATTAGAAGGGGGTTAAATTCCTTAAGAAAACACTGTGAATTCAGTGGGCTCGGATTAATTTTTGTTTTGTTTATACTTCTGTTTATATGTTATTTTATTTTCTCCAGAATTATTTTTTCACATACAGGATTCTAAAAAGCTTAAGGAATTTAATTTTTGTTTTATGTATTTGTGTTATACTTATTATACTAGAGACTAAAAACCTTTATGGATTTTCTACTCCCGTTTGGGAGATAAAGCCTTCGTGGTGATTTTCTAGTTCGTTGGAGATTAAAATTTACGTGATTTTTCACTTCAGTTTTAAACGTTTATAAAATATTTGTTTGTGTCATTCTTTTACAGAAAAATGACGTATGACAATGGAAACCAAATTGTTCCGATGGTGACTGCCAATGCATCGACTAGCCGAACACTGGCGTTGGTACTGGTAGAAAAACCCAGAAAATTTTTTGGGGTTGATTTCAAGCGGTGACAGCAGAAGATGTTCTTCTACTTTAGTACGTTAAGTCTAAAGAAGTTCATTAAGGAAGATGTTCCTGTTCTGCCCGAAGAAACTCCATTAAATGAACATTCCCTCGTGACTGAGGTATAGAAGCAATCTGATTTTCTATGCAAGAATTACATTCTTAGCGGACTGGAGGACAATATGTATAAACCCCTATAGTAATGAGGAGACGTCAAAAGAACTATGAGTTGTGCTTGATAGAAAATACAAAACTAAAGATGTCGATATGAAAAAATTCGTTGCCCCTAAATTTTTGGACTACAAAAATGTGAATAGCAGGTATGTTATTACCAAGTCCAAGAATTGCAAGTGATTATTCATGATCTCCTTGCGGAAGGTATAAGTTAAATTAATACTGATGTTGAAATTTGTTTTATTATTTTTACTAATAGAATTTTCATTGAATCTCTTGTCATCAACGGAGTATTCCAAGTTGCAACTATGATTGAGAAGTTGCCTCTTTTGTGGAAAGGCTTCAAAAACTACTTGATACACAAATGCAAGGAGATGTCCCTTGAAGATCATATTGTTCGATTGAGAATCGAAGAGGACAACAAAGCTGTTAAAAGGAAGGCCGTGGAAACTCAACAATAATGGGAGCAAACGTTGTTGAGGATACTTTTCAAAATAAGAGAAGAAGGAAGCAGACTTGTAGACCGAAAAGTAACCCAAGCAAGAAGCGGTTAAACGAAATTGCTACAACTGTGAAAAAGTTGGACACAGATGTGTAGATTGTCGTGCTCCAAAAAAAGACAAGAAGAAGGGTCAAGCAAACATGGTTGAATAGCACGAAGATGTTATGACTTGTGTGCTATGCTTTCTGAATGCAACCTGGTAGGAACTCCTAAGAAGTGTTCGATTGATTCTGGAGCCACTCGCCATGTTTGTGATGTTAGGAAAACTTTTGCTACATATGCTCTTGTTGGACCCGAAGAGATGCTTTCTATGGAAAATGCTGCAAAGGCTAAAATTGAAGGATGTGGGAAGATACTGATGGTGAGTTTGAACAAAGTCTTTCATGTTCCCGAGATTAGGAATAACTTTCTCTGCTGGACTTCTTGTTAAGAACAATTTTAAGTGTGTTGTTGTATCCAATAAGATTGTAATAAATAATAATGAAATGTTTGTAGGAAAATGTTACCTCACTGGGGGCCTTTTCAAACTGAATGTAGTGGTTGTTGTTAAAAATGATATTAAAATTTCAGCTTCGTCTTACTTACTTGAGTCAAAGGAATTATAACATATACATTTTAGTCATGTCAATTATAAAACCTTGCGGAAAATGATTAACTTGGAAGTATTGCCTAAGTTTGAATGCGACAAATGAAATGTCAAATATGTGTGGAATCTAAGTATGGTAAACATCTTTGTAAGTGAGTTGAAAAGAATTCAAATCCTTTAGACTTAATTTACACAGATATTTGTGACATGAAGTCTAGGGGTGTTCAAAACCGATCCGAAACCGAAAACTGATCCAAACCAAAGCTTAACGGCTTACTGGTAACGGCTTAACGGACGGGGAACGGATTGAATTTTTTTTATTAACGGCTTATCGGTTTGGGGATGGATTATTCATTTTTCTTAACGGCTAATCCGTTAACCCGTTAAGAATATAAATATATATATATATATATATATATATATATATATATATATATATATATATATATATATATATATATATATAAAATTTATTTTTATTTATATATAATAAATATAAAAAAATTAAAACCCTTGAAAATGTTTAACAAAATTTTATTTCTACTTCTAAGCATTTTAAATCTCGGGATCTAGATGATTTGCAGGTACTCGCCCAACATAAAGGAGATGAATGTGCTGGACAAGAAAAAAGTGAGGAGGGCAAAGCTATACTACCTCAGGGATAAATTGAATGCCCTGAAAAGACATTAACAAGCTAGCTCATATGAAGGTATACTGGAATAGGTGTTTGATCTATAATTGCCTAAAGAGATCTATCAAATTCTAGTAAACATGTATGTTAGGCCGATAAGTCGCCCTATAACCGCCCTATAAGAGCTAACCCGATACCAATCCGCCCGATATCGGGTGGCTAACAGATTAATAATTTAAAAGCCGATAACCGTTAAGCCAAACCGTTAAGAGTAAAAAGCCGCCCAATCCGCCCGATGAACACCCCTAATGAAGTCAATACCATCTTGCGATGGAAAGAAATATTTATTAACTTTTATTGAAAGTAGTACTCGATATTGCTATGTTTACTTACTTAATTGTAAAGATGAAGCAATAAATGCATTCAAGCAATACAAAAATGAAGTTGAAACGCAACTTAACAAGAAAATTAAAATGATAAGAAGTGATAGGGGTGGTGAATATAAATCTCCTTTTGAAGAAATATGTTTAAAATATAGAATTATTCATCAAATAATCCTCCACAAGAATGGGGAATGGATATATTTCGATAATATGCATGAAAAACTGTGTGATTCGCAAGCAAGTATTAATTGCATCTAGATAAGTATGTTTCTGTTCGAACTTTCCGTAGTGAACTTATGTCGGATATACTCTGCCAATCGGTAGATTTGATATCTTTGAGCCGTCGAGCTCTGGTGTATACCTAGACAATCATAAATTACACAATCAACCCTTAACAGTCTTTAGTTCTCATTATTATGTTCGTTTCAGCCATGAATACCGGCTGGTTTCATAAGTGCATAGAGAACTGGCCTTACAAAATTCTCCTAAACGCGTCATCCCGTAGATACACTATTTTGATATGCCCGTATCAAATTTAGAAATCATTGAAAAGCCTTAATGTTTTATTCCTTGTACTGAACATTGTCTCATCACGAGAATTGACCAAAATTTTAGTTAATGTTGAACCGTCATTAATGATTTTGTTTGATCTCCTTGAACATAAATCTTGGGATCTCCAGTCTTCTAGGTAGAGTTATCGCCATAATGACTTGTTCTTGGCCATAATCCCATTCCGCTCGATGATTTCTTAATTATCTCTCTAGTTAAGCCTTTTATTAGTGGATCCGACACATTATCACTTGATTTTACTTAGTCAATACTCAATCGTGATAATTCCTCTAGAAAGTAGTTGCCGAACAATTTTATGTCTTCGTCGTATATGACGAGATTTACCGTTATACGTAACGCTCCCAGCTTTTCCAATTGTCGCTTGACTATGCAATGTATGCATGTTGATGCCAACGGTTTGGGACAAAATGAAATGTTTTTCAAGAAATTCTGAAGCCATTTAGCTTCTTCATCGGCTTTACTAAGGCTATGAACTCACCCTCCATTGTAGAGCGGGCAACACAAGTTTGTTTGGACGACTTCCACGATACCGCTCCTCCACCAATAGTGAATACATATCCACTTGTGGATTTAGAATCAATTGAACCGGTGATCCAATTTGCATCATAGTATTCTTCAATCACCTAGTGCAAAGAAAAGTCTTGGGTATGTTCTAAATATCCCAAAACTCGTTTCATTGCTATCCAATGAGATTGACCTGGATTGCTCGTGTATCGACTCAGTTTATTTATAGCACAAGCTATATTTGTTCGTGTACAATTCATGATATACATTAAGCATTCAAACACACGAACATAATTCAGTTGTGATATGCTTTGACCCTTGTTCTTTATTAATGCAAGATTTACGTCAATTAGAGTCTTTGCAACTTTAAACCCTAAGTGCTTTAATTTTTCAAGTACCGTCTTAATATAATGAGATTGTGACAATGCCAGACTTTAAGGAGTCTTTAGATCTTAATCCTCAGAATTAAACCAGCAACTCCCAAGTCCTTCATATCAAAAGTGCTAGTTAGCATATGCTTAGTCACATTTATGTTGGCAATATCATTACCCATTATCAGCATATCATTTGCATATAAGCAAAGAATTACTTTGTGATTTGGAACGTTCTTAATGTACACATTCATTTATGTTAAAATCATTTGACAATATTATCTGGTCAAATTTCGCATGTCATTGTTTGGGTGCTTATTTTAGTCCGTAGAGGGACTTAACAAGTCTACATACCTTCTTTTCTTTACCTGGAACCACAAACCCTTCAGGTTGTTCCATGTAGATTTATTCCTCCAAATTTCCATTTAAGAAGGTCGTCTTAACGTCCATTTGATGAATTTCAAGACCATAAGCTGCAGCTAAAGCTACTAACATTCGTATGGACTTAATTCTTGTAACTGGAGAGTATGTATCAAAGTAGTCAAGACCTTCTCGTTGTCTATACCTTTGACTATAAGTCTTGCTTTAAATTTATCAATAATGCTATCATATTTCATTTTCCTCTTAAAAATTCATTTAGAACCCAAAGGTTTATTTCCAGGAGTAAGATCAACCAATTCTCATGTATACTTGTTCAATATAGTATCCATTTCACTATGGACTGCATCTTTCTAAAACAATGATTTCGGATAATACATAATTTCTTTAAATGTTTGAGACTCATTTTCCAATAAGAAAATCACAAAATTTGGTCAAAATGAAGTAGACGTTCTTTGACGTTTACTACGTCTTGGATCCTACTAATAAAGGTACTTTTTTTTTTATTTCTTCTCGATGTCGTTGAGATCCTTCACGAATCGACTCAATTCCGTTTTATACAAGATATCTATTTTCAAAGAATTCAGCATTATCTGACTCTATAATTATTTTAAATGTCGGTATTTCTAATTTATGAACCAGAAATCGATATGCTTTACTATTGGTCGTATATCCTATGAAAACACAATCAACTGTTTTCGGTCCTAGTTTTACCTTTTTGGATTTAGGAACTTGCATTTTTGTCAAATACTCCCATACTTTAAAATAATTCAAGTTGGCTTCCTTCCTTTCCATTTTTCCTATGGAATGGATTGTGTTTTGCTATGGGTACACGAATTAGTATTCGTTTAGCCATAAGAACGGCTTTCCCCCACAAGTTCTATGACAAACCAGAACTTAACAATAATGCATTCATCATCTCCTTTAATGAAGGAATTTTCCTTTTTGCAATCTCATTGGATTAGGTGTGTGAGGGCCGTTGTTTGATGAATAATTCCATATTTTAAACATATTTTTTTCTAAAGGAGATTCATATTCACTACCCCTATCATTTCTTATCATTTTGATTTTCTTGTTAAGTTGTGTTTCAACTTCATTTTTGTATTGCTTGAATGCGTCTTTTGCTTCATCTTTACTATTAAGTAAGTAAACATAGCAATATCGAGTACTATTGTCAATAAAAGTTATGAAATACTTCTTTCCACTGCGAGATAGTATTAATTTCATGTCGCAAATATCTGTGTGAATTAAATCTAAAAGATTTGAATTTCTTTCAACTGACTTATAAGGATGTTTAACATACTTAGATTTCACACATATTTGGCATTTGATTTGTCGCATTCAAACATAGGTAATACTTCCAAGTTAATCATTTTTCGCAAGGTTCTATAATTGACATGACCTAAATGTATATGCCATTATTCATTTACGTCAAGTATGTAAGACAAATCTAAAATTTTATTATTATTCTCAACAACCATTACATTCATCTTGAAAATGAGCTCAGTGAAGTAACCTTTACATACAAACATTTCATTCTTACTTATTATAACCTTATCGGATACAAAAATACACTTACAATCGTTTTTAACAAGAAGTCCAACAGAGACTAAGTTCTGCTTAATCTCGGGAACATGAAAGACGTTGTTCAAAGTCACCATCTTTCCAGAAGTTATTTTCATAAATATCTTCCCACATCTTTTAATTTTGGCCGTTGTAGAATTTCCTATAGAAAGCGTCTCTTCGAGTCCAACAGGAGCATGTTTAGCATATGCTTCCTTAATAGCACAAACATGGCGAGTGGCTCCAGAATCAAACCACTACTCTTTAGCATTTCCTACGAGGTTGCATTCAGAAAGTATATCACACAAGTCATCAACATCTTCGTGCTTTTTAACCATGTTTGCTTGACCCTTTTTCTTATCTTTCTTTGGAGCACGACAATCTACAGATCTGTGTCCAGCTTTTCCACATTTGTAGCAATTTTCGTTGAACCGCTTCTTGCTTGGATTACTTTTCTGTCCAGAAGTTTGCTTCGCTTTTTCTCTTATTTTGAGAAGTATTCCCAATAATGTTTTCTCCCATTATTGTTGAGTTTCCACGACTTTTCTTTTCAGCACCTTTGTTGTCCTCTTCGATTCTCAGCCGAACAATGAGATTCTCAAGGGACATCTTTTTGTGTTTGTGTTTAAGTAGTTTTTGAAGTTCTTCCACAAAAGAGGCAACTTCTCAATCATCGGTACAATTTGGAATGCTTCATTGATGACAACACCTTCAATGAAAATTATATTAGTAAAAATAATAAAATTAATAATTTCAACATCAGTATTAATTCGACTTATACCTTCTGCAAGGAAATCGTGAATAATCACTTGCAATTCCTGAATTTAGGTAATAACAGACTTGCTATCCACCATTTTATAATCCAAAAATTTAGCTGCAACGAATTTCTTCAACTCGACATCTTCAGTTTTGTATTTTCTATCAAGCGCAACCCACAATTCTTTTGATGCCACCACATTACTCTTAGACGTTATACATATCGTCCTCCAGTCTGCTAAGAATGTAATTCTTGCAGAGATAATCAGAATGTTTCCACGCCTCAGTCACGAGTAAACGTTCATTTTCTGGAATTTCGTCGGGCGGAACAGGAACATCTTCCTTAATGAACTTTTGTAGACTTAATGTAGTCAAGTAGAAAAACATATTCTACTACTGCCTCTTGAAATCAATCCCGAAATTTTTTTTGGATTTTTCTGTCGGTGCCAATGCGGGTGCTCGCCTTGTTGATAGATTGGCATTCACCACCGGAACAGTTTGGTTTCCGTTGTCATTCGTCATTTTTTATAAAAGAATGACACAAACAAACGTTTAAAACTGGAGCAAAAAAATAACGTAAATTTTAATCTCCAACGGAGTAGAAAATTGCCACGAAGACTTTAACCTCCAAAACGGGAGAGAACAATAATTATAACGCAAATACAAAAAATTAAATTCCTTAAGCTTTATAGAATCGTGTATTTGAAAAAATAATTCTGGAGAAAATAACATACAAACAAGCAAAAGTTAGTTCGAGCCCACTGAATTTATAGTGTTTTCTTAAGAAATTTAACTCCCTCCTAGTACCCAAGGTTGTGGATTATTTCCTCCCAGGATAGAATGAATTACACACTGGTGTAGTGGTACTTCAAACCTAGTGTTTCAGTGAATACAAATTTCGGTACCAAATCACATTTACTGTTGTTTTCTTTGAAGTTAACACAATGCAGAAAAAAGGATGAGAACTCTAAAATCTGAGAGAATGGACTGGTATTTATAGCCAATGTTGAGCTCAAACTGAAAAGGTGCAACTCTTCAGAAGGGCTGTTATGTAAAAAGGACTCGCCACTCAGTCAGTGAAGCACCTAGCCATGGTGGAGCATTTGCCCATGTTTACTGGAGTGGAGCACTTGGCCTTGATGGAATACTTTCCACGAAATCCACCGTAAGCACTACATTCATTACAAACACGGATAATATTTACTATTAGCAAATAAATTTATTCCAAAAAATTAATTGATCGAGGTCGAGCGACGGCGTCCCTTCTTCATAACTCTTTAAGAGTTCCAAGAAGAGCAATTGTATATATACCCATCAAAAATCTTTTCCTCCTCCAATATAGGACAATGACCCATTGTCAAGGGGAGAAACTTAATTTTTCATTTTCCCTCCATTTCTTAAAGAATTTAACCCTTCCTAATACTAAAGTTGTGGATTATTTCCTCCTAGGATAGAACGAATTACACACTAGTGTAGTGGTACTTCAAACCCCAGTATTTCAACGAACACAAAGTTCGGTAGCAAATTACACTTACTGTCTTAAAGGAGATGATGAAATTTCAAGTTGCAGCGTTGATTGAGAAGTTGCCTCCTTTGTGGAAAAACTTCAAAAATTAGTTGAAATACAAACTCAATGAGATGTCCCTTGAAGATCTCATTGTTCGGTTGAGAATCAAAGAGTACAACAAAGCTGCTGAAAAAATGCTGTGTAAACTCAACAATAATAGGAGCAAACATTGTTGAGGATACTTTCAAAATAAGAGAGGTGAAGTAGGCTTCTGGATCGAAAAGTAACCCAAGCAAGAACCGATTAAACAGAAATTGCTATAATTGTGGAAAAGTTGGACACAGATCTGTAGATTGCCATGCTCCAAAGAAAGACAAGAAAAAGGGTCAAGCAAACATGGTTGAAAAGCACGAAGATGTTGAGGACTTGTATGCTATGCTTTCTGAATGCAACCTGATAGGAAATCCTAAGGAGTGGTGAATTGATTATGGAGCCACTCGCCATGTTTGTGTTGTTACGGAAGCATTTGCTATATATGCTCCCGTTGGACCCGAAGAGGCTTGCAACGGCAAAATTGAAGAATGTGGGAAGATATTTCTGTAACAAGGTGGTGACTTTGAACAATGTCCTTCATGTTTTCGAGATTAGGAAGAACTTAGTCTCTCCTGGACTTGTTAAGAACGGTGTTAAGTGTGTTTTTGTATATGATAAAGGTTGTAATAAGTAAGAATGAAATGTTTGTAGGAAAATATTACTTCACTAAGGATCTTTTCAAGCTAAATGTAATATTTTGGCTTCGGATTTGGATTTGGTCAAACGTTTGATTGATTAATTTTTTGGATCAAATTTATTTGTTAATCGAAAATGTTAATGTAATATTATTCCTATTTGTAACAGATGTAGTACTTGTGGTGGATTTCGTGGGAAGTATTCCACCAAGGCCAAGTGCTCCACTCCAGCAAACATGGGCAAATGCTCCACTTAGATAGTGGCGGGTCCATTTTACATAAACAGCCTTTCTGAAAAATTGTGCCTCTTCAGTTTGAGCTTAACATTGACTATAAATACAAGTCTTTTCTCTCAGATTTTCTATACGATTTTTCGAGTTCTCCTTTTTTCTGTATTGTTTTAACTTCAAAGAAAGCAATAGTAAGTGTAATTTGCTACTGAACTTTGTGTTCGCTGAAACACTGGGGTTTGAATTACCACTACACTAGTGTGTAATTCGTTCTATCCTGGAAGAAAATAATCCACAACCTTGGGTATTAGAAGGAGGTTAACTTCTTTAAGGAAACACTGTGAATTCAGTGGGCTCATTATTTTTTTTCAGGATTCTAACAATTTCTTCCCTGCAGTCCAGCATATTTCTGATAACTTCCTTATGCCATCCAAAGAGCCGGACTCATTAGCGAACGAGGTTCTTTGGTTGTTCTTCTGCATGAGGATTCAGGATGTTGATTGATGTATTGATTGTTTTGCTGTACTGAAAGGATTCACAGTAATCTGTTGTGTGGCAGTTCTCTGGGGGATATTGCAGCTTTTTTTAAGTTTGGAATAAAGTCACCAGCCTTCTTAGATTCTTTATGAGCACTCTGTCACTTAAATTTTCTACTTTTTATGAACTCAGAAAATTCAGTTGGTTAGAATATGTCATAAACAAGCATTAAGCCAGAGGTTAGTTTGCATGTTACTCTGAACTTGAGCACATATGGCCTGCTTAACATATGCATGAACAGAAACTTCAACAGCTATATGTCAGTTTTCAATTGATTTTTCTGGTTGGAACGTATTAACTCGTTGACTGCATTTCCTACTCTTCTACTTCTTACATTATTTTCTTCCATTATCCATCAAAGAAAAGGAATAGACTCTGTAGCTTTCGAATTAATAACAGTTCGTTAATATGCAGCATATTACAAACGCTTGAGTCCAGAAAGAGCTCGGATAATTATAGCTATGGCATGTAAATAATGCAAGAGCTTTATATACGTTAAATAAATAAGTAAACTTCACATAACTAGTGAATTTACATCACGGTGATGTTATAAGCTGCATTTATTCTACGGTGAGAACCAAACCAGTAATAAGCTAGAACTAGATCATATAAAGGAGTAGTTCGGTCACAAGGCATCATAGGGCCTACGGAATGGCCGCACCCCAAAGGATAATGATGTAGATAGCATATTCTAATGCAATCATTAGTGGCTGCTTCTATGGGTTGAACCAGTAACATATAGGTCCATGTAGACAACTTTATCGTTGCTCGGACAATGTAATTAATCAATTATAATGAAGGAACACGGCTTCTTCTTACTATCCAGGTCCTCATGACCATAGATGGAGGAGGAGACCTCCGAGCTGATGTTGGCTTGGGCTTGGAACTTTCCTGCTACATCATCTACTTTCCTCTTTAGTCACCTGACCCTCATATCTGTCTGTTTCTGCACTTCCCTTGTGGAATAGGGAGGCATCTGAAGTTTTTTTTGACAAGCTCACTTCAGATTTGGCACAAGGACAGCTATTTGACGTATACTAGAATGGCTGCTTCTTGTCAGATTCTTCTTCAGATTCCAGTGTATTGAATGATGTGATGGTGCTGTTAAATTTTCAGCTTCCTTTTGTGCGTTAAATGGACAATATGTGCTCAATTTTAACAAACTTAAAGGATTATGTGCGATCAAGATTATATAATAAGGTGAAAGACTTGCACAATCATAAGAAGAATTTTTTATTAAAAACTCTATTTCTTAGTGCCCCTGGTCTTTCGAGTTGTTCAAGACTCACAAATCAAAATGTTAAGCAGAGCATCAGATCATCCCTTTCTCATACTTGCTCATTGAACTCGCACAAACTCAACCCCTTTCATGGGAGTGCAGGCATGTGACATATCTAAGGTGCATCAATCTTGAATCATGATTAGTTTTTGGAAACTGAAACTTATGCACCCAACGATAAACCTTCTAATCTAACAGTCACTTTTACCTCTACTCTTTGGGTAGCTGCAACTAGAATTTACCCATTTTTCAATATTCCTCCCTTGCAGTAAATGTCACGGCACAAAGTCAACCTATCCAGCTCAGAGTTGTTGAGCGCTCAGAAGGATTACAATATCTATTCATCGAACTCAATTCTGCTGAACCCGTAGCTTTTTCGCAGCTTTCTTTCTTTCATTTCTGGCCTTACACCTTCCACTCCAGGCCAGTTTTCTAATTCAGCATATACCAAGCTTAATAAAGCAAAATTAGCAGCATTTCCGGGTTCAGACTTGGTGAGTCTGTGAGCCAAGTGTTCTGCAACATCCAGTTTTCCATGTAATTTACACGAAGCAATCAGGGAACTCCAAATTCTGTTGCTAGGTTTCATAGGCATTCTGCTAATGACTTCACTAGCATCTTCTAGCTTACCTGCCCTTCCCAGGAGATCAATGAAGCAAGCATAGAGCTCCACAGTCATTGAGAAGCTCTTATCCTTTGACGCTTCATCAAAGAGCTTCTTTCCCTCCTCAAAAAGACCACAGTGATTACAAGCTGATACAACTGCAAGTAATGCAATGGAATCAATCTTTATCCCGCTCTCTTTCATCTCATGAAAAAGTTCCACAGCTTTATCTCCAAAACCATGAGTCCCATAAGCACTGATTAGCGCACTCCATGATGCAGAATCTCTTATAGCCATCTCTTGGAAAACTTGAGCAGAGTCCTTAAGAAAACCACATTTTGATACATATTTATGAGGGAGTTACCAATGAACAACTGTGAGTTAAGACCACTCCTAAAAACATAACCATGCAGCCCCCTCCCATGGCATACAGATAACAGATTAGTACAAGCAGAGATTACTGCCAATAAAGTAACATCATTTGGTCGAATTCCACTCAGCTGCATCTCATTGAAAAGCTTTATAGCTACTTGACAACTAGATTTACTTCGAGAATAGCTCGTTATGATAGCAGTCCACAATACCAAATCTTTTTTACTTGAACGATCGAATGCCTTCTTTATACCCCGCAATGCTTCCCCGCATTGAGAATACATGTGTACAATAGCAGATGAAAATTGAGAGTCCGAGTCGAACTCATGGCGAAATGCATGACCATGAATCTCTTTTCCATACTTTTCTGCACCCAACTCGGCGCAAGCCGGTAATATACTAGTCAATGTAACTCTATTTGGTTTAAAATTTTCCACCTGCATTTTGCGAAATAATTCAAGAGCATCGATGTATAACTCCTCAGCTATGCATCCAGATAGCATTGCAGTCCATGATACCTCGTTTCTCACTTCCATTCTCTGAAAAACATGGTAAGCCGAATCCGGCTCACGATATTTCCAATAGAAGTCCACCAATGCAGTTAGAAAGAAAATTGAATTTTCTATTCTTTCATCAAGTATTGTAAGAGCATGGATAGCTCTTCCTAGTCTCAAATTCTTAGTCTCAACACATGCAGATAAAATACAAGCCATTAAATCAGGCTTTGGCGCAAAACCCTGTACATACATCTCCTTAAACAACTCCAATGACTGAAATAAATACCCATTTTGATAGTAGCAATTTATCATGGAATTCCAGGATATGGTATCTCTATTCGGCATTGTATCAAACAGTTGGTATGCAGCTTTTGTATCGTAGAATTTTGCGTACATTGATATAAGAGAATTGGATATTGTGGATTCTGAAATATACCCATTTTTAAGGACATAGCAGTGGAGCTGACAGCCGAAGAATTGATGGGTTTTCGAATGAGCACAAGCCTTCATGATTGAAGGAAGAAGGAAGGTGATATTTGCATGGGAGTTGGAAAAGCAGTGAACTTTTGCACTGTAAAGCTCAAGGGCTTGATCATATTTTCCCTTCAGAACCAACTGTTTGATCGTGTTGTGAGTATCTGAAAAGGATGATGATGATGATGATGATGATGATGATGATGATGATGATGATCCTAAAGTTGATAGTGACCGTCCGATTAGTTTACCCATTTTACTATTCGTCCAAACTGATTACTTCTCTCGGCCATTTCCAGTCCAGCTTCTTTGGGCAAGTTTCACACCATCTTTAGCATGATTTAATTGTCTAGTTATCAACAAGGGGTTTTCCCAAAAAAAAAAAAACAAATACAAATCAATTTTATCGATTCGGTTTATATTAATTTTTGTTAGTTTTTTTATATTTATCAATTTTTTCTTAAAGATATTTCGGCTACTATATTTTTAATGTAATACTATCAAATTAATTGCTCTTTGAGAAATATATTATTTATCAAGATATATTGATAATAATTGAATCAAATAGTGATGAATAATTTAAAGACTCAATTAAAATAAATTATTTTTAACATGAAATAGATTCTCGTACTTAGCAAAAGAAAACTACAACTAAAATGTAAAGACAAAGAACTAGATTATCATAGTAGCAAAGAACTAGATTAAAAGTAGAAACGATTAATATGTACCATCAAATTTTAAAAACTTTTATGTGTGTGTGTGTATATATATATATATATATATATATATATATATATATATATATATATATATATATATATATATATATATATATATATATATATATATATATATATGTGTGTGTGTGTGTGTGTGTGTGTGTGTGTATGTGTGATAGTAAATTTTAGATAGTTACTTCTATGGTCGATTCGGTTATGTTTTTTATTATATTTTTATTTAAAACTAAAATCAAACCAAACAAAAAGAGTATTAATTTTTTGGTTGGTTTGACTTATTTTTTTTATTTGATTTAGTTTTTCGGGTTGTTATGAACTAACTTTATATATCTTAATATTGAAGTCAAGAACAGACAGTTTATATACTGTACGGATGGTGAAGATGAGAATTTTGTCTAAGGGTGTTCAAGAAAAATGAAAAAATGGACCAAACTAACAATCAAAAATTATTTTTAACCAAAATGTTCTATAATTTAATTTGTTTAATTTTAGAAAGACAATATTTGATTTGGAAAAGTTGTAGAGACATATTGGAAAACGTCTTCTAAACCACCCCATTCATCCAAAAGAGAATGGAAGGGACCTATGTATTTGCATAAACCAAGTAGATGTTGTGAGCACGTAATTTTTTCCTCGTTTAAAATTACTCATACAGAATTCTCAGACTTAGAATTTCTCCTTTTATAATTTATGATTAAGATTTAATTGCGCATATTAGTGTGTGTTTTCATTGGTGCATGCATGACAAGCCATTAAAAATACAAAAATTACATAAGCATTTGATTTCACATATTTTTGTTAAAATTAATTGGTGGTTAAGGTTTTATTTTGCGAAATATAAAAATCACAAAAATAAGTAGTTTATTTTGGCATTTTATTGATTAGTTTTCATTTTTGGTTAATTTTCATACTTGTTTATGTTTAGGTAGTTATTAGTTTAATTTAGTTGAATATAGAATTTTTAAAATAAATAGGAAGTCTTAAAAAAAAAGAAAATGAAAAGAAGTAGGAAATAAAGAGAGTTAAATAAGGCTGGCCACAATTGGGTCAAGCCTGGGTGGCCCAAACCCCTGTACCATCCAAAATACCCAAAACCAGCCCAAAACCCGTCTCTGACCCAAGCTGATATAAGAGACGCCCAAAACGACGTCATTTTGGCGCAATAAATCTCAATCATCCATTAATATTGATCCAACGGCCCTGAAACTCCCTTCCCAAAACCAATATATATGTCCAAACATGTGTGTTATACTGAGAGAAAAACTTTTCCTTCCTCGTACAAACAGTCACTGGTGTAACGCCGCCTATCAACCAGCACAGACAGATCATCCACCGCTGGCAGGAAATCGTCTCCGCCGGCGGCAAAGCTCAGCTCTCGACCAAAAATACACCCCTGACTCCCCATATCCTCCTATTTTCGATGACCTAGAAATCAAACCTCGAATATAACCCCATCGTATCGAATATTAGATTCTTTGGACGCCGCCTCCGCCGTCCACGGCGGCGCCGTCGCCGGAAACCTCCCAAAATAACACCACATACTCCTCACCGCACCTCCATAAAAAATCTGTGGTTGTCTTCCTCCAAACCCCTACCCATCATTTCGAATATCGGATCAAAGCTCTTACCAAAAACCTAGCCTTACCGGAATCCTTCAAAAATGGTCCCAGGTGGCCAAAAATCATATCTGAAACGCAGACCCACCCCCAAACTGGCTAACCCTATACTCGATGCTCTCCCACCCCCCACCCCAAACGATGGTACAAGGGTCTCAAATGTTAACAAGCCTTCCCAGAAATGCTTGAAAACCATTGGACTCGAAAGGTCCAATTTCTTAGGTCGCAGTAATTAAGCTAAGTGCCCTGATTTCTGTTGATTGCCTTTTAATTTTTCTTTTTTCGTTTGTATAAGTGCATGAATATCCATTTTGCCGTCTGATAAGTTACTTTGTTCCCATTTGCTCGTCTGTAGAATTTCTGAGTAGTTGCTTTGATTCTATTTGCTCATCTATAAAAAAAACTTCTGATTAGATACTTTGTTTCCATTTTCTCATCTGTAAAAATTTCTGATTAGTTACTTTGTTTCCATCTGCTCATTTGTAAAAAAAAATTCTGATTAGTTACTTTGTTCCCATCACATGCTATTTGTTTTAAGTTTTGATAATGTGTTTCTGAATGGTCCTCTCATCATGTGAAGTCATAATTATTTCTTTCGACTCATTTTAATTACCATGCTAATCTCATAATTGTTCGTCTCTGGTTTAAAATTGATCAGTGTCCATTATTTCTTAATTTTGTGCTGTTTAGCTTTATATGTGCTTCTGAGTAATTTAGTTTCACATCTTGATATTTGCCTGTATATATATGTGTTGCATTGATTTTTTTTACTAATCAATTTTTGACCCTTGGTTGCTTGCTTTTACGTAGTATAGTTTCCAATTAAACAGTTAGCTATGGCCAGTTTTCTCAAATTTGATTTTAGCTGATAAAATAACCTTAGTTTATGACCTTAGGCAGTTAACTAGGGTGAACGGTTGACCTAATGGATAGGCACCGGGGTATAACACATATAGGTCAGTAATTAAGAAGGGGAGGCAAGGGTATTGAGGGTACTTGAGTATAAGAATCTTGTAACAAACACCTGGAACATTCTAGTGAAGGGTCAAAATACAATTTCTGTTAATTCTTCCTCAAAACTTGAGGCACAAGTTAGAAAATAAGGGATTAATTAGGCAAAATCTGAAAAATGAGAAAGGGATTAAAAAGAAAACAAGAAAGGTTTTGTTGCCCTAAGGATTTGGCTATAAAAGAGACATCTGATTGTTTAAAAAGGGGGATACACTTTAGATATACATTTTTTGGGGGATACATTTGAGAGATACATTCAGAGAAATATAGACACATTTTATAAAAGGGTCGAGAACATTCAGCTGAAAATCAATTTTAAGTTTTCCTGGCAAAATCTTCTATAATAATCAAAAATTCCATTCATTAGAAGTTAAAAATGACTTTAGGCATATGCATTAAGGATCGAAATTTGTGTTGCTTCTCAAAATTTCTTGAGTTCCTGATACATTCCTGGGTTAACTGGTTAATTTGGTTGTTTTTGCTTGCTTGTTTCACGTTTACCTTACTCATATGATCTCTTTTTTGTTGTAATTTCAGGTACTATTCTCACTCAAAAATCTAGGAAGGCAAAAGTTGTGTATATTCGTGATTATTAAGATACTTAAATGTTTATGTCAATTTCATAGTACAAATATTATCAATTTAGTAGTATTTAGGATATGCATTTATCTTTGGTGGTGTAATGTGTATAAATGTCTAAATATGTTGGACTGTATCTGAACTATGAACTCTAATTTGTTTAATTTCAGTGGGTATAAAATAATGTAGTCGAATAACCTTCTTGATATTCATGATTGATTCTGTAATAAGGATTCGATATATGTATATGTACTCTGATTGATGAGTACATCGGCTTCTTTTTATGCTAGATTTGAAACATCGATTATAATATATTAATTTACTAATATAAAATTATTACAAGGATTCCTTCGTCAAATGTGTTTTTAAATGATCAATTACATTGTCAACAATTGTAGTGTGGCAATTTTAAAATGTTGTCCTTATTCCCTGTGATTAATTTGTAGTCCAATGTTTCTGGGCTCAATGGAAGGCCCAGATTATAATAGATTGTGAAGCATGAGGAAACACACTGCTGGGCTGTTTAATTCTGTGGATAAAGCTCAGTCGCAGAAGTATGTTATACAAACACTGAAAATGTGCATATTGATTGCTTCATTTGAATAAGCTATTAATATATGAAATAGTTAGGACTTCTCCTTTATTTTAGAGACGCGTATAATAGAAAACTATAGCTTCTTTAGGTTTCCCTTTTCTTTAAAATAAAACGGGTGTGCCACGCTAAAGAAAAGTCATGCACTGCGTTAGCCCTTTAATTGCAATAAAAGATGCATAGAACTTGGGGGTGCAGTTTAGCGAATTTCACGGATCTTTCACGAATTTTAAAACGCGTAGTCGCTATAGGCGCGATATTTTAATGAGATATCTTCCTAAATTCGGGTGCACATTTGTGTGACCCAAATCCAAGTCTCAACGATGTTAAAATGAGTTGAAAACCCGGGTGCATCTATGTGACGTGGTTCGAGACATGTTTTAATAACGTTGCAAATATTACTAAAAGTGAATAAAGCGGTTAACAATTTTAAAATTGTACTATAGGATAAACATGTATAAAAATCAGGAAATTAGCCATTTATAATAGTTTAAGCGATCGGGCTAGAACCACGGAATCTGAGGGTGCCTAACACCTTCCCTCGGATAAATATAATTCCTTACTCAAGAATTTCTGGTTCGCAGACTCCAATTGGGCAGTCAAAAAATTTCCTCGAGTTGGGATTCCAAAATAAATCGGTGACTTGGGACACTAAAAGCCAAACCTATCCAAGTGGCGACTCTTAATTAAATAATCTCATTTCGAATAATGTCACTTTAATTAGAAAAACTCCATTATACATGCCATGCTTCAGGGTAGCCGTGTAAGAAAGGAGGTGTGACATCTCTAGCGACTCTGCTGGGGATAAAAAGACTCAGAATCTCTGGTTCAAGGTTTAAGAATTCGAGCTTAAAATAACTGTTACATTTGGCTTCTTATGATTTTCTTACATGTTCTGTGCTAAGTGCTTTACCGTCTTGATATTATCTGAACTGTACGTATAAACTGCTACGAAATCCTTCACTTCTCACCTTCGGGGATGTGCTTACAGGTTGAGACTCCCTATTCTGTTAGTGTCATACCTGTATATAAGAAAGAGGTCGAACAAGTTACTAAGCCGGATGGCCTTTTGGTTCCCAGTACGTAGCCCCCTCCTCGACTCGAGTTGTCCGCTCGGGTGCATAGTCTAGACCCTATACCAAGGTTTTTAACTTAGAATAACTTGACCTCGCCGGATCCCTAGTAGGAACGCTTATTTGCATCATGCATTTGACTAGGGGACTCAACACAGGGGTTGGGTCCATTTGAGACAGGTGACCCGAAATGAAAAGACCGTCATGATGCATATTACGTGCTACATGTGCATTCATTTGTTTTGGATTCGCATGTTGACCGGGTTGTGAATAAAAGAAAATCTGAGAGCTACTAATATAATCCGTTTGCAAAAAACCAATGCTCAAATAGCGTTGAAATGCTGCCGGATTTAAAAAAAACCAAAGCAAAAATACAAAACAAAAGGAAAATTGGGAAATTTTTTGAGTAATATTTTTGGGTTCTTGATAAATTGTTTTGCCGGGTCTAATCCTTCTTTTGCAAAAAATGCCAAAAACAAGAAAAAAATAAACGTCCGATTTTATCCACTTGTTCCGAAATAAATCGGGTGATGCCATTATTACCGAAAATAGCCGAATGTGACCGCAAGGGATGCCAGAAGGCTAATCCTGCACAAATGGCCACCTCTGAGTCTTATTTTGACCGGCAAGCAAGCACAGCCTGAAAAACCTTCTCCCGGAAGCGTTGCAAGGCCGTATTCGCAAAGCTGGGCCTTGATTTTACGAAATGAATTTTATAAAATATTGGTTTTAATATTTTGTGGATACTAATTCACCTTAATAATTGTGCAGAATGAGCACGATAATGTTCATGAACAAAATTCTCTTGGAGTTGCGACTGTGGTGGAATGATCTGGGGGAAGCAGGACAGAAAAGGGTCAATACACATTTGGGAGGCCTCACTGGTTTGTTGAAAATTAACCCAAGGGGAGACATCATAAAGGCATTAATCACATTTTGGGACCCAACCCACAATGTCTTCCACTTCTCGGACTTTGAATTCACCCCGACATTGGAGGAAATAACTGGATATATTGGGACCCCTACAATTTCTTTGAGACACCAATATCTGATTGCACCAAGAGCTCTTTCCGTGCAAAAACTCCTGGACTCCTTGAAAATCAGTAGGAAGGTTAACAATCCGGACTTATCAGCTGGATTTGCACCCCGCAATTTATATATCAGAGGTATGGACATATCGGGGGATTCAATAACCCCGAAAATCTTATTTGTAGCAAAGGAAATCATCTCAAATGGGAGGAGCATCGATGTTTTGCGTTCATGGTATTTTTCTTGGGTCTTCTGGTGTTCCCGCGAAAGGATGGGAATATTGACATACAGATAGCAGGGGTCGTTAGAACTTTAATGACCCATGCTAAAAGTACCCTCGCTCCAATGATCTTATCTGAAATCTTCCATGCTCTCACTGCCTGTAAAGCAGGAGGAGACTTCTTCGAAGGATGTAACTTGGTGCTGCAAATATGGACGATCGAGCATACATACCACCGGCCTCGGTTCATGAATTATGGGTCACCAACAAAGATATGCATAGAAAAATTCTGCAACAGGGTTGATGGGTTTAGAGTACCTGAGGGTGTCACAGAATGGGTGTCGTATCTCCGGGTCATCACTGCAAGTCAGATAGAGTGGACATTCGGGTGGTCCCTGTGGATGAAGTTGTCTATATGCCAGCCACTGGGCCTCATTTCCTTCTAATAGGTCTCCGAAGTATCCAGCCCTATGTACCGTACAAAGTACTAAGGCAATTGGGTAGATGCCAAATGATCCCCAGGGACGAGGATATTAGTCGTCATTCAGTCGAAATAAGCCCAAAGGGGTCAATTCCCCGAAGTCGTCGTACGTCAAATCTGGAGTGAATGTCAATACTTGACAACAGATACTCGAGTGCGCGACATATCCAAAGGTGAGGTTGCACCGAGGTATGTTGCTTGGTACAAAAGAGAAATAGAGCCTGGAAGGCCGGCTAAGAGACCACATCTCCAAGAATTAGCTGAGACGTCACAAGAGCAGTGGGATTGGTTAGCCAAGGAAAATGAATATAGGGCCACTATAGGAAGGTTGGAAAAGCAAATCCAAGAGCTGCAATTTGAAAATTTGCAAGTCGCAGTCAGTGAGGGAGAAAAGAAGATATTAACCAGAGAAAACGAAGCCTTACGAACCCAAATCCAGAAAATGAAAGCAGCCACAGAAAATCCCCCCAGAAGCACATGAGATGAAAAACTCATAGAAAATTTGCAGCGGAAAGTAACCAAGTATGGGTTCGGCCTGAATAAGGCGGAAGGTGAGCTATCTAGGGTTCGGAAGCAATTGATTAAAAGTGCAGAGGAAAGAGCCCGCGTCCTTGAGCAATTAAATAAGGGAATAACGATGAGATTGTTCGTTTAAAGCGGAGGGTCATCATGACTGAAAACAGAATGACCAAGCAAACGGGGGACTTCAAAGCCGAAAGAGAGCATTGTTATGGAGTAATAGCAGGATTAGAAAGGGATTACGACAATTCCAAAAGCTGAATCAGGTAGTAGAACGAACTCTAGAGGCAAGGATCGAGCAAATTGGGTGTTTGCTGCAAGAAAAAGGTGTTAATAGGGAAATGATACGTGTAATCGCAGATTATATTACCACAAACTGCAAACATTATGAGGATATGACAAAATCCATGTTCTTTGCTACCGCCATGACATTTGTTCGTCAAGTGATGGAAAAACTCCACCACCTCCAAGGAAATTTAGCACGCAAGCCTACAGCTAGGCCGAACGATGCCCCGCAAGTTCCAAAAGCAGTTGAAGTCTTAATATATTCATAATTTCTGAAAAATTGTATTTTTCTTAAAAGTGTATGTCCGTCTGTATGTTCTTTTACGCACCATTCAAGTCTGTAAGTTGTGTCCAAGTTTGGTAGTTGCCTTTAATTTTGTTAGTTTTTGTAACCAAAGTTTTTTGTCTTTATAAAATTGAAAATCCCAAAATATCTTGTTATTTCCATCACATTTTTTCTTGAACTACGCTCGGTCTGATTTATGCGGTGTCATGATACGTAAGCAATCTTCATAGGATTCGACCGTATTCTTTTAAAAAACGGAAAGCTAAAAGGAAATATGAAGTAGAAACCAAAAGGTAGTTTGGAATAAATGTCGGGATGATGCATTCAACCATTGCAAACATATAGAAAATCGTTAACTGCGGTAGGTGCATCATACCCAACATGCGATTTCCTGTTTGTTATCTATACCAACCTAACTGCTTGTAATTCCAGTTTCAAGTCCAGGTTTTTAAAGAAAAGTGATTGGTTTGTGGTAAGTTGGTATCGTATAGATACTTTACTAGATTAAAAGGAAGCACAGATATGTCATCCGAAATGACTCTATTGGCAGTTCCCATCCCAGAGGACAACCCGATTGCGTGGACAGCCTCAGAATCTGCGGCAACTGAAGAAAATAAGATCCTTCGACTCAGAGTCATGGAGATGGGGATGCTTGGACAAATGGAAAAGAACCCCTAAGTGCCATCCCCGGATTTCCTGAGCTTTTCCCAAGGTCGGGGGGTACCTCCACTATCCCCATTAACTGCCCAAATATCCCTTTGGGGCAGCCTACCATATCAGCAAACTTTTTTGGAGCACCCTCTGAAGCCCGTCCTCCGATGTTCACATCTGGCTGAGTTCCTAATATTTTTATGGCTCCTCCGTGTGCAGCCACCACACGGCCTGTGGTGCCGAGGACCATGTTTGATCCTACAGCTTTCACATTTCAAACTCCCAACTACCAAACCGAGCCTCCCCCATACCCCACATACAATTATCCTCAACCAACATACGAACTCACACCGATGCAGGACAAAACCCCTAAGACACCTGAACAAGATGAAATGACAAGAAGGATGAAAATCCTTGGGCAGAGTTTGAAAAACATGCAAGGTCTGAGTGGGTAGAAAAGCGTGTCTTACTCGGACCTGTGCATGTTCCCATACGTACATCTTCCCCTGTGACTCAAAACGCCGAAGTTTGAAAAGTACGATGGCCACAGCGACCCCATTGCTCATTTGAAAAATACTGCAATCAACTGCGTGGCGCAGGTGGAAAGGAAGAACTATTGATGGCATATTTTTGGGAGAGTTTGGTAGGCATCGCTTCTGAATGGTACATGTACCAGGACATCACTCGATTGCATATTTGGGGTGATCTCGCCCGGGATTTCGTAAGGCAATTCCAGTATAAATTGACATTGCCCCGCATAGGAATTCTTTGGCCAATTTGAAAAAGAAACCTTCAGAAAGTTTTAGAGAATATGCTGTCAAGTGCACGAACAAGCGTCAAGAGTAAAACCACCCATGGATGAGACAGAGATGGTCACCATCTTACAGGCACAAGAGGCGGATTATGTTCAAAATATGACGTCAGCAATGGGCAAACCTTTTGCTGAAGCAATTAAGATCGGCGTGATGGTCATAAATGGCTTGAAAACAGGAAGAATTCTGAGCCAATCCACCATAAGGGCAACCTCCCAAGCCATCCAAGGTAGGGAAGGAGGGGTCGCAAGAAACAAAAAGAAAGAGGAAGTGTCAATGGCAGCCTTCGGAATGAGAAGACATCATACTCACAGACCTGTATTCTCATAAAGGGACACTCAACACTACTATCCCCATCAAGACAAGCATTATGTTCCCCAACCTTATGCAGTCATGAATGCCCAGCCATTTGCTCGACCACAACAACAGGGCAACAAAAACCAGGTCCCGAGAAATTAGCCTCCCCAAAACCACTATAATCCCCACCCTCCACAAAATAATTTCCATCCTACGGAGCCACCCAGGAGCAAAACTTTACACCAATAAGGGAGTCTTATGCCAGCTTATTCCCAAAACTGGTCCAGATGGGGCTCTTGCATCCCGTGCCTCCGAACAGGCAGAACCCTGAGTCACCCTCCTATCAACGGGGCATAAACTATGCTTATCATTCAGGAGCTTAAGGACATGACACCAAAAACTGCTGGACTCTGAAACGAGCAGTGGAGGATTTAACAGAACAAAGGAAAATAGTGCTGAGAGATGAAGATGTCCCGAACGTAACCAATAACCCGTTGCCGGCTCACAACAATGGGCCAGTCATCAGAATGATTTTTGAGGACAAAGAATTTGACCCTGCCCTAAAAGCCATAATAGCCATTGCTGATGCAAACAGAAAACCGAAGGTTATCCCCAAGAAGGTTGAAGAAAAGGAAAGGAGTGAAGCCAAGCATTCAGAAGCGGAGAAGAAGTCTGAATCTAAAACTGAGACGACACCCACCAAGGAAACCATACTTTACATCCCACGGGGGTGTCAAGAAAAACAACCCACTTTGAGTCCCTCAAGAAGGTTTGAGTTGAACAAAATGATGTATGTACCCAATGGAGCTTATGTGGTACGGGGGACGATTAAACCACCAAGGATGAATGAGCCCGTGGTAATCGATCGCGCGCCTCAGAAGCCAATGAAAAACCCTTCTGCAGTCCCATGGAACTACCAAAAAACCATAGTAACACACAAGGGCAAAGAGATTATTGGGGAAACTCAAAAGGGCCATCCCGCAAAGAAATATTTGGACGTGAAAGAAGTGAACACCGCCGCTAAACGGCGATTTCCACCCGAAAAGCCCGTAAATGCTGAAGAGGCAGAGGCCTTCTTTCAAAAAAATGAAAATGCTAGAATATGAGGTGGTGGACCAGCTCCGGAAGTCTCCCGAGCAGGTCTCTTTATTGTCATTGCTGATGAAATATCCAGAGCACCGGAAAGTGTTGGCGAAAACCTTAAATGAAGCTTATGTACCGGTTGGAACCTCCGTGGAACAACTGGAGAAAAATGGTGGAAAGATTCTTTTCTGTTAATCAGGTTACATTCAGCAAGAATGATTTACCTCCAGAAGGAGCTGCCCACAACAAAGCCTTGCACCTCACCGTCAAATGGAAGGCTATTATGTCAAAAGAGTAATGATAGACGGAGGTTCTGAAGTAGATATATACCCACTATCAACATTGCAAAGAATGGAGATTGGAACAGAGAGGATCCGTCCCAACAATGTGTGTGTCTAAGCCTTTGATGGAATTAAGAGAGACACCATAGGGGAAATTGACTTAGTATTGACCATCGGTCCGGTTGATTTTGAAGTGACATTTCAAGTATTAGACATGGACACATCTTACAACTATCTCCTAGGAAGACCATGGATTCACGCGGCAGGAGCGGTGCCTTCTACTCTCCACCAAATGCTGAAGTTCGAACATGAGAACCAGGAGATTGTGGTCTACGGAGAAGATGTACAATCAATTTACCGTGATCCCTCTGTCCCCTGCCTCGAAGCCAAAGAGGGAAGTGAGCATATAGTTTACCAGGATTTTAAAATTGTGGTAGCCAATCAATACAAAGAAGGCGATCCCCAGCCTTTCCTCTCCATTGCCTCAATCATGGTGGCAAGAGAGATGACACGCCAAGGGTTTAAGCCAGGAAAGTGACTTGGAAGTTCTCTACAAGGCATAACTGAGCCGGTCACTTTGCCTGCCGCAGAGAAGTTTTTTGGGCTAGGTTTCCATCCAATGCTGGAGGACATCACCTAGGCCAACCATAGGAAACGTCGTGGATGGGCTTTACCACAACCCCTACCCCACTTGTACAAAACATTTGTAAAACCAAAGTACATTGAGGAAGAGGAAGGCAAGACCATCACAACGGAAGAAATTCAGGAGATATGTAGAGCCATGAGGAAATTATTGTATCCAATATGGTCCAGATGGGAGAAGGATCAAGCACTGTTGAAGTGCTCTATATGGGACCGGATGCCAAGTTGCAAAACTGGAAGGCCACACCTTTCCCAGTCAGGCAGGAGACCCGGTAGTCTTGTCTTGCCATCTTTTCTTGCATCACGAGTAATATCAGGGTGTAGCTCGGGTGTTTTTCTTTTCTTTAATATTTTGTCCTTTAAAGTCCAGATGTAAACCATGTTATCTTACGTTTTCAAAGAAATGAAATCAATATTTCATCATTTGCACTTCTCCATTTTTTCTAATTTTGTATTTTTTCTATTTTCTTTTTTTCTTTCAATCCCAATAATGCGGCTTTAAATAAAATGACATGCTCGCGGACTTCATGCCTCGACCCGAATATGCTGCCCATTTGTGAAATAATGAACCAAGAACCGGAATATGATGAAGAAAAGGCTTTTAGGGAAATCAACCGAGAGTTGGAACATTTTGAAAATAATCCCATGCCAAATTTAAACGATACCGAACCGGTTAACTTGGGCGATCACGGCAAAATCAAGGAAACTAAAATAAGCATCCATGTGAATAAGCAAATCTGGGATTCACTGGTTCAACTTCTTTTGGAATTCAAAAATGTATTTGCTTGGTCTTACGATGATATGACTGGGTTGAGTGTTGATTTGGTGGTTCATAAGTTGCCCACATACCCCGAATGCCCTCCAGTCCAAAAAAAACAAAGAAATTTCAAACCTGATGTCAGCGATAAGATCAAAGAAGAGATCACAAAACAGTTAGAGGTGGGGGTAATCCGAGTGGTTCGGTACACCACATGGCTGGCCAATGTGGTCCCGGTACAGAAGAAAGATGGAAAAACCCGAGTATGTGTAGACTACAGAGATTTAAACAACGCGAGTCCCAAGGAAAACTTCCCTTTACCTAGCATCCACATCCTTGTTGACAACTGTGCCAAACACGAGATATAGTCCTTTGTAATTGCTACGCAGGATATCACCAAGTGTTGATGGATGAGGAAGATGCAGAGAAAACCGCCTTCACCACACCTTGGGGAACTTACTGTTACAGAGTTATGCCTTTCTGTTTAAAGAACGCTGGGAAAACATATATGAGGGCCATGACAACCATTGTCCATGACATGATGCATCAAGAAATAGAAGTATATGTGGACGATGTGATTATAAAGGCCAAGACTCAGGGTGATCATGTAAGGGACTTAAGAAAGTTCTTCGAAAGGCTTCGCAAGTATGATTTGCAATTGAATCCAGCCAAGTGTGCATTCAGGGTCCCGTCCGGCAAACTTTTGGGATTCATTGTCAGCCGAAGAGGGATCGAGTTGGATCCGACCAAGATAAATCCATTCAAGAGCTACCTCATCAAAAGACCAAGAAGGCTGTAATAAGCTTACTAGGAAGACTGAATTACATCACCCGATTCATCACCCAGTTGACTTCCACATGCGAGCCCATATTCAACCTATTGAAAGCGGATGCAACAGTTAAATGAACTATTGAGTGTCAAAAGGCTTTTGACAGAATCAAACATTACTTGTCCAACCTACCAGTTTTGGTCTCGCCGGAATTGGGAAGGCCACTGTTTCTCTATCTAACATTTCTGGAAAGCTCTTTTGGTTGTATTCTCAGGCAGCATGACACCACGGGAAAGAAAGAGCAAGACATCTATTATTTGAGCAAGAAGTTTACCAGTTACGAGGCCAAGTACACGCTGCTAAAAAGAACCTGTTGCGCCTTGACGTGGGTGGCCCAGAAGTTGAAGCATTACCTGCAAGCTCATACCACTTACCTCATAACCAGGCTAGATCCATTAAGGTATATATTCCAAAAATCGATGCCCACAAGGCGATTGGCAAAATGGCAAATCTTGCTCACCGAGTTCGACATAGTTTATGTCACTCGTACCGCAATGAAGGCTCAAGCATTAGCAGATCATCTGCCAAAAATCCAGCTGACAATGAATATGAGCCTTTGAATACCTATTTCCTTGATGAAGAAGTGAATTCGGTGGAAGTAACATCTGAAGACATCCCCGCTTGGAAAATGTTTTTTGATGGAGCAGTAAACGCAAAAGGCGTAGGGATTGGGGCAATTTTAATCTCACTCACGGGTCAGCATTATCTGGCTACAGCTAGACTCCAGTTTTTTTGCACCAATAATACAGCTGAATACGAGGCTTGCATCATGGGCATAAACATGGCCATTGACCAAGATGTTGAGGAATTGTTAATCATGGGGGATTCAGATTTGATCATACGACAGGCTCAAGGAGAATGGGAAATAAGAGACGTTAAACTCATACCCTATTGACAGCATGTGGAGGATCTCGGCAAATGGTTCAGGTCGGTACAATTTAGGTACATTCCTCGTTGTCACAATGAGATAGCATACACACTCGCAACTCTGGCTTCCATGTTGCCTTACCCCGGAAACGCCTACGTTGATCCTTTGGAAATCCAAATCAAAGAAAGGCATGGGTATTGTAATGTGACCGAGGCAGAGTCTAGCACCCAGCCCTGGTATTATGACATCAAGAGATTCCTGAAAACATGAGAGTATCCCGAGCAAGCCACCGGGGAGCAAAAGAAAACCATCCGACGGCACGCAAGTAGCTTCTTCTTAAGTGGTGATACCTTGTACAAAAAGACTCCAGATTTCAACTTGTTGAGATGTGTTGACACTGAGGAATCCGGAAGAATTATGCATGAAGTGCACTCAGGAGTGTGTGGACCTCATATGAACGGGTACGTACTAGTAAAGAAAATACTCTGAGCCGAGTATTATTGGATGACCATGGAGAAAGATTGCTTCAGCTTTGTTCGGAACTGTCATCAATGTCAGGTGCACGGTGATTTGATTAATGCACCGCCAATTGAATTGCATCCTATGTCAGCACTCTGGACATCCGCTTCCTGGGGCATAGATGTCATTGGGCCGATTGATCCACAAGCCTCAAATGGACATAGATTCATATTGGTCGTTATTGATTACTTCACAAAATGGTTTGAAGCTATCACACTCAAATCCGTCACCAAGAAAGTCATGGTAGATTTTGTGCATTCCAACATCATTTGTCGTTTCAAAATTCCCGCAACCATCATTACAGACAACGCGGCCAATCGGAATAGTCGTCTGATGGGAGAAATTTGTGAAAAAATTAAGATAACACATAGAAACTCCACCCCTTACCGGCCCAAAGCTAGTGGTGTCATCGAAGCAACTAACAAGAACATCAAGAAGATCTTGAGAAAATTGATTCAAAGCTCAAGACAATGGCATGAAAAGTTGCCTTTTGCATTGCTGGGATATCGTACCACAGTGCGCACATCGGTAGGAGAACCTCCATATTTACTGGTCTATGGGACTGAAGCAGTCATACCCGCAGAGGTAGAAATCCCTTGGCTCCGAGTAATTGTCGAAGCAGAAATTGAGGATAGTGAGTGGGTTAAAACTCGTTTATGGCAGTTGTCATTAATTGATGAAAGACAAATGGCTGCAGTTTGTCATGGGTAGTTATACCAACAAAGAGTGTCCCGTGCATACAACAAGAAAGTGCGCCCTAGGAATTTTGAAGTCGGACAGCTGGTATTGAGGCGTATACTTCCTCACCATCAGGAAGCCAAAGGAAAGTTCGCTCCAAACTGGAAAGGTCCGTACATTATCAGAAATATATTACCCAAAGGAGCACTGTACTTGGGTGACGTTGAAGGAGACAAGCCCGAGGCAACAGTAAATGCACATGTAGTAAAAAGGTATTACATTTAAGCCCTCTGTTGCAATTATTCCGGCTGGTTGAAATGACAAAGGCTTTTCTTTCCTGCTACCCTAAAACATTACCAATCCTTCGCAAACCGCTTGAGCCGATTGCGTTTCTTTGCTTACTCTCTTTGGAACCCAGAATTGCTAAGTTTATTTTAAAAAAAAAAGAGAGAGAAAAGAAGAGAAAGAAAATATGAATGAAAAAAAGAAAAAAAAAAAGAGAAAAAGAAAGTGAGTGATGGAAAACAAAATGAAACAACAGACAAATTAGTTTAGGAAACACTCCTGCACTACGTCTGACTTGATTCCGAAAGGATACGTAGGCAGCCTCTCCCTGAGGTTCAGTCATATCAAAATAAAACCCCAATTCCCCAAGAAATAAAACTAGGGCAGAAATGTATTGGTTCGGCTACAACCCGCCCGAATGGATCCAAAGTTGTAGATTCCCATCCAATTTCCTTTACTCAAGAGCCTTGTCCAAGTCCTTCCGATCAATTGGCCAAAACAAGGACGTGACAAACACCATTGTTAGGATTCGGCAAAACTCAATTCGAGAGAAATAAAATGAGAGAGTCTTATCGGTGAAAACCTTGGGGAACCATAAGGCGATGGTGAGCAGAGAAAAATAAAATGAGAGAGTTTGTTTAGTGAAAACTCACAAGAGCGCTATCGGACGACGGGAGAAGAGAAATGAGAGAGATCGATTGGCGAAAACCCGCAAAAGGGCGCCGTCGCCCGAAAAGAGGAAATATTGCCACTCAAGCCTGAACAAGTTTTCATAGTTTTCAAAGATTGAAATCAAAAGCAGAAATGGATCTAGGCCGGGTATTTAGTCCAAGAAGCATGTCGTTTCCATTTAAAGTCGGCACGTATTTCCAGATAAGTCCTCCTTTTTTTCTCCAAAAGAGACATACCTCTCTAAATTCATGTTTTTGTTTTGTTGTTTTTCCCACTCCTTTTCCCTTTATTTTTGATGTCCTGACCATTCCACAAGAGAAGGTAGAAGGACTGGTCTCACGGGTTTTTCTCCTGGCAAAGAACTAAAAGGAATGTCCGGTATCAGCAATAGCATTTAGCCAATCCTGGTTGATCATGACTGCAAACGCTTCAAAAGCAGGAAAGCAGAAAGAAATGAAATTCAAAGCCGAGAGCCACGATGGCGAATCAAGATTGGAAAGGTTAAGCCCAAGCGTTTTGATGGTTCCTACAAAAAATCCTAAAAGGCAAGCCCTAAAGTGGAAATCAAGACAAAAATCATAACCGAGGGCCTATAAAACAAAAACAAATCTGAAATATGAGGACCCCCCGACCAACCTACGAGGTGAAGCTCGGAAATCAGGGGTTTCTTCCAACAAAAATGAGGCTGAAATCGACCAAAACAAGGCCACACACCAATCATTGTTCAAGCTAGCAAATTGCTCTGTTTCTGAATTGAAATTTGACACAGGTATAACCTAAAAAAATGGGAACACGTGACAAATGCAACCGAAGGAATGGAACAAGGGCTAAGAATTGTGTTGCATCAATAACAAAAAAGGGAATTTTCCTTTACATTCTTTTCCTGCAAATTCATAAATAAACATGATAGCAGGGGACTCCGATCCTTGACTCCTTTCCCCAGACTTAGGGCCATATCTGTACCTTCCCTATGTGCAACTTGTGGACTTCCTCGTCATAATTCAAGGATCGCACTCCACTCTCCCTAGCACTGACCGAGAAATTTCCTTCCTTCGCTCCCCGAAATAACCCGGGAGGTTTCTCTTTATATCCCCAGCATAACCTGAGGACCCTCTTTTCCCACCTTTTACTCCCCAACATAGTCTGAGAGTTAAAGCTCTTCTATCCTTAGCATAACCTAAGGGTTTTTCCTTCCCTTCTCTGTCCCCAGCATAGTCAAAAGGATCGTTGTGGCCCTTCAATTCCTTGTAATTCCCTAGCATAACCTAGGAATTTTCCATTCAATCCCGGCATAACCCGCGGATCTCCCTAGCATAACCTAGGAGTTTTTCCATTCATCCCGTCATAACCCGTGGATTTCCCAAGCATAACCTAGGAATTTTCCATTCAATCTTGGCAAAACCCGCGGATCTCCCTAACATAAGCCAGGAGTTTTTTCCATTCATCCCGGTATAACCCGTGGATCTCCCTAGCATAACCTAGGAGTTTTCTTTCAATTCAGGCATAACCCGCGGATTCCCCTGGCATAACCCAGGAATTTTCCATTCAATCCCGGCATAACCCGCGGATCTCCCTAGCATAACCTAGGAGTTTTCTTTCAATCCTGGCATAACCCGCGGATTCCCCTGGCATAACCCATGAATTTTCCATTCAATCCCGGCATAACGCACAGATCTCCTTAGCATAACCTAGGAGTTTTCTTTCAATCCCGGCATAACTCGCGGATTCCCCTGGCATAACCCAAGAATTTTCCATTCAATCCCGGCATAACCTGCGGATCTCCCTAGCATAACCTAGGAGCTTTTCTTTCAATACCGGCATAACCCGCGGATTCCCCTGGCATAACCCAGGAATTTTCCATTCATTCCGGTATAACCCATGGATCTCCCTAGCATAACCTAGGGATTTTCTTTCAATCCCGGCATAACCTACGGATTCCCCTAGCATAACCCAGGAATTTTCCATTCAATCCCGGTATAACCCGCGAATCTCCCTAGCATAACCTAGGAGCTTTCCTTTCAATCCTGGCATAACCCGCGGACTCCCCTAGCATAACCCAGGAATTTTTAATTCATCCCTAGATAACCCGTGTCTTTCCTTTTATCCCTTGCAGGGACCCTTCATTCCTACCCTGGCATAACCCGTGGATCCATCTCTTACCCCTAACAGGGACCCTTCATTCTTATCCCGGCATAACCCGTGGATCCTCCTCTTATCCCTCGCAGGGACCCTTTTTCCTTCCCAGCATAACCTGGCAATCAAAGGATACGCAATCCTGACATTTATTATATTCAATAAAGAAATAGCTTTGATTCGTGTTGCAGATAACTCACGAAATTTTCCCGGTGAAAACTGGGGCAGAAAATTTCGTTTGTTTGTTTTGGTGTCCGAGCATGTTGTACTTCAAGGCATAGAATTCGAGATGACCAGAATTGGGAGTCTCAATCCAGAATAAGGAAAAAAAGAAAAGAACAAAAAAAGAAGTGAATTCAAAATGATGAAGCGGACAGAGACACGGACTGCTCAAATCTGATTGAAATCACAAGACTCGTCTGTCCCGCTTTGTTTCAAAATTGAAGAATAAACCAGCGGCCACCGGTAACTTATAATTGATATGCTTAGCTGTTGATTTTCTTTTGTGTAATAAAGAGTCGGTAAGCAGTAGTAGCAGCAACAATAGTGAAATCACAGGCCATGGTAGTCCCAGCTACCAAACACTCTAGGACTATCAATCGTCTCCGCTGGCGGCAAAGCTCAGATCCCGACCAAAAATACACCCCTGACTCCCCACGTCCTCCTCTTTCCGATGACCTAGAAATCAAACCTCGAATATAACCCCATCGTCTCGAATATTAGATTCTTTGGACGGCGCCTCAACCGTCCACGGCGGCGCCGTCGCCGGAAACCTCCCAAACTAACTCCCCATACTCCACACCACACCTCCATAATAAATATGTGGTTGTCTTCCTCCAACCCCTACCCATCATTTCGAATACCGAATCAAAGCTCTGACAAAAAACCTAGCCTTACCGTAATCCTTAAAAAATGGTCCCAGGTGACCTCCTCACCTTCCTTTTCAGAAATCCACAACCGTCTACCTTCGAATGCAACCAGGCTTGGCCAAAAATCAGATCTGAAATGCAGAACCACCACAAACTGGCTAACCCTACACTCGATGCTCTACCACCCCCTCAATGATAGTACAAGGGTCTCAAAGGTTAACAAGCCATCCCAGAAACGATTGAAAACCATTGGACTCGAAAGGTCCAATTTCTAGGGTCACAGTAATTAAGCTAAGTGCCTTGATTTCTGTTGATTGACTTTTAATTTTTCTTTATTTCATTTGTATAAGTGCATGATTTTCCATTTGCCCGTTTGATTAGTTACTTTGTTCCCATTTGCTCGTCTGTAGAATTTCTGAGTAGTTGCTTTGATTCTATTTGCTCGTCTGTAAAAAAACTTCTAATTAGATACTTTGTTTCCATTTTCTCATCTGTAACAATTTCTGATTAGTTACTTTGTTTCCATCTGCTCATTTGTAAAAAAAATTCTGATTAGTTACATTGTTTCCATCACATGCTATTTGTTTTAAGTTTTGATAATGTGCTTCTGAATGGTCCTCTCATCATATGAAGTCATAATTTTTTCTTTCGACTCATTTGAATTACCATGCTAAGCTCAGAATTATTCATCTCTGGTTTAAAATATATCAGTGTCCATTGTTTTTGAATTTTGTGTTGTTTAGCTTTATATGTGCTTCTGAATAATTTAGTTTCACATCTTGATATTTGCCTGTATGTGTTGCATTGATTTTTTTTTTTTTACTAATGAATTTTTGACCCTTGGTTGCTTGCCTTTACGTAGTATAGTTTCCAATTAAACAGTTGGCCATGGCCAGTTTTCTCAAATTTGATCCTAGCTGATAAAATAACCTTGGTCTAGGTCACCGGTATAATGCCTCCTATCAACCACCACAGACCCACCATCCGCCGTCGGCCGAAAATCATCTATGCCGGCGGCAAAGCTCAGATCCCGAGCAAAAATACACCAACTGACTCCCCACGTCCTCCTCTTTCCGATGACCTAGAAATCAAACCTCGAATATAACCCCATCGTCTCGAATATAAATTCTTTGGACGCCGCCTCCACCGTCCACGGTGGCGCCGTCGCCGGAAACCTCCCAAAATAACTCCCCATACTCCTCACCCCACCTCCATAACAAATCTGTGGTTGTCTTCCTCCAAACCCCTACCCATCATTTCGAATATCGGATCAAAGCTCTGACCAAAAACCTAACCTTACCGAAATCCTTCAAAAGTGGTCCCAGGTGACCTCCTCACCTTCCTTTCCACAAATCCACGACCGTCAGCCTTCGAATGCAACCAAGCTTGGCCAAAAATCAGATCTGAAATGCAGACCCACCCCCAAACTGGCTAACCCTACTCTCGATGCTCTCCCACCCCCTCAAACGATGGTACAAGGGTCTCAACGGTTAACAAGCCTTCCCAGAAATGATTGAAAACCATTGGACTCGAAAGGTACGATTTCTAGGGTCGCAGTAATTAAGCTAAGTGCCTTGATTTCATTTGTATAAGTGCATGAATGTCCATTTGCCCGTCTGATTAGTTACTTTGTTCCCATTTGCTCGTCTGTAGAATTTCTGAGTAGTTGCTTTGATTCTATTTGCTCATCTGTAAAAAAAACTTCTGATTAGATACTTTGTTTCCATTTGCTCATCTGTAAAAATTTCTGATTAGTTACTTTGTTTCCATCTGCTCATTTGTAAAAGAAAATTCTGATTAGTTACTTTGTTTCCATCACATGCTATTTGTTTTAAGTTTAGATAATGTGCTTCTGAATGGTCCTCTCATCATGTAAAGTCATAATTGTTTCTTTCGACTCATTTGAATTATCATGCTAAGCTCAGAATTATTCATCTCTGGTTTAAAATTGATCAGTGTCCATTGTTTTTGAATTTTGTATTGTTTAGCTTTATATGTGCTTCTGAGTAATTTAGTTTCACATCTTGATATTTGCATGTATATATATGTGTTGCATTGATTTTTTTTTTTTTACTTATCAATTTTTGACCCTTGGTTGCTTGCTTTTAAGTAGTATAGTTTCCAATTAAATAGTTGGCCATGGCCAATTTTATCAAATTTGATCCTAACTGATAAAATAACCTTAGTTTATGACCTTAGGCAGTTAACTAAGGTCAATGGTTGACCAAATGGATAGGCACCAGGGTATAACACATATAGGTCAGTAATTAAGAAGGGAAGGCAGGGGTATTGAGGGTATTTGAGCATAAGAATCTTGTAACAAACTCCGAGAACATTCTGGTGAAGGGTCAAAATATAATTCTTGTTAATTCTTCCTCAAAACTTGAGGCACAAGTTAGAAAATAAGGGATTAATTAGGCAAATTTGAAAAATGAGTAAGGGACTAAAAAGAAAATAAGAAAGGTTTTGTTGCCCTAAAGATTTGGCTATAAAAGAGACATCTGATTGTTTAAAAAGGGGGATACACTTTAGATATATATATTTTTTTTGGGATACATTCAAAGAAATATAGACACATTTTAGAAAAGGGTCGAGAACATTCACCTGAAAACCAATTTTAAGTTTTCCTGGCAAAATCTTCTATAATAATCAAAAATTCCATTCATTAGAAGCTGAAGATGACTTGAGGCATATGCATTAAGGATCGAAATTTGTGTTGCTTCTCAAAATTTCTTGAGTTCCTGATACATTCCTGGGTTAACTGGTTAATTTGGTTGTTATTGCTTGCTTGCTTCACGTTTACCTTACTTATATGATCTCTTTTTTGCTGTAATTTCAGGTAATATTCTCACTCAAAAATCTAGGAAGGCAACAGTTGTGTATATGCGTGATTATGAAGATACTTAAATATTGATGTCAATTTCATAGTACAAATGTTATAAATTTAGTAGTATTTAGGATATGCATTTATCTTTGGTGTTGTAATGTGTATAAATGTCTAAATATGCTGGACTGTATCTAAATTATGAACTCTAATTTGTTTAATTTCAGTAGGTATAATTTAACGTAGTCGAATAACCTGCTTGATGTTCATGATTGATTCTGTAATAGGGATTCGATATATGTATATGTATTCTGATTGATGAGTACATCCGTTTTTTTTATGCTAGATTTGAAACCTGCGTTATAATTTATAAATTTACTAATATAAACTTATTACCAGGATTCCCTTTGTCAAATGTCTTCAATATGTCTAAAAATGATCAATTACATAATATCAACAATTGTAGTGTAGCAATTTGAAAATGTTGTCCTTATTCTCTGTGATTAATTTGTAGTCCAATGTTTCTGGGCTCAATTGAAGGCCTAAATTGTTGTAGATTGTGAAGCATGATGAAACACACTGCTGGGCTGTTTAATTCCGTGGATAAAGCTCAGTTGCAGAAATATGTTATACAAACACTGAAAATGTGCATATTGATTGCTTCATTTGAATAAGCTATTAATATATGAAATAGTTAGGACTTCTCCTTTATTTTAGAGACGCGTATAATAGAAAATTATAGCTTCTTTAGGTTGCCCTTTTCTTTAAAATAACACGGGTGTGCCACGCTAACCAAAAGTCATGCACTGCATTGGCCCTTTAATTGCAATAAAAGATGCATAGAAATTTGGGGCTGCCGTTTAGCGAATTTCACGGCTCTTCCACGAATTTTAAAACATGTAGTTGCTATAGACGCAATATTTTAATAAGATATCTTCCTAAATTCGGGTGCACATTTATGGGACCCAAATCCAAGTCCCAACGATGTTAAAATGTGTCGAAAACACTGGTGCATTTATGTGACGTGGTTCAAGACATGTTTTAATAACGTTGTAAATATTCCTAAAAGTGAATAAAGCGGTTAATAATTTTAAAATTGCACTATAGGATAAACATGTATAAAAATCAGGAAATTAGTCATTTATAATAGTTTAAGCGACCATGCTAGAACCACGGAATCCGAGGGTGCCTAACACCTTCCCTCAGATTAATAGAATTCCTTACTCAAGAATTTCTTGTTCGCAGACTCCAATTGGGCTGTCGAAAAAATTTCCTCGATTTGGGATTCTAAATAAACCGGTGACTTGGGATACCAAAAGCCAAACATATCCCAAGTGGCGACTCTTAATTAAATAATCTCATTTCGAATAATGTCACTTTAATTGAAAAAACTCCATTATACGTATCATCATTCGAGGTAGCCGTGTAAAAAGGAGATGTGACAAATGTAACCCCTATCTACACTCTCGTAGTAATCATGTCACCACGCTGCAGAATGAGAGCTCGTGTAGAACCTTTTATTTTGAAGAACACAACAAAATTGCTTGAACTTGGTATGTTCCATATTGAAGTTATTAAGGAGTCATTTATGTATTATTTTGATTACTCCTATTAAGGTTATGGTAAGCTTGGTTATTTGATTTATTAGGGATAATAATTGTCACATCACTATAAAATTTCTCATATATATTTGCTGTTGGTCCATGTCCATAAAGGAATTAATGGATAAAGCAAAACTTCAAAAGCGATTCAACAAAAGCAAGTTTCTGAAGGGAAGACATGTCTTTCAGTGAGAAATGACGTGATTCGTATTAGAGATTTTAGCATTATAAATATTCTTTTATGTAGTTAGTGTATATAAGTTAAATCCATTATGAAATGAGCTTCTAAAGAAGCAAACATTATGTTCCTCATGCAAAGAGCTTCTAAAGAATACAAATCACTAGCGTCCACCACATAGCAAAATCTAATTAGCTAATTGTACATAGCAGGGTAACAACTATTTCAACAAATAAATTAGGCAGGTAGGAAACGACCTCTTGTAGAAATCCATGATAAGGCTGCATCCAATAGATCCTTGTGGTCTTCGCGCATAGCAGGAGCTTAGTGCATCAAACTGCCCTTTAGATAGGTAGGAAAAGAGGTATAGAACATCACAAAATTGTCCATAGCACGAGAATCAGAGACAATAAGAACCTTGTATAGACAAATTTTTGTTCTACACCTCCATAGTACGGTTCGATCGTGATCCCAAACTTGCAACTTGGCGTAGATGGATCCGACTTTGTGATTGTCCCAAGCCCTGAGAACTTACAGGCATCGTCGAGCTGATTGTTTATCTGATAGTAGCTGTTGAATGCATATGAAACGTTTCCTCGCGCATCCAGGCCTCCACACGATGTCCCATAACCAAGGCTTGTGCAATCAGCACGTGCGCAAGCATAACTCACACTAGGCGCAATCTGGGGGTCATCAAGCTTAGCGTCAGGCTTGAGCACACACCATTTTCTTTCCAAATACTTCACATTACTAGCTGGAAGTAAAGATCCTGAATTTGTGGTGCCAAGATTTATTGAGTATTTTGGTCGCCCATCATAGGCGAATATTCCCCAGTGACGTTCGAAATTCCCAGGCTGGATACTTTTTGCATCCTCATCAATTAAACTAAACAGATAGGCATCAACAGGCCCAGGCCTCATAGGGGTGCCTTTTCCTTCTGATATATGAGCCATGAACCCTTGGTTAAAACGCTGCGCCAATTGTAGGTTAGCATTGCGGTCCCCATCTGTGGGCCAACCAATTTCTCCGACTATAATAGGTAAGTTCCCGAACCCATTCTTCTTTAAAGCCCACATAAGAGTGTCACGATTTGCATCAAACATGTTGGTGTAGATTGTCCTTCCATCGTTTAGAGGTGTTGCATTTCCATCAAAGAACGCATATTCAACCGGAAAGTTGGAATCTATATAGAGGCTTATGAATGGGTAGATATTGATTGTAAAAGGGCAACCATTATCGCTTAAGAACTTGACTATTTGGATCACAAAGTCATGGATGTCAGCTCTAAAATCACCACCGGATGGGAAGCTACTAGCACTCTCATAAACATCGGCATTGAGGGGGACGGTGACCTTCACTTGATTACCATGGCCAGCCTTTACGAGTGCAGTTTGGATATTTTGTACAGCAGGAAAAGTTGTTCTTAGGTAACTTCCCTTATATGTTTCTAAAAAAGGCTCATTTCCAACTGCAACGTACCTACAAAGTCAAAAGCAGTGTATGTAGACATTGAGGTCTACGCTTATAATACAACTTATACTAAGTCAAGATGATTTAATTCAAGTAGAGGTCATGGTCTTGTATGCTATACACAGAACAAAATAGAACAAGAAACAGAGAAGAAGAAATAAAGATAGGATATAACCAATCTTGTTACTATGAGTTCAGTGGAATACTTTCTCTTCAACCCCGGCAACCATAGTTGATTGGCATTCACTCTCTAGTAGAGCTTAAAGCACATGACACAATAACCTCGTCGTCCTGCAGGAGTTTCTTATACTTGAATTTACAAACAGAACTTGCTCACAACTTTACATAGATGACAAATCCGACTTCTTGGATCCACACCCGCGACGGGTGCCCAAACACGTATCCATGCAACATAGTCTGACAGAATGCGATAGTCTCAGTTCTCAAACACAAAAAATCTAGCAAACTTGTTAAGCTCAATCAATTATCAACCTAGTTTATGAGAATTTAGAGTTTGGCCTATGCATTAACAAGGTAGGTCCGTAATGCTTAGTCACTCGCCAATACACTAAAATACGACTCCCCCAACTCAGGGGCAGAGCTAGTGTTTCGGGCGAACTCAGTAGCTTTTGCATATAGCCTGTATAGCCTATATTTGGGTAAGGAAATCAATTAAACATATATAAACATTTGTGAATCCTTTAACTAAGACGAGTTATGAGTTCGGTTACACATTAAGAACCCATAAACTTCAAATTCTGGCTCTCCCTATGCCCCAACCAGGCAACCAGTATGTAGTCAAGCTCATTGTCTATGGGAACTTTTTCATACAGTAATGTGAAATATACATAATTCAGGCAAATATAGGTGAGAGAGGTTTACCTGATGTTGACATTGTTGTCAGAAAGATGGACAGAAACATTCTTGGAAACCCATTTCTCAGCAGCTTTCAAGCTACCCAAGGTTGTTAGCATGTCATTAGGAATACCAACCATAACTTCAATGCTAGAGTTGCCCAAAGCCTTAAGTGTGTCATAATCAGCATCAAAAAGCTTAACTTTTTGGAACCCATTGTCTTTTAGCATTTTGACTACTATCTCAGGAGGCAAATAGTGTGTTGATTGAGTACCCCAATTGGCACCAATCCCACAAACTAAATGCAATATGGAAACCATTAACAAGGTTACAAGACATAATACTCCAAATGACTTAGAAAAAGCAAAAAATCCCATTTTGCCAATAACCTCTGCTAGATAACACCACCCCAAAAACAAAACAAATTCAAGAGCTAAAGAAATTCTTTTCTTTTATAACCAAGTGAGCTCTAGCTACAAGATTGAGAGTCAGCAGAAGCTAAATTAAGGTAATCTTTAACAAGAAAGAGTCTAATATGGAACTATAGCAAAATAGAGCTAGATATTATACAAAAATTGAGATGCATATAAAGAAAAAGGCAAAATTTTCTTTTAAAAGACAGCAAAATATGAGGAAGAATATATGTTCTACAGCTTCAAAGGAAATTATGACACAAAAATGGTACTAGAAAATCATAGCAAAGAAGAGGAAATTCATAGACTATACACTAGTTTAGCTAGCCTGAAATTCCACTACCAAACAGAAAGTTGAAGCTTTGAAATTATAGAGGGAAGGAAAGGGAGAAAGGAGTTGGAACTGAAAAAGTAGAAAGAGCAACTGACCAATAATGTACTAGAAATTTCAAGCTAAACGCAAAAAAGTTTTTCTTTCTATTATACACAAAGGTTAACTAAGAAGAGAATGACAAGAGGGGTTGGTACAGTGGTAGCAATGTCCAATGGAGAGTTTGTCAGTTTGAGTTTCCCAAGAATAAAGTAGTAAAGTTTTTGGAGGAAAGTATGTTGGGGTCTATTTGAAAATAGAATCTCTACTCAAGAGTAGGCCAAGATGAGCGTACACATTACCCTCCCAAAATCCCACTAAATAAAAATATACTTAAATAAAAATATACTGAATTTTTATTCTTGTTAACTAAGAAGAGAAAGAGACTTATCTAGAAGAAACAGAAAGTAGACAAAGTGAGTCATCACAGACATACGAAGAGTTTAAGGATCTGGATTCTTCTGTCCTACTCAATTGCTAGGAATCACTATCTTCTCTTCTTTCCTTGAGCTGAATCTTTTTATCTTATCAAGTCTAAAGAGAGTGTGCATCCGTGCAAAACCTTTTTTTTTTTGGTTTTTTGGGCAGCTTAGGTAAAGTAATAATAGTAGCATGTTTGGCCAAGTTTTTGCAAAGAAATATTTGGCCAAGTTTAAAAAATAAAAAATAAAAGCAGAAGTATTTTTGAAGAAGCAAAAAAAAATAGCTTTCTCCAATTTTTAGGTAACTTTATTCATCAAGACTTGAATATATGAGAAGAATTTACCTAGTGTTTTTTTACTTCCGTCGGAATTTAAACTTGAGACCTCATAATTCTCACTCACTTCATTGATCACTAGGTCACATCCTTGTGAGTCACTTTAGAAGAAAATATATAATTTGAAACACTTTTAAAAAGTTTGATGGAACACTAATTGCTTTCACTAGTATCAGCATCTAAACTAGCTGGATTTGTATGTCTATGTTGTTAAAGAATAGCAAAACAACTTGTATGCATCTCGACTAATTCTACGGATACATGTCACCTCCCATCAACAAAAAGTTTAGATAATTTTATTCATCAAGACTTGAATATATGAGAAAAATAACCTAGTATCTTTTGTTTTAGGTGAAATTTAAACATGAGACTTTTATTAATCGCTAGGTCACAGTCTTATGTGTCTACAGAAGGAAATATATAATTTAAGATACTTTTAAAAAGTTTGATCAAGTATTGATTGCTCACTATTATCAGCATCTAAACTAGCTGGATTTCTATGTGTATGTTGTTAAAAAATAGCAAAATGTGAATAAGCAGAAGAAAACAAACACTACGAAAAAGGAAATAAAGATGCATTCATGACGTTTTCGTCCCAAAGCTGCTGGCATTTTCTGAAATATAGTAAGCAAAGCCCCTACTACTGAGGTGTCTGACGTTAACACAACACTTTTAATAGTACTATAATTTTACTGCATAAGGCTCTGTATTTCTCCGTTTAATTATTTCTGGGTCATTAATGGTTACGTCCTTTTTCCCTATTTGGAATTTAATATCATAAGTAAATCGTTGGTTGATTTTCTTTGAGTTTACAATATCTTTTCTAACTGTTAACTGGTTTTTCTTTGAGTTTACATTTTTTTCTAATTTAATTGCAAATCCACCAAATTGATTTTTCCTCCACATTCCTTTATATTCAGCCTCTCTGCCCTTTCGGGTAGGGGTAAGGCTCGTCTACATATTACCCTCCCCAGACCCCACCTGGTGGGAATAGACTTGGTAGTTGTTGTTATTCCTTTTTATTCAATAAAAAGGTATGAATAGAGTATTTAAACCTTTTTTCTTCCAATGTACTCCTACTTCATATCTCTTTTTTCTTTTTCAAATACTTCATGTTTTTAGCTAATTTGCTTTTTTAGTTGGTCTGTGATTTCAATTAGATTGGTTAATCTATGTTCGTAGATGGAGCTATCTATAAAGGACTTAATTTTTTGCTTATATTTTCTTATAAAAACCTGCTTGCTAGCAACAACCAAAAAGTGCTTATTCGAAAAAGATTCATTGCTAGTACCACAACTTCCATCCAAATATAAAGACAAATAGTGATACAACTAGTTTGGAATCATTATCAATTTTGAAAACAGAATAACTTTACTACTTTTTCCTTTGTTCTATTAAGCGATCAAAAACCTTTCCTCATGAAAGATAAAAGCCATATTTAGTGAAAGTTACAAGACCAATAGCAAAGGTGTACATCATCAGGACATCAATGCTCACGTCGCTTTAACAGCAACAACAAACCCAGTATAATCCCACAGATGGGATCTCGGAAGAGTAGTGTATAGGCAACCTTACCCTGCCTTATGTAGGTACAGAAACCGTTTCCAGGATGAATCAAAAACCTACCGCTGTTCAGGAAATGTATTCACAAGATGAGACCCAAAAAAAATATTTTAGGAGTTACTTGGATGAGAAACTAAAAATGCTTTATGTATGATATATCATAGACAATTGAGAGAGCAAAACATGAGGAAACAACCAAGGGATTCTTGTTATTTTCAAATCAAATAAGAGGACATAAGCTTCCAACTAATTTTCATATGAGATGGCATTGGTGCTACAAACCGAAGGAGATCTGGTTTTGAGCTATTATCTGCATTTAAACAGCCAGTTCTTGTTTTTCGACTGTGAAGCTCAATAAACTTGGCAATGTTTGGGAGCACAAGCTCCCTACAATGCAGATGTAATAAAGGAACCTTAGACAAGACACTTCCTTTCTGAACATCCAAACCTTCCGGCCTCTTTAATCTGTAGGGTTTCCCTGTTGTCGGCTCAACATCTACTCTTGGCATCTGCTTCCATTTCCGATGGACAAACCAACCGTACTTGTAGTCGCCCACAATTGGAGTTCCAAGGGCTTCAGCACTGTGAGAAAGCACGGGAGAAGAATTTATAATTGATATGTAAACATGATACAATGAGCCCTATATATAATACACATAACCTAGCCTACTCCTAATACAGTTTAGACTAGACTTCTAATACAGTTAGACTTCTAACACTCCCCCTCAAGCTGGTGCATATAAATCATATGTACCGAGCTTGTTACATATGTAGTTAATACGAGGACCAGTGAGGGACTTGGTGAAAATGTCTGCAAGCTGATCATTTGACTTTACAAACTTTGTAGCAATATCTCCCGAGAGTATCTTTTCTCTGATAAAGTGACAGTCAATCTCAATGTGCTTAGTTCTCTCATGGAACACTGGATTTGACGCAATATGAAGAGCTGCTTGATTATCACACACAAGTCCCATCTGACTAACATCACCAAATTTCAGCTCTTTGAGCAACTGTTTGACCCAAACAAGCTCACATGTCGCCATAGCCATTGCTCGATATTCTGCTTCTGCACTAGACCGAGCAACCACATTCTGTTTCTTGCTTTTCCAAGATACCAAATTTCCTCCTACTAAGACACAATATCCAGAAGTAGAACGTCTGTCAGAAGGCGATCCTGCCCAATCAGCATCGGAGTATCCAATAATCTGCTCATGGCCTCGATCCTCAAACAATAAACCTTTACCTGGAGTTGATTTTATATACCGAAGAATGCGAACAACTGCATCCCAATGACTATCACATGGCGAACCCATAAACTGGCTCACAACACTCACAGGAAAGGAAATGTCAGGTCTTGTCACTGTAAGATAATTTAGTTTACCAACTAACCGCCTATATCTTTCAGGATCGTTAAGAGGCTCCCCCTGTCCTGGAAGAAGTTTAGAATTCGGATCCATTGGAGTGTCAACAGGTTTACAACCTGTCATTCCTGTCTCCTCAAGAATATCTAAGGCATACTTCCGTTGTGAGATCACAATACCAGAGCTAGACTGTGCGACCTCAATACCCAGAAAATACTTTAGTGTGCCCAGATCCTTAGTCTGAAAGTGTTGAAAGAGATGTTGCTTCAATTTAGTAATACCATCCTGGTCATTGCCGGTAATAACGATGTCGTCAACATAGACCACTAGATAAATACAGAGACGTGAATCAGAATGCCGATAGAATACAGAGTGATCAGCTTCACTCCGAGTCATGCCAAAGTCCTGGATAACAGTGCTAAACTTACCAAACCAGGCTCGAGGAGACTGCTTTAGACCATAAAGTGACCGACGCAAGCGACATACAAGGCCACGAGACTCCCCCTGAGCAACAAACCCAGGTGGTTGCTCCATATAAACTTCATCCTCAAGGTCACCGTGTAAAAATGCATTTTTAATGTCCAGCTGATACAGGGGCCAATGGCGAACAGCAGCCATAGAGAGAAAAAGGCGGACTGATGCTATCTTAGCCACTGGAGAGAAGGTATCACTGTAATCAAGCCCAAATATCTGAGTATACCCCTTGGCCACAAGACGAGCCTTAAGACGATCAACCTTACCATCTGGACCAACCTTGACTGCATACACCCAACGACAACCAACAGTAGATTTATCCGAAGGAAGAGGGACGAGCTCCCAAGTACCACTCGCATGTAAAGCAGACATCTCGTCAGTCATAGCCTGTCGCCACCCTGGATGAGACAATGCTTCACCTGTAGACTTAGGGAGGGCAACAGAGGACAAAGAAGATAGAAAAGCATAATAGGGTGAGGACAAACGATGATAACTTAAACCAATATAATGGGGATTAGGATTAAGGGTGGTCCGTATACCTTTCCGAAGTGCAATCGGAAGAGACAAGTCCGCAGTAGGAGCAGGGTCAGGTGCAGGAAGTGAATCAGCCGGGCCGGATGCTGGGCGAGGACGACGATGATATGTCAAGAGTGGAGTGTCTTGTGCATGGAGTCTAGGAGGAGCCACAGTAGGTGGTCCAACGTTCGGAATGGGTAAGACCTCTGTAGCGGAAGGTGAAGGAGGAGATATAGACTCCCTAAAGGCCGGTATAGGTAAAACTTCAGAGATAGCCAGATGGTCAGAATGGTCAGAAGAGGTAAAGAAAGGCTTAGACTCAAAAAATGTGACATCGGCTGACATAAGGTACCTACGAATATCAGGTGAATAACAACGATAGCCCTTCTGAACACGAGAATAACCAAGGAAGACACACTTGAGAGCACGAGGAGCTAACTTATCGTTCCCAGGAGCTAAGTTATGAACGAAACAAGTGCTCCCAAACACACGAGGGGGGACAGAGTATAAGGGTGACTGAGGAAACAATACCTCATGCGGAATCTGATTTTGGATGGGAGATGAAGGCATCCGATTAACCAAATAACAAGATGTGAGAACTGCATCGCCCCAAAAACGCAGCGGAACATGAGATGCAATGAGAAGTGTGCGAGCAGTCTCAATAATGTGCCTATTCTTTCTTTCTGCAACCCCATTTTGCTGAGAAGTATAAGGACAAGAGGTCTGATGAATAATTCCATGAGAGGACATAAATTGCTGAAATTGAGAGGACAAATATTCTAAGGCATTATCACTGCGAAGGGTGCGAATAGAAACACCAAATTGATTTTTAATTTCAGCACAAAAATTTTGGAATATAGAAAACAACTCAGAACGATCTTTCATTAAGAAAATCCAAGTACATCTTGAATGATCATCAATGAAACTAACAAAATAACGAAATCCTAAGGTTGAACATACTCTACTAGGACCCCATATATCCGAATGAACTAAAGAAAAAACAGACTCTGCACGACTCTCAATACTACGAGGAAAGGAGGCGCGGGTATGTTTCCCGAGCTGACATGACTCACACTCTAATGTGGATAAACTGGACAAACGAGGCACCATCTTCTGAAGTTTGGACAAGCTAGGATGTCCTAAACGACTGTGAAGTAGGTCTGGAGGATCTGCAGCTAGACAGGCCTTAGAGGATGTTAGGGAGTTAAGGTAGTAGAGTCCGTCTGATTCAAGTCCTGTTCCAATCGTCTGTCCCGTACTGCGGTCCTGCATAATAAAAGAGTCATCAATAAAGTATATTCCACAATGGAGGGCACGAGTCAAACGACTCACAGATGCAAGATTAAAAGGACAGCCAGGGACATAAAGGACGGAATCTAGAGTGACAGAGGGTAGAGGAGTTGCTTGTCCAACTCCTTTTGCTTTAGTTTGAGACCCATTAGCTAAGGTAACGTTGAGAAGAAACTGTGAATACGTAATATCTGACAAAAGGGATTTATTACCAGAGATATGATCAGAAGCAGCTGAGTCCACCACCCATTGTTCAAGAGGACTAGACTGGGAAACACAAGCAAAAGAATTACCAGCAACAGAAGTATCAGGCTGAGCAACAGTGGCTACTTGTGGAGACGTCTGCTTACTTGCTCGATATTTAAGGAACTCATTATACTCCCTTTCAGATACAGAAAATCCCTGGTTACCTGTAGGCTCGGTCTGAGCAACATAAGCATTTTTTGTTGGTCGACCATGTAAAGAATGACACACATCACGAGTGTGACCAAGTTTATAACAATAAGAACACTTGGGTCTAGATCTTCCAAAACGACCTCCTCCTCGTCTATACTCCATAGTATGAGAAGCCCGATTGTCCACGGATTGGGAGACGAGGATAGATGAATCAAGTGTCTGTGATGAGCTCACTGGGTGACTTGGTGCTGCAGCAAGGCGAAGTAAGCGAGAAAATAATTCATCAACTGTGGGGACAGTCGGACTAGCCAAAATCTGATCGCGTACTGAGTCAAGATCATGAGGAAGCCCAGCAAGAGTAAGAACTAGAAACAGCTTTTGTCGTTGCTCTTGCTGCTTTGCAACGCTAGCAGAAACTGGCATCAACGTCTCAAATTCCTCCATAACTGCCTGCACTTGACCCAAGTAAGTAGACATATCCAATTCCTGTTTCTTCAAATTTGTCATCCGCGATATCACATCATAGAAACGAGATATGTCATTAGTGTATAAAGTACGAGCCTTTTCCCAAACCAAATAACATTTTTGGAATGGACGAAACAAGGGCATCAACTTGGAATCAATAGATCGCCACAAAATACTGCATAACTGAGCATCAACCTTCTCCCAATGTGCTATGGCTTTTGCATCTCCGTCACCAGACTCTTTGGTTAGATGATCCTGAACACCTTGGCCTTTACACCACAACTCGACAGACGAAGCCCAAGCTAGGTAATTTGAACCTCCCATTAAAGGTTCTGAGGTAATCATAATACCGGAACTGCCAGAACCCTGGTTTTTAGGCCCGAAAGCATCTAGTCCCAAAGACATCGTTTGGATTATCAACTGAAAACTCGCTGAAACTGAACAGAGGACTGAAAACTGGTGCTACCGGAAAACAGGAACACTGTAGCTGCCGGAAAGGCACTGTAGCTGCCGGAAAAGCACTGTAGCTGCCGGAAAATTTCAATGTTGTCGGAATTAAAAAGTAAAAATATGGATAGGCTCGGAATTCAAGTAGGAGTAAACTGTCCTGAAGAAATATTGGCCGGAAAGTACTGTAGCTGCCGGAAAAATCACTGTAGGTCGCCGGAAAAAATCAAAGTTGTCGGAATCGAACAAAAAGTGGATGGGTAGGGTCGGAATTATATTCCGACTAAACTGTCCTTCTGGAGCGATCGGAAAAAGTGGCCGGAAAGGCTCTCACGCGCCGGCGCGTGGGCTTCACGCGCCGAGAGTCCTGCCGCGCGTGGGGGCGCGTGAAGCGTCGGTTTCCGGTGATTTTTTCTGGGGTTGGTCGGAATTCTCTCCCAAACCTCGTGGTGGTCTCGGATTTTGCACAACACCAACAGAGAAGGTAGTTTAGGTTACGGACAGCCTGTTAAGTCGCCGGAAAATTGCACGGCGACGAGGTCTTCTTCCCGGAAATAGCTGGAATGACGCACAGCTATACTATTCTCACCAAAGCTCTGATACCATGTGAGAAAGCACGGGAGAAGAATTTATAATTGATATGTAAACATGATACAATGAGCCCTATATATAATACACATAACCTAGCCTACTCCTAATACAGTTTAGACTAGACTTCTAATACAGTTAGACTTCTAACAAGCACAATGGACTCGAAGCTGCAAAGTAACAGGAAACAAGATCATTTTTCCTATTCCCCTCCCTTACCCACAGGCCACAACTAAATATCAGAATATAAAATAAATACGGCCTTCTCTTGAAGTGTGATTTACCACGAAATTCATTTGAGTTTGGGCATCCAAGAGAAGATAGGCATACAAATCCAGTAGTCAAGCAGCTTTCTACTCGCTTACTGCTGTCATTTGTAATGGGTCAACATCACTAGTTTAGATGCTGATAATAGTGAAAAGACCCGCAGACGAAAGACATTTCTCAATCATAATACTGCTTTATGGAAGCAACTTCATCAGTTCCCCTTGTTCTCATTTTGGGTTCCTCAAGCAAGTTTTCTACTTGGACCTAGTAATGGTCCTAATTTTGGGATTACATTTTAAAAGAACACTATGCATCTCTTAGAGCACCGCAACTTAGAAGAATCACTGCTTTTCACAGGGATCACAACTAAAAAACCTATACACATCTCTCCACAATTTAAAAGATGAACTGTCCTTTACAAGGATCATAAATAGTAAAAGAAAAAGGTAAAAGGAACCTGATGTTTTCTACTTGTATGAGGGCGCAACTCAATCCATGAGCATCCGTTCATCATTGGACCAAGCAGCCAATATTCTGTAATAGCCTCCTCAGAAGCTTCTAATCCTGAGTGCTGAGCCAACATGACTCTCTCAGTTCTACCATCATCAAGAAGCACCTGCAATCAATTTAAACAAGCACAATGAATACTCATGCTACTTGACTGAAGCCTGCAAATGTAAGAGCAAGGCAAATGGAAAACCTTAGTAAGTGGTGCAGAGATTATGCCTTCCTTCTCCTTGGGGGAACCTATTACCAACGCCCAATACCTCTGATATGTTGATCCACATGCATCATTCCATTCCTGAATGCCAATCAGAGCTTTATGCATCACAGAAAAAGTCCTACTCAACCAATGAAGTCAAGAGAAAATTCTCACCCCCACAGAATACCAATCCTTTCTCCCTTGAAGAAGGAAAGGAAGTAAAGACTTATGTTGCGCGGACTATTTAAAATATTGCCGCACCCATGTCGGATTCTCCAAAAATACACTGCTTTTGGAGAATCCGACACGCACCCGGCGATGTTTTCAGAGAGTCCGAGCAACATACGTAAAGACAAATGGAAAATGCAGTTGCAGACGAAGTACCTTAGACAGGGACTTGGACCTTTTTGTGCTGCTGAACAACAAATGAAGGTGGGAGATACTTTCTTCTGTTCTTCCCATTAAATGAAGGCCACTGCTCTCTCTATCAAGACGATGTACCTTGATAATATATGCAATCATCATCAAAGCTGAACTTTATTCCAAATTAACATCAACATCATAATTCTCCAACCCAACAATTGCTTCTTTGCCAACAAAAAAAAGAACTCCCCCTTTTTGACTACTAGAAGACACTAGGATATCTTCAGGAAAATTAGAAGTAAATAGATCTTCAAAGTTTGATTAATAGCACTTCAGCAATGCTGACTTACCAGCCTAGGACCCTCGTCATATTCATAGGACAATGCTGCAGCTGCCAAGGCATCCATGCTATTATGCACACGAAGGTTTCCCTGAAGGTCACTCTAATAATTAGAAATGAAGACAAAAGGCTAAAAAATGTGGTTATCAAGATTGCCCAACAACGAACACATTAGTATCTAACCTTCTCAGGCAGTTTAGGGGGCTTGTTTAGCACAATTATGGCAGGGTCCTACAGTATGAACAATTAATTAATTACAGGAAACAAGCATAACCTTTGGTGCATAGTTCCACCAAATCATTTCGTGAAACGAACATAAGAAGCAGCAAAAATAACCACACTGGTTGTATCATCTCTGGCCACTACAGATGGTGGAAAACAAATGTAGAATTTGCGGAAAAGCAAACAGATAAACAAACACATACCTTGTAAAATAAAAGCCTTTGCAAGTATGCTATCTCGTCAGCATTGGGGTACAAAGTGCCACTAGGTATAACATCATATCGTTTTGAGATATTTGTTTCAGCAACAGATATGGGCACATAAACTCTTGCACCGACTTCCATGACCTCGGAATGCTTAATCTGTAATTTCACTTTGAAATTGTAAACTAGGACAATGCATAGGGAATGTAACATGGGTTCCAAAAACAAATAGAAGGAGCCCCTCAGGTCTTGATGTTTGCATCTTTCAATATCCAAAATGAAGCTTATACTGCTAGAATCATATAAGCATCACTACCTTTCTCAGCAATCTTGTTTGTCCTTCCTTGCTTGTAGATGACTCATTACACTCTAACTGAACCTGTAAATCAAGAAAGATAAGACAACTTTCGTGATATTCATATTCACTGCAAGAAAATAAAGACAGTATACCCATTAGCCCTTCTCAAAAGGGTAAGATAAAGGTCATATTCTAAACCCAGGAGAAGAGGAGTAGCAGAAACAAATGCACATTTAACAGATTTTATCTGCTTTTTTATAGCCAACAGATTTTATCTACCATATGAAACAAAATATCTCTTCTTGAAGTTGTCGTGAGACATAATTTCAGTATGTCTGAAGTCTGAACCAGCCATGAACACATATAAAGACTAAGAACAACAAAATTACAAGTCAACATACTATTGAACGATGAATAATATGTCATTTATCCATGTTCAAATGAATTTGTCATTGGTTATCCATAAAACTGTCCTCTGTGGCTTGCATATTTATGTTTCTCTACAGCACTTTGCCACAAGCATTGTGCTAATATTATTGATAACGGTGGTGTTCAAGCTAGCTTGTGCACACCTCGCCTATTCCATCAGATACCTTCTACATTCCACTAGCACAAATACCGGGTAACTCTACCCACCAGAAGTTAGACATATGGTAAAAAATCACCTAGTGCTTCTTGTCTCTGTTTGGGGTTTGAACCCTGATCTCCAAGGTTTAGTATTTAGCATAGATATAGTCTATGTACTAGTGTACAATGAATCCCGAAAGAAGAATGTAATTTACTGAAGACAGAGAAAAGAAACAATAAAGTCACATAGGAAAAGGAAAGATACAGGAATACTTACGAGACCCTTATTAAAATGAGATTGGATGACCGAGCCTGGTATTTCATCGAAATAGTATTTGATCCAGCTAATGGCAGTAACATGACGAGATGGTTGGTCAGGACTGGTGGCCGCTTTCTTTCCCCGCAAAGGATGGCTAGGAAATGGGGGCAAAGACAATAGCTGACTAGGCTTTGCACCCTCCTTTGGAGGGCCCAAATGTGTTATACCGTTTGACACTCTAATCACAGGTTGACCATGATTTGCTAGTGCAGAATGGCCCACCGATCTAGAGTAGCGCCTGACCAAAAAGAGTAAGCAACGACTCACATCTTTGTTCCACCTCATCACATCCTAGACCTTATCATCTGGAAATTATTGAAAATGAGTTATCATCTGAAAATTAGAAACATTGTAATAATTCCAGAGAAGAAGATGCAAAACAACCCCTTCGAAAACAAACGAATGGTACAAATAGAAACAAAATACATAATTATCATGGTTAAATATTGAGAAGGACCGCCAAAGCAATACACAAAAAGTTGGGGGTCTCATCAAGCCACGGAAACATCATCTTATTGCAGAAATGCAAGGTAAGGCTGCATATATACGACCCAATATGGTCCTGCCCCACCCCCGATCCTGTGCGTAGGAGGAGCTTAGTGCATCGGGCTGGCTGTCTTTTTCCTTTCTGCCTTAAGTGAAGAAGTTGCCAGAATAACCCCACAATGTAGTTTGTCCTTCCAAACTACTTTGACATTGCTTAATCCCATTATATATGACACACTCTGACACCAAAGACTAAGTTAAAAAGACAAATTTCCAGCAGTTCAATCAAATTTACCCAACTTATTTGCATATTGCCACAAAGGTTAGTTCCATAACTTCATGTCACCATTACCACTTTATGTTCATGCACGACAAAAGAAAGGTTGCTGTAATTAGTCATAAAATTGATTCTATGCATCCTCTGCAAATTAATATACCAATCACAACTTCAAGCTACTAACAAGTGGGAGGCAAATAAAGCATATATTAGCTAGTAAAACTCACACAGAACTGTGATATTGGCTTTATTTGGGAAACAGAAACAAACAGAGAATAATCTTAAGGTTGTGTTTTTATCACTGCAAAAAGGGACGGGGGTTTTAGCATAAATCAGCGATCAGACAGAGAGGAAAATATATACGTAGAAAAAGCAGGCGACAGAGAAAGAGAAACACTTTAACTCCATCAGAGAAAGAGCCGCAAGCGGCAGGTACCGAACTTGGTTTTTCCGTTTTATTTTGTTTTACCCTTTTTTGACTTTTTAACCCCAATAATTCTTATTTCTCATTGATAACACCTCTTATAGTCCGTTTGGCCTAGCTAAAAAAATAAGCTTATAAATGGTTTTTTCAAAAATAATTTTTGGTGAGAGATAATTTATATTTGACTAATTTAATTAAAAAGTACTTTTAAGCAGCAATTAGTGTTTAGTCAAGCTTCTAAAAACTCCTTTTAAATGTATTTTTCTCAAAAGTATTTTTAGAAGAAACTTATTTTTTTCTGCTTCTGTTTCTACTCAAAAGTACTTTTCCCTCTAAAACCTTCGCCGAACACTTCAAAGTGTCACACCTCCTTTTTTACACTACCCCGTGAAGGAGTATATGGGGGGGGGGGGGGGGGGGGTTTCCAACTTAAAGTAACAATCGAAACGAGATTATTTATTAAAAATTAGAGTAGTCACTTTGGGTAATTATGGTGTCCCAAGTCACCGGTTTAAAATCCTGAATCGAGGAAAAGATTGACTCTGTTTATGTCTGCGAACACAGAAAACCGGGTAAGGAATTCTGTTAACCCGGGAGAAGGTGTTATGCACTCCCAAGTTTCGTGATTCTAGCACGGTCGCTTTGATCGTACTTGACTTATTAAATTTGTTTAATTACTTATTTTAGAACCTATGTGCATTTACCTGTTACCGCTAGTAAATTAAAACAATTATCTTGAAACGGGTTGTTGGGCGCATCAAAAATAATGTCACGCGAACGTGTCCACAATTAGCAATGCTTTATTATTATTAAGAGAATTTGGCTGAAGTTGCGCGAACGCATACTCCAATTTTGTTTTTAAGATCGTGATCATATCACACGAACGTGTACGCAATCACGAGGGTATATCAAACGGGCCTAAAGCAACTACGAGCATTTGTCATTTATATATCTACACAAAATCTCATAACTTAACCAAAAAACAAGATAAACCACATATACAACCACTATATCAATCCATAATAACTACACTTTAAAGTCCTCTGCTACGAACAACATGCTATTGAAATGAAGAAATATATTCTGTTGCTTCATATGTATAATCATTCGAAAGCAGCTTCATAAAGCTCCTTAATATTTCCATTAAGATAACGTTTGTAGGAGCAGGAGAGGGACTCCACAATAAATGAAAAGCTAGAAGTCTAATGTACACTAGTTTTTTTTTTAAATGAAGCAAGCAATAGAGGTTTAATTCCATCAACATAATTCAACCAACCTTGGACTCACTAATTAACCACCAACCGGTGTTCACTTAAATCAAATAAAATGAAGCCCAGAACAATGAATCATTGAAGATAGATAACCAAAACATAATATACAACTCAGAAGGAAACATAGCGAAAGAACAGTAATAAAACAGTGATTAAGAAAAGAATAACCTTTTTATAGGTGAAGATCTTCTATTGCTGAAGTTTTCCGATATTTACAACAAAGAGGAGCTTCAAATTAACGCAATAAAATCAACCGTGACCAGGATCGGAAAACTCGAACAGCAATCGACCATAGCTAAACCTCAAACGCAGACCGGCTGCAACATCGAACAACACCTCAATTTCACGAATTCGGATTGACCTCGAACCCAAACACGTCCATTTCTGGAACGAAAATCAGTGAACAAGACCACAAGTCCTTTTTTGTGTTTGTTTTACTTTTCTGATTTTTCAAAGATGTCAATAACCCTAGATCCCTTTTCTACTTCTGTCCCGTTTGTGTTTTTATACGTGACTGTGTGTGCGTTTCCTGGCGAACTGTTGTGAATGGGAAGAAACAGGAGCAACGAGATGAGTTCATTCTCTCCGGATTCCGGCAATAACAAGATGGCACCAGCTGCTGGTTCTGTTGCTTGAAGGCCCGAACATGGCTGCTATGGAGTTTGGCGTGAGGGGTCGCCGTGTTTCTGCTCGTGTGCGTCGCTGGTCAGGGGTGTTCCTTGAAGATGGAAGAAGAAGAAGCGTGGAGGAGGGCTCGTTTGCGTATTTGTTCAGATCAGCTCATGCCTGAGGGGTTTTTTTCTGTCAAAAGCTGCGCTGCCTCTAAAAGGGTGTAGGTCTTGCTCTGTTAGGCGGGTTAACAGAATCTTAATCATTCCCTTTCAGATATTAAATGTATTTATTTTTAAAATTTAGACCTTAATTATTTAAATTTTAATTATTAAAGATTATTTTTTTATTTCACAACCACTAAATAGGTTGAATAGGTTTGTATAATTAAGATCTATAATAGAAACTTAATTTTTATTAAGATGTTATTATTATAAAATAATAAAAGAATAAGAGCAATATTGCAGAGAAAGAGAGATAAATTCTTATTGAATTTTGAGATGGTTTACAATGGGGTAAGACCCCTCTATTTATAGGAGGAAAAATAATTTAGCCTCAAAGTAAAACTCTCTACAAGATAGACATTCACTCTAATTAGAATTCTATTCTTAACACTCCCCCTTGAATGTCTACTCAATAAGTAATGTGCCTCATTAAAACCTTAACTAAAACAAAACCCAATGGGAAAAAAATTCTAGAAAAGGAAAAAGTGTACACATATTTAGTAATGCGCCTATTGGTTGCCTCGTTAAAAACCTTGCAAGGAAAACCCAGTGGGACAAAACCTTGTAAGGGAAAAAGAGTGCAATGCGCATTAACTCCCCCTGAAAAGAGCATCAATTCACATCCTTGAGCCTTCGCATTCCAATCTTGTGTACCAGCTTCTTAAAGATTGACGTTGGTAGAGATTTTGTGAACAAATAAGCCATATTATCACTTGAACGAATCTGTTGCACATTGATATCACCATTCTTTTGAAGATCATGTGTGAAAAATAACTTTGGTGAAATATGCTTTGTTCTATCTCCTTTTATGAATCCTCCCTTCAATTGGGCTATGCATGCTGCATTGTCTTCATACAAAATCGTGGGTAGTTTGTCATATTTCAAACCACATTTGTCTCGAATATGATGTATTATAGACCTCAACCACACACACTCTCGGCTTGCTTCATGAATAGCGATTATCTCAGCATGATTAGATGAAGTAGCCACAATTGATTGCTTAGTCGATCGCCAAGATATGGCAGTGCCTCCACAGATAAACACATAACCTGTTTGAGATCGAGCCTTGTGTGGGTCAGATAAATATCCAGCATCAGCATAACCAACAAGATCAGGACTGCAATTATTGCAATAAAATAAGCCCATATCGGTAGTCCCTTTTAGATACCGCAATATATGTTTGAATCCATTCCAATGTCTCCTTGTGGGAGCAGAGCTATATCTTGCTAAGACATTAACTGAAAAAGTTATGTCAGGCCTTGTAGTATTTGCAAGATACATTAGTGCGCCAATTGCACTAAGATATGGTACTTCAGGACCAAGTAGCTCTTCATTCTTTTCTTGCGGTCGGAATGGATCCTTATTCACATTAAGTGATCGAACAACCATCGGAGTACTTAAAGGATATGCTCCATCCATGTTTCAATACCTTTTCTATATAGGCAGATTGATGAACAAAAATTCCGTTTGCCAAATATTCAATTTGCAAACCAAGACATAATTTTGTCTTTCCGAGATCTTTCATCTCGAATTCCTTCTTTAAATAATCAATTGCCTTTTGGAGTTCTATGGGAGTTCCAATAAGGTTTATGTCATCGACATATACGGCAAGTACAACAAATTCCGATGTTGTTTTCTTTATAAAAACACATGGGCAAATGGCATCATTTATATAGCCTTCCTTTAATAAATACTCACTGAGACGATTATACCACATTCGTCCCGATTGCTTTACACCATACAAATATCTTTGGCATTTTGAATCCATCGGGAATTTTCATGTATATCTCATTATCAAGTGAGCCATAAAGATAGGTAGTAACCACATCCATTAAATGCATGTCAAGCTTTTCAAGGACAGCAAAACTAATGAGATAACGGAAAGTTATAGCATCTATTACGGGTGAATATGTCTCTTCATAATCGACACCAGGCCTTTGAGAAAATCCTTGTGCAACAAGGCGTGCGTTATATCTTTGTACCTTGTTTTTCTCATTTCTCTTGCGTACAAAGACCCATCTATAGCCAACAGGCTTAACACCATTAGGTGTTTCAACTATAGGCCCAAAAACTTCACGTTTTGCAAGTGAATTCAATTCTTATTGGATTGCTTCTTGCCATTTTGGCCAATCAAGTCTTTGTCGATATTCTCCAACAGATTGAGGTTCAAGATCCTCACTTTCTTGCATAATGCTAGATGCAATATTATATGCAAAGACATAATCCACCACTATATCCACTCGATTAAAATTTGTCTCAATATCGATTGGATTTATTGATAGTTCCTTATTTTCCTGTGTCTCGGGCTCAATGGATTCTTCATGAATCTCTGAATTTATTAAATCGTGAATTTCCTCATGAGATTCTTTCGTAGTGTCATTTTGATCATTTGCTTTCCTTTTTCTAGGATTTCGATCTTTGGAACCTAATGGCCTGCCACGTTTTAGGCATGCTTTCGACTCATTAGATATGACACTAGAAGATTGTCCAATAGGGACATCAGTACGGATTGGAACATTCTCTGCGGGGATGTGAGATTTTGTTATCCTTTTCAAGTCCGTGAATGCGCCAAGCATTTGATTTGCTATTCTTTGTAAATGGATAATATTTTGCACCTCTTTTTCACAAATAGAGGTATTTTCACAACTAGAGGTATGTGGATCAAGATGAGATAATGATGGATTTTTCCACAAAATTTCCCGTTTGGTTTCACCAACTTCTCCCCCTAATTTTGGAAAAAGTGTCTCATCGAATCGACAATCTGCAAATCGTGCAATGAACAAATCCCCTGTCAATGTTTCGAGGTAGCGAATAATGGAGGGCGATTCAAACCTAACATATATTCCTAACCTCTGGTGGTGCTACAGGCACATATACTGCGCATCCAAAAATTCTTAAATGGGATATATTAGGTTCATGACCCAAAACTAATTGCAACGGGAAATATTTGTGATAATTCGTCGGTCTGAGACGAACTAGCATTGCTGCATGCAAAATAGCGTGACCCCAAACCGAAGTGGGCATCCTCGTTTTCATGAGTAATGGTCTTGCAATCAACTGCAGACGTTTAATTAAAGATTCTGCGAGACCATTTTGAGTGTGAACATGAGCTACAGGATGTTCCACTTTTATCCCAATTGATAAGCAATAATCATTAAATGCTTGGGATGAAAACTCAGCAGCATTATCTAGTCTAATAGACTTAATTGGGTTATCAGGAAATTGTGCTTGTAATCGAATTATTTGTGCCATTAATTTTGCAAACGCAAGGTTGCGCTATGACAATAGGCACACATGAGACCATCTAGAGGATGCGTCTATTAAGACCATAAAATATCTAAAGGACCCACTAGGTGGGTGAATAGGTCCACAAATATCCCCTTGTATACGTTCCAAAAACGTAGGTGACTCAGTTCCAACCTTTGTTGGTGATGGTCTAATAATTAACTTGCCTTGATAACAGGAAGTGCAAGAAAATTCATTATTTAAAAGAATCTTTAAATTCTTTAATGGATGCCCATATGAGTTTTCTATAATCCGTCTCATCATAATTGATCCAGGATGTCCCAATCGATCATGCCAAAGTACAAAAGTATTGGAATCAGTAACCTTTTGGTTTACTGTGGAATGTGCCTCAATTGCACTAATTTTTGTCCAATACAGGCCACAAGATAAAGATGGGAACTTCTCAATAACCCTCTTTTGGCCAGAGACATTCTTTGTAATGATGAGGTATTCAAGATTATTCTCATCTATTGTCTCAATGTGATATCCATTTTGACGGATATCTTTAAAACTCAACAAGTTCCTCTTGGACTTGGAAGAGAACATTGCATTCTCTATGATAAATATTGTTCCTTTAAGCAGAGTTATAGTTGCTCTTCCGGAGCCTTCAATCAATTTACTACTACCAGAAATTGTAGTAACATCTGCCTTACACATACTTAAATGAGAGAAATATTTCTTCTCTTTGAATATCGTATGTGTGGTACATGAATCAATTAAACAAATATTTTTACAATTGGACGTTGATCCAAGTTTGCTTTGTGAGATATCCATATTTGCTTCCCATGGTTTAACATTAGATAGTTTACACAACAAGTACGAATGTGGTATCAAACGAACGAATAATGACCATAGTAGCACAAGTATCGCAAATTATCTTTTTTTTTTATAAACAAGATTCATTATTATATAGTACAATAAATTATGTTACAACTAGTATGGATAAAAATATTTGGATGAAAGGTGCAATATAGGTGTTAATGGTAACCAAAACACGCTAGTAGAAAGTTTACATAACACAGTTATTGTAATATCATAATGTTACAAATAAATCTAGTAATGTAATGTACTGTAAAGACTATCTAATTTCGTTCACAAAGGAATATGTATACGGAATATTTTAACAACAATTGTGACATATCCATGCGCATCTCGACAACATAAGATAATTGAAAGATGATTAAATTTGATAAACAGTACATACATTCCATAAACATTGTTTATTTAACATAACTATTAAGCAATTATCATTTTAATGTGTTAATTAAAAAATGCATGGTGCATTGAGTATGGGGAAACGTTTCAAAAAAATTTTTGTCAAATCTATCGCCTTAAGTTCATAGACTAAAATGATGATTTGTTGATGTGTCACATTAATAAACTATCAAAAATAATTGCTACACAAAACTAAGTTAAATACGATACACTAGCCTAGCTACACAGTGTATGTTATGGAACAGGACGGTAAGTAGTTAAATGCAGCCAACAAGTATATATATGAGTGTTTGCATTATACAGTAAACAGAATTGAAATCAAAATTATGATTATGCGTTATTACAGTGTTAATAAATTGAGCACGCATAGATGTATATAAAGGTATTAAAAATTAAGTGTTGCTACAGATAAAATTGCATAGAAATAATTGAAATTGTTAAATAAAGAAAAATATTTTAAGTTCATGTATACCTCATTTATAATAAATAACCATCTGTATTAAATCATCAGATTTATCTTCATTATTTTGTGTGAAGTAAGTGTAATATTGGTTAAAAATTATTCGTACAGGTAATGTATAAAAGTAGTTTAGCGTTGCGTTATGAGTAAATATTATACAATCTGAGTCAGTAAACAATATTAAACAAATATGAGTGTAATTACAAAACTTAGCTTTACTAGCTTAAAGCAGAAAATATAAAATTTGAACCATATCACAATAATAGATAACTTATGTAAAATATGATAATTGTTTATTCATTAACTACTACGAATAAGTAAAAATAAAAATATCAAATTGTTCAATCTTCTTTAACCATGGATCCATCACCGATCAAGTGATCTATTTTCCCCTCAGGGTGCTCAAAGAAGTCCGCCACATCCAAGTGGGTGATGTCAAAATTATTGTCAGAGACAAAATTGGTTTCAGGGCCTTTACTCTTTAGAGATGCTTGATAAAGCTCAACCAAATGTCTTGGTACACGGCAAATTTTTGCCCAGTGCCCTTTTCCATCGCAACGATAACAGATAAGTGGATCTTTGACTGTGAGATATTCAATTTTCAAACCTTCATCAAGGTGATGGCGCAAGAAAATCAAGGCCTTAGCACAGTCTTGGGTGGATGCATTATTTCTGTCTTTAATGGCGTCTCCAAGACCCATTGCATCCAAATGGATTTCAGCATCCAACACCCATGTCATGTAGTTCTTGCCCGAAATTTCAAGGGCAACAAACTTTCTTTTCATAATGTCAGACATAATTAAAACAAAATTAGGAGGAGAAAAAATACCTTAATTTTCTCAAAGAGATTCTTGAGATAGTAGAGCTTCGTGCTGATAACGTGTTATAAAATAATAAAAGAATAAGAGCAATATTGGAGAGAAAGAGAGAGAAAATTCTTATTGAATTTTGGGATGGTTTACAGTGGGGTAAGGCCCCTCTATTTATAGGAGGAAAAATAACTTAGCCTCAAAGTAAAACTCTCTACAAGATAGACATTCACTCTAATTAGAATTCTATTCTTAACAGTTATCACATATTCATTATTAATTGCTTCCACCGCCTACTATTATTAATTATCACCATGTAATCACCACCAACATACTCAACCATCATTACCACCCTCACCATTCCCACTACTCCCACCACCACCACTATTACGCCACCATCATCCTCAATCATAGCCTCCATTATCGACAATTACCACCTATTATCTTTACCATTCCAACCATTATTATTCTCACCTACAATCAACATTCATCACCACCTCAGCTACAATAACTGACCACCACATCACTACAACAACCACAGTCAGCATTGACCATCATTATAGCTTACCGCTACTTACCCACCACTTTTTAAAGTCATAACTACTACCGTCACCCGACATAATTAACTGTCACCACCAACCACCATCATCCTTAATCATAATTACCACCACTACCAATCACTACTAGCTACTAGCATGAACCACCATCATCAACCAAAATTACCACCAACCACCGCCTCTAGTCGGTATTACCCGTTAGTCATTACCACCAACAATTATCATATTTTATTGATAAAATATTATGTTAGTTAGCATTTCATTTGAATTTTATTTTTATTAATTTTCAAATAAAGATAAATTATATACATCCATATGTTAAAAATCAAACAGTCTTAGTTATTTCTATTCAAATTTTAATACACATCTTAATATATTCAGATGTGTATTCAGATTCAGATTTAGGCATCTTAAGTTTTTTTTTAAAAAAACAAATGAGGCATTAGGGCCTTTTAGGATTTAGGGTTAATTTAAGAAGAATAAGGATTCGGGTCATGGGTATTGGGTCGGGTCGACTCGGTTTGGGCTGGTAAGGAGATGGGCTAGTTTAAGTGAAGAATGTATATTGAAGGATTTGGGTTCACTCATTACATGGCTCAATTTCGAATTTAAGACCAAGCTTTTCAATTTCTTTTTTTTTTTTGCTTTCTTTTCTTTCTTTAATTAATTAAAAATCTAAATTAAATTCTTAAACCAATTTAAATTGTAAAATTAAGCCAATTGCCTAACTTTAAAGTTTATAAAAACTAGTTGATCCTAAATTTAAAGATACAACTTAATAATCCAAAATTAAAAGTTAAGAATGTAAAATGAACCATTTTTGTAATTTTGATTTTTAGTAAAGCAATTTGTGAGACCCAATGTTTTTCTTTTTTCTCTTCTCTTACGTAATATATGTAATGTGACGTGATTATATTAGATATGTATGATTGGGTATGACATCACACTGGTCACTTGTTATGTTTTGGAGTCAAGCAAGTTGCGAAATAAAGGTCAGCAAAAGTTATCATAAATTTCTCTAATAAATTTTCTAAATTTTGGTCAAATGTGTTAGATCATTTCTCCTAATATATAAAGAGTTATGACACCCACAACCCATTGAATCAAAGGTCTACGAGTATAGTTTTCAATCAAAAAAACCTCACATCAAACGGACATTGGAGTAAAACGATATGACTGTTTTACCCCGGACTGTCCAGGCTGAAACTGGGTTGCAAAGCAGGTCGGGTCAAACAAGTGGTATAAGTCGGTAAACTCGACTTTGAAACCCTCAAAACATTTCATTTCAGTTCTAAAACAGTGAGAAAGCTGAAGATAGGGGTGTTCTTGAGTGATTAAGGTGCGTTTTTAACGATTTCTACCGTTAAAATTTGCCCCACGTGCCTTGAAACACAATCTCTACGCTTTGCAATCGTTTCCCCTTCTATTACCGGTGTTTGGAGCTATTCTTGGAAGATAGAAATCTGTTGTTCTTGTTGGTTCTTCAGGATTTATACTTGATTTGCCAAGGTAATCATCTGAGGACTCTTTTATGAGCGTTTTTACAAAGTTTTACGGACGTTTCGACAAGTTAGGGTCATATGGAAAATTTGCCGATTTAAACTCAATTATGAATTATTTATAGGTGCGTACAAGATACATATATATAGTGTTTGCGAAGCTTAGGACGTAAGGAACAACTTTCATGAAGGAACTACATGCATTCGGACGTTCGTTGGAAAGGTATGTTAAGGCTAAGCTCCGTAATTTCTTTTAGCACGTATTCTGGGAAATTCCTAAGACGTCAAGTGTGATATTTTACTATTCTATTGCTAGAAAGACCCATTGTGGAAGGCATTGGGATCATAGCTGAAGTATTTTCATAACGCTATTAGGTTGATTTTCTACTCATTCGGTTAAATAGGGTATTCGACATCTATATATATCATTTTGTTGGCTTTCTTAACTATATGTCTATATATATAAATTTTTATTCGTCTTTGGGTTGTGTAACAAAAAAAATAGATAAAGGCGTTTAGTATTTGTGATCAGTCTTTCTTCTTTGTTAAAGTGTATTTTAAAATCTCTGAAGTGACACGTCGATTTCCAGTAATCTCAAATTTAAATTTTATTTAAACTATTAAAACACTTGATTTTTTTTAAATACTTCCACTTATTAAATATCGAGAAATCAGGTATAAGAACTAAGTGGAGCATCTTAAGCTTTTTATGAATATCTTTAGAGTTAAATTATCTTCCTAAAAGTCGAGTTAATTTTTCATGCTTATTCAAAAAAAAAGATATGAGGTTCCACGAGACAATTGTATGCAATACGAAGGTGATTGCGAGATCATGAGAATAAGAGTACCTATGAGCGAAGATTGGCTAAGTTCTTGTTATGGAATATTATGTGCATTCAAAGTTCATAACATACATATCATATTATGCATGTACTTCTAGCTATAATCGGAGGTAAGGGGCCTATTTTCCCGAAAAACTATATATTGTACAGATGGCCACAAGTTGGCAATATGATACCGGTTAGCTACCGGAAGAGACCACCACTGCTAGCATTTGGTTGGATATGTCATGCATTTGCATCAATATATATATATATATATATATATATATATATATGTATGTATGTATTCAAGACATACGATTACACGAGCATACCATGCATATTTGTTTACTATGAGGTCGGATGTCATCCATGGAAGCTATCAGAGTTTCAGTGTCAGGTGGTATCTCTATTTTTTTTTCATCAGCTATGTATGATTCTACTTTATGTCTTACATACCAGTACATTTTTATTCGTACCGATGTCCTGTTGCCTGGGGATACTGCATTTTGTTCACGCGTGCAGGTCCAGGCAGGGACTCTGATCGACCCCTCTGCTAGGATTTCGAGGTTCGGCTGTGAGTTGGTAAGCTCCACCTCTTCCTAGAGATTTCATACGATGGTTACTTTTGTTTTACAATTTGGGTATAGTCGAGGCCCTGTCACGACAATACTTATGAAACTCTTAGAGGCTATTGTGGACATAGTATTCTGGGTTTATTTTTGCAGCTTCCACTCTCCAACCCATAGGCTTGGCATGCGTATATATGTGTGTAGGCATGTATGTCTCCAATCGCGGCCTTATTGGCCAGCTAGTACTTTATTATGTTGGCTCGTCTATTTTTAGTTATATGCTTTATTGTTATTCAGGTATGGATCCGGGGGAAGGTACGAGTCGTTCCCCACCTGGTCAGAGGGATAGATTTCCCTTAGAGGCACACAATGAGTCTCAAGTACCCCTAGTTTCAGCTTCCCCAACACTTGTTGCAGCCCAGGGAGATGCAGTACCCCCAGCCTCACCAGTTCCATTAATACCCGAGGCAGCTAGAGACACAGGACCTCCAGCACTTGCCATTCCCCCATCAGAGACTGGGGAGCAGGGATAAGGGAGGCATTTCAGTTGCTGAATAAGATGATTTCTGTTTATGAGCGACAGCTAGAGTCGGGAGCAGATACCTGGAGAGATCAGACAGGAAGCTCGACAGTACGAGAGTTTCTTCACTTGGCCCATCCATTATTTACAGGATCCATTTCCACTAAGGATCCCCAGGACTTTATAGACTAGATGTATAGAGTATTGAGGGTGATGCACGCCTCCGTCACCGAGGCTGTGGAGTTAGCTTCTTTTCGACTACGTGATGTAGTCGTCCTATGGTATGGGGCATGGGAGAGATCTAGAGGACCTGATGCTCCACCAGCAAAGTGGGAGGACTTCTCTGAGGCGTTTTAGCCCATTATTTGCCATGGGAGATTCGGGAGGCCCGTCTTGACCAATTTCTTAACCTGAAGCAGGGGGATAGTGTGAAGGATTATAGCCATAAGTGTAATTCCTTGGCAAGGTATACACTTAGATATCATACGCATCATGAGGGATAGAGTTCATCATTATGTGGATGGCTTGGCGGATCATATGATTAGAGACTATAGGGTAGCATCCCTATCGAATAATGTAGATATTTCCCGCATACAGGCTTTCGCTCAGACTACAGAGGACCTTTTTCGTCGGATTCGTGATACTCGTAGGGATAGGGAGTAGAGTAAGAGGGCTTGTACTACGGGTCTTATAGGGAGCCACGGGGTGATTTTAGGCCCCCAATCCATCGATATCCACCTCGATCAGCAGGTAGTTTCCCACCATAGATGCAGGGCCAGCGGTTTGATCGATATATTCAGTCAGGACCGGGGCAGAGCTCAGGCCAGCCTGAGGGCCGTCGACAGGAGCGTTCCTCACAAATGAGACAGCCTACTCCTCCATGTACTCAGTGCAGTAAACTGCACACTGGGCTGTGTAGACAGGGTTCGAGTGCATGTTATCATTGTGGGTACGCATGACATTTTATTTTTCGGTGTCCTGGATTAGGCAGAGGTGCACTAGCTCCGCCTTCAGGATCCACAACAGCCTCTTCACCCTCAGTCCATCCTCCCCAACCAGGTCCACAAACTACTCAAGTTCGTGGTAGGGGGAGAGGTGGAGGACACATTTCAGGTTCTATTGGTGGCCAGAACCGCTTTTATGCACTCACAGGCCGGCAGGATTCAGAGGCATCCCCAGATGTTGTCACATGTATATTGATAATACATTCGCATGCCATTTATGAATTGATATATCCCGGCTCAACATTTTCAGATATTACTCCATTTACCATTGCTAAGCTTGACATGAGATCTGAGTTGTTGCCACAGTCAATTGAGGTGTCTATGCAGTTGGTGACTCTATTATAACTAATCATATCTATCGAGATTGTACAATGTTAATTAATGACCGTCCAACCTCTGTTGATTTAGTTGAATTGGTTATGCTAGACTTTGATGTCATTATGGGTATGGATTGGTTGGCAGCTTGTTATGCTTATATTGATTGTCCTGCAAAGTTGGTCCGATTTTGTTTTCCTAGTGAACCTATCCTTGAATGGAAAGGTAATGCAGCCACGCCCAAGGGTAAGTTTATTTCATACCTTAGGGCTCGGAATTTTATTGCTAAAGGTTGTATATACCATCTGTTCATGTCATAGATATAGATAAGGAACCAACAACTCTTCAATCAGTTCCTATTGTGAATGAATTCCCGACAGTATTCCCTGACGAGCTTCCAGGAATTCCCCCCGAAAGGGAAATCGATTTCGCTATAGATTTTCTTCCTGATACGCAACCTATATCCATCACTCCCTACAGAATGGATCCTGCAGAACTAAGGGAATTGAAGGAACAACTGAAAGACTTGTTTAATAAAGGCTTTATTAGGCCAAGTAAATCCCCATGGGGTGCTCCAGTGCTCTTTGTTCGAAAGAAAGATGGCTCATTGCGGATGTGTATTGACTACAGGGAACTAAATAAAGTCACTATCAAGAATAAGTATCCTCTTCCACGGATTGATGACTTGTTCGACCAGTTACAAGGTGCCAAATGCTTTTCAAAGATCGACTTGCGATCCGGTTATCATCAGCTACGAGTCAGGGATATTGATATCCCAAAAACAACATTTAGGACGAGGTATGGCCATTTTGAATTCCTTGTCATGTCTTTTAGGCTTACAAATGCCCCAAGCCTTTATGGATCTTATGAACCGGGTATTGAAACCATTTTTGGATGAATTTGTGATTGTGTTTATTGACGACATCCTGATATATTCACAATCGAAAGCCGAGCATGCAGACCACTTGTGAGCTGTATTGTAGACTCTCCAGGACTATAGGTTATATGCTAAATTCTCTAAATGTGAATTTTGGCTAACTTCTGTAGCTTTTCTTGGTCATGTTATCACCGGCGATGGTATCAAGGTTGATAGCCAAAAGATGAAGTTGTGATGACTTGGCCGAGGCCCTACAATCCGACAGAGGTTCGTAGCTTTTTAGGCTTGGCGGATATTACCGAAGGTTTGTGGAAGGATTTTCCTCTACCTCTGCACTATTGACAAAACTTACACATAAGGGAGCTAAATTTCAGTGGACAGAGGCATGCGAACAAAGTTTTCAGGAGCTAAAGAAAAGGCTTACAACAGCACCTGTCTTGACTCTTCCGGATAGCACTGAGGATTATGGTATATATTGTGATTCCTCGAGAATTGGCCTAGGGTGTGTTATTATGCAACATGGTAAGGTTATCGCGTGTGCCTCCAGACAGTTGCGGAAACATGAACAGAACTATCCTACACACGATCTTGAGTTAGCCGCAGTTGTCTTCGCCCTAAAGATTTGGCAGCATTATCTATATGGGGTTCATATTGATGTTTTCACTGATCACCAGAGCCTTCAACATTTATTTAAACAGAGGGAGCTAAACCTATGACAAAGAAGATTGTTAGAATTACTAAAGGACTATGATGCTGATATTTTATATCATCCCGACAAAGAAAATATTGTTGTTGATGCCCTTAGCCGGAAGTCCATGGGCAGTCTAAGCCATGTTGAAGATGATAAGGTCAAGATGACCAAATATCTATGCCAACTAGCTAATTTGCAGGTGCGTTTGGTAGACGCAGAGGGCGGATGCATTCTCATTCAGAATACAGCACAATCTTCTTTTGTTAATGAAATAAAAGAGCGACAACACGAGGATCCTGAGATTACAAAACTGAGAGAAAGTATTCCACAGGAGCGACAACCTTTATTTGAGTTAACAGGAGATGGATTCCTTAGATACCAGGGTCGCTTATGTGTACCGATAGTCGGAGAGCTCCGCGCCAAGATTCTTTCGGAGGCCTATTATTCTAGATATGCAGTTCACCCCGGAGCGACAAAGATGTATCGTAATCTTCAACAGATCTATTGGTGGAATGGAATGAAAAAAGATATCGTGGAGATGGTAGCCCAATGTCCCAACTGCCAGCAAGTTAAAGCCGAACATCAGAAGCCTAGAGGCCTAACTCAGTATATTGAACTTCCATTATGGAAATGTGACATGATAAATATGGACTTCATCACTGTTTTGCCTCGACTCCACGAAGGTATGATTCTACTTGGGTATTTATTGATAAGATTACAAAATCTGCTCATTTCATGCCAGTCATGATGACATATTAGCGGAGGATTATGCAAGCTTTACATTCGAGAGATTGTTCGCCTTCATGGAGTACCATTATCTATTATCTCTAATCGAGGGGCTCAATTTACAACACATTTTTGGAAATCTTTTCAGAAGGTTCTAGGCACGCAGGTAAATCTTAGCACCGTTTTTCATCTGCAAACTGATGGACTGGGAGAGCGTATTATTCAGATAGTTGAGGATATGTTACGTGCCTGCGTTCTAGATCTTAAAGGAAGTTGGGATGATCATCTACCTCTTATTGAGTTCGCTTATAATAACAGCTTCCAAGTTAGTATTCAGATGGCCCCTTATGAAGCACTATACGGGCGGAAGTGTAGGTCGCCGATCGGTTGGTTCGAGGTCGGGGAAGTAGAGTTGCTAGGTCCTAATTTAGTCCATCAAGCAATGGAAAAGGTAAAACTTATCAGAGACCAACTGCGTACAACACAAAGTCGACAGAAGTCTTATATAGATGTTCGACGACGAGACTTAGAGTTTGATGTAGAAGATTGGGTTTTCCTAAAAGTATCACCTATTAAGGGTGTCATGAGATTTGGAAAGAAGGGGAAGCTCAGTCCCAGGTATGTTGGACCGTATAAGATTATGCGGAGGATTGGTAAGGTGGCATACGAGCTTGAATTGCCTTCAGAATTGGAAGCAGTCCATCCCGTGTTTCATGTATCTATGTAGTGGAAGTGCATTGGAAATCCTTCACGTATTACGCCCATTGATGATATTGGCATTGATGAAGACTTATCTTATGCAGAGGTACCAGTAGCTATTTTAGATCGCCAGGTAAGAAAGCTTCAAACAAAAGAAGTGGCTTCCGTAAAAGTATTATGGCAAAATAACAACATCAAGGAAATGAACTGGGAAGTTGAGGAGGAAATGAGGAAGAAGTACCCCCACCTATTTACGACTTAAGGTGAGTCGCATTTAAATAACTGGCAATTATTTCTTTACAACAACTTAATGGGATTTTGGATGACTTGAAAGTGCAATTTAAATTCTTATTGTGAGATAGCTATACAAAGCCTAGTAGTTGGAATCTTTAGAATTTGATTTAAGCTTGCAAATGAAACAAATATATCCTCTCAAATAACGTATTAGCGGAAAAGAAATGGAACATGGAAATTGACTTGACCCATTCGCGGACGAATGTTCTTAGGGGGGGGGGGGAAGACTGTGAGACCCATTATTTTTATTTTTCCTCTTCTCTTACATAATATATGTAAAGTCACGTGGTTATATTAGATACATATGATTGGGTATGACATAACACTGGTCACTTGTTATGTTTTGGAGTCAACCAAGTTGCGAAATAAAGGTCAGCAAAAGTTATCATAAATTTCTCTAATAAATTTTTTAAATTTTGGGTCAAATATATTAGATCATTTATCCTAATATATAAAGAGTTATGAGTCCCACAACATATCGAATCGAAGGTATACGAGTCTAGTTTTCAACCAAAAAAAACCTCACATCAAACGGACATTGGAGTAAAATATTATGACTGTTTTACCCCGGACTGTCTAGGCTAAAACTGGGTCGTAAATTGGGTTGGGTCAAACAAGTGGTATAAGACGGTAAACTCGGCTTTGAAACCCTCAAAACATTTCATTTCAGTTCCAAAGCAGTGATAAAGCTGAAGAGAGGGTTTGGTGTTCTTGAGTGATTGAGGTGCGTTTTTAATGATTTCTACCGTTAAAATTTGCCCCCGTGCCTAGAAACACAATCTCTACGCTTTGCAATCATTTCCCCCTTCTATTAGCGGTTTTTTGGAGCAATTCTTGGAAGATAGGAATCTGTTGTTCTTGCTGGTTCTTCAGGCTTTATACTTGGTTTGCCAAGGTAATCATCTGGGGACTCTTTTATGAGCGTTTTTACAAAGTTCTACGGACGTTTCGTCAAGTTAGGGTCATATGGCAAATTTGCCGATTTAAACTCAATTATGAATTGTTTATTGGTGCGTACAAGCTACATATATATAGTGTTTGCAAAGCTTAGGATGTAAGGAACAACTTTCGTGAAGGAACTACAGGCATTCGGATGTTCGTTGGAAAGGTATATTAAGGCTAAGCTCTGTCCTTTCTTTTAGCACGAATTTTGGGAAATTCCTGAGACGTCAAATATGATATTTTACTATTCTATTGCTAGAAAGACCTTCTGTGGAAGGCATTGGGATCATAGCTGAAGTATTTTCATAACGCTATTAGGTTGATATTCTACTCATTTGGTTAAATAGGGTATTCGACATCTATATATGTCAGTTTGTCGGCTTTCTTACCTATATATCTATACATATGAATTCTTATTCGTCTTTGGGTTATGCAACAAAAAAAAAGATAAAGGCATTTAGTATTTGCGATCAGTCTTTCTTCATTGTTAAAGTGTATTTTAAAATTTTTGAAGTGACACATCGATTTCGAGTAATCTCAAATTAAATTTTTATTTAAACTACTAAAACACTTGATTTCTTTTAATACTTCCATTTATTAAATATTGAAAAATCAGGTATAAGAACTAAGTGGAGCACCTTAAGCTTTTTATGAATATCTTCAGAGTTAAATTATCTTCCTAAAAGTCGAGTTAAGTTTTCAAGCTTATTAAAAAAAAAAAAAGAAAGATTGAGGTTCCACGAGACAATTGTATGCAATACGAAGGTGATTATGAGATCATGAGAATAAGAGTACCTATGAGCCAAGATTGGCTAAGTTCTTGTTATGAAATATTATGTGCATTCAAAGTTCATATCATACATATCATATTATGCATGGACATCGAGCTATAATCGGAGGTAAGGGGCTATTTGCCCGAAAAACTATATATTGTACAGATGGCCACAGGTTGTCTACAAATGCCCCTACTTCAAGGTTCGTCCGGTTGTAGGCTTACGAAGACGAGACTTGAAGTAATCGACCATCGCAACAAATGGTTTTGAAACTTGAACTTTTTGATTTATATGAGGAAGAGATGATGAACAGAAATGGTCCCACTGGGCGTGCCAATTTGTTTGCAACAAATAATATGTGATACAAAATAAATTGCAACCACAATATAAATATTAGGAAAATAATTTTATTGATAAATTGATGCGAGTACAATCCCGTTTGTTTCCTTGATTCTTCCCTCTGAATTTGTTATCCGTATTTGAGACCTTTAGCGGTATATTGCTCGAACGTAGAATGATATGCATAAGAAGCATGTAACAACACTCCATTTGGATCTTGAATGTTACTAGAAATTTGAGCAAAACATATTTTACATGTCTTTGACCTCTTAATGAATATTTCAAAAGTTTTATGGAATTTCAGAGATTGCATATTTGATCTCTTTGTGCATATTTTGGGAGTTTATGTCCCATCAGGTGTGCCAAAATTTGTTCGCAATAAATTCTCGTAATACGAAAAATAAACAGCAATAAAAACAATATGAAGAAAAAGTAATTTTATTGATAAATATTTGTGAGTACAATTCTATGTATCTCTTGATTCTCCTCTTTAAAATTCTTCGTGATTCGAGGACTTGAGAAGCGCCTTTCTCGAATGTAGGATGATGCGGACCTTCTTGTGATGTGTTTATCGCCAAGAACGTCGAGCAATACTTTGTTGTTACCGGTTGATCTCAGGGAAGAACTCCGTTGATCACTTATTTGTCGGAGAACTAAGCACTTGATGATTGATCTCCGTGTTTGTGAATGCCTTCACCAACTGTGGAGTGTTCTTCTACAATTCTGAATGTTTAAAGAGTTATGTAACCCATCTATTTATAATTGTAGAGGAAAGACAATACTGCTACATATGAACTCTCTTGCTTGATCCTGATTAACCCATGTTATTTTGGTCACTTGGCGACCTGTGGTTGGTTCTTGCTTTTTGACTTGGATTGCCGCATCATTTAACAAGTGGTGTCATATTTTTTGCTTGCAGTTTGATTAGATATGCCATGTCACTTAACACATGGCATGAGTCTTGGCTTTAAGATGAAATGGACCTTGGACTTGAAAATAATAAAATAGACTAATTTATTTTATAAAGTCCAAATTAATTATTTAATCCAAATAAAACTAGGATTCAATACAAATTTTGTATGAATTAAATTTAATAAATTTTATATGTCTACATGCTTTAATCCGATTTTTGCAGTCCTCTTCGTCCTTTTCTGATGCTTAGTACTGGAAACTATAAAAGAAATTGCAAAGGTTGAAAGATTTCCTGCTCTTGAAAGGAAAACTATGAAAATATTTTTCTAAGTATTTAAACCAATTAAACATGTTAAAGAACATTATTTTACTTGGTACTAAACACACCTTTAATGGCAAAATGATGAACATATATAATTAACGCAATTAAGATTCGCAAATAGCTACTCTTGTTTAATTCCAAATTCATCTCATCGACTAGTACATATTTGCTTTTATTTATTGTTCGTACTTTGCACAAGGTACGGATAAGAGCATATATATTGTAAATAATACTGAATATATTATTATTATTGTTATCGTTATTATTAATAATACTTTAATCGAGTGCAAACTCTAATATTTTATAAGCATTATAACTTTCAAAGACTTAAAAAAACTATGATAATTACTTCAAAGTTAGTACGGAGTATTGTTTATTGATCTAATATATTTTAAGAAAATAAGAACTCATACTTTACATCATAGCGGTTATCATTTGGTAAAACAAACGATATATCTTAGCATAAAATTAACAATTTTATAGGTCTTTTGAAAAGACATTGAAAGTTAGTCAAATAAAATTTAGATCAAGGAAAAATAAAAATGATCAATAATATAATTAAAGAATGTCTAATTCCAATTACACGAAATAAATATATTAAACGTTTGTATAGCATAGTCTAGTTGGTTAGCTATCTGATTATTTTTTCTTCTTTAATAAAAAGAAGAAACGAACAAAAGGAAGGAGTTCAAATCGGGGGTTTATGATTCAGCTTACAAACTCTAGTGTGGAAAGTGTAATTTACCCTTTCTTTTTCCGCAACAAAGGTGCATTAGGTTTTAGACCAGGGCTTCTTGCGTTGGACATGGCGGTACCGGGAGAGATGGCGAAGGCCGGAGGCGGCGATGCATCAACCATAAGGATATATGTAGGAGGTTTAGGTGAAAGTGTGACGGCGGAGGATTTGAAGAAGACATTCTCAACACCACAACTCGGAAAAGTGGAATCTATGGATATCGTTCGAACCAAAGGCCGCAGCTTTGCTTACTTGGATTTACTTCCTTCTTCCGATAAATCCTTAGCCAAGCTTTTCAGCACGGTATAAATATCTCTTGATTTTACTCTTTATTTTAGCTGTTTTTTCATAGTAACTCAGCTAACTTTTTGCTGAGCTCTAAGGTATTTGGTAAATTGCTTGCTTTCATTAGATAAATAGTTTAAGTTCTATGAAAATAGTTTACAGAGTGATTTCAAAGATAATTGCACGGTAGTCTATATTGATTGGTAGCCTAGAATAAGGGGCAAATAACTTGCTATAATTGGTTAAATTGCATTACTAGTGTAAAAACTTTATGATCCCACAAGTGGGGTCTGGGGAGGGTAGTGTTTTTTAGTGCGCTTCGTTGTCTATTGTATAAGGGTTTTCAGATGTGTAATTCATATAGTTACGTTGAACTTGCAGCAATAACCAACACTCTACATAATTGTATTATTTTGATGCTTATTGGTGTTAATCCAATTTGATCTGCAGTATAATGGATGCATGTGGAAAGGTGGGAGACTTAGAATAGAGAAGGCAAAGGAGCATTTTTTCCTACGTTTGAAACGTGAGTGGGAAGAAGATGCTGCACTTGCCGCTACTTCTGCCCATCTTCCCAATACAGAAGAAGATGCCCATCTTGTCACTACTGCAGCTGAAATGAAAAACTCCTTTAAATATCAGAAGAAAGGGTCCAAGATGGACGAAATGCAGCTTCGGATTTACTTCCCTAAGTTAGGAAAGGTAAATCCTTATTTCCCTGTGCTTGGTTATGACATTCTTCACTGGATGCAATTATTCTTGAATTACATATGGTGGGAAAGATGACTTGGATATTCATGCTTTACATTTGAATGCTCTCATTTAGTAAGGCTATGTCTCTTTTATGTCAAAAATCATGCTTTTGAATCTCTTTTTACAGTTAAAATCAGTGCCTTTTAGAGGAACCGGCAAGCACAAATACAGTTTTCAGCGAGTGGATGTTCCTTTATTACCTATCCATTTTTGTGATTGTGAAGAGCACTCTGGTCCTCCTGATACAACCAAGCAAAAATCATTTGTTGATTATGACTCAATGAATGTTGGAATCGATGAGAAAGAGCTGGACATTATGAACTCAGTGTTGAACAAAATTTTTGAGCGAGAGAACTACTCTGAGCAGGCTCCTAGGGGTTTTAAATCATCTAAGGTAGTTCGAGGCTCAAAAGATACAGTTGATCATTTGAAGAATGATAAGAATCTAGTCAACCAAGAAATGGAAGATGATGATAACCTCATTCTCAATGTGGTGGCTGGTGCAAATGATAGAACCACTATGTTAAAAGATCCAACACAGGAAGCAATGACAGCTACTCAGGATAATGAGAATTTTGTCAACCAAGAAATGGACGAAGATGATGATAACCTTATTATAAATGTAGTGGCTGGTGCAAATGATAAAACCACTATGTTCAAAGATCCAACCCAGGAAGCAATCGCAGCAATTCAGGTTCATATTCTGTTATATTCTACATTTGCTTTCCCTACACTTTCTAAACAAGGTATTAGTATCTCAGTTTTCTTGTTCCTTTTGTGCGTGCATGTTTGCTCCCAGAATTCGCTATCCAAGGAATCACGACTTGCTACAGATAAACAAAGGCAAGGAGGGAAGATGTCTTCCAACAGAAAGAGAAAAGCACCTGCAGAAGATGAAGATGGCGAGACACAAACTTTGCCATCTAAACCTGAAGGAAAGAGAAAAGCACCTTCAGAAAATAGTAGTGCCACATTGCCAAAGAAGTCTCCATGGAAAGATCTCGTTACTGCAAGTAGTGGTGCTACGTTCAGTGTATCAGATATTCTGCCAAGTGCTGTTCCTGGTAAAGATATGCGGTCTGGCTCTGAAGGTGTTAGTGTGTCCTTCTCTGACAAAAAAGATGAGAAAGTATCGGATCAGCATGACAAAAAAGATCACATTAGCGCGAGTAGTGGTTCTACATTCAGTGTATCAGGTACTCTGCCAAGTGCTATTCCTGGTAAAGAGATGCCATCTGGCTCTGAAGGTGTTAGTGTGTCCCCCTCTTACAAAAAAGATGAGAAAGTATCAGATCAGCAAGACAAAAAAGATCTCGTTAGTGCAAGTAGTGGTGCTATGTTCAGTGTATCAGATGTTCTGCCAAGTGCTATTCCAGGTAAAGAGATGCAGTTTGGCTCTGAATGTGTTGGCGAGAAAGATGAGAAAGTATCAGATCAGCATGAAGAGCTGCGTAAAGTTGCTGAAGATTTAACTGACAATGTTGATGGCCCTGTAGATCTTTATGCAAGAGGTGCTGCATGGCGACAAAAATTATCGTGGACACAGTTGGTTCGTGATACCACCAGTTCTTTTAGCATTTCACAGGTTTTGCCTGATCTAAGGTATCCAAAACCAGAATTGGCAGTGATGGGAGAGACTGTAAAGGTTCAAAAATGTAGCAGCACGGGTAAAAGCGATTTCCAAGATACTTCTACATCTGAGGAAGGGATCAAAGCTGATGCTCTCAGTGTCCCTGGAACTAGCAGTGGGGGTACCATAGTAGAGGAGCAGAAAAATGTTCATCTCAGTAAAGAGATTTCGCATCTGGACAATTATCAGCAGAAAGGAGAAGTAATGAATGAAGCCTTGGCTCCAACTCATGAAAAGAAACACCTATCTGCACCAAAACAGGCATTTGTAGGAGATACTAGCTTCAGTGATACTTGTTCTTTCATGAGGAGTGCTGCTTCTATGAAAGAGTGGACAAAAACAAAAGCAGCACTGAGTGGGTCACTCAAGAAGAAGGCTAATGAGAAAAAGTAGCGGAGATTTCAGAATAGCTTCGTGTAAGATGTGACTGCTTCAAGTTACGTAGACGATGCATTAGGTGCGTAATTCTAATCTCAAGTTGATTGTCCTATTCTTGAAGCTACGATTTTCCATTTTAAGTTTATATATATGGTATATTCTTTTGTGTGTAGCCTATGTAATTTGCTTATGGCAAGTTATAAAGAGAAGATCCCGTGTATTTCGAAAAGCAGAGATATCAAGATATCAGAGCGTTTGGTAGATGATTGTTCCTTTGGAACCAGTCTTATGAAGGCCGCATGCAAAAGTCATTGCGGTTGCTAAACTGTGGCAGCTCTTATAATATGTCAATCGAAGTACTAAATACCATAGCACTATGAGATTCCTTTGATTTTTGTCATATGCCTAAAACATAGAATATACAGATTTTGATTGTTGAGCTCAAACTTTTATTTGAGTAGAAAGAGCAGATATTTTGAGAAGCTGTCATATGACTTCGGATCGAAGAGACTGCAGAATTCTCTAATTGAATCTGTATAGCCATCTAGGGAAGGCAATGTTTTTTTTTCCACATTGTATGAATTTTCCTTTTTTGAGAAATGTTGGACGAATAATTCTTGAGCAACAAAATGTTTAAGACTTGAGAAAAGACTAGTAACAACAGAACCGTCTCACCTGAATACCAAAACTGTTGAATTTGTTATTTGTGTAATCCCACTTTGTTTTTGTTTTTTTATTATTTAAATTTATAAAATTTGTGTGTTGTACATTGTCTCATGTGTGAGCCTGATCTTTTCTTCATTTGCAAACTCGTGAGTTTTTTATTTTTATATTTGGATAAAGGGTGGTTGTGAGACTCCAATTGATGGTTGTGACTTATGAGTCTTGATGTCAGGAGCTCTATGTAAAATATTCTTATTTGGGATGTAAGGGTGACGAGGGAGGAATAGTTGTGCCTAATTGATCATATATTAGTTATTACTAGGATTATTTTTTTTATAAGTGAGGGATCATGGTAATAATAGATTGCCTCTGTGTTACCTAGAAATTGCCTATGTATTATTTATGATTGTCTAAGTGATCTTTGATTGATCATAAATCGCCCATGTGTTACCTAGAAATCGCCTATGTATTATTTATGATCGCCTAAGTGATATTTGATGGATCGTTTATCAGTTAGCACAATAAATTGCAACACAATAAATGGCACTGGACACAAAAACAGCATAAATTGAACCTAAAAAGCCACACTAAACACCAAATTAATAGAAACTACATAACCTGATTAGCTTTAGGGTTTCTTAGTAAAGTAACTAAGGTTAATAAGCTTGGATTGAACTTGTAGTTGATTTGCTTAGCGGTTCTGCTACTATAATGTTATACTGAAACTGTTCAAATCTTTTAGGATGGTGATAAGCTGTAGTTTATATGAGTTTGACATGTATTTATGCATTACAGGAACTTTACTCTTCATTTTCTTTTTCCTGATTGGTCGTAGTTTTTCTAAAGGTCATACGGGAAAAGCCACCTACATTCTTTGTTTTTAACCATAGTTTGGATGACATACTTTAGGAAGAGCGAGTTCTGAATTAGTCGAGCCAATGAGTTTCGGATAACAGATGGTTATACCCAAAAATAAGTACTTTTATTTCATGATCAGACCAAGAGGAGTTTCATGAAGTGAAATATTTACACAAGTAACCTATTTTCTCTGTTTCCTTCTCCACTGTAGAGCAAACTTTCTTCAAATAAGATAGATCGAGTCCAAACTTTAGACAACAAGAGTATCAATCAGTTTCCTTCCCTTGGTCTCTATTGGGAAGAGCAGAACACATGTTGCTGATAAAACAAGAACTACTTCAAAAAATATGATTGCAGCCATTTGATGAGAATCCCTTACTAATTGCACTGCTATGATTGGAGAAATCATGGCTCCTATTCTTCCCACAGAACTTGCCGTTCCAATACCAGTTGACCTTACACTCGTTGGATATATCTGCATAATAAACCATATTATATTGTCAAACTGATTTCTCTAAACAGACGTTTCAGAAGCTTACATTCTTATAGTTAGGCGACCCAGTATACAAAGCATGCTGCATTGACGCAGAGTCCGGGGAACCGTCGCACCTCTAGCAGTGTGACGTAGACAGTCTATCCTAATGCAAGCATTATTGGCTACTTCCATAGCTCAAACTCGTGATCTATATTTCACACGGAGACAACTTTACTGTTGCTCCAAGACTCCCCTTCAGTCAGCATCTTCATATATACACAGCAAAAAGTGTGCAGAATTGCATTAAGCTAAGGGGCGAGGGTTACCTCTCGACAATAGACATTTGAGATGTCGAAATTTGCTGTGATTAACATACGTGCTCCGAATAGTAAAGTAGTAGTTAAAGCCTCATGAAGCCGAGGCAGAAGAAGCGGTAAAAGGAAGAGGATGCAGAAGATATACATAAATGCCATAGTAAATTTCCGACCACCTTTCTCTACCATTATAGCTGATATAAGAAGCCCAGGAATCTCTGAAAGTAAAAAAAAAAACTAACTAAATGATTAGTCATATGTATGAAATGAAGGAAAAACAACATTGTTTTTACCTGCAAGACTAGTGATGAGCACATCTCTATAGAGGCTGTGATCATTGTTCATATACGAAGCAACTGATGAATATCTACTTTGTCCACTGTTAAACTGTGAGGTTAGCAATATAACGCCATAATATGAGAAAGCATTTCCCATAAAAACTACCCATATGAGGAGGGTATTTCTTCGTAGCGAAGGGGATAGAAGCATCAGTAGCGATGAGAAGCCTGATTTAAAACTTGAGGTTTTGTTTTCTCCGGGGGAAAGTAATTCCTCATTCAGGTCCGTCACTTGATCAGTAACAAGGATTCCAGGGGGAAGTTCTGTCTTATTGACCTCAGCTATTTTCCTCAAAATATTATGTGCGTCGTGTATTCTACCTTTGGCACATAGATATCTTGGAGATTCTACTGTAAATACATACAAGAAAAGTGCTGCAAATGATGGTATTGATGATAAAGCCAGTAACCATCTCCAACCTAATGTTGGCATAATCACCTGCAACAGACACCAATAGATAATGCCTTAAGTTTTTGCGTAAAATCAACGAAATGCCTTGAATTGCTTCATCTGCTGTAAACACCAGGTGGAGGTAAGTATTTATCTAACAAAGTGTTAGCACTATCTATTACGTGAGTACAGATTAAGGGGAGCACAAGCAGCGGATGTACCATTGCTAATAAAGCCTCAAGTATTGTTCCAATTGTCCAAAACGCGTAATAAATAATCATCCACATGCCTCTGTTTTGTGGAGGAATAAATTCTAGCAGCCAAGATCCGTATACATAACCTCCGCCAACGCCAAATCCAACCATCATACGTAGAGCAAGAAACCAAATATAATTTGGACAAAAAGTAGTAAGTGCTGCAGGTGCAGCAGTCACTATTGCAACACTCAGAAGACCATTCCTGGTAATGGAAAATGAAAATGGATAGTCAATTCAAAATGAAGCGAGGCTTGACAAATTAAACTAAAGATAATGACTTTGTTATCTTCTCCTATATATCCTTAAGGGTGTGTTTAGTACGGAAAATATTTTTAGATAATCGTGCATTCACGGAGGATTCAATGAAGGGCCGCACCTCAATGAGTCTGATGGGACTCAGTCTTAAGCAACTTCTTTATTCAAAACAAAACAAAAATACATGAAATGAACCCGCCTATCAAAGTACTCAAACTTGAAAAAGTCTTTTACACCTTCGGAAAGCGTACCGAAAGACCCAACTTTCACTTAAAATCCCAGTTTGGATGAGCAGAGTTAGGCTCGATTTCGATTCATACTGAAAAATAGGTGAATAGTTGATAGCAGATGGGGTCAAGCTAAAGGCGGAGCTTGAATTGGATTTTGCAGTTGGAAATCCGTTAGAAAAGCTGTACCTTGACAAGCCCCACGATGCTTCTGGCATCCATCATCGCAGGGACGAAGAGATTCCCAAGACTATAACTATAGACTCATTCTGCACCAGCCTAACCTATCAAGCATTAATGGCTGCTTCCACGATTCAAACATGTGACCTATTCGTAAGCAAGCAAAAAATAATTCAAAGAGCATTTATATTTAATCTAGACAAACACTACAGGGGTGCGGGTGGAGTAGGCTAGGGGGTCCATGACCTATAGGTCACATAGATACAACTTTACCGTTGCTCCAAGGCTCTCCTTCACCAAACATAATATATGAAATAAAGTAGCGGTTAGCGCGCTAAGCTAAGATCAACTAATGTTCGAATACAAAGCCTTTCTTTCTCGGTCGTCTGTCTTAATAAGTGGATTCCGATTCATGCAGTCCTAATCTGCTGCGGCCCTAGAAAACGTTTTCTTTTTACTTCACACCCTAAACACATGAACTTATGCTAGCAAGCTGAGCTATTGCTAGACTCAATCATCCCAGAGAGCTGATTATTTTGTTGGAAAGATTCCAAATTCCAAACAAATAAACTAAACAAAAGTACAAAACCTTTCCACTATTTTGTTTGTTTCAGTTTTATTCATCATAACTAGTTTCTCGTTCATCATAATAAGGAAAAAAAAGGAAAATAGGTTTACCTTCTTCCATAATTGTCAGTGATGAAGCCCCAATAATAACATCCAATGAGCATACCAGCAAAAACAACAGTTGTTATAAGACTTTCTTGAGTAGGAGAAAGTTCCCACTCTGACCTTAGCACTGGCCCTATAAATGACAGAATCATAATTTCAAATGCTTCAGCCATGGAACCAAGACCAGCATAAACCAAAACCAAATACTGGAATTTCCCAAAACCAAGTGATGTGAGTGCTTCATCTAGTGTATATACAAGGCCAATATCCTCCTCCTCTTCTCGTGCCATCTCCCTCCAGTGATTCTTGAGAGTGAGGCAAAGCAATATTTATATTGAATCCATCTATTCTCTTATTAGCAATATTTACTAATAAAGCGACTGGACATAAACTTTATTCCTACCTTGTGCGAATAGAGATTGTTTCCGATAAACTCTCGGCTCAGACAAGTATAAGCACAACAATTTAGAATAAGAGATGCAGGAAACAAGAAGGGAAATATGTAGAAATGATAGCAGTCTAATAATGGTGTATGCTATTTGCTGATGACATAGTCTTGATAGACGAGACAAAGGTCGGTGTTATTGAGAGGTTAGAGGTATGGAGACAGATTCTCGAGTCTAAGGGTTTCAAAATAAGCAGATCTAAGACAGAATACCTGGAGTGCAAGTTTAGCGCCGAGCCGAGCGAAGTAGGCAGGGACGTGATCGATTGGATCTCAGGTCATCGCCAAGAGGGACAGTGTCAGATATCTTGGGTCGGTGATTCAGGGAGACGGAGAGATTGATGGGGACGTTACTCATCGTATATGAGCGGGGTGGTCAAAGTGGAGGCTTGCATCAGGAGTCCTGTGTGACAAGAAAGTCCCACAGAAACTCAAGGGGAAATTTTATAGAGCTGTGGTTAGACCTGCCATGTTGTATGGAGCGGAGTGCTGGCCAGTGAAGAACTCTCATGTTCAGAAACTGAAGGTTGCGGAGATGAGGATGCTCAGGTGGATGTGCGGGCTCACCAGGTTAGATAAGATTAAGAATGAAGTTATTCGAGAGAAGGTGGGGGTGGCTCCGGTGGATGAGAAGATGCGAGAAGCGAGACTGAGGTGGTTCGGGCATGTGCGGAGGAGAAGTCCTGATGTCCCGGTGAGGAGTTGTGAGCGGCTGGCGATGGTCGGTGTACGGCGAGGCAGAGGGAGGCCTAAGAGGTATTGGGGAGAGGTGATTAGGCATGACATGGCTAGAATGAGGGTTTCCGAGGACATGACCCTTGATAGGACAATCTGAAGGTCTAGTATCAGGGTTGTAGGATAGGGGCTCGTAGAATTTTTCGTACTCCTCACCCGGGGTTGGGTGAGGCTTGGCAGGGCTATCTATAGATGATTTGTGTATTGGATTGTGTCTCCCTTATGGTAGTTATCTGTCTGATATTATTGCATGCTATTTTATTTATGGTTTTATGTTTAGATAATTATTTACGCTATTTCTGCTGGAGTTACTAATGCTCTTTTGTTTTTGGTTTTGTTTTTGTTTTTCCTTTCCTTCACTGAGCCGAGAATCGATTGAAAACAGCCTCTCTGCCCTTTGGGGTAGGGGTAAGGCCCGTCTACATATTAACCTCCCCAAATTCCACATTGTGGGACTATACTGGGTAGTTGTTGTTGATAGCAGTCTAATAATACAGTGAAGTAGAAGTAATATCAGGAAGTAATCAAAATCTAAGAAAAAGGAAAGAGTAATAACAAAGCGACGTGTGCACTTCCATTATATTATATAGTACTCCATATATGAAAGTTAAAAGTTGCTGAAATCATATGGTTTCTGCTATAAAATAAGCTAAAAATTTGTTTAGTATTGGATGAATGATTCATGTTGCATAATGGCACAGATATTTTTTAATGCGTGAAGAAAGCACATTTGCACCTACCACTTACCAACTAAACTCATATAGCTCCAAATTTTTCGTGCAATAAATAAATGATCGTTCGCTTTAATTGATACAATAATTACGAGAAGATTTAAATATATGAATACTGATAAAGTATTTGTTGAAAATTATCATATTTTAACTTTTGTATGGGTAAAATCGGAGAGCCTGATTCCACGATCATTATGTCTTCTCCATAGCTTCTCCTCGAAAGGTTTTGAAGGCCCGGAGTATAGTTGGAGGTTTCAAACTCGAAGGGTTTTTTATACCTGACCTCGGGGCAACACAAGTCGATGATTATCATGGATAAACAGGAAGTTCCTTAGGCACGTTGTCCAAACTGACAACACCTACAAGAATAATACTAGTCTGTACCAGACTACTAAGTAGTTGTACCAGCTATATTTCTTTGTAATAAGTGCATATGTACTATGTTGAAATTCCCTCCTCCTATATAAAGGGGACCTTTACTATTTTTTGCAGATAGGATACAATGTAACATACAATCTTCAATACAAGAATGTTCTTGGCCCTCTAAACTTAAACACATTCTCATTTTGTTCTATTACTTGCATTTATTGTGTTCTATTAATTGTTCTGCACTTATTGATTATTATTGGTTATAAAGAGCCTTCACCAAAGCTCTCAACACTGTTAGCCCTACATCGGTTATCCATATCTTAGTATCGAGCTCGACCTCGAGACCCCGAATAACCCGGCTCGAGGCCCCGATTCTCATCCTCTCGGTTTGCTTAAACATACTGTTTTCAAGTTCTTATCTTATTTTTCAATCTTATATTTAGCATCTATTGTCTAATAAATAGCATAAAAACGGATCACATATTTTTAGAACCGCAAAATCAAATCTAATTGTACTTACCATTTTCAAGATAAACAGTTTAGCGCCCACCGTGGTGCTAAAAATAATAGTAATTATTTTCTTGCTGGTTTACTACTTAACGCAAATTATCTTTCACACTTCTTCTTCTCCAAGAATCTTTGATTTCAGGTTAAAATGTTTAACTTGGTGAATGCATATGAAAACAATAGTCTCGAGCACTATGGAGAGAACAACACAACTGTTCCGGGTATTGGTGTACCACAACAAAACCCTGAGAGTATGCCAGAACCGAACCCTGTGGGTACAATCTCACGCAATGCCCAACACATTGACTTCAATACCCACATTAACAGGAATACACTCTAGGAAAGTCAACAGAAAACTCAGGAAAATCCCACGCGGGAAGAAAGAGAGGTAGACAGGAGAAATGGAATGGGAAAACCTCAACACATCATTCATATGATCATTGAGGAGAACGACATTCCCCAGGGACCCGTGATCGAACGGGTAAAAGTGTCCGCTGCAATGGAAGGGTCAACTCGGGGTTGCATGCCCCAAGACATCCTTGCATTTAGTGAGGAAAATTTCAAGATCTCGACTCAACCACATAACGATGCGTTGGTAATTTCTTTTATCTCGAATGACATTTAAATTAAATGTGTACTCGTGGATCAAGGTAGCTCGGCCAACGTTAATCAGGTCGAAGACGGTAGAGCAGCTCGGACTGGTCGATCAGATTATACCTAGCTCCCGAGTCCTCAACAGCTTCAACATGGTCGGCGAAGCTACGAAGGGGGAGATCACCCTCCCAGTCAACGTGTTCGAGGCAGTTCAGGATGCCAAATTCCATGTCATCAACGATGACATTAGGTACAACGCATTGTTTGGTAGGCCGTGGATACACAACATGAGGGGAGTACCATCAACTCTGCATCAGATGATGAAGTTTCCAACGAAGGACAATATTAAAATAGTGTATGGAGAATAGCATGCGGCGAAAGAAATGTTTGCGGTCCACTAGAAACATCAGACCCTATACACTTTACCTCGGAAGAGTCGGGAGGCAAACATACCCCCCAGGATGATGAAGAAGATTTCCTCGCTCCCCGAACCTTCGTTGTCCCCGAAGAGTCGGATGCAACAAAGGCGATTATTGAAGAACTAGAGCAAGCTATTTTGATCGAACATCTCTTAGATCAAAAGGTATACCTGGAAACGGGACTAACCTCCGAAATCAGTAAAAATCTTATTCAATTTCTTATTGATAACATCGATTGCTTCGCTTGGTTCCACTTAGATATGACGTGGATCCCACTGGAGATAAACACCCATCGACAAAGTGTCGACCCCAGATTCAAACTGGAAAGCTAAAATGAAGACCCCAGTCCATAATAAAACATGCATTCATCAAGTACGAGGTAACAAAACTCCTCACAATAGGGTCTATTAGGAAGGTAAAGTATCCCGAATGGCTGGCCAATGTGGTGGTAGTTCCAAAAAAGGAAAATAAGTTAAGAATGTGCATAGATTACAAAGACTTGAATAAATCGTTCCCCAATGATTCATTCCTATTGCTTAACATCGACTGTTTGATCGATGCCACGGCAGGTCCTAAGATCCTCACTTTTCTCGATGCCTACTGGGGGTATAATCAAATTCAGATGAATCCCAGGGATAGGGAAAAGACTTTGTTCATCACGAAGTACGGTGCATACTATTAAAACGTAATGCCCTTCGGGATAAAAAATGCAGGAGCCACGTACCAGCGCTTAGTTAATAAAATGTTCAAACATTAAATAGGCAAATCCATATAGGTTTATATTGATGACATGCTAATTAAGTCCATACATGCAGAGGACTATTTGATTCATTTGTAGGAGACATTCGACATCCTCAAGAAGCTACAACATGAAACTCAATCCCGAGAAATGTGCCTTCGGAGTAGGTTCACGCAAATTCCTAGGCTTCATGGTGTCAAACAGGGAATTGAGATCAACCCCGACAAAATCAAGGCCATGGAAGGAATCAAAGTGGTAAACAATGTAAAGATCGTGGAACGACTAATAGGGCGGATAGCGGTCTTGGTCGATTCATTTCGAGGTCATCAGACATGAGTCATCATTTCTTCTCCTTACTCAAAAAAGAAAAAACAACTTTGAATAGACTCCGGAATGCCAATGCGCCTTGGAGGAGTTGAAGCAATACTTGACAATCTTTCCTTTATTCCGCACACCAAAGGAGGATAAAATGCTTTATTTATACCTAGCTGTATCCGAGATATCGGTAAGTGGTATGCTAGTTTGATAAGATCAAGGTATGCAATTCCTTATTTATTATGTAAGCCGGACCCTGGGAGATGCTGAAACTAGGTATCCACACATAGAAAAATTAGCTCTTGTATTAATAAGCGCATTACGAAAATTGAAATCTTACTTTTAATGCCATCATATTTTTATTTTAACAACATATCCTATTCGAAGCATATTGCATAAGCTCGAATTATCGGGCCGATTGGCCAAATGGGCCTTCAAACTCAGGGGATATGATATCGAGTATCAACCCCGAACGGCTATCAAGTCCCAAATTTTGGAGGATTTCATGCCCGAGTTTTTGCCCTCCCTCGTGCCTGAGGTAGTGAAAGAACTTTTACTAAAAATAGGCACATCTTTCGGGGTATGGACCCTGTGCAGTGATGGCACCTCGAACATAAGAGGAATCAGACTCGGCATAGTTCTGAAGCCGCCAATGGGCTGCATAATCGGCAATCTATAAAAAGTGCAAGGTTGACTAACAACGAAGCCGAATATGAGGCTATGATTGCAGGTCTGGAATTGGCCAAAGGCCTAGGAGCTGAAGTTAACGAAGCAAGATGTGATTCCCTCCTAGTAGTAAATCAGGTAAATGGGAGCTTCAAGGTTCAAGAAGACATGATGCAAAGATAATTAGACAAATTCAAGTCACATTGCACCGCTTCAAAGAATAGACTCTGGTCTACATGCCTCGAGAGCAGAATAGCGAGGTCGACACCCTTGCAAACCCGGATCATCTGTCAAAGAAGATGGACTACTCCCCGGGAACGTTGTTGAGCTATCCAAATCACTGATTGAGGAAGGTCATGTTGAGATAAACTCCATTAGCCTGGCATGGGATTGGAGAAATAAATACATCGATTATTTAGAAAGTGGGAAACAACCCACGGATCCGAAAGAGTCCAGGGCCCTGCTAACCAAAGTAGCTCGATTCTCGCTCGATGAAAAGAGAACTCTATACAAAAGAACCTTTGATGGACCCTAGCAGTATGTTTGGGGTCGGGGGACACATATTATATGCTCCGAGAAATCCATGAGGGCACTTACAAAAATCACTCAGGTGCCGATTCCTTAGTCCGAAAGGTGACCAGAGCAGGCTATTATTGGGACAATATGGAAAATGATACCAAAAATTTCGTCCGTAGATGCGATAAATGCCAGAGATTTGCCTCGATGATTCACCAAACCGGTGAGCAGGTGCATCCGCTCTTGTCGCCATGGCCATTCATGAAATGGAGGATGGACATCGTCCGATCTCTACCAATGACACCAGATAAAGCTAGGTTTATTTTTTTTATGACTGACTACTTCTCAAAGTGGGTGGAAGCGCATGCCTTCGAAAAGATAAGAGAAAAATAAGTCATTAACTTCATCTAGGACCAAATCATGTGCCGATTCGGAATTCCTTCCAAGATAACATGTGATGACGGGAAACAGTTCATCGAAAGTAAAGTAACACAGTTCCTTGAGAATCATAAAATCAATAGAATCCTGTAGACACCCTACCACCCGTGTGCTAACACTCAAGCCAAATCTACAAACAAGACCATCATTCAAAACTTAAAAATTATGTTAGAAAGTTCTAAGGGAAATGTCACGACCCTGATTTCCCACCCTCGGATCGTGATAGCGCCAACTAGCGAGAGCTAGGCAAGCCAAACCTTAACCACATATATCTTTATCAAATTACTTCTTATAACAAATAAAAAGACGATAACATGAAAACTGCAGAATTTTAAAAAACTGAGTGGAAGATAACCATTAAACATATGAAATCTGCAAATATTACAGTTACTTAAGTCTAAAGCACCCAAAAAATGGTGTCACAGTATCACAGAGTGTCTAAAATTACTACATACAAGGTCTGAAGAAATAACAGTACACTGTTTCTGAATAAAGAAAAAATAAAACAGGAAATAGGGGTAGAGGGAGACGCCAAAGCCTGCGGATGCCTGCAGGTCTACCTTGGATCTCCGGGTGGACTGAAGGAAGCCCTCCATATAATGCTATTGTCCGGTACCTGGATCTTTGCAAAAGAGCATATAGTGTAGTATCAGCACAACCGACCCCATGTGCTGGTAAGCGTCTAGCCTATCCTCGGTGAAGTAGTGACGAGGTTAGGACCAGACTACTAACTAAACCTGTGCAGTTCAAATATATTTATATATATATATATATATATATATATATATATATATAGCGAAAAAGAAATACATGAATTAACCAGTCAATATGGGAGGGGGAGCATGCTGTGGGGAAGATACCAACTCCGGATAAAATCATCAAATAAGGAAGAAAGCAACATAACTCAGGCATCAAATAAGGATCAGAAATCAAGAAGCGCATGACATCACCCTTCGTACTTTTACTCTCATCATCACCAAGCAATAATATAATAAAATGTGCACGACATCACCCTTCGTGCTATTACTCTCATCCTTACCAAGCAATGATTTAATAAAAATGTGCACGGCATCACCCTTCGTGATTTTACTCTCTTTCCTCACATAAAATTAGTAGAATCGGCACAAAATGGTACATCGTGCGGCACGGCATCACCCTTCCTGCTTTAACACTCGTTCCTCACAATAACAAAAAATACACGACATCACCCTTCGTGCTTTAACACTCTTCCTCACCCAAACAACAATCACAAACAAAGGGCAAATAAGTAAACAAGTAATAATAGAAATCCCGGCAAGGGAACACAATTTAACAGTTAATTCCCCAAAAATGAACAATTTAATAACTCTTTCTCTTTCTTTTACTTTTACTTCACAGCTCATTTTACCACTTGAGCCAATGCTCCAATGGGTTCAGTCATCTCATATACTTTCAGAATTTGTAATATCCTCGAGCCAATGCTCCTCGATTTTCAAAGGTCACAATTTCTTTCACCAGTTTTCCACAACATGTAGAAATCATCACCAAGGCATGAAAGAGACAACGAAATCATGATATTCACAATATAAAGACTAACAGTCATGCTAGACACCAATGTATAGATACTCGTCACCATGCCTATACGTCGTACTCAACAATTATCACATAGAAAATAGGACGCGACTCCTAATCCCTCAAGCTAAGATTAGACCAAACACTTAGCTCGATGCCTTGTACACAACTCACATCTTAACTATAGCTTTGCCCCTTGGTTCCACCGCCAATTCGTTCGTATCTAATCACAAATAATTTATTTACATCAATAAATGCTAAATGAATCAACCCTAATTCATGAAAATGAGTTTTCCAAAGTTTTACCCAAAAGGACGAACGATTTCCCCAACTCATATACTTCTTTCTTCTGTCGGTTCGAGGACGAACGATTGTTTTAGAGGTGGAGAATATGACGACCCAAAGGGTCATCACCTATTTTTATTTAATTTTGTGCTTTCGAGGCCTTAAAAACCTCATTTAAAGTCGCCTTGATTTGTGTGCGAAGTCCGGGCGCATAGCGGTAAGCTTAAATATGAAATTCTATGAAAAATGCTAAGTTTCGATATTAAAGAGAATAAATTTGACTTTGGTCAACTTTTTGGGTAAACGGACTCGGACCTATGATTTGACAGTCCCCGAGGGTCCGTAGGAAAATATAGGACTCGAGCCTATGCCCGGAATAGAATTCCAAGGTCCCGAGCCCGAGAAATAAATTTTTAAAAGAAATTATTTTTCTAAAATTGTTAAGGAAACATTGACATGATATTTGATTAGAACGTGTTGGTATCAGGCTTGTATTTTTGGTTCCGGCACACAGTACAGGTCTTATATGTGAATTAAGATATTTGTGTAAAGTTTGGTTAAAAACAAACGTCGTTTAACGTGTTTCGGACTTAAAGTTATAAATATGAAACTTAATGAAGTTTGAGGAAAAACTCTTGATTTTGAGGTTTGATTCATTATTTTTTATGCTACTTTGGCGATTTTATCGTACGGATAAGTTCGTATGATGTTGTTGTGTTAGTTCATGTGTTTTGTTAGGAGCCTCGAAGGCTCGGGTGTGATTCGGATGTGTTTCAGGGTTGTTTTAGCCTTAGAAAAAATTGCAGAACTGCTGTCTGCTGTTGTCCAGCCCTTTGTGCTATGTGATCGCTTAGCCATGTCTGCGATCGCATAATTCCTCCCGCGACCGCATAGTGTTAGCCTGAGAAGCCCTATATTTTCCTCTATGCGATGGCATAGTCCTATTCCCGATCGCAGTGACCAGCCTATTGATTCTACACGATCGCAGTGCTCCTTTCGTGATCGCGGTGACCATTTTCCCCTTCCTCTATTTGATCGCATTGCATTATTCGCGATCTCCATAGACCATTTTTCGCCCAGTTAAATTTAAAAATTCAAGAATAGTATCATTACGAGATTCACTAAAAATTTCACAAAACCTTTCTTCTCCAAGCTTTTAGGCGACCATTAAAGCGATTCTTCACCAACATCTCTTGGGTTAGTAATCCTTACCTTATTTTCTTTCATTTTCTTCAACGTCTATTGAAATCCTAGGCCTAAAACATGCTATTTAAGGTAGAAAATTTGGTATTTGGGTAGAGTTAGGGCCTTTTGAGTTTTCTTAATTTAGACATCGTTTCAGGGTCGAATTTGAAAACAAATTATATATTTGGGTTCGTGGGTGAATGGGGGATTTGATTTTGGTCCTGACCTCGTGTTTTGACCAAGCGGTCCCGAGATCAATTTTTGAGTTTTTGGAAAAAATGATGGAAAAGCTAAAATTAAATATTGGGATTGGATTATTTAGCATTTACTGATGTTATGAAGTTATTTATGTATAGATACAATTGAATTGGAGCCGAATTTGAAAGGAAAGGCGGTTATTGAGGATTGAATTGGCCATGGAAGTTTGAGGTAAGTGTTTGGTCTAACCTTAGCTTGAGGGATTAGGAGTTGAGTCCTATTTGCTATGTGATAATAGTTGAATACGATGTATAAGCATGGTGACGAGTATCTATACGTTGGTTTCTAGCATGACCGTGAGTCTTTATATCGTGAATATCATGATTTTATTGTTTCTTTCATGCCTTGGTGATGATTTCTATATGTTGTTAAAAGCTGGTGAAATAAATTGTGACCCTTGAACACCAAGGAGCATTGGCTCAAGTTATATTATAAACTGTGGAAGTATATGAGATTATTTAACCCTTTGGAGCATTGGCTCAAGTGATAAAGCGAGTTGTAAAGTAAAAGTAAAAGAAAGAGATAAAGTTATTAATTGTTCCCTTGCTGGGATGTTTGTGGTATTATTGATTATCTCCCTTACCGGGATGCTAAGATTATTGATATTGTTCCCTTACTGGGATTTAACTGTTAAATTGTGTTCCCTTGTCGGGATTTCTGTTATTATTTGTTTCTTCCCTTGCCCTAATTGCTTTGTAATTCTTTCTTGAGCGAGGAAGAGCGTAAAGCACGAAGGGTGATGCCGTGTATTTATTTGCTATTGTGAGGAAAGAGTGTAAAGCACGAAGGGTGATGTTGTGCCGCACGATGTACCATTCCGTGCCTATTATATTGTTTTCGTGGTGAGGAAAGAGTGCAAAGTATGAAGGGAGATGCCGTGCCACATGATGTACCATTCCGTGCATATTATATTGATTCTTATGGTGATGACGAGAGTAAAAGCACAAAGGGTGATTCCATGCACTTGTCCTTGATTTCCCGGATTCTTTGTTGATAAATAAGTTATATTGTTCTTTACGTTACTTTACTGATTTTCCATTGTAACTTGACTTTATGGTGATGTCATTGATTCCCCTAATTGCTTTGTAATTGTTGCTTGGGTGAGGAAGAGTGTACAGGACGAAGGGTGATGCCGTGTATTGTTTTGGTGAGAGAGTAAAGCACGAAGGGTGATGCTATTTATTACTTTGGTGAGAGAGTGTTAAAGCACAAAGCATGATGCCGTGCACTTATTGCCGTTTGTTATGATTTTTTGTTGTCATCAGTTCACATGCATTTATTGTCTTATTCCATAATTATTGTGATTATTTATTTTGGAATTGTCCTTTATCGTATTACCATTTATTATTGAATTTATGCTATAATTGCTACATTTTTATGTGACTTAATTTCTGCTTGACATTCAGCATACTAAATATTAAAAAGCCTATTTGCTCGTTAAAGTCCATAATTAATTGCTACTTGTCATTATGTGTTTTTCTCAGTGAATCATAATTATTGTGTACTTTATTATCTTATGAATTTGTATTAATTGTTGTGGTTGTTGGAGTAATTTCATTTGTAAGAACTGTTGATATAATGAAATAGTAGCGGGTGGTATGCCTACCACAAGATATGAGAAATGAGATCGGGTTGCACGCCTTGTGAACCGAGAGTAAAATCTGCCTTTGTTTTCCTTATCCTGGTTAGAAGTTAAATTTTGGTTTCCTGATAATTCTCTTGAGATTTTGTTTTATCTGCTATTTCCCGAAGCATGTTTCCCCCTCCCATCTGTATTTATTTATTTATTTATTTCTGCTTCACTTTTGCTGTATATTATATTACTGCACAGGTTTATTTGGTGGTCTGGTCGTAGCCTCATTACTACTTCGCCAAGGTTAGGCTATGCACTAGCACATGGGTTCGGTTGTGATGATACTACACTGTGTGCTCTTTTGCACAGATCCAAGTACCGGATAGCCGTAGTAGCTTGGGAGTTCAGTTCACTAGACACCGAGGTAGCCTTGCAGGCATTCCTAGGCCCGACGTCTCCTCTATTTTTATTTATGATTTATTATCTCTTATATTCGAGACAGACAATGTTACTTTCTTTCAAACGATAATATGTAGTAAATCTTAGTAGTTCGTGAATATTGTGACACAAGTTATGGGTAGAGGCACATGTGAATTTTCCTTATTACTTGGTTTATATCGTTTAAGTCTTCTACTAAATTACAAATTCCGCTGCTGTTTAATTATTTATTTCCTATTAATTAAATTGGTAAAAATAGATTTTAAACAAAAGCATTTATGGATTCTAGATGTGTGGCTTGCCTAACTTCTACAAGTAGGCGCCATCACGACCCCCGAGGGTGGGAAATCCAGGCTGTGACAGTAATAGGGAAAAACTTCTCCAGAAACAACACTGTATACTGCTCCGATGTCAAGGCTGGCGATCCTGCTGGTCTAGCTATGCAATAATCCCTCCACCAAGTCTTGGTGGATCCAAACAAGAGAAATGTAGCGAAATGAACCCCATTAGTATCAACAATACCCATGTTCCAAAGAACCTCGTGATAACTATCCAGATAATCTTGGGGATCCTCAGTAGATGCACTGCTGAAAGTAGAAGTGAAGAGCTTGGTGAACCTGTCCAGCCTCCACAAAGCATCGGCGGACATAGCCGCTCCATCCCCAGTCTGAGCTACCACACCCTGCTGTACTACCCAACTAGCTGAACCGTTGGAGTCTGAATCTAAGGAGCTACCTGATTCGGAGGGCGAGTAGAAAAAGTTTGAGCCCCTCCTCCAGCCTAAGAAGTGGCTGGTGTTACAGGAAGCAAATCTGCTCAAGTGACACTCTCCATAAGGCCCACCAATCGGACCAGAGCGTCCTAAAGAACTGGGGTAGCAATAAACCTCTTGAGGACCTGAGCTGGGCCCACCGGAACTGCTGGGGCCGGAACTTCCTCCTCAAAATCAACTTGAGGCTCGACAACTGGTGCTGCTGCATGAGGCTGAGCTCTACCCCTACCTCGGCCTCTAGCATGGCCTCAGCCTCGCCCTCTGCCTCTAGTGAGGGCTATTGCTGGGGGGCTCTAACGACTGATAGGTAGATGAGGAAGTGCGTGTTCTCGCCATCTGTGAGAGAACATAGTAGAAATTCAATTAGCATTTAGAAACCAAACCGCATGATAAGAGAGAACAAATGCGAAACTTTTCTTAACTCTGTAGCCTCTAGGGATAAATACAAACGTCTCCATACCGATCCCTCAGACTCTACTAAGCTTGTCTGTGAACTATGAGACCCATGTAACCTAGAGCTCTGATACCAACTTGTCATGACCCGGATTTTCCACCCTTGGGGTCCTAGTGGAACCTACGAGTGAGAGCTAGGAAAGTCAAATCTTAACCACATATCTCATTATCAAATTACTTGTTTTAACAAATAAAAAGGTGATAACATGAAAACTGCGGAATTCTAGAAAATTAAGTGGAAGATAACCATTAAACATTTGAAATATGTAAATATTACAGTTACTTAAGTCTCAACCACCCAAAACCTGCTGTCACAGTGTCACAGAATGTCTAAGATTACTACATGCAAGGTTTGAAGAAATAATAGAACACTTTTTCTAAATAAAGGAAAAATGAAATAGGACATAAGGGTAGAGGGAGATGCCAGGGCCTGCGGACGCCTGCAGGTCTACCTTGGATCTCCAGGTGGACTGAAGAAAGCCTTCCAACTAATGCTACTATTCGATACCTAGATCTATGCAAAAGAGCACAAAGTGTAGTATCAGCACAAACGACCCCATGTGTTGGTTAGTGTCTAGTCTAACTTCGGCGAAGTAGTGACGAGGCTAGGACCAGACTACCAACTAAACCTGTGCAGTTCAAATATATATATATATATAGTGGAAAAAATTACAAGAATTAAACCAGTCAATATAGGAGGGGGAGCATGTTGTAGGGAATATAACAACTCTGGATAAAATCATCAAATAAGGAAGAAATCAACATAACTCAGACATTAAATAAGGATAAGAAATCAACAAGTGCACGAAATCACCTTTCGTACTTTTACTCCCATCCTCACCAAGCAATAATATAATAAAATATGCACGACATTACCCTTCGTGCTTTTGCTCTCATCCTCAGTAAGCAATGATTTAATAACAATATGCATGGCATCACCCTTCGTGCTTTTAATCTCTTTCCTTACATAAAATTAATAGAATCGGCACTGAACGGTACATCATGCGGCATGACATCACCCTTCGTGCTTTAACACTCTTTCCTCACTATAATAAATAATACACGACATCACCCTTCGTGCTTTAATGCTCTTCCTCACCCAAACAACAATTACAAACAAATGGCAATGAAGTAAACAAGTAATAATATAAACCCCGACAATGGAACACAATTTAACAGTTAAATCCCGGCAAGGAAATAATTTAATGACTCTTTCTCTTTATTTTAGTTTTACTTCATAACTCGTTTTACCACTTGAGCCAATTCTCCAAAGGGTTCAGTCATCTCATGTACTTTCACAAATTTGTAATATCCTCGAGCTAATGCTCCTCGATGTTCAAAGGTCAGAATTTCTTTCACCAGTTTTCCACAACATATAGAAATCATCACCAAGGCATGAAAGAAATAACGAAATCATGATTTTCACAATATAAGGACTCACGATCATTCTAGACACTAACATATAGATACTCGTCACTACGCCTATACGTCATACTCAGTAATTATCACATAGCAAATAGGACACGCCTCCTAATCCCTCAAGCTAAGGTTAGACCAAGCACTTACCTCGATTCCTTGAACACAACTCACGTCTCAATTATAGCTTTGCCCCTTGGATCCATCAGAATTCGTTCATATCTAGTCACTAATCACTTATTTACATCAATAAACACTAAATGAATCAACCCTAATGCATGAAAATGAGTTTTTCAAAGTTTTACCCAAAAGTCAAAAATCGTCCCCGGTCCCACGTGGTCAAAACCAGAGGTTCGGACCAAAATCCGATTACCCATTCCCCCACGAAATCAAATATATATATATATATATTTTTGAAACGAACCTCAAATTGAGGTCCAAATTACCAATTTTTGAAAATTCTAGGTTCTACTCAAAACACCCAATTTCCCCCATGAAAACCTTTGATTTGAAGTTGATATCATGTTAGAATAAGGCTGTATCCGGTTCCGGTTCTGGGTCTATTTGGGTCTGCGATTCCGGTTCTGGCGGTTCCGGAGCAGGAACCGCTACCATACGGTTCCGGGTACCATCCGGTTCCGGTTCTGGCGGTTCCGGTTCCGGCGGTTCTGGCGGTTCCCGGCAGTTCTGATTTAAATCAATATCTTGTATAGTAGTCATTAGTATATTGTAGAATATATTTTATATGGTGTACTATGTTATTAGTATAGTATATATTGTGTTTGGTAATTAGTATATATTTCGTATAAGTAGTGTATATTTTGTATATAAGTAGTATATATTGTATGTAAGTAGTATATATAGTATATTAAGTAGTGTATATTGTGTTGTAGTTAGTAATTAGTATAAATTGTATATAAGTAGTATATATTGATAAAGAAATATTGAGACAAAAGATATTCAAGGATATGATAAAGAGCATATTTATTGACCAAAATGGCATATCTTTCTTAGTCTTTCTTCCCCCAATGGAATGAGCACAATATGGTACTAATACCACCATTAAAAGGAAAAAAAACTAAAAGAAGACATTCCAATGTACAAGTTACATCATAATTATGTATTATTTCTAACAAATCTCATAAAACCTTCAAGGTTTGGAGGTGGTTGTGTTGGCGGTGGTGGAAATGAAGCTTGTTCATCACCACTTCCGGGTGAAGATGCTTCCTGAGCAAGTTCTGCTAGCATTTCTTCATAGCACTCATCTATTTCTGGTTGTGATTCAGCTAGCCCAAAGTTCCTTCTTTCTACAGCTAGAAATAGTTGGATAATATTGGCCAGATAAAGCATTTGTAGCCACATGAAAATGTTCTAAAAAATCTAAAAGAATTTTAACGTTAGTCCAATCTTGTGTAGTTAGCATGTCATTATCTTCCTCCCCACAATCCCGAGAATTATACGTAGCATTAATTGGGTTTCTATATTCGTACGCTACTACTAATCTTTCGTACGTGTAGTTCCACATAATGGGGCAAGGTTTAGGAACCTTTCTTTCTCTAAGGCCATATTCGTCACACTTTTTAAAATATTCTCTAAGTCTACTTCTACGGTTTGAATAAAATAGCCAATTAAGAGCCATTTTAACCTTTTCAATTTCTATGTTTAATATTCTCATACCATCACCAACAATTAAATGATAAATATGACAAATACATCTAACACGGAAAATATTAGTAAAAGCAGGATTAAGTGTTCTAGTTAGCATACCTATTGCACTAGTGTTGCTAGAAGCGTTATCCATGGAAATTGATATTATTTTATCACTAAAACAAAAATATCTGCATACATCTAAAACAGTGTTAGCAATAAACCTACCCGTGTGCCGTGAATTAATTATCCTATATGCAATAATGCGTTTTTGCATTGTCCAGTCTTCGTCTATCCAATGACTGGTTACGGTTAGATAATCACAATCATTATTACTTCTACCAATATCAGTTGTAATAGACATACGATTAGTTATATGGGTAAATAAATAGCGCAAGTATTGTTCATATTCATGCTTGTATTTATAAATATCGGCCTTAACTGTGGCGCGAGGCCAACCTTTATACGTAGGATTAAATACTCTTCTAATATAATGAATTCATGCAGGATTAGAAGCAAAAGAATAAGGCAAACACATAACAGTAATCATTTTAGCTAATTCTTCACGATCCTTATTTGGATCGTAATATAATATACCTCCGGTGACTGTGTTTATTCCTGGTTGAACTAGATTTGAACCAGTACTTGGGTTAACTGTAGAATCAGCACTTGTCCTCCCCTCTTGTTGCGCTTTCAATTGCAAATATCTAGCCTTATCTCTAGGGTGTAATCTTATATGCTTAACTAAACTACCCGTGTCGCTACGATCTCCAGTATACCTATGAACAAGTAATTTCCCACAAGATTTGCACTTAGCCTTATTTTGTTCTCTTAGTTGAATAAAAAACTGCCAAACTAATGATGTTTCTGAACGATTAGGAGGTTGTCTACTAAAAGTGGGAGTTTGTACGGGTGGGTGTTCCGGTTCATCACCTAAGTTATGAGCAGGACTAGTAGGTGTATCATCTAAATTTACTGGAGCTTGGGTTTCGTCATCATCATCATCCTCATTTCCCTCTAAGATAGGTGCATTAGGATAAAGAGCATTCATAATATCATCGTCTATTCCATCACCAACTGCTACATCATGTAGAAAATCAATATCGCTAAATTGAAAACACGGGTGATCACAATCAAGGATTCCGAAGGGTTCATTAGGATTTCTAGGTTGGCTACTACTTTGAACTTGCTTATCTTTTCTAGGTCGGGGAGCCCGGGGAGGGGTAGTATTTTGGCGACTACTTTCACCGGTTTTAGATTTTCCTTTACCGAACATATTTTTCAACGAAAATGCCACAATAATTATAATTAAGCAAAATAACAACACACAAAATATTCTTAGCACGTAAGAGTTGAAACGAGTTTACCGGATTGACGAACAATTTCTTGAAGATTGAAAATCATTGAAAAACACTTGAAAACTTCAATTCAACAACTTCACAATGTTTCACGAATTTGCAACAATAAATTAAGCACTTGCACTAGAAAGATTGAAAGAGAGCTTGAGAGAGATTGAGAGATATTGATGAATTGGTGAATAAAAATGAAAGAATGAGGGGGTATTTTAGTTGAGAAATGGGAAATAGTGTAATTATATAAAGTTTGGGGTTAAATTAAAGTTTGGGGGTCAAATGACTATTTTATGAACTTCCAAACGGCTACTTTTGAAAAAGAACCATTTGGAAATTATTTTTAAATTTTTTTTTTAAAAATTACCGTTACAGAACCGCCGGAACCGTTTGGAACCGCCAGAACCGGTCTGGTTCCGGTTCTGGCGGTTCCAACAGGTCGAACCGCCCCGCCACGGTTCACGGGAACCGCCAGAACCGGAACTGCCGGAACCGGACCGATGGAACTGGCAGAACCGCCAGGGCCGCGGTTCTGGTTCGGAACCGCGAAATTTACACCCTTATGTTAGAAGATGTTAATGATTGAAGAAAACTAGTTAAAAATGACTTAGAATTAATTTGGAGAAGAAAGGTTTCTTGAAAAATTGCCTCTTGTGTTTTAGGGTTTTGAAAAATGAAAAATAACTGAAAATCCTGTCTATTTATACTTCTGATAGACCCCCTATTCGTACTGCACTAAATGGACCGCGGCAGCACAGGCTTACCTAAAGACCTGCAGTTCAGCTTCCTATGCGGACCACACAGCTTCCACCGTGGACCGCACAAAGGCGACCGCGGCCGCGCTGGCCCCTCTGCGGTCGCACGCGAGTTCTCGTGGACTGCACAAGTGGATTGAGAGGCCTGCAACTTCCTGAGCCTGCAACATCTGATTTCTAAGCCTAAGGTATCCCGGAACCTACCCGAAACTCACCCGAGCCCTTGAAACTCCAACCCAAATATACACACAACTTCAAAAGTATTCTACAAACATATTCGTGTAATAAAATCACAAAAATAACATCACGAACATCGAATTAAACGTCAAGATCACTGAAATTTCTCAAAACTCCTTTAATCATCAAATTTTCCAGTTAAGGCCCGGATCACATCAAACGACGTCAGCGTTGCACCAAATTTTACCGAAATGCCTTAGAATATATAAGACCCGTATCGGGCACCCGAAGCAAAATACGGGACTGATACCATTGCTTTCTAATCATATTTCATTTCCAATTTTCTTAAACATTTCAGAAAAATCATTTCCTTTAGAAATTCATTTCTTGGGCTTGGGACCTCGGAATTCGATTTCGGGCATACGCCAAAGTTCCATATTTTCCTACGGACCCTCCAGGACCGTCAAATCATGGGTTTGGGTCCTTTTGCCTAAAATATTGACCAAAATCATATTTATCCATTTTAGCATCAAAATTTAGTATTTTTCACAAAATTTCATATTTAAGCTTTCCAGCTAGGCGCCCCGACTTCACATGCAAATCGATGCAACTTTAAATGAGGTTTTCAAGGCCTCGAAAGAACAAAATATGATTAAAAATAGGTGATGACCTTTGGGTCATCACAGGAAAATGGAGAGAAATATTACCCGAAGTGTATGTGCATATCTAACAACTCCAAAATCAAGCACAGAGGAAACCCCTTCTCTATGGTATGTGGTGTCGAGGCTTTGATACAGGTAGAGGTCGGGGAGCCTAGCGCCGGATTATGACACACCACTGAAAGCTCAAACAACGAAGCCATGAATGCGGCCCTCAAACTATTGGATGAAAAGTGAGAAGCTTCACGGGTCCAAATGGCGCCCAAAAACAAAGGATCGAAATGTATTATATCAGGAGAACAAATCTCCGACATTTTGGAGTCAGGGACTTAGTCCTAAAGAAAATCACCCTCAGCACCCAAAACCCTAATGAAGGGAAGCTATACCAAAACTGGGAAGGACCATACCGTGTCGCCGGATGATCGGTAAAGGTCCTACGAGCTTGGTACCATGGAAGATGAACAACTTCCAAGCAATTAGAACATACCAATGCTCAAATCGTACTACTGCTAAGGTGTCCAATGGAAGATGCCAAAACATCCCCAAGCTTAAAGAGCTTGGGTTTTTAAAGCATGCGTTGCACTCTTTCCTTCGATTGGATTTTGTCCCAAGAAGGGTTTTACTGACAAGGTTTTTAACGAGGCAATACCTATATGCTACCTAAGAAAAATTTCACAAACTCAAGGCTTCTCTTCAATCAACCTTGAACACTGGGGGGAATCCCCCAGAACATCACCTTCTCGAAAAATCCAAGATGAGCCAAAAAGGGTCTCAATAGGAAGTATCGGGCCAAACGATTGAACGAACTGTGTCCGCACAGAATAATTGAGCCCTTGACGACAAAAACATGCATACTTGTACCAAGTAATCAAAGAATATTTTCTCCTCCATCAAAATGCTTTATGCTCCAATGAAGTATGCTACTTTTACAAGAAACGACTTTAGAGCTAGAAACATTTTCGGAATACTCGGGGATTGACACTAAAAACTCGAGGCTATATGACCCCTGGGTCAGAATCTTCAAACTCGTAAGCCTTCAACGAGGCAACATCAAGTTTATAAAGAATGGCTCCTTAGCTAAAGAAATTTCGATGTCCCGGTCACTATCATCGAATATCACCCCATCGAACTACCAGAAACTCAAGGCCGTAAGATCCCAAGCGGGCGACCTCGAGCCCGAAATCCCTCCATGCGGTAATACTAGAAAATGTAAGACCTCTACGAGGCATTATTAACAATATAAGACCTGTATAAGGCAACCCCAAAACTGTAAGACCTCGAGTAAGGCGTGAATTATACTTGTACTAAGTAACCAAATCTGTAAGACCTTGAACAAGGCATGAACCATTCCTGTACCAAGTAACTTATCCGTAAGACCTCAACAAGGAATGAACCAGACATATACCAAGTAACTCATCTGTAAGACCTCAAGTAAGGCATGTTAAAATTTGTGAGACCTTACAAAAGTGATAATCCTGATCTTAAAGTTAAGGCTATATATCTGAAAATATAAGACCCCTAAAACAACATAACCTCGTTATAGACACCGAAACTACTTTACTCGAGGACTAAAATGCTACGGCCAAATAGAATGACTACGGTCATAAGCCTGTACCAGCCAAACTCATGCGAATCAGGGATGCTCGACCGTCACTATTAAATCACAAGCCTTCAATTGCTTTCAAAAAACTTCGAAAAGAACCAGTTAATTACGCTACCCTCGGCATAAGCAAATGAGCTTCGATCATATCAACTCCAATAGGCTTCAAAACAATTCAGTCATCGAGAAAAACCTCCTGAGGTGCTCATTCATCACTAATAATGACTCACTATTGAGGTTCTTATCGAATCGTTGAAGAGATGGACGAACAAAAAACGTCAAAAGGTAGCCTACATTAGAGGTCGTACCGACGTAATGTATAAGAGCCACTGTTGCCAACCTATATAAGAGGTCGTACTAACCCAATGCACAAGATCCACTGACGCCAAGTTACATTAGAGGTCGTACCGACCCGAAGCGTAAAAGCCTAAGTGCCAGCGTAAATTTTGAGAACTTGAGAGTGAATGATCTCGAGTCTAAATCCGACTCGAAGACTGAGCCCAAAAAAGTTAACTAAAAAGCCTAAGGGAAAATGTGTAAGAGCCACTATCGCCAGCCTATACTAAGAGGTCATACTGACCTAATGCATAAGAGTCGCTACGCCGGCTTAAATTAAAAGGTCGTACCAATCCAACCGCGTAAGAACCGTTGTAGCCAGCCTAAAAGAGCCTCAAGGCCGACTAGAAGTCACAGCAACCCAACAACCGGCCCAAAAAATCTGAAGATCGATTTTTAGACCTAAAGGTCGGTAAACCTGAGTTGAGAACCTAACTCGGGTACTAGTCCCCAAACGGTCGACCTTTGACCATTACCAATTGCTCAGAAATAGCGAAAACCCAAGGGTCTAACCCGTAGCCCAAAATCTCGGACCAATTGTCAGAAAACATCACAGATTATTCCTGAAAAGCAGAGAAAACTGCACAAATCAGATCAAAGGTGTCAAAATGCTGAGATCTGGTAAACATCCAAACAAAAGCAAACAGAAACTACTTAACCTGCTCAGCGAGATGAGTCTTCTTACGCTCGTAGCAGGTCACCTCAACTTGAAATCGGGTTAAGGTCTAATTATATAGCGCCCTGGTCTGGAACCATGAAATAGGCAAGTTAGAAAGGCGGAGGTTAGGGCGACAAGTAGAATTTACAAAAATTACCTACTCACAGAGCCTATCCATCTCACTGAAAATGAGTGAGGCATCGAGCTCAGGATTTTCTCGGGCTAAGCTAAAAACCTTTCAAATGCATCTTTATCTTTGGGCATCCCTACATTGGAAGGATCTTTATTCTGGGTATCGTATATTTCTATAGGAGGTAAAGTAAGTCCCGAAGGAGAATCACTTACGTCAACATCACCGACGGGATCGGTCGGGGTCGGCTCTTGTCTTTGAAGATCTTCAGAACTAGTTTCCTCCGGACCACCTTCCAAACACGCCTCAACTCGAGGGCTATTTTGGCCGTCAACCAGCTTAGGGACATTACTCAATACACCCTCGAAGGCCTCTTCAACCCGAGGTTGGACAACGACAACACCAAGTTCCAACTTGGAAGCCACTGTCTCCGCGGTATAAGAGGTGATCAGGTTTTTTTCCTCCCTCGAATGCTATCGAGGAAATATCTTTCTCCTCACCTTCAGCTCGTGTTATATCTCGTGATTTTCGTACGTTAAAATTTCGTTTTTAGTTAACCGATGTAGACTCGGGGATGAGATCATCATGACGTTAACCTACTTACACTATTTCTAACAAGTGATACATACGTTTTATGAAGGATAAAGATGTACACCGATTAAAGAAAATGAGTTTTGTTGAAAGTGGCTAAGTTAGAATAAAATATGGGTCGAACAATAATGCCTGATAATTATGAACTAGTACCATGCAAGGTACCATATGATCACGGTAGTATAATATATAAAGTATATATATGAAGTATTTTAAAAATAAATAGAATTTTAAATTATTTATAATAATTTTTAAATTATACGAGTAATGGATTAATTCCCGGACAATGAAATATTACCCGGTTAATTAATAAATAGATAAAAATTAATATCCCACCCCCGCCCCACGTTGCAAGAAGCCTCGAAATTGGAAGTGACTAAGTAATCACCTTTCGCCAGATGGATAATTTTGAAATGACTAAAATTTGAGCCTTAGCAAATAAGACTAGTGACAATTATTTTGAAGACTTGTGAATTAGAAAACACTTCATTCAAGATCAAACATCCCTTGCATTCTGTCCTTGGTTTTTAAACCAAAAGCGTGAGTGAGCAGAAACATTTCGTTCAAATTAAATCCTTAACCAACATTTCATTCAAAAACGTTAGGAGCAGAATAAATTCGTCCGAAATTTCAAGTTTGTCCAAGTGTGAATTTCATCCATATCTCAAACAAGCCGATTCGTTCAAATAATTCCAGTAACAAATATATTTAAGTCATTCCTTTTTTTTTCCGAATGGTCCAAATCATACTGAAGAAACGAGCAAACACAATTTTCGTAAATTATTCTATTCATAGAAATAGTAAGGGTGTGTATATTATGGATTTCCCATGAAAAATATTATTATCTTTTGTTCATGGGTTTAAAAAAATACATATTTGATAAAGTTTATTCAAGAAACAGTTCTGCTGCATGTGTATGTAATGTTTATTGGATAAAGTTCATTTCAATCACTCATTATGATATCAACAACGGAAATAAGCTCCTTGATCACTGTATTAACGCTATACCCATACAGTAAGTTTTTCATGATAAATTGGTAATATATTACTTATAAGATAATTCTATAGATCATGTTATGTAGAGATTAAAATAATTAGTTTTGTCTGGACAACAACAAATTAATGCTTAAATCTTAGTGATCTTTTCTATTTGGAATTATTCAAAAGTAAGTTTCATGTTTTTGTTTCCTTTTCTTTCAATTTGAAAGAAATATTACACGCACGCCAATCGAAACAACTACATAGCTCCTCATTTTATATGTTGAGTTAAAATGTATAATAAGAATACATGTACATTAGCTATACGATGATATAAAAGTACATGAAGACAAAAATGACATTTAAAATAAGAAATTGGTGTATTTCATAATTTCATGCATTTATACATGTACATTGACACATTACCAAATAGCGTTATATATATATACATGGGATATGGGAAAGGTTATAACGTTATATACACACCACCACCTGATCAGCTGGTACACGTGAATGATTTGCCCATAATGGCTGAGATGATATGATGGGATGCCCTCGGAGGCATGATAATGTTAAGCCGTTATATACATGTATATACGTAAATATATGTATATGAGATATGGAAAAAGGTTACATCGTTATATACGCACCACCACCTGATCAGCTGGTACATGTTGATGATGTTGTCCACAGTGGCCGAGACGATATGATGGGATGCCCTCAGTGACTTGATGATATTATGTACACTATGCCTATGCATGACACGATATTTATACGTACGTGCATGACATTATAAACGTTTCAGAATTTATAAACTTATTCAGATTTAAAGATGTATTTCTATATTCCATGGTTCATCTATGTCTTTTACGTACTAATTTTCATGCCTTGCATGCTCATTACATTTTTTGTACTGATGCCCTATTTCACGGCCCCCCTTCTTAGGATCCCTGATCAGCGAGTGTTGGCGTGCTCCACTTGACCACTTGATTCAGATTGCTTTTGATTTTTGTAAGATACATTTGTATGTGTGTGTGGGTGTATATAATATATATATATATATATATATATATATATATATATATATATATATATATATATATATATATATATATATATATATTTATATGGTATGATGTGGCTAAGTCCCGTCTTTGTACAAATATTTTTCTATTAAAGGTATGTAGACATTATGTCTAGTTAGATAGTATGTGGCCTTGTCGGCTTTCAATTTTTAGATGTATAGTTGTCTATAGTGGCCTTATCGGCTCGCCCTACATATATTGTACGTATATGTATGTATGCCCTTTTTGGTAGGTTTACTTCAAGTATATCATTTTCGTAATTCAACAGATATTATTCAGGTTCATATCTTAGACGCATGCTTAGGGGTGCTTGACGGATAGGACTCCGGCACCTATCACAACCCATTGGTTTGGGTCGTTACAAAAGTAGTATTAGAGCAGTTCTGTCCTAGGATTATCTACAGACCGTGCCTAATAGAGTCTTGTTTATGGGTGTGTTGTGTATCACACTTATATATAGGAGGCTACAAGACATATAAGATGTTATCCTCTCTTGTTATCTTAGATTGATATATTCATTCATGCTCTTAATGATATGTTGCATTTTCAGCAATTCCTCCGAAGACTACATCTGTAAGCACGGGTCAGAAGGCCACTAAGGTGTTAGAAAAAGGGATAAGTTATACTACGGATTCATACCCATAGGAGATCATGGGTTCTATTGAGGAGGATCCATACAAGGATCCAAATGAATCATCCATTCGAGATGTTTCGACTACTCCGACAGTAGATGGGGTGAGAGGAGTTATAACCTCACCAAGGCCCTTAGTTTACAACCTGTTGATCAGGGTATGAGGGGGATAGTGCATGGATTGGCACAAACAGGATTCCCTCAGGCTCAAAACTATGTTAAGGTATTGGAGGACACCCGCTATTTTGAGGTTCCGGATAGTCCACAATCTTGGGAGTCCATCAATCAAGGGTTGTCAATGTATGTTATGGGATATACAGAGCAAGAAGATAGTAGTCGGTCCAAGAGGAGGAAGGTAATTAATAAGGACATGAAAATTCTGCTTTGAAGTATGTCCGATCGAGGTTCTTATATAGGACGAGGCAAGGATCCTTTATTATAGACTTCCTCCAAGTGTCAATTTTTGGTTGGTGAGTTCCACCTCTTCTTGGAATATTACCAAGTTAGGGTTTTAAATGTGTTTGGTTGTTTTATGAGGATGTAAGGAGCCCTGTCCTGACTTGTATATATTATGATTATGCATACTTAGAGGTTTTGCTGACATTATCATGTATATAGTTTTGGGTATGACATTTCTATGGTTTGGTCGACCCCTATGTATATAAACCCCTTTTTCTAAATTAGTTATGCAAGTTTTGTTTTAATATAAATACTGTGACGACCCAATGGGGTCATCACTTATATATTTTCTGTTCTGTACTTTCGAGGCCTTAAAACCTCCTCTCGAGTTGCCTCAATTTGTGTGCACAGTCCGGGCGCGTAACCGAAAAAACATAAATATGAATTCTGTGTGGATAATGATATATTATGATATAAATTAAATAAATTTGACTTCAGTCAACGTTTTTGTTAAACAGACCCGGACTCGTGATTCGATAGTCCCGAAGTGTCCGTGGGAAAATATGGGACTTGAGCGTATGCCTGGAATCGAATTCCGAGGTCCCAAGTCCGAGAAATGAATTTTTTTGTGAAATTTTTTTCTGGAAATAATTAAGGAAAATGGAAATGAAATTTGATTAGAAGACTAGGGTATCGGGCATGTATTTTAGTTCCGGTGCCCCGATACAAGTCTTATATATGATTGAAGCACTATCTGTAAAGTTTGGTTGTAAACGGACGTCGTTGACGTGTTTTGGAGCCGAAATGGGAATTTTATTTCTTATGAAAAACGGGGAAGAAATCATGAGTTTTGAGGCTCGATCCGATGTATATGATGTTATTTTGGCAATTTGATCGCATCGACAAGTCCGTAGGATGTTTTTAAGGTTGTGTGCATATTTGGTTTGGAGCCCGGAGGGCTCGGGTGAGTTTCGAGTAGGTTCAGGGAGGTCTTAGACTTAAAAACACCAAATATTGCAGGTTCGAGAAAAGCTGCAGGCTCAAGCACGCCCGCGGTCATCTTAGCGCGGTCCGCAATCTGCAATGCGCGGCCGCGCGGTCACGGTCGTCCTCGCGTGGTTTGCACTGCAAGCTTCAGAGAGCTAGCAGCCTTTTGTTCCACCAGCGCGGCCACGACCGCCTTGGCGTGGTCCGCGGTGTGAACTGCGCGGCCGCGGTCATCCTCGCACGGTCCATGCTGGGCGTGTATAAATACACGGGATTTTCAGTTATTTCTCACTTTTCAAAAACCCAAAACATAAGAGGCGATTTTCTAAGAAATTCTTCTCTGTCAAAATGATTGGTAAGTGATTTATTACTCATTTTCTTCACTCCTTAACACCTTTTAACATAATTTCAACGTTAAACAGAATATATTAATCGAAAAATTTGGGTTTATTGGGTAGGACCTAGAGTTTTACCAAAATTGGGGGTTGGACCTCAATTTGACGTCCTATTTCAGAACTAATCACATAGTTGGTTTCGTGGCGCAATGGGTAATTGTATTTTAGTTCGAACCCTTGGATTTTGACTACGTTGGCCCTAGGGGTATTTTGGTCATTTTACCTAAATTTGCATCTTAGCTATAAATTAAATAGTAGAATTATTTGTTTGAGATGTTATTTACGAGATATAATTGAAATGAATAGATTTGGGTCATTTGGAGTCGGATACTCGTGACAAAAGAGTAATTTCAAGTTGATTTTGGAGCCAATTGAGGTAAGTGGCTTGGCTAACCTTGTGTGTGGGACCTTCCCCTTAGGATATGATGTTTGTTAATTGAATGCCTTGTACGTGAGGTAACGAGCGCATACTTGAGCAAATTGTTGGAAAAATCCATTTTTACTTAAAGTATCCAAATTGTGTTTTCTTGCTTTAAATTGTGAATTTATTCCATGCTAGTTTAGAGAAGCATGTTCATTTGACTTGCTTGCGTAAGTGGTTAAACTGTCTTATTTATACTTCGCGCAGTGTGTTTGGCTAGTATTTTCTATTTCTTGTCATGAGTTAGTATCTTTCCTTATATTTGGGTTGCTATTGTGTTTTTTTAAATTGGGACTACAGGTTGGCCTCCCGGGAGAGCCCCCTGCACTTGATATGTTCTGGATTGAGGGTGGGGATACCAAGAGAGCCCTGGTACATGAGATTGTAAGATTTGAGGATACCAAGAGATCTCAAGTGAATATAATGAGGATACCAAGAGATCCTCGGGATACCAAGAGATCCTCGGGATACCAAGAGATCCCTGTTGAAACACGTTCTCAAGGCACTAAACTAAACGTGTGTTCATATTTGCAGGTTTTGATAAATGACAAACGATGCGCAATTGACATATGACGAGGTCCAAGCACAAGCGCGAAAATGTCATGTAACGAGGTTCAAGCACAAGACAAACAAAGATCAAGACCAAACAAAGTTATATATGAGTCGTTCTTTAATTGTGATCTTGATCCGACAACTTAGCTCAAGACTTGGCTTCTCTCGTAAAATCATTTTTATCAAATCATGCATATTTAATTTGGAGCAAAATGATTTTAAATCATGCATATTTATTTTAGCAAAATGATTTTTAAACATGCCTCTAAAATCTGGACTAAGATAATCGATTATGTACTTATGATAATCGATTAAGTTAAGTCAGCTGCATGACAATCGATTGTGTACCTTATGACAATCGATTGTGTTAAGGCAGTGTGCATCAGATTTTTCAAATCTGCATGACAATCGATTGTGAACCTTATGACAATCGATTGTGTTAAGGCAGTGTCCATCAGATTTTTCAAAGCTACAAAATAATCGATTGTGAACTTATGACAATCGATTGTGTTGAGGCAGTGTCCAAACATATTTTTCAAAGCTACAAAATAATCGATTGTGAACCTATGACAATCGATTGTATTGAGGCAGTGTCCATTTGATTTTTCAAAGACTGATAAATAATCGATTGTCCATATAGTATAATCGATTATGTAACTGACCGTTGTCAAAATATTTTCAAACACCGTCAAGTAATCGATTGTATGTTTTTAATAATCGATTGTTTCAAGTAAAATCTGGAAAAGATTTTTTGAACGTTGCCAAGTAATCGATTGTATATTTCTGACAATCGATTGTTTTAAGTAAAATCTGGAAAGGATTTTTTGAACGTTGCTAGTAATCGATTATATGTCTTTGATAATCTATTGTGCTGCGTAAAATCTGGAAATGATTTTTGGAACGATTGGAAAACAATCGATTGTATCATCTTGACAATCGATTGTCGCAGCACAAAATCAGCAATTCTTAATTGGCAATTAGGCAACGGTTATGCATGGTTTTGACACTATAAATACATCTTCAAATCAGTCTTCTAATCACAACAACTGATCATATTATTGCTAAAGCTTGCATACTCTCTTATTCATCATTTTCTATTCATTACATAAGTTTTTGAGAGCCAAATTATTGACGAAAGTTGTTGCGTTCTTGAGCGTATTTATTTTACTCGTATCTACTTCTAAGGAGAGTCTTGTTTTGAGTGCAAAGTGTTTTTATACATTTGAAGGGAAGTGTTAATCCCTTGTATTGTAAAAAGGAACGTTGTGATTCCTTTGGTTGAAGTCTTGAAGTGTTGTAACTTTAAGCAAAGGTTGTTGAGACTTGTGTGACTCAAGTTCTCAGTTTGTAACGGTTTGTTGAGCACCCGTAAGCTTAACAGTGTTAGTGGAAATCTGGAGAGAGTCTCTCGGGGACTGGACTAGCCACGGGTTGTGGTGAACGAGGATACATCGGTGCGTTCGTTCTTTATTATTTACTTATCGCACTTATTTCATTCCTGCAATTTTTAAATTCCGCAAGTTTATGCTGTTTTTTATTATAACGCTATTCACCCCCCCTCTAGCGTTAAGCGTATATTCTAACAATTGGTATCAGAGCCCAACTCTCTGAAAAACTTAACCGTTTGAGAGAAACAATCCATGGCTTCTACTCGTGATTCTTTTGCAGGAATAGGTGAAGGACAATGCTCCACCCGACCACCACTATTCGATGGCACAAACTATACGTACTGGAAGGAGAGAATGAGAATATTCGTTCAATCGAATCGCTTTCATTTGTGGAAGGTCATAATGAAGGGAGAACAAATTCCAACCAAAAAGGTTGAAAGTGAACGGGTTCCCAAAATCCGAAGATGAGTACGATGCGGATGATATACGAAAAGTACAGAACAATGCTAAAGCCATCAACTTATTATATTGTGCTGTAAATGCTGATGATTACAGAAAAATATCATGTTGCACAACGGCCAAGCAAATGTGGGATAAGCTAGAAATCACGTACGAAGGTACGGACCATGTAAGAGAGGCTAAAATTGATTTTCTAACCCATGCATATGAACTGTTTCACATGAAGGAAGGCGAAAGGGTCGATGACATGTTCGAACGATTTTCAAAAATCGTTACTGACTTACATGCTCTTAAGAAGACCTTCACGGATAAGGAACTTGTCCGAAAAATCCTCCGAAGTCTCACTCCGGAATGGTGCTCAAAGGCCGACGCGATTCAAGAGTCTATTGGCATTTCAAATGTCACCATCGACGGATTAAGAGGTAATCTTAAAACTTATGAATCTACTATACTTAACCCTCTTGTTAATGATCAAAGGAAACAAAGAATCGCCCTCAAGGCAAGCACAAGCCAACCTCAAAATGATGAGGACGGAGATAACGAGTTCGGACTCGTTATTAAGAGATTTCAAAAGTTCATGCGAAAAGAGTATGAACGGAAAGGCAAACAACAAGGAGATCAAATAAAGTGCTATGGGTGCGGAGAATTCGGGCATATTAAATCAAGTAGCCCAAATGCCAAAAAGGAGAAGAAACCCTTCAAGAAACAACGAGCATACATATCTTGGGGAGGCGACTCCGGAGACGAGTCAAGTGAGGAAGAAGAAGACGAAGCCGCAAATCTTTGTCTCATGGCTCACGAAAACAATCAAGAAGAGGTATGTCAAATTTCTTCCAAAAACTTCTATTCTCTTGAGGAAATGCAAAATGCATTTGATGAGTTGTATAGTGAATTCATTAAAGCTTCCAAAACTGTTAAAAACATTAAGGAGAATGCCTCTTTGAAAGAAAAAGATTTTGAAAAACAACTCTCCTTGAAAGAAAAGGATTTGGAAAAACAGATTTTGGTAAATGAGAAGTTGAAAGAAGAAAATAAATTTTTCGGCAAGAGAAGCGCCGACAAACCCGAGAGTTCTAGTAAAACTTGTACTTCTTGCATGCATCTAAAAGGTGAGGTAGAAAGACTTAAGGGCACCTTAGATAAGTTCAATTCTTCTCATAAAAATTTGAATGAAGTTCTTGTTAATTTGAATTCGACCAAACATGGGATAGGTTTTAAAAACGAGCCTAAAGAAAAAGTTGAAGCCAAATCCCAACCACCTAAGGCTCAACCTAGGATAAATAAAACAAATGTTCATTCTAGAAATAACAATCCTAGAATCAACATGCATGCTAGACCAAACTTTGAACATTTTAAGACACCTAGAAATGGCAGAAATGATGCATATCCTAGAAGAAACTTTGAACATTTTAGGACTCCTAGAAATGGCTTTCAACCTAGAAATAATTATTCTAGAAATGCTGCATATCCTAGAACAAATAGTAGGAGAAATGACTTTCATGAAATGCGCAATAGTCATATTGTCGAAAATAGAGTAAACAATTTTCGTCCGTCCAACTACTATCAACCTAGACGAATGCATAATCCAAATGTCATTTGTCATTATTGCAATAGAATTGGACATATTGCTCCTTCTTGTTTCACTAGACATAGACACTTAAATGCATGTCAAGCACAACAGCATGTTACACCTAACTCTGAAGGACCCAAAACAGCTTGGGTACCAAAGACTCATTAATTTGTCTTGTAGGTATGTTTGAAGGGATCAAGTGTACTTTGGTACCTTGATAGTGGATGCTCCAAACACATGACCGGAGATGAATCCAAGTTCCTTCAACTAGAACACAAAGAAGGAGGAAGCGTTATTTTTGGAGATAACAACAAGGGAAAAATTATTGGCATTGGATCGGTCGGTAAGGACGAACCTTCTTCCATTAAGCATATATTGCTAGTCAAAGGTCTAAAACATAATCTCTTGAGCATAAGTCAATTATGTGACAAGGGAAATCTTGTTTTATTTGATTCGGATGAATGCTTAGTTTTTCGCCGTAGCGATTTTAAAATTATCCTTCAAGGATTTAGAATGGATAACATCTATATGGTTGATCTCGAAAATTCTTCTTCTGAATATGTGAATTGTCTTATGAGCAAAGAAGATGATATGTGGTTATGGCATCGTAGAGTAGCTCACATAAACATGCATCTTTTAAGCAAATTGGTTTCACAAAATTTAGTTATTGGTCTTCCAAGTTTGAAATTTGAAAAAGACTCTATTTGCGATTCTTGTCAAAAAGGGAAGCAAACAAAAGCATCTTTTAAATCGAAAAATATTGTTTCAACTACTAGACTATTGCAACTTCTTCATATGGACCTTTTTGGACCATCTCGCATTGAAAGTCTTGGTAGAAATCGTTATGCTTTTGTTATTGTTGATGATTATTCTAGATTTACATGGACACTATTTCTTGCTCATAAAAGTGAAGCTTTTCATAATTTTAAATGTTTTCTTAAACGTGTTCAAAATGAAAAGGACACAACCGTCACTTCAATAAGAAGTGATCATGGGGGAGAGTTCGATCACAATCTCTTCGCGGATTTTTGTGACGAACTCGGTATCAAGCACACCTTCTCTGCTCCCCGCACACCACAACAAAATGGAGTGGTGGAAAGGAAAAATAGGTGTCTCGAAGAGATGGCTAGAACCATGCTCGATGAGGCTAAGATTCCCAAACATTTTTTGGCGGATGCCGTGAGTACCGCTGCTACATTTTAAACAGAGTAGTCATAAGGGCAATACTCATGAAAACTCCCTATGAACTCTATAAGGGAAGGAAACCAAACATCTCCCATCTTAGAGTATTCGGTTGTAAATGTTTTATCATAACAATGGTAAAGATAATTTGGGAAAATTTGATGCCAAATCCGATGAAGGAATTTTTATTGGTTATTCTTCACGTAGCAAAGCATATAGAGTATTCAATAATAGAACCGAAACTGTGGAGGAATCCCCTCATATTGTATTTTTCGAAAATAATGCTCGCTTGGCGAGAAAGGATTCTGGTTTTGATCCTGCAGGTATCTTAAACTCAATAAGTCCTCAAGACAAAGTACAAGAGGAAATTCCTAAGGAAATTCAAGGTGAAACCTTGGAACAATTATCGGAGGAAGCGCCACAACTGGAAAAAGAAACGAAACTGCCTAACGCGTGGAGGACAATCAAAGACCATCCTCTCTAACAGGTAATTGGCAACATCAAACAACAGGTAAGTACTCGAAACACCCTTAAAAACACCTTAGGACACACTTCTTAAGAGATCACGTTCTCAATTGGCCAACATCTTCACAAGGCCTTTAGAGAAAGAGTTCTTTTCCGAATGCGTAGTAAACTCGGAATTCGTAACTCCACACTGATCTAAGTCATGCTCTACTTCTTTCAAATTACTAACTTGAGCGTCGGAGACGTGTAATTCTCTTTTGCAAGTATCGCCCTAAAGGCAGGGGGAATTATCATTCCTTTATGTCTCATGTTTACTGTGTCGGACAATCGATTAGCAAGTATCACTAATCGATTATTTACGTTTTATGCCCATTATGCAGATTTTTGATGTTAATTAAAAATCGATTTTTTAACTGTATAATCGATTACCGTCTTGGCCATTCAGTACTGCCTTCCTAAAACAATCGATTGTCTCAAAAGTATAATCGATTATTTTCCGAGTCAGAAAATCACTGTGCACACTTTGTTTTAACAATCGATTACCATAATTCAACAATCGGTTATTTTTTGTCAGTAATTCAAATATTTGTTACCGTTTGGGTCCTGCAAGATTCCCACAATCGATTCTTGTCATTTCCGAGTACAATTCAAAAACTCCATAACAATCGATTATTTCGATTCCACAATCGATTGTTTAACGGACAGTGCAATTTTTTTTACCGTTTCTGACCGTTTTGGCTCTTAAATTTCTGCAGATTTTCACCATTAATGAAATGCCATCCTTCTCATTATAAATAGGTACCATATGTCTTCAATTTCTTCACTCAAGCATCAATCTTATCTCCCAAACTTTCAAAAATCTCTCAAATTTCTTACAAAAACTATTACTACTTATCTAAAATGACGAGCAGACACACCAAACGCCCTCGTTTCGGCAGACATGGTGCATCTTCTTCAGCTGCTCCTCCTCCTCCCAGTTTTCCCTACTAAGATGGCTCTCTCCTATGGTTCAACACTGAACCCGAGTCAACTCGATTCATGACAAAATTCGAAAAGCGTGAAATTCTTCCTCCTCGCTTTTCCACCAGTAAATATCTTGAATCCAGCGCCCCCGCTGCAGTTGCAAACATGCTTAGGGAATGCCAACTCCTTGATTTCCTATATCTAACCTATTCTCACATTAATCCTCTCTTGATTCAAGCCTTCTATTCCAATCTTCATGAGGACGACGATGGTGATCTTGTGTCAAACATTAATGGAGTTGACATTCTTTTAACCGACAAAAACTTACATTCTATTGCTCACCTTCCTCGAAGTGGGGAAAACATTTCTCTCTACATTAGAGAAGCCGGCGCCTTATTTGATGAACGAATTCTCCTAAACCAAATAGGACTTGGAGCTTATGATCCTAATCTGTCCAATCGTCGTCCTACCATTACGGGCATGCTCCCCGAATATCGTTTAATTTTCTACTTCATAACCCGAGTCCTCAAACCACGCAAACATAATCATACCACTCTTTCCCAAGAGGACGCAAAAATCGTGCATGCCATTATAACCGGGGCTCACATCAATTGGTGTAAGTTCGTCAAAATTCACATGCTTGATGCAATTGGGGACGATAGACCACTTCCCTATGCCCTCCTTATCATGAATTTTCTTGAAGCCTCCGGGTTCAACACCTCTATCGGTCCGCTCAAAAAGAGCACCAAGAAATGGGAAATTTCCGAATCCTCCTTTCCCCATGACGGCGAATATGCAGCTCCTGCTCCTCCTCCAACTCGTCAAACGAGTCAGCCTCAAGCTCCTACACTTCAATCTATTTCCGACCAACTTGCTTCTTTGTCCACCTCTGTCAATCGTTTGACATATGAGATCCATGGATATTTTGATCATATTCACTATCCATATGCTGGACTTGTTCCTTATGAAGCAGTGCCGGATGACGAGGCGGGAAATGATAATAATGAATAAATTTTTTTTTCTTTTCTAGATTATTGTTCTATGTTGTATTGTCTTCTTTTTATGAAATCGTATTTTTGATTAATAAATAAACAAGTTATTTACTTATTCTATTTTTTTGCTAATGGCTAAAGGGGGAAGAATAAGGGGCTATGCACTTAATATCTATTGGCATAAATTGAGGGGGAATTCATATGTTGAGGGGGAACTAATTGCATATCTAGGAACTAATTGCATATCTTTACTTGTCTTGGATCGTCATTATGAATCTCTAATATGCATATCCCGCTTAAGGTTTGCCATTATCAAAAAGGGGGAAATTGTTGAAACACGTTCTCAAGGCACTAAACTAAACGTGTGTTCATATTTGCAGGTTTTGATAAATGACAAACGATGCGCAATTGACATATGACGAGGTCCAAGCACAAGCGCGCAGATGTCATGTAACGAAGTTCAAGCACAAGACAAACAAAGATCAAGACCAAACAAAGTTATATATGAGTCGTTCTTTAATTGTGATCTTGATCCGACAACTTAACTCAAGACTTGGCTTCTCTCGTAAAATCACTTTTATCAAATCATGCATATTTAATTTAGAGCAAACTGATTTTAAATCATGCATATTTATTTTAGCAAAATGATTTTTAAACATGCCTCTAAAATCTGGACTAAGATAATCGATTATGTACTTATGATAATCGATTATGTTAAGTCAGCTGCATGACAATCGATTGTGTACCTTACGACAATCGATTGTGTTAAGGCAGTGTGCATCAGATTTTTCAAATCTGCATGACAATCGATTGTGAACCTTATGACAATCGATTGTGTTAAGGCAGTATCCATCAGATTTTTCAAAGCTACAAAATAATCGATTGTGAACTTATGACAATCGATTGTGTTGAGGCAGTGTCCAAACATATTTTTCAAAGCTACAAAATAATCGATTGTGAACCTATGACAATCGATTGTATTGAGGCAGTGTCCATTTGATTTTTCAAAGACTGATAAATAATCGATTGTCCATATAGTATAATCGATTATGTAACTGACCGTTGTCAAAATATTTTCAAACACCGTCAAGTAATCGATTGTATGTTTTTAATAATCGATTGTTTTAAATAAAATTTGGAAAAGATTTTTTGAACGTTGCCAAGTAATCGATTGTATATTTCTGACAATCGATTGTTTTAAGTAAAATCTGGAAAGGATTTTTTGAACGTTGCCAGTAATCGATTATATGTCTTTGATAATCGATTGTGCTGCGTAAAATCTGGGAATGATTTTTGGAACGATTAGAAAATAATCGATTGTATCATCTTGACAATCGATTGTCGCAGCACAAAATCAGCAATTCTTAATTGGCAATTAGGCAACGGTTATGCATGGTTTTGACACTATAAATACATCTTCAAATCAGTCTTCTAAACACAACAACTGATCATATTATTGCTAAAGCTTGCATACTCTCTTATTCATCATTTTCTATTCATTACATAAGTTTTTGAGAGCCAAATTATTGACGAAAGTTGTTGCGTTCTTGAGCGTATTTATTTTACTCATATCTACTCTTAAGGAGAGTCTTGTTTTGAGTGCAAAGTGTTTTTATACACTTGAAGGGAAGTGTTAATCCCTTGTATTGTAAAAAGGAACGTTGTGATTCCTTTGGTTGAAGTCTTGAAGTGTTGTAACTTTAAGCAAAGGTTGTTGAGACTTGTGTGACTCAAGTTCTCAGTTTGTAACGGTTTGTTGAGCACCCGTAAGCTTAACAGTGTTAGTGGAAATCTGGAGAGAGTCTCTCGGGACTGGACTAGCCACGGGTTGTGGTGAACCAGGATACATCGGCGCGTTCGTTCCTTATTATTTACTTATCGCACTTATTTCATTCCTGCAATTTTTAAATTCCGCAAGTTTACGCTGTTTTTTATTATAACGCTATTCACCCCCCTCTAGCGTTAAGCGTATATTCTAACAATCCCTAGTGAACATAATGAGGATATTAAGAGATCCCTAGTGAGTATAATGAGGATATCAAGAGATCCTCGAGGTACCAAGAGATCCCTAGTGATATAATGAGGATATCAAGAGATCCTCAAGATACCAAGAGATCCCTAGTGGATATAATGAGGATACCAAGAAACCCCTAGTGAATATAATGAGGATATCAAGAGATCCTTGGGATACCAAGAGATCCCTAGTGAATATAATGAGGATACCAAGAGATCCTCGGGATACCAAGAGATCCCTAGTGAATATAATGAGTATACCAAGAGATCCTCGGGATACCAAGAGATCCCTAGTGAATATAATGAGGATACCAAGAGATTCTCGAGATACCAAGAGATCCCTAGTTAATGAGAATACCAATAGATCCTCGGAATACCAAGAGATCCCTAGTGTATGTGGTGAGGATACCAAGAGATCCCCGGCTATTATTTCCTATTGTGAGTAGTGTTCCTTATGTTGCTTTATTCCGTTTCCTATTGCTATTTCCCTTATTTATCTTGTTTAGATACTCACTGTAGACCTTATCTATACTATTTTTATTTATCTTATCATATATTATATTATCTCAGTAGGGCCTTTTCCTTCCTCGTCACTACTCAACCGAGGTTAGGCTTGGCACTTACTGAGTACCGCTGTGGTGTACTCATGCCTCTTTTGCGCATGGTTTTTATGAGCAGATCCAGGTACTTCATCTCAGGAGCATTATCATCAAGGCGGAGAGATCTAGCAGAGAGTTGAGGTACATCTGTAGCGTCCGCAGACCGAAGAGTTTCCTTCCGTATTCTATCTGTAGTGTTTAGATTCTATCATACTTTTGATGTAGACATTCTGGAGATTAGAGCATTTACAATATATTCCTTTAGCATATGTTTCCTGTGAGTTTTCGGGTTTTGGGATTGAGGGATAGACTTCCGCATTTATTTTGAGATGTATATGCCAAGTGGAACTTAAATACCTTTTTCTTCTAGTTTTGCTTAATTTAATTAAAAATTCTGCTTGCTATATTAATTTTCGTATTATTAGGCTTACGTAGTTGTCGGAACTAAGTGCCATCACGACATGTTCATGAAGGGTGAACTGGGGTCGTGACAAGTTGGTATCAGAGCTCTAGGTTCTTAGGAGTCACAGGACACATGCCGGTTTATTAGAGTCTTGTTGATCGGTATGGAGATGTTTGTGCTTATCTATGAGAGGCTATGTAACTGTTAGGAAAATTTCCACTTCATTCGATTTCCTTGTCGTGCGATATTTTTGACATCACAAATTTTTAAACTTCTGCCTTCCATTCTCTTATAAATGGTAAGGACATGCACTATTAGGAATGATCAGGCAGCCGTTCCCCCCTTTGCACTAGTCAGAGGTCGGGGCCGGGGTAGAGGTCGAGAACACGCACGTGGTACAGCCAGAGCACCTACGCGATCTTCTGCCGAGGCACCACCAGTAGGTCCAATCGGAGCCCAGGCACCTGGCATGCCTACTACTGCCACTACTACTCCAGCCTTTCAGGAGACATTGGCTCAGTTCATGTCTATGTACACCACCTTGGCTTAGGCAGGGTTGCTTCCCCTTGTTGCGTCCACATCCTAGGCCGGGGGAGGAGCACATACTCCCGCTGTTCGCACTCCTGAGTAGCAAGTGCAGGTTGAGAAGTCTCCAGAGATCATTCATGTTCTTCCTGTAGTGCGAGTTCAGCCCGTGGATGGAGCAGCTGCTTTGAGGATGAGCAACGGAGGTTGGAGAGGTTCAAAAAGTATGATCCTCTAATTTTCAGTGGACTAGCGACAGATGATGCCTTGGGATTTCTAGAGGAGTGCCATCATATTTTTTACACTATAGGCATAGTAGAGTACAACAGGGTTTCCTTTACTACCTTTCAGCTTCGGGGAGCCGCCTACGATCGGTGGTGCACTTATGAGATAGACAGTCCAGTTGAGGCTGCTTCACTGATTTGGACCCAGTTCTCGGATATATTTATGAGAGAGTTTGTCCCCTAGAGTCTCAGGGATGCATGGCGCGCAGAGTTTGAGCATTTGCGTCGGGGTGCTATGACCATTTCGTAGTATGCTATCCGTTATACCAGATTGTCCAGGCATGCACTTGCTTTGGTTGCTATAGTCCACGAGAGAGCTCATAGGTTCATCGAGGGTCTTATCCCACCCATCAGATCTAGAATGGCTCGAGAGTTGGAGATGGACATCCCTTATCAGCAGGTAGTGAGCATTGCTAGGAGGATCGAGAGTATGCTCGCCAAGGAGCGAGGGGAGAGGGAGGCCAAGAGGTCTCGAGATTCGGGCCACTACTATGGCACCCGTACAAGTCAACGTGGTAGGGGTTTTGTGGGTTGACCCGTTCATTCATCTCTTCCAGCAGCCAGCAGTGCTCTAGCTCCGCCTATACTTCAGGATCCTTACTATAGACCTCCAATTTCTAGCGCGCCTCCTGCGCGAGGTGTTTCTAGAGGTCAGTCCAGCAGACCTAGCTCTAGTCAGTCACAGCCACCGTGCTCTCCCAGAGCTTTTTTTGAGTGTGGCAACACCCGCCATGTGGTGAAGGATTGCCCTAGACTTGGTAGGAGTGCGCCCCACAACCTTCTCAGTCACAGCATGCTCAGCAGAGTTCTCAGGCCACGATCACAGCTCCAGTTGCTGCCCCACCCGCTCAGCCAGCTAGAGGTGGAGGCAGGGGAGGTAGAGGTCACCCTCAAGGGGGAGGCCTGGCCAAAACATATGCCCTTCCCGCTCGTGCCGAGGCTGTTGCCTCCGATTCTATTATCACAAGTATTATACTGGTTTTCCACAGGGAAGAATCGGTTCTATTCAATTCGGGCTCTACTTATTCTTATGTGTCTTCTTGCTTTGCTCCACATTTCGGTGTGCCTCGATTTGAGTTCCCCCGTCTATGTTTCTACTCCTGTGGGAGATTCTCTTGCTGTAGACCGCATTTATCGGTCATGTTTAGTTTCTATTCATGGTTTTGAGACCAGAGCAGATTTGTTGTTACTCAACATGGTTGATTTTGATATTATCTTGGGCATGGACTGGTTGTCTCCCCATTATGCTATTCTTGATTGTCACGCCAAGACCGTGACGCTGGCTATGCTAGGTATTCCACGTATTTAGTGGAGTGGCACTTTAGATTACACTCACTGATACCCCTTCTATTGATTCTGTTCTAGTGGTACGGGATTTTCCCGATGTGTTTCTAGCTGATCTTCCGGGCATGCTGCTTGATAGAGACAATGATTTTGGCATTAATCTGTTGCTGGGCACTTAGCCCATTTCCATTCCTCCATATCGTATGGCTCATCCTGACTGAAGGAATTGAAGGATCAGTTACAAGAATTGCTTCATAAGGGTTTTATTCGACCCAGTGTTTCACCGTGGGGTGCTCCTGTGTTGTTTTTAAAGAAGAAGGATGGTTTTATGCGTATGTGCATTGATTATCGCCAGTTGAACAAGGTTACAATGAAGAAGCGTTATCCTTTGCCTCGTATTGATGATATGTTTGACCAGCTCCAGGGCGCACATGTGTTTTCTAAGATTGACTTGCGCTAAGGGTACCATCAGTTAAAGATTCAGGAGCCAGATATCCCGAAGACTGCCTTCAGGACTCGATATGGTCATTATGAGTTCCTCGTTATGTCTTTGGGCTGAAGAATGCCCCAGCATCATTTGTGCATTTGATGCACAGTGTTATCAGGCCATATCTTGACTCATTCGTTATTATTTTTATTGATGATATCTTGGTGTATTCTCGAAGTCGGGAAGATCATAAGCAGCACCTGAGGACCGTGTTCAGACCTTGAGAGAGAAGACGTTATACGCAAAGTTCTCGAAATGTGAGTTTGGTTGGATTCAATGGCATGTTTAGGCCACGTGATTTCAAGCGAGGGCATTGGGGTAGATCTAAGGAAGATAGAGGCCGTGCAGATTTGGCCCAGGCTGTCCTCAGCTACAGATATTTGCAGTTGCCTTGGTTTGGCGGGCTACTAGCGTCGTTTTGTGGAGGAGTTTTCCTCGATTGCGGCCCCTATGACTAGATTGACTGAGAAGGGTGACCCATTTCAGTGGACAGAGGAGTGTGAGGAGAGCTTTCATAAGCTCAAGACCACTTTCACTACAGCCCCAATTTTGATATTGCCAATAGGTTTAGGGTCTTATACTATCTACTGTGATGCCTCGAGAGTTGGCCTTGGAGCGGTGTTGATGCAGAACGGTAGGGTGATTGCCTATGCGTCCAGACAGTTGAAGATACATGAGAAGAACTACCCTGTCCACGACCTTGAGTTAGCTTCTATTGTTCATGCCTTGAAGATCTGGCATCATTATTTGTACGGTGTGACTTGTGAGATTTGTACTGACCATCGCAGTTTACAACACTTGTTCAAGCAAAAGGATCTAAATTTGCGCCAGAGGAGGTGGTTAGAGTTGCTAAAAGATTATGATATCACTATTCTGTATAACTCGGGCAAGGCCAATATGGTAGCGGATGCCTTGAGTCGCCGGGCGTAGAGTTTGGGGAGTTTGGCATATTTACCAGTTTCAGAGAGGCCTATGGCGATGGATGTTCAGGCCTTATCCATTCAGTTCATGAGATTGGTTTTTTCGGAGCCTAGTCGGGTTCTAGCTTGTGTGGTTTTCCGGTCTTCCTTATTTGATCGTATATGGGGACAGCAGTATGGTGACCCCTGTTTGCTTGCCCTTAAGGAAAGGGTTCAGTTTGGTGATGCCAGAGATGTGACCATTGGAGATGACGGAGTGTTGAGGATGCATGACCGTGTTTGTGTGCCTAATGTTGATGGGCTACGGGAGTTGATTCTAGTAGAGGCCCAAGTTCGGGGTATTCTATCCATCCGGGTGCCGCGAAGATGTATCAGGACTTGAGGCAGCACTATTGGTGGAGGCGGATGAAGAAGGATATAGTTGGATATGTATCTAGATGCCTCAAATATCAACAGATGAAGTATGAGGACCAGAGACCAGGTGGGTTGCTCCCGCAGATAGAGATTCTGGAGTGGAAATGGGAGCGCATTACCGTGGATTTTGTAGCTGGACTCCCACAGACCTTAAAGAAGTTTGATGCCATTTGGGTCATTCTGGATCGGCTGACTAAGTCCGCCCACTTCATTCCTATGTGTACCACTTATTCATCAGAGCGGCTGGCGGAGATTTATATCCGAGAGATCGTCCATCTTCATGGCATTCCAGTTTCTATTATTTCAGACAGAGGTACTCAGTTTACATCGCGGTTCTGGAAGGCCGTGCAACAGGAGTTGGGTACTCAGGTGGAGTTGAGTACAACATTTCACCCCCAGACAGACGTACAGTCCAAGCGCACTATCTAGATCCTCGAAGACATGCTCTGTGCGTGTGTCATTGATTTTGGGAGGTCTTGGGATCATTTCATGCCATTAGCGGAGTTTGCCTACAACAACAGCTACCAGTCGAGCATCCAGATGGCTCCTTACGAGGCTTTATATGGTAGACAGTGTCGATCATTGGTTGGATGGTTTGAGCTGGGGGAGGCTCGGTTGCTAGGTGCAAATTTGGTTCAGGAGGCCTTGGACAAGGTCAAGATCATTCAGGACAGGCTTCGTTCAGCTCACTCTAGGTAGAAGAGTTATGCAGATCGCACGATTCGAGATGTAGCATTTATTGTTGGGGAGCGGGTATTGCTCCGTGTATCGTCGATGAAGAGCGTGATGAGATTTGGGAAGAAGGGCAAGCTTAGCCCTAGGAACATTAGTCCGTTTGAGATTCTTGATAGAGTGGGAGATGTGGCTTATAGACTCACATTACCTTCTAGCTTGTCAGCCGTGTATCCAATTTTCCATGTATCCATGTTACGGAGGTATCACGACGACCTAGCCCACATGTTAGATTTCAGCACTGTCCAGTTGGATAAGGACTTGTCCTATGAGGAGGAGCCGGTAGCCATTCTTCATCGACAGGTTCGTCAGTTGAGGTCCAAGAGATTTCCTTCTGTTCGTGTCCAGTGGAAAGGCCAGCCGCCTGAGGCATCGACCTGGGAGTCTGAGTCTGATATGTGGAGCCGTCATCCACACCTTTTCCAGACTCAGGTCTTCTTTCTAATGGCCATTCGAGGATGAATGGTTGTTTTAGTGGTGGAGGATGTAACGACCCAATGGGGTCATCAATTATTTATTTTTTTCGTACTTCCGAGGCCTTAAAACCTCCTATCGAGTTTCCTCGATTTGCGTGCACAATCCGGGTGCAAAAGCGGAAAAACATAAATATGAATTCTATCTGACGAATGCTAAATTTTGATACTAAATTGAATAAGTTTGGCTTCGGTCAATGTCTTTGGTAAACGGACCCGGACCCGTGATTCGATGGTCGCGGAGGATCTGTGGGAAAATATGGGACTTGAGCATATGCCTGGAATCGAATTCCGAGGTCCCAAATCCGAGAAATGAATTTTTATGTGAAATTATTTTCTGGAAATAATTAAGGAAAATGGAAACGGAATTTGATTATAAGACTAGGGTATCGGGCCCGTATTTTGGTTCCGGCGCCCGGTACAAGCCTTATATATGATTGAAGCACTTCCTGTAAAGTTTGATTGAGAACAGACGTCGTTGTCGTGTTTCGGACCCGAAATGGGAATTTTATGCTTTATGAAATAAATTGGAATAAATCATGAGTTTTGAGGCTCGATCGGATGTATATGATGTTATTTGGCGATTTGATCGCACGGACAAGTCCATAGGATATTTTTGAGGTTGTGTGCATATTTGGTTTGGATCCAGAAGGGCTCGGGTGAGTTTTGAGAAGGTTCCGGGAGGTCTTAGACTTAAAAACACAAGATATTGTAGGTCAGGGAAAAGCTGCAGGTTCCAGCGCGCGCGCGGTCGCCTTAGCGTGATCCGCGGTGTGCCCTGCACGGCCGCAACCGTCTTAGCACGGTCCGCGGTGTGAGCCATGCGGCCGCGGTCATCCTCGCACGGTTCCCGCTGCAAGCTTCAGAGAGCCAGCAGCCTTTAGTTCCGCCAGCGCTGTCGCAACCGCCTTAGCATGGTCCACGGTGTGAGCCACGCGACCGCGGTCATCCTCATGCGTTCCGTGCTGGGCGCCAGAAAGCATAAATACACAGGATTTTCAGTTATTTCTCACTTTTCAAAAACCCAAAACATAAGAAGCAATTTTTTAAGCAATTCTTCTCCTTCAAAATGATTGGTAAGAGATTTCTAACTCATTTTCGGGCCCGTATTTTGGTTCCGGTGCCCGGTACAAGCCTTATATATGATTGAAGCACTTTCTGTAAAGTTTGGTTGAGAACGAACGTCGTTGACGTGCTTCGGACCCGAAATGGGAATTTTATGTTTATGAAAAATATTGGAAAAAATCATGAGTTTTGAGGCTCGATCCGATGTATATGATGTTTTTTGGCGAATTGATCGCACGAACAAGTCCATAGGATGTTTTTGAGGTTGTGTGCATATTTGGTTTGGAGCCCCGAGGGTTCGAGTGAGTTTCGAGTAGGTTCCGGGAGGTCTTAGACTTAAAAACACCAGATATTGCAGGTCAGGCAAAAGCTGCAGGCTCCAGCGCGCCCGCGGTCGCCTTAGCGTGGTCCGCGGTATGCGCTGCATGGCCGCGACCGCCTTAGCACGGTCCGCGGTGTGAGCCGCGCAGCCGCAATCATCCTCGCGCGGTCCGCGCTGCAAGCTTCAGAGAGCCAGCAGCCTTTAGTTCCACCAGTGCGGTCGCGACCGCCTTAGCGCGGCATGCGGTGTGAGCCACGCAGCCGCAGTCATCCTCACGCGTTCCACGCTGGGCGCGTCAGAAAATGTAAATACACGGGATTTTCAGTTATTTCTCACTTTTCAAAAACCCAAAACATAAGAGGCAATTTTCTAAGCAATTCTTCTCCTTCAAAATGAATCGTAAGTAATTTCTAAATTATTTTCTTCACTCCGTAGCACCTTTTAACATAATTTCAATGTTAAACTGAAGATTTTAATGGGGAAATTTGAGTATATTTAGTAGGACCTAGGGTTTTGCTAAAATTGGGGTTGGACCTCAATTCGAGGTTCGATTTCAAACCTAATCACATAGTTGGGTCCGTGGGGGAATGTGTAATCGGATTTTAGTTCGAACCTCGGATATTGACCACGTTGGCCTGAGGGGCATTTTGGTCATTTTACATAAACTTTCGTCTTAATTGTAAATTAAATAGTAGAATTAGTCATTTGAGATGTTATTTACAAGATTTAATTGAAATGAATAGATTTGGGCCATTTGGAGTCAGATACTCGTGGCAAAAGAGTGATTTCAAGTTGATCTTGGAGCCGATTGAGGTAAGTGGATTGACTAACCTTGTGTGGGGGACCTTCCCATTAGGATATGATGGTTGTTAATTGAATGCCTCGTACTTGAGGTGACGAGTGCGTACTTGAGCAAATTGTTGGAAAAATTCATTTTTACTTGAAGTATCTAAATTGAGTTTTCTTGCTTACCTGTTCATTTTAAGTTGTGAATGTATTCAATGCTAATTTAGAGAAGCATGTTCCTTTGACTTGCTTGCATAAGTGGCTAAACTGTCTTATTTGTACTCCACGTAGTATGTTTGGCTAGTATTTTTTATTTCTTGTCCTGAGTTAGTATCTTTCCTAATGTTTGAGTTGTTATTGTATGTTTTTAAATTGGGACTACGGGTTGGCCTCCTGGGAGATCCCCCCTGCACTTGATATGTTTTGGACCGAGGGTGCGGGATACCAAGAGATCCCTGACACATGAGATTGTAAGATTTGAGGATACCAAGAGATCCTCGGGATAGCAAGAGATCCCTAGTGAATATAATGAGGATACCAAGAGATCCCTAGTGAATATAATGAGGATAACAAGAGATCACCAGAATACCAAGAGATCCCTAGTGAATATAATGAGGATACCAAGAGATCCTTGGGATACCAAGAGATCCCTAGTGAATATAATGAGGATACCAAGAGATCCCTAGTGAATATAATGAGGATACCAAGAGATCCCTAGTGAATATAATGAGGATTCCAATAGATCCTTGTGATACCAAGAGATCCCTAGTGTATGTGGTGAGGATACCAAGAGATCCCTGACAATTATTTCTGGTTGTGAGTAGTGTTCCTTATATTGCTTTGTTCCGCTTCCTATTGCTGTTTCCTTATTTATCCTGTTTAAATTCTTGATGTAGACTTTATCTATACTATTTTTCTTTATCTTACCATATGTTATATTATCCTTGTCCTTCCTCATCACTACCATCCAAGGTTAGGCTTGGCACTTACTGAGTACCGATGTGGTGTACTCATGCCTATTCTGCGTATGTTTTTCATGTGCAGATCCATGTACTTCATCTCAGGCACACTATTATCAAGGCGGAGAGATCTAGCGAACAGTTGAGGTATATCTGCAGTGTATACATACCGAAGAGTTTCCTTCCTTATTCTATCTATAGTGTTTAAATTCTATCATACTTTTGATGTAGACATTCTAGAGATTAGATCATTTACAGTATTTTCCTTTAGCTTGTGTTTCCCACGAGTTTCCGGGTTTTGGGATTGAGTTGTAGACTTCCACATTTATTTTGAGTTGTATATGCCAACTGTCACTTATATACCATTTTCCTTTTAGTTTTTCTTAATTTAATTAAAGGTTTCCGCCAACTATATTAATTTCTGTGTTGTTAGGCTTACCTAGTGGTAGGAACTATGTGCCATCACGACATGTTCATGGAGGGTGAACCGAAGTCGTGACAAATACCTATATATATAGATGTGGTCTGAAATGACCCGTGATAGATTTGATAATAACATCGGATAAGGTACGTGGTGTTTGGTTTGGTAGAACTTAATATTATAATATGTATCGATTGATTGACCTTTTGTTATGCTAACATCAAGTATATATCAAATGTGGATTGATTTCAGTTTCAAGGAGAGCCTGTTTTATAATGGAAAGGTAATAATGCATCGCCAAGAGGTAGATTTATCTCCTATCTCAAGGCAAGGAAGATAATCAGAAAGGACTATATTTATCATTGAGTTTGGGTTTGGGATGTGGAAGTAGAGCTACCAACTATTCAGTCCATCCGTGTGGTGAATGAGATTCCCGATGAGCTTCCTGGTCTTCCATCAGAGTGAGAAATTGAATTTGCTATTGACCTACTGTTCTCTATAGAATGCCCCCCCCCCAACAAATCTGAAAGAGTTAAAAGAATAATTATAGGACTTACTTGAAAAAGGCTTTATTAGGCCTAGTATGTCACCGTGGGGAGCACTTGTGTTGTTTAAGAAAGATGATTCCTTACCACTGTATATTGATTATAGGCAGCTGAATAAGGTAACGATGAAGAATAAGTACCTTCTCTTGAGAATTACTGATTTATTTGATCAGTTGCATGGTACCAAGTATTTTTCAAAGATATACCTAAGGTCTGGGTACTATCAGGTAAGGATTAAGGATAAAAATATTCCGAAGACATCATTTAGGACTAGATATGGGCACTTTGAATTTCAGGTTATGTTATCTGTTGTGACAATTCAAGCGTTGGATTGGATCCTGTGCTGATGCATCTTAGTAAGGTTGTAGCTTATGCTTCTGGACAACGAAGAAAGCACCAGAAAAACTACCTGAACCACGATTTAGAGTTAGCCGCGGTGATTCATGCACTAAAGATGTGAAGGCACTACTTGAACTTGTATTGCATTCATGTTGATACCTTTAGAGATCATAATAGCCTCCAGTACATCTTCAAGCAAAAGGAATTGAATCTACGTCAAAGGAGATGGTTGGAGTTACTTAAAGGCTATGATGTTGATATTTCATACCATCTGGGGAAGGCGAACATATTAGACGACGCCCTCAGCCGTAGATCTATAGATAGCCTGTCGTATTTACAGCCAGAAAAGAGGGGAATAGCCTATGAGGTTCATCATCTAGCTAGTCATGGGGTTCAGATACTGGACTCATGTGACATTGCAATTACTCTTTAGAATACGACAACATCCTCACTAGTAATTGAAGTAAAGAAACGCCAGTTCGACATCCCGTGTTATTTTATTATAGGGATACCACTCTTTAGAAGGAGAAGTCACGGTTTGAAATTTATAGAAGGTGGGGTCCTCAAATATCAAGGGTGATTATGTGTGCCTAAATATTGCAGGATTGTGTCAGCAGGTTATGGGAGAAGCTCACTATTCTCGTTATTCTATCCATCCAGAAGCGACAAAGATATATCATGACATCATGGAAGTATATTGGTGGGATGGAAGGAAAAAGGATATAGAGGAATTTGTTGTTTAGTATCTTAATTGACAGCAGGTTAAGATTGAGCATCAAAAACCCGGTGGGTTATTGCAAGCTATGGAGATTTCGACTTCAAAATGGGAAGTAATCAATATGGACTTCATCATAGACTTAACTCGTACCCATCATAAGTTCGATTCGATATAGGTGATTGCTGATAGGCTTACAAAGTAAGCCCATTTTTTGCCCGTTCGAACTATATATTCCGCAGAGGATTATGCAAGACTTTATATTAAGGAGATAGTATGACTGGATGGTGCCCCTATCTATTGTCTTGAATGTAGAAGCTCAATTTATAGCTAACTTTTGAAGGTCCTTCCAAAAAGGATTGGGGAATCAAATAAGTCTTAGTACTACATTTCATCCCAGACAGACTGACAAGCTGAGCGTACTATTCAAACACTGGAGGATATGTTACCAGCTTGTGTAATTGGACTTCAAAGGTAGCTGGGATGATCATCCGCCGCTTGTTGTGTTCGCATATAATAATAGCTACCATTCCAGCATTTAGATGGCTCCATACGAAGCTCTTTACGGACGGAAGTGTAATTCGCCTATAGGGTGGTTTGATGTTGGAGAATCTGGATTACATGGGCCAGACCTGGTTCAGCAAGCCATATAAAAGTAAAGTTGATTCAGGATCGACTATTGGCAGCTCAGAGTCGACAGAAGTCATATTCTGACGTGCGGAGGAGAGACTTAGAGTTCGAGGTTGATAACTGGATATTCTTAAAGGTGTCACAGATGAAGGGTGGAATGAGATTTGGCAAGAAAGGCAAACTTATCCCACAGTACATTGAGCCTTATAGGATCATTCAGAGAGTGGGACAAGTAGTTTACAAGTTAGAATTGCCCTCAGAATTAGAGTCTGTCCATTCGATTTTTCATGTATTTGGGAGATCCTACCCGAGTGGTGCCCAGGAATGATGTACCGATTATAGAAGATTATCTTACGAGGAAGTTTCGGTTTCCATCCTAGGCCGACAAATCAGCAAGCTGCGAAATAAGGAGGTAGCCTTTGTGAAAGCACTTCAGAGAAATAACAATGTGGAAGAAATGAATTGGGAGGTCGAGGAAAACATGAAATCTATATATCCCTACTTATTTTCTCCTCTAGAGAAGGGTCCAACTGTTACGTCATAACCTCAAAGTGTGTGTACAAATTCTTGTGCTAGCTATTGTTATTAGTTGTGTGAGGCCATCATTGTTATTAATGATTGTGGTCCTATATGGCATTAAATTATTGGGTTTCTACAAGAAGAGTTGGTAGTAGCGTTGTTACAAAGGCGACTCTACCAAGGTTATATAAATCCCGAAGAGTTAAACATTCGAGGACAAATATTTCTAAGGGAAGAAGGATGTTACATCTTGCAATTTTCGTACGTTAAAATTTCGCTTTTAGTTAACCGACATACACTCTGGGATGAGATCATCTGACGTTAACGTAGTTACGCTATTTATAACAAGCGATGAATAAGTGTTATGAAGGATAAATGGGTACACAGATTAAAGAACATGAGTTTCGTTAAAATACGAGTCGAGCGATAATGCCCGATAATTATGAACTAGTACCATGTAAGGTACCATATGACAATGGTAGTATAATATTGAAGTATACATACGAAGTATTTTAAAAATAAATAGAATTTTAAGTAATTTGTGCTAATTTTTAAATTATGCGGGTAATAAATTAGTTATCGAATAATATAACATTACCCAATTAACTAATAAGTGAATAAAAATTAACATCCCACCCCCACCTCACGTGAAGCCTCGAAATTGGAAGTGACTAAGTAGTCACTTTTCGCCAGATGGCTAATTATTTTGAAGACTTGTGAATTAGAAAACACTTCATTCAAGATCAAACATCCCTTGCATTCCGTCCTAAGGCTGGAAGTGGCCCGGTTCGGAACCGGAACCGGACCGGAACCGCGGTTCTGGCGGTTCCGATTCCGCGGTCCCGGGTCTGGCGGTTCCCCGGAACCGTGATGGAGCGGTTCCACCCTTTAGAACCGCGGAACCGGAACCGGACCGGTTCAGGCGGTTCCATCCGGTTCCAAACGGTTCTGCAACGTTTGGAATTTTTTTAAAATTTTTTTTTTAAATTCGGACCGTTGCGGAACCGTTTGGAACAGTATGGAACCGGACCGGTTCAGGCGGTTCCAAACGGTTCCGCAACGGTCCGAATTTAAAAAAAACAAATTCTTTTAAAAAAAAAAGTCCAAACGGCTCTTTTTCAAACACAGTCACCGGAGGTATATTGTATTACGATCCAAATAAGGATCGTGAAGAACTAGCTAAAATGATTACTGTTATGTGTTTGCCTTATTCTTTTGCTTCTAATCCTGCTTGGATTCATTATATTAGAAGAGTATTTAATCCTACGTATAAAGGTTGGCCTCGCGCCACAGTTAAGGCCGACATTTATAAATACAAGCATGAATATGAACAATACTTGCGTTATTTATTTACCCATATAAGTAATCATATGTCTATTACAACTGATATTGGTAGAAGTGGAAATGATTGTGATTATCTAACCGTAACCAGTCATTGGATAGACGAAGACTGGACAATGCAAAAACGCATTATTGCATATAGAATAATTAATTCACAGCACACGGGTAAGTTTATTGCTAGAACTGTTTCAGATGTATGTAGATATTTTTGTTTTAGTGATAAAATAATGTCAATTTCCATGGATAGCGCTAGTAGCAACACTAATGCAATAGGTATTTTAACTAGAACACTTAATCCTGCTTTTACAAATATTTTCTATGTTAGATGTATATGTCATATTTATCATTTAATTATTGGTGATGGTATGAGAATTTTAAACATAGAAATTGAAAATGTTAAATTCGCTCTTAATTGGCTTTTTATTCAAACCGTAGAAGTAGACTTAGAGAATATTTTAAAAAATGTGATGAATATGGCCTTAGAGAAAGAAAGGTACCTAAACCTTGCCCGACTAGGTGGAATTACATGTACGAAAGTTTAGTAGTGGCGTACGAATATTGAAACCCAATTAACGTTACTTATAATTCTCGGGATTGTGGAGAGGAAGATAATGACATGTTAACTAATCAAGATTGGACTAACGTTAAAATTCTGTTAGATTTTGTAGAACATTTTCATGTGGCTACAAATGCTTTATCTGGCCAATACTATCCAACTATTTCTAACTGTTTAGTATATATTGCCGCACTTGCTAATTTATTTGTTGATTTTAACGAGGGAGAGGAAATTTATGAATATGCAATAACAGAAATGAAAAAGAAGTTTAAAAAATATTTTTTTCCAATCCCTCCTATATATGGTGTGTCTGGTATGCTAAATCCTACTATGAAATTAGGAGGACCTCACTTTTGGTATTCTAGTATTTATCAAGCTTTAGATCTTGATGAAGAAGAAATGGCTACACTATCTGATGCGCAAGCATCAATTAAAGTGAATGCTCAAACTGTTTATAATGCTTATAAACAGGCGTTAGAGCTTGCTAGGCCAAATATTCCAACCCCAACTTCGTCCACATCACATGCGTCTAAAAGAGCTGCTGGCTTAACAGCTCTTAAATCGTGGACTGAGTTCAGGGGTACTCAAGGGGAAAATGTAGATGATATTTCCCATCTAAATGAGCTTCAAGTTTATTTGTCGCAGGGATTAGAGAATGAGAATCCAGACGGCTCTTTCGACCTTTTGGATTGGTGGAAGACAAGGGAAAAGCATTTTCCTGTTCTTGCAAGAATGGCTCGGGATGTTCTGTCGATTCAAGCGTCAACTGTTGCATCGGAGAGCGTTTTTAGTCAAGCAAGACTACAAATAGGTGATCATAGAGCGTCGATGCGGGACAGCTTGGAAAAATCAATGCTATTCCGAGATTGGATCCGCTCTGAAAGAAGGAACTTTGGGCTAGCTGAATCTCAACCAGAAATAGATGAGTGCTATGAAGAAATGCTAGCAGAACTTGCTCAGGAAGCAACTTCACCCGGAAGTGGAGATGAACAAGCTTCATTTCCACCACCGCCAATACAACACCTCCAAACCTTGAAGGTTTTATGAGATTTGTTAGAAATAATGCATAAATTATGATGTAACTTGTACATTGGCATGTCTTCTTTTAGTTTTTTTTTCTTTTAATGGTGGTATTAGTACCATGTTGTGCTCATTCCATTGGGGAAAGGAAGACTAAGAAAGATATGCCATTTTAGTCAATAAATATGCTTTTTATCATATCCTTGAATATCTTTGTCTCAATATTTTTTTGTCTTTACTTCTATATCAATCCTTGAATATTTATAACATATAATATATAACATACAACACATAATACTAATGACAACATTCTTTTATCAATATGTACTACTTATATAAAATTTATACTAATTACTAACTACTACACAATATACACTATTTATATACAATAGTGTATTACTTAACAACAATATATACACCACTTATACACAATATATACTAATTACCAAACACAATATATACTAATTACCAAACACAATATATACTATAATTAATAACATAGTACACCATATAAAAATATATTCTACAATATACTAATCACTACTATACAAGATATTGATTTAAAAAAAAAAAAACTCGGAACCGCCGGGAACCGCCTGGAACCGCCAGAGCCGCGGTTCCGGAACCGCCAGAACCGGAACCGGGCGGTTCCGGAACCGTATGGTAGCGGTTCCGGCTCCGGAACCGCCGGAACCGCCAGAACCGTAGAACCGGAACCGCCAGAACCGGAACCGCAGACCCAAATAGACCCAGAACCGAAACCGAATACAGCCTTATTCCGTCCTTGGTTTTCAAAACCCAAAACGTGATAGAGCAGAAACATTCCGTTAAAATTCAATCCTTAGATAACATTTCGTTCTAAAACGTTAGAAGCAGAATAAATTCGTCCGACATTTCAAGTTCATCCAAGTGTGAATTTCATCCATATTTTGCAGAAGCAGATTTGTTTAAATAATTTCAGGGACAAGTATGTTTAGGCTCTCTTTTCTTTTTTTTGGCATGATTCAAATTATACTGAAAAAACGAGCAAAAATATGGTTTTCATAAATTACTCTATTCATAGAAATAGTAGGAATATCTATATTCTTGATTCCCCATAAAAAATATTATTATCTTCTGTTCATGTATCTCAGAAAAATACGTATTTGATAAAGTTTATTCGAAAATCATTTCTGCTGTATGTGTATGTAAAGTTTATTGGATAATGTTTTTTTTAATCACTCATTATGATATCAACAATAAAAAATAAGCTCCCTGATCACTGTATTAGCGCTATACCTATACAGTAAGCTTTTCATGGTAAATTGGTAATATATTAACGTGTTTCATTTGAACACGTTAATTAGGTGTTACTGTGTCATTTAGACACAATAAGATGATGTGACATAGTGCATGTATTATATTATTTTTCCGAGCTTGAGAGATCAGTATTTCTATTTTTCATCTTTTTTACTTTGTTTTTTCTCTTATTCTTTGGCAAGTAGAACACGAACGAGGTGGCTGGAATAGTCAGAACTATGGCCAAGTTTCTGTGCGTTTTCTTAAGAATCTTTTCTCTGTGAATTTTTGTCTTCTTCCCATTTTTCTGCTTATTTTTTGGTTGGAATTTCATCTTACTTTTGAATTGGTAACGTTTTGGAATTCTCTTATCATAATTGTAAAAATAGGAATTTCACCCAATGTCGCAAGGAAGCATATTCTGGTGAAATGGGTATCTCCAAAATATGGTAGTAAGCTAGTTTTGTATTCACTAACTAACATGGGAGGACATTCCTCCAATGAAGCCGTGAAGGCTCCAACAAAATTCGACCAATCTATGTTCTCTGTTTTCTACAAAAATAATACTTTACAACGTGGTGGTGGTATTGCCAGATCTAAAGGAATATATGCTATTAATCGAGTGAAGAAGGGATTTTCAACCCAAAAAAGAAAGAAAAAAATTGACATAAATTTCTCCCTTCCCCAATCTAAGAATCCAATAATGGTACTTGTGTTTGTTCCTTTTGGAAGATTAAGACGGAAGGGGGGAAGGGGTACTTGTATTTTTTCGCAATGATTTTGTTCAATTTGGATGGCCGGAACTCAATTTCCGGTTAATTGAAGCTCACTGGATTTTGCAAAATGTCAGAGTTGATTTTTTAGTGGTGGGATGGTCTAAAAATTTGTGAAAAATCAAATTTGGAGGTGGAGAAGGATCTTCATTGTCTAGAATTTCTTGATTTGGCCCAGAATTGAACTGGAAAGAAATGGTCGGAATTTTTTGTCGGGCAATAGTGATAGTTAGGGAAGATGACAAAGAGTGAATTCACGTGTCCTCCTCTTATTCGTCATTCTGGCATGTGAATTATAATCACTTTTTGTGGTTGGTTGCCTCTAAATTTTGTGTCTAAAAGACACAATAAAGACCTAATTAAAGTCTTCAAATGAAACAAATTTAAGATGAAATATGTAAAGACAACTTTAAAGGGCTGCGTTATGAATTTGGACAGCAACAAATTAATGCTTAAATCATGCAAGTGATCTTTTTTATTTGGAATTATTCAAAACTAAGTTTCATGTTTTTGTTTTCTTTCTTCCAATATGAATGAAATAGTACACACGCTAATTGAAACAACTACATAGCTCCTCATTTTATATGTTGAGTTAAAATTTATAATACGAACATATATATATATATATAGACACACACATTAGCTATACGATGATATAAAAGTGCCTGAAGACAAAAATGACCTTTAAAATAATAAATTGGTATATTTCATAATTTCATGCATTTATATATGTACATTAACCCATGACCAGATGGTGTTATATACGCGTATATATATACATAGGAAATGTGAAAGTTTACGGCGTTATATACGCGCCACCAACTGATCAGCTGGTGTGGATGATTTGCCCACAGTGGCCGATATGATATGATGAGATTCCCTCAAAGGCATGACAAAGTTATGACATTATATACGCGTATATATATAAATATATGGATATGGAAAAAAGGTTACGACATTATATACGCACCACCACCTGATCAACTGGTACATGTTGATGATGTTGCCCACAGTGGACGAGACGATACGACGGGATGCCCGAAGTGGCTTGATGATATTATGTACATCCATACCTAAGCATGACACGATATTTATACGCACGCGCATGAAATTATAAACGCTTCAGAATTTATAAAGTTATCCAGATTTAAAGATGTATTTCTGTATTCCATATTTCATCTATGTCTTTTATGTACTAATTTTCATGCCTTACATACTCAATACATTTTTCGTACTGACGCCTTATTTCACAAGTCCTGGGCTTCACGCCCCGCAGGTGTAGGTAGGCAAGTTGACAGTCCCCTTTCTTAGGATCCCTGATCAGCGAGAGTTGGCGTGCTCCACTTGATTCAGAGTTGCTTTTGTTTTGGTACAATACATTTGTATATATATAGGTATGACATGGCTCAGTCCCATATTTGTACAATTATATTTCTATTAGAGTTTTGTAGATAGTATGTCTAGTTCGATAGTATGTGGCCTTGCGGGCTTCCAGTTTTGAGATGTATAGTTGTCTATAGCAGTCTTGTTGGCTCGCCCTATGTATGTTGTACGTATATGCATGTATGCCCTTTTTGGGAAGGTTTCCTTCAAGTATGTTATTTTCGTAATTCCGCAGATGTTATTTAGGATCATATCTTAGGCGCATGCTTAGGGGTGCTCGACCGATAGGACTCAGGCATTCGTCGCAGCCCCTCGGTTTGAGTTGTGACATCCCGCTACTCCTGGAGTTAAGGCTGCTGAATCAGCTCTTAGGTTCTCCCACTTTGGCCTTCTTGGATTTTGAAGGTTCAATTGACGATTCATCAATTCCCTTCGTCTTTTCTTCTCTTCAACAAGTCTCGGGGTATCTGCTTCACCAAGCCGTGCTTCCCTCATTAGGGGGACCTCCTCTAGACCTACCCAAATGCAAAATATAAATAGATGGAGTGAGGATGTTATCAACAATAGTTCTGTTAAGAGATATAATTACAACAAAAGTAAAGGCTCATCGTGGTCCTTGACTTCCCATCAAGCATGGGACAGATCACACCATACGCGCTCAGGGTATTGGCAAATCAAACCTAGTCGTTTGACCCGGTTTCGGACGTTCTTAACTATATTAGGGTACACGGCGACGTTTATATCAATGTGAGAGGTTAGTTTGTAGGAAGATGCACCCAAAAGAGAAGCAATAGAATATTTAATTAGCATTTTTACTTACGTTTCATGTTCCAATTTTTGGGGAACAACATCCTCTCCACTGGGATCAGGTTCGAAGTCCTAACTCGGAGAAAATGTATCACCCACCCCCGTTCCTAACCTCATCAGTGCAAGCAAAAAGGGCTCTCAAGGCCCGACAATGGAGCTTTATTAGCCCTCTACGGAAGAGTTGGGGGCTATACATTCTGATTAGGTGGTCAAGAGTGGAGGACATCTCTTTAATCATGTATGCATAATATTTGGTCATGTAAATAATGCGCCGGAATGAAGGATGAATCTGGCTGAAGGTTACTCGATACCTTTTGAAGAAATCAAGGATCATGGGGTCTATTGGAGGTGAGGATGGCTCCACCGGGCTAAGGGTAAATGGATAAGTATACACATTGAGGAAACTAACCCTGTATGTTGTTATGTCCTCCTCCCGAGAAGGAATTTTCACGAGCACCGCATTCCCCTAACGGCAATCGGCCTTCACCCTTTCTGGGTTTGCTATTGAACTAACATATTGGGACACATGTTTGTATCGTCCCAGCTTCGAAGAATATTTTTCGGTCTTAAAATCGGAGGTTATTTCAAAATCCCCTAGAATTCATTCCCTGACGGGAGGGAGCATTGTTGCTTTAACCTTAGATGAGCGCGAGGAAGAAGAAGGCAAATCTTCCTAAGGAGTAGATGTGTGAGTTTTCGCCATCCTTCTTAAAAGGTTTTCAAAGGAGAAATGAAAATTGCGTTTCGTACACGAGGGAAAGGTAAGAAGAACTCTTTTGAGGGCTTGGTGGTGTAGTGAAAAATTAGGAGCGAAAAAAGAAGTATTTATAGAGGTCTAACATGCACGTTGGAGCAGGTCAAAAGACAGCCAATTGCTGTAATTACTTCGAAGGATTTTAAGAGTAGTGTGGACGCGATCTTTAGACACTTCATTTTGTCATGTCAATCAGTTGATAAGGTATGGCTAGCGTCGTTATAGAAGTATCGAAGGGGCAGAAATTCGAGATAATTTCTTATAATTTTACGCTAAGAAATGCGGGGCTATCTGTATACAGGTAAAACCGAAAAGCCCGATTCCACGATCATTATGTCTTCTCCATAGCTTCTCCTGGAAAGGCCTCGAAGGCCCGGGGGCACAGTTTGAGGTTTCGACCTCGAAAGGTTTTTTATACCTAAACTCGGGGCAGCATAAATCGATGATTATCATGGATAAATGAGAAGTTCACTAGGCATGTGGTCCAAACTGGCAACACCTACAAGAACAATACCAGTCTATACGAGACTGCTAAGTAGCTGTACTAGCTACATTTCTTTGTAACAAGTGAACATATACTTTGTTGGGTTTCGCTCCTCCTATACAAAGGGGACCTTTACTATTTTTTGCAGATAGGATACAGTATAACATACAACCTTCAATACAAGAATATTCTCTGTCCTCTAAACTTAAACACATTCTCCTTTTGTTCTATTACTTACTTGCATTTGTTGTTTATATTTATTGTGTTCTATATATTGTTCTTTATATATTTCTCATTATTGTTCATAAAGAGCCTTCACCAAAGCTCTCAACACTGTTAGCCCTTCATCGATTATCCATAGCTTAATATCGAGCTCGACCTCGAGAACCCGTATAACCCGGCTCGAGGCCCCGATTCTCAACCGCTCGATTTGCTAAAACATACTATTTTCAAGTTCTTATCTTATTTCATAATCTCATACTTAGCATCTATTGTCTAATAGCTAGCATAAAAATGATTCACTATTTTTAGAGCCACAAATCAAATCTAATTGTACTTACCATTTTCAAGGTAAACAACTTTGTGGTATGTAAATTTGAATAATAACTTCAGAGAATCTAAAAAGGAAAAATAGAACAAACTTTTTGGGATAAGATGAACACTATGCTGCTGATTTGAAAATCTAAAACAACTGTGTGAGTTTTCCAGGGAGAAGGAGAAAGAAAGTGTAAATAAAAGATAAAAATCATATTGCATCCTTTTCTCTGAACAGGTCCTGAGACTTTAATTCAATAGGGAAATTTGCACACACATTTTGGATCTGTATGAGGGTTACGAAGGTGAATGAGCTCTTTTCAATTTACATGGTTTCGGTGCATTTGGTAAGAGAGTATTATCAAATGGCTGCAATCATATTTTTTGAAGCAGTTCTAGTTTTATCAGCAGCCAGTGTTCTGCTTTTCTCAATAGATACAATGGGTAGGGAACTAATCTAAGTTCTAAAATTTGGACTTATTTCATTTTACTTGTGTTGAAGTTTCTTCTCCACATTGGAGAGGAAAAGATATGAAAATACGTTATTATCATTCTCAATTACTAGTTTAAGATTGATCGAGCTGCGGGTGCGTTAGATGTGCTATTTTTAGATGTGAAGCATATGGTTTACCCTTAAAGTTGGGTAACAATTGAATTTGTAAGTGGTTTTAAGGGTACGTAAATTAAATTGATACAAAGCGATAAATTAAATTGCAATTAAAGTGAAATATGATAAAGTAAATTCAAACCACATGAATTGAATATTAATAGCTCTGAGGATGTGAACCACCCTTGAATAGAACACACTTCGATTGGTATTGAATAATATATTTCTTTGTAATGCGTGTTATAATAGCTTTTACAAATAATCAGACCCCCTTTTCATAGTAGGGGAATCCTACTTTAGATATAATCTTATAAAAGGTAAAAATCCCATGATTTGCTAATTAGCCGATTTCTGATTGATACGTGCCGAGATCCCTACCATGATACCCGACCGGCTATGAGTATTTCAGCCTTTCTTTATTATGTTTGGCAATGTTTCTTTTGAACTTATTCGGGGTTAGGGTCGATTCCGGGGTCATGAACTCAATGTTCTCGAGGATGGATATTCTGAGTTTGTATCCTACTTCGATGGGGTAGATCTTCAACCCTTCACATTTATATACCGATTTATCTTGTAATATCCAAGTCCGATTTCGACCGTATACAGATAGTCCCCTTATTTTTCGAAGAATAATCGACGAGAAGTGATATGAGCTTCTGATTCTCGCCTCGATACTCCATGTTGGAAATGACAAAATGAACAAAACGTCCAGTTAGTCATGTTTTAATGGAATTAAATGCTCGTCAGTTACTGGTCGATCACTCCTAGTTTTGAACCGTCGTTTGAAAATTATGAATACCCTTTTCTTCATTCATTCAAACTTTACATCCAAACTTTCTCTATTCCTGTTCTTAAAAATACTTGTTTTTTTAGCACTTGTACGCAAATTTGTTGAGATCTTTGTAAGAGCTCTCACTTGTCTTCACTCCAAACCACTATGTATACCCATTTAACTTTCTCTCCTTAATCTTTATTTTAAAAAAATGGCAAAGACTTCTAAGACAGTTCCTTAAAAAGAAACTGCTTCTTCATCACGGACGGTCAGCGAGGAACCAACAGTGGAACCTCTTCTTGGAGCGTTTATTCCTAGAGGGTGCTCGGTGACTGCCGACTTTAAGGTTGAAAAACGTTCATCCATTTCGAGCCCGGGTGAGAAATTATCGAGGTACATTTTCTTGATCACTGAAGAAATCCTCCCTAAAGTCAAAAAGGACTAACGCTGGGTCGAAAAAGACATGGTGGTTCCTGAGCCCAAAGAAGATATCACCACCCATGTTAAGGGATACTTAAGTGTTTGCACTTATCCCTTAATGTTGGGCCCGTTGGACCCAGTGATCATTGAATTCTATAAAAGGTACAAGGTGTGCCTTGGTCAGATATACCCCTCATTCTGGAGGATAGTCATTCTTCTTTGTTTCTTCTTCAGTAAGATTGACGGATGCCCATTCTCCACTGGCCATCTGATGCGCCTATACAGTCCCCGATGCCGGAGGAGAGAGGATGATCAAACTTATGTGCCAAGCTACTAAAGCCCTATTCTCAATTATCGATGAAGATCGAGACCAAGGTTGGCTAGGCCGTTTTGTCCGAGTGAGGACCTCGAACCTGATCATAGCCAAGTACATAATGTTCCCTGAGGAGCACAAAACGTAAGTAGAGTTTCATTTTTCTCAATTTTTTAAATTTTTTCTCTCTATTTCTCCTTTCTTGTCGAAGTTTGGTGACGATGCATCTGTTGCTCAGGTTCCGGGTGCAGTTCCTCAACTCAAGGAGTGGGTTGAGGGCATCATCTCACAGAAACCGTATTCTGAGTGCACATGGCGCGAACTTTTGAAGGGCCGTTGGGAGGCCCATTCTCATGGTGAGATTACATTCTTGAGTGAACATCACTTGGGTTTCCTCATGCTGCTGAGTTCTTACTTATTTCTTTTTTCTTTGAGGTTCTTTCCAAGGATGTTGCCATAAGGCCTCCATCTGCTGACGAGGATAGCCCTACTGGGTCCCCTGCTCTGAGGCAAGAGAAAAAGAGGATAAGGGTTCCGAGTTCCCCGAACTCAAAGAAGAAAAACCCAAAAAGGAGGCTGGTGCACAAATCCAAGGAAAGCACCAGCGCCCGAGAGCTCCCATCGGCTGAGGGATGAGTCCAAAGAAGAAGAATAAGCTTCCTAACTGGTGGCCCGCATGCGAGGCAACACTGAATTGCCTCAAACCAGAGGGGTCGATGAGGAGGTAGAGGTCGAGGCCTCCAAACAAGAGTAGGGAGAGGCCGTTTTTCTCCAAGCTAGGGACGCCAACAAAGAGACCGCAACCGGTGCTTCTCGAGTAGAGAATAATGCCCCGAAGGATTAAGGTGATAAATCTCTCTAAGTTACCTTTATTTACTGACTGCATGATCAATGAGGCCCAGACGCTGAAAGGACGCCTAAATTAGGGGCCTCAAGGGGTGGCAGACCCCTTTCATAACTTCTATGATAGTTTAGTCTTTACCACCATAGAGAATGTCACCAGGTTGAGTGACTTACTGGTACTAAAGGAGAGTCCATCTTGGGGAACCAGCGGGCCTTCTTCAAGTCTGAAACTAGTAAACTGGTTCCAACCTCGAGTGCAGATCCTGACCGAAAGCAGTCAATTATTATGTATATTCTAGAGGATGTCTGGGTCCTTTCTACCCTCGTGGAGGTTGCAAGTTATCTTTGGTGCCTAGTGACCAAAGAGGATCAAGTAAAGATGAACGAGGTGGACACACCCTACCTGTTCGACGAAGCCCAGCATGCGTTAAATCGGGTAACTCCAAATGCCTCTTGACGACTTTTATTATGTACTTAGATTAAGTCATAAATAATTGTAACCTCTTCCTTTCTATTTGTAGGCCTCAGTGCTTTATCACGAGACTTTTCTCCGATATCGAGAAGAGTTAAACAAATATAAGCTAAGACCCGATGACTCATTGGGAAGATGGATGCTTACCAAATTTTCAACGAGAATCATAGGGGGGAGGGGTTAAAAAATTCCAAGCTGATTTAGAGGTAGCTTGGAAGGAGCACGCCAATCTGGTTGAGCAAGTAAGGAGAGTATTTGAGCTTTTTGACGATGAGTCAGATACTGTGGCTAATATTCTGAACCCGTAGGTCCAACAGAAGCTTGACCAGATCGGACAGCTCTGGGCAGATGTAAAATACGGAAAAGGCCGAGGCTGAAGAATGGAAAAAGAACATAGACCGCCTAGCCTCAACAAAAGAGACCTCCCGGGTACAACTTGCTTCGGAGAGGCCCAACTTCATGCTGTAAAACAGAGGTCCTTAGTGTAGGCCAAGAAGATCGATGAGCCAATCATAGTTGAATTCGGTCATCTCTGATCGAGAAAATCTGACCAAGGAAATTGAAATAGTAAATTCGGAAGCCAAAGTAATTAATGTTGATGCCGAATAAGGCTGATGCTGAGGCATCTCAGGTTCGAAAGAAAGATATCATCGAGCACGCAAAGTGGCAACCTCAAAGGGAGGTGCTTGAGAAAATTCATGCTCGGGGTTTCAACTTATCGACTGAGATTTAGAGTGCCAAAGAGCTTGAAGCCGAGGCCAAAAACTTGTACTATTCCAAAGACGACGAGGAGTCCTAAAATTTGGGTAAGTCAAAGGGTGGCGAAGACCTCAAAGGTGATGATGATGGCCCCCGATGAAGACTGGGACACTTAGGCCTCTTTTAGATGTTTTTGTTTTTAATATTATCTTTTTATTGAGTCCGTTTGGCCTTTGTAAAAATTTGCATCGTGGTTGTTTGGCCCTTGTAAAAAGAATTTTGATTATGCATATAAGGATTTTTTCCTTCAACATCTTTTGAATTTTCTTTTTGCTTTATTTACTTATGTTTTTAAAGATCTAAATGCCTCAGTATGAGATAGCTATATTATGTTCGGAGTTCCGAACAAACCTTGCCTTCAATTTTATTTTGTTTTAAGGCTTTGCAGGGTTCGGTGTGACCGAATTTCCCCCCTTAAATACTTAGACTTCCTTAGATCATAGTCTGTTGAGGGTATCCTTTAGAACCGGTTAAAATTTTTTATGGCCTTGTTATTTTTGTTACGGGTCTCGAACGTCCCCAAGCCGTTTTAATTTGATAGTAATCTTTTTTAGTTCGGGTGCTATCTAGTGGGCTTGTCACCCCGAGTATACTGGACTTGCTTAAGATAACAATCCCAGAGTGGGGATGGCCATGGATTTTAAGATTCAGACATTGCTTGATAGGTCTTATGCCCCCGAACTCCGATAGCTCGGACCATCCGAGTTTGTTTTCGCAAGGTTGTCCCCCAGTGAGAATGATTGTTCAAACTTGAGTTAAGGTTGCCCTTGGGCTCGATACCTTTAGGGTATTTGGATGTAGAAAATTCCTTGAGAAATGCAAGAACATTTTTTAAAAGGACAAGATATTATCTGTAAGGAAGAGACTTCTTTTTATTCTTGTGCAAAGTAGTTATACTTGTATACATGCTTTGTGCCGGGGCTCGAGAAGTCTATGTCGGCATGGTTCATTTGACCGTTTGGCCCTTACAATAAATCCTATCTATAGATACATTTCAATCACAAAGTTTCTTTCCTTGCTAAAGTCGATATCTGAGGGTAATGGCCCCAATATTCGAGATTGATCATAGAGAAAAGCCTCGGATATTATTGATGCAATCTTTGACACTGGTTCATGACCAATCTTCTATTCTAAGTTAGCACAATCCACTATTTCCTTATTAAAAACCTTGCCGGAAAATCCATTTGGGACAAAATCGGTTCAAGGGAAAAAGAGTGCAATGCGTGCTTTCAGACCTAAAAATTTGTATCGCTTCGTGTTGGTTACCTGCAAGTGTTAGTTCAAAAATAAGCAAAATGAAATGAGTAGGGTCATACCTTAGCAGTAGTATCACTTCAAGTAAGTTATGTTCAAGTTATTCAATAGCCGTTCACCATTCATTACCCCTAGTTTGTATGATTCTTTTTCGGTGATCTCAAGAATTTGGTACGGTCAACTTACCTTTCGTTCGAGTTTCAGTTGTTCCGTATGACCTTCCTTAGTAATAAGTCCCCGATATTAAAGTGTCGAACGTTGTCCTTCAATTGTACTACCTATCGACCTACTATTTTTGGGAGGCCAATCGGACGAGGGCGACTTCGCGCCTTTCATCTTATAGCTCCAGGCTCGTGCTCATGGCCTCATCATTTGATTCCTTTGTTGCATATAAAAATTTGATACTTGACTCACCGACTTCAACCGATATTAGAGCTTCGACACCATAAACCAATGGGAATGAGGTGGCCCTAATACTAGACTTTGAAGTCGTATGGTATGCCCACAGGACTTCGGTTAGGATTTCCTTCCATTTTCTTTTGGTGTCAGTTAACCTCTTTGAGGTTTTGGGGTATGGTTTTCTTAGTTGATTCTGCTTGTCCGTTCCCGCTAAGGTGATAAGGCATTGACATGATCCTTTTGGTCTAATGGTCTTCGAGAAATTTGGTCACTTTGTTGCCGATAAATTGTTTTCTATTGTCGCATACGATTTTGGACGGCATTCTGAGCTGACATATGATGTGTTCCACATGAAGGTGACTACTTCCTTCTCCTTGATCTTCTCGTATGTCTGGGCTTTAACCCACTTAGAAAAGTAGTCAGTTATAAAAAATATGAATTGAGCCTTACCGGGTGCCATAGAAGAGGGCCAACAATGTCTATTCCCCACTTCATCAACGACCAAACAGGATACAACAACTCCCTTGGTTGGTGAATCATCGGAGCATGTCGTTGGCATCTATCACATTTTCGTACGAACTCCTTCGCATCATTTCCCATGTCAATCTAGTAATAGCCAACTCTGATCACCTTTCAAACCAATGATTTGGCACCTGAATGATTTCCACATGTGCCTTTAAGAATTTTCCTTTGAATGTACTCGGTATATCCTAGTCCTAGACATATCACCAATGGCCCATCAAATGTTCTTCTGAATAGGGTTCTATTTTCAGACAAGCTAAACCGGGCTGCCTGTGTATGCAAGTTCCTCAATTCTTTTTTATCCGAGGGCAATTTTCTAGTCTTCGGATATTCTACATGTTAGAAAATACGCTTAACGCTAGGGGGGGGGGGGTGAATAGCGTTATAATAAAAATTAGCGTAAACTTGCGGAATTTAAAAATTGCAGGAAAGAAATAAGTGCGATAAGTAAATAAGAACGAACGCACCGATGTATCCTGGTTCACCACAACCTGTGGCTAGTCCAGTCCCCGAGAGACTCTCTCTCGATTTCCACTAACACTGTTAAGCTTACGGGTGCTCAACAAACCTTTACAAACTGAGGACACAAGCCTCAACAACCTTTGCTCGAAGATACAACACTCCAAGACTTCAACCAAAGGAAACACAAGTTACTTCTTACAATACAAGGGACTAACGCTTCCCTTCAAGTGTATAAAACACTTAGCACTCACTTAAACAAGACTCTCTTAATATAGTAGATATGAGTAAACAGATACGCTCAAGAACGCAACAACTTTCGTCAAGAATTTTGACTCTCAAAACTTATGTAACGAATAGAAAGTGATGAACAATAGAGTATGCAAGCAATAGCAATAATATGATCAGTTGTTGTGTTTAGAAGACTGATTTGAAGCTGTATTTATAGTTGCAAAACCATGCATTACCGTTGCCTAATTGCCAATTAAGAATTGCTGATTTTGCTCAGTAACAATCGATTGTCAAAATGCCACAATCGATTGTTTGCCAATCGTTCCAAAAATCATTCCCAGATTTTACGCTTAACAATCGATTATCTAAGATCAATAATCGATTACTGGCAACGTTCAAAAAATCATTTCCAGATTTTACTTAAACCAATCGATTGTCAGAAATCTACAATCGATTACTTGGCAACGTTCAAAAAATCTTTTTCAGATTTTATTTAAAACAATCGATTATTAGAAATCTATAATCGATTACTTGACGGTGTTTGAAAATATTTTGGCAACGGTCAATTACACAATCGATTATGCTATGAGAAAAATCGATTATATATCAGTCTTTGAAAAATCAATTAGTCACTGCCTCAATGCACTCGATTGTCAAAGGTACACAATCGATTATTTAGTGACTTTGAGAATGTTTGATAGACACTGCCTCAACACAATCGATTTTCATAAGGTTCACAATCGATTGTCATGCAGATTTGAAAAACTTTGATGTACACTGCCTTAACACAATCGATTGTCATAAGTTCACAATCGATTGTCATGCAGCTGACTTACATAATCGATTATCATAAGTACATAATTGATTATCTTAGTCCAGATTTTAGAGGCATGTGTAAAAATCATTTTGACTAATGTAAATATGCATGATTTAAAATCATTTTGCTTTAAATTAAATGTGCATGATTTGATAAAAATGTTTTTACGAGAGAAGCCAAGTCTTGAGTCAAGTTATCGGATCAAGATCACAATTAAAGAACGACTCATGTATAACTTTATATCTTTGCTTGATCTTGGTCTTGTTCTTGAATCTCGTTATATATCAATTGCGCGCTTGTGCTTGGACCTCGTCATATGTCCATTGCGCATAGTTTGTCATTCATCAATACCTACAAATATGAACACACGTTTTAGTATAGTGCCTTAAGAACGTGTTTCAACAATTTCCCCCTTTTTGATAATGGCAAACTTTAGTCGGGATATGCATATTTGATAATTCATAATGACGATTCAAGACAAGTAAAGATATGCAACAATGTGCAACAAGTCTCTAGATGTGCAATTAGTTCCCCCTCAACATATGAATTCCCCCTCAATTTATGCCAATAAAGAATTAGTGCATATCCCTTATTCTTCCCCCTTTTGACATTAGCAAAAATGAAAATAGTAAATAACTTGTTTATTTATTAATCAAAAATACGATTACATAAAAAGAAGACAATACAACATAGAACAATAAAAAATTATTCATTATTATCATTTCCCGCCTCGTCATCCGGCACTGCTTCATAGGGAACAAGTCCAGCATATGGATAATGAACATGGTCAAAATATCCATGGATTTCATATGTCAATTGATTGACAGAGGTGGACAAAGAAGCAAGTTGGTCAGAAATAGATTGAAGAGTAGGTTCTTGAGGCTGATGCGATCGACGAGTTGGAGGAGGAACAGGAGCTACATGATCGCCGTCATGGGGAAAGGAGGATTCGGAAATTTCCCATTTCTTGGTGCTCTTTTTGAGCGGACCGATAGAGGTGTTGAACCCGGAGGCTTCAAGAAAATTCATAATAAGGAGGGCATAGGGAAGTGGTCTATCGTCTCCGATGGCATCAAGCATGTGAATTTTGACGAACTTACACCAATTGATGTGAGCTAGTGTTATAATGGCATGCATGAGCTTTGCGTCCTCTTGGGAGAGAGTGGTATGGTTATGTTTGCGAGGCTTGAGGACTCGGGTTATGAAATAGAAAATCAAACGATATTCGGGGAGCATTCCCGTAATGGTAGGACGTCGAGTAGATAGATTAGGATCATAAGCTCCAAGTCCTATTTGGTTTAGGAGAATTTTCTCATGAAATAAGGCGCCGGCTTCTCTAATATAGCGAGAAATGTTTTCCGCACTTCGAGGCAGGTGAGAAATAGAATGTAGATTTTCAATGGATAAAAGAATTTGAACGCCATTAATGTTTGACACAAGCTCACCATCGTCGTCCTCATGAAGATTTGAGTAGAACGCTTGAATCAATGGAGGATTAATATAAGGATAGGTAAGATATAAGAAGTCAAGAAGTTGACATTCCTTAAGTATGTTTGCAGCGGGGGCGCATGATTCAAGATATGTTTTTGTGGAAAAGCGAGGAGGAAGAATTTCACGCTTTTCAAATTTTGTCAAGAATCTAGTTAGCTCGGTTTCAGAATTGAATTGTAAAATAGACCCATCCTGGTAAGGGAAATTTGGAGGAGGAGGAGGAGCTGAAGAAGATGCACCATGTCTACCTGAACGGGAACGTTTAGTGTGTCTGCCCGACATTTTGAATAAGTAGAAATGGCCTTTGTAAGAAGCTTGAAAGATTTTTGAAATTTTGGGAGCTAAGATTGATGCTTGAGTGAAGAAATTGAAGGCATATGGTACCTATTTATAATGAGGAAGATGACATTTCATTTATAGTGAAAATCTGCAGAAACTTATGAGCTAAAACGGTCAGAAACGGTAAGAAAAATTTTCACTGACCGTTACACAATCGATTGTGGAATTGAAACAATCGATTGTTATGGAGTTTTGACTTGAACTCGGAACTGACAAAAATCGATTGTGGGAATCTGGCAGGACCGAAACGGTAACAAATATTTGAATTACTGACAAAAAATAATCGATTGTTGAATTATGGTAATCGATTGTTGTGACACAGTGTGCACAGTGATTTTCTGAATCGGAAAATAATCGATTATATTTTTGAAACAATCGATTGTTTTTGGAAAGCAGTACTGAATGGCCTAGGCGGTAATCGATTATAAAAAAAATCGATTTTGATAAAAACTGCATAATAAGCATAAAATGTAAATAGTCGATTAGTGATACTTGCTAATCGATTGTCCGCACAGTAAACATGAGACATAAGAGAAGAAATAATCGATTATTTGCAGTAACAATCGATTGTTCTATGCCATTGCTTTATAATTCCCCCTACCTTTATGGCGATTCCTGCAAAAGAAAATTAGACGTCTCCGACGCTCAAGTTAGTAATTTGTAAAGAAATAATGACTTAGATCAATGTGGCCAAGTGAGAACGTGATTTCTTAAGAAGTGTGTCCTAAGGTGTTCTTAAGAGTGTTTCGGGTACTTACCTTTTCTCCAACGTCGCCAATTACCTGTTCGAGAGGGTGATCTTTAATTGTCCTCCATTCGTTAGGTAGTTTCGTTTCTTTTTCCAATTGTGGCGCTTCCTCCGATAATTGATCCAATATTTCATCTTGAGTTTCCTTCGGAGTTTCCTCTTGTACTTTGTCTTGAGGACTTAGTGAGTTTAAGATACCTGCAAGATCAAAACCAGAATCCTTTCTCGCCAAGCGAGCATTATTTTCGGAAAACACAATATGAGGGGATTCCTCCACAGTTCCGGTTCTATTATTGAATATCCTATATGCTTTGCTACGTGAGGAATAACCAATAAAAATTCCTTCATCGGATTTGGCATCAAATTTTCCCAATTGATCTTTTCCATTGTTATGAATAAAGCATTTACAACCGAATACTCTAAAATGGGAGATATTTGGTTTCCTTCCCTTGTAGAGTTCATAAGGGGTTTTCATGAGTATTGGCCTTATGACTACTCTATTCAAAATGTAGCATGCGGTACTCATGGCATCCGCCCAAAAATGTTTGGGAATCTTAGCCTCATCGAGCATGGTTCTAGCTATCTCTTCGAGACACCTATTTTTCTTTTCCACCACCCCATTTTGTTGTGGTGTTCGTGGAGAGGAGAAGGTGTGCTCGATACCGAGTTCGTCACAAAGGTCCGCAAAGAGATTGTGATCAAACTCTCCCCAATGATCACTTCTTATTGAAGTGACGGTTGTGTCCTTTTCGTTTTGAACACGTTTAAGAAAATATTTGAAATTATGAAAAGCTTCACTTTTATGAGCAAGAAATAAAGTCCATGTAAATCTAGAATAATCATCAACAATAACAAAAGCATAACGATTTCTACCAAGACTTTCAATGCGAGATGGTCCAAATAAGTCCATGTGAAGTAATTGCAAAGGTCTAGTAGTTGAAACAATATTTTTCGATTTAAAAGATGCTTTTGTTTGCTTCCCTTTTTGACAAGAATCACAGTTAGAGTCTTTTTCAAAATTCAAGTTTGGAAGACCAATAACTAAATTTTGTGAAACCAATTTATTCAAAAGATGCATGTTGATGTGAGCTACTCTACGATGCCATAACCATGTATCATCCTCTTTGCTCATAAGATAATTCACATATTCAGGTGAAGAATTTGCAAGATCAACCATATAGATGTTATCCATTCTAAAACCTCGAAGGATAATTTTAAAATCGCTACGACGAAAAACTAAGCATTCATTTGGATCAAATAAAACAAGATTTCCCTTGTCACATAATTGACTTATGCTCAAGAGATTATGTTTTAGACCCTTAACTAGCAATATATGCTTAATGGAAGAGGAGTCATCCTTACCGACCGATCCAATGCCGATAATTTTTCTTTGTTGTTATCACCAAAAATAACGCTTCCTCCTTCCTTGTGTTCTAGTTGAAGAAACTTGGATTCGTCCCCAGTCATGTGCTTGGAGCATCCACTATCAAGGTACCAAAGTACACTTGACTCCTTCAAACACACCTACAAAACAGATTAATGAGTTTTAGGTACCCATGCCATTTTGGGTCCTTGGGGGTTAGGCAAGTCATAGTGATGTGATTGAGTGTTATGTCTATGTCGTGTAAAACATGTAGGAGCAATATGTCCAATTCGTCTACAATAATGACAAACAACATTAGGATTATGCATTCGTCTAGGTTGATAGTAATTGGACGGACGAAATTCATTTACTCTATTCTTGACAATATGACTATTGCGCAATTCATGAAAATCATTTCTCCTACTATTTGTTCTAGGATATACAACATTTCTAGGATAGTTGTTTCTAGGTTGAAAGCAATTTCTAGGTGTTCTAAAAGGTTCAAAATTCCTTCTAGTGTTTGGCCTAGAATATGCATTATTTCTAGAATGATTATTTCTAGGTTGCAATTGTTGAAAGCCATTTCTAGGTTTGTTATATCTAGGATGAGCGTTTGTTTTATTAATCCTAGGTTGAGCCTTAGGTGGTTGGGGGTTGGCTTCAACCTTTTCTTTGGGCTCATTCTCAAAGCCTATGCCATGCTTGGTCGACTTCAAATTAACAAGAACTTTATTCAAATTTTTATGAGAGGAATTAAACTTATCTAGGGTGCCCTTAAGTCTTTCTACCTCATTTTTGAGATGCATGCAAGAAGTACAATTTTTACTAGAACTCTCGGGTTTGTCGGCGCTTCTCTTGCCGAAAAATTTGTTTTCTTCTTTCAACTTCTCATTTTCCAAAATCAGTTTTTCAAAATCCTTTTCTTTCAAAGAGAGTTGTTTTTCAAAATCTTTTTCTTTTAAAGAAGCATTTTCTTTTATGCTTTTAACAGTTTTGGAGGCTTTAATAAATTCACTATACAACTCATCAAAAGCATTTTGCATTTCCTCAAGAGAATAGAAATTTTTGGAAGAAATTTGACAAAGCTATTCTTGATTGTTTTCGTGAGCCATGAGACAAAGATTTGCGGCTTCGTCTTCTTCTTCCTCACTCGACTCGTCACCGGAGTTGCCTCCCCAAGATATGTATGCTCGTTGTTTCTTGAAGGGTTTCTTCTCCTTTTTGGCATTTGGGCAATTTGATTTAATGTGCCCGGTTTCTCCGCACTCATAGCACTTTATTTGATCTCCTTGCTTTTTGCCCTTTCGTTCATACTCTTTTCACATGAACTTTTGAAATCTCTTAATAACGAGTCCGAACTCGTTGTCTTCGTCCTCATCATTTTGAGGTTGGCTTGTGCTTGCCTTGAGAGCGATCTTTTGTTTCCTTTGATCATCAACAGGAGGGTTAAGTATAGTAGATTCATAAGTTTTAAGATTACCTCTTAATCCGTCGATGGTGACGTTTGAAACGCCAATAGATTCTTGAATCGCGTCGGCCTTGGATCGCCATGCCAGAGTGAGACTTCGGAGAATTTTTCGGACAAGTTCCTTATCCGTGAAGGTCTTCTTAAGAGCATGTAAATCATTAACGATTTTTGAAAATCGTTCGAACATCTCATCGACCTTTTCGCCTTCCTTCATGTGAAACAATTCATATGCATGGGTTAGGAAATCAATTTTAGCTTCCCTTACCTGGTCCGCACCTTCGTACGTAATTTCCAGCTTGTCCCACATTTGCTTCGCCGTTGTGCAACATGATATTTTCTTGTAATCATCAGCATTTACCACACAATATAATAAATTAATGGCATTAGCGTTGTTTTGCACCTTTCGGATATCATCCGCATCATATTCATCTTCGGACTTTGGAACATCTTTATTTTCAACCTTTTTGGTTGGAATTTGTTCTCCCTTCATTATAACCTTCCAAAGATGAAAACTATTTGATTGAACAAATATTCTCATCCTCTCCTTCAAGTACGTATAGTTTGTACCGTCGAATAGTGGTGGTCGGGTGGAGCATTGTCCTTCACCTATTCCTGCAAAAGAATCACGAGTAGAAGCCATGGATTGTTTCTCTCAAACGGTTAAGTCTTCAGAGAGTTGGGCTCTGATACCAATTGTTAGAAAATACGCTTAACGCTAGAGGGGGGTGAATAGCGTTATAATAAAAATTAGCGTAAACTTGCGGAATTTAAAAATTGCAGGAAAGAAATAAGTGTGATAAATAAATAAGAACGAACGCACCGATGTATCCTGGTTCACCACAACCTGTGGCTAGTCCAGTCCCCGAGAGACTCTCTCGAGATTTCCACTAACACTGTTAAGCTTACGGGTGCTCAACAAACGTTTACAAACTGAGGACACAAGCCTCAACAACCTTTGCTCGAAGATACAACACTCCAAGACTTCAACCAAACGAAACACAAGTTCCTTCTTACAATACAAGGGACTAACACTTTCCTTCAAGTGTATAAAACATTTAGCACTCACTTAAACAAGACTCTCTTAATAGAGTAGATATGAGTAAACAGATACGCTCAAGAACGCAACAACTTTCGTCAAGAATTTTGGCTCTCAAAACTTATGTAATGAATAGAAAGTGATGAACAATAGAGTATGCAAGCTAAAGCAATAATATGATCAGTTGTTGTGTTTAGAAGACTGATTTGAAGCTGTATTTATAGTTGCAAAACCATGCATTACCGTTGCCTAATTGCCAATTAAGAATTGCTGATTTTACTCAGTAACAATCGATTGTCAAAATGCCACAATCGATTGTTTGCCAATCGTTCCAAAAATCATTCCCAGATTTTACGCTTAACAATCGATTATCTAAGATCAATAATCGATTACTGGCAACGTTCAAAAAATCATTTCCAGATTTTACTTAAACCAATCGATTGTCAGTAATCTACAATCGATTACTTGGCAACGTTCAAAAAATCATTTCCAGATTTTACTTAAAACAATCGATTGTCAGAAATCTACAATCGATTACTTGGCAACGTTCAAAAAATCTTTTTCAGATTTTATTTAAAACAATCGATTATTAGAAATCTATAATCGATTACCTGACGGTGTTTGAAAATATTTTGGCAACGGTCAATTACACAATCGATTATGCTATGAGAACAATCGATTATATATCAGTCTTTGAAAAATCAATTAGTCACTGCCTCAATGCACTCGATTGTCAAAGGTACACAATCGATTATTTAGTGACTTTGAAAATGTTTGATAGACACTGCCTCAACACAATCGATTATCATAAGGTTCACAATCGATTGTCATGCAGATTTGAAAAACTTTGATGTACACTGCCTCAACACAATCGATTGTCATAAGTTCACAATCGATTATTTTGTAGCTTTGAAAAACTTTGATGTACACTGCCTCAACACAATCGATTGTCATAAGGTTCACAATCGATTGTCATGCAGATTTGAAAAATCTGATGCACACTGCCTTAACACAATCGATTGTCATAAGTTCACAATCGATTGTCATGCAGCTGACTTAACATAATCGATTATCATAAGTACATAATCGATTATCTTAGTCCAGATTTTAGAGGCATGTTTAAAAATCATTTTGACTAATGTAAATATGCATGATTTAAAATCATTTTGCTTTAAATTAAATGTGCATGATTTGATAAAAATGTTTTTACGAGAGAAGCCAAGTCTTGAGTCAAGTTATCGGATCAAGATCACAATTAAAGAACGACTCATGTATAACTTTATATCTTTGCTTGATCTTGGTCTTGTGCTTGAATCTCGTTATATATCAATTGCGTGCTTGTGCTTGGACCTCGTCATATGTCCATTGCGCATAATTTGTCATTCATCAAAACCTACAAATATGAATACACGTTTTAGTATAGTGCCTTGAGAACGTGTTTCAACACTACATATTTGTTTCTCCAATACTGAGTCAAGCTTGTGGAGTTTATCTCGGCATGAACTTCTTCCACCACCGATCTCATGAGTTGTACGACTGTCCCCGAGCTGAGATTATCATCTTCAACCGATGACCCTAAGTTAGCAAGGGTATCGATATCACTATTTTGATCTCGGGGCACGTGTTGTAAGGTCCACTCCTTAAACTAATGTAATGCTACCTGCAACTTATCCAGGTACCTTTGCACTTTTTGTTACTACCTTGAATGCTCCATTAACTTTGTTTACCACGAAGAGAGAATCGAACTTAGCTTCGATCACCTCTGCCCCCAAGATTTTGGCTAGTACTAGACCTAAAATCATGGCCTCATGTTTGGCATCGTTGTTAGTCAATTTTACAATCCTAATAGATTGTTTAACTACATTGCATGTTGGTGGCTTCAACACGAAGCCAAGCCAGGACCCTTTTGTGTTAGAGGCGCCGTCAGTAAAGATGGTCCAGAATCCCAAGGATGTCCCTAAGTTTACCAACAATTCTTTTCGACCTCGGGTATTAGTGTCGGCGTAAAGCCGACCACGAAAATTTATAGGATTTGTGATTGATGGTTGTCCGGGGTTGACATCCAATACTGTACCCACTGATTTCTATGGCCCATTTGGCCGATCGTCTCAAGAGTTTGAGTATATGCATAATATTTTGCAACAGTTATGTTGTCACAACATATATGGGATGACACTGAAAATATGGTTTCAGTTTCTTAGAGGCGCTTATCAAAGCGAGCGCCAATACTTCTAAGTGAAGATACCTAGTTTTGGCCTCACCTAGAGTCATGCTAATATAGTAAATTAGAAATTGCGTACCTTGTTCTTCCCGGACCAAGAATACACTTACTGCTATCTTTTATACTGACAAGTACATGTATAACTGTTCGTCTGCCTTCGGTGTCTGAAGCAGCGATGGGCTCGATAGATGACACTTGAGTTCCTCCAAGGCCCGTTGGCACTCAAGGAACCATTAAAAACCGTTCTTCTTCTTTAGTAGCAAAAAGAATTGGTGACTCTTATCTGAGGAACTCGAGATGAATCGCCTCAAGGCGGCTATGCGTCCGGTTAATCTTTGAACGATCTTTATATTGTCCACAAGTGTGATACCTTCGAGGACTTTGATCTTGTCAGGGTTGCTCTCGATTCCCCGATTGGATACCATAAACCCGAGGAACTTACCTGAGCTGACTCCAAATGCACATTTCTTTGGGTTCAGCTTCATATTGTACTTTTTCAATATGCTTAAGCTTTCTTGCAAATACTTTAAATGGTCCTTGACTCGCAGGGACTTAAAAAACATATCATGAATATGAACTTCCACTGATTTCCCTATTTGTCCTTCGAACAACTTACTAGGCATTGATAAGTGGCACCATCGTTTTTAATCCAAATGGCATCACATTACAGTAGTATGTGACGTACTTAGTGGTGAAGGAGTTTTTTCCTAATAATTTGGGTTCATCCATATTTGGTTGTACCCGGAATAGGTGCTGAGAAAACTGAGGATCTCATGGTCGATCTGGTATCAATTATGTGATCGATGTTAGGAAAAGGGAAAGAGTCCTTGTGACATGCGTTATTCAAATCCTTATAAACTACACAGATTCTTAATTTATTCCCCTTTTTAGGGATACTACTACTGCATTTGCTAACTAATATAGATATTTTACCTCCCGAATGGACCCTATTTTAAGGAGTTTAGATACCTCGTCCTTGATGAAAACATGTTTGATTTTGGACTATGGTCTCCTTTTCTGCTTGACTGGGAGGAATTTTGGGTCCAGGCTTAGCTTGTGAGTGGTTATCTCTGGTGGGATCCCTGTCATATCAAGATGAGACCAAACAAAAACATCTATGTTAACTATAAGAAATTGAATGAGTTTTTTTCCCGAGCTTGAGGGTTAACCCCGTGACTATGTATACTTTCTGATCGGGTAATGTTTAATCAATGTGACTTGTTCTAGCTCCTTGACAATTGATTTAGTGGCGTAAGAATCATTGGGGACTATAAAAGATCTGGGAACCCGTAATTATCGTCTTCATCAGTTCCCTGTTTATCCGATTGGGTCATGACCGGTGTCGATAATTGCTGTTTAGCCTCTTTCTCTGTATCCAAACTTGGTTCCTTTGATGTTGTCAATGTTGATACATGGATCACTTCTTTGACTGCAAACATTTCCTTTACGACCGGTTTCTCCATGTAGATTGTTTTGATCCCTCATAGCATTGGGAATTTTAAAATTTGGTGAAGAGTCGAAGGTACTGCCCTCAGGTTATGGATCCATGGCCTCCTGATCAGGGCTCATGTATCCTTTGATCATATAAAGCTTGGTTTCCTGGATGGTCCCGACGGTATTCACCGGAAATATTATCTCTCTCTTAGTGGTTTCGTATGACATGTTGAATCCATTAGAACCTGGACTGCAGGCAAAATTTGATTTTGTAGGCCTAGCTGTTCTATGATCCTCGATCAGATGATGCCTGGATCAATTAACACACGCTTAACTAGGGATTTACTTATGAGTACATATATTACTAGTGCATTGTTTTGGGGATGCACGATCCCTTCCGCATCTTCATCGTTGAAAGACAAGGTTCCTTCCGGTGTGTAATCTTGAGTAGGGCTGCGTATCGAATGGTTATTTACTCTTAACGGTTTGACTTATAAGTTATCATCTTTTAAATGTATTAATCTGCTAGCCACCCGATATTGGTTTAGCTCTTATCAGACGGTTATCGGGTGGTTTATTGGCCTAATTCAAGTGAGGTTATCAACTCCCACCATAACTGACTTTCCCAGAAGTTGGCAGATACCCAAACATATCTGGAACAGAAATTAAGTTGTTTCAGAGAAAATGTTTCTTAAACATAAAATTCAATGGGCAGAAAAAGAATAGTGGTGCATATTTTTATTCTTTCTTTTCTATAACTCAATTTGACTTCTATTGAGAGAGAAACTTTAGTCATCTATAGCTAATCATTTATTTTTAAAAATTGAACTTGATGTTTTCTTGCCTTAAACGTTTCCCCAGAATTGAGAATATGGGAAAATCAATAAAGAAAACTTTTTACAATCCAACTGGTCAACTGTTGTTACATCCTTTATGCATTATGCCTGAGAAAGACTTATTTATAATGTAACGCTACTTCATTTGTATGAGTATTTCAAAAGATTTGTGTGCTTGAATTTGATTCTAAACTTTTTGACTTTTGTAATGTAATTAACAAGGATTATGTTGTGTATTTTTTATAATTCGAATTACTTAAAAATTAGGCATTAGAACTTAAAGATATAGTACTAGAAGATTGGAAGATTGAAGTGAAAGGATCACTCAGGAATTCTCGAAGATGCCAGTTGTTGAATAGCCAGACTACTTCTTCTCTCAATTGTCGGCAATCCTTTGTTTTATGGCCGTGAGTGCCATGATATTTGCACATCTGGTTAGGATCCCTTTGGGAAGGATCAAATTTCAGGGGTTGAGGCTATTTGTTGTCTTTGATGCGCCTGATGGCTGATACAATGGCGGCAATGTCGACATTAAAGCTATATTATGATAACCTCGGTGCTTCCTTAGGTCTGGTAGGCCTGTCGAAACTGTTCTTACTCATGAGTCCTTGGTTAGTCTAATCTCGATCACTTCTCCTTTCACTTCACATAGAACACCGCTCGGACCCACTGCTTTCTCGATCTTTATTGTAAGGCTGATACCGATACCTGTTTAACATTAGTTCACCTTCGATATCTCTCTCGACTTTGTCAACGGTTCTGACTTGATAAATGGACCCCAAAAGAGCCCCGAGTTGGCCATCTTTGACTCCAATTTTTGATTGATATCGGTTATGTACGTCGGCCCAAGTGATAGCCGAATATTCTATCAGATTTTTCTTTAACTATTGTAAAGTAACCGAGCTTCGAACATTGAGCCCCTAGATGAAAGGTTGAATGGCCTAATCATCAGTGACTGGTGGCAGGTCCATCCATTCCATTTCAAACTGGGACATGAACTCTCTGAGCATCTCATTATCCTTCTGTCTTACTTTGAAGAGGTCTGAGTTTCTGGTGTCAGCCTTGATTGCCCCGGCATGTTCTTTCACGAATGAGATTGCAAGCATAGCAAATAAGTCAATAGAATTATGGGTAAATTGTGTTGGACAATACGCTTTACGCTAGAGGGGGGGGTAAATAGCGTTTTAAAAATTAAGCGTTTTAGTGCGGAATTTAAAAACTTTGCAGAAATTAAAACAAGTGCAGTAGAATAAACTTACACAATGATGTATCCTGGTTGGCCACAAACGTGGTTAGTCCAGTCCCCGAGAGACTCTCTCGAGATTTCCACTAAACTTGTCAAGCTTACGGGTGCTTAACAAACCGTTACAGTTGAGGACACAAGCCTCACCTAGGTGCTCGGGGATCACAATCCCAAAGACTTCAATTGCTCGGGGATACCAATCCCAAAGACTTCAATTGCTCGGGGATACCAATCCCAAAGACTTCAATTGCTCGGGGATAACAATCCCAAAGACTTCAACTGCTCGGGGATAACAATCCCAAAGACTTCAATTGCTCGGGGATAACAATCCCAAAGACTTCAATTGCTCGGGGATAACAATCCCAAAGACTTCAATTGCTCGGGGATAACAATCCCAAAGACTTCAATTGCTCGGGGATAACAATCCCAAAGACTTCAACTGCTCGGGGATAACAATCCCAAAGACTTCAATTGCTCGGGGATAACAATCCCAAAGACTTCAACCGAGGAATCACAAGTTCCTCAACAAACGAGAATCGCAATTCTCTTACAAACACAAAACACACTCACTTTACAAAGCACTCCTTAATGAGTAGATATGAGTAGAAATAGTACGTTCAAGATCACAACAACTTAGCTCAATAGAATGGCTCTTCAAAAAGCTTTATGGATGAATGGAAAATGATGATCAATGTAAGAAAGCTTTTAGCAATGAAAATACTCAAATTGTATATGTTGTTGTTGTGAAAACACTGAGTTGAAGCTGTATTTATAGGTGAGAAACTCAGTCTTACCGTTGCCTAATTGCCAATTAAGGATTGCTGAAATTACTCAGTGACAATCGATTGTCAAGACTAAACAATCGATTGTTTGCCTATCAGATCAAAAATTCAATCCCAGATTTTACGTCAACAATCGATTACTTCAAATCACTAATCGATTATTTATAACGTTAAGAAATCCTTTCCAATTTTTGGCATAAAACATCGATTGTCCGGAAATCAACAATCGATTATTTTAACAACGTTCAGAAAATCTTTTCCAGGTTTTACGCAAAACATCGATTGTTAAATATCAACAATCGATTACCTGAAGGTAATTGAAAATATATGACAACGGTCAGCTTCAACAATCGATTATCAAATGGAATAATCGATTATTAATTAATTTCAAAACTCTCTGTCTCATATATAATCGATTATCAAATGGAATAATCGATTATTAATTAATTTCAAAACTCTCTGTCTCATATATAACCGATTATCAAAAGCCACAATCGATTATCATTTTATTTAAAATCACTGGGAGACATTTTTCTCATTCTAATCGATTACCATTAGTTCATAATCGATTTTTATGAGTTTTGAAAACTTTGCCTCAGTTAACAATCGATTATCATAAGTACACAATCGATTGTTATGCAGTTTGCATAAACCTGATGTTTAACTGACTTACTCACAATCGATTATCATTAGTTCACAATCGATTGTCATGCAGTCTTGGCTTAGAGATACTCGATTATCATAAGTACATAATCGATTATCTTAGCCCAGATTTTTGAGGCATGCTTGGAAAACATTTTAACAAATGTAAATATGCATAGTTTAAAATCATTTGACACTTAATTTAAATATGCATGATTTTGGAAAAGTAATTTTAGTAGAGAAGCCATGTTATGAGCCAAGTTGAGGAATCAAGATCACAATTAATATTGACTCAATTATAACATTTCTAAACTTTGTCTTGAGCTTCTTGTAATGCATCCATTTTGTGCTTGTCCTTGAGCACTGCTATATATCGCTTTTTGCTTTGTTTGACATTCATCAAAACCTACAAAAGAACACACGTTTAGTATATTGCATTTGAAACGTGTTTCCAACAATTTCCCCCTTTTTGATAATGGCAAACATAAGCGGGATATATGCAATAATTATTTTGATAATCCAAGACAAGTGTAAAGTTTGCAAGTGTAAAGTATGCAATTTGATGTTCCCCCTCAATTCATGTTCCCCCTCACTTTAAGCATGAATGAAGTTGAGAGTGATATAGCATACTTCTTGATATCCCGTTTCTTCCCCCTTTTGCCATTAGCAAAAAAATATATACAAGGGAAGAATAAAAAAATATGAAATAAACACAAGTTTATTTATTGGAAAATAAAGATAACAAAAGTAATCGATTATTGATACAGTAATCGATTGTTTGACGGCGATTTTCCTGTAGAATACTTGAGTATTTTGCGTCATGCTTTTATGATCCCCTTTTCTTTAGGGTGATACCTGCAAAAAAGTGTTAGACGCCTCCGACGCTCAAGTTAGAAATTATGTAAGAAATAAAATGCAATGCATGACTTAGATCAACGTGGAGTCAAGGATCCCGAGTTCACTACGAATTCGAAAGAAGGACTCTTTATCTAAGGGCTTTGTAAAGATGTCTGCCAATTGGCTTTTTGTTTCAACAAATTCAATTTCGACATCGCCTTTTAGAACGTGATCTCTAATAAAATGATGTCTAATTTCAATGTGTTTTGTTCGCGAGTGAAGAATGGGGTTCTTCGTCAAGCATATGGCACTAGTGTTGTCACATCTAAGAGGAATGTGGTCAAGACGTAGGCCATAGTCCAAGAGTTGTTGTTTCATCCATAGGATTTGAGCGCAACAACTCCCCGCGGCTACATATTCAGCCTCGGTTGTGGACAACGCAACACTAACTTGCTTCTTACTAAACCAAGAAACTAAAGCGCTACCGAGCAAGTGGCAAGTGCCGCTAGTGCTCTTGCGGTCCAATTTGCATCCAGCAAAATCGGAGTCGGAATAGCCAATAAGTTGGCATGAAGAACCTTTGGGGTACCATAGACCCATATTGGTAGTACCGACAAGATACCTTAGAATCCGCTTTACCGCAGTAAGGTGAGACTCTTTCGGACATGATTGATAACGGGCACAGACGCACACGCTAAACATGATGTCCGGACGACTAGCAGTAAGATAAAGAAGAGAGCCAATCATACCTCGGTACTTTTTGATGTCGACTTCCTTACCTTTTTCATCTTTGTCGAGATGATCGGATGTGCTCATGGGAGTTGCCATTTCCTTTGCATTGTTCATATCAAAACGTTTAAGCAGTTCTTTGCAATACTTGTTTTGACAAATGAATGTACCTTCCTTCATTTGTTTTACTTGTAATCCCAAAAAGAATTGTAACTCACCCATCATGGACATCTCAAATTCGCTAGTCATTAAGTTTGAAAATTCCTTGCATAGAGCATTGTTAGTAGCACCAAAAATGATATCATCTACATATATTTGAACTAGCAAGATATCATTATTTTCATGCTTGACAAATAAAGTTGTGTCAACTTTTCCACGAATAAAATTATTTTCTAAAAGAAATTTACTCAACCTTTCATACCAAGCTCGAGGAGCTTGTTTTAAACCATAAAGGGCCTTTTTGAGTTTGAAAACATGATTAGGAAAATTAAAGTCTTCAAAACCGGGGGGTTGCTTTACATAAACTTCTTCTTGAATAAAACCATTTAAAAAGGCACTTTTCACATCCATTTGATATAAAATGAAATTCATAGAAGATGCAAAAGCAAGCAACAAACGGATGGCCTCTAATCTAGCTACCGGAGCATATGTCTCATCATAATCAATCCCTTCTTCTTGATTATAGCCTTGAGCCACAAGCCTAGCTTTGTTTCTAGTGATTATGCCATTTTCATCTAATTTATTTCGAAAAACCCATTTCGTACCAATTATGGTATGACCTTCGGGTCTTGGCACCAAATCCCAAACGTTGTTACGTTTGAATTGGTTAAGCTCCTCTTGCATTGCCAAGGTCCAAAATTCATCCCCAATTGCTTCAGAGATGGTTTTGGGTTCAATTTGAGAAACAAAAGCAGTAAGATCTAAGGTATTTCTAAGGGAGCTCCGGGTACTTACCTTCCCTCCAACGTCGCCTATTACCTGATCGAGAGGATGGTCTTTGACTGTCCTCCATTCTATTTGCTCTTTTGGTTCATTTTCCGGTTGAGGAGCTTCTTCAATTGGTTGTTCCACCGTTTTGTCAATTTCTTTCCTTGGTGGTTCTTCTTGAATTTTGTCCTTTAGACTTTCCAGAATGCCTGAAAGATCAAGACCACAATCCTTTCTCGCCAAGCGAGTATTATCTTCGGAAAATACAATATGAGGAGATTCCTCTACAACTTGGGTTCTTTTATTAAAAACCCTATAAGCTTTACTACGAGAAGAATAGCCAATGAAGATACCTTCATCCGACTTTGCATCAAATTTTCCTAGTTGGTCCTTTCCATTGTTATGCACAAAACATTTACAACCAAAAACACGTAAATGTGAAATGTTAGGTTTTCTACCTTTGTAGAGTTCATATGGGGTTTTTAAGAGTATCGGCCGAATTGCTACTCTATTCAAAACATAGCATGCGGTACTCACGGCGTCTGCCCAAAAGTGTTTGGGAATCTTAGCTTCGTCGAGCATGGTTCTAGCCATCTCTTCGAGACTCCTATTTTTCCTTTCTACCACCCCGTTTTGTTGTGGTGTACGTGGAGCGGAAAAGGTATGCTCGATTCCGAGTTCATCACAAAAATCCGCAAAGAGATTGTGATCAAACTCTCCCCCATGATCACTTCTAATGGAAGTGACAGTTGATTCCTTTTCATTTTGAACTCTTTTAAGAAAAAGCTTGAAGCTAAGAAATGCATCACTTTTATGTGCAAGAAATAATGTCCATGTAAATCTAGAGAAATCATCAACAATTACAAAAGCATATCTATTTCTTCCTAGACTTTCGATACGGGATGGTCCGAATAAATCCATATACAATAGTTGTAAAGGTCTAGAGGTTGAAACAACATTTTTGGATTTAAAAGATGCTCTTGTTTGCTTCCCCTTTTGACATGAATCACAAATAGCATCACTTTCAAATTTTAAGTTGGGAAGACCAATCACTAGATTTTGAGAAATCAATTTATTTAAAAGATGCATGTTCATATGAGCTACTCTACGATGCCACAACCACACATTATCATCTTTGCTCAACAAACAATCAACATACTCGGATGAGGAGTTTTCAAGATCAACCATGTAAATATTGTCAACTCTAAAACCACGTAGAATAATCTTGAAGTCACTACGTCTAAACACTAAACACTCATCCGAATCAAACAACGCAAGATTTCCCTTGTCACATAATTGACTTATGCTCAAGAGATTATGCTTTAAACCTTTGACAAGTAATATATGCTTTATAGAGGATTTTTCATTCTTACCGACCGATCCGATGCTAATAATTTGTCCTTTATTGTTGTCACCGAATACAACGCTTCCTCCTTCTTTGTGCTCTAGTTGAAGGAATTTGGATTCGTCTCCTGTCATGTGTCTGGAGCATCCACTGTCAAGGTACCATAGTACACTTGATCCCTTCAAGCACACCAACAAAGCAAATTAATATTCTTTAGGTACCCATACCATTTTGGGTCCTTGGGGGTTAGGCAAATAACGACCATAATAATATGAAGAATCTCTATGCTTTGTAAAACACATAGGTGCAATATGACCTATACGATTGCAGTAATGACATACTACGTTCGGGTTGTGTTGATGCCTAGGTTGAGCCAACAAAGTTCTAGGCGAATGAAAAAGATTAACACTAGACATATTGTTCCCATTTCTAGTATAATATCTAGATGGTCTGAAGTTATTAGTGCTAGACTTGTTGAAGGACCTAGTGTCATGTCTAGGTGGTCTAAGCTCGTTCCTAGAGTTATTTCTTGGTTGCCGAAAATTACTATTTGTAGGCTTGTTTGCAAGAAACCTAGATTCGGATCTAGGTTGTCTAAAGATATTAGTTCTACCCTTATTTTCATACATTCTAGCATAATGTCTAGGTGGTCTAAAAGAATTTGTTCTAGGCTTGTTTAATACCTTAGAGTTATTTCTAGGTGGAGTAGTGAAGTTTTTGTTTTTATGCCGTTGATATTTCTTAGGCGTTTCTTTTTCAACAACTTTAGGAACTTCTTTACTACGTGTTTCTAATGTTTTCCTAAGTTCTGTGTTTTCTAGTTTTAAGGACTCACAAGCAGTACAAGTAGAGCATTTATCAACACAAGAGGCTTCATGCATAGTCTTGATGACTTGTCTAAGTTCTATACTATCATTTAACAAAAATTGATTTTCATTTGCAAGATTCTCGTTATCACGAGACAGATTTTCAACACCTTTTTGAGCTAAAGAAAGACGTTCTTCAAAGTCCTTGTCTTTTAAAAAGAGTTGTTTTTGAAAATCCTCTTCTTGTAAAGAAAGAGTTCTTTGTAAATCTTTAATAGTCTTAGAAGCATTTACCAACTCATCATGCAGTTTGTTATAAGCAATTTGCATATCGTTAGATGTACTTACCTCGTCTTTTTCGTCTGCCATGAGGCACTGACCAGTTGATTCATCGTTTGTGCTGACCGCTTTTTGAGGCGTGTTTTCGTGCAATTCCTCAAGTTTGTCCCACATTTCCTTAGCAGTTTTATAGTGGGAGATTTTTCGCCAAAGTTCCTGGTTCAAGGCGTTATGTAATATATTCATAGCTTTAGTGTTGTATTCACTTACCTTATCTTTCCCGACTTTTGTCGTCAGTTGATCACTGTGTTTAATAGCTTGCCATAGATACAAATCGTTTGCCATTGTAAAAACTTGCATCCGATATTTCCAGACTGAGTAGTCGTTTTCGTCTAATATTGGAGGCGACATGCTGCATTCTCCTTCACCTATTCCTGCAAAGAAATTTAGAGTAGAAGCCATGGATGGTTCTCTCAAACGGTTAAGTTTTTCAGAGAGTATGGCTCTGATACCAATTGTTGGACAATACGCTTTACGCTAGAGGGGGGGGGGGTGAATAGCGTTTTAAAAATTAAGCGTTTTAGTGCGGAATTTAAAAACTTTGCAGAAATTAAAACAAGTGCAGTAGAATAAACTTACACAATGATGTATCCTGGTTGGCCACAAACGTGGTTAGTCCAGTCCCCGAGAGACTCTCTCGAGATTTCCACTAAACTTGTCAAGCTTACGGGTGCTTAACAAACCGTTACAGTTGAGGACACAAGCCTCACCTAGGTGCTCGGGGATCACAATCCCAAAGACTTCAATTGCTCGGGATACCAATCCCAAAGACTTCAATTGCTCGGGGATACCAATCCCAAAGACTTCAATTGCTCGGGGATAACAATCCCAAAGACTTCAACTGCTCGGGGATAACAATCCCAAAGACTTCAACTGCTCGGGGATAACAATCCCAAAGACTTCAATTGCTCGGGGATAACAATCCCAAAGACTTCAATTGCTCGGGGATAACAATCCCAAAGACTTCAATTGCTCGGGGATAACAATCCCAAAGACTTCAACTGCTCGGGGATAACAATCCCAAAGACTTCAACCGAGGAATCACAAGTTCCTCAACAAACGAGAATCGCAATTCTCTTACAAACACAAAACACACTCACTTTACAAAGCACTCCTTAATGAGTAGATATGAGTAGAAATAGTACGCTCAAGATCACAACAACTTAGCTCAATAGAATGGCTCTTCAAAAAGCTTTATGGATGAATGGAAAATGATGATCAATGTAAGAAAGCTTTTAGCAATGAAAATACTCAAATTGTATATGTTGTTGTTGTGAAAACACTGAGTTGAAGCTGTATTTATAGGTGAGAAACTCAGTCTTACCGTTGCCTAATTGCCAATTAAGGATTGCTGAAATTACTCAGTGACAATCGATTGTCAAGACTAAACAATCGATTGTTTGCCTATCAGATCAAAAATTCAATCCCAGATTTTACGTCAACAATCGATTACTTCAAATCACTAATCGATTATTTATAACGTTAAGAAATCCTTTCCAATTTTTGGCATAAAACATCGATTGTCCGGAAATCAACAATCGATTATTTTAACAACGTTCAGAAAATCTTTTCCAGATTTTACGCAAAACATCGATTGTTAAATATCAACAATCGATTACCTGAAGGTAATTGAAAATATATGACAACGGTCAGCTTCAACAATCGATTATCAAATGGAATAATCGATTATTAATTAATTTCAAAACTCTCTGTCTCATATATAATCGATTATCAAATGGAATAATCGATTATTAATTAATTTCAAAACTCTCTGTCTCATATATAACCGATTATCAAAAGCCACAATCGATTATCATTTTATTTAAAATCACTGGGAGACATTTTTCTCATTCTAATCGATTACCATTAGTTCATAATCGATTTTTATGAGTTTTGAAAACTTTGCCTCAGTTAACAATCGATTATCATAAGTACACAATCGATTGTTATGCAGTTTGCATAAACCTGATGTTTAACTGACTTACTCACAATCGATTATCATTAGTTCACAATCGATTGTCATGCAGTCTTGGCTTAGAGATACTCGATTATCATAAGTACATAATCGATTATCTTAGCCCAGATTTTTGAGGCATGCTTGGAAAACATTTTAACAAATGTAAATATGCATAGTTTAAAATCATTTGACACTTAATTTAAATATGCATGATTTTGGAAAAGTAATTTTAGTAGAGAAGCCATGTTATGAGCCAAGTTGAGGAATCAAGATCACAATTAATATTGACTCAATTATAACATTTCTAAACTTTGTCTTGAGCTTCTTGTAATGCATCCATTTTGTGCTTGTCCTTGAGCACTGCTATATATCGCTTTTTGCTTTGTTTGACATTCATCAAAACCTACAAAAGAACACACGTTTAGTATATTGCATTTGAAACGTGTACCATATCATTGCTCCTTTTCACAGGGTCTCTTCGAATTTCTTTAACAAAACTGACTTGATCTCATCATCTTCCAAGTTGTTCCCTTTGATGGCGTATGTGTAGGAAGTGACATGTTTGTTTGGGTCCATCGTCCCATTATACTTAGGAATCTCGGGCTTTGGGGATCGTCTTTGGGGCCGCACTTGGCAAGAAAGGTTTTTGCACGAACTTCTTGGAATCTAAACCTTTCAGTACCGACGGTGCTCCCGAGATTTGGTTGACCCTGGAATTGTATATTTGTAATTGACCTATCATCGCCTGTTGAGCCTGTAACATTTCAAAGATCATCCGTAGACTAATCCCATCTGCTCCACTATTTTGAGCATTCTGCGTTGTTGATCAGGCTCCCCCGCAGATGCTATTCTCGGGGTCGGTAGTCAGGTTTGTGTTGATAGCCACATGTGAGTTAGCTTCCAACGGGTCCGCGATTGAAATTTCGATGGGATCAACGGGCTGTACCTTGTTATCGGGCGCTATGTTGTTATTTTCACTATGGTGACCAGATTCATTGTCAGCAGGTAGAGACGCTAATTGTGAGTTTGATATTTTGAACTTTAACATGAAATTAGAGACACTTCAAAGAACAAGTATAAAGTAGTGCATGTCATTGGAGATTTGTATCATTTTAAATCATTTCAAGATTTAAACATGTCTTTTGTTCTTTTAGTGTAACCTTCCCCATGTGAAACATTCTCTTTTTCGTATTTTATCATTTCTTATTTTACAACTTGCACCTAATATATACTAATATAATTTTTTTATTTTATTTTATTTGCACACAATCATAAAACATTTCACAGCATCACAGTTGTCAGTATTTGCTCATAGATTCCCTTAATATTCCGCACTCCGGAATTGACCTCACTTGGATTAATACACTTTTCCATTTTTCCTAAATTCTTTGTTTTCAACACATTTCATTTGTTTCTTATCTTCTCTCTCCACCCAATCATTTCTTTTTGTCACCATTTATTTGTCTCGAGTGTGAGTTTGGAATCGGTTGATTTTACATGATTGTAATTATACACTGACTTTAAAATGTTACTTTAGTTTAAATATTATAGCTATACGAAAAGAGGAAACGATTAACTAGATATCACTTCACTTCAATTTATGTAAGGCTCTCATTTCATTTTGGATCATTCAGAAATATTTGACATCGTTCATATTAATGACATTATTTTATACAACTTTCAGAAATTCGAATTCTAAATTTTAACGTGATAGTTTTTTGGAATTAGCTTTAATATTATTCTAATATTTTCTTTTATTACCATTGATATATTAAATATGTCAAATTAACGTATTAGATTTCATATTCATTCAAATATCGTAGATACGAAACCAAACGAAACAAGTAACAACAACAACAACAACCCAGTATAATCCCGCTTAGTGAGGTCTGGGAAAGGTAGTATGTACGCAGATCCTACCTCTACCCTTGGATAGAGAAGCTGTTTCCAAATAGACCCCCGAAGACTCGAACTCACAACCTCTCGATTGGAAGTAAGGGTTGCTTACCATCAGAGCGACCTCTCTTGTCTATACGAAACAAGTAAATAAACAAATATTCCTACAACGTAATTCTATATTGATAGACTATCATTAATATGTACTTTATTCATCTTTTCCCCTTGCAAATGACATGTTTCGTGATGGTGTAAAGATATGGTTAAATTTAAAAAAAAATGTAAAAAGATAAAGATTAAGCTCGTCCGGTTAGCTGATAATATTAAGTGATAAAAGGTATTTTTAAATTTCAAAACTAATATTATATATAAATAGTTATATATTTGTATTAGATGCTGGAACTAAAAATAAATAGTTGATCTGCTTGGTAAAAATGTGATGTTAAATAACATTTCTATTAAAATGATTAATATTCCCTTAAAATTATTTATAAAAAACTATAAATAAAAAAGTATCTTTACAAATATAAGAACAAACAATTGAAATGAAATGGATAGAAAGTATTAGTTCTAATTTGGAAGAGTATTTTTAGAATTAAAAAAAATACTATTAGGGATAACTTAATAAATTTTTTCATCAAACTAAAAATTATAAGTTTGAACCTTTCTTCAGAAGTTCTCCTCTAAACTTCCCTGATGACTCGGATCCGTAATTCCAGAATGCAGAGTTACTACAGTAAATACTTATTTGAACCAGGTATTTACATCGTGTAAATAAGGTGTCGTTTAGCAGGGTGTATTAAAATAATGTCGAATACAATGTATTAATAATACATAAATTAGTAATATATGTGTTAGTAATGCAAGCATTAGTTATGCAAATATTATTTCTTATCTATTGTTTGGTGTGATGTATATAATGCATTACATAACTTTTAAGAAAATAATTGCTTACAAAAATGCCCTCAATATTCTCCAGCATTAAGAGATTTTAAGGACAATTTTGTCTTTAACCATTCTAGTGCGTGCATTAAAGCCTTAGTATTACTAATGCCATTGTTTTCTATGCATTACTTATGCATAAAATAATCCCAAGTATGATATATAACTAATACTATTAGTTATACATAAGTTGAAAAAAATATACCAAACAAGATATTAGTAATGCATAGAGTTAATGCTTGCAATATTTTTTCTAATACCCATACCAAACAACCCCAAAATGCATAACAAGTATTCTCAAATAAACTCATTTCACTTAATTATGATTAATAAATTATATATTTTTACATAATACAATTACTTAGTGGGCGTTTGGACATAAGAATTGTAAAATTTTGGAAAAAAGTATTAAAACAATTTCAAGTAAAAATAATATTTAAAAATTAAAATTACGTTTGGACATGAATATAATTTTGGGTTATTTTTGAATTTTTGTGAGTGGTCTGAGTAAAATTTTTAAAAAGAAATAGTTTTTTGGATTTTTTCAAATTTTCGAAAAACTCCAAAATTCATTTTCAAGTGAAACTTGAAAATTTTATGACCAAACACTAATTTCGAATAAAAAGGTAAACTTTTTCGAAAAAAGTAATAAAATTTCATGGCCAAACCGGCTCTTAATTATAGTAAATTAATAAATACAGGAAAAATAACACTATGTGGTCACTTTTAAAATAATAGCAGAAAAAATATATATATTATATATATATTTTGTATGTTATATATAAAAATTTTACAAATTTTATATATTTTTTATGTTACCAGATATAAATAGTTTATGAAACGCTATAATATCCCGTTAATACATTTAGGTACAAACTAAGTGATGTAAGTTTTTGGCAACGGGTTTGACCAAAGAGGAGTCCCGGGAATCTAGGAACCGTCGATTTGTCTGACATTTCCTCCTTGAGTTAGGATCTTATGGCTTTTGCCAAATAAAATGGCTGTATAAAAGAACAAGCATTTCACCTTCAATTTGCTTTATCCCTTTGATTCATTGACCCAAATTTTGCGATGGCACTGCAACAGCAGCAAGAGGAGGAAGATGAACTTGTATACACACTGGATGAAGCACTTACGTCATTGGGTTTTGGAAAATTCCAATATTTGGTGTTGGTTTATGCGGGTCTTGGATCTATGGTTGATGCTGTTGAAGTTATGATTCTCTCTTTTATTGGACCAGCTCTTAAATCTCAATGGAGACTTTCTTCTACCCAAGAAAGTCTTATTACTACTGTTGTGTTTTCTGGAATGCTAATCGGTGCTTACTTTTGGGGCCTTGTTGCTGACAACTATGGCAGAAGGCAAGCTTCTTCTTCTTTTTTCTTTTTTCCTTTTCTTTTACTATATATTCTTGTTCTTTATATGGCTGTTTCAATTAAACGTAGTGAGAAGTTTGTGCTTTTCTTTCTCTTTTCAATTTGAGTTGCTCCTTCCGTTTGAATTTGTTTGGTGTAATTTGACTCGACACCAAGGGTGTGTTCGGTATGAATTCCAATTTTCCCATACTTGTTATGCTTAAATATTTTGAAAAATATTTTCATTATCAATTTATTTTTTTCCAATTAGAGGATACAAAGTTATTACTCAACCTTTCCCACCCTACCACCCCACAAAAAGTTTTTATTTTTAAATTTCAGTTATTTCATTACCAAATAACCTACTATCTCTCCACCCCAGCCCACAAAAAATATATTCTTTTTATCTTAATTTTCTTTTTATAATTTCAATATCTATTTTTTCATTTCTCTACACCACCCACACCAACCCCAAAATTTTTTTTTACTTTTTCTTTTATAATTTAAATTTTTATTTTTTTTAGTTTTACTGCCCCCAGCCCCGCCCCATATCCCCTGCCCCCAAAAAAATTAAAAATATATTTTTCAGTTTTAATTTTATTATTTATCGGTTTAAAGGCTCAAAATTTTACAAGTTTCAAAATTATAAGTTCGGAGGTTTATGTATTTGGAAGTTTATGAGTTTAAAAATTATAAAGTTTACGGGTTGGAAATTCCGCAGTTTTGAAAGTTTAGCGATTCGAAAGTTTATGAAATTTGTGGGTCCGGAAGGTTGTTGGTTTGAAAGTTTATGTCTTTATGTTTATTATATCTAAATTATTTATGAATACTCATGAGAAGTCATTTTACTTAATTTGCGTACCAAACACTGAAAAATGAATAAGATTACTACTTGTTTTTCAAGAAAATATTTTTCTGAAAAACATTGTCCACGGAAAATATTTTTGTTTATATCAAAAACACTCCAAGTTTTAGAAAAAACAAAGACTTTTAAAAGTTATAGTTTTAACATGCCAAATCATTCTTTTTTAGTCTAGGGTCTATCGAAAACAGCTTCTCTGCCCTTCCAGGGTCGGAGTAAGGTTGCTTACATCTTATGCTCCTCAGACCCCAATTGTGGAATTTCATTGGTTTGTTGTTGTTTTAAACATATCACATAACATTTGTATAATTATAAGATTTTTGAAATTTGTGATTTTAAGCATGTCATAACATTTGTGTGGTCAGTGATATAGCCACATGCATTGAAGGATCGTCAACCGAACAACCTTCATTGAAAAAGTATACTATGTATATAGAAACTTATATCGTGTATGTAGGTCAAAAATTATTTTTTTATGTGTATATTAAATTTTGAACACCCTTCACAAAATTTGTAGCTTCGTCCCTCCTCATTGCAGGTACAATAGGAAGTTTAAAATTTAGTGTTTTGGAATGGACTGATAACGCAATAGTGCTAAACAAATTGGAATGGAGGGAGTATTTTAAAGAGCTATGTGACTAGTGAATAATCATATTGTGAGGATTATAGTTGTAGTCTGTAGTCAGTCAACTTGAACCTGATCAGTTTCTTAAATGCCTTAAATATTCTCTCATGCTTTTAGTTACTTCTATTGTTATTATTGATGAATTTCGTTATCAGATGGGATACTTTTTTTATGACCGAGAAATCCATACGGGACCAACTGTACCGCCTTTGAAACTCGGGGATGATGGACCACTCCCTTACCCTTCTCCACATAAATACCAGGCTTAGTTCATGTGATGCAGGGCTCGAACCTGTGACCTAAGTCACAAGCCCCTCAACCTTTGCCACTTGAACTAATCACTTGTTATTAAATGCAATACTTAGTTGTTCCATAAGTGATAGATGCATTTGCTTAATAGTTCTTTGGTTTAAGTTTGTCATATCTGTGCACTGAAAATGATTATCCACTTTCATTTCCCATCACCAGGAAGGGTCTTCTGACTGTGGCAATAGTGACTACCATATCTGCATTTCTGAGTTCCTTTTCTCCAAACTATATATCACTGCTCATTCTTCGTATGCTGGTCGGAATTGGTCTGGGTGGTGGGCCTGTATATGGATCTTGGTTTCTTGAATTTGTGCCTTCTAGAAACAGGGGCACATGGATGGTTATCTATTCAACCTTTTGGACAATTGGAACAATACTTGAGGCTTTATTGGCAATGGTACATCCTTAATTTGCTTGTGATATGCACTACTTATCTAAAGAAATCGTTCTCTTCTCAGGACTTTTCACAAGATTATCATTTTATCTACACTCACCTGGTTCCCGTTGTTATTCATGCCAACTCAGATGAACTTAAGTTAGGATGGATTAGATGGTCTAGCTGTCCATCTTTTTTACTTTCTTGAAATTAGCTTTCCCTGAGGTCCACATGCAGATTTTAAAGGATGATAGAAGTCTATCATGCAGATGTGGAAGGTTCCATATGTGTAAATAATGTCTTTAGGATAAGGAATGGCTGAGTAACGATGCTCAAATACGTGAAGGAACACGTATATAAGTGAATAAGATCTGCTTTTTGCTTATAGTTAACAAGAAAAGAGTATATCTTTTTTTCCATTTTATAATTTTTAAAAGTGATATTTGTATGCCAAATTCTAGTTCTTTGTAAGTTGAAATCATGTCCATCTCGGTTTGCATTCATTTGAAGGGTAAGCATGAGCTGAAAAGTGGTGTGTATATATTTATACACACGGAACAAAACCCAATTCTTTCAGTTTTGATTTCTTGTGAATATTCTCTAATAACAATTTTCTACTCTTCTAAGAGTTTCGAGTATGATTGTACCTTTCTCAAAATAAATAAGCACCTATTTTTCACCCAATTAAGTGTCGGCGCTTATCAGCACAATGCTCTCCTCCGAAAAAAAACCATGTCTTAAATCTTCGCCAACAAAAAATAATTCAAATAAAGGATCTGGGGGGGATTGAGGAGAAAAGTTTCACTCTGCAAACCTATAAGATTTCTCCTAAATTTGGTCTGACTGCCCCAGCTCGAGGAGCTCGACCAGAACATAGATGACTGTATGAGGACATCAGGTCATCGACCTGATAAGTTGTGGTTGATCACTTTCTCCCACAATCTGCTGTTGTTTTTTTTATTGTTGACAGAGCTATAGAGCTTCCAAACAGTTAGTGATAAATGAGAAAAAATGAAAACAAAGTAGAGTATGCATCTCATACTGTTTATGCTCATGTAAATGCTGGAAAACTTATTGCTACTTTGCTTGGAATTTTTTGCAGACTATCATGCCAAGCCTAGGTTGGAGGTGGTTACTGGCTTTATCATCTATTCCATCATTTGCAGCACTTTTCTTGTACATATTTACAGTAGAGTCTCCTCGGTATCTATGTGCCAAAGGTAGAATAAGTGATGCACATGATATCTTGAGGAAAATAGCTATTATCAATAAGACAAAACTTCCCCCTGGAATTCTTGTTACTGATCAAGTGACTCATGAGCTGAATGAGGAATTACTTTCCCCTGGAAAAAACAAAACCTCCAATTTTAAAACTGGATTGTCATCATTTCTAATGCTTTTATCCCCAAGGCTACGACGAATTACCCTACTCACGTGGGTGGTTTATTTTGGTAATTCATTTTCCTATTATGGCATTATATTGCTGACATCTCAGTTAAGCGCTGGGGAAAATAAATGCTTCTCAGTTGCTTTGAACGCGAAAAAGCACACGGGCCTCTATAGAGATGTGTTCATCACTAGCCTTGCTGGTACTTCTGTTGTCATTTTTGTGTAAAATTGCAATTCAGTTATTTCCTCTCAGTTCACATTGACTTGAATACAATTTGTAAATCTAAGTTACCCTTTGTCTTTCAGAACTTCCTGGGCTTCTTTTTTCATTCTTAGTGGTGGAGAAAGTTGGTCGAAAATTTTCAATGGCACTGATGTACGTCTTAGGCTTCCTATTCCTTTTTCCGCTTGTTGTACCTCAGAATGAGGTTCTAAGTACAGTATTGCTATTCGGAGCTCGTATTTGGGTCATAGGAACCTTCACCCTTGCTGGTGTCTATTGTCCAGAGGTGAGTGTCACTCTTTTCCATCTTGAAGCATTGCTTTCTTAGTGTAATTCATCGTCTGACTCATTCCATTTCTTGACATGAACACTTATTTTGATCTCTTTTCTGCAGATTTATCCAACCTCAGTGAGAACGACTGGTTATGGAGTTGCGAGTTCTGTGGGGAGAATTGCAGGGATGGTCTCTCCTTTAGTTGCCGTGCAATTGGTTAGGGATTGCCATCAAATGGCTGCAACCATTTTATTTGAAGTGGTTTTAATTTTATCAGCAATTAGTGTTCTTCTCTTTCCAGTTGAGACCAAGGGACGTGAACTTGTTGATCATTGTTGATCATGTCTCTTTGTAGAAAGTTGCATACCCATTAGTAGTTGTATTAATGTGCTCTCCATATTGGAGAGAAATGGTCTTACCTATTACAGTTGCAGCACTCTTAGTTATATTGGTACTTTATTCATGTTGAATTTCGTCAGTTTATTATGCTGGACCGGTCTCTGTTGCAGCAAAATAATAGCTGTTTTTCAATGACTTGATAAATGCTGGCTATTTTTTAATTTCCAATCCAAAAACTGACTAAACCGTGCTATTTTAACGCAAATAAGGCACACATCTGCATGGGACCTTAGTAGATAGAGCAATTGTGTAATTCATGCAAGATGGCCAAAGTAGATACTACTAAAATTTATCACTTAATAGTTTACGAGTGACACTACCTTAGTGATATTAATGAAAAAGAAATCACAAATATACACAAAGAATAAAGAATATTAAGAAAGATACGACCATATAACATGTTTGTACCTTTTAAGTAAAGTTAATGCAATTACAAATTATATGTATTTTTTAAAAATTGTGATCCTTTGGAGGGACAAGCAATGACCAAATAGGTCTTCAATTCGAATATTAGTTCACTAACATTGACAATTTATTATATGCATTAATTACTTCCACTTTATTACTTTAACAAATTTTAAAATTAGAACAAATATGTAATGTGAAGTTTTACTACCTTTTGTACAAATAGATGTTGCATATTGACTAGTAGATTTAAATATATAGATTAATATTCCTATAATAATGTGTGGTGACCCAAAAAGTCACCACTTATTTTATAAACTAATTCAGTATTTCGAGGCCTAAAAACTCCTTTTTACCTCATCTCGATTTACGTGTACAGTCTGAGTGCGTAGCCGGAAAGCCATTATGTGAAAATCTGTAAAACATGATGAATTTTGCTTTTAAAATGAGTTTAAGTTGACTTCGGTCAGCATTTTAGATAAAACCCAGACCTATAATTTGACGGTCCCGTAAAGTCCGTAGGAAAATATTGAACTTTGGCGTATGTTCAGAATTGAATTCCGAGGTCCCAAGCCCGAGAAATGAATTTTTAAAGAAAAATTGTTTTATGGAATATCCATGAGTTTTTGAAAATAAAATGTGCATAAAATTTGATGGTATCGGGCCCGTATTCTGGTTTCGGAGCTCGGTACAGGTCTTATATGTGGTTTAAGTCGAGTCTGTGAAATTTGGTAAGAAACGAACTTGAAATGACGTGATCGGACCGTATTTGAGAAAGTTGAAAAATTTGAGGTTCTTAAGTTATTTCATGATTTTGATGCTAAATTCATAGTTGTTGATGTTATTTTGGCGATTTCAGTACACGGATAAGTGTGTATGATATTTAGTTAGTATGCATGTTTGATTTGGAGCCCCGAGGGCTTGGGCGAGTTTCCGGTAAGTTCCGGAGTGTATAGATTTAGGAAAACACTGTTGTTGCATCAGTTCTGATGTAACCGCACTTGCGAGTCAAGCACCGCAGGTGCGAGCTCACATGTGCAAATAATGGGCTGCAGGTGCGGACAAGCTTCCGCAGGAGCGAATCTCCTCTCGCAGATGCGGTCCCAGCGGGCATAATTATTTCTGTAGAAGCGGTAAATTTTCCACACATGCGATTTTGCAGGTGTGACCCAAGCACCACAGGTGCGAGAGTCGGGTAGTGGAGCCTTTTAAAATAAAACTTCAGCATTTTCTCTTTGAAATTTTCACAAAGATGGAAGGCCTAGGGCTATTTTCATAAGAAAATTTCTTCCGAAATCATAAGTAAGTATTCAATAACTAATTTTCTTCAACTCTCTAATGTTTTTCATCAACTTTTATCTAAAATCCTAGGGTTTTAATGGTAAAAAATTGGGGATTTGGGTAGAGTTAAGGATTTTGATTAATTAAGATTTAGACCTCGTTTTGAGGTAGAATTTTGAAACTTATTGCATATTTGAGCTCGTGGGTGAATGGATGATCCGATTTTGGTCCGAACCTTGAGTTTTGACCAAGTAGGCCCGGGGTCGATTTTTGACATTTTGGGAAGGTATGGATTCTTTAATATTTATTGATGTTGTTAAATCAATTTGGACTAGATACTTGTTTGGAGGCGAATTCTAAAGAAAAAGCAGTCTTTGAGGTTTGAGTTGGCCGTGAAAGTTCGAGTAAGTGTTTGGTCTAACCTTAGCTTGAGAGATTAGGAGTTGTGTCCTATTTGCTACTTGTTACTTGTTGCGTACACGTATAGGCATAGTGACAAGTATTTATACGTTGGTGTCAAGCATGACCGTGAGTCGTAAAGTGAAATTGTTATGTTCTTAATAAATATTACGAATGCTTATGTGGTTGATTCTCAGTGTTGAGCAAGGATTATGGTTATTCTCGTAGAAATTACTTATGATTGAGTATTGGTGTTAGTTTAGGAAGTTAGATAATGGAACAAGTTTGGTTATAGCTGATTTTCCTTGCTAGGACGTATTTACTTATATTGTCGATTCCCTTGCTGGGATAGTGTTATTTCTTTATTGAGCCCTTGCTGGAACTCCCTTTGTGATTTGGTGTTGAACTGTATATGTGGAACGGGTTGTACGCTGCAACAGTATTATGATTTGATCGGGTTGCATGGCGCAACAATAATATAATTGGATCGGGTTGCATGTCGCAACAATGATAATTGATATGGATCGGGTTGCACTCCACAACTGTATTTTAATGATTTGGATCGGGTTGCAAGACACAACAGTGATTAATGATATGGATTGAGTTGCATGCCGCAATAGTATTTTTATGATTCGGATCGAATTGCGCGCTGCAACAATATATAGTAAGAGTTCTTATTTTTTGGTTATGAGTTCCTTATTCTTTTGCAGTAAATGTTAAACTGTTCTTTATGTTTTACCTCTTAAATTTCGGTTGGTATATGATATTTCCCTCGCAACATGTCCCCCTCTATCCTTCTTGTTTATTTCTAATTTATATTTCGTTGTACATTATATAACTATGCAGGTTTATTTGGTAGTCTAGTCCTAGCCTCATCACTATTTTGCGGAGGTTAGGCTAGACACTTACCAGCACATAGGGTCGGTTGTGCTGATAGTATACCCTGCACTGTGTGCAGATCCCGGAGAGGCAACATTCGGACACTAGCTTGGGTGGCTGCCTTGAGTCTAGTCGGAGATTTCGAGGTGGTCCTGCAGGCGTCCGCAAGCCCTGACGTCTCCCTCTATCTATTATTCGTATTTTTTATGTAATCCCGGAGATAATATTTTGTTATTTCATTCAGACCTTTATTTGTAGTAATCTTAGACTGTCTGTTTAGTTGTGACACCAGTTCTGGGTAGTAGTTGTTCAAACAGTTTTATTTGATATATTCACATAGCTTTACTTTTTCTCTTCTACTTGTTAATAATTCCGTTTTCTATAAGTTATTGGTTCATAATTGTTAAAGGACCAAAATGGGAAAAAGGTAATTGTTTCAAATAGTCAGCTTGCCTAGCTTTTATTTACAGGCTCCATCACGACTCCCCAGGGTGGAAAATCTGGATCGTGGTACGTTGGTATCAGAGCTCTAGGCTACATGGGTCTCACAGTCCACAGACAAGCTTAGTAGAGTTTGAGGGATCAGTACGGAGACGTCTGTATTTATCCCGCAGAGGCTACAGAGTTAGGAAAAATTTCACATCTATTCTTTCCTGTCGTGCGGTTTGGTTTCTCAATGCTGATTGAATTTCTACTCTATTCTTTCGCAGATGCCGAGAACATGCACTTCCTCATCTACAGATCAGCAGCCCGAGCCCCCAGCAACAGCTTCCATGAGTGGCAGAGCTCAGCCCAAAGCAACAGCACCAGCGGCGGAACCTCAGTTTGACTTTGATGATGAGGTTCTGGCCCAGATAGTTCTGGTGGGCCCAGCTCAGGTCCTAGAGGGGTTCATGCTACCTCATTACTCCAAGATTCTCTGGTCCGTCTAGTGGGCTTTATGGAGAGTGTCACCCGAGAAGGCTCGCTTCCTGTAGCACTAGCTATCTCTCAGGTTGGAGGAGGAGCCCAAACTCCTTCTACTCACACTCCGGAGCAATGGCTCCCCAGTTTCAGACTCCAACAGCTCAGCCAGTTGGAGCAGTTCACCCGGGTGTTGTAGCTCAGACCGGTGATGGAGAAGCTATGTCTGCTGGCGCTTTGTGGAGATTAGACAGGTTCACCAAGCTCTTCACTACTACTTGCAGCGGTGCATCTTCTGAGGATATCCAAGATTATATAGATAATTGTCATAATGTTCTTAGGAACATGGGGATAGTAGAGACTAATGGGGTCAACCTTGCTACTTTCTGCTTGTCTGGATCTCCCAAGAATTGGTGGAGAGATTATTGTTTGGCTAGACCAGCCGGATCACCAGCTTTGACTTGGGAGCCGTTTACTCATTTATTTTGGAGAAGTTTCTCCCTATCACTCAGAGAGAGATCTATCGGAGGAAGTTTGAGCGTCTCCAGCAGAGTTCTATGATCGTTACTAAGTATGAGACCAGATTTATCGACTTGTCCTGTTATGCTCTTATCATACTTCCCACCGAGAGAGAGAGAGAGAGAGAGAGAGAGAGAGAGAGAGAGAGAGAGAGAGAGAGAGAGATAGAGAGAGAGGGAGAGAGGGTGAGGAGGTTCATTAAGGGACTTATTCAGCCGATTCGACTTCAGATGGCTAAGGAGATAGGGAGTGAGATTTCTTTTCAGGAGGCGGCCAATGTAGCCAGGAAAGTGGAGATGGTTTTGTCACAGAGAGGTGGTCAGGGGTCTGACAAGAGGCCTCGTCATTCTGGCTGATTCAGTAGAGCCTCATCTGGAGGCAGGGATTTGTATGGTAGAGGCCATCCTCCTAGACATTTTCAGTTAGAACTTCAGGTTTCTCATGACGCCTTAGGTGGTTGTGGTTCTCATATGCAATATTCTTATCAGCAGCCCTATAGCGCACCACCAGCTCCTATTAGTACATCGCTGCTCCAGAGTTTTCGGGGTGGTCATTCAGGATGCCAAGGTCAGTCTCAATTTCCTTAGCCGCAACACTCAGGTGGATGCTTTGAGAGTTGTGAGTATGGTCATATTTGGAGGGCTTGTCTGAGATTAGTGGGTACTCAGTCGTAGCAGCACGGTTCCCGTGCTATGATTCCGGTACCAAGTGTTCCACCATCCTCTCCGCCAACTAGGGGTGGGGGTAGATGTGCTAGAGGTAGAGGTAGAGGTAGAGGTATTAGAGGTGGAGGTTATGCAGCTAGAGATGGAGGCCAGCCAGTAGTAGGCCGTCCCCGAGATGTAGTTCAGGGTGGTGGGGCCCAACCCCGATGTTTTGCTCTTCCAGCCATGCCTGAGGCTTCTGATACAGTTATCACAGGTACTGTTCTTATTTGTTTCAGAGATGCTTTAGTTTTATTTGATCCAGGGTCTACATACTCCTCTGTGTCCTCTTATTTTGCACTGTATCTGGTCATGCCTAGTGATTCTTTGAGTGCTCCTATTTATGTGTCTACACCGGTGGGTGATTCTATTATAGTAGATCATGTTCATCGCTCTTGTGTAGTTGTGATTGGGGGTCTTGAGACCTGAGTAGACCTATTACTGCTAGACATGGTGGATTTCTATGTCATATTGGGGATGGACTAGTTATCACCTTACCACGCTATCTTGGACTGTCATGACAAGACTGTGACCTTAGCCTTGCCAGGTTTACTTTAGAGAGGAGAAGGACTCCTGGTCATTCTTCCCGTAGTATTATCTCTTATGTAAAGGCTTAGCGTATGGTAGAGAAGAGATGTTTGGCCTATTTGGTCTATGTCCATGATTCTAGTGCTGAGGTTCCTTCTATTGATTTTGTGCCTGTTGTTCGTAAGTTTCCTGAGGTATTTCCTTTAGACCTACCGGGTATGCCATCCGACAAGGATATTGAATTTTGCATTGATTTGGCTCCGCGTACTCAGTCCATTTCTATCCTGCCGTATCCTATGGCCCCGCCTGAGTTGAAAGAACTGATGGATCAATTGAAAAACTTGCTTGAAAAAGGTTTCATTGGGCCTAGTGTTTCGCCTTGGGGTGCGCCAATGTTGTTTATTAAGAAGAAGGACAGCTCTATGAGAATGTGTATAGATTACTGACAGTTGAACAAGGTTACAATCAAGAATAAGTATCCACTGCCGAGGATTGATGATTTGTTTGATCAGCTTCAGAGTTCCAAGGTATTTGCAAAGATTGACTTGAGATTTGCTACCATCAGTTGAGGATTAGGGCATTCGATGTCCCAAAGATAGCTTTCCGCACTCAGTAAGAGCACTATGAGTTCTTGTTGATGTCATTCGGGTTGACAAATACCCCAATATCTTTTATAGATTTTATGAACCGAGTGTTCAGACCTTACTTGGATTCGTTCGTGATAGACTTCATTGATGATATTTTGTTCTATTCCCACAGCCGGGAGGAGCATGAGCAACATCTGAAAGTGGTTCTTTAGACTTTGAGAGACAGTCAGTTGTATGCTAAGTTTTCAAAGTGTGAGTTCTAGTTGTGGTCAGTTGCCTTCCTAAGTCATGTTGTATCAACAAAGGGTATTCAGGTTGATCCGAAGAAGATAGAGGTAGTCGAGAACTAGCCTAGACCTGTATTAGCTACAAAGATCTAGAGTTTCTTGGGGTTGGCAGGCTATTATCGTTGATTTTGTATAGGAGTTTTCATCTTTTACAGCCTCGATGACTAGGTTGACCCAGAAGGGTGCCCAGTTCAGATGGTCAGACAAGTGCGAGGCGAGCTTTCAGAAGCTCAAGATAGCTTTGACTACGGCGCCGATGTTGGTTTTGCCCACCTGTTCAGGGCCTTATGTAGTTTATTGTGATGCATCCTGTATTGGGCTTGGTGCAATGTTGATGCAGGATGGCAAAGTCATTGCCTATGCTTCACGGCAGTTGAAGATTCATGAGAAGAACTATCTAGTCCATGATTTGGAGTTAGCAGCCATTGTTCACACATTGAAGATTTAGAGGCATTATCTATATGGCTTGGCAGGTGAGGTGTTCATGGATCACAAGAGTTTGCAATACTTGTTCACAAATCACAAGAGTTTGCAATACTTGTTCAAGCAGAAGGAGTTGAATTTGAGGCATGGGAGGTAGTTGGAGCTTTTGAAAGACTATGATATCACCATCTTATATCATCCGGGAAAGGCCAATGTGGTGGCCGATGCTTTGATTAGGAAGTCATCCAGTATGGGCAGTCTTTCTTATATTCGGGTCGGTGAGAGGCCGATTGCTCTGGATGTTCAAGCTTTGGCCAATCCGTTCGTGAGGTTGGATGTTTCTAAGCCCAGCCATGTGTTAACTTTGCACGGTCTCTCATTCTTCTTTATTGGAGCGTATCCGAGATCAACAGTATGGTGATCCTTATTTGTGTGTCCTTAGGGATAGGGTGCAAGAGGGAGGAGCCAAGCAGGTTAGCTTAGGAGATTATAGAGTTATAAGATTGCATGGTAGAGTTTGTGGGCCTAATTTGGATGGACCTTGGGCGTTTATTTTAGAGGAGGCCCATAGTTCCTGGTACTCTATTCATCCGGGCGCTGCTAAGATGTATCAAGATTTGTGACAACATTATTGGCTGTGGAGAATGAAAAAGGACATTATTGTATATGTGGATCGGTGTTTGAATTGTCAGCAGGTTAAGTACAAACATCAGAGGTCTGGTGGTTTATTCCAAAAGATTGAGATTCCTGAGTGGAAGTGGGAGTGTATCATTATAGACTTCGTTGTTGGACTCCCACAGACTCAGAGGAAGTTTGATGCAGTGTGGGAAATTGTTATTAAGCTGACCAAGTCAGCACATTTCATTCCTGTGGCAGCCTCATATTCTTCTGAGAGATTTGCTAAGATCTATATTCGGGAGATTGTTCGCCTTTATAGTGAGCTTTTTTCTATCATTTCAGATCGAGGTATGCAGTTTACCTCAAGTTTATGGAGAGCAGTCCAGCGAGAGTTTGGCACATTGGTTGAGTTGAGCACATCATTTCATCCTCAGACGGACGGAAAGTCCAAACTGACCATTCAGATTTTGGAGGATATGCTCTGCGCTTGTGTCATTGACTTTGGAGGCTCGAAGGATAAGTTTCTGCCTCTAGCAGAGTTTTCCTACAACAATAACTACTAGTCGAATATCCAGATCGCTCCTTATGTGGCTTTATATAGTAGGCGGTGTCGGTCGCCAGTTGGATGGTTTGAGCTGGGGAGAGGCTTGGTTTTTGGGTATAGATCTAGTGCAGGATTCCTAGGACAAGGTCAGGATCATTCAGGATAGGCTTTGTACAGCTCAATGTAGGCAAAAGAGTTATGCTGATCGTAAGGTTCGTGATTTGGCATTCATGGTCGGTAAGAGGTTATTGCTTCGAGTGTCGCCTATGAAGGGCGTGATGAGATTTGGGAAGAAGGGAAAGCTTAGCCCTAGGTTAATTGGCCCATTTGAGATTGTTGATCGAGTAGGAGAGGTGGCATACAAACTTGCGTTTCCTCCGAGCTTATCACCCGTGCATATAATGTTTCATATGTCTATGCTTCAGAAGTATCATAACGATCTATCGCACGTGTTAGATTTCAGCAATGTCTAGAGGGACAAGGGCTTGTCGTATGAGAAGGAGCCGGTTCCTATACTAGATCGACAGGTTCGTCAGTTGAGATCGTAGAGTTTTCCTTCTATTCATGGTAAATGGAGAGGTCAGCCTGCTGAGGCATCGATTTGGGTGACCGTGTCCGATATGCGGAGCCGTTACCCCTATTTTTTCCCCGACTCAGGTACTTCCTTCTTATGTCCATTCGAGGATGAACGATTGTTTTAGAGGTGAAGGATGTGATGACCCAAAAAGTCACTACTTGTTTTTGAAACTAATTCTGTGTTACGAGCACTAAAAATCTCTTTTATACCTCACCTCAATTTGTGTGCAGTTCGGGTGCGTAATCGAAAATCTATTATGTGATAATCTATGAAAAATGATGAATTTTGCTTTTAAATAAGTTTAAGTTTACTTCGGTCAACATTTTTGGTAAACGGACCCGGACCCATGATTGAACGATCCCGCAAAGTCTGTAGAAAAATATGGGACTTGGCTGTATGCCCGGAATTGAATTTCGAGGTCCCAAGTCCAAGAAATAAATTTTTAAAGAAAATTGTTTTTTGGAATATCCATGAGTTTTTGAAAATGAAATGTGTTTAAATTTGATGATATCGGACACGTATTCTGGTTCCGGATCCCGGTACAGATCTTATATGTGGTTTAAGTCGAGTCTGTGAAATTTGGCAAGAAAAAAACATGAAATGACGCGAATTAGATCATATTTGAGAAAATAGAAAAATTTAAAGTTCTTACATGATTTAATGATTTTGATGCTAAATTCGTAGTTGTTGATGCAACCACTGTTGTTGCATTAGTTCTGGTGTAGAAACAGACATGAAATGATGTGAATCTGACCATATTCAAAAAAATTATAAAATTTGAGGTTCTTAAGTAATTTAATGATTTTGATGCTAAATTTGTAGTTGTTGATGCAACCACTGTTGTTGCATCAGTTATGGTGTAACCACAAATGCAAACCAAACACCGTAGGTGAGAGCTCGCAGGTGCAAATAGTGGGCCGTAAGTCGGACAAGCTTCCGCAGGAGCGGATTCCTCTCGCAGATGCAGCCCTAGCGGGCCTAATCATTTTCCTAGAAGCGATAAATTTTCTGCACGTACGATTTTGCACGTGCAACCCAAGCACCGCAGGTGCGATAGTCGGGCAGTGGAGTCTTTTAAAATAAAACTTCAGCGTTTTCTCTTTGAAAATTTCACAAAGATAGAAGGCCTAGGGAAATTTTCTCAAGATATTTTCTTCCCAATTCATATGTAAGTATTCATTAGCTAATTTCCTTCAACTCTTTAATGTTTTCATCAACTTTTATCTAAAATCCTAGGGTTTAGTGATAGAAAATTGGGGATTTTGGTAGAGAGTCGATACCAATTTTTTTCCTATAGATTTTTTAATATGTAAAATACTTTCAAAATATCATATATAAGTTTGTCCAAGCATTTTATTATTTTTTCCATAATTTTTATGGTTTTTAAACTAGTTTATTTCCCTTTTCATCCATAAAATCCAAATAATGATATCTAAAATTGTTAGTTTTGATGATTCATTCATTGGTTCTTTATATATATATGCCCAAATAATGCTAAATAATTTTTGAATATTTTTACAATTTTATTTAGTATTTTTAAAGTTTATTTCCTATAATTGCAATATTAGCCTTTTTAAGATTTAATTGTGTTTTACATTCATAAAAAGTAAGCCCTATATTTTTAAATTGGTATTTACATGCTGTGAATTTTTTTACTTCTTTCAATTTTTTCTCAGAAATTTATTTACTATTTTTTATAATTTAAAAAGGGAAAATTGGCTATTTAAGTAGCAGTCCATTTGTGTTTTAATTCTACCCTAAATTGAACCCCAAATCAGACCCTATTAAATTCCGACCCAATTTCAATTAAACCTGGCCCCAACACAATTAAACCGACCCAAACCCAGATCCCACCTACCCCTTTTAATCTAGGCTGTTGATCATTCAGATCAACGACCACCGTTTACCCTTACCATTGTTAACACAAAACGACCCCTTACCCAAAATCATTTCTGATCACTCGCTGCCCTTGAACCCCTTCTTCTCAAACTCTCGCTGCAACACTACCTAAATCCTTGCCGCCGCCACCTAATTCCACCCTAACCCACCTCAATCCCTACCTAATCCATAGTCTCTCATGGCGTTTTGAGACATGTACTCATCTCCTATGTCTAGTGGCTACATATTTTTCATGATTCCATGGAAAAATCTCGACAAGATCTAGTCCAGTCCTTACTTGACTTCGATCTCCAGTCTTTCTCCGGCCATCCATGGCTTTTCAAGTTAGATCCTTGACTTTTCCAACTAGATCGATATTTTCTAAAACCTTTCTCACTTTCTTTGGGTTCTATGAAACCCTAGCTCTAAGAGCTGTTCTATTTTTCTTTCAGATCTATCTTAGATCTGTGCTTATTACGAACTTTTTAAGTGTTTTCTCGAAGGTTCTCGATTTTCTTTCAAAATGACTCTTCATTTTTTCAGCAATTAGGGTTTCTCTTAATTTCTTTTGAAGATCTCTTCTCTGATTTTTGGTGCTACTTTATGATTTTACTTGTTCAACAACTTGTTTATGTTTTCCTTCTACTTGATTTAGCATGTTAAAAACCCTAGGTCTTTCTGGTCCTATCCGAGTTCTGAAACTGTCCTTGTTTGTTTGAATGCATATTTGTTCGATTAAGTTCTTTGTTTTAACTCTCTTTTCCTTGTTTGACTTATCTGATTCTAAGTTATTATCATCTCTTAAGCTCGACTACTATTAAATCCCTAATTTCTTAAAAGGTTTTCCTTACTTGTTACTGTGAGAACTTTACTTGTTTCTGACTCTCTTTACCTGTTACGATGCTTTCTTCACTTTTGATTTTGTGCAATTACCTGACCTTATTGACTACTGTGCTTTGGGTAGATCTCTTTTACTACTAAATCCTAAATTATTCCTGCTACTACTATATGGTTATGTTGTTTCTTTTTCCAATGTATTTGGCCTTGTATGTCTGATACTGATGTTCATGCTATTTATATGTTGAGGTGCAGAATCATGATCCTTTCTTGATTGATTCTAACTCCCTCAATGTTGCGATTGATTGCAAAAGGTTTTCTTGTGAGCCCTAATTTTATTCGTATGTTTAAATTGATAGATTCACTTCCTTTAATTATTGTGATATTTTACCTTGAATCCTTTCCCAAAATCAAGCATATATTCTGTACCTAGACTCAATTGTATACTTTATATTTTAATACCCCTTATATGGAAAGAATCAATCTGTCTCATACTGATTTCTTTCCTTAATTAACCTTGTTAGTATCCGTTTGAGCAATACTTCCTTGATTAAAGGGAAGTACTTGTGTTAATTGGATCTGTTTGTGATTATTTCTATGTTTGTGTTAAGACTTTACTTATTACCTTAACTTCTACTTGTCTTCCAAACTATAACTACCCTACCCTTTCTTCTTTTAGACACGAACAATTTGAGTTCAGAACACACACTTACACTCAAAATCTCTCTTTCTTTACTGTTACTTGTGTTTTTGCTTTGTCTAGTTGGATGAAAGCCAAGGCTTAGACTGTGGAATCTTTCTTACTTTTCCTTTCTGCACTTTGCTTCTCTACTTGTATGTCCTAGTTAATTTTTTTGAGTTCCAACAACAACATGCTTCTTTAAGTTGTTTCAGTTTCTCATTCTTGTCTACTTCTGCTTATGTTTCAGCAGTCAAGTTACACTACTAGCATGCTGTAATATGTTCCCTTCCCCTTTTAAGTTAATGCTTCCGCATATGTGTACTCTGTCAGTCACTTGTTGTGTACTTGCTATCTGATGAATTCTCAAACCCCCATATCCCCTATATGTGTTTGTGTTCCTTTGTCTGGTTCGTGGCCATGATAGCATGAACTCTTGATGTGCATGACCAAATCACAATATCTTGCCCTTTTGAATGATTACTGACTCTGTGCAATTTGAGTTTCACTACTACAACTGTTTTCAAATCACCCTAGCCACTTACTATTTTCAATCTAGTTTTAATAAATCTGTTTCAAACTATGTTTTGCATTTCCACTATACTCTTAGAATTTAGGTTCTGTCCCTCTTGTGTGAGCATTGCCATAGGACTCTTGAGCTCCCTCTGAACTTGGACAAATAAGGGCTGGCCCTTCAACACTGCACTCATTCCGTTTGGTTATGCAAATCCTGGATCCCTTGAGGTCCATAAGGAACTTTGACACACCCATATATGAGAAAGGCCTTGGAATAACATTGGCATTGATATGGTTCCTTGCATATCTCATATAGGAAGTCAAAATCAGGCTTCCTATGGTTGTAACTTCTTGTTTTCCTTCATTTTTTTAATTCAATCGCTTGGTCTGTAATAATTTGTAAACAAGTACGCGTTGGTTAGTGAAAAACAGGCTGGGAAATATGCATGTTTTAGCTATTAAAAGGGTAGATAACATGCCTATAGGGTCTATTTTTCTTCAAATATGCTATGCTAGATAACATGCCTATAGGATCTGTTATTGGTTAAAATAAATTCTACATGCTTTACCTTCACATAATTAGAAATCATGTCAATCTGATATAAATGGCTTTAATAATAGATAACATTCCTATTATTAAATATCAACTTTACAATTAGATATCATACCTATAAGTCCAAAGTCAGCTTTTAATACTTAGATACCATGCCTATAGGATCTAAATAGCTACAATAGAAATCATCCCTATAGAACTTAAAAACCGTTTAGTTGGAGAAGCCGTCAAGTTCATGTCGTTACTCTGAATTGGACTAGTTAATTAGTCTGCCGCTTCTTTCATGAGTTTTTTTTCAAACACTGCCTTGTCTTAATATCGTTAGAAAACATGTCTATAGGATCTCAATTTGTCTGCTTAAAATTTATCACTGCTCCACTACTTTACTACATCACAATAGATATCATGCTCATAGGACATCAATGCTACGCTTAGGAAAGCCTTAGGTAACTACTTGAATAAATGTGGAACCGCCTTTGTTTAGTTATCAACTGCTACAACCAACATACGAGCCTGATTGGACTTCTTATATGAGTTATATAATGAATCTAGTTCTGACTCAAGCACCATGTTTTAAGATTTAAAAATCATACCTTAATTGTGTTTAAGTCGTGATATTTATATGCATTATTTGGGGAGGTTTATATGGGCCTTCTAATTGCTTACATGTTTCCCCTTAAATACAGTCCTACATGTTTTGAATGTTGCCTTAGCCTTTTTACCTTTAAATTTTAGAGTCGGCTAAAAATCCTCCCTCTTAGAGGAATAGTAGTCATAAATTCCTCCGAGACGGATAGGAATGGGATGGGTAATGGCACGCAATAGAGGTTGAGACCAATGCGCGCTTTAATACCTTCACGGGGTGGGAAGGTTAGATATGGCTATGATGACCGGTGCGTTAATACCACGTGTAGCTCCTCTTTTGAGGAGTGATTTTTGGGTATTGTATTGATGTGATCCATATTACAAACAAACCTAGGACCTATTCACATTCATCAGCATGCTTAGATAGTAACTCTAACCTTGATTTTCAACTTTCTTTTAAACAAACACTTCTGTACTTAAATTCACAATCCCCTATTATTTGAGCCTTATTTGCTTAAATGTTAATTGCATAAATTCAGAAAACCTATTTGGCCGAAAAACACACCAGTGGATCTTGAGGGGTGCCTAATACATTCCCCTTAGGATAATTTCATGCTCTTATCCTATTTCTGGTTATCAACATAGTTGTAGTTGAACCCCATAGGTGACCTAACATACCTTAAAAAATTGTTAGGTGGCGACTCTTCAAAATGGCAAAATCTTTTCCCCAAAAGGAAAGAGTTGTTCAAACTGAATATCAGAAGTTCAATTTTCGGAGAGATTATATTTATCGTTTTCTTAATGTGCAAATACATGTCAACATACTTTTAATTATTGCATAATCATGCTCAACATCATACTCCACTTGTGCCAAAACAAATACTATAGCTCTGCTTATAATGAGTGGTTACACTCTTCCTATTTCATTATCCCTAAATTCGTAAAGGCATATGTGCAGTAAAACTAGTTGATCACCGATACATTCGACAGTTCCGAGCCTTCCCCCTTGAGTTGTCTGCTCAAGGGTATCGGTCTAAAACCCCATAGAAACCTTACTATGATCAAATTGTGCATGCATCATGGTCAAACCTAGCCGGATCAGTTATGTTGTCCACATAATGATTCTTTAAGATAGACTTGTCCAAAGTCCACTAGGTTTCAACCCTAACTGACCTCGTCACATTCTGTGCATTTATTTGGAGAACTAGAAGCTTCATGCTAATCATTGATGTTAAATAAGCCGAGTCCGGTGGGGGAATGGTCTAACTTTATTTGCCTTGCAGAAATTTGAGGCACAAAGTCCCCAGATTTGACATGATCACCAACATCTACCCAACGTTGCTAAGCTGGTGGAAAGATTTACACTCTAGTGATCAAAATCTTGTCAGAAATATCTGGAAAATCTGTCATCCCCTTTGGAGGCCCAACCTAATAACATGATCATAGAAGCAGCCACATTGTGAAAGAGCCGTATTCCACTTTGTGGGCATTGAAATAACACCTTTGCTGGAGGAAATAGGAGGACTGGCCGGTCTAGTATGGGAAACTTTGGGCTTGTTAAAGCCTGATAATCCCAAAGGTAGGGGCTTTCTTAAAATGATGGGTTTGAAGAAGAATCCAAAATTAACATGCCTAAAGGATTCATACATCCCTTTTGACTACTTGTATGAAAGGTATGGTCAAAGAAAATCTTACCATACCCACTTTGGCGAGTTTGCCATCACATATTTGGGACACATCCATCGCAGGGTTTTTATCTTCATATTTTTCTTTCTAGGTCTGATTGTATTTCCATTAAAGAAAGGTATAATTCATACTAGGCTAGCTTTGGTATCCCAAACCCTAATGGAGGGGATTGGTGGGTAGGAATTCAACACTATACCCCTAATTATTGCAGACATATACCGAGCCTTAGAGAAGTGTCAACGAGGAGTGAAACACTTCGCACGCTGCAATTTGCTGCTTCAACTTTGGCTCATAGAGAATCTCCAAACGGGAAAATATCGACAAGAAATTCGTCATAGGGACTGGGATGATCATCACTTTCTATCATCCAATGCGAATAAATTACATCCCCAACATGTTCGCTCAGCCTGAAGATGCTAAAGGATGCGTAGCGATTTGATAATCTAATCGAAGAACAGATTCAACGGATGTTTGAATGGTTTCCTGCAGAGGAATTCGTTGCTCTATCTAGAGATGCACCTTTCCTGATTCTAATTGGTCTTAAGGGAACCTACCCTTATGTCCTTCTTCGAGTTATGAGGCAAGCTGGTAGGAAGCGTCATACCCAGGGTCGACAAAATGAGCCACTTTCAAGCCAACTTCCAGAATAATAATAGTCCCTACAAGTGCCAAACGCAACACATGTGGCATTGCAAGATCGTAATCGGAGAGAAACCATAGATCCAGATAAATATCATGCTGATTGCACTCCTTTCTATCCAGGATGGTTGGAAGACAATCACGATGGTTTGGTCCAGCCACGGTTTATTCGAGGCCACAAGATTATAGATGAGAAGGCCAAGGTGCAACTCAAGTACAACCAGTTGCGCAAAAGGATACGTGAGTGCGAGAGAAAACATCACAAAATACAAGAGGCCAATCAGAAGCTGATCGAGGAACAGAAAGACATGGCTATCAACACGAACAAAAGGTTGGGATACTTGGAGCGAGGCATAGTGGAACAGGAAAGGAATTTCTCAAAAGGGTTGAAGATTGTCAAGAGGCTAAAGAAGATGAAGGTGGATATCTAGCCAGAGCGTACCGGTTGCTAGGATTTCACGAGTTGGGAGGCTGTTCGACGGAGCCAAGGATGCCAAATCTGGGGAGGGTCCTTCTGGGACAAAGTAAATAGGAGTTTGTTTTTTTTGCTTTAAAATGTAACAAGGCTAGTTGCCATTAGTAACTTTTATTTCCTGTTTATTTATTGTTGATTTGGGATTCGTCTCATCTTTATCAATGAAATGAGGCACTTAGCATTCCAAGTTCTCCAAATCAACTTGTCTCTAGGCCCACCTCTGGCACAACGAAGATCCCGAATTAGGACACGCGTTACATTCCTGCACTACGTTTTTAAATATTGCAATACTTTTTTATGATCCTTACTAACTTGGTTACCTTGTTGTTTTTTTGTGTTTTTAATTCCCTTCCCCAAAGGTTAGTTCGTGAATTTTTGCAAAATCATCCTCTTCCACGAGATCCAGGGGCCCTCCACCCACTCCTCCTCTTAGTCTTGTTAAGAACACGAACAAAGGAAAAATGAAGATTTTAGCAACATCAGAAAAGAAAACAGAACAGTAGAGGCCACTGATGGCCAAGGTATTCGGTTTCCTAAAGAAAATATGTCACAACTTAAGCAGAAATTTTAGAAGTTTCAGGAAGAGCTCGATTAGGTTCGAAATCTGGACAACCTATCATTCTCTCTCAGCACCCATAAGCTAACTTCTCCAATGTTCAAGACCCCACATCTCCTAAAAAACAACCGAATCATCTCACTACTCCAACTTAGAACCAATGCAATTCTTTCCATACTCCAAAAAACATTCTACTACTCATCCCAGAGCCTCAAAACTCTGCAGATGACCATTTTCACACCCACACACCAGGACACCACAACAATCCCATCTACATGGAGACCATGACTCCCTCTACCCAACCTATATCTTGCACACCTGAGACCGATAAAAAGGATCTACTCGTTAAGAACTTGTTTTAGAAACTTAAGAAATTAACCAGTCGAATTCAGGGCATCAAAGGAAGCAAAGGGATCAAAGGGTTAAACTTTGAAGACCTCTGCATACAATCGAATGTCGAACTACCGGAGGGGTAAAAACCTCCTAAGTTCAATATATTTGATGGATTAGGTGATCCAAGGGTTCATCTAAGAACATACTGCGACAAGCTGGTCGGAGTAGGAAAAGATGAAAGGATCCACATGAAGCTGTTCATGAGGAATTTGAAAGGAGATGCGCTATCTTCTTACATTAACCAAGATCCCAAGAAGTGGTCGAAATGGGTAGGCATGGCATTTGATTTTATGGACTGATTCAGGTTTAACACAGAGAACGCGCCATACGTGTTCTATATCCAAAATCTAAAGAAGAAGCCACAGAGACATTTTGTGAGTATACTGCTCGCTGGAAGTCCGAAGCTGCTAAGGTTAGACCCGCCTTAGAAGAAGAACAATTGAAAATTTTCTTTCTCCGAGCTCAAGACCCGCAATACTATGAACGATTGGTGGTGATTGAGAACCATAAGTTTTCTAAGTATTAAGAGTTGTATGGTTACAAACTTCGAGGCCTTGAAAGCTAACAATAAGGCCTTGTAGTCTAGTGGTGTGTCTAAGAAGAGGGACGTAGGGGCCATGATGCTTGCACAAAGGACCAAGTCTCCCTCAAATATCAAACTTAACCAATACCTCCACTAACATATAAGCCATTACCAAGCACCCTTATACCAACCCCCCCGCTCCCCACCAACTGATAAATCATCTCCACCCCTATATATCAACCTACCTCACCCAGATACTCCCAACCCACTCATGTCTACCAAACTTACAATGTCCAACTATCCCATTATCAATCACTCCCTGCACGCCAAAATTTCCCTAGGCCACGGCCTAATTTTTATCGAAGGCCTCGAAAATAATACACTGCCATAGCAGAGCCCATTGACTATCTATATGAGAGACTCAAAGCCACTGGTTATGTCACCCCCGTCCCTGTTATAACCCCTAGGAATCTTTTTCAGTGGGTTAACTCAAACAAGTCTTGTGCATACCACTCCGACATGAAATGACACACCATCGACAAATGTAGCTCCTTAAAAGAAAAGATATTGTCTCTAGTTGATAACAAAGTCATTTTGGAAAAGGAAACTGCTTCGAACATCCGCAAAAACCCTCGGTCGAACCACAAGGGTGGGGTTATTCATATGATTAAGTTAGAGGATGACTGGGATCCCGAAGGATCCATCAAGTTGATCGCAGAAGGCGATGACCCAAAGAAACCAGCAGTTACTCTAAATCTGATTATAGTCCAGATCCAACCGTCCTAGGACACTAAGGTATATGTATGTATACCTCTTGATTTTGAAGCAGCACCATCAACAAAGGCACCAACACCATTTGAGGTTGCAGTCGTGCCACCCAAAGAACAGATTCCATTTGAAGTAAAGATAGCCGCGCCGATCCCACTGGCGATGTTCACCATGCCATCATTCCACACAAAAACCATACCATGGGATTATATTGCTGAGGCAAGAAGGAAAGGTAAGGCTATAATTAAAGAGACTATCACAGCCCAGGGTATGATGAGAACCGGTAGAGTGTATACCCCTGAACACCAAGCTGAATCAAGCACGAAGGCCTCCAATCGAGCGCCCCTCATTGAGACAAGTCCGGACGACCTTTAGAGGAAAATACAAGCCAAATATTATTTGGTCATCAACCAACTAAACAAGACGGCAACACAAATATCCATCCTCTCGTTGCCGTAGAATTCCAAAGCACACAAGAATGCCATGTTGAAGGTGCTAAGTGAAACATATGTACCAAGCAACATTACTGGTGGGGAGATGGCCAATATGGTGGGTCAAGTTCTAAAAAGCCATAAGATCACTTTTTATGCGGACGAGCTGCCACCCGAAGGGCTAGGTCATAACAAAGCATTGCACATCAGCGTACAATGCGAAGACTATTTCATCACCACAATCCTGATAGATGGAGGTTTTGGCCTTAACATATATCTGTTGGTAACACTCATGAAGTTGGGTAAAGGTCTGCATGAGATAAAGGATGAGCAATCAATGTGAAGTCCTTTGATGGTTCTCAAAGGTCCACCATCGGTGAGATTAGTCTGTGTCTACAGATGGGACCAATCTGGTTCGAGGTTGATTTTCAAGTAATAGATGTACCAGTGTTCTACAACTTGCTGCTAGGATGACCATGGTTTCATGCTGATGGGGCCATAGCATCAATGCTACATCAAGCAGTAAAGTTTGAATGGAATCACCAGGAAGTGATCATTCACGGTGATGGCAGCATTCCCATATACAGTCTCCACACCACTCTGGCGATTGAGGGAAGAAGAAAGATGGGCAGAGAGTTCTACCACCACATCGAGCGGGTCAATGCTGTCGACAAAGACAAATGGCGGGACAACAAGATCGAGAGTATATTGAACCGGAGTGGGTAAGAACCTGGCAAAGGACTCGGCAAGAACTTCTAATGAATCTCTAAACCTATAAACCTGAAGAAACGTGGCACTACCTTCGGTCTGGGATATGAATACACCCAGGAAAAGTTCAATAGTTGGTCTCCACCATGGCGTGGTCGTTACTTCCCATTAGAGCAGCCAATACTGTATCTGGAGCAGACTTTCCAACAGGCCGACATCGTCCATGAGACGGATGAAGAAGAAGCATTCGCGGTCATAAAAAACTTGTTTCTGGAGGATGATAATATATATTATTGTGTCATTCTCGAGGAGGAGGATCCTTCCGTACAAGCTGTGAGCAGATGGGCATACCTCAATAATTGGACCATCCAGACAAGCAGAGCCCGACGAGCCTTAGGGTAGAAAGGCTAAGACAAGCACTATTAGCTATTTTATTTATTAAATGATTTTCTTTCTATATTTTTTCAATTTCTGTAATAAGATCTTCAATGTTCGAAATAATCAGTCAACTTATCAAAGCATGTTAGATTCTTCTTATGAATTAATATTTATTTCTATTATTTTCATCCTTACTTTATTAATACATGATTACTATTACTTATCTTGATGAACCAATGATTGTGATATGCAATGAGACAATGCAACAAATGGACATTGATTCAAAGGAAGATGACATACCAGACGGGATTGCCAAAGAAGTTGAGAAGTTTGAGAACAGAACTAAGTCTAACCTAGACGAAACTAAAATTGTTAACTTGGGAGATGCAGAAAATGTCAAGGAAACATGAATCAACGTTCACTTATCGCCATCAGAGAAGAAAGAATACACAGAGTTTCTAAAGGAGTATGAGGACATATTCGCCTAGTCATATGATGACATGACTTGTATGAGTACGTCCACTATGGCTCACAAGCTGCCAACCGATCCAATGTGTCCACCAGTAAAGCAAAAGCTCAAAAAGCTCAAACCTGATATGAGTCTGAAAATGAAGGAAGAAGTCACCAAGAAGATCAAAGCTATGGTTCTCAGGGTGGTTGAGTATGTCACCAAGCAGACCAAAGCTATGGCTCTCAGGGTGGTTGAGTACCCGACATGGTTAGCCAATATTATGCTAGTATCAAAGAAGGATGGGAAGGTCAGAGTTTGTGTCGACTACCGGGATCTCAACTAGGCCAGTCTGAAAGATGACTTCCCTTTACCAAATATACATATCTTGATTGATAATTGCACCAAGCACGAGCTAGAGTAATTCATAGATTGCTTTGTTGGTTACCATCAAATTATGCTGGAGGAGGAAGATACTGAGAAAAAGACTTTTATTACGCCGTGGGGAGTGTATTGTTACAAGATGGTGACATTCGGCCTGAAGAATTCAGGGGCCACCTACATGAGGGCCATGAAAACCATTTCCAATTATATGATACATAAGGAGATAGAAGTATATGTGGATGATGTTATCATCAAATCCAAGAAAGCCACTAACCACATGGAAGATCTGAGGAAGTTTTTCAATAGACTGTGGAGGTACAATTTAAAACTAAACCACACAAAGTGTGCATTTTGGGCTCCTGCTAGGAAGATGCTTGAGTTTATCGTGAGCCGCTGAGGAGTAGAATTGGACCCAGCAAAGGTCAAAGCCATTCAAGAACTACCATCGCCAAATAACAAGAAAGATATGATGAGTTTTCTAGGAAGACTGAACTACATCAACTGATTCATAGCACAATCTACAGTTATTTGTGAGCTAATATTTAAAATGTTAAAGAAGAACACCGCTACCAAATAGACTGACGACTTCCAAAAGGCCTTCGACAGAATCAAGGAATACATGTTAACACCACCAGCCTTAGTTCCGCTTGAGCCAGGTAGACCCTTATTACTCTACCTTGCAGTGTTATATGGAGCTTTCGGTTGTGTTTTGGGGTAGCATGATGAAATGGGGAGAAAGGAACAAGCCATTTATTATCTCAGCGAGAAGTTCACCCCGTACGAGGCTCGATATTCTCTATTGGAGCGCACCTGATGTGCTTTGAATTGGGTACCTCTGAAGCTAAGACATTACTTATGTGTCTATACCACATATCTCGTATCAAGGATGGATCCTTTGAAGTGTATCTTACATAAGTCTATGCCTATTTGCAAGCTAGCCAAATGGCAGATCCCGTTGAGTGAATTCGACATTGTTTGCATGACTCAGAAAGCGGTCAAGGGACAGGCACTAGCAGACCACCTTGCGGAAAACCCCGTGGACCCGTGAAAACATAATTTCCTGATGTAGAGGTATCATTCATAGGAGACATTGCAGAATCGTAAGATGGTTGGAGGATATTCTTCAATGGAGCAACAAACTTCAAAGGAGTTGGCATAGAAGCAGTTTTGGTATCAGAAACCGATCAGCATTATCCAGTGTACACCAAACTTATGTTCCCATACACCAACAATATGGCTGAATATGGAGCTTGCATCTTAGGGCTCAAATCGGCCATTGACATGAATGTGAAAAAGCTGCTAGTCTTTGGAGATTCAGATTTACTTATACATTAGGTATGAGAAGAATGGGCAACCAAGAAATCCTAGATACTCTCGTATCTGCATCATGTACAAGAATTAAGAAAGAGGTTCACGAAAATGGAATTCCAACATTTTCCTAGAATCCAAATGAGTTCGCCGATGTATTGGCTACCCTATCATCTATGATAAAGCATCCAGACAAGAATTTCATTGATCCTATTCCAGTAAGAATCATAATCAACCAGCTTATTGTGCCCATGTTGAAGAGGAAGCAGATGGAAAGCCTTTGTTTCATTATATCAAGGAGTATATGGCGAAAGGAGAGTACCTAGAGCTTGCCAATCATATTCAGAAACACACACTTTGGATATTGTCCAACAACTTCTTTTACATTGGAGGAATCCTGTATAGAAAGACTCCTGATTTGGGATTATTAAGGTCTGTTGACGCAAAGGAAGCATCCAAGCTACTAGAGAAAGTTCATGTCGGGACTTGCGATCTACATATAAACGGTTTTGTGTCAGCAAAGAAGATACTCCGGGCTGGTTACTTTTGGATGACTATGGAAATGGATTGCATCCACTATGTCCGGAGATACCATCATTGTCAGATACATGCAGACATGATAAAAGTACCTCCAAATGAGCTTAACACAACAAGTTCACCGCGACCATTCGCCGACTGGGGAATGGATGTTATTGGATCAATTAAGCCTAACACTTCAAACGAACACAGGTTTATCCTAGTAGCCATCGACTATTTCACCAAATAGGTTGAAGAAGCATCTTACAAGGTAGTAACTAAGAAAGTCGTGGCAGACTTTGTCCGTGACCGCGTTGTTTGCCAATTCGGTATCCTAGAGTCGATCATTATTGATAATGGCTCTAATATCAACACTGACTTGATGAAAGCCATGTGTGCAATGTTTAAGATCTGACATAAGAATTCCACAACCTACAAGCCTCAAATGAATGGATTCGTAGAAGCCGCTAGCAAAAATATTAAGAATATCTTGAGGAAAATGATAGAAAAGCATAAACAGCGGCATATGAAGCTATCATTTACTCTATTAGGGTATCGCACCACAATCGACACATCAACTGGGGAAACCCCCTATATGCTGGTTTGCGGTACAGAGGCTGTCATTCATGTCGAAGTAAAAATTCTTTCCCTAAGGATCATACAGGAAGCTGAGCTCGACAATGTAGAGTGGGTGAAGAGTTGTTACGAGCAACTAGCTCTTATAGACGAAAAGAGAATAAATGTTATTTTTCATGGTCAACTCTATCAGAACTGAATGTCCAGAGCCTTCAACAAAAAAGTCAAGCCATGATAGTTCACACCAGCGCAGCATGTGTTAAAGAAATTTTTTTCACTTCAAGATGAAGCCAAAGAGAAGTTCTCTCCCAACTGGCTGGGTCCATACATGGTTCACCAGGTTTTGACAGGAGGAGCCCTCATACTTGCTAAAATAGACGAAGAAGTCTGGCCAAAGTCTATTAATTGAGATGTAGTCAAGCGTTACTATGTGTAATCTTTATATTTTCCCGATAAGATGTAAATTGAACTATACCTGACATGATTCCTGTTTAAGAGGGGATATGTAGGCAGCCCTATGGGTTCGATCACAATTCAATAAAATTTTCGTTTCCTCCCGAAATTGGAAACTGGGGCACAATTTTGGGGAGGACCCTCAAAATTTCGAAGTAATTTCAGCCGATCGTTGCACGGGCAACAGTCATAAATGTCAACCTATCAAACTGGGGCAAAGGTTTGAGGAGGACCCTCAAAATTTTGTGGCAAGAGAGGTTGCAATGCATCGAACCACATCACAGTCATCGGTTCATCTAAAAACGATTTCAATTATACATTTATGATATACTTTTACAAAATCATGCGTGTTTATTACTGAAACTTCTTCGTTTAGCAATGCTACCCAAATGATACAAATGGTATCACCAGATCAAAGCAGAACGAGTGAAGAAAATCCAGTAGGGATACGAACTAACATTTCCCCCTTTACAAAACTCACGATTTTTCTTTGGATGCAGGCACAAGGATTGCAAAATCATTAAAACATACCACACACTCATAGAATAAATGTTGTTCAAGAATATGACTCTCTTCACCGTTACACTGGCCGACATTCTCTATCCATACAGCAGTGATATCCTGTATGTCACAATGCTCTCGATAATCACAATGCCATTATCTAAAAAAACTCTACTATCATTTGTTATCCTATTTCTTGCATAAGGCTACCAATCCACCTTCAAACTTGCATAAGGCTACTATTCTGCCTTCCGAGGTTAAGCTCAACCTCTATCTGCATCTTTATTGCATAAGGATACCATTCTGCTATCCAACTTGCATAAGGCTACTATTCTGCCTTCCGAGGTTAAGCTCTACCTCTATCTGCATCTACATTGCATAAGGCTACTATTCTTCCTTTCGAGACTAAATGTTGTCTCTATCTATATTTGCATCTTTACATAGGGCTGCCATTCTGCATTCCGAGACTAAATGTTGTTCCATACTACATTGCACAGCTTAAATATCGCCACATTGCACGGCTAAAAGATCTCCACATTGCATGGCTGAAAGATCAGCACGTTGCATGGCTGAAAAATCACCGTATTTCATGGCTGAAAGATCACCACATTGCACGGCTGAAAGATCGCCACATTGCACGGCTGAAAGATCACCATATTTCATGGCTGAATGATTGCCACGTTGAACGACTGAATAATTGCCACATTTCACGGATAAAAGATCGCCACATTGCACGGCTGAAAGATCGCCACATTGCACGGCTAAAAGATCGCCATATTACACGGCTGAAAGATCGCCACATTGCATGGCTGAAAGATCACTACATTGCACGGCTGAAAGATTGTCACATCTGCACAACTGAAATATTGGCACATGCTACTGCATCTTTCATGGGCTGAAATATCACCAACGCATCCAAAGGCGTCATCGTTCGGAGGCACCATCTTCAGAGCCCAAGAACACCATGTCATGGCTCGAGGATCTCTTTCAACCTTTTGCATATCATTATTCAAAGGCATCATGGTTTGGAGGCACCATCTGTCACACCTCTTTTTTTATGCTACATCCCGCGAAGGGCGTATTTAAGGGTTTTTTTCCAATTAAAGGACAATCGAAGCAGGATTTATTTATTTAAAGAATTCAGAGTTTCCACTTGGGAGATTTATTATGTCCCAAATCACCGGTTCAAATCCTGAATCAAGGAAAAGGTTGACTCTATATACAGTCTACGAACTAGAAATTCGGGTAAGGAATTTTATTAACTCGGGAGAAGGTGTTTGGCATTCCCGAGTTTCGTGTTTCTAGCACGATCGCTCAGCTGTTATATTTGGCTTAGTTATCTTATTTTAAAACACGTTCAAACCTATGTGCATTTTTAACTTATTAATCGCTTTTATTAAATTATCTCTTTTCTAGGAAGATTTCAATGTTATTAAAGCACGCCTTAAACAACGTCACATAAACGCACTCGTAGTCCTCGACATATTTCTTCTAACATTGTTGGTATTTGTATTTGGGACACATAAATGTGCACCCGAGTTTAGGAAAGTAGTATAATTAAAATAACGCGCCTAAAGCAACTACGCGTTGTTAACTTTGCGAGGGCCATGGAAATTCGCTAAATGACACGCCTCGATTCTAAGGATTTTTTAAAAGAAACAATTAAATGAGGGCCGCGCATTTGAAATTTTATTTGGCGCGGCGTACCTCGATTCCATGTTTAAAGGACATTCAACTAAAATTTGTAGGCCAATGAACTATTGTTATCTTTTATGACTCGCCTCCAATCTAATTAGTGGACTTAATTAACACTAATTGTATCTAAAGGTTCCATTTAAACTAATCCCAAATGACTCATATGATAAAGACTAATCTATTTTGTGAAAAGGCCTGAACTAATAAAAGAGGACTGAAAGTCCAATTAGAGGGGCGGCCCAGGTTTTATGCAAAAGATGATGTCAAGCTTGGGCCCAGGAATGTGCCCAATTTCGAATCCTTACCGTGTCTGAATGAGAGACTCAGTATCAAGTCCAAGGAAAAACAAACGTTCAATGGGACCAAATACGTACAAGCAACTTCTGGACTCATTTTCCTTATCAAAAGGCAATTAACATGGCATTTAACAAACTAAAGCACCACAGATTAAAAAAACATTAAAACTCCAAGTTTTACAATCACCTATGAGCCAAGCTTCAATTTCCAAATCTCAAACACAAGCTTGAAATGCAGATTTGCAGACTTAATTCTCAAATAGATCTCATACGAACAAAACCTCATACAATCATTTGACAACTTATCATTTTTTCACAGCCAACTTAAATACAAAATCTGCATTAGAGACATCAACTGATTCCAGCAAAACCAAACAAAATTGCGGGACTCATAACCGATTAATATGATTTGCAACTACAACTTTATAATCTTCCTAACGAAAACCTATCAATTAAGAGTCGACAATTCAACTATTATTACAAACCAACCTCGACACACACATCAAATAGCAACTGCAATGGAATGCAAATAAACTAGTTTACAAAATCTGAAGCCTCCTAGGAATAGCAGTGATGGCATCTTAGCATACAAAGAAGAAGAAAAGCAGATAAAACTACATAAAAGAGCCAAAAGATCTTATGCCATGATTCAGAATTCCCATCTCTACTTTTATTTCTCAATTGGAACATCAAATTACATGAGTTTCAGGACCATGTACCTGGAGAGCAAAGTAAGAGAAAGGAAGAGGATCAGCATAGCAAAAATAGTCTCAGCAGATAACAACAACACTAGTGACTCATTTGAGTTTGAAAACCATGAAAATGCAACTCCACTTGAGCAAATGCCAAATTAGACCTTAAAAACAGAACCTCAAATAACCAATTTCAATCCATTTGAGATATGTAACTTGAAAAACCTTTCAATGAATGAGGAACTTAAGAAACCACTAGGATTTTACAATGAAACAGTGAACTGCTTCACTTTTAAGCCGTTTCTTTTTCTCAATTTCTTAGCTCTCAAAAGTCTGAAATGGGTCTTAAGTAACAATGTCTTAATAGGCAAGCCATTAGTGTAACTACCAGATTTTGATTTTTATCTTTTTAATCCCTTTTGAATTGTATTTTTATTTATCAATCCCTCATTTATTGACTTGCTTGCAGTGAAATAGTGTGAAAATTTAACAAAAAACCCTACTAGAAGCTTCTATATCAGTTACCCTTAGATTCCCTAAGCCCATTACCTAAACTGCCCTTAATTACCCCTGCTTTTTACATTATACTAATCGGGCTATGGTTCAAATTGACCCTGGGTTGAACCAGTAGAATTATCTCCATCTTCCTTGGTCTTTGATCCAATCAACAATTGAATCCAATCCCTGAAGCCCAAAGTTCAAACCCAAAAATCGTTACAGATTTGAAGTGGAACAAGAACAAGGGAAAAAGAAATTTAAAACTAATCCAGAGAACTAAGCAAAAAAGATCTGAAACTTAAAATGACCCCAACAAACATGACAAACAAGCAAGACAAATGCAATTAAAGGAGAAAACTAGCTCGGCACATCATGAATATTAAATAACTAACGAAAGAAAGGGAAAACCTAAATTCAAAAATTTAAATTTTTCTAAATTGAATCAGAAGAAACCAGTTGGAGAAGGATAAAAATAAAAGGCAGGGGAACATATGTGAAACAACGACAATAGACAAAAGGATGCGGAAACATACCAATTCAACCCACGATTGGACTGATTTTCTCAATTACACCGCAAGATAATGTCAATTATCTGTTCTTTGTCAAGAACAGGCAAATGGCATCATTTCGCAATGAAATTGGCCCTAGAACTCCATGCGACTGGACCCCTGATTTGGGCAGAGGGGGGTCAAGGCGGACCTATGATGTATTTTTGGGGTCTATTTGAGGCAGCGCCATCGGCAAGCAATGAAAGGCCATGGTGCGGACATTGTATGTAATTCAGATGGTGGGGAGTGAATCAAATCTTCGTGCACCTGACATTGATGACATTTTCGCACGAAACTGATACAGCATCGCTCCATAATGAGCCTATAATAACCTGCTCGTAGAATCTTCTTTGCAAAAATATATCCACTTACATGCGGCCCACAAGCTTGTTAATGTACCTCAGTCATGATGGTCGTGGCCTGTCTAGCATCTATGCATCTCAACAACCCAAGGTTTGGAGTTATTTTGTATAATACCCCTCCACTGAAGAAAAATCCGCTTGATAAGTGACAAATTGTTCTCTTTTGATCACTTGTGGCTTGTATTGGATACACCCTTGTCCTGATATATTCTTTGATATCGTGAAACCAAGGTTCACCATCAGGCTCCTCTTCCACCAAATTACAGTAAGCATGTTGATCATGGACTTGGATATGCAACGTTTCAACATAAGCCTTATCTGGATAATGTAACATCGATGCCAAGGTAGGCAAAGCATCAGCAACTTCTTTGGGGTTCTTGGAATATGCCTGAACTCTATCGATCGGAATCATTGACAAAAATCACGCAGACATTGCCGGTATGGTATGAGCTTCAAATATCGTGTTTCCCATTCCCCTTGAATCTCGTGTAGCAGAAGATCTGAGTCCCCAAGACCAAGACTTCCTGGACACCTTTATGAGCACGTGATTTTTGCCCTATATGAATTACTCCCATAATTTCAAAACCAAAATGATTTCTTTTCAGAGTTTGTAATTCTGTGGATTTTCGTAGCATTTTATATTAATTGTGTGCATTTTGTATGTGCATTTTAATTGGTAAAAAATTAAAAATATATATTGCATGAGCATTTAAGAGTTAGTTGAGCATTTTAAGAATTAATTAATAATTAGGTTACTTCGTAAAGTAAAAAATCAAAAAATTCTTTTAATTTGGGAATTAATTAGTTGTTATAAATACTATGATGAGTAATTAGTTTAATTTTAGAAATTAATCTAATTGATTTAGGATTTAAATAAAATTAAAAGAAAAGAAAAAAGGAAGAAAAAGAAAATAAATTAAAAGAAATTGAGCTTCTTAATAAAAAAACTCGAATTTGAGCTAGCCCAGACCAAATCCCCTAACTACCCGTCAATAATTGACCCATACCCGTCCAAGACCCCCCATTCAAAATGACCTTGTTTTACTAAAAATCAATCCTGGCCGTCAGGGTTAGTTTAATCTAACGGCTCAGAAAGTCGGGTCTCCTTGATATATATATGTCCTAATGACTAACCCCTTCCTCAATCTCCTCACCTGTCCCGTGTAACGCCGTCATCCGCTGCCGCATGAAATTGCCCCACGACGGCAGCTCTTCGATGACCACCAAAATCGTACCAAAGCTTCATCTCCTCCCCCTCATGCCCATACCACCCTCTATACCCCTCGAATCCCATTAGATCACCGAAACCTCCAAACCCTAGAGCGCCGCCATCAGATCCTCGGCCGACGCCAATGCCTCCATCGGACCCCAAAAATACACCACAGGTTCGCCTTGACCCCCTTTCACCAAATCCCAAACAAACTTCCTTCGAATCCGCCTGGAATTCCCCGAATATCAAATCAAAGGGTTAAGCCCTAAAAGCTTAAAATTAATATTGCCATGCAAGGTCAGGGGTCTAGTCGCATGGAGTTCTAAGGCCAATTTCATCACGAAATGATGCCATTTGCCTGTTCTTGACAAAGAACAGATAATTGACATTATCTTGCGGTGTAATTGAGAAGATCAGTCCAGTCCTAGTTTGAATTGGTAAGTTTCTGGCATCCTTTTTGTCTATTGTCGTTGTTTCGCCTATGTTCCCATGCCTTTTGTTTTTATCCTTATCCAACTGATTTCTTCTGATTGAATTTAGGAAATTTTCAATTTTTGAATTTAGGTTTTCCCTTTCTTTTGTTAGTTATTTGATATTCATGATGTGTCGGGCTAATTTTCTCCTTTAATTGCATTTGTCTTGCTCGTTTGTCATGTTTATTGGGGTCATTTTAAGTTTTAGATCTTTTTTGCTTAGTTCTCTGGATTAGTTTTAAATTTCGTTTTCCCTTGTTCTGGTTCCACTTCAAATCTGTAACCATTTTTGGGTTTGAACTTTGGGCTTCAATGGATTGGATTCAATTGTTGATTGGATTAAACACCAAGGAAAATGGAGCTAATTCTACTGGGTCAGCCCAGGGTCAATTTGACCCATAGCCCGATTAGTATAATGTAAAAAGCAGGGGTAATTAAGGGTAGTTTAGGTAATAGGCTGAGGGAATCTGAAGGTAGAAGCTTCTAGTAGGGGTTTTTTGTTAATTTTCAGACTATTTCTTGGCAAGCAAGTCAATAAATTAGGGATTGCTAAATAAAAATACAATTCAAAAATAAAAATAAAAATCTGGTAATTACCCTGATGGCTTGCCTATAAAGGTATTGTTACTTAACACCCATTTCAGACTTTTGAGAGCTAAGAAATTCAGAAAAAGAGACGATTGAAAAGTGAAGAAAATCACTGTTTCATTGAATAATCCTAGTGGTTTCTTAAGTTCCTCACTCCTTGAAAGATTTTTCAAGTTAATATAACTCAAATGGATTGAAATTGGTTATTTGAGGTTTTGTTTTTGAGGTCTGATTTGGCATTTGCTCAAGTGGAGTTGCCTTTTCATGGTTTTTAAACTTAAATGAGTCTAACTGGTACTGTTGTTATCTGTTGATACTGTTTTTGTTGTGCTGATCCTCTTACTTTGCTCTCCAGGTACATGGTCCTAAAACTCATGTAATATGATGTTCCAGTTGAGAAATAAAAGTAGAGATGGGAATTCTGAAGCATGGCATCAGATCTTTTGGCTCTTTAATATAGTTTTATATGCTTTTCTTCTTCTTTGTTTGCTAAGTTGTCTTCATTGCTATTCCTAGGAGGCTTCAAATTTTGTAAACTAGTTTATTTCTATTCCATTGCAGTTGCTATTTGATGTGTGTGCGGCAAGGTTGGTTTGTAATAATAGTTGAACTGTCGACCCTTAATTGATAGGTTTTCGTTAGAAAGATTATAAAGTTGTATTTGCAAGTTTCATATTGATCAGTTATGAGTCTCGCACTTTGTTTTGTATTGCTACAATCAGTTGATGTCTCTAATGCAAATTTAATATTTAAGTTGGCTGTGAAAAAATGACAAGTTGTCAGATGGTTTTATGAGGTTCTGTTCATATGAGATCTATTTGAGATTTAAGTCTGCAAGTATGTATTTCAAGCTAGTGTTTGAGATATGGAAATTGAAGCTTGGCTCATAGCTGATTGTCAACTTGGATTTTCAATGTTCTTTTTTAATCTATAGTGCTTTTGTTTGTTAAATCCATCTTAGTTGCCTTTTTCTAAATAAAATGAGTCCAGAAGTTGTTTGCACGTATTTGGTCCCATTGAAAGTTTCTTTTTCCTTAGATTCGATATTGAGTCTCTCATTCAGACACGATGAGAATCTGAAGTTGGGCTCATTCCTGGGCCCAAGCTTGATAGCCTCTTTTGTATAAAATCTGGGCTGCCTCTCTAATTGAACTTTTAGTCCTCTTTTATTAGTTCAGGCCTTTTCACGTAATAGATTAGTCTTTTTTATTCATTGGGGATTAGTTTAAATGGAACCTTTAGATACAATTAGCTTTAATTAAGTCCACTAATTAGATTGGAGACGATCCATAATAGATAATAATAGTTCATTGGCCTCTGAATTTTAGTTGAATGTTCTTTAAACATGGAATCGAGGTACGCCGCGCCAAATAAAATTTCAAATGCGTGGCCCTCATTTAATTGTTTCTTTTAAAAAATACTTATAATTGAGGCGTGCCATTTAGCGAATTTCTATGGCCCTCGCAAAGTTAACAACGTGTAGTTGCTTTAGGCGCGTTAGAATAATAATAATATTACTTTAAGATACTCGGGTGCGCATTTATGTGACCCAATTCCAAATTTCAATGTTAGTTAAAATTTGCCGATGACCGGGGGTGCATTTATGTGACATGGTTCAAGACATTATTTAAATAATGTTGTAATTTTTCTAAAAATGGTTGAAAGCGATTATAAAATAAAATTGCACATAGGTCTTAAAATGTGTTAAATTAGATAATTGAGCTAATTATAATGGTTGAGTGACCGTGCTAGAACCACAGAACTCGAGAAGGCCTAACAACTTCTCCCAGGTTAATAGAATTCCTTACTCGGATTTCTGTGTTCACGGATTGTAATACAGATTCAATCTTTTCCTCGATTCGATATTTGAACTGTTGACTTGGGACACCATAAAACTATCCCAAATGGCGACTTTGAATCTTTTAAATAAATTAATCCTATTTCGGTTGTCGCTTAAGTTGGAAAAATTCCATAATACCCTTCGGTAGGTGTAGTGAAAAATGAGGTGAGACAGCTCTGGCGACTCTGTTGGGGATCAATCCAAGAATCTCTAATTCAGGGTTCAAGAATTTGAGCTTAGAATAATTGTTGTATTTGGCTTTTTATTTATCATTATCTGATTTTAGTACATGTTTGGGCCTAATGTGCTAAATGATGCTTTTACCGATTTGATATTATTTGAACTATATATAAACTGCTACGAAACCCTTCTATTCTCATCTTCGGGGATGTGCTCGCTCGTCGAGACTTCCTATTCAGTTAGTGGCATACCTTGAAATAAGAAAGAGGCTCGGACAAGTTACTAAGCGAATGGCCTTTTGGTTCCCGGTACGTAGCCCCCGCCTCGACTCGAGTTTTCCGCTCGGGTACACAGTCTAGAACATATACCCAGGTTTTGAGCCTAGAATAACTTAGCTTCATGCAGGATCCCTAGTAGGAACGCTTATTTGCATCATGTGCATTTGACTAAGGGGACTCAACACAGGGGTTGGGTCCGTCTAGGACAGGTGTACCCAAAATAATAGACTATCCTGATGCATCTTGCCTGCTACTTGTGCATTTATTTGCTTCGGATTTGTATGCTGACCGGCTTTTGAATAAAAAAAGAGAGAATTTGGCAGAGAAAATAGCAGTGTGAGGGATAAAAGAAGTAATTACCTATTTCAAGAAACCAATGTCCCAAATAGATTCTGAAATTCTGCCAAACTTTTGAAAAAAAAAAAGAAAGAATATTGTTTTCAAGAAGAAAAAGAAAATTGGTTTTTGGCAAAATTGCCCGAACTATGCCAGTTTGATTGTCATAGGGTGTGAGATACGTAGGCAACCCTCATCGGGCCCAACTCCATTTTGCAAAAAAATAGCCCCAACAAAACCAAAATTTGATTGTGATAAATAAATAAGGCAATGACATTCTTGTCAAATTAGCCGAATGTCCCTAAAAGGATGTCGGAAGGCTGTTTTTTCAAGAACAGCCGCCTTTGGATTCTTTTTAAATTTTTTGTCACTAGCAAGCACAACCTTAAAATCTTCTCGCGGATTCCCCCGAAAGTGCTTAAAGGACGTATCTACAAAGCCGGATTTGTACTTTTGAAATGGAAAATCTGAAAAAGAAATGTCAGCTTTGTTTTGAGTCAAATAAGTCACGAATATTTGCTTAATCATCCTAATAAATGTGCAAAATGAGCATGAATCAAAATTTTTCAATAACAGTCATGAACATTATCCCTTTGGAGCTGCATATGTTTGTGGAATGATCTAGGTGAATCAAGGCAAGACAAGGTCAATTCATACTTGGGAGGTCTCACTGGATTGTTGAAAAATTAATCCTGAGGGGGACATCATAAAGGCATTGGTGACATTCTGGGACCCGGTCCACAATGTATTTTATTTCTCAAACTTTGTACTCACCCCAATCTTGGAAGAAATAGCCGGATATATTGGGGGCCCTAAAGTTCCTTTGAGACACCAGTACTTGATTGCACCAAGGGTCGTCGATGTACATAAATTCATAGATTCACTAAAAATAAGCAGGGGGATTCATAACCCAAATTTGTCAGCCAGTTTTTGTTTTCCACAGTTTATCTACAAGAGGTACAGACACATAGGGGGTTTAACGACCCGGAAAATAAAATATGTAGCAAGGGAAACCACCTCAAGTGGGAAGAACATAGGTGTTTTGCATCTATGGTATCCTTTTTGGGCCTTTTGGTGTTTCCCCGGAAAGATGGTAACATTGATATACGGATAGCTGGAGTTGTCAACACTTTGCTTACTCAGGCTAAAAGAACCCTCGCGCCCATGATCTTATATGAAATCTTCCATGCCCTCATAGCCTGTAAAGCCGGAGGAGACTTCTTTGAAGGATTGAACTTGTTGTTACAGATGTGGATGATTGAACATCTGTGCCATCGTCCTCAATTGATGAGTTATGGGTCGTCAGAAAAGAGCTGCATAGAGGAATTTTATACAAGAGTTTATAGGTTTAGATTGTCAGAGGGAGTCACATAATGGGTATCATATCTTCGTGCCATAGGTGCAAGTCAAATAGAGAGGACGTTTGGGTGGCTCCCCGTCGATAGAATCATATATATGCCAGCTACCCCGCCTTTTTTCCTTTTGATGGTGTCAAGAGCATTCCACCTTATGCCCCATACTGGGTTTTAAGACAATTAGGGAGATTCCAGATTGTGCCCAGTGTTGAAGACATTAGTCTCCACGTGGTCGAGATTGGTCCCAATGGTTAGTTTCATGAAGCTGCAGTCCACCAAATTTGGAGCGAATGCTAGTGTTTGATGGCGAACACTTGAGTACGCGACTTGACCAAGGGTGAAGTTGCACCGAGGTACCTTGCTTGGAATAGAAGAGAAGTGGAGTTTAAAAGGCCAGCCAAAAGACCCCATCTTCAGGAATTCGCTGAGGCGTCACAAGAATAGTGAGATTGGTTGCCCAGGGAAAATGAATATCGGGCCGCAATAGGAAAGCTAGAAAAACAAGTCAAAGACCTTCAATTCGAGAATGGTTTGTAAGCCACGGTGGACAAGGGTGAAAAGAAAAGACTAGCCAAAGAAAATGAAGCTTTGCGAGCCCAGATTAAGAAAATGAAAATAACCGCAGAGAACCCCACCAGAAGTGTGAAATATGAGAAGCTCATAGACAACCTGAGGCGGAAAGTAGGAGAATATGGTTTTGACTTGAAAAAAAGCAGAAAGTGAGCTAGCCAGAGTTTGAAAGCAACTGGCCAAAAATGCGGAAGAACGAGCACGCATGATTGAGCAATTGAAAGAAAGGTACGACGACGAGGTTGCAGGATTGAGGAAGAGGGTCATCATTATTGAAAACAAAATGGTTAAGCGGGCAAAGGACATCAAGGCTTAAAGAGATTACTGTCACACAGTAATAGCACAACTAGATAGAGAATTTCATCAATTTCAAGAACTGAATCGGGTAGACGAACAAACTTTGGAAGCCAGGGCCCATCAGTTTGGGCGATTGTTGCAAGAAAAGGGTGTCATAAGAGAGAGGGTCCGTAGGATCGCTGATTACATCGCAGTAAAGTGTAGTAGCTATGAAGATATGACTAGATCCATATTGTTTTCCACTGTAATGACCTTCGTTCGTCAAGTGATGGAAGACCTCCACCACCTTCAAGGCGATTTAGCACGCAGCCATGCAGCGAGACCGAATAATGTCCCGCGGTCCCCAGAAGCATTAGAGGCACTAATGTAATCATGATTCTCACTCGAGTTTGTTAGTCTGTTTGCGAAGTCTGTATTTTCTTTGAGGTTGCAGTTGGTTGTCGAGTCTGTTGTTTTTACCTTTCTGTTAGAGTCTTGTTTTGGGTCAGAGTATGTTGATTTCTTTTCTCGGGTCCATCTGTTTGGTGGATGTAATCAAAACTATTTTACTTTATGAAAATTGAAATTCCCAAAAATGTTTCTATTCTTATATACCAGAACTACGCTCGGTCTGATTCATGTAGGGTCATGATACGTAGGCAATCTCCATAGGATTCGACCATAACCAAAGGAAAGTAAAAAAGAGAGGAAATAAAGAAAAAAAAGTAAAGAGGGAAAGAATAAAAACCGTGAGGGAAAAACAATGGCAAAACAATGGAGATAATAATAAAACAAATAGAAGCAGGAAAAAACAAGTTGAATAAAAGAGAAAAAGAGAAAAAAAAAGAGAAAAGAAAAAGAGGAGTGGCATAGGTAAAAAGCCAAGATGACGCAAGCAGCCAATCCAAGCATAATAGAAATCGATAACTGCTTAGGTGCATTTATCCCCGAATATGTGGTTGCCTATCTGTTAACCTAACCTCTAACAAGTTTCGATGTTGTTTCTCCAATCCATATAGGTGGTTAGTTTTGTGGAATTCTAGCAACCACCCCTAAAACACCCATTCAAATAACAAGCTGATTATGGCCAACAAGGAGCCCGACACAAGTATCATTGATCCCTCAAGAGAGGTGGAAGAGTTGGATGTCAACGCAATGAAAGAAGAAGTGTATAAATTGAAACAAAAATGGTTGAAATGTACCAAGCGTGGTAAAAGGGCAACCAGCACCAACTTATCCCGTCAACTCGGCCTTCATCCCACCATTAGCCCAATCACATGATCCTCTTGCCACCGATCCGCCCCCGAGCTTTCCCATCTACTAGAACTACCAGGGAACAACTTCCCAAACACTGCCAGCCCCACCACCCAAAACTATTCCACACCCTCCCCTTCAAGTTGCTCCTATCTTTGTGGTACCCCCACCTGCTACACTTCACAAATCCTCTAGCGAACCTTTGTTCCAAACCCATGGCAATAAATATTACCCCCGAGAGCCCACTTTCAAAGCTCCGGAACCCTATTCATACACTCCTCATTTTGAACTCCCTGCAGAGGCTGAGAAACTAGCCAAAAATCCCAAGCAATAGGAGATGCTCAGGACGGTCAAAAGCTTAGAGCAATCATTATGAGACACGCAAGGTCTGGGAGGTCAAGTAAATGTGGCGCACAAAGATGTATGTTTGTTCCTGGATGTACAATTACCAACAGGTTTCAATGCCCAAGTTTGATCTATACGACGGGCATGGTGACCCAGTGGCACACTTGAGAGGTTTTTGTAGTAAGATGAGAGGAGCGCGGGGGAGAGATTAATTACTGATGGCATACTTCAGTCAAAGTTTAAGTGGCCCAGCTTTGGAATGGTACACCCAACAAGATCATGATTGGTGATACACATGGGACAATCTAGCCCAAGCATTCGCCTGCAATTTTCTGTACAATCTTGAAATTATTTTGAATCATTTATCCTTGACGAAACTCGAGAAGAAGCACAATGAGAGCTTTAGAGAGTATGTATTTTTTTGGAGGGAACAGGTGGCGAGGGTCGACCCTCCAATGAAGGATAGAGAAATGGTAGATTACTTCTTGCAAGCCTTGGATCCTACTTATTTTGGTCACCTGGTATCAGCAGTGGGCAAGTCCATTAATGAAGTAGTAAAAATGGGGAGCATGGTAGAGGAGGGGCTCAAATCCAACCAAACTATGAGTTATTCAGCAATCAAAGCAAACACCCAGGCCATCTAAAGCGGGACCAGGGGAGCGATCGGAATGAAGAAGGAGGAAGTAGCAACCATTGACTCAGGAACTTGGTTCGGGCCCTTAGGTTCACCGCATTACAACCAACCTCGACCCCACCACCAAACCTATCCCCACACTCTATATAGCCCATCACAACACTACTACCCACCCATAGACCCCCGTTTTTCTGTCCATCATGCGCAAACATATACTCAACCTCCTGACCACGCACAATGGCATGCACCACCTCCATAAAATAATTACCCAACTCCACAAAATGCCTACCACCTCCAAAAGCCTATTAAAACCTCCTGAGACCAACTTTCCGAGCCAACCAAGCTTTCAAGAATGAGAGATTGCAAAAGAAAAGCTTCACTCCATTGGGAGAATCTTATACCATCTTATTCCACAGGTTGAGATAGTTAGAAATCTTGATTATTCTGTCAGTTGTGAGTATTGTTGTGGTGCCGCGGGGCATGACATAGAGAAATCTTGGCATAGAACACTATCCAAGTGCTCATTGATTCACATAGGATTGAGGTCCAAGCTCCGAAAGCACCCAATATTAACTAGAACCTGTTACCTACCTATCAAGAGATGAACATGATTAAGATAGTGCAAAAAGAGGGAGAACCCAAAAGGCCTTCACAATCTGTCATGATGATCCGAGCCAGTGAGTGGAAGCTGATTGAAAAACTAACAAGCAAGATGTCGATGCTTAAGTTGAGTGGAACAAGCACTCAACTGTTCGCTGTAATCAAGAAGGGATCCCCGGGAGATGGGATAATGAAACAAGAAAATGCAAAAGTGGTGATACCAGGGGTGGCCAGCAAGCGTGTTGTGGTTGTGGAAGGTGCTCGTAAATAGAGTCACTTTTCGTGATGATGAATTGTCCATAGAGGGTACCGAGCACCATAGAGACATTTATCCTACGTTGAAGTGTGAAGATTCTGAGGTTACTCGAGTGTTGGTCGACAGCGATTCAAGTGTGAATATTTGACCTCTTTCCACGCTGAACAAATTGAAAGTGGATGATGAAAGAATTAACAGGAATAGTATTTGTGTGTGAGGGTTCGACAATGGGGGAAACGATTCAGTCAGTAACATAGTACTCGAGCTGACAATTGGACTAGTTGACTTTACAATGGGATTCCAAGTATTAGATATGGCTGTCTCTTATAATCTGTTGTTGGGGCGACCCTGGATCCACCTCGTTAAAGTCGTCCCCTCTATTTTGCATCAAATGGCAAAATTTGAATGGGACAGACAAGAAATAGGTATGAACGGTGAGAATAATCTGTATGCTCATAGTTATGATATTGTACCGTTCATTGAGAAGGATGATGACAAGGGGCCTTGGGTATATCTGGTTTATGACACAGTATCGGGGAAGAAAATTCCAGAAAGGGAGTGTGTTCTAATACTAAAGGTAGTTGCTGCATCAGTCATGGTGGCCGTTGAAATGTTGAGGAATGGTTTTGTCACAGGAAAGGGTTTGGGTGCCTCGTTTCAAGGTAAAGTGCAACCGGTGTCTCTCTTCAAAAACATAGACACCTTTTGGTTTGGGATTCAAGCCCAAAATTGCAATCATAAATAGAGATAGAGGATGAAGCAGAAAGCATGGGCTCTTCCAAAGCCTGTGCCACGTCTCTTCATATTATTTGTGAGGCCTAGCACCAAAGAGCACCCCCAACACCAAGCCCCAGTCTTGTGGTTTCTCCTGATAAGGAATTTCTTGAAAGGTTTGAGAAGTTATTCGAAGATGTGAGTATGGTAGATGCTGTAGAGGGCTCTAGCAAGGCAGCTGTGCAATTTGTCGGGCCCTGTGAAAAAATAAACAGTTAGGAAGCTACTCCTCTCCTGACCATTAAGGAGTTTTGGTAGTTTTCTTTGATTTTGCTTCAATTTATCTGGATTATTCTAGGGTTGTAATTCAGATTCTATGTTCCGTCCATTTGGATGTATAAGCCTTGTTATCTTTCAGTTTCAATGAAATGCATTTTCCCTTTTCATCATTTCTGATAGTTTTTATTTGCTTTTCTTTTCCTTCTTGTATAGTTCTTTTTATGCTGGTTTCAACGACATGACATACATAAGGAATCTTCAGCCCAGTCTTGGAGGCCAATCTTATTCTGAAATAATAATTCAAGAGATAGAATGTGAGGATGAATCAGAGTATGATGAGGATAGGGCATTTGAAGAAATTATTAAAGAATTAAGCCACTCTGAGGAAAAACCCAAGCCAAACCTGAGCGACAGAAGCAATCAATCTAGGGGACCCATATAATATCAAAGAAACTAAAATAAGGGTCCATCTTAAGCCGCAGCTTAGGGAAGAGATAATCAGAGCATCGTTTGAATACAAAGACATTTTTTCATGGTCATACGATGACATGCCAGGTCTAAGCACTGACTTGGTGGTTCACAAATTGCCCATTGACTCGGCATGCTCTCCCGTCAAATAAAAGTTAAGGAAGTTTAAAACTAACCGGAGCATAAAGATCAAAAAGGAAGTCAAAAGCAGTTTGAGCAAAGGTCATTCGAGTCACGCGATATCCCACTTGGTTAGCCAATGTTGTGCCTGTGCCAAAGAAGGATGGTAAAACCAGTGTGTGTCGATTATCGTGACCTCAACAAGGCGAGTCCAAAGGATAACTTCCCACTACCGAACATTCACATATTAATTGACAATTGTGCCAAACATGAGATTGGTTCTTTCATGGATTGTTACACAAGATATCAACATATCTTGATGGATGAGGAAGATGCAGAAAAGACGGCATTCATCACGCTGTTGGAACATACTTCTACAGGGTCATGCCTTTCGATTTGAAGAATGCTGGGAAAACTTACATGGGGGCAGTGACAACCATATTCCATGACATGATACACAAGGAGATTGAGCTCTACATGGATAATGTAATCGTAAAGTCCAAGAAGTAGTCTGACCATGTCAGAGACTTGAGAAAGTTTTTCCAAAGGCTCCGCAGGTACAACCTCAAGCTCAATCCTGGGAACTGCACATTCGATGTGTCTTCGGGGAAGTTGCTAGGATTCATAGTTAGTTGTCGAGGCATTGAGCTGGATCCATCAAAGATTAAAGCCATACAAGAATTTCCACCTCCGAGATAGAAAACTGAGGTGATGAGTTTGTTCGGGAGATTGAATTATATCAGCAGATTTATTGCTGAACTCACGACAACTTGTGAGCCTTTCTTCAAACTGTTGAAAAAGGACACTGCGGTCAAGTGGACGGAGGAATGTCAGGAGGCTTTTGATAAGATAAAGGGGTACTTTTTGAATTCCACCTGTATTGGTCCCACCAGAACCAGGGAGGCCTTTGATTCTATATATGACGGTCTTGGACAATTCATTTGGATATGTGTTGGGTCAGTACGATATTACCGGTAGGAAAGAGCAGGCCAGATACTACCTTAAAAAGTTCACATCTTACGAGGTTAAGTATACTCATCTTGAGAGGACATGTTGAGCACTAACTTGGGTAGCACAGAAGTTGAAACATTACTTATCGTCTTATACTACTTACCTCATCTCGCACTTGGACCCATTGAAGTACGTCTTTCAGAAGCCTATGCCTACGGGGAGGCTTGCGAAGTGGCAGATCCTGCTCATAGAGTTCGACATCGTCTATGTGATTCGGACTATGATGAAAGCATAGGCATTAGCTGACCAATTGGCTGAGAACTCGGTGGACGAAGAATATGAACCTCTGAAGATATACTTCCCAGATGAGGAGGTGATGCATATTGATGAAGTGGAACAAGTCCAAAAGCCAGAATGGAAACTATTCTTCGATGGGGCCGCCAACATAAAAGGCGTTGGGATAGGAGTAGTACTTATTTCTGAAATGGGGCATCACTACCTTATTACAGCTAAGCTTTATTTCTATTGCACTAACAATATGGCAGAATATGAGGCATGTATTTTGGGTCTGAGGTTAGCTGCAGACATGGGTGTCTAGGAAGTCTTGGTTTTGGGGGACTCGGACTTTATGATACACTAGATTCAAGGGGAATGGGAAACACGAGATTTGAAGGCCATACCATACTGGCAATGTCTGCATGATCTTTCTAAACAATTCTGATAGGTAGAGTTCAAGCATATTCCAAGAATCCACAACGAAGTTGCTAATGCTTTGGCAACCTTGGAATCGATGTTACATCATCCAGATAAGGCTTATGTTGAACCGTTGCATATCTGAGTCCATGATCAACATGCTTACTGTAATGTGGTGGAAAAGAAGCCTGATGGTGAACCTTGGTTTCATGATATCAAAGAATATATCAGGATGTGGTTGTATCCTATACAAGTCACAAGTGATCAAAAGAGAACAATTCATCACTTATCAAGAGGATTTTTCTTCAGTGGAGGGGTACTATACAAAAAAAACCAGATCTTCGATTGTTGAGATGCGTAGATGCGAGACAAGCCAAGGGCATCATGACCAAGGTACATTCCAGAGTTTGTGGGCCGCATACGAGTGGATATGTTTTGGCAAAGAATATTCTACGAGTACGTTATTATTGGCTCACTATGAGTGAGATTTATGTTAGTTTTGTGCGCAAATGCCATCAATGTCAGGTGCATGGAGATTTGATTCACTCCCACCATCTGAATTACATACAATGTCCGCATTATGACCCTTCGTTGTTTGGGGCATTGATGTCATTGGGCCCATCGAGCCAGCAGCATCCAATGGGCACATGTTCATTCTAGTGGCTATTGATTATTTCACCAAGTGGGTTAAAGCTAAAACTTTCAAGTCTGTGACTAAGAAAGCCGTGGTCGATTTTGTGCATTCAAATATCATTTGCCGGTTCGGGATCCCGAAAGTAATCATCAAGGACAATGGTGCAAATCTTAATAGTCATTTGATGAAAGAGATATGTCAGCAGTTTAATATTACACATCAAAATTCCACCCTGTATCGCCCTAAGGCGTATGGAGTCGTTGAGGCAGCCAACAAGAACATAAAGAAGATACTTTGGGAAATGGTGGAGGGTTCCAGGAAATGGTACGAGAAGCTGACTTCGCGTTGCTGGGTTATCGCACTACTGTTCGCACTTCAGTAAGGGAAACTCCATATTTGTTGGTATATGGCACAGAAGCAGTGGTATCTATAAATGTTCAAATCACATCCCTTGGGATTGTCGCTGAGTCCGAAATTGATGATGACGAGTGGGTCAAAACCCGCCTGGAGAAATTGAGTTTGATCGACAAGAAAATATTAGCAGTAGTGCTCTATGGCCAGATGTATCGACAGAGAATGGCCCGAGAATATAACAAGAAGGTGCGCCCATGGAGGTTTGAAGTGGGACAGTTGGTATTGAAATGTATCCTTCCTCATTAGGCGGAGGCAAACGGAAAGTTTGCTCCGAATTGGCAGGGGCCATTCATCATGTCGAGAGTGTTGTCCAATAGGGCTTTGTATTTCACATATGTAGAAGGCAAGTGTGTAGAAATGGACTTCAATTCTGATGCGGTTAAGAGATACTATGTATGATTTTCTTTGGTTAAATTGTATTTGTTTGTACTTGGCATGTCTTGGAGATTAGAATGACGAAGGCATTTAGTTCTACTATCTAAATACTTTATCCTTTGTTGCCTCTTTTGAGCTTTAATTATTTTCTTTTATACTATTCTTTCGGAATCAGTAGCAAAATAAAAAGCGCAAGCATGAAAGATAAGTAAAGGAAAGAGAAAGGGAAAGGGAAAGAATGAGAAGAAAAAGAAGAAGAAAAAAAGGAGTAAAATGAAAGAAAAGTAAAAAAATTAAAAAAGAGAAGAAAAGAAAAACAACAAAATAACAAAAGAGAGAAGAAGAGAGAAAGGAAAAGGAGACAGGGGAAGAAACAGAAAGAGAAATCACAACAACAAAGTAATTTTTATGTCATGAACTACGTTCGACCTGATTCCTTTTAAGGATACGTAAGCAACCTCATGGTTCGTTCCCACCAAAGTAAAAACCCAAAGGTCCCCAAGCAAGAGACTGAGGCAGAATTTGTGGTTGTTGTAAGAACTCTGATTCCAAAAGGTGTAAGTTTGAGCCTATGTGAACTATTTTGAGCGGTGGATACCCTTTCTTTCTAACCCCATCCAAAAGCCCACATTACAGTCCAAAAGAAGACCTTCTGATCAATTGTCAAAAAGGTCAAGTCAAGCAAGCAGAGATGATTCCTATCAAGGGAAACACTCGGGTCTAAACAAAGAAAATGAAAAATGAGATAGTCTTACTGGTGAAAACCCTCACGGGCACTGTAAGGCTATAGGAGTTGAGAGAAAATCAAAATGAGAGCGTCTTATTGGTGATAACTCTCACGAGTGCTGTAAGGTGATGGTAATTGAGAGAAAATCAAAATGACAGAGTCTTATTGGTGAAAACCCTCACGGGCACCTTAAGGCGAAATTAAGTTGAGAGATGAACAAATAAAAGAGGTCTGTAGGTGAAAAACTGTTCTAAGCACCGTCAGATGAGCAAGGTCAAAGTTTGATTGAAGAAATCGGGTTACAGAAATCCGGGGCAACAAAGCTTGGCGACTGAGAGCTGATTGGTTGGACAGACTGGGTCGAATAGGCCGAAGTGCATGTCATGGTCATTGGTATCAGTTGTTCCACACAAATAAGTCTTTTTTCTCTCTCCCTTTTAATAGTTATCCAATTTTGGATTCTTCTTATCCTAGAACAGCTCAAAGTCATTGCATTCCATTTTCTTTAGGGTTTTCATTTCTCTAAGATGTTTCAAGGTCAATTTTATTTGAGCAAGTAAGAAAGAATTTCAAAGTTTATTACCAGCTTCCAAATAGCAAGGCATAGTGTGGCCAGAACATACCAAATACAGGTTGATTCGAAGCATAAAGAATCACCGAAAGCTTCATCAATGGAATGATTCGGTAATTTCAGGAGAGATGCAAGATTCTGATAAAGGGGCCAGGAATGTAATACAATGGTTGGGTACAAAACACTTAGTTCATCCAAGTCCATAGGGTTTGAAGGTCAGTCAGAAAATTAGGCGGGTCATAGTCAGTTCGGGAAAGCTAGACACAACAGAGCATGATAGCAGGGAGGCCATTTTCAGCAAGAATGCAACAAGCTAACCACCACGTTGCAAACTAATAAGATTTTTCTTTGAATTAAAATAGGGGTAGAAAGTTCCAATTGTCTCGAGAAAACCCTCCGTAGTGGACAAGCAAGCACCAGACAGGTACGACTATAAGTCTTCAGGACCCTCCTGGAAAATGGGACCTAGTTAAAGTTCAAAATAATCATGAATTGCAAAAGGAGCATAAGTTGGCTTAAAAGTTTGCATGTTTGAAATAAAATTCAGCTTGGAGTTATGAAGACCCTCCTGAAAAATGGAACTTAGTTTAAAATTCAAAACAATCACAGGTAGCATAATCTAGCATAAATGTTCCCCAAAAAATAAGTCAGTTTCAAATCTTGTTGTGAAGATAGGATTCATGTAGGAGTTGTCAGGACCCTCCTAGAAAATGGGACCTAGTTTTTAAAATGAGTAGCATAATCTAACATAAATGTACCCCAAAAGTTTGCATGTTTTATGATAGGACTCGGTCGAGAGTTTTCAGGACCCTCCTGGATTATGGAACTTAGCTTTAGGATTTCCATTAGATAACAATATTCAGCATAAGTTCTGTTGTAGGGTACCATAATTCAGCCGTAAGGAATTGTCACTCTTAGGATGAAATTTGACTGTGGATTGTTAAAACCCTCCTGGACAATGGGACATAGGTTTAAGATATTCTTAGATAATAAGATGTAGTGGAAGTTGTACCTTTAGAAGACATAGCTTAGTGTTAAAATTGTTTTAGTTAAGAGTTGTCAGGACCCTCCTGGATAACAGGACGTAGCTTTAAGATTTTTCTACATAACAGGATGCAATGAAAGTTTACCTTTAGAAGATATGGCTTAGTGTTAAAATTGTCATTAGTTAAGAGTTGTCAGGACCCTCATGGATAATGGGACGTAGCTTTAATATTTTTAGATAACAAGATATAGCAAGAGCCACATTTTAGAAGATATAACCTAGTGTTAAAATTATTGTCAGGACTGGATAATGGGTGATAGTTTTACAACCCATTAGAAAATATAATTCAGCTTATAAAACTATCATTTAACTAAGAGTTGTTAGTACCCTCTTGGACAATGGGATCTAGCTTTCAAATTCCCAGAATATTTGGCAACATGATTCGGTTTAACACTCACATATGTACCCAGCTACCAAACTAGGGCAGAAAATTTTCTTTGATTTGTCTATTTTTGTTGAAATCAGGTACCCGCCTAGATAATGAGGAAATACAATTAAAGTTTCAGTAATCAGGAGCCCACCTGGAGAACAAGGGAATACAATTCAAGTTTTGGTAATCAGGAGCCCACCAGGAGAACAAGGGAATACGTTTCAAGTTCAGCAATCAGGCGCCCACCTGGAGAACAAGGGAATACAATTCACGTTTTGGTAATTAAACGTCCACCTGGACAACAAGGGGATACAATTCAAGTTTAGGTAATCAGGAGCCCACCTGGAGAACAAGGAAATACATTTCAAGTTCAGCAATCAAGCTCCCACTTGGAGAACAAGGGAATACAGTTCAAGTTTTGGTAATCAGACGCCCACCTAGAGAAAAAGGGAACACAATTCAATTTTGGTAATCAAGCGCCCACCTGGACAACAAGGGAACACATTTTAATTTTTGGCATCAGGAACCCACATAGGAACAAGGGAATACAGTTCAAGTTTCGGTAATTAGAAGCCCACCTGGAGAACAAGGGAATACATTTCAAGTTTGGGTAATCAGAAGCCCACCTGGAGAATAAGGGAATACAGTTAAAGTTTTGGTAGTCAGGAGCCCACCTGAAGAATAAGGGAATACGTTTCAAGTTCAACATCAGGCTCCCACCTGGAGAACAAGGGAATACAATTCAAGTTTTGCAATCAGGATCCCACCTGGAAAACAAGGGAATACAGTTCAAGTTTTGGTAATCAGGAGCCCGCCTGGAGAACAAGGGACTATATCTCAAGTTTTGGCAATCAGGCACCCACCTGGAGAACAAGGGAATACAGCTCACGTTTGGTAATCAAAAGCCCACCTGGAGAATAAGGGAACACAATTCAAGTTTTGGTAATCAGGCGCCCACCTGGAGAAAAAGGGAATACAGTTCAAGTTTTGGTAATCAGGCCTCCACCTAGAGAACAAGGGAATACAACTCAAGTTTTGGTAATCAGGAGCCCACCTGGAGAATAAGGGAGTATAATTCAAAGTTTTGGTAATCAGGAGCCCACCTGGAGAACGAGGGAATACAGTTCAGATTTTGGCAATCAGGAGTCCACCTAAAGATCGAGGGAATACAATTCAAGTTTCACCAATTAGGAGCTCACCTGGAGAACAAGGATATATAATTTAAGTTTCGGCAATCAGAAGCCTTCCTGGAGAAAAAGGGAATATGATTCAAGTTTTGGCAATCAGGTGCCCACCTAGAGAACAAGGGAATACAATTCAAATCACAATAAAAGTTTTGGCGGTCAGAAGCCCACCTGGAGAATAAGGGAACTCAATTCGAGCTCAGCAATCAGGCATCCACCTGAAGACAAGGAAAACACCTCAGATTACAATTCAAGTCGGCAAAAAGGAACTTCATAGGAAGAATACAAGTCAACGAGGCAAAAAGGATCAAAAAGAAAGTTTGAAGACATAGATAGGATCTCTTGTAATTCGTAGATCATAGTCTAGTCTAGCTTCTTTTTATTTTACAAGGTGTAATAAGGGGTTCAGTAAGCAGTAGTAGTAGTACCAACAATAGTGAAATCATAGCTTCATGGTAATCCCAGCTACCAAACATTCCTAATCTACACTGACATGATTCCTTTTTAGCCAAGGATACGTAGAAACCACAGAAGCAGGGTGCGGTCCAATATTTCAAAGTAGTGCTGAGTTTTGCTCGTCTTCGCTAGCTTATCTTTGCATGAAAACTCTTCGTGTTTCTGAGCAAAGAGGGCTACCCCAAACTGAATTTCCTAACTAAACGTCTATAATTGACCCATACTTGGCCAAAACCCGTCCCAATATCCGGTCTAAGACCCCTCACCCCAATTTAAAACAACCCCATTTCACCGAAAATAAATCCTGGCCGTTGAGGTTAGTTTAATCTAACGGCTCAGAAGTCGGGTCTCCTTGATATATATATATATATATATATATATATATATATATATATATATATATATATATATATATGTGTGTGTGTGTGTGTGTGTGTGTGTGTGTGTGTGTGTGTGTCCTAATGACTACCCATCCCCCTTCTCCTCACTTGTCCCATGTAACGCCGTCGTCCGCTGCCGCCAGAAATCTCCCCACGGTGGTGGCACGTCGCCGATGGCCAAAATCGTACCAAAAACACACCTCCTCCCCCTCATACCCATACCACCCTCTATACCCCTCGAATCCTAAGGAGTTCACTGAAACTTCAAAACTCTAGAGATTCGCCATCAGATCCTGTCGCAGTCGGTGGCACCGCCTCCAATGGACCCTAAAAATAAACCATAAGTCCGCCTTGACCTCCTCTACCCAAATCCCAAACCAACTTCCTTCGATTATTCCTGGAATTTGTTCAATATAAAATCAAAGGGTTAATCCCCAAAATCTTGTTCCACTTTGAATCTATAACCATTTTTGGGTTTGAACTTTGGGCTTCAATGGACTGGATTCAATTGTTGATTAAATCAAAGACCAGGGAAAATGAGGCTCATTCGAATGGGTCCGTCCATGGTCAATTTGACCCATAGCCCGGTCAATATAATGTAAAAAGCAGGTCTAATTAAGGGTAGTTTAGGTAATGGACTGAGAGAATCTAAGGGTAATTGATTTAAAATCTTCTTGTAGGGGTTTTTTGTTAAATTTTCATACTATTGCTTGGCAAGAAATTTAACAAATGAGGGAAAAAATACAGTTCAAAAGGGATTAAAAAGATAAATATCTAAATCTGGGGCTTGCCTATAAAGGCATTGTTACTTAAGACCCATTTATGACTTTTGAGAGCTAAGAAATTCAGAAAAAAAGAGAGCTGAAAAGTGAAGCAAATCTCTGTTTCATTGAAAAATTCTAGTGGTTTCTTAGGTTCCTCACTCCTTGAAAGGTTGTTTTGGTTAATATAATTGAAATTGGTTATTTGAGGTTCTGTTTTTGAGGTCTGATTAGGCATTTGCTCAAGTGGAGTTGCCTATTTCATGGTTTTCAAACTCAAATGAGTTGAACTGGTGCTGTTATTATCTGCTGATATTGTTTTTGCTGTGCTGATCCTCTTCCTTTCTCTTACTTTGCTGTCCAGGTAACATGGTCCTGAAACTCATGTAATTTGATGTTCCAATTGAGAAATAAAAGTAGATATGGGAATTCTGAAGCATGGCATCAGATCTTTTGGTTCTTTAATGTAGTTTTATCTGCATTTCTTCTTCTTTGTTTGCTAAGATGTCATCACTGCTATTCCTAGGAGGCTTTATATTTTGTAAACTAGTTTATTTCCATTCCATTGCAGTTGCTATTTGATGTGTGTGTGTCAAGGTTGGTTTGTAATAATAGTTGATCTATCGACCCTTAATTGATAGATTTTTCGTTAGGAAGATTATAAAGTTGTAGTTGCAAGTTTCATATTGATTAGTTATGAGTCCCGTACTTTGTTTCATTTTGCTGCAATCAGTTGATGTTTCTAATGCAGATTTTGTATTTAAGTTGGATGTGAAAAAATGATAAGTTTTCATATGGTTGTATGAGGTTCTGTTCGTATGATATCTATTTGAGATTTAAGTGTGCAAGTCTATATTTCAAACTAGTGTTTGAGATTTGCAAATTGAAGCTTGGCTCATAGCTGATTGTCAAACTTGGATTTTCAATGTTCTTTTTTAATCTGTAGTGCTTTAGTTTGTTAAATTCCATGCCTTTTGCTAAGCAAAATGTGCCCAGAAGTTTTTTGCACGTATTTGGTCCTATTGAACATTTTTTTCCTTGGACCCAATATTAAGTCTCTAATTCAGACAAGGTGAGGATCTGAAGTTGGGCTCATTCCTGGGCCCAAGCTTGACAGCCTCTTTTGCATAAAATCTGGGTCGCCCCTCTAATTGGACTTTCAATCCTCTTTTATTAGTTCAAGCCTTTCCACGTAATAGATTAGTCTTTTTCGTATGAGTAATTTGGGATTAGTTTAAATGGAACATTTAGATACAAATAGTGTTAATTAAGTCCATTAACTAGATTGAGGCGAGCCATAAAAGATAATAATAGTTCATTGACCTCCAAATTTTAGTTGAATGTTCTCTAAACATGGAATCGAGGTATGCCGCTCCAAATAAAATATCAAATGTGTGGCCCTCATTATTTATTTTAAAAAATCCTTAGAATCAAGGCATGCCATTTAGCAAATTTCCTTGGCCCTCGCAAAGATAACAACGTATAGTTGCTTTAGGCGCGTTATATTAATCTTTCCTAAACTCGGGTGCACATTTATGTGACCCAAATCTAAATCTCAACGTTGGTTAAAATATGTCGAAGACCGCGAGTGCATTTATGTGACGTGGTTCAAGATATATTTTAAATAACGTTGCAATTTTTCTAAAAATGGTTAAAAGCGGTTATAAAATTAAAATTGTGCATAGGTCTTAAAATGTTTTAAATCAGATAATTGAGCAAGTTATAATAGCTGAGCGACCGTGCTAGAACCACTGAACTCGGAATTCCTAACACCTTCCCCTGGTTAACAAAATTCCTTACCCAAATTTCTGTGTTCGCGGACTGTAATACAGAGTCAATCTTTTCCTCTATTTTGGATTTGAACCAGTGACTTAGGACACCATAAAACTATCCCAAGTGGAAACTATGAACCTTTTAAATAAATTAATCTTGTTTCGATTGTCAATTAAATTGGAAAAAACTCCCTTATACCCTTCGCGGGGTGTAGAGAAAAAAGGAGGTGTGACACCCATTTCTGCAGCTAACCTCAGATCCAAAATGCATGCCTCATATTCTGCCATATTGTTAGTGCAATAGAAATGGAGTTGAGCTATAACGGGGTAGTGATGCCCCGTTTTAGAAATAAATACCGCTCATATTCCAACCCTTTCATGTTGGCGGCCCCATCGAAGAATAGTTTCCATCTTGGCTTTTCGACTTGTTCCACTTCATCAATATGCAACACCTCCTCACCCGGGAAGTATTCTTCAGAGGTTTATATTCTTCATCCACCGGGTTCTCGGCCAAATGGTCAGCCAATGCATGTGCTTTCATCGCAGTCCGAGTCACATAGACGATGTCGAACTCTGTGAGAAGGATCTGCCACTTTGCAAGCCTCCCTGTAGGCATAGGCTTCTGAAAGATGTACTTCAATGGGTCCAAGCGCGAGATGAGGTAAGTAGTATAAGATGACAAGTAATGTTTCAACTTCTGTACTACCCAACTTAGGGCGCAGCATGTCCTCTCAAGATGAGTATACTTAACCTTGCAAGATATAAACTTCTTGCTGAGGTAGTATATGGTCTGCCCCTTCCTGCCGGTAATATCGTGCTGACCCAACACAAATCCGAATGAATTGTCCAAGACCGTCAGATATAGAATCAAAGGCCTCCCTGGTTTTGGTGGGACCAATACAGGTCGATTCGACAAGAGCCTCATGTCACTCCTCCGTCCACTTGACCACAACATCCTTTTTCAATAGTTTAAAGATAGGCTCACAAGTCGTCGTGAGCTGAGCAATAAATCTGTTGATATAATTCAATCTCCCCAATAGACTCATCACCTCAGTTTTGTTCCTCGGAGGCGGCAATTCTTGTATGGCTTTAATCTTTGATGGATCTAGCTCAATGCCTCGACGGCTGACTATGAATCATAGGAACTTCCCCGAAGGCACACCGAATGCGCATTTTGCAGGATTAAGCTTGAGGTTTTACCTGTGGAGCCTTTGGAAAAACTTTCTCAAGTCCGGTCAGACTACTTCTTGGACTTTACGATTACATCATCCGCGTAGACCTGAAGGTATTAAACGGGCCGAGTTGGACTGATTCCAGACCGGCCCAGTCCAGTGGAACCCGGAACCGGCCCGGACCGGTAATAAGGGGCTGGGATGGGTAGGGCGTTAGGGGATTGGTCCATTTATTTTTTTGAAAATGGGTAACCGGCTCGGTTAAGCCCGGAAGAGTGAACAGTAACTCTTACCAGGTTAACCGGCCCAGTTCAACGGTAACATTTTTTTAAAAAAAAAATTTATACTGGTGGGCCCCACTGACCGTCGGCAACGGTCAGACCATGTTTTGATCCGTTGGCCAATGGAAATATTGCACAAATAGCCTATTTTTTTAATATTTGACCCTTTTTAAATTTACAAAACCAACCTTCTCTAAAACTTTAAATACCCCCCCCCCACCCATCTTCTTCATTTCTTCACTCAATACTCATTTCTCTATCTTAATTTCTCTCATTCTCTCATTCTCTCATTCTCCAATTTGCAAGACTACAAGTCTTCAATTCATTATTTCATCTTCTAATTTTATTTGGCTCTCTTTTCTTAAATTTAATTTATCGCGTTTTATCATTCGGAATTTGAAGTTACAATTGAAGTTCAAATTTGAAATTATTGCTTGACGTGTGTTCGTGTTAACATCGGAATTGCATAATCAAGTGCTCAATTCATTGTCGAATTCGGTGAATTCCCTCCAACTCTTTCTTTTATTTACTATTTTAATTACATATTTAATTTTAGCTTATACTTTAATTTTTGCAATATGTTTAGTGGTGCTAAAAGAGCGTGTAAAAGAGTTACTGGTAGGGGAAATAAAAAAAGAGGTAGTCCTTCAGCATCTGGTAGTAATAATAATAACTCATTATCATTTACACATATTTCTGAAACATTGCTTAATGATAATATAGATATAGATTATGAAAAATTACAAGAAGATTTTGGAATAGAAGATAATGAAATAGGAACGGAAGATTAGATACCAGGTACACCTACTAGTGTTGGAGTTGGTAGTGTTGGAGTTGGGTTGTCTACCTTTTTCTTTTGCTTCTTCATCATATCTTATTATGTATATTCAAAGGATTTTACAATCCTTTATTTAAAGGTATTCCTAGAAGTACTTGTAGAGTTGATATCTTTATACTTCATGGACAATATCAAAAATACATGCGTTATTTATTTAGCCACCTTCCTTGTATAGTTTCTCTAACTTCTGATATTGGGCATGTTATTAACGGAAATGATTATTTGATAATTACATGTCATTGGGTAGATGATACTACTTGTATACAAAAATGTATTATCGCTTTTAGATATGATGAAGATCAGAGTCATACTGCCGCGTTTATAAGTAGTACTATTTGTGAAGTTGTTGAATTTTATAATCTTAAGCAAAAAGTAGTGTGTATGTCTTTTGATACTGCTTCTAACAATAATTCCGCAATTTCAATATTAAAACTGCATTTGCAACCACCTCTTGATGATATTTTTCATGTTAGATGTGCATGTCATGTTTATAATTTAATTGTTAAAAGTGGCCTTGATTTATTTTCAACTGAGATTACTCATGTTAGAAGAGAAGTTGGTGTTATTCAAGGAAATAAAAGACAAACTAAAAATAAAGAAATTTAAGAATAAGTGTCTCCAGTATAACCTTAAACCTGGATTCATGCCAGACGAAATTTCTACAAGAAGGAATTATACATATATATTTTTAAAATGTTGCTACAAATATAGATTCCCAATAACTGAAGTTGCTAATGCGCATTGTACTGATCCAAACCTTATGTTAACAACTAGTACTTGGGAGGTCATTAATGATGCTATTATATTTTTACATAAATTTTATATAATTACTGTTGAGTTTTTTGGAGCATATTACCCTACTGTTACTATGATGTTAGTACATATAGCTAAAATTTCTTTTCTACTATTTGAATTTAAGAAGAAAGAAAAATATAAGGATGTTGAAAAAATTCAAGCAAAACTTAAAAACTATTTCTTTCCAGTTCCTCCGATTTACTTAGTTGGTGCAATTTAAAATCCTTCTATTAAGATGTCTTATTGTTACCAATTAATGAATGCTTTATATACTTATATGGAGATTGGACCGACTGAAACTCCAGATTTATATGTTTCTATGATCAATCTAAATGATTATTTACAATAATTATATAATTATTATGCAAATGTAACTGATGATGATGCTCGTGCTGTAGGCAATGTTAATCCCACTATGCACTGTACCACTTCTACTACTGTGGATGATGAAGAAGAATTCAATAGTTTTGATATTTATTCTACATTTTCTAATACTCATACCAGTAGCAGTAACATTGGTGAACTTCCATTCTACTTGCAGAAGCAAAAAGAACCTCGCACAAAGGAATTTTCACCGTTGGGATGGTGGTATGAGAATGGAAATCAATTTCCTGTTCTTTTTGCTATGGCTCGGGACATGGTGAATGTGCCAATTTCTACTGTTGCATCAGAGAGTGCGTTTAGCCAAGCAAGAAAACAACTTGGATACACCCGTCACTCATTGGGAAGCAATGCTTTGGAAGTTTTAGTACGTTTCAGAGATTGTGTTAGATAGGAATGAAGAAATCAAGGATGTGAAGATGTTGATAGCCCAGAACACGAGGAACTTGGAGATATATTACCATATGTCAACCTATCCAAATTTAACACTTCAAAAGAAGGTCAATCAGTTCATATTGATTATGAAGAACTTGCAAGGGCAATGCAAAACTTTTGAATTTACTTGTTAAAAATATAAACCATTTAAGTTGTAAGTTTGAAACTTTGAATTATGAAACAAAATTAGCACTTGCAGTAAGTGCAATTTTTCCCATCTTCCTTGTATTCTTTATGTTAATACTTTGTATTAATATATCTAATAATAGTTATACAAAATTCCAGAAAAAACAATTAAAAATACACTAAACTCGGCCCGACCCGGCCCCCTCAACCCGTATCCCGTACGGTTCAATTTTTACCCGGATGAACCTGAACCCATTAAACCCGTTAAGAACCAACTCGGAATCGGCTCGGACCGTAACTTGTACGGATCCAAAAAATAAAGGCCCGGCCTGGCCCACCCGTTTAACACCCATACAGAGACCTCAATCTCCTTGGGTAACATGTCGTAGAATATGGTTGTCATTTTCCTCATGTAAGTTGTCCTAGCATTCTTTAAACCGAAAGGCATGACCCTGTAGCAGTATGTTCCCAACGGCGTGATGAATGCCATCTTTTGCACATATTCCTCATCCATCAAGATCTGGTGCTAGCCTGTAACAATCCACAAAAGAACCAATCTCATGTTTTGCACAATTGTCAATTAATATGTGGATGTTCAGCAGTGGGAAGTTATCCTTTGGACTCGCCTTGTTGAGGTCACGATAATCGACACACACCCTGGTTTTACCATCCATCTTTGGCAGAGGCACGACCTTGGCTAACCATGTGGGATACCGTGTGACTCGAATGACCTTTGCCTCAAATTGCTTTCTAACTTCCTCTTTGATCTTTATGCTCTTGTCTGTTTTAAACTTCCTTAATTTTGTTTGACAGGAGGGCATGCCGGGTCAGTGGGCAATTTTTAAACCACCAAATCAGTGCTTAGACCTGGAATGTCGTTGTATGACAATGCAAAAATGTCTTTGTATTCAAACAGTTCTTTGATTATCTTTTCCCTAAGCTGCAGCTCAAGATGGACACTTATTTTAGTTTCTCTGATATTATCTGGGTCCCCTAGATTTATTGCTTCTGTATAGCTCAGGTTTGTCTTGGGTTTTTCCTCAAATTGGCTTAATTCTTTACTAATTTCTTCAAACGCCCCATCCTCATCATACTCTGATTCATCCTCACATTCTATCTTCTGAATTATTATTTCAAATTTAGATTGGCATTCCAGACTGGACCAAAGATTCCCAATGCATATCATGTCATTGAAACCAGCATAAAAAAGAACTGTACAAGAAGGAAAAGAAAAGAAAATAAAAACTATTAGAAATGATGAAAAGGGAAATTGCATTTCATTGAAACGGAAAGATAACAAGGTTTATACATCCAAACGGACGGAACATAGAATCTAACCCAGATAAATTGAAAGAAAATCAAAGCAAACTACCAAAACTCCTTCCTGGTCGGGAGAGGAGTAGCTTCTCAATTGTTGATTTTTGCACAGGGCCCGACAAATTGCACATATTCCTTGCTAGAGCCCTCTCCAGCATCAACCATATTCATATCTTCGAAAAACTTCTTAGACCTTTCTAGCAGTTCCTTATCGGGGCCAATCACAAGACTGGGGCTTGGTGTTGGGGGTGCTTCTTGGTGCTAGGCCTCACAAATGATCTGAAGAGACACGGAAAAGGCTTTGGAAGAACCGATGCTTTCTGCTTCATCCTTCTGGCTCTCTTTATGTCGGCAATTGTGGGCTTGAATCCCAAACCAAAGGTGTCCAAGTTTTTGGGGAGAGACACCGGTTGCACGACACCTTGAAGCGACACACCCAGACCCTTTCTTGGGACAAAACCATTCCTCAACATTTCAATGGCCACCATGACTGATGCAGCAGCTATCTTTGGTACTGTAACACACTCCCCTTCTAGAATTTTCTTCACCGATACCATGTCATAAACCTGATATACCCAAGGCCCCTTGTCATCATCTGCCTCAATGAATGGTATAATAGCATATAGATTGTCCTCGACATGCACTACAATTTCTTGTCTGTCCCATTCAAATTTTACCATCTTATGCAAAGTAGAGGGGACTTCTTTAGTGGCATGGATCTAGGGTCGCCCCAATAGCAGATTATAAGAGACAGCCACATCTAAAACCTGGAATTCCATGGTAAGGTCAACTGGTCCGATTGTCAGCTCGAGTACTATGTCACCGACAGAATCGTTTCCCCCGACATCAAACCCACGCACATGTTCTTGTGAATTCTTTCATCATCCACTTTCAACTTGTTCAGCGTGGAAAGAGGGAAAATATTCACACTTGAATCGTTGTCGACCAACACTAACCACTGAATCCTCACACTTCATCGTAAGATAAAGATCTCTATTGTGCTCGGTACCCTCTATGGGCAATTCATCATCAGAAAAAGTGACTCTGTTTACCTCAAAAATCTTGTTGGCTATCTTTTCCAAGTGATTGGCTGAGATTTTTCAAGAATGTGGACCTCGTTCAGGATCTTCATTAGTGCCTGATGGTGCTCGTCCGAATGAATCAACAATGATAATAGTGAGATGAGCAGGCATCTTCCTCAATTGTTCCACAATAGAATAGTCCTGCACTTTCATCTTTTTCAAAAACTTTTCTGCTTCCTCTTTAGTCGCATCTTTCTTTACCAACACAGAATTATCCTTGGAGGGTTTAGGTTTTCTCAACTCATCGTGGGCAAAGCACCTCCCCGAACGGGTCAATCCATGGGTTTTGCAAACTTTTTTTTATCCCCTTTCCCCTTGTAAGTCATTGTTACTCGCTCATAATTCCAAGGGACGGCCCTGCTGTTGACTATTGGTAACTAAGTTACAGGTTTGATAATGACAGACTCTGCCCGAGCACCTTCCACAACCACAACAAGCTTGCTTTCCACCCTTGGTACTACTACTTGTGCATTTTCTTGTTTCACTATTCCATCTCCCAGGGATCCCTTCTTGACTACGGTGAATGGATCACTGCTTGTTCCACTCAACTTAAGCATCAACCTCTCGCTTGTTAATTTTAAAACCAGCTTTCCCGCACTGGCTCGTATAATCATGATAGTTTGTGAAGGCTTATTGGGCTCTCCCTCTTTATGCCCTATCTCAATCATGTTTGTCTCTTGATCAGCAAGAAGCGGGTTCTGGTTAATATTGGGTGCTTTCAGAGTTTTCACTTCAATTCGATGCGAATCAATGAGCTCTTGGATAGCGTTCTTCCGATGCCATTCTCTGTGTCATGCCCCGGGGCACCAGAACAATACTCACAACTGACAGAATAATCAAGATTTTTTGGGGGGAGGATTCGGTAACTTTTCTTCAATCTGACTCAACATTTCTAATTGTCTCAACCTATGAAATAAGTTGGTATAACATTCTCCTAATAGAGTGAATGTTTTCTTCTTTTGCGATCTCTCATTCTTGAAAGCTTGGTTGGCCCGGAAAGCTGGTCTCGGGAGGTTTTGGTAGGCTTTTGGAGGTGGTAGGAATTTTGTGGAGTTGGGTAATTATTTTGTGGAGTCGTGGCACACCATTGTGCGTCGGCGGGAGGTTGAGTATATGTTCGTGCATGATGGATGGAAAAATAGGGGTCTTGGGTAGGTAGTAGTGTTGTGATGGGCTATATGGAGTGTGAGGATAGGTTGGGTGGTGGGACGAGGCTGGTTGTAATGTGTGGTGAACCCCGAGGCTCGAACCAAGTTCCTGAGTCAATGGTTGCTACTTCATCCTTCTTCTTCTTTCCGATCGCTCCCCTGGTCCCGCTTTGGATGTCCTGGGTGGTTGCTTTCATTGATAAATAACTCATAATTTTGTTGGATTTGAGCCCCTCCTCTACCATGCTCCCCATTTTTACTACTTCGTTAAAGGACTTGCCCACTGCTGATACCAGGTGACCAAAATAAGTAGGCTCCAAGGCGTACAAGAAGTAATCTATCATTTTGCTTTCCTTCATTAGAGGGTCAACCCTCGCTGCATGTTCCCTCCAACGGAAGCCATACTCTCTAAAGCTCTCATTGTGCTTCTTCTCGAGTTTCATCAAGGATAAACGATCCGGAATAATTTCAAGATTGTACAAAAATGGCAGGTGAATTCTTGGGGTCCCATGTGTACCACCAACCATGATCTTGTCGGGTGTACCATTCAAAAGCTGAGCCACTTAAATTTTTATTGAAGTATGCCATCAGTAATTCATCTCTCTCGCCTGATCCTCTCATCTTGCTACAAAAACCTCTCAGGTGTGCAACTGGGTCACCATGCCCGTTGTACAGATCAAACTTGCGTATCTTGAAATCTGTCGGCAATTATACATCTAGGAACATACATAGATCTTCGTACGCCACACATACTTGACTTACCAGCCCTCGCATGTCTCTGAATGAATACTCTAAGATTTTGACCTTCTAAGCATCTCTAATTTTTTGGGAGTTTTGGTTGTTTCTCAGCCTCTCCAGGGAGTTAAAAATAAGGAGCGTATGAATAGGGCCGGAGCTTTGAAAGTGGGGTCTGGGGGGTAATACTGATTTTCATGGGTAAGGTTCGCTGGAGGATCTATGGAGTGTAGCAGGTGGGGGTGTCACGAAGATAGGAGCAACTAGTGGGAGTGTGGAATAGTTTTGGGTTTAGGGTTGGTGGTGTCTGGGAAGTTGTGCCCTGGTAGTGCTAGTAGATGGGAAAGCTCGGGGGCGAATCGGTGGCAGGAGGATCATGTGACTGGGCTAATGGTGGGATGAAGGCCTAGTTGGCGGGATAAGCTAGATGTAGTTGCCCTTTTACCCACGTTTGATACATTTCTGCCATTTGTTATTTCAATTTATACACATCTTGTTTCATTGTGTTGACATCCAACTCTTCCACCTCTCTTGAGGGATCAATGATACTTGTGTCGGGCTCTTGGTTGGCCATCATCAGCTTGTTTTTGGAATGGGTGTTGTAGGGGTGGTTGCCAGAATGCCAAAAAACTAACCACCTTTCTGGATTGGAGAAATAACATCAAAACTTGTTAGCGGTTAGGTTCTAATAGATAGGCAACCACATATTCGGGGATGAATGCACCTAAATAGTTATCGATTTCTATTACGCGTTGGATCGGCTGTTTGCCTCATCCCGGCTTTTTACCCTATACCACTCCTCTTTTTATTTTCTCTGTTTTTCTTTTTTTCTTTTATTTTTCTTGTTTTTGCCCGCTTCTATTTGTTTTATTATTCTCTCTATTATTTTATCGTTGTTTTTCCCTTACGGTTTTTATTCTTTCCCTTTTTTCTTTTCTTTGTCTATTCTCATTTTCCTTTCATTTGGTTATGGTCGAATCTTATGGAGATTGCCTACGTATTATGATCCCGCATGAATCAGACCAAGCATAGTTCTGGTAGATAAGTATAGAAACATTTTTAGGAATTTCAATTTTCATAAAGTAAAACAAGTTTGATTACAACCACCAAACAGACGGACCCGAGAAAAGAAATCAACAGACTCCGACCCAAAACAAGACTCTGACAGAAAGGTAAAAAGAATAGACTCGACAACCAACTGCAACCTCAAGGAAAATGCAAACTTCGCAAATAGACTAACAGACTCGAGTGAAAACCATGAATACATTAGTGCTTCTAAGGCTCCTGGGGCCCGCGGGACATCATTCGATCTCGCCACAAGCTTGCATGTTAAATCCCCTTGGAGGTGGTGGAGGTCTTCCATCACTTGACGAACGAAGGTCATTGTAGTGGCAAAAAACATGGATCTAGTCATATCTTCATAGCTACTACACTTTACTGCAATGTAATCATCGATCCTATGGGCCCTCTCTCTTATGAAACCTTTTTCTTGAAATAATTGCCCAATATGCTGGGCCTTGGCTTCCAAAGTTTGTTCGGCTACCTGATTCAGTTCTTAAAATTAATGCAAATCTCTTTCTAGGTGTGATATTTCTGTGTAATAGTGCTCTCTTTCGACCTTGAAATCCTTTGCCTGCTTAACCATTTTGTTTTCAACAATGATGACCCTCTTCCTCAATCTCGCAACCTCGCCGTTGTACATTTATTTCAACTACTCAATCATGCATGCTCATTCTTATGCATTTTTGGCCAGTTGTTTTCGGACCTTGGCTAGCTCACCTTCTACTTTGTTCAAGTCAAAACCATATTCTCCTACCTTCCGCCTCAGGTTGGCTATGAGCTTCTCATCTTTCACACTTCTGGTGGGGTTCTCTACGGCTATTTTCATTTCTGAATCTGGGCTCGCAAGGCTTTGTTTTCTTTGGATAGTCTTTTCTTTTCACCCTAGTCTATCGCGGCTTGAAAACCATTCCCGAATTGAAGGTCTTTGACTTGTTTTTCCAGCTTTCCTATTGCGGCCCTATATTCATTTTTCTTGGCCAACCAATCCCACTGTTCTTGTGACACCTCAGCCAATTCCTGAAGATGGGGTCTTTGGCCGGCCTTCCGAACTCCACTTCCCTTCTATACCATGCAAGGTACCCCAGTGCAACTTCACCATTGGACAGGTCGCAAACTCGAGTGTTCACCGTCAAGTACTGGCATTCGCTCCAAATTTGGCAGACTGGTGCTTCATGAAACTGACCATTGTGACCAATCTTGACCACGTGGCGACTAAAGTCTTCATCCCTGGGCACCATCTGGCATCTCCCTAAATGCCTCAAAACCCGGTATGGGGCATAAGGTTTGATTCTCCTAAGACCCATCAAAAGGAAATGATGCCCGGTAGCTGGTATATATATGATTTCGTCGACGGGGAGCCACCCAAACATCCACTCTATTTGTGACTCCCTCTGGCAATCTAAACCCATCAACTCTGGTATAAAATTCCTCTATGCAACTCATTCTGCACATTTATTAGGGTAATTAATCAAAAAATCATGACTTATTTGACTCAAAACAAAACTGACATTTTTTATTTTCAAAGTTTCCATTTCCAGAGTACAAATCCGGCTTTGCAGATATGACCTTCAAGTACTTCCGGGGGAAGATTTTAAGGTTGTGCTTGCTACCGATCGAAAATTTGAAAAAGAATCCAAAAGCGGCTGTTCTTGCAAAAACACCCTTCTGATGTCCTTTTAGGGACATTCGGCTAATTTGACAAGAATGGCATTGCCTTATTTATTTATCACTGTCAAATTTTGGTTCTTTTGGGGCTACATTTTTTTGCAAAATGGAGTTGGGCCCGATGAAGGTTGCCTACGTATCTCACACCCTATGAGAATCAAACTGGCATAGTTCGGGCAATTTTTCCAAAAACCAATTTTCTTTTTCTTCTTGAAAACAAAAAAATTTCTCTTTTTTTTTCAAAATTTAGGCAGAATTTCAGAATCTATTTGGGACATTGGTTTCCTGAAAAAGGTAATTACCTCTTTTATCCCTCACACTCCTATTTTCTTTGCCAAATTCTCTCTTTTTTGATATATTGAAAAGCCGTTCAGCGTGCAAATCCGAAGGAACTAAATGCACAAGTAGCACGCAAGAAGCATCAGATGGTCTACTATTTTGGATACACCTGTCCCAGACAGACCCAACCCTTGTGTTGAGTCCCCTAAGTCAAATGCACATGATGAAAATAAGAGTTCCTACTAGGGATCCCGCATGAGGCTAAAGTATTCTAGGTTCAAAACCTGGGTATATATTCTAGACTGTGTACCCGAGCAGACAACTCGAGTCGAGGAGAGGTCTATATACCGGGAACCAAAAGGTCATCCAGCTTAGTAACTTGTCCGAGCCTCTTTCTTATTTCAAGGTATGACACTAATAGAATAAGGAGTCTCGGCCAGTGAGAATATCCCCAAAGATGAGAAGAGAAGGGTTTCATAGCAATTTTATATACAGTTCAAATAATATCAAAGTGGTAAAATAGCAGCATTTAGCACATTAGGCCCAAGCATGTAATAAAATCATATAACAATAAAGGAAAATATAACAATTCATCTAAGTTTGAATTCTTGAACCCTAAACTAAAAATTATGGGTTCGTCCCCAACAGAGTCGTCAGAGCTGTCATACCTCCTTTTTTACACTACACCCTGCAAAAGGATGTATTTAAGGGAGTTTTTCCAATTAAAGGACAATCAAACCAGGATTTATTTATTTAAAGAATTCAGAGTCGCCACTTGGGAGATTTATGGTGTCCGAAGTCACCAGTTCAAATCCTGAATTGACGAAAAGGGTGACACTGTATTACAGTTCGCGAACCAGAAATTCGAGTAAAGAATTTTGTTAACCCGGGAGAAGGTGATAGGCATTCCCGAGTTCTGTGGTTCTAGCGCGGTCGCTCAACTTTTATATTTGGCTTAATTATCTGATTTTAAAACATGTTCAAACCTATGTGTATTTTAACTTATTAACCGCTTTTATTGAATAATCTCTTTTTTAGGAAGATTTCAATGCTATTAAAACACGCCTTGAACCACGTCACATAAATAAACCCGCAGTCCTCGACATATTTCTTCTAACATTGTTGAGATTTAGATTTGGGTCACATAAATGCGTACCCGAGTTTAGAAAAGTAATATTATTAAAATAATGCACCTAAAGCAACTACGCATTGTTAACTTTGAGAGGGACATGGAAATTTGCTAAATGGCATGCCTCGATTCTAGTTTTTTAAAAGAAACAATTAAATGAGGGCCATGCATTTAAAATTTTATTTGGCACAGCGTACCTCGATTCCATGTTTAAAGGACATTCAACTAAAATTCGAAGGCCAATGAACTATTATTATCTATTATGGCTCGCCTCCAATCTAACTAGTGGACTTAATTGACACTAATTTTATCTAAAGGTTCCATTTAAACTAATCCCAAATGACTGATACGAAAAAGACTAATCTATTACGTGAAAAGGCCTGAACTAATAAAAGAGGACTGAAAGTCCAATTAGAGGGGTGGACAATATTTTATGCAAAAGAGGTTGTCAAGCTTGGGCCCAGGAATGAGCCTAACTTCAGATCCTCACCGAGTATGAATGAGAGACTCAGTATCGAGTCAAAGGAAAAACAAACGATCAATGGTACCAAATACGTGCAAACAACTTATGGACTCATTTTACTTAGGAAAAGGCAACTAACATGCATTTAACAAACTAAAGCACTACATATTAAAAAAGAACATTGAAAATCCAAGTTCGACAATTAGCTATGAGCCAAGCTTCAATTTCCAAATCTCAAACACTAGCTTGAAATACAGACTTGCAGACTTAAATCTCAAATAGATCTCATACGAATAGAACCTCATATGACCATCTGGCAACTTATCATTTTTTCACAGCCAACTTAAATACAAAATCTACATTAGAGAGATCAACTCATTCCGGCAAAACCAAACAAAGTGCGGGACTCATAACTGATCAATATGAAACTTGCAACTACAACTTTATAATCTTCCTAATGAAAACCTTTCAATTAAGAGTCGACTGTTCAACTATTATTACAAACCTACCTTGACACACACACATCAATAGCAACTGCGATGGAATGGAAATAAACTAGTTTACAAAATTTGAAGCCTCCTAGGAATAGCAGTGATGACATCTTAGAAAATAAAGAAGAAGAAGAGCAGATAAAACTACATTAAAGAGCCAAAAGTTCTGATGCCATGCTTCAGAATTCGCATCTCTACTTTTATTTATCAGTTGGAACATCAAATTACATGAGTTTCAGGACCATGTAATTGGAGAGCAAAGTAAGAGAAAGAAAGAGGATCAGCACAGGAAAGATAGTATCAGCAGATAACTACGTCACCAGTTTGACTCATTTGAGTTTGAAAAATCATGAAAGGCAACTCCACTTGAGCAAGTGCAAAATTAGTCCTCAAAAACAGAACCTCAAATAACCAATTTCAATCCATTTGAGTTATATTAACCAAAAAAACTTTTCAAGGAGTGAGGAACTTAAGAAACCACTAGGATTTTTCAATAAAACAGTAATTTGCTTCACTTTTCAGCTGCCTCTATTTCTAAATTTCTTAGCTCTTAAAAGTCTGAAATGGGTCTTAAGTAACAATGCCTTTATAGGCAAGCCATTAGGGTAACTACCATATTTTGATTTTTGTCTTTTTAATCCCTTTTGAATTGTATTTATATTTAGCAATCCCTCATTTGTTGACTTTCTTTCCAAGCAATAGTCTGAAAACTTAACAAGAAACCCCTACTAGAAGCTTCTAAATCAGTTACCCTTTGATTCCCTCAGCCCATTACCTAAACTGCCCTTAACTAGCCATGTTTTTACATTATACTGATCGGACTATGGGACAAATTGACCATGGGCTGACCTATTAGAATGAGCCCCATTTTCCTTGGTCTTTGATTCAATCAACAATTGAATCCAGTCCATTGAAGCGCAAATTTCTAACCCAAAAATTGTTACAGATTCGAAGTGGAACCAGAACAAGGGAAAAAGAAATTTAAAATTAATTCAGAGAACTAAGCGAAAAAGATCTAAAACATAAAATAACCCCAACAAACATGATAAACGAGCAAGACAAATATAATTAACGGAGAAAACTAGACCGGCACATCATGAATATCAAATAACTAACGAAAGAAAGGGAAACCCTAAATTCAAAAATTGAAATATTCCAAAATTCAATCAGAAGAAACCAGTTGTAGAAGGATAAAAACAAAAGAGAGGGGAACATATGTGAAGCAACGACAATAGACAAAAGGATGCCGGAAACTTACCAATTAAACCCAGGACTGAACTGATCTTCTAAATTACACCGCATGATAATGTCAATTATCTTTTCTTTGTCACAAACAAGCAAATGACTTCATTTCACGATGAAATTGGCCCTAGAACTCCATGGTAATGGACCCATGACCTTGCATGCGTAATTTTAATTTTAAGCTTTTAGGGCTTCACCCTTTGATTTGATATTCGACAAATTCCAGGCCGATTCGAAAGAAGTTGATTTGGGATTTGGGGAGAGGGTAAGTAAGATCTATGGTGAATTTTTGGGGTCCATTCGAGGCGGTGCCGTCGGCTGCGGCGGAGGATCTGATGGAGGCGCTCTAAAGTTTTGAAGTTTCGGTGAACTCCAATGGGATTCAAGGTGTATAGAGGGTGGTATGGGTATAAGGGGGAGGAGGTGAGGCGGCTTCGGTACAATTTTGGTGACCATCAGTGACCTGCCACAATCGTGGGGCGATTTTCGACGGCGGCGGATGGCGACGTTACTAGGGACAGGTGAGGAGATAGAAGGGGGTGGATAGTCATTAGGACATATATATATATATATATATATATATATATATATATATATATATATATATATATATATATATATATATATATATATATATATATATATATATATATATATATATATATATCAAAGAGACCCGACTTCTGAGCCGTTAGATTAAACTAACCTCGACGGTCAGGATTGATTTTCAGTGAAACGGGGCTGTTTTGAATTGGGGGCTCTAGGACCGGGTATTAGGACAGGTTTGGGACGGGTATGGGTCAATTATAGACGGGTAGTTAGGGGATTTGGTTTGGGCTGGCCCAAATTCGAGTCTTTTTATAAAGAAGCTCAGTTTCTTTTAATTTCTTTTCTTTTTATTCCTTTTTTTCTTTTTCTTTTTAATTTTATTTGAATCCTAAATCAACTAGATTTATTTCCAAAATTAAACTAATTACTCATCATATTATTTATAACAACTAATTAATTCCACAATTAAAAGAAACTACAAAATTTAAAATTAAGAAGTTAAAATGCAAAGTGAGTCATCAATTTTTTGATTTTTTTACTTTACAAAATAACCTAATTATTAATTAATTCCTAAAATGCTCAACTAACTAATAAATGCTCATGCAACACATTTTTTGTATTTTTTACCAATTAAAATGCACAAACAAAATGCACATAATTAACAGAAAATGCTATGAAAATCCACAGAATTACAAACACTCTAAAGAAATTATTTTGGTTTTGAAATTATGGGAGTAATTCATATATGGCAAAAATCACGTGCTCACACGATCCTCATAGTTCGAGAACATCATTTCATGGCCTGTGAATTCCTTTATTATATGCTTCATCACCTAGGACATCACGGTCTAAGGACCTCATCTCAACCGTCCAAAGACAGCATTCATGGTCCAACGGGAATTTGCATCATGTCTACATTTATGCACAATATATGCTTGTATTGCTTATTTGCAAATAAACCAGAAAGTAACAACCATCCCGGAGGGAGTGGTTCCGCTACAGTGCCTGCAGCCATATCAGACGTAACCATTCCCATAAGTCGTCCACTCACCCAGCCCTAGATATTGCGTTTGTTCTTGGAAAGCGCATGTTGGCATACTTCGCCGACAGATCCTGAACTACATACAGCCTGATTCCTGTAAAACCAGGGATACGTAGGTAGCCCGAAAATTAAGGTGCGGCCTAAACCTCTTCAAAATATTTTGCTTGTTCAAAATTGGCCATCGTATCTTTACCCGAAAACTCTTTCATCATTCACGGGAAAAGAGGAGCAGCTGTTGACACCCAATTTTTCCGTATATATTTTTTAATATGCAAAATATTTTCAAAATAATATACATATATATATACATATATACATATATATATACATATATATATACATATATATATACATATATATATATACACACATAGATATATATATACATATATATATATATACATATATATACATATATATATATATATATATATATATACATATATATATATACATATATATATATATACATATATATATATATAAGTATGTCCAAGCATTTTATTATTTTTCCCATAATTGTTACGGTTTTTAAACTGGTTTATTTCCCTTTTTCATCCATAAAATCCTAATAATAATGTCAAATATTATTATTATCGATGATTCATTAATTGAATGTTTATATTTATGCTGAAATATGGCTAAAGTAATTTTTCCATATTTTTACAATTTTATTCAGTATTTTTTAAAGTTCATTGTGTATAATTGCAATATTAGTCTTTTTAAGATTTAATTGTGTTTTATATTCAAAATATTAAACCCTATATTTTTAAATTGGCATTTTGCTTTCAATTTATTCTCAAATATTTATTTACTATTTTTTATAATTTAATAGGGGAAATTTTGGCTATTTAAATAACAACCCATTTGTGTTTAAATTCTACCCCAAATTGAACCCTAAATCAGACTCAATTAAACCCTGAACAATTTCAATTAAACCTGTCCCCAACTTAATTAAATCGACCCAAACCCGAATCCCCACCTATCCCATTTAATCTAGGTCGTTGATCATTCAGATCAACGGCCACCGTTTACCCTTACCATTTTTAACCCAAACCGACCCCTTACCCTAAATCATTTCTCACCACCCGCCGCTCTTGAATCCCTTCCTTTCAAACTCCCTCTGCAACACCACCTAAACCCTAGTCGTCACCACCCTAATCCAACTCAATTCCTACCTATTCCATGGTCTCCCATGGAGTTTTGACGCGTGTACTCATCTCATATATCTACTGGCTACATATTTTTCATGATGCCATGGATAAATCTTGATGAGATCTGGTACATTCCTTGCTCGACTTCGATTTCCAATTTTTCTCCGGCCATCCATGGCTGTTAAAGTCAGATCCTTGACTTTTCCGACTAGATCGGTATTTTATAAAGCCTCTCTCACTTTCTCTAGGTTCTTTGAAACCCTAGCTCTAAGAGATGTTCGATTTTTCTTTAAGATCTATCTTAGATCTGTGCTTACAAAATGACTCTTTATTTTTTCAATAATTAGGGTTTCTCTTAATTTTTTTTAAAGATCCCTTCTCTGATTTCTGTTAGTGCTTTATGATTTTACTATGTTCAACTTGTTTATTTTTCCTTCTACTTGATTCAGCATGTTGAAAACCCTAGGTCTTTCTAGTCCTATCCGAGTTCTGAACTATCCTTCTCTGTGTTGAATGTATATTTGTTCGATTAAGTTCTTTGTTTTGACTCTCTTTTTCTTGTTTGACTTATCTGATTCGGAGTTCTTATCATCTCTTAAGATCGACTACTATTGAAGCCCTAATTTCTTAAAAGGTTTTCCTCACTTGTTACTGTAAGACCTTTACTTGTTTCTGACTCTCTTTACCTATTACTATTCTTTCTTCACTTTTGATTCATTGTAACTACCTGGCCTTGTTGACTACTGTGCTTCGAGTAGATCTCTTTTACTACTGAATCCTAGCTTATTCCTACTACTACTGTATGCTTATGTTATTTCTTTTGCCAATGTGTTTGGCCTTGCACGTCTGATAGTGCTATTCATTCTATTTATATGTTGAGGTGTAGAATCATGATCCTTTCTTGATTGATTGTGACTCCCTCAATGTTGCGATTGATTGTAAAAGGTTTTCTTATGAACCCTAATTTTATTCGTCTGTTTAAATTGATTGATTCACGTCCTTTAATTACTGTTATGTTTCACCTTGAATCCTTTCCTAAAATTAAGCATATATTCTGTACCTAGACTCAATTGTATACTCTATATTTTACTACCCCCTTGTATGGAAAGAATCAATCAGTCTCAAACTGATTTCTTTCATTAATTAACCTTGTTAGTATCTGTTTGAGCAGTACTTCATTGATTAAAGGGAAGTACTTGTGTTAATTGATTTTGATTGTGATTATTTCTATGTTTGTGTTAAGACTTTAGTTATTACCTTAACTTCTACTTGTTTTCAAAATTATAAAGACCCAACACTCTTTCCTTTTAGACACGAACAACTCGAGTTCAGAACACACACTTACACTCAAAAATCTCTCTTTCTTTACTGCTACTTGTGTTATTGCTTTGTCTAGCCGGCTGAAAGCCAAGGCTTATACTGTGGAATCTTGCTTACTTTTCTTTTCTGCATTTTGCTTCTCTACTGGTATGTCCTAGTTAAATTTTTGTATGTCTCAACAACAACATGCTTCTTTAAGTTGTTTCAGTTTCTCATTCTTGTCTACTTCTGCTTGTTTTTCTGCAGTCAAGTTACACTACTAGCATGTTGTAATATGTTCCCTTCCCCTTTTAAGTTAATGCTTCCTTATATGTGCACTATGTCAGTCACTTTCCGTGTACTTGCTACTTGATGAATTCTCAAACCCACATATTCCCTATATGTGTTTGTGTTCCGTTGGCTAGTTTGTGGCCATGCCAGCATTAGCTATTATTGTGCATGACCAAACCAGACCCCTGCTGGGGTCATGCAATGTATCCCCACCAATCTCTTTCCCCTTTGAATGATTACTGACTCTGTACAATTTGAGTTTCGCTTCTACAATTGTTTTCAAATCACCCTTGCTACTTATTATTTTTAATCCAGTTTTAATAAATCTCTTTCAAATTACGTTTTGCACTTCCACTATAATCTTAGAATCTAGTATCTGCCCCTCTTGTGTGAGACGTGCCTTGGGACCCTTGAGCTCCCTCTAAACTTGGACACATAGGGGTTAGCCCTTCCACACTATGCTCATTCTGTTTGGTTATGCAAATCTAGGTTTAAGCACTACCCGGGATCCCTTGAGGTCCTTAGGGAACTTTGACACACTCAGATATGAGAAATTCTTTGGAATAACATTGGCATTGATATGTTTCCTTGCATATCTCAGATAGGAAGTCAAGATCAGGCTTCCTAGGGTTGTAGCTTCTTGTTTTCCTTCATCTTTTTTGTAATTCAATCACTTGGTCTGTATTAAGTTTTAAACAAGTACGGAGTTGGCTAGTGATAAAAGGGCTGGTAAATATGCATGTTTTAGCTATTAAAAGGGTATATAACATGCCTATAGGGTCTATTTTTGCTTCAAATATGGTCTGCTAGATAACATGCCTATAGGATCTGTTATTGTTTAAAATAAATTCTGCATGCTTCACTTTCACACAATTAGAAATCATGTATATAGAATATAAATAGCTTTAATAATAGATTATATGCCTATAGGATTAAAAATCAGCTTTACAATTAGATATCATGCCTATAGTCCAAAGTTAGCTTTTAATACTTAGATACCATGCCTATAGGATCTAAATAGCTACAATAGAAATCATGCCTATAGAACTTAAAAAACAGTTTAGTTGGAGAAGTTGTCTAGTTCATGTCGTTACTCTGAATTGGACTAGTTAATTAATCTGCCGCTTCTTTAATGAGTTTTTTTCAAATACTGCCTAAACTTAATATCGTTAGAAAACATGTCTATAGGATCTCAATTTGTCTCACTTAAAATTAATCACTGCTCCACTGCTTTACTACATCACTATAGATATCCTACTCATAGGACATCAATGCTACACCGAGGCAAGCCTTAGGTAACTACTTGAATAAAACTGGAACCGCCTCTGTTTAGTTATCAACTGCTACAACCAATAGGAAGGCCTGATTGGACTTCTTATTTGATTTATACAATGAATTTGGTTCTGACTCAAGCACCATGTTTTAGGATTTAAAATTCAGACCGTAACTGTGTTTCAGTCATGCTACTTATATGCATTATTTGCGGAGGTTTATATGAGCTTTCTAATTACTTATATGTTTCCCCTTAAACGTAGTCCTACGTGTTTTTGTATTTCGTCTTGGCCTTTTTACCTTTAAACCTAAGAGTTAGCCTAAAATACTCCCTCTTATAGGAAAAGTAGTCCTAAATTCCTCCGGGACTGATCGGAATAGGACGGGTAATAGCACGCAATAAATCGAGACCAATTCGCACTTTAATACCTTCACGAGGTGGGAAGGGTAGATATGGATATGATGAAGGGTGCGCTAATACCATGTGTATCGCATCTTTTGAGGAGTGATTACTGGGTATTGTATTGATGTGATCCATATTATAAACAAACCTAGGGCCTCTTTATATTCATTAGCATGCTTACAAATCTTTTCAAAACCCTGATTTTCTACTTTATTTTAAACAAACGCTCGTGTATTTAAATTACAATCCCATATTACTTGAGCCTTATTTGCTTACTTGTTAACTGCACAAATTCACAAAAACTATCTGGTCGGGAACCACACTAGTGGATCTCGAGAGGTGCCTAACACCTTGCCCTTGGGATAATTTCTAACTTTTACCCTATCTCTGGTTACCAACATAGTTGTATTTGAACCCCATAGGTGCCCTAACACACCTTAAAAAATCTTTAGGTAGCGACTCTTCAAAATTACAAAAGCCCTTTCCCAAAAGGAAAGAGTTGTCCCAACCGAATGTCACAAGTTCGATTTCTTCGGAGGAAAAAGAGGGCGCAATATAGAGTTAGGGCTTTTTATTAATTGGGATTTAGACCTTGTTTTGAGGTCGAATTTTGAAACTTATTGCATATTTGGGCTCGTGTATGAACGGGTGAATCGGGTTTTGGTCCGAACCTCGAGTTTCGACCAAGCAGTCCTGGGGTCGATTTTTGACTTTTTGGGATAATGATAGGAAATATATTATTAAGCATTGCGTATGAATGCTTTAGCATTTATTGATTTGTAGGAAAATTCGAAAGAAAAAGCGGTGTTTGAGGCTTGAGTTGGCCGTGGAAGTTCGAGGTAAGTGTTTGGTCTAACATTAGCTTGAGAGATTAGGAATTGAGTCCTATTTGCTACGTGTTACTTGTTGCGTACGATGTATAGGAATGGTGATGAGTATCTATACGTTAGTGTCAAGCATGACCATGAGTCATAAAGTTAAATAGTTATGTTTTTAATGAATACTACGAATGCCTAAGTTGTTGATTTTCTGTGTTGAGCAAGGATTATGGTTATTCTCGTGGAAATTACTTATGATTGAGTATTGGTGTTAGTTTAAGAAGTTATATATTGGAAAAAGTTTGGTTATAGTTGATTTTTCCTTGCCGGGATGTATTTACTTATACTATTGATTCCCTTGCCATGATAGTGTTATTTCTGTATTGAGCCCTTACCGAGACTCCCTTTGTGATTTGTTGTTGAACTGTATATGTGGAACGGGTTGCAAACCACAATAATATTATGATTTGGATTGGATTGCACACTGCAACACGAATATAATTGGATCAGGTTGCACACCGCAACAGTGATAATTGATATGGATCGGGTTGCACGCCGCAATTGTATTTTTATGATTTGTATCGGGTTGCACACCGCAATAGTGATAAATGGTAGATCGAGTTGCATGCTGCAATAGTGTTTTTACGATTCAGATCGGGTTGCTCGCTGTAACAATAGATAGTAAGAGTGCTTATGACACCAGTTTTGGGTAGTAGTTGTTCAAACAGTTGCATTGGATATATTCACATAGCTTTACTGTTTCTCTTCCGCTTGTTAACAACTCCACTATCTATAAGTTATTTTTTCATAATTGTTAAAGGACTAAAATGGAAAAAAGGTAATTGGTTCAAATAATCGGCTTGCCTAGCTTTCATTTATAGGTGCCATCACGACTCCCGGGGGTAGAAAATCTAGGTCGTGACATAATGGGATTTATTGATTTGGGATCAACTACAATGAAATAGAACCCCTCTATTTATAGGAAAAAAGTGACTTAGCCACCAAGTAACAAACCCTAAGATCTCTCTAAAATATAGATATTCACCATAAATAAACTACTATATTTAATACTCCCCTTTGAATGTCTATGTACCAGATAATATGCCTTGTTAAAACCTTAACTAAAATAAAACCAAGTGGAAAAAATTCTATTAAAGAAAAAAAGTACACATATCTAAAAATACACCTTTTAGTTGCCTCGTTAAAAACCTTACAAGGAAAACCAAATGGGACAAAAACTTGTAAGGAAAAAAAAGTACAACACGTATCAACTCCCCCCTGATGAGAGCTTCGCATCCCAATCTTGTGCATTAGCTTCTTGAAGGTTGACTTCGGCAGAGATTTGGTGAATAAATTAGTCATATTAATTCCAATGAATATGTTTCACCTTGAAAATCCTTGCAAAAAATTCTCGCAATCACAATACCATGCTTTATATATATATATATATATATATATATATATATATATATACATACACACACACAAAAGATATAAATGTGCACAAATTGCACTTAGGATGTAGTACTTCATGACCAAGAATTCTATATGCTTCCTTCAGATATCCTCATATAAGTCATACAATAGACTTTAATTAGATGCATATTAAGTTTTCATATCATAAGACATATAAGATAAATAAAAGTGATTGTACACACCATTGACTTTATACTTTCAAGTGTTTGAACTACATGTGCAAAACTACATCTCTTTCATATGAAATCAAATTCTACTTGAATTGTTTCTCCAGACTTAATATCCTCATATTTATTTAGCACTATTATAGATGTCTTCGATGAATATTTTATATTGGTTCCAATATTGTTTTCGTAAAGACATAACATATAGATCTCTTCATTCACATATTCAAGTACCTGAATCTCTCCTGAGATTTTATGAAGAGTTATGTCATGTGATCTTCTCAATCATGTGCCTCCTTTATTATGATCATTTTGATCATTTTCTCTTCTTTACCAAGAAGTTTATTTGAAACTAGTTTGTCCATACGTTCAAATATACCATAGACTTTGTCCTTCTAGGACTTATTCTAATAGGAGCATTTTTAGTAAGAATATAGTTACTTTCTCTGGGTCAGCAAATGCGCCTGGAATGTTTTGCAATATATTGCAGATGAATTATCTTTTTATAAATTTCAAGTTCATATTATCTTATTCGAGGATCTAGATGAATAAATAATAATTCATTCCATGTAACTTTTTTTCAACTGTAGTGCAATGACCCGACTAGTCGTTTTAAGCTTTTGCACTTTGATTGCCAGTTCTCAAGCATGACTTGCCCCGTGTAATATAGTATGACTGATATAGATCATTGGTGTTGGTATTTAGGAAAATCATAATGAATTTGGAGGAACAGTCTCAGTTGAAAGTTTTGTATTTGAAAGGTTTGACCAAGGGTTGACTTACTTGTATATGAGCTCGGATCAAAATTATCATGATTAGGTTAGCCCTGTTAGGTGATTTGGCACTTGGGAGCATGATCGGAATGCATTTTGGAAGTCCGTGGAAGGTTTAGGCTTGAATTGGCGGAAGTGAGATTTCAGCATTTTCCTATTGATAGGTGAGATTTTGATATAGAGGTCGGAATGGAGTTCTGAGAGTTGCAATAGCTTCCTGATGTCATTTGGGGTGTGTGTGAAAAATTTCAAGTTATTCAGACATCATTTGGTCGAGTTTTTGATCGAAAGTCTATTTCATAAGTTTTTGGAAACTTGGTCTTGAATTCAATGAGTTTTGAGTAATTTGATGTTGTTTGAGGTGTTTTGATGATTGTAACAAGTTTGAATGACGTTATGGATTATGTCGGTATGTTTGTTTGAGGTCCTGAGGGCCTCGGGTGAGTTTCGGGTGGTCAATCGGACTATTTCATGCTTTGAGGACTTCAAAAAATTGCAGGTTCCAGTTTGCGATCGCATAGAGGCTTTAGGGGGGAGCAGTTCAATTGTGCTACGCGTTCACACAGGTAGAGATGTGATCGCATAGTAGAGGGAATTTGTTGATCGCGAACGCGCAGGGCTGGTCGAGTTCGCATAGAATAAAGTGGACATGAGGTTTTGGTTGGAAATTGGTTCATCGAGAACGCGGAGGGTGGCCCACAATAGTATAGAGCGATTCTGTAGTGCATCGCGTTCGCATTGGTTGTATCGCATTCGCATAGAGATAAATGTGAGGGCTGAGAATTTGTGCTTCGTGATCGCGAAGGTCTTCTCGAGATCGCATAAGGAAAATGTGCCTGGGCAAAATGTTTTTAAAGTCATCTTGTTCGCAAATGAGGGTCTATTTTCACACATGGCTGCTCGTTTTTGGAGATTTTTAAAGGAAATTAAAGGGGGATTCAAGAGGAATCGACCTGCGGTAAGAATGTTGGTCTTGAAACTCGATTCTATTGTGAAATTAACCTAGAAGTTCATGGAACTTAAGCTAAAAATGGAAGAAGTTAGGGCTTGGGATTATTAAATTTTATTTATGGATTTGAAGGACAATTTGAGGTAGGATTTAAGAACATTTGGTATGTATGAAGTCGTGAGGAGATAAGGAATCTAATAATGTGAAAATCTTTGAGTTTTGAGAAGTGGGCACGGGGCTTAGGTTTTGGTAATTTCACGATTTATACCCGTTATTCTTTGTTTTCGCTTGGGCTTTGATCCCTTAGCATATTGTGATGTATTGGTTCTTATTTTTGATAGATTCGACACGTGTGGAGGTCTATTTGAAGGAAAAAGTCATCGCGAGCTAGAGATTTTACCGGTTCGAGGGGAGTAATGACTTTAAATGATATCTTGAGAGTTTGAAACCTCAGATTGCACATTGTAGTGCTATATTGAGGTGAGACACGTGTTGGAGGATGAGCATGCAGTCTTTTACTACTAGGGATTGTGACTTGGTGCATCCTGATTGATGATTTTACCGCTTATTTGACTGAAACTTATTTGTTATATCGTGGCTTGGGCTGATTTCCATATTTGGGCTTCGTACCAATTATTTGAACCCTTTGGGGATTTTTATCACTATTTCCTCACTGTTTGATTTATTACTTGAACTCAGTCCTGTTGATATCTACAGTTTTACAAACTCAACCACTTTTACTCAGATTTGAAACTTAAATGATATTTCTAAATGATGTTTTGGGCTGAGAACTATTGTTTTACTAATACCCGAGGGGCTTGTGATGATTTTTGGACTGAGTAAGCCGAGGGCCATATGTGAGGATATGCTGAGTGATATGAGGTCGAGGGCCTGAGATTCATTGATATGCCACGAGATGGTTTGAGTAATGTGAGGCCGAGTGCCGAGTGATGAGAGGCCGAATGTCGAGTGATGATGCCACGAGGTGGCTTGATATAGCGTTTGGCCCGTAAAGGGCCCCTCTGGAGTCTCACAACCACAGTGAGCACGGGTACCCATTATTCTGAGAGTAAGCCCGAGGGGCTGATATGAGTGATTGTGAGGTAGCCCGAGGGGTTGATACTATTTTGGGAGTGGGACCGAGGGGCTGATATGAGTGATTGTGAGGTAGCCCGAGGGGCTGATACTATTCTGAGACATTTCCCGAGGGAAAAACTTTTACGTGTTAATCTTCCATATTTACTTGTCATTTTACCTTTTATACAATGGTATTTGTGCCCGAGGGGCATATTTTCTGTGCTTATCGGCACTAACTGCTTTGCAATCATTGTGTAATTGTTGAGAACGTCATTTTCAAAAGAGTTTTAAGCTGAGCTAAGATATTTTTAAAGATTTCACAGCTTCAGTGCTTTTCTCAAATGGTTTTACACTGCTTCTATACAGCATGTTGGTTGCTTTACATGATTTCTTAATGCTCAGTTGTTATTTACCGTTATTACTCATTGTGTTGGAGTACTCACTTTACTCCCTACACCTTATGTAAAGATGTAGGAATTTTTGCACCCGATAGCGGGTTTTGACTGATTGGAGGCAGAGTTATCGGAGTTTGCAAGGTGACTGCCAGCATTTGCAACACTGCTTTTCTCCCTTTTGTTTACCAGTCCTATTTTGTATATTTCAGACCTTATAGTTGTATTTATATTCTAATTGATTCTCGTTACTAGTGACACCTCGATTTGGGCTGTGTTGGGTTGTACTTACGCAGTGTTATGGTACTATCTTCTGTTTAGAAATTATTAAATCACGTGTTAGCCTGCTTTATTGCTATTTAGTTGCTTGAATTTGAACTAAAATTGTGTCGCCTGGCCTTATCTTCACGAGAGGCGCCATCACGATGGGTTTAGGGTTTAGGGTTGTGACAAGATGGTATCAGATCCTAGGTTGCATAGGTCTCATGAGTCTTGAGCAGGGTCAGTAGAGTCTCGCGGATCGGTATGGAGATGTCTGTATTTATCCTCGAGAGGCTGCAGAACCTTTAGAGATACTCCACCTTCGTGAGATCTTATCGTGCGTCCTTGATTCATCTTGAAAAGTAACTCTTGAAATTCCTTCCACGCGTTCGTATGCACACATGAGCGCTAAGTATCAGATGTGCCTTAATGGTTTGTGATTTCCCGATCGAGGGGCGAGATGTTGATCTCTGTGAGTTGTTGTTGGGCTAGTCTAAATGACTTGAGGCTGGATCTTTGCCTATGGCTTGAGCACTGGGGTGTTGATTGTGTGGGCAAGTGTTTTGAACTTATATATTATAGGTATTGTCCCTATTGGTGGGAATGACGGCTAGATAGCTACGTGATGAGTATCATAGTACTGCAAGATATATCTATATGACTTGGAAGTGACGAGGAAGGTCTGCGAGATGATAGATGAACTACTAAGTGTTTGATTTCCATTGTGATTGAGTGTGTAGCCCCGAGTTATAGGCGTGTGAAGGATCTTATCATGTCTCCTAGTTGGGAGTGAAGTAAATTTCATGTTGCGGTATGAGTTCAGACTCGGGAAGACTAAGTGAATATGTAATGTGAATGATGGTGGAAGGTATACAAAACAGTTATATTGAGGAAAAGCAGGTTGGTTATATCATGTGAGGTATTCTGAAGTGGTGTGATCCTTATTTGTATGTTAGGAGACCTCATGAGTAAATGAAAAGTACATGTTGAAATTTAAAATTTCGGGTCGCTTACGAGAGTGGGCTTAACTGTTGCAGGGATGAATGCGAGAGTTACAGAAGATTTTCAGTATTAGATGATCAGTGTTTTCACAAGCTTATGAATGATTTGAGTTTAATATCACTAAGGTATTGTGTCATTAATAGATTAAAAAGTTATGAGTTATCAAGTGCATTTTGATCTATGGCTCCGAGTCAAGTGGGGAGTCTTCTTTGAGTAGTTGATTACACAGTTAGGTGCTATGTTGGTTTCAGTTTGAGGCATGCAGGTGAATCAGTTATGGCTCGCGGATATCGAGATCGAGGAGGGTTCAAGTAAAGGAAAAAATTTGGCAAAGGTTATATTACTCTTCATAGGGTAAGGAAATCAAGGGATGTCTTAAGTTGTCGTTAGTGAAGAATTCTCAGTGCACAGAGTAGGAAGTTGCTTGGTTGTATTGGGATGAGAATTTCATTTTGCGGTGCCGGAGTGCCAATTAGGCACGGGTGGTTCTGTTCGTTAGGCCAGGTAAATTGCAGTTGAATAAGAGTGAATGACTCTCGAGAATGGTTCTAAGGTGTTCAAGATTCTACAAGGAATAATCGGGTGTCTTAAGGTTGTAAATGTCGTTAGAAACAATCTTTTCATTGGAATAGATCAAGACTTGTGGTAGTTCTATGTTAATTATGGGATTCTATATATCAGTATCAGGAAGGCAATGGTAACGGATTCAGATTCGCAGGAAGTTCTTCAAAGTAAAGTATTCTGGAATGTGGTGTTTCTGAGAATGATTGAGAGAGTATTCAGCGGCTTATGGGTCTTAGACAATATGGTTTTATGCTTGGGCCTCGTGTGGTGAGTTTGAGCTGCTGAATTGTGGTGCTACAGCGAGAGGGAATATCAAGTTGGAGGTGAATAAGAAGGAAAGTTAGATAGCTGGAGTAGCTTGATAGTAGACCTGACCAGTATCGTAAGGATATCATTAATTCCTTATGTGTATCCGAGGTGATGAGTTCTTACAGGTATTTTGTAGAAATGCTTTTAGGTATTGATGGCGTGCTTAGCTTGGTCAAGTTAAAAGGATTCAGTCCTGGCAGGTCTGATTCGTGCAAGGGGAACTCGGAGAGTTCTTGATGGTTTTTACTGTAGTTTGGAGATATATATTTTCTATGGGCATGCGGAGCATGAGATGTAAAGTGATTTTCTTCTAGATGGGACCAATGGAAGTTCTTGACTAGTTGAGTACGTTGATGTTTGTGGCTCGGAAGGGAGATGAAGTTCTCATGTTACCCTATGGTGGTATGGTATATGTGATATGTTGTGGAGGATTGAGTTGCGTGTAAGGTTACGGTTCAGTTTTGAATGGAAGGTCATAAAATTCTTAGGCAGCACGGTCAGTCTTAGGTGATTATAGAAATGAGCTTCGGATGATTAGGGTGAATGATTTTCAGATGACTAAGAGAATGGTATTACTAATCATAGTGATTTGACGAGGGTATATGTTTCAGAAAAGGCAATGTGGTTAAGTTAATAGTACTTCGGTAGTACTGCGATGCTTTTGTTAGATCGACTGGTGATGTTTGAGGTTGTTTGATGGAACGGGGGAATTTTAGAATATCCTTTGTGGGATGATTGGGTATCTGAGGTGTGATATGTATTTAGACGGCAGAATTTGAGATCAGGTATGGTGATTTGTGTGTTGCATGGAGTTGGAGACCGAAAGCTCTCATATTCAAGCTATGTTGTGGTTGTGGATCATGTGTAACGGCACTGTTTAGTGACTATCGAGATTTGGAGGCCGAGTGGATATTTTGTTGTCGGTATGATAGATTTTGAATGGGATGTCGGGGTTCAGACTAGTTGTTCTGTATTGGGTTTTGCATTACGGGCTATGCCGGAAATGCCACGGGTTGAGTGGCGAGGTACATTGGAGTATATCCTAGTAGAGTGGTTTTGTATTTTGAAGACCCACCAAACGGCTGGGAAGGATATGCCTTTCTTATTTGGTCCTTTGTGATGAATGTCAGTGTAGAGGCTTCTACCATTGATTCGATTTTGGTGGTGAAAGATTTATCATTTTTGTTTCTTGTGGTTGTTGGTTGGGCATGTCACCGGGCGAGGTTGTGGATTTTGGTATTGATTTGGTGCTAGGAACTGTATCGTATGGCTCAGGCAGGAGTTATAGTAGTGGAAGGAGCAGCTTCAGGCTCCCTTGATAATGATTTCATTGGCAGGCCAACATGGATGCATGTTCTAGACTAAGTTGTCTTGGTTGGCTCCAAATCGTATTGTTGAGGGATAGGTTGATTCGATCATTAATGAGCTTGGGGAGATCTATGAGTGGCCTTCCTATGTTGCGAGACGTTATGAGTTTCCGGTTATAGGCACACATGGTGCGGATCTATTGGGTTTCTTAGTGGAAGTCGAGTGGTAAGAGTATTTGGGTGTTTCTCGATGGGTGGCGTATCGATTATGTCCTATCGAGTGTGCGTGGTATATGTTACTTTTTCACGAGGGTGTAATTATTCGCTTTAGTTCCAGACATCAAATTGTGTTTGGTTGTCAATTTCGAGCATAGTGACTTGAGGTGTCTCATGTGTAGTAGTGTTTGGATAGGATTGTGCATTACAGCGCGGCTATGTGGATATATGACCTTGAAGATTATACTCGTGTGTTCTATTCTCTTATGTGAGACGGGTTCTCAACCTGGGGTAGTGGTGGTAATGGTGAGCTTGAGGTACAGCTCTTCCATTTGAGTCATTGTCATGATTGGAGTATGTTCGGACTGTTACTTCTTACTGCGTGTATCATGCTAGTTGCGGCTTAGGCCTTTATTGATGTGTCATATCACCAGGGTGGTGTGTTGGATTAGAGTAGATCTTTGGGATCATTAATGAATACGAACGGATTTGATTTCATCTTGTTGGAAGGATAATATGAGGTTCTGCTAGGAATTTGTTATAGAAATTGCCAAAGGAGAAATAGCTTCCTGAATGGTTGACCTAAGAAATGGTCGTGGTTATTGCATATTTCATTTATAGTTGATAGTACATGGAAGTGTTGAAATGCGACTTTAGTCTATAAGAGTTTCTCTATCGGTATTTAGACGTTGTGTAGAGCTGTTGTGAACAGAAGTTACTGCAACAAGCGTTAGAGTTATGCGGTTTATCATATAATTGTGCTTGAGGCTACAGGTATGGGTTATCACAGCTGGTTCGGGCTTATTCAGAGTATTAATGTGAGAGTTTGATCTTGTGGATGATATCGATAGTGGAAATGGGGTTCAATGGTTTATGGACAAGGATGGATTGTGAAATTTGAGTTATATTGTGTTATCAAACCTATAAAAGATAGGATGACGTGGTATCACCCCCGGGTATGTGCATGGTAAGGTTATTCAACTAGTCGTTGGCTTCTAGAACAACTCTAGGTACGTTCGAGGATGAATGTGTGTTTAAGTGGGGGAGGATGTAACGACCCGACCAGTTGATTTGAAATTTTGCACTTTGATTGCTAGTTCTCGGGCATGACTTGACCCGTGTAATATAGTATGATTGATGTAGATCGTTGGTTTTGGTTTTCAGGAAAATCGGAATGAATTTGAAGGAACAGTCTCAGTTGAAAGCTTTGAATTTGAAAGGTTTGACCAAGGGTTGACTTATTTGTATATGAGCTCGAATCGGAATTTCTATGATTTGGTTAGATCCATTAGGTGATTTGGGACTTGAGAGCGTGATCGAAATGCATTTTGGAAGTCTGTGTAAGGTTTATGCTTGAATTGGCGAAATTGAGATTTCGGCATTTTCCGGTTGATAGGTAAGATTTTGATATAGAGGTCATAATGGAATTCTGAGAGTTGCAGTAACTTCCTTATGTCTTTTGGGTTTGTGCGCAAAATTTTAGGTTATTCGGACGTCATTTGGTCGAGTTTTTGATCGAAAGTATATTTCGGAAGTGTTTGGAAACTTGGTCTTGAATTAGATGAGTTTTGAGTAATCTGATGTTGTTTGAGGTGTTATGATGATTTTAACAAGTTTGAATGACGTTATGGATTATGTCGGTATGTTTGATTGAGGTCCTGAGGGACTCGGGTGAGTTTCGGGTGGTCAATCAAACCATTTCATGCTTTGAGGACTTCAAAAAATTGTAGGTTCCAATTCTGGCAGTTTTGTTCATCGCGATGGCGATGGTTCTCTCACAATCACATAGAGCCATTGGGGGGAGACGTTCGACCGTGCTTCGCATTTTCGCAGGTAGAGAGGCGATCGCATAGTAGGTGGAATTTATTGATCGCGAACGCGTAGGGCTTGTCGCGTTCTCATAGAGTAAAGTGGACCTAAGGTTTTGGTTTAAAAAAATTGTTCATCGCAAACACGGAGTGACAAGGATCGATTGTGAAATTTCAGTTATATTGTGTTATCAAACCTATAAGAGATAGGATGACATGGTATCACCCCCGGGTATGTGCATGGTAATGTTATTCAACTAGTCGTTGGCTTCTAGAACAACAACTCTAGGTACGTTCAAGGACGAATGTGTGTTTAAGTGGGGGAGGATGTAACAACCCGACCGATTGCTTTGAACTTTTGCACTTTGATTGTCAGTTCTCGGGCATGACTTGCCCCGTGTAATATAGTATGATTGATGTAGATCGTTGGTTTTGGTTTTCAGGAAAATCGGAATGAATTTGAAGGAACAGTCTCAGTTGAAAGCTTTGAATTTGAAAGGTTTGACCAAGGGTTGACTTATTTGTAAATGAGCTCGAATTGGAATTTTTATGATTTGGTTAGCTCCATAAATAGGTGATTTGGGACTTGAGAGCGTGATTGGAATGCATTTTGGAAGTGTGTGAAAGGTTTAGGCTTGAATTGGCGAAAGTGAGATTTCGGCATGATCCGGTTGATAAGTAAGATTTTGATATAGAGGTCGGAATGGAATTCTGAGAGTTGCAATAACTTCCTTATGTCTTTTGGGTTTGTGCGCAAAATTTTAGGTTATTCGGACGTCATTTGGTCGAGTTTTTGATCGAAAGTGTATTTCGGAAGTTTTTGGAAACTTGGTCTTGAATTAGATGAGTTTTGAGTAATTTGATGTTGTTTGAGGTGTTTTGATGATTGTAAAAAGTTTGAATGACGTTATGGATTATGTTGTTATGTTTGATTGAGGTCCTGAGGGACTCGGGTGAGTTTCGGGTGGTCAATCAAACCATTTCATGCTTTGAGGACTTCAAAAAATTGCAGGTTCCAATTCTGGTATTTTTGTTCATCGCGATGGCGATGGTTCTCTCGCAATCACATAGAGCCGTTCGGGGAAGACGTTCGACCGTGCTTCACATTTTCACAGGTAGAGAGGCGATCGCATAGTAGGTGGAATTTATTGATCGCGAACGCGTAGGGCTTGTCGCATTCTCATAGAGTAAAGTGGACCTAAGGTTTTGGTTTACAATTTGTTCATCGCAAACACGGAGTGTGGTCTGCAATCGCATAGAGTGATTCTGTAGTGCATCGGGTTTGCATTGGTTATGTTGCATTCGAATATAGTTATGTCTGAGGGCTGAGAATTTGTGTTTCGCGATCGCAAAGGTCTTCCCGCGATAGCATAGAGGAAAATGTGCATGGGCAAAATATTTTTAAAGTCATCTTGTTGGAGAATGTGGGTTTATTTTCACCCATGGATGCTCTTTTTGAAGATTTTTGAAGGAAATTAAAGAGGAATTCAAGAGGAATCGACTTGAGGTAAGAATGTTGGTCTTAAAGCTTGATTCTATTGTGAAATTAACCGAGAAACGCATCGAACTTAAGCTAAAAATGGAAGAAGTTAGGGCTTGGTATTTTTAAATTTTATTTATGGATTTGAAGGGCCATTTCAGTTCGAATTTAAGAACTTTTGGTATGTATGAACTCGTGAGAAGATAAGGAATCTAACTATGTGATAAATTTCGGAGATTCGAGAAGTGGGCCTGGGGCTCGAGTTTTGGTAATTTCTGGATTTGTGCATGTTATTGATTGTTTTCGCTTGGGCTTAGTTCCCTTAGAATATTGTGATGTATTCGTTCTGATTTAAGATAGATTCGACACGTGTAGAGGCCGAATTTGAAGGACAAAGGCGTCGCGAGCCAGAGAATTCGCCGGTTCGAGGTGAGTAATGATTGTAAATGATATCTTGAGGGTTTGAAGCCCTAGATTGCACATCGTAGTGCTATATTGAGGTGAGACACACACTGGATGATGAGCGTAGGGTCTTTTACTACTAGGGATTTTGACTTGGTCCATTCTGGTTGATTATTTTACCGCTTATTTGACTGAAACTTATTTGTTATCATCATGGCTTAGGCTGATTGCCATATTTGGGCTTCGTGACAATTATTTGAGCACTTCGGGGATTTTTATCACTATTTCCTCAATGTTTAATTTATTGCTTGAACTTAGTCCTGTTGATATCTACTATTTTACAAATTCATCCACTTTTACTCAGATTTGAAACTTAAATGATATTTCTAAACAATGTTTTGGGCTGAGAAATACTATTTTACTAATGCGCGAGGGGCTTGTGATGATTTTCGGACTGAGTGAGGCCGAGGGCCATATACGAGGATATGTTGAGTGATATGAGGCTGAGGGCCTGAGATACACTTATATGCCACGAGGTGGATTGAATGATATAAGGCCGAGTGCCGAGTAATATGAGACTGAGTGCCGAGTGATGATGCCGCAAGGTGGCTTGATGTAGCGTTGGGTCGTATGGGGCCCCTCCGGATTCTGCACACCCATAGTGAGCACGGGTACCCATTATTCTGAGAGTAAGCCCAAGGGACTGATATGAATGATTGTGAGATAGCCCGAGGGGCTGATACTATTCCCGGAGTGCGCCCGATGGGCTGATATGAGTGATTGTAAGGTAGCCCAAGGGCTGATACTATTCTGGGAGTGAGTTTGAGGGGCTGATATGAGTAATTGTGAGGTAGCCCGAGGGGCTGGTACTGTTCTGAGACATTGACCAAGGGGATAACTTTTATGTGTTCATCATCCATATTTACTTGTTATTTTACCTGTTATTTTATGGTATTTGTGCCCGAGGGGCAGATTTTCTGTGCTTATCGGCACTAACTGTTTTGCAATCATTGTGTAATTGTTGAGAACGTCATTTTCAAAAGAGTTTTAAGCTGAGCTAAGATTTTAAAAGATCTCACAGCTTCACTGCTTTTCTCAAAGGGTTTTACACTGCTTCTATACAGCAAATTGGTTGCTTTACATGATTTCTTAATTCTCAGTTGTTATTTACCTTTATTGCTCACTGATTTGGAGTACTAACTTTACTCCCTACACCATGCTTGCAGATGCGGGTATTTTTGCACCCGATAGCAGGTTTTGACTGATTGGAGGTAGAGTTATCGGAGTTCGCAAGGTGACTTCCAGCGTTTGCAACATTGCTTTTCTCCTTTTTTTTACCACTCCTATTTCGTATATTTCAGACCTTGTAGTTATATTTATACTCTAATAGATGCTCGTGACTAGTGACACCCCGGTTTGGGCTATGTTGGGTTGTACTTCCGCGGTGTTATGGTACTATCTGTTGTTTTGAAATTATTAAATCATGTTTTATCCTACTTTATTGTAGTTTAGTTGTTTAACTTCGAATTGAAAATGTGTCGGCTGGCCTTGTTTTCACAAGAGGTGCCATCACGACGGGGTATGGGTTTAGGGTTGTGACAAGTAGTATCATGTCTCCCCCTCATGTTACAAAAACTAACTTGCTTCCTCAACTTTGGAAACTCATCATTGTACTTTATGGTGCTAATAAAAATACACACTGCACATTAATAATAACACGATGAAATTATTTGGTTCCTGACTCTGAAGCACTTATGAGGGGAGAATGTAATATACTTCCGTATATAACTTATATCAAACTAATATGAATAATTTTATTCTCATAAGCAATAATTTAACTATTAAGTGAAGGCACTCACTAAATCATTTTACTAAACCACTTGTGATGTAACCCAACTTATCAAGAAAATACTATCTTGAATAGAAAATCTGGAAATTATGTTCTAAATTAAATTATTGAGTAAGTTACCTCATAAACACCAGCTTGCGGGTTAATAATAATCTCACACGTAACCATCTCATAGATGCATCTTATGTGGTATACATAGCAGGTGAATGTCTGATATTCACCTTTGATATTTCAGTATTCATGAGATTCCATCCCATTTTTAATTGGTTTATTAATTAATGAGAACAACATAAGAGAATTCGTACAAAATTTTCTAGTTCTTTAATATTTACCCATGTGAATACTCGTTTATTTCTACACATTATACTTAAATTAATATGACTAAACCAATTATGCCAACTGAATAAATTATCAATATTGATAAAGTTCAGGTTTATACCATGACGTATGCAATTATCAATAAACTCCAAGTTTATTATGATATGGGTGTTTATATTAATCACGTCCACTTTATTGTGGTATTCTTTTATTTGTGTAGTACAAACTTTAGAATAAAGCGGGTAATTTTTCCCATGCATATTACCCCGCTACAAGATGTAATAATAGAAGATATCAAATCTTTTTTTTATTTATAGTCTCAATATAATCAATCGCTTTCGCGTATACTTTGGAAACTGAATAAGTTTCTTTGAGACTTACTACAATACAATTCTTTATCGGTAATCAATTGTGTTTCTCCAAAATAGTAATAATTGGCTCTTCTAGAGCTCTCAAATTAATTTTGTACTATTATGGTCATGGTCAATTAACTATAAGTTATACCATTATGGTCATGGTCAGATTCTATACAAGATCCTTTCCTTGCACTACTATTGCCCTTTAAAAATCCCATCACCAAAATATTTTGGCGTACAATAGATATGTGACCGATGACCATTCATGACATAATAATGACATATTGTTATCACATTCTCTTGAGGGAATGAGAATGGAGCAAATTCAATGGGATGGGTTTTCAAATTTTTGCCCACAATCATACGTGAATTTGATCATGGCAAGACATAAATTTTTTATCACTTGGGGTGGTTATAATTTCTTCCAAACTCCATTAGAGTTACAATCAAAATTTACGTCTTTGCTTGTATATATAACCATATTATAGAATCTCAACAATTTAAAAGACAAAAACAAAGTAAAATACTTACCTTAAATTCAAATTTGAATCATGAAGGAAGTTCATTGACAATCATTATGCTCAATCCAAAGCTTCTACTCAATTGGTTATAGTCTCGTGCTAATAACGTGTTATAAAATAATAAAAGAAAAAGAAGAGTATTGCAGAGAAAGGTAGAGAGAGAATTCTTGTTGATTTGGGATCAACTACAATGAAATAGAACATCTCTATTTATAGGGGTAAAGTGACTTAGCCACCAAGTAACAAACCCTAAACTCTCTCTGAAAGATAGACATTCACCATAAATAAACTACTATTTATAACAATTTTATATTATTTAAAACCTTGTACATAGTACTATATTTTTCTTGCTAGGCACGGGTCCATTCCACCAAAAAGGGGTTGTTATTAGGATAAAGGGAAAGATAATACTGGTTAAACAACATTAACTGATAAAATTAAAAAGAATAAAGGAAAATCGATATAGATTAACGGTGTGTTTGGTATAAAGGAAATTATTTTTCAAAAAATATTTTTCAATTTTCTCAAATTTGGTTTGCTTAAACGTAATGGAAAATGTTTTCCTCATGAATTCATTTTTATCCAATTGGAGGAAAATATTTTTCCTTTCCCTTTCGCCATCCCCACCCACCCACCCGCATCCTCCGCCTCACCCCACCCCCTCCCACCCTAAATAGAAATATTATCAATAGTATTTTCTTTTCATATTATGGATAGAATACTTTTTTCATTTCAACAATTGAATATTTTCTTTTCATGATATAAAAAAAGACTTTCTATTCATGATAAAAAAAAAGTATTTTCTTTCATTTAAATAAAATGATGTAGTAAAAAGTATTTTATTTCATTCAAAAGAAAAGTATTTTCTTTTCAGGATGCAAAAAAAAGTATCTTTTTTTCATTTCAACAGAATGAGTATTTTCTTTTCATAATGTAGAAAAGGTATTTTCTTTTTTTTCAACAAAATAATTACGTTATTTTCATGTTGTAGAAAGAGTACTTTTTTTCAACAAAAAAAAGAGCATTTTCTTTATAGTTATTGAACATAAATTTCAACATTATTTTGCGTAAAAAGGTAAAGCAGCACATTAGTTTCTTTGGGTTTGTATGAATTATTAGAATAATAACTAAATTATTGAAGAAAATAGAGTCGTACAAATATTGGGTGGCTGGGGGCAAGGAAACATGGGGAGTTGGAGAAAGGGGGTAAGGAGAATAGCATAAAAAATATCTTCTACTTACTTATCAAACACTATAAAATATTTTCCAAAAAATATTTTCCACTCACCAACCAAACAAGAAAAAATAAGTGATAAAATCACTCATTTTTCATGAAAACATTTCCTTCATAACAAATGTTAAGTGGTTAGCCATGTATAATGTCCCTCATCGGGGAATAAATACTTATTACTATGTAATCACTATATATAAATAGGGAATTGTACAACACTTAATATTTTGAATAATATTTTTGTCTCGTGCTTTTTCACATGGCATCAAAGCAATCATAAGATATTTATCACAGTGCATAAATTCCAGCGACTCCGGGAAGAAATAGCTCAGTCACCGTAAGATTTTTTGACGACCTAAGTGACTATTTGCGTCAAAGCCACTAATTATCATTGTTGTGCAAAATCCAACACTACCACAAGGTTCCCAAGAGAGAGGAGACCAAACCCCAAAAAGATTCACCTGAAAAAGACAGCTTGCCGAAGATCTACAGTCGGTAGCGCATTTGTCCCACGCGTCGGCACGTGAGGGATGTTCCATCTAGAAATTGAAAACGTTTCTTTTGGAAAGTGTCATTACCTTACAAATTTGAGCCTACCCATCCAATTTAGACAAAATTCTTATCACTTTTATATTTTTCGGGCGTGAATGGTGATTTCCAAAAAAAATTTGGATTTTTCTGGATTTAATAGTAATTTCCATAAGCGTTTTAAATTTTTCGGGCATGAACATTATGAAGTCATTCATATTTGAACCTGTTGACCAAAACATGTCGAATCTAATGCATTGAATCCAATTCAGGTGGTTTTTTCGGTATTATATTGATTTGCTTTAGTACAAAGCATGTAAAGACACATCTTCAAGGATAGCTTTCGTTGTTCAAACAAATAGTAGCGTGACTTGCGCCTCCCAATATTCAACCTCTGAGTCTTGGGTCATTGATTCAGGTGCATCTGATCATATTTCTGGTAACAAATATCTTTTCACTACTGTCACACCTCCTTTTTACACACCTACCCCAAAGGATAATGTATGTGGGAGTTTTTCCAATTTAAGTAACATTATTTGAAATGGGATTATTTATTTATTTAGATTCACCCCTTAGGATAGGTTTTACTTTTGGTGTCCCAATTCACCGGTTTTTTTTGAATCCCAAATCGAGCACAATTTTTCGACTTCCCAAATGGAGTCTGCGAACTAGAAATTCTTGAGTAAGGTTTGTTGACCCGAGGGAAGGTGTTAGGCACACTCGGATCCCGTGGTTCTAGCATGGTCGCTTAAACTCTTATAATTGGCTTAAAATCGGATTTTAATATATTCCATCCTATAGTGCAATATTAGAATTATTTACCGCTTTATATTTATAATTTTTGAGCAAATAAAACGTCATTTAAAACATGTTTTTGGATCACGTCACATGAAAGCACCCAGATCCTCGACACATTTTATCCAACATTTTGGGATTTGGATTAGGGTCACATGAAATGCACATCCGTATTTAGGAAGGTAATATTATTAAAACGCGCCTAGAGCGGCTAACGTGTTATTATCTTTGCTGGGGGCCGTGAAATTCGCCAAACGGCACGTCCCAAATTCTAGGTATTTTAACATAAATAAATAAAGAGGGCCCCGCAATTTGTGCAATTTGTTTGGCGCAGCGCACCTCTTTAATTTTTTTTTAAGAGGCCATCCTAGAGCATACTATTATTTTCTATTGACTTTGTCTCTGATAGGGCCTAATTAATTAATATTACAAAATTCGACCCTCAATTTCAAGTTCGGATTCAAACAAAAGGGAAGAACCTCTTAATTTGAATCCACTACCTCACTCGAATAGCTCAAACTCGATAGTATTTCAAATTATGAATTAAACCCCTAACTTTCTTGGGTTTCGAAATCAATTCCAAAGAGATAAGATTCACTAAGGTTTGATAAATGTCTCCCAGATCTTGGGCATGTTCATGGGGCTAAGTTGAAAAATGAATTGGACTTAAAGAGTGTGGATTGGGAATCTCGTACCGATAGTACAATTGGGCCTATGGCGAAGAGACCAGGCCCAGGGTGTGTTAGTGCATGACTTTCAGCTATGAAGCTGAATGAGATTGTTTGGGCCTTGCGTTTGAGCCCAGTATGACAGAGGGCATAATCCAACTATAACTCATTTCAAACGTGTAGCTCAAATTAACTGAGCAAGCAAACTTAGCTCAGTAGGCATTTTAAAATTCAGATTCATCTTAGCTAAACACCTTATACTAACATTTGACCGAGATGTACCAATGAGCATGAGTTATGGATATTTGATTTAAAATTCAATGTATAACCTAGACAACCTCCAAGCGCAATTCCAATTGACAATACAATTAAACACTCAAATTACTAATGTAGTTTTTCCATTTTCTATATCATAGCCATAGATGATTGTTTCTAGGAACTGAAGCGAATCAATTTACCACTTCAATACTTGTAACTGTGAAATGGATCAAAAATTCATCAAAAAGCATGCCAAACATCCTACAACCTGATTTTACACTTATGAACCTGCAGTCCAAGTCAAATTCAATTTTTAACCAGTAAATTGACAAATATAAATCCATTCATACTACTGCCAGCATTTGTTGAATACTCATACCTATTTGAGTGTTCAATTATTAGCTACACATGAGGACCTAGAATCAATTTCTACATTTATGTTGTTGTTAATGTTAAACTAATAGCCAAACAAAATTACACTAGGCTAATGAATATCAATAGTCCAATACAAATCAACAGTTCAGAACGGTCCAGCCTTAGTTACAAATAGGTCTATCGAACTTCATGAAATTACAGGAAATCTAATATGAAAATTAATAGAAAATAAAGCTATGCTGCAATTCAATTCATGTCCACAACTTGGAGATTACACGATATATACCTGGATATGCAAATAAGGAAGGAAAATAAGGTGAGTCAGCAAGGTAACAACAGTACGTAAATCCAGTAGCAAATAGCTCACAATAAAGCCAGGAAATAACCAAGGATTATAGCACCAATAGTTCACCCAAAACAAGCTCAAATGAACCCAAACACATCCGAAATTAAACCAGTAGACTTCAGAAAACTTCAGCAAATAAGAACCAAGGCGAGAAGATGCAAATCAACGATTAGAACTCGAAATACATCTAAAACTTCAATGGAACAATGTTTTCCTAGAGTTTTGTGTTATATTTTTTTGGATTTTGAGGAGCTACTAATCTAATCTAAGGAAGAATTTTTCAGATATTAGACTACAGTTTTTTTTGGATTTTTGCTTTTGAATTTAGAATTTTTCAAGTGTTTAAGCTTGCGGAGCTTTTTGGGGGGAATTAGATCTGAAGCTTTTTGGGTGTTCAAACTTTGGGTAATTTTTCAGGCGCTAACTTGTTAAAGAAGGCAGGGGGACTACCTTTTATAGGCAAGATCAAGGGAAGCTTCCAGATTTTCACTCACCTCGTTTCCACCTCTTTCATTTCAGTTTTTTTCAGTTAAACCTTCATTTTTTGACTTGTTTCTCAAGTTACTGCCCTATGTTTCCTAAATTAGAATTAAGGCCTAGAAGGTCCTAGAAAATTCTTGTTTAAACTACATAATTCCTATTCAACTCTAAATACCTGAATTACCCCTGAATTTCCCTAAAATTATCAACCTCATGTCAATTAACCCCAACCCATTCCCCTGTCATTAACTAAGATAAACTAACCGATCTAATTCAGCTATATCCAAACCTACTAAACTAAGTCTAATAATTACTTGAAACCAACTACTGAAATAAGGAATTACTTAATAACAGTTACTGATTAAACTGAACTAAACTAAACTAAACTAATTAACACAAACTAATAACAACAATAAGGGATACTAGTTAATTCAAACACTAAAAAACAAATTACAATTCGAACGAGACCCAAACAGGATCGACTAAAGAATTAAAGACTATAAACATAGATTCAAAACAAAAATTAAACTAATATATAAAATTACCAACACAGGATTAATTCTAAACCACATCGAGACCAAGAATTAAATAAAAAGATCTAGGTGGAATTCAGACGAAGGGGAGCAAAAGAATAATAGAAATTTGATTATCGAGATAGTTCGACCAGAAAGAAAAGAAGAAAGGAGGTTGAATAGAAACAAAACAAATAGAAGAAGAAATAAAAAGCGGAAAAAAGAAAACTCACCACCTTGACTCGAACTCGAGACCCAAATCTCTGATTTAAACCCCAATATGATACTAGTCATCTATTCTCTATCGAGAGACAGGTAACTGATGTGCCCGGATACGTATGAACAACTTTGACCTCGGCTTTGACCTTGGCTTCGAGGTCTCGAACTAGATATGAAATTGGAGAAATCCAGTTGGTACTTTTATGAAATAACCATGAGTGTGGGGCTTAGGGTGGCCTGGGGATTGTAGGGTACAGATTTGGTACAATTTGGGTGGCGGCGCCACCGTGCACGGTGGTGGCGGCGCCTAGGATTTGGTATATTCGAGGAGTTCCAGTGATTTTCGAGGAAAATCAATGGTGGCATAGGCATGAGGAGGACGAGGCGGAGCTTTGGTGTTATTTTGGAGGCAGTTGGAGCTCTGCCACCGCCGTGGGTGATTTCCGGCAGTGGCTTGCGGCGGAGGGGGTGGGGTTGAACAAGGTATGGGGAAGAGGGATTTCGTCTCTAAAATTTCTGAAGGGTTTTCGACATTTTTATCTAAAATCCGAGATTGAAACTGGACCGTTGGATTAGAGTAGATGGATGGCCTAGATTTCTTTTTGGCATTCACTAATTCAAACGACGTAGTACACTACTTATACTACGTTATTTTATTGGTCTCAGGGGGATGTTCATGTGGGGCGGGTAGGGGCGCATTGGGCTGGGCAATTCGAATGGGTTCGTGCACTAGGGTTGGAGCATTTGAATGAAAATGGCCCAATTGGGTCTTTTATTAAGAAGACTTCCTTTTATTTTGAATTATTTATTTTAAATTTCCTAAGATTAGCTAAGTCCTAATTTTAAGAGGAGAATTAAATAAAAGTTAAATTAAAGGAACAAAAGTGTAAAAGGATTATTTTATTATTTTATTCTTATTTTCGATGATGCTTAATTAATCTAAAAACCTAGAATTGGGTCCTAAATTCAAGTATGCTATTTTGTAATTTTTTATTTTTTATGACAACTAATAATGCACATGAAATCTAAACAAAACACAAAACCATACAATTAATTCCTAAAAATTCAAATTAAAAGAAAAATTCTAATTTTAATGAATTCTATAGGAGTAATTTAAGCGCGGAAAAATCACGTGCTCACAACATATTCTCAATCTCTTCCAACAGTCGCAACGGCCAATGGGTCTCAAACCACGGCAATTGCAATAGGTCAAGCAATCTCACTTCCTTCCTTACCTTTAGATTCAGTTCTTTATGCAACCAGTAGTCCTTTTAATCTCATAGTTGTTATTCGCTTAGCCAAATTACTTAAATGCATTGTTTTATTTTTTGTTGACCTTGTTATGATACAGGAACGCAATACGGGCAGATAGCATGAATTAGATGGACTTTATTACCTGTAACGACCCAGTCAATCGGTTTGAGAGTAATAGCTCCAATCCCTTAATTATTTCTTCCCACGTATCTTCTTCTGCTTATGTGACTTGCCGAGATTTTTATTGTTGGTTTCAGAATATTTTAGGACACTTAGTCCCTAAACGGAAGCTTAAGTCTTAAGATTTTGACCATAGTCGTAACTGTGTGACGATGACTCTCGAATGGAGTTTCATCAGTTTCGTTAGCTCTGTTGATTATTTTGGACTTATGGACGTGCCCAGATTGTGTTTTGGAGGTCTATAGCTGAATTAGGCTTGAAATAGAGAAAGTCGAATTTTTAGGAAGTTTGATCGGAAGTGGAATTTTTTATATCAAGGTCACAATTGGATTCGGGAAGATAGAGTAGGTCCATAATGTTAAACATTACTTGTATGTAAAATTTGAGATCAATCCTACGTGGTTTGATAGGTTTCGTTATCGGTTGTAGAATTTTGAAGTTTCAAGTTTATTAAGTTTGGATTGGAGGGTGATTGTGTTTTTGTTGATGTTTGATGTATTTTGAGAGCTCAACTAAGTTTGTGTGGTATTTTAGGACTAGTTATTATGTTCTATTGAGGTCCCAAGAGCCTCGAGTGTATTTCGAATGCTTAATCGATTGAAATTGGACTTAGGAAAATTGTTGAAGTTTTTGGTTTCTGGTATTTCGTACCTGTGGTGGGGAGACCGTGGGTGCGGGATCGCACATGGGGGAGGTCTAGCGTAGAAATGGAATGGGATGCGAGCTTAGGGATCGCAGGCGAGAGGTAATACTCTGCATCTATGATGCCCGTAGATGCGCCTACAGAGTGTAGGTGTGAAGAGAGACCGCAGAAGCGAACCAGATTCCGCAGGCACGGACTCGCAGGTGGGGCCCGTCCTAGAAAATGTGGACCTTCCCCTTTAAGTCATTTCCACACCTATGAGGTAAATTCCACAGGGTGCGGTGTCACATGTGCAATTATAGGCCTGCAGATGCAAAATCGCTGGAGAAAAAAAGGACGAGTTCGAGGGTTTTACCCCATTTTAAATTTTGAGAATTTGAAAGCTCGGATGAAGGCAATAATTCAAGGATTTTTCATAGGGAACTTTGGAGTAATAATTCTTAACTCGTTTTTTATTGTATTACATTAATCTATAGTTGATTCCATCATTAAAGTAAGGAATTTAGGTGAGAAATTTGGCGGAAAAGGTTGGAAGTTCTTCAACTAAATTTTAGAGATTTAATTGGACTTTGATATCGTATTTAAATAATTTTAGTGCGAGTGAACTCGCAAGTGTATCTATGTTCATTTCTATGACTTTCACCCGATTTTGAGATGTGGTCCCGAGGAGGTTTTTAGGCAGATATTCAAATTTCTTGTTAAAGTCTTAATTTCATTAATTAGATTAGTCTATTATAGTTGTATTTATGATATGTAATCATGTTTGGCTATAGTTGGGCTATTCGGAGTCGAACAATCGAGGAAAGGGCATTCTTACAGATTGATTTGAGCCTGGTTCGAGGTAATTAGCTTGCATAACCTTGTGGGGGAGAACTCCCCTTAGGATTTGATGTTGTGATATTTAAGCGTCCTGTGTGTGTGAGGTGACGAGTGAGTTCACGAGTTATTTGTTGCAAAATTCAATTTTTACTGAGTAATAATATGTTTCTTTCTACTGAGTTATACCAGCATGTGTAGTTATCCTGTTATGCCTAGAATAGAATGTCTACGTGCCTAAAATGCTTATCTGAACTCTGCAATATGCTTAGTGGATTTCCTACTTCTCCTTGGCTTGTGCTCAGCCTAAGCAGTAGGATTTCTTGCTCTAACTGTTACTTCCATTTTTTTAACTGCATATTTACCTTAGGACTACGGGACGGTATCTCGGGAGATCCCCTGCATATTTATTTTGGGACTATGTGGCGGTATCCCGGGAGATCCTCATGCATATTTACTTTGGAAGTACCATCTCAGGAGATCCCCCTGCACATTTACTTTTGGGATTATGAGATGGTATCTCGGAAGATCCCCTGTTAATATTCATGTGTATTGCATCGTTATTCTTCTGTGATTTTTCCTTCTTGTTAAATTTCAATCTTTTATCATACTGCGATATGCTATTTTGTCTTATTTAATATATATCTACGAGTAGGCCCTGACCTCACATTGTCACTACTCGACCAAGGTTAGGCTTGCCACTTACTGGGTACCTTTGTAGTATACTCATGCTACTCTTCTGCACATGTTTTCGTGAACAGATCCAGGTACCTCCTGCCAGCCTGGCTTTTAGTTGCATAGTTGCTGCTACTCCAAAGACTTCAAGATACATCTGCTCGTGTCTGGAGACCTCGGAGTCCCCCTCTATCTCTTTGGTGTTATTCTTCCTTACTTCTTCTAGATACTGATGTATAGAACCTTTTGACAAATCTTAGAAGCTTGTGACTTATGGTTTTCTGGGTCTTGGGAGGACTTTTGCATATTTGAGAGTTGATTATTATATGTGCCAAGCAACATCTCCATCATTTATTTAGATTATAAATGGTTGTAGGTATTTTAAGGTTTTATTTCATTGTTGGTTATTTCCTCAATTGTTAGGCTTACCTAGTTGTAGAGACTAAGTGTCGTTATGACATATCACGAAGGGGGGATTTGGGTTGTGACAAGTTGGTATCAGAGATCTAGGTACACGAATCGGTGCGGAGACGTCCGTGTTTATCTTTGGTAGGCTATAAAACTACTAGGAAAATTTCATTTTTTTGAATCTTTGTCGTGCGAAATTTGTTGACATCGAAATTCTAAACTTTTGTATTCTCTTCTCTCATAGATTTTGAGGACACGTACAGCTGGATCAGATAAATAGGAACATTTTTCCCCTACTTAAGCCACTAGAGGTTGCCTCTGGGGTAGAGGCTGAGGACATCCACGTGGTGCAACCAGAGCACCCTACAAAGGAGCCCCCATTAGTTCCAGGTGGAGGACAGACACATGAGGTACATATTGCTACACCAGCCCTCTAGGAGACTTTATCTAAGTTTATCAGCATGTTCATCACCTTAGCATAGGCTAGATTGATCCCACTTGATCCTGCCACATCTCAGGCCGGGGAGGAGTATAGACTCCCGTTGCTCGTTCCCCAGAGCAGCAGGTTGCGATCGTCCAGGTTCCAAAGATTTCACCTATGCAGCCAGCAGCCCCAGTCCAGCCCAAGGGTAGGGCAGCAGTTTCTGAGGAGGATCAATGTAGGCTCAAGAGGTACAAAAAGTACCACCATTTTGCTTTCAGTGGTTTGGGAATAGAGGATGATTAGGTTTTTCTTGAGGAGTGCCACTCTATCCTCCATACCATAGGCATATTAGAGTCGGGTGGGGTTTCTCTCACTGCGTTCTAGCTTAGAGGAGCAGCCTCTTAGTGGTGGTGTGATTATGATTTGGATAGTTCAATTGAGGCAGCTTCACTTATATGGACTCAATTCTCGGATATGTTTTTGAGGGAGTATGTTCCCAAAGCCTTAAAGATGCATGGCGTGCGGAGTTTGACCATTTGCGTCGTATTGCTATGGTTGTGTTAGAGTATGCAGTTTGTTTTTATGATTTGGCTAGACATGCACCGTCCTTAGTTGCTATAGTTTGAGAGAGGGTCAGTCGATTTATTGAGGGACTCCATCCTAGCATCAAGACTAGTATATACCAGGAGTTGTAGATAGATATCTCGTACAAGCAGGTTGTGAGTATTACTAGGAGAGTGGAGGGCATGCTTGCTCAGGAGAGAGAGGAGAGGGAGGCGAAGAGGTCTCAAGAGTCTAGCAATTATACTAGTACCCGTGCCCCAACTGTAGTTTGACATGGTATGGGCTATGTGATTCGCTCTGTTCATTCAGCTCTTCTAGCCGCCAGTGGTATTCCAGTTACTCCTAAGCCCCGGAGCCTTATTATGCATCGCTAGTAACTAGTGTACCTTCTGCACGGGGTACTTTCAGCGGTCAATCCAGTCGACCTGTCCCGAGCCAACCACATTATCCACATCCTCCAAGAGCATGTTTTGAATGTGGCGACACTCACCATATGGTAAGGGATTTCCCCAAACATAGTAGGGGTGCACCTCCATATACTTCTCAGGCACTACATGCTCTATCGGGTCCTCAAGTTATGCTTACAGCACCAGCTACCACTCTACCTGCTCAGCCAGCTCGAGATGGAGGTTGGTGAGGTAGAGGTTTCCATATAGGGGAAGGCTAGGCCAGATACTATGCTTTTCCTACTCGTATAAAGGCAGTTGCTTCAACTCTATCATTAAAGGTATTGTTCTGGTCTGTCATCGAGATGGGTAGGTTTTATTCGATCCAGGCTCCACTTATTCCAATGTATCATCGTATTTTGTCCCATATTTGGGTGTATCCCGTGATTATTTGAGTTCTCATGTTTATGTATGTATACATGTGGGAGATTCTATTGTTGTTGACCATGTGTATTGGTCGTGTTTGGTTGTTATTAGTGGTTTTGAAATTAGAGCCAATTTATTATTGCTCACTACAGTATACTTTGATATCTTGGGCATAGACTGCTTGTCACCCCATTATGCTATTTTTTATTGTCACGACAAAACTATGGCATTGGCTATGCCAAGTTTACCGCGGTTAGATTGGAGGGGCAACATAGATTACACTCCCAACAGAGTTATTTCATTTCGTAAAGCTCAACGAATTGTTGAGAAGGGGTGCGATATGTATCAAGTTTATGTGAGAGATGTCAGTATTAATACCCCTATAGTTGAGTTAGTCCAGTAGTGAGGAATTTCCCTGATGTATTTCCAGCTAATCTTTCGGGCATGCAGTCCAATAGAGATATCGACTTTGGTATTGATTTGTTACCAGGCACTCAAACCATCTCTATTCCTCCATATCGTATGGCTTCTCTTGAGTTCAAGGAGTTGAAGGACCAGTTGCAGCGATTGCTAGAAAAGGGCTTCATTCGGCCCAGTGTGTCGCCTTGGGGTGCCCCTATCTTGTTTGTGAAGACAAAGTATGGTTCTATGCGTATGTGCATTGATTATCGCTAGTTGAACAAAGTTACAGTGAAGAACATGTACTCTTTGCCTCGTACTGATGACTTATTTGATCAGTTATAGGTACTAGAGTATTTTCCAAGTTGATTTACGTTCAAGTTATCATCAGTTGAAGATTTGAGAGACAGATATCCTGAAGACCGCTTTCAGGATTCAATATAGTCATTACGAGTTCCTTGTGATGTCATATGGGCTAACAAACGCCCCAGTAGCAATGATGCATTTGATGCACATTGTATTTTGGCCCTATCTTGACTATCTCATCATTGTGTTTATTGACGACATTCTGGTGTACTCCTGGAGTCGGGACGATCATGAACGGCACATGAGGATTGTACTTCAGACCTTGAGAGAAAAGAAATATGCAAAATTCTCAAATTGTGAGTTCTGGTTAGATTCAGTGGCATTTTTGGGTCACGTAATGTCGAGTGAAAGGATCAAAGAGAATCCAAAAAAGGTGGAAGCATTGAGAGTTGGCCCAAACTGTCCTCAGCTATAGAGATCTAGAGTTTTCTTGGTTTGGCGGGTATTACTATCAATATTTTGAGGGATTCTCATCTATTGCAGCACCTATGGCCAGGCTGACCCGGAAGGATGCTCCATTCAGGTGAACAGATAAGTGTGAGGAGAGCATTAAAAAGCTCAAGACAGCTTTGACCACAGCCCTAGTATTGGTATTGCCTATAGGTTTGGGGTCTTATACATTTTATTGTGATGCGTCGCAGATTAGTCTCAGTGCGATGTTGATGCAGGGCCGTAGGGTGATTGCATATGCGTCCAGACAGCTGAAGGTACATGAAAAGAACTAGCATGTCCACGGCCTTGAGTTAGCAGCTATTCTTCATACCTTGAAGATTTGGAGACACTATTTGTATGGTGTCCCTTGTGATATCTACACTTATCACCAGAGTTTGCACCATCTGTTCAAGCAGAAAGATCTTAACTTGCATCAGAGGAGGTGGTCAGAGCTGTTTAAGAATTATGATATCACCATTTTGTACCATCCCGGAAAGGCCAATGTGGTGGTCGATACCTTGAGTCGCATGGTGGAGATTTTTGGGAGTTTAGCATATTTACCAGTAGTAGAGATTCCATAAGCATTGGATGTTCAAGCCTTGACTAACCAGTTTGTTGGATTAGATATTTTTAAACCGAGTCGAGTTTTGGCTTGTGTGGTCTCCTAGTCTTCTCTTTATGATTCTATTAGGGAGCGTTTGTATGATGACCCCCATCTTCTTGTCCTTAAGTACATGGTTTAGCACGGTGATGCTAAAGAGGTCTTTATTGGAGATGATGGTGCATTGAGGATGCAGGGCAGGCTGTATGTGCCTAATATAGATGGATTGCGAGTTGATTCTCCAGGAGGCTCACAGTTCGCAGTACTCCATTCATCCAGGTGCCACAAAGATGTATCAGTACTTGAAGAAGCATTAGTGGTGGAGGAGAATAAAGAAACACATAGTGAAATATGTAGCTCGGTACCTAAATTTCTAGCAAGTGAAGTATGAGCATCTGCAGCCGGGTGAATTGCTTTAGAAGCTAGAGATTCCGGAGTGGAAATTGGAGCAGATCACTATGGATTTTGTTGTAGGACTCCCACGGAATCAACAATAGTTTGATGCATTTTGGGTTATTGTGGATAGGATGACCAAGTAAACTTATTTAATTCCTGTGATGACTACTTATTCTTCCGAGCAGCTAGCTCGAGTTTGTTTTTGCGAGATTGTCAGGCTTCATGGCATGCCGGTATCTATCATCTCTTACCAGGGTACGCGATTTACATCACGATTCTGGGAGGTTGTACAGCATGAGTTAGGTACTCGGGTTGAGTTGAGCATAGCATTTCACTCTCAGACGGATGGACAGTTCAAGCGCACTATTCAGATTTTAGAGGATATGCTTCGTGCGTGTGTGATGGAGTTCGGAGGTTCTTAGGATCAGTTCTTTCCACTTGCATAGCTTTCCTACAACAACAGTTATCAGTCCAGCATTCAGATGGCATCGTATGAGGCTCTATATGGTACACGGTGTTGGTCCCTAATTGGTTGGTTCGATCCGGGTAAGGCTAGGTTATTGGGTACAGACTTGGTCCAGGATGCGTTAGAGAAGGTAAAAGTGATTCAGGATCAACTTTGCAACCCCAGTCCAGACATAAGAGTTATGCAAATTGGAAGGTTCGTGATGTTGCATTCATGGTTAGAGAGATGGTCTTTCTCCGAGTTTCGCCTATGAAGGGTGTTATTAGGTTTGGGAAGAAGGGCAAGCTAATCCCAAGGTTCATTGGTCCATTTTAGGTGTTGCGGCGAGTTGGGCAGGTTGCTTATGAGCTTGCCTTACATCCCAGTCTAGTAGAAGTCCATCCGGTATTCCATGTTTCTATGTCTGAAAGTATCATCGTGATTTGTCTCATGTGTTGGATTTTAGCCCAGTCCAGTTGGACAAGGATCTATCTTATGTTGAGGAGCCAGTGGTTATTTTGGACAGGCAGATTCGAAAGCTAAGGTCAAATAAAATTGCTTTAGTGAAAGTTCAGTGTAGGGGCTAGCCGTTCACGGAGGCGACTTAGGATACCAAGCAGTATATGCGCAACCATTATCCTCATCTTTTTACGACTTCAGGTATGTCTCTATGCTCATTCGAGGACAAACGGTTATTTTAAGAGGGGGAGGATATAACGACCCGGCCGGTCATTTTGAGAGTAATAGCCTTGATCCCCTATTTTCTACTTCCCCGTATATTTTTCTGCCAATTTGACTTGTCGGGAGGTTTTGTTTTTCGTTTCGAAGTTTTTTGAGACACTTAGTCCCTAAACGGAAACTTAAGTCTTAGAATTTTGATCATAGTCGAAATTGTGTGAAGACAAATCCGGAATAGAACTTCGTCGATTCCGTTAGCTCCGTGGGTATTTTGGACTTAGGGGCATATCCGCATTGTGTTTTGGAGGTTTGTAGTTGAATAACGCTTGAAATAGCGAAAGTTAAATTTTTGGGAAGTTTGACCGAAAGTAAACTTTTTGATATCGGAGTTGGATTCTGATTCCGAAAGCAGGAATAGGTTCATAATGTTGAATATGACTTGTGTGCCAAATTCGAGGTCAATCGTATGTGGTTTGATAGGTTTGGGGCATCGGTTGTATAAATTTAAAGTTTCAAGTTCATTAAGTTTGGATGGAGGGTGATTTGTGTTTCTCTTTTGTTGTTTGATGTATTTTGAGGGCTTTAATAAGTTCATATGGTGTTTTAAGACTGGTTAGTATGTTTGGTTGAGGTCACATGGGCCTCCGGTGTGGTTCAGATGCTTAACAGAATGAAATCGAACTTATGCAAATTGCTAGAGTTTTCTAGTTTCTGGTTTTTTGGCACCTGCGAGGGGGAGCCACAGGTGCTGGATCGCACATGCGGGAGATCTAATGCAGAAGCGGAGTGGAATCGTAGCTCAGGGGTCATTGGTGCGAGGTAATATTCTGTATTTGTGATGTCCGCAGATGGGCCTAAGGAGCGCAGGTGCGAAGAGAGACCGTAGAAGAGGACTAGATTCAGCAGGCACGCACTCGCAGGTGCGGTGCCTTCATCGCAGATGTGGCCCCTTCATCACAGATACGGACCCATCTATTTAAGTCATTTCCGCAACTGCAGGGGAAATTTCGCAAGAGAGACGTCGCAGGTGCAGTTCTAGGCTCGCAAATGCGAAATCGCTAAATTTAGGACTTTGAGAGCTCGGATTAAGGCAATAATTCAACAATTTTTCCGAGGGAATTTTGGGGGTAATGATTCTTAACTCGTTTTTGGTTGTATTCCATTAATCTATAGTTGATTTAAATCATTAAATTAAGGAATTTGGGTGAGAAATTTGGATGGAAAAAGGTTGGAAGTTCTTCGAATAAGTTTTTGAGATTTAATTGGGACTTTGATATCAGATTTGGATAATTTTGGTACGATTGAACTCGTGAGGGTATGAGTATTCATATTTTGTGACTTTAACCCGATTTTGAAATGTGGGCCCGGGAAGGTTTTTAGGGCGATTTTGAATTTCTTGTTAAAGTCTTAATTTCATTACTTAGATTAGTTTATTATAGTTTTATTTATGATATGTAATTGTGTTTGGCTAGATTTGGGTCATTCAGATTCGGATAATCGAGGAAAGGGCATTCTTACAGATTGATCTGATCTTGATTTGAGGTAAGTGGCTTGCCTAACCTTGTGTAGGGGAACTCCCCTTAGGATTTGGTATTTTTTGTGATATTTGAGCATGTTACGCGTGAGGTGATGAGTAAACGGGCTATTTGTTATAAAATCCGATTTTTACTAAGTAATAACTTGTTTCTTCTTATTGAGTTATACCAGCATGTATAGTTATCCTGTTTAGCCTGTAACATGTTTACCTTAACTGCTTATCTGAACTATGTGCAGCATCCTTAGTGGATTTTCTAGTTTTCCTTGGCTTGTACTAAGCCTAAGTTGTAGGATCTCTTGATCTGTGTTTTTATTTTGGGACTACAGAACGGCATTTACTTTGGGACTACAGGACAGTATCTAGGAAGATCCCCCTGTACTTTTATTTTGGAACTAAGGGAGGGTATCCCGGGAGATCTCCCTGCATATTTACTTTTGGGACTACGAGACGGTATCTCGGGAGATCTCCTGTTGTTATTCATGTGTATTGTGTTGTTATTCTTTTGTGATTTTTCCTTCTTGTTAAATTTCAATATTTTATTATACTGTAATATTTCGTTCTATCTTATTTAGTGTGTGTGTGTGTGTGTGTGTGTGTATGTGTGTATATATATATATACTAGTAGACCTTGACCAGACCTCGTCACTACTCGACCGAGGTTAGGCTTGGCACTTACTAGGTACCATTGTGGTGTACTCATGCTACTCTTTTGCATATATTTTCGTCTGCAGATTCAGGTACCTCCTACCAGCCTTGTTTTTAGTTGTATAGCAGCTGTTGCTCCGGAGACTTCAAGGTACATTTGCACTTACTAGGTACCATGTTGGCCCGGGAAGGTTTTTAGGGCGATTTTGAATTTCTTGTTAAAGTCTTAATTTCATTAGTTAGATTAGTCTATTATAGTTTTATTTACGATATGTAATTGTGTTTGGCTAGATTTGGGCCATTCAAAGTCAGATAATCGAGGAAAGGGCATTCTTACAGATTAATCTGATCTTGATTCGAGGTAAGTGGCTTGCCTAACCTTGTGGAGGGGAACTCCCCTTAGGATCTGGTACTGTTGTGATATTTGAGCGTGTTGCGCGTGAGGTGATGAGTAAACGGTCTATTTGTTATAAAATCCAATTTTTACTAAGTAATAACTTGATCTCCTTTCATGTTTACTTTGGGACTACAGGACAGTATCTAGGGAGATCCCCCTCTACATTTATTTTGGAACTACGGGAGGGTATCCTGGGAGATATCCCTGCACATTTACTTTTGGTACTACGAGACGGTATCTCGGGAAATCTCCTGTTGTTATTCATGTGTATTGTATTGTTATTCTTTTTGATTTTTCCTTCTTGTTAAATTTCAATATTTTATTATACTGTGATATTTCGTTATATCTTATTGTGTGTGTGTGTGTGTGTGTGTGTGTGTGTGTATATATACTAGTAGACCTTGACCTGACCTCGTCACTACTCGATCGAGGTTAGGCTTGGCACTTACTAGATACCATTGTGGTGTACTCATACTACTCTTTTGCATATATTTTCGTCTGCAGATCCAGGTACCTCCTACCAACCTTGTTTTTAGTTACATAGCAGCTGCTGCTCCGGAGACTTCAAGGTACATTTGCCTGCATCTGCAGACCTCGGAGTCCCCCTCTATCTCTTTGATGTTGTTCTTCCTTACTTCTTCTAGATACTAATGTATAGAACATTTTGACTAATCGTAGAAGCTTGTGATGTATAGTGTTCCGGATCTTGGGAGGATTTTGTGCATATTTTAGAGTTGATTATTGTATATGCCGAGCGGCATCTCCATCATTTATTTAAACTATCTGTAGTTGTTAAGGTTTTATTTCATTGTTGGTTATTTTCGCAATTGTTAGGCTTACCTAGTCGTAGAGACTAGGTGTCGTCATGACATATCACGGAGGGAGGCTTTAGGTCGTGACATTACCTTATCCTTGCAAAATACATGGACTCACATCTTGTCTTCCTTCAACAACTTGTCCTGTTACTAGTTCACCAGATTTATTACATAAATGGTTCGAACATCCTAGTTTATGAAAACTTCAGAAAATGGTGCCTGGTTTTAGAGAGTGAGTCGTGTTAGCTTGGTAGGCATACCCGCTTACATTTCCCTCGACATCTTGATTATCGACTAGAGTCACATTTTACTTTAGTTTGTTCACATGTTTTGGGTCTTAGTCGGGTCAGTTCTACCTTGGGATTCCGTTATTTTGTCAATTTCATTGATGATTATTCCATATGCACTTGGATATTTTTTATGAAAAATTGAGCGGAGTTGTTTTCTATTTTCCAGACCTTCCATGCTGAAATTCAAAATCAATCTGGGGTTTCTATCCGCACATTTCATAGTGATAATGCCCTAGAGTATTTGTCTTCCCCATTTCAGCAGTTTAGAACTCTCATGGGATTATTCGTCAAACATTTATCAGTACATATCTCAAAAAAATGGGGTAGTTGAAATAAAGAATAGACATCTAATTAAAATTGCTTGTAACCTACTCATACAATCACATGTTCTATTACGTTTTTGGGGGGTGCAGTTCTTACATCGTGCTATCTTATTAATCGTATGTTGTCTTCAGCTATCCAAAACCAAGTTCCATTCTCTGTCCTATTTCTCCACTTACCTTTGTTCTCTCTTTCACCCCGTGTCTTTGGAAGCACGTGTTTTGTTCATAACCTTACTTCAGGAAAAGATAAGTTAGCTCCTCGTGCTCTTAAGCATGTATTTCTGAGTAACTCGAAAACGCAAAAGGGGTATCAATGCTATTCTCCTGACCTCCACCAATACCTTATGTTCGCTAATGTTACCTTCTTTGAAACCCAATCATACTTCATAGGTCCAGGTAATCACTTAGATATTTCTAAGGTACTACCAGTTTTATCTTTTGGAGATTCAGTCACTATCTCTTATTCATCTTCCTCAACAAATCCAGTTCCACCACATATAGCTCCAGTTCCACCACCAATAGCTCCATTTCCACCACTTATTGCTCCAGTTCCACCATCTAGTCCAGTTCAACCTTCTGCAGCTCCACCACTCCTGATTTATCATCGTCGTCCACATCCAGTATCAGGCCTAGGTGATTCACGTCCTGCATCAGATTTTGCACTTACTGCAGACTTGTCTCCTCTTAGTCAACCAATTGTACTCTGCAAAGGTGTATGATTCACACTTAATCCTAATCCTTAATATGTCGGTTTAAGGTATCATCGTCTGTCGTCACCTCATTATGTTTTTATATCATCTTTGTCCACTAATTCTTTCCATAAGTCTATAGGTGAGGCACTATCTCATCCAGAATGGCGACAGGCTATGATAGATGAGATGTTTGCTTTACATGCGAGTGGTACTTTGGAGCTTTTTATTTCCTTCAAGTAAGTCTATTGTTGGTTGTCGTTGGGTTAATGCAGTCAAAGCTGGCCCTGATGGCCAAGTTGACCGGCTTAAGGCTTGTCTAGTTGCAAAAGGATACACTCAGATTTTTGGGTTTGATTATAGTGATATTTTCTTTCCCGTGGCTAAAATAGCATCTATTTGTCTCTTTTTGTCCATGGTTGTTGTAATGCCTCTTTATCAATTAGTCATTAAGAATACTTTTCTACACGGTGATCTTGAGGAAGAAGTCTATATCGAGCAACCACCTGATTTTGTTGCTCATGAGGAGTTTAGTGGTCTTGCATGCCGATTGCGCAGGTCACTATATGGTTTGAAATAGTCCCCTTGAGCTTGATTTGGCCAGTTCAGCACAGCTATCCAGGAGTTCGATGTGACTTGTAATGAAGTTGATCACCCTATATTTTATCGATATTGTGCTCCTAATCTGTGCATTTATCTGGTGGTTTATGTTGATGATGTTGTTATTACTAGCAAGGATCAGGATGGTATTATTAATCTGAAGTAGCATCTCTTTCAGCACTTCCAAACTAAGGATCTGGGCAGATCGAAGTATTTTTTAGGTATTGAGATCACTCAGTCTAGCAAAAGTATTGTTATTTCACAACTAAAGTATGGCTTAGGCATTCTTGAGGAGACTGGAATAATGGGCTGCATATGCTAAGCTTCTGCCTGGACAGAGGGGTCTCTTAGAGATCCTACGAGGTACAGAAAGTTGATTGGCAAATTGAATTACCTTACGGTAACTAGACCTAACATTTCTTTTCCGGTAAGTGTTGTAAGACAGTTTATGGATTCTCCCTATGATGGTCACTGGGATGCAGTTGTTCGAATCCTTCGGTATATAAAGTCAGCTCCAGGCCACGTGCAAATTGTTTGTACACAGATGCTAATTGGGCAGGATCACCTTCTGGTAAACGTTCTACATCTGGATATTGTGTCCTAATGGGAGGTAATTTGATCTCTTGGAAGAGCAAAAAACAAAATATAGTTGCTCGATCTAGCGCCGAAGCTAAACATCGGGTCATGACTATGCAACGTGTGAGCTAGTTTGGGTCAAGTAGTTACTCGAAGAGTTTAAGTTCAAAGAAATCAACAAGATAGAACTGACGTGTAATAACCAAGTTGCTCTTCATATTGCGTCAAATATGATGTTCCATGAGAGGACTAAACGCATTGAATTCAACTGTCACTTTATCGAGAAAAGATACTCATAGAAAATATTGTTACAAAGTTTATGAAGTCGAATGATCAACTAGCATATATTTTCGCTAAGTCTCTTACTTGTTCTCGTATTAGTTACATATGCAATAAGATCGATACATATAATTTACATGCACCGGCTTAGAGGGGGAGTGTTAAGTAGTTGATCATATAGTGTCTCACATCGAAAAGTAGATACCTATTGTTATGTAATCACTGTATATTAATAGTGCATTGTGCAATACTTTAGATTTTGAATAATAGTTTTCTCCCGTACTTTCTCACACCAAACACACTCTAATAGATAATAAAATGGATCAACATAAAATAAGCAACTCTGAGTGTTTTCCTCCCGTTATACGGAGGGCTCTTCATAATTGAGCACAAAAAAAAGTCAATCTTCGTCTAATCTTCTGAGGGCCGTAAAATTCAGATTGCTATTGCAATCAATGAGGTCATTCTGCTGATGTACACGGCATAGAGGCATGAGCAAAATTACAACAATTCGAACATGAAAACTAATTTTGATGGTAAGCAAAATCTTGATGTGATAATACTGGGAGGTGAAAATGTACAACCAAAGATAGTACACCATATGATTTAGACCTAGCTATTCTACCTGTATTGCCTATGCTCTCTTGTCACCTGCTGCATAAGACAGCTCTATTGGCTCAATAGATTTTCCTGGCATCTGAGAGAAAATCATACTTGATGAAACTCAGCTCCTCGTAAGCGCCAAGAAACTCTCAGTTGATCTTAGGCTTGGCTCTTCTAGGCTTCAGCACAAACCAAAGAACAAAGAAAACAACTAGGAAAGCAGGTATTGTTGTCATGTCAAACTCGACCTTAACATTCCTCTGCCGGGTGCAATGTATTGGATGGAGACTGTCTAGAGTAGTATCAATATAATTTAAAAACCTGCATAAGAGACGAGATCTTTTCAGCAAGCAAATGAAAGTTGCTTATGCTTGCTAAGCATCCATCAGTGAAACACCATTAAGACGTGTGGCTTCCATATGTAGTGAAACAAGGTATTCTACTATCTCAAATTGGTGACACATGTAAGTGCAACACTAACAATAAGGAGGCCATCAGGTAGTGGTGAGTGCAGCAAACATCAGTGAATGTCACTATATCGGTCACACAACAAATGAAAGAAGCTAACCCTTTTGCTGCATCCTCTAAGGTATGGAGAAGTCTCAAGGCATCCAGATAACGCAGTTCTCCGCTGACAGTTGAAATCTGTGAGGGAGCCATAACATGAAATAAATTGATTAGAAGGTTTCATAAATGGGCTAAATATAAGACGATGAGAGCCAACAAGATCAAACTATTTCTGGAAAATATCATTCTAACATATGCAGCAAATTCCGATCAATGAGACTGAAATAAGAAACAAATCAGTCCACAGAGCTTGGAATGATGGCGCATCAAGTGTTATTTATCTGGGGGGGAAATAGAGCAAAAGGTATTTGGCAAAACATTTGCATACATAGTAATACTTAAGGATCGGTGAAAACTGTGAAGTGCTTACTCTTCTCCACAAGCTAACAACATAATTGTATTTGTTCACCAACTCACGTTCATGGGTTTTGAAGAGCTTAAAAGTCTGTTCTGCTGTTCCAGATTAAGTATCCACAAATAGAGACTGATAAAAGGGCAATTACAAATTACAACTGATTTGTGAAAATATCAGCAACATTTTCTGATCGATACGAACATCAACAACTAAGGCAGAAAGTATTTTTAAAACTAGTTGTCCGCTGTTCAAAAACAAAATATCACTCAATATTTTTTGAACAGTTGACTTGCAGAGAAGGAGACCCTTGGAACAATGATAAAATTGTTTCCGCGTGATCTGTAAGTCATGAGCTCGAGCCGTAGAAGCAGGCACTAATGCTTGCATTAGGTACACTGTCTACATCACACCCTTCGGGTGCGGCCTTCCCCGGAACCTGCGTAAACGCGAGATTCTTTATGCACCGGGATGTCCCCGTTAATTGACTTGCAGAGAACATTGTACTATGCAGAAGTAGTGATAAAACTGATTGACACCAAATGTTCTATTCACCTGTCAAACAGATAAAATAAATCTTCTTTTATGCACTCTGTTGAAGATAATTTGCAAATTTCGAGTGGAATATATTCAACAAAACCACTCACAGAAACGACAAATTGTGCAATCAAAATAATCTTTTACTTGTACTCATCAAAATAGACCATTCATAAAGGATACACGTCCGCTCCATAACAAGGCGATGAACAGCCGAATTGACCAATTGAATGGACTCTTCAAGAGCTGTCAATACATAGCTTCGAGCAACAGTGTCTGAATGGAATTTGGAGATATGCCAGCCTTGGGAAGTGATGGATAGAGGGTTGCATCCAACTGACCAAATCCAGTCCTGTTAAAAGTGTGATGAGAAGAACATAAGTAACTAGGAGAAACCAGACTAAAATTACCAGCTTTTGTCTCAACGTAAAATGTTAAATCAAACTTAAGTTACCACTTCTGTCCCAAGGTAAAACATTAGGTTAAAGCATAAGTAACACATTAAAGTGTGAGAGCTCTTATTGTGTATATTGCATTCTCATGAATACATTCTTTAAAAGGGGTCTCAGAAATTAAAAAAATATATATATACAATAAAACAGAAACTTTAAATAAATGAAAGTCACATATAAGCTTCAACTTTGAGTGGAAAACAATAGAATTATAAGTAGAAGAAAGAGATAAGAGGGGTTGCTCTGATGGTAAGCAACCCCCACTTCCAACAGAGAGGTTGTGAGTTCGAGTCTCCCCAAGAGCAAGGTGGGAAGTTCTTGGAGGGAAGAATGCCGGGGTCTATTTGGAAACAGCCTCTCTACCCAAGGGTAGGGGTAAGGTCTGCGTACACACTACCCTCCCCAAATCCCACTAAGTGGGATTATACTGGGTTGTTGTTGTTGTATAAGTAGAAGAAAGCTTGTCACTGGAATCTACTGATCTAGCGCAAGAATGAGAAAAATACTAAGATAATTAGTATCATAAAAGTGTGACAAACTTCTTAGATCTTACAATTCAGAGGGGAGACAAGAGAGAGAGACTATGTCAAATAATACTATGTGTTACTGATTTTGGAGAGCTTGTCCTGTCTCACTACCAAAAGAAATTATTTGTAAAACGAGAAGAAAAATCGGTGCAGAGGAAGAAGTGCGTGAAACATTCAAGAAGATAGCAAGCCCTCAGAATTAGTTAATTTACATGGCAAAATTTTACAAAACTATGACAGGTTACAAGTCTATAGACACTTAGCAAAAAATAGTTATAAGTATATAGTCAGTGCGAGATGATTGCAAGATTCACATTTGCATCTACCTCAATTGCGGTTTCATGGGCTTGACTATAAACAAGATGAAGTGGAAGAATTCCTGCTAGATGTTCTGACACAGCAGCCAAAGCAGCTTTGATAGGCTTCCTGTATAATGGATGAGAAAGCAAATGCCAGATCAGCATTGTCCATTTCCATAATATCAAGCTAAGAAAATTGCCAAATCGATTGCACGTAAGCTAAAGAAAGAACAAGGTAACCGTGAAACCACATGGAGGGAATTGGCCATGTGATTTCACCTACATTAGGTCCGGTATTTGCCATGTGTTTTTTAAAAATAACCAGAGATTTGTATGTTAGTGTTAAGATGAGTGCAAGATTTAGGATAAGATTTACCTGAATGAAGATGTATGGATAGAGTGGATACATAACTCGTTAGGCGGAATTGATTCATTGAGATCTAAGATGAGCTACGTATAGCATTATGAATGTCATGAGAAATGCTTCAGTCTTGACAAGAGATAAGAGAGAATATGCATGATGCATTGCATGAAATCACTCAAGGAAAACATTTATGGAAAAATTACTCATGGAGAGAAACTTCCAGAACAATTTAATTTGGAAAATTAACCCACCCACCCCCCTTCTCTCTTTTTGTAGACTGAAAATTGTCCTTTTATACATCACTGGAGTCTTATTTTGAAGTCCTTTGTATTTTTATTCTCCAATTTCTAAAAAAAAAATACACACATTGAGCGTATCATTGGAAATAGAAGCTGTTATTCCTTTGTGAAGTTCAGTCATAGTTATGATCAGATTTGATTTCGCTCTGCCTAGGAGCTTAGATAAGAGAGTTCATCCCTAGTTGGCATGTGATATCCATTATGAAGTAGGATTGGTCTTAGAATCAACAATAAAACCATAGTAATGCTTAATTTTCTTAAGCAAGAGTGCTTTATCACGAATCCATACAATTCTACATTATCATATAATGCCTAAGGGGACAAGGAGTGCTCTAGAGAAATTCTTTTTTTCTTCCTCTCTTTCAATCATAACTATCACTTTCAGCAAGCTTTAAACCAGTCCAAATTTGCATGCTTAGATCTTTGCTAGGACATCAACACCTCTCTTTCCTCCAAATCCTTTATCATTTTCAGTCCAAAATTTGTGCTTGCTTTCAACCGGGGAACTACAGAACATTTCAATAAACTCACCCAACAGAAGAACAAGAGAGAGATCTACTACTACACTTGCTTAATCTCTTTACACAAAACTAGCAAAATATAAAAGCCTAAAGCGTCTAAAATAACAAGCCTTTACAAATTGCCTTAAGGTAAATGTATGAGAAAGACAAATTATATAATAAGTTGCAACATTTGATCTAAACTCATCTTAAATGCATAACATAATAACCTCAAATCCCACAGGAGAGACTGCCCGTTACACTGCAAATGACTTTCCCAGGATGATTCTTCTGACTGCACCACAATGACCATATCGGAAAGCGCTTTGGCTTGGTAATGCTTGTCAACTAACAAGGGATCACTGTGAATAAACCAAAAGATAGGCACTTCAAGAGTAGACCTGCTATGTGCATGTGAACCTGCAGTATGAAGGAAATCAAAGCACTATAATTTGCAAAAGTGAAGAATCTAACTAGCTTCGAAAATTTGACCAAAAAAATAGGGGAGGGGTAAGAGTGCAGCGTGTGATGTATGGGTTAGACGCACGTCACGGGTTTGAAACCACTGCATATGAAAGTCTAGTATTTAAGTGGAGAAGGATATAGGTGGAGCCATTATGCACTGAGTTTTGAACCATGCATTGCAGGCACTCTGGGATTCTTAGTTATCAAAAAGAACAACCACATGATTATTACATGTTTAAGAATCAATACATAAAGTACAAGCTGAAGAACACATGACTACTGAGACAATTACTAACTACATAAGAAGTACTTGTTATCCTCCAGCCCACCCCGGATATAAATCTACAGGGAAAAAAAATACTTCAATTTTCTAGTTTATCATTCTAGTTGGTCGTCTCTCCTTTCCATCTTGTTTCCCTCTCAGACCCCCGTCTGAGGTAAGGAGAGTAGCAGTGTCTTTGACAAAACACTAATTGTGACCTGTGATCACAAAAATAAACTCACCTTTCAAAGAACCATGATCATTCAACCTCTGCAACTGATGCTGGAGAATGGAAGAATCCAGATAGGAACGGACAGTTTTCCTATATGTTCCATTCACAAGCAAAAGGGGAACAGCTGCTGCTCTCCGAGACACTGAAAATGCCATGGCCAAAGCAGGATCCTCTGACAGTGGCAACCTGTGAAACAGAACAGACTGAAAATAAATATGTGCCACATATCCAGAGGGGAAGTAGGGATTTGTGGCCACAAGTATGCGTGAACACATATTTAGAACCGAATCACTTAATTAAAGAGGAGAGTGACTGAACTCCATGCCACAAGTATGCATGAACACATATTTAGAACCGAATCACATAATTAAAGAGGAGAGTGAGTGAAATCCATGAAACGGAAATGAATAGACACTTATGTAGACACAACATTTCATACAATCTGTACTGAACACTCTTACCTTCAGACACAAACATATACCTAACCTACATATAGCTTGAGTCAAAATATAGAGAATGCTATTTATCTGGAAGGATCATGGATAAGACGATGAGTCAAATACATACATGTGAGGACTGAACATCACTTGCTGAGAAGATAGCACCAATGACGAAAGACCATTCATGATAGTCTTGAGGTCAACAGGTAACTGCTTAATATTTCTAAATTTCTGCACAAAATCATAGAAAAACATAAGTGTTAAGCAACGCCCTTAGTTTTAATTTTAATTTAACATCCTACCTCCTGTGTGATAAAGAACAGCTGAAAAGATATTTTCTCGTAGTAGTGGAATGCCCCATCGGCAAGTGATGGAGAAATTATGTGTCTCATTGACCCCCATAAGGTTGCTCCCAAATGTGCAAGGAAAGTGTCACGAGCAACTGTATAGTTTTTGTAATCCTGCATGACCACGGTTTAAAGACTGATGAGTATTATCTTCATTACCATGTTTAACCATCATCTCATGTGAAAGAAACAATGCTACTATAAGCACAGGAAATGTTTCGGATGAAAGATCTATATTAAGACAGCAACAATAGTTTTCTGATAGTAGTTACTGAAAACGTCTTTGCAAAAGTAAGATACCTCATAAGAATCACTGAACAGGTTCCAGTTCTCCATCCTTTTCAATGCATCTATAGCCTTTCTCCTATGGCTTTCTTCAGACCCTTCACCCTCAAAAGACTGCAGTTCATTTTTCAAATCTTGCATTCTCTCGTCAAGCTCTGGTATCAGATTTACACTCGTATTCAATATTAAGATAAATTTATGGAAAACAGTTTGAAACTTGTCAAAGGTGGGTGTTTAAGTAGCAGTTTAAAGAACAGGAAAAACCTAGATAAAGCCAACACCGCATACCAAGATAATCAGATAGATACTAAGATTTAAAAGAAAACAAACTAAACAGAATAAAACCAAAAAATATAGGTGTCCAACAACAATTTTCACGGAAACCATGAAGGATTCCATAACGAATGACATAGGATTACCTTGGCAAAGAGCAAGCTTGACCTTCCTTCCCTTGCAATGTTTGAAAGCAAATAGTTCATATATATCTATTTCAGCTAAAAGAATATCAATGGCTTGATGATCTTTCTGGACCTACATAAAAGAACAGTGAATAACAGACTTCAGCACCCATACATTCAATAACGGAACCCGACCGCCGCCAAAGTCAGAAGGTAAAGAAAAAGAAAAAAATACTCATAATAGAAAGGGGGTTTCATAAAATTTCTACATTCAAAAGTAGAAAGGACTAGAAGACAAAACAGGCAAGTATCCTAGTTTGGCAAAGCAGAGTATTTCGATATCCAAGAACCTAGGCTCCCCATTCTACTTGACAGAGCACTTGTAATATTCATTATCCTAGAATAATCTCCTGACCATTAAACCTACAATATTTTTCCTAAGTTGAAACTTCATTGTCTTAGACAACTCCTTTCTAGATAGAAAAAAGCACAAGCAGAAGGGAATGAAGACCCCATACAGTTAAGTTACTGATTGCTCCCTATCTCATTATCCTTTTGTTTTGTTGAATCTTGCTTTTCGTACATCAAGATGTATCTTGATCTTGCACATCCTTGTTACATCTACATAATATTTTTATTGGTTATTGATCCAATGAAAAACTGGTTTCAATCTGTAATAGTCCATTTCTGCAGTTCCCCGATTACCTCATCACTATTCATGTAAAAAACCATTCTCTTTCTCAGAAGGCAACTTACAAAAAAAGATAGTCCTTTGTTAGTTCAGCTATTTTTCCCCAGGGCTTTTCTGCCCACAACAGACTTTTTGTTCTACAAAGTTACTCCTAAGATTTCTCACGACCAGTTAATTAACTAATAATATTTAAAAACAGAAACATTGACATGGTTAAGGAAAATAAACTATTCTGTATATCATACATCACCAAACACCGCAAACTTCTCTTGAATAGCTTCTTGCAACAGATCTTCAGCTTCTTCTTCTGAAATTTCTGAAGAAAACAAAGGGCACAATATAAGAACGCATAGGACCGTGTTTTGAGAACGCGCAAAACTGAAAACATATTAAACAAAAATTGAGAAGGGGAAGACTCCTATATTCATTCCGCTATTTGGGCTGTCATATTATATTTGATAAACTAATAAAAGCATCAAAGAGCAAAATAACAGAAGCACGTAGATCAACCAAGACCATTGTGCACTCAACAGAAAAAAACAATCATCTCCAAAACATCGCCAATCAACTTCAAAAATACAGTCTAAAGTGTACAGATCTATCTATGAAAGAACTTTCTCGGGCTCCTGTTTGCTTGGCACAGAAGGGCATTCCTAAAACCTCCCTTCCTGTTTGGAACACCATTCCTGACTGTTATATGCCGGACCATTTGGAAAGAAAGAAATGATAGGATTTTTTAGGACAAGAATGACATTGTACTTAACCTTAAACATTAATGTATATCCTTGCTTAGTTTTTGGTGCAACATGGCAGCGGCAAACTTGTTAGAGCCTGAAGCTAAGCTTATCTCTTCATTACACCCTTTGAGATGCACATATCTTTTCCATTGTGGATTTACCTTTCTCAGCTTCAGCTGGTTTACATCAATAAATCCTTCAGTGATATCAAAAGCGAAAAACGCAAAAAAGCTCTAAGGTGCATTGGGGTTTTAAGCACAAAGCGCAAATAAAATGTAGGCTTTAACGAAGAAAGGCGCAAAATGGAGAAAAAATAATATGCGCGTGTAATGCGAGACTAATAACTATAAGCATGAATAACAAATATATGGATAAAGAAACTGAATTTTCTTACAATAAAGTGAATTATCAATTGTTTAGGTTTGCCTCTTTAGGATTACGCTCATTGGCAAGGAAAAGTATACCTTAGAGCCTTGAAGACAAGGCTAAAGCGCCCACTAAGCGATGCGAAGCGCTCAACATGTTTTGAGCCTCACTTTACGGCTTAAGTGCGCGTTTGACAACACCGCCTTATAGAAAAAAGATCTATCTTTTTGATCAAGCAAAAAAAAGGATCTATCTACCAAAGCCTCAGCAATGAACAAAAACATGTGTCTACAGCTCTACCTGCAACTGCACCTATTGTTTTCTCCACGTTTGGTAAGCTTAGTTCTGTGCGCACACCTTCTCCACCCACAGCAGGCCCCCATGAAAAAGGGCCCGCAGTCAAATCAATAAAGGCCCACCTGATATGAAAATGAAACAAAAATCAGAAATATGAAAGGGAACTAAGAGTGCAGGGAAGTAAGAAAGATTTTTACCTGTTATTTCCAATCCATGTATCAGTGAGACATTCAGCATGAAAACCGCTAAATTCCCCTGCTTTTAACTCTCTCTCAAAACGAAGCTTCAAATCTCCATTTTTGCCATTCAGAAACTTGAAAGGAACAAAGTATCATAATAACTAGAGTTAAATGGAGGATTTAGATAGTCCTTGATGTAATATCCAAAGAAATACTTTCCATTATTTGCAGCACTTTTCTTCTATAATGATCGGGTATATCCCGGGGGGGGGGGGGGGGGGGGGGGGAAAGAATAAAGTGGTGCAAAGTAACACCTGCATAACCTTGTTCTGAACAACTTCAGCCATGTCCTTCCCTTGAGATAGCCTGTCAACATTGTTTAATACATCTAGGCATCTATTATACCATTCTACCTGGTTTTGTTAAAGAAAGAAAATAGTTTCAGAACACACATCAGCACATGAAAGTACGAGAAGCACAGGTTTTCTATGCATCTCTAGGCCAATTGTGTGGTCCATTTAACTGAGTATGAAAATGCTTTGTATCACTAAAAAGAAGCATAATGAAAGCTTAAGCTATCAAGATAAAAGAACGTTACAAAATTGAAACATGGATGATATGGAGATCTCAGAGGAACAAGCATGTGGACAAAAACTAAAACCACCAAAACTGTGCATTTGTTACAGTTATACTCTTGCAACATACTCACTTCAACCTTATCAAAAAAGAAAAAGAAAAAATGCCACACTCAGCTTAACTAATTTCATGAAATACATGGGGGGAAGAAGGAGCATTCGATGCATAGCTGCAAGCTTGCTGCCACTTGCTAGCACGTTGAATTTTTTACAACCAAGAGAAATTATGTTGCTTTGACAACAATAACAAGCAGCACGCGTTCCCTGATGAAATTGATTGCACAAACGCAATTTAAAAAGGAGAATAAGATATGACACCAGCAGCTTATTTCCAGGTATATCACTGAACAACAAAAAAATCTTCCAAGATCAGACAGTTGGTATCATTCAGTCTACCTGAACATCTTTCCATCCAGCAAAAGCAGTATCTGCTTCAGTTATAAGTTGGCACTGGCATATATTCTAGAATAAAATATTCAATGCCAGGCTGCAAGCCTCTAATAAATTACAGAACAAATTGCATCAGCAAGACATTCCATATTTAGATTCCTTGCGGATCTATTTCTAACAAGAACTCACTGTCTCATAACTAGATAAGGAAGAGCATTATTTTTGTGTTGTGACAGGTGAAGCCAACATAGGCGCATACACGATCGGTATATCTACATAGGGTCTCTGTAAATACTAGCTCTGATAACATGCTTGAAATTTAAAGTCCCCGATAATATTAAGGGAGTCAAGAGGTGAGATAACTTACTGTATCTGTATCTTCTGTGACAGTCCAGGAAAACTTTGCCATTGGATGCTTTGCATACAATGGTCTTGTCATCGTTTCAAGAGCTGTCACAGTTTTTGTACAAATAAGCACCAGTCATTAGTTAATGCTAATCAAGGGACATATAAATATCAATCCTTCTTCAGTTAAAAAATTTTAACACACATTTACCTACCAAGAATACTTTCTGATGCTCTTCCTGGGTGAAGAATTTTCGACTGTAACTCCTTATTCTGTATTAAGTATCAAATCAATGAAAATGTTTCCCAAAAAACAGATCTTGACGAATGAAGAATCATTGAAAGCAGTATATGATCTAAAAGCATGAAGCTGATGACCCATGTCCAATGAATATAAATGGGAAATTACAATTTTACCTCCTTAAGAAAGTTAATTTCGCTCTGGGATAACCCTTGCCTGCATGATTTAAGAAACATCCAATCAGATGAATTAGAAAATAAAAATAAAGAGATATGCAAATAAGAAAAGCTATTTAGCAAAGAAATTATCAAAGTTCAAACAAGTGACGAGACAGTAGAGACCGAGTTTCTATATACTGTAAGATTGATTGAAACAAAAATGACACAAAGATTGATCAAAACGTGTAGACACATAGAGGCCAGTTTTAGATTTCGAAAACCCTTGTATGCACACATGATGTTGAACTGACATGGGCCTGCAATGCATTAGATCAGAGCTTTGCATAAAGCTAACTTTACGCATTCAACTTGCTCTAATACATTAGTTTCAGATCTTACTAAACCTTCAGAAAAACTGCATCAGTTCCTAAAATAGCTTGACCTACTTTTCCTTTTGCCCATTAAAAGAAACTGACCCCGTTTTGAATGGAAAGGTCCTTCCATCAATAAGTCCGGCGACAGAACATAAGTTTCCGGCGACTATCAAACAGATATCAGTGGTGATAACTCCTATTTAACGGGAAAACTGCAATGAAGGAGAACAATATCATCTACTTTGCAATGGGCTTCAAGTCATATGAAATTGGGAGATGCTCAACAAATGCTGAAGAATGGTTTGAATGGACAGAGCAAGGAAGGAACCTAATCAGAAGAACTACTTTCAGCAGGAACACGATGGCGTGGTTGTGTGAAAATCTAAAAGAAGCTTCGAAGGTGAAAGGAAATCATGTAAAAAGATGGAAAAACAAGGATCGTTTCTCAGAAATATTCTGTGCAAAGAATTACAACAAGCATGGCTGCTATATAACCATCATTAAAGTCCAAGGCAGGGGACGATCAATTATTATAGTGCCTGAGGCGTCATTCAATTCAGGTTGGTCAGATATTGCAGCAAAAATAGAAAGGTCCATTAATGGCGAGGTACGGAGGAACACCAGTATTGCTCCAAAAGTCATTGAAGAAGGACTTATGTACTCAAAAGTCAGAAATCATAAATGGGCAAGCAGAGATATGAAGGAAGCGGGGATCCAACAAGAAGGAGACACTATACACATTTCTGGAGTTTTAACACACAACGATTTGCTAGACAGGTGCCTGGCGGGATTCATTCCAGAAGAAATTCCGAAATTGCAACTTTATCGGAAGTTTGTAAATGGGCAACAAATTCTTGGAAGCAAGGACATGGAATCAACATCTACGAGATGCACCAGAACAGGCTCCTCTTCAAAGTATCTTCGAAACTAATCGCTGACCATGTACTGAGAAGCGAATGGTATTGGAAGAAACAAAAAGTTAAGCTCCAATGGTGGGGTCCGTTCCAAGAAATAAAATGATGAATCATGTATGGATTAGATTAGTAGGGCTTCCACTACATTTATGGTCTCAAAACGTATTCAACGAAGTTGGGAATTTTGAGGCGGTTGGATTGAAATTGAGGAGGAAACAAAACTAAAAGATCATCTGAAATGGGCAAGAATAAAGGTGAGAGGAGATGGATCGGCAATACCAAAAACAGTGAAAATAGAATGTGAAGGGGTAGTCTTCGAGATTCAGATCTGGTGTGAAGCTCCGGTGAGAACGTCAGATGGTGTAATCGGAGAAGACAATCGCACGAACATGAGAGAAATAGCAAACAAGAACCAACAGGGGGAGAAGCTACATGTGTTTTGATGGGACATGTGGGTAGTTCAAAGCAGGTTCAACATATCCCTAAAAGAGCGAGTCACCAGTCAAGTGACTCTTTAATGAATACTAATAGGGTTTCGCAGCACTACAACAAAAGGGTACTGGGCCCAGATGCATTGGCCCAAATTATATCTGAAGAGAAGGCATTTAAAACATCATTCACAAAGCACAGGCCAGATCTTTTTAATGAAGAAATAACAGCTATTCAGTTCGAACCATCTGTAGCAAAGCAAATGACCACTTTTTTGGAGGAACCAAAGGAAAGCAACATCATCGACAGTTCAGAAGAAGAGAAAAAAGTCGAAATTTCCTATGGGAAGGCAACAGTGAAAAGAAGAAACTCCACCTGGTTAGTTAGAGCACTGTCACTACTAGCAAAATGAAGGGAACTAGGAATAAAAAATATAAGGGTTCAGAATCAGAGTTTGATGATGAAGTGGCTATGAAAATTTGCAGCAGATGAACAATCACTGTGGACGGAGGTTGTTACGGAGAAGTACGGAACGGATGGAAAATGGACAACCAAAACAAGGAGAAGTCCATATGGCGTCAGTTTGTGGAAGTCAATCAGGAATTTATGGCCAATAATGATTAATAAATCAAGGTTCAAGGTAGGAAATAGTAGGAAGACTTTACTATGGGATGACAATTGGCTAGGACAAGGACCATTGAAGGATCTCTTTCTTGACATATATTCCTTCAATCAACAACAACAAGCAACATTACATGAGGCATGGACTAATCAAGGATGGAATCTTACATTCAGAAGACTGCTAAATGATTGGAAAATTGGAAGAGCAACTGACTTTTATAATACTTTGGAGCCATTCAGTGGTATCAACTCTAATGAAGATCTTATTGTATGGCAAAGCAATAGGCAGGGGAAGTTTTCTGTTAGGTCGGCTTAAAAGGAATTCAACTTGTCCAACAACCAGGTTGGTTATTGGCCATGGAAGATGATATGGAAAGTAAAAATTCCATACGAGGTTGGTTACTTTACATGGTTAATGGCAAAAGAAGCAATACTAACACAAGACAATTAATCAAGAGATGATTCCACCTGTGTTCTAGATGTTACTTGTGTGGAGAGAAGGCAGACACAATTAGCCATCTTTTTTTGCATTGCGATTTCAGTGTACAAATATGGAGAATCTTCATCAGCCTAAGGGGAATATCATGGGCAATGCCAGGAAGAATTAATGATGTTCTACCTTGCTGGAACATAGATTAAGGATTGGGTCTTGGAACATCGGCACTCTGACGGGTAAGTCTATTGAGTTGGCAAAGGTTCTTCAGCAGAGAAGGGTTAACATAGCGTGCGTCCAGGAGACTAGGTGGAAAGGGACAAAGGCGCGGGATGCTGATGGGTATAAGCTGTGGTACACTGGGCTCGAGAGGGGTAAGAATGGAGTGGGAATCTTGGTTGATAGGGACCTAAGGGAGTCCGTGGTTGAGGTTAGGCGAGTGAATGATAGGTTAATGTCTATTAAGCTGGTTATTGGGGGCGGAGTCCTCAACGTCGTCAGCGCTTACGCGCCGCACGCAGGCTTAGACGAGGAGGCTAAAAGGCGCTTTTGGGAGGACTTGGATGAGCTAGTGGGGAGTATCCCCCAGTCTGATAGTTATTGGAGGGGACTTTAATGGTCATATTGGGGCTGAGGCTGGTGGATATGATGAGGTGCACGGGGGCTTTGGCTTTGGTGCCAGGAACGGAGGAGGCACTTCGCTGCTTGATTTCGCCAGGGCTTCCGAGCTCCTGATTGCGAACTCGACATTCCGGAAGAGGGAGGAGCATTTGGTCATCTTTAAGAGTTCGGCGGCGAGGACTCAGATTGACTACATTCTAATCCGTAGGAGCGATAGGAGCTTGTGCAAGGACTGCAAGGTTATTCCGGGAGAGTCTCTTTCGACTCTTCATAGACTTTTAGTGTTGGATGTCGATCTCTGGGTGAAAAAGAAGCGGAGGGGCGCACAGGGTCAACCGCGGATTAGATGGGGAGCTTTGTCTAAGGAGAATGCACAGGAGTTGGAGAAGAGGTTAGTGGAGGGCGGAGCTTGGAGTAGTTATGGGGAAGCGGACGCCATGTGGACAGTGACGGCGAACTTGGTTAGGGGGGCTGCACGGGACGTGCTCGGGGTAACTAAGGGATATTCAGGCAGACATCAGGGTGAGTGGTGGTGGAACGGGGTAGTCAAAGGAAAAGTGGAGGTGAAGAAGGCGGCGTTCGCTAGGTTGGCAGGGAGCACGAGCGAGGAGGAGCGGAGAGCGAACAGGTTGGTTTACAGGGAGGCGAGAAGAGAAGCTAAGATGGCAGTCACGGAAGCTAAAAACACGGCGTTCGGTCGCATGTACGAGGAACTAGGGGAGAGGGGTGGGGATAAGAAGTTATTCCGGTTGGCTAAAGCAAGGGAGAGGAAGGCCCGTGATCTAGACCGAGTCAGGTGTATCAAGGCCGAGGATGGTAGAGTTCTGATGGGGGAATCGCAAATCAAACAGAGGTGGCAGGCGTACTTTCGGGATCTTCTTAACGAGGAGGGGGATAGGAGCATAGAGCTAGGGGAGTTGGGGCATTCAGAGCGTCATAGAGACTTTGGGTACTGCAGGCGCATTAGGGTGGAGGAGGTCTTAGGGGCGTTGCGTAGGATGAGTAGGGGTCGAGCGACTGGGCCTGACGAGATCCCGGTGGAGTTCTGGAAGTGCATGGGTAGAGCTGGAGGGGAATGGCTCTCTAGGCTGTTCAATGCGATCTTCAGGACTAAAAGGATGCCGGATGAGTGGAGGTAGAGTACAGTGGTGCCCTTGTACAAGAACAAAGGGGATATCCAGTGCTGCAACAACTATAGGGGCATCAAATTGATAAGTCACACGATGAAGGTTTGGGAGAGGGTGATTGAGGCGCGGGTGAGGGAGGCGACAACTATATCTGAGAACCAGTTCGGTTTCATGCCGGGTCGCTCTACCACAGAGGCGATTCACCTACTCAGGCGGATGGCGGAACAATTCAGGGATAAGAAGAAGGACCTCCATATGGTGCTTATCGACTTGGAGAAGGCGTATGACAAGGTCCCGAGGGAGGTGCTATGGAGGTGCTTGGAGGCGAAGAGTGTTCCAGAAGCCTATATCAGAGTAATCAAGGACATGTACAATGGAGCTAAGACTAGGGTTAGGACGGTGGGGGGCGAATCAGACCATTTCCCTGTGGTAATGGGGCTCCATCAAGGATCGGCGCTGAGCCCCCTGTTGTGCGCCTTAGTGATGGATGCTCTAACCCGACATATCCAAGGGGATGTGCCTTGGTGTATGCTCTTTGCTGATGATGTAATATTGATAGACGAGACGAGGGCCGGTGTTAGTGAAAGGTTGGAGATATGGAGACAGACCCTCGAGTCTAAGGGTTTCAAAATAAGCAGATCTAAGACAGAATATCTGGAGTGCAAGTTTGCCGACGGGCCGAGTGGGGTAGGCGGGGAAGTGATGCTTGGTTATCAGGCCATCGCCAAGAGGGACAGTGTTAGATACCTTGGGTCTGTGATTCAGGGGGACGGAGAGATTGACGGGGACGTCACCCGTCGGATTGGAGCGGGGTGGTCAAATTGGAGGCTCGCTTCAGAGGTCCTGTGTGACAAGAAAATTCCACACAAACTCAAGGGGAAATTCTACAGAGCCGTGGTTAGGCCTGCGATGTTATATGGGGCGGAGTGCTGGCCCGTGAAGAACTCGCATGTTCAGAGAATGAAGGTTGCGGAGATGAGGATGCTTAGGTGGATGTGTGGGCACACCAGGCTGGATAAGATCAGAATGAAGTTATTCGACAGAAGGTAGGGGTGGCCCCGGTGGACGAGAAGATGCGAGAAGCGCGACTGAGGTGGTTCGGGCATGTTCGGAGGAGGGCCCTCGATGCCCCAATGAGGAGCTGCGAGAGGCTGGAGATTGTTGGTGGTCGGCGAGGGAGAGGGAGGCCTAAGAAGCATTGGGGAGAGGTGATTAGGCAGGACATGACCAGATTGCAGGTTACCGAGGGCATGACCCTTGATAGGGGCGTTTGGAGGTCTAGAATCAGGATTGTAGGCTAGGGGCTCCTAGAGTCCTTCGTTCGCATCTCTCGGGGTTGGGTGTGGGATAGTAGGGTTACCCATAGGTGATTAGTGTTTTAGCTTATGTCTCCATATGGTTGTTAATATGGTAGTTACTGTTTGTTATTATTGCATTATTGCATGTGACTGTATTTATGTTGCTTATGTTTTCATGAGTACTTACATTATTATTGCAGGAGTACCTATGCTTTATTATTTTGTTTTGTTTTGCTTGTGTTTCTAATTTTACCTTTGTTTTCGTAATGCAGCTTTCCCTCTTTTTATCCTACACGCCGAGGGTCGTTTGGTGCCCTTACGGGCAGGGGTAAGGCTCGTCTACATATTACCCTCCCCATACCCCACCTGGTGGGATAACTGGGTAGTTGTTGTTGTTGTTGTTGTTGTACCTTGCTGGAACAGAGAGGGAAACAACAACAACCCAGTATAATCCCACTTAGTGGGGTTTGGGGAGGGTAGTGTACGCAGACCTTACCCCTATCCTGGGGTAGAGAGGCTGTTTCCAAATAGACCCCTGACATCCATCCCTCCAAGAACTTCTCACCTTGCTCTTGGGAGACTCGAACTCACAACCTCTCGATTGGAAGTAGGGGTTGCTTACCATCAAAGAGGGAAATATTTCTAGTAATAAAGAAAGATGGAGAATTGTTCCAGCATATGGTGGACAATTTAGGAAGAGAGAAACCAAAGGGGTTTTGAAGACAAATACAGTAACATCACAGAAGATAAAGACGACATGTTTGGCTCTTTTCTACTTTTGGTCTAAAGAAAAGTTTTTGGAGAATCATGAACCCACTTTTGATGTTCTAGACTCCTTGTGAGATGACCAAGGATTATTAGTGTTTTCTAATTGCCTTTATAGGCACTTTCCTTGTAAATATGGGTGACTTCACTTTTAGTCAAGTCTTTTTTTTAATATGTAAATCGTATACCTTTCAAAATTCTCTTTAAAGGAGGTTGTTTAGCTCAAAGTCTCATCTTGTCATTAACTGCTCCACTACTTCACATCTCACAAAGCACTTCTCTAACTCAATACAATCACTGAAACATTTTAACTGCAGTTTCTATGATAGAAAGAAAGTCATATTTTTTTGAACAAATGGATAATTTATCTATGTGTGTATATGTGCTACTAAATAAAAGTAACATCTTTTTTCCTTTTTCCTTTACCTTTTTATGGAATAATATATATCAACGAGAATAACTATTTGTATAAGTACTACAAAAGAAAATTTCAACTTCAACTTGCTCATATCAATTGTGTGTCAGAATTTCATGTTTAGACTACGTCAAAAACATTACATCTTCCAAAAAACAATTTTTCCATATGAAACCACGTAAAGTGCAACTTTTTACACTTCAACAAACTTGATTAAATTGAATTTCATGCACACTTTAACTCCAATGCAATCAATTAAACCAAGTAAATGTTTTCCTGAACAAGTGAGCATGGCAAGTCAGTCAGGTAATAAAGTGATTACGCATTCACAATAACTTTGATGGCTCAATACTAATTATTAATAGAAGTAAATAGGTCACCCATGCATCTACACAGCAAAAGAAGAGCTGTCAACCCTAATAAATAGAGCATCATGTACACAAGGCTCCAGGATGGCAATACTAGGCAATTGTTCAACACTCAAACCCAAATGTTGTAGGTCAAGAAAGAGAAACTGACATAAGAGCACAATGTTTACCATCTCTCGATATTAACTCAATCGTCAAACCTAATCCTACACGCAAAAATCATCTAAATGTGTGGTAGAAAGATTGATACATATATATATATATATATATATATATATATATATATATATATATATATATATATATATATATGTGTGTGTGTGTGTATGTGTATGTGTATATGTATATGTATGTGCACATCCACGCATGTGTGTGTTGCAGAAGCGAAGGTCTATTAAAAACATTTTCTCTGCCTTTTTACAGGTATGGGTAAGGTCTGCATACACACTACCATCCTCATACATCACTTGTGGGAATATAATGGGTTTTTTATGGTTGTTGTTGCATGCAAGTGTGTCTGGTCTTATTGTAGTAATCAATGTTTGATCAGTTTACCCTTGTTGCTACAACTTCAAAACATTAATAGACTTGTCCTCTGTCATTAAATTCAGACATAATCTTCAAATAGTTAAATATGAATTTTAATTATCTTCATCTAATTCAGTAACTGAAACCTTATTAACTATTTTGCATCCGTATTTGTTATTGGAAAGATTATACAGGTTTAGATTGCCCAAATCTCTTCAAATTTCCCTGATCCTTTGTTGTCTCTCTGCTGGAGTGAGCAAGAGGAGGCAATTTGCATCTTTATTTTTGATTCACTGCATTAGTTATTCCGGTTAGCTAAAGCAAGGAAAAGGAAGGCGTGTGATCTTGACCAAGTTAGGTGCATCAAGGGCGAGGATGGTAGAGTTCTGATGGGGGAGTCTCAAGTCAAGCAGAGGTGGCAGGCGTACTTTCGAGACTTACTTAACGAGGAGGGGGATCGTAACATAGAGCTAGGTGAGTTGGGGTATTCAGAGCAACATAGAGACCTTGGGTACTGCAGGCGCATTAGGGCGGAGGAGGTCCTGGGAGCTTTGCGTAGGATGAGTAGGGGTCGAGCAACCGGGCCTGACGAGATCCCGGTAGAGTTCTGGAAATGCATGGGTAGGTCAGGAGTGGAGTGGCTCTCCAGGTTGTTCAATGCGATCTTCAGGACCAAAAGGATGCCGGAGGAGTGGAGGTGGAGTACAGTGGTGCCTTTGTACAAGAACAAAGGGGACATCCAGTTCTGCAACAACTATAGGGGTATCAAATTAATAAGTCACACCATGAAGGTCTAGGAGCGGGTGGTCGAGGCGAGGGTGAGGGAGATGACATCTATATCTGTGAACCAGTTCGGTTTCATGCCGGTTCGCTCCACTACAGAAGCTATCCACCTTGTCGGTAGGCTAGTGGAGCAGTTCAAGGATAAGAAGAAGGACCTGCACATGGTGCTTATCGACTTGGAGAAGGCGTATGACAAGGTCCCAAGGGAGGTACTATGGAGGTGCTTGGAGGCAAAGAGCGTGCCGGAAGCCTACATCAGAGTAATCAAGGACATGTACGATGGAGCTAAGACTAGGGTTAGGACGGTGGGTGGCGACTCAAACCATTTTTCAGTGGTTATGGGGCTCCATCAAGGATCGGCGCTTAGCCCTCTCTTGTTTGCCTTGGTGATGGATGCTCTAACCCGACATATTCAAGGGGATGTGCGTTGGTGTATGCTATTTGCTGATGAAATAGTCTTGATAGACGAGACGAGGGTCGGTGTTATTGAGAGGTTAGAGGTATGGAGACAGACTCTCGAGTCTAAGGGTTTCAAAATAAGCAGATCTAAGACAGAATACTTGGAGTGCAAGTTTAGCGCCGAGCCGAGCGAAATAGGCATGGACGTGATGATTGGATCTCAGATCATCGCCAAGAGGGACAGTGTCAGATATCTTGGGTCGGTGATTCAGAGGGACGGAGAGATTGACGGGGACGTCACTCATCGTATAGGAGCGGGGTGGTCAAAGTGGAGGCTTGCATCAGGAGTCATGTGTGACAAGAAAGTTCCGCAGAAACTCAAGGGGAAATTTTATAGAGCTGTGGTTACACCTGTCATGCTGTATGGGGCGGAGTACTGGCCAGTGAAGAACTCTCATGTTCAGAGAATGAAGGCTGCGGAGATGAGGATGCTCGGGTGGATGTGCGGGCTCACCAGGTTAGATAAGATTAAGAATGAAGTAATTCGAGAGAAGGTGGGGGTGGCCCCGGTGGATGAGAAGATGCGAGGCTGAGGTGGTTCGGGCATGTGCGGAGGAGGAGTCCTGATGTCCCGGTGAGGAGTTGTGAGCGGCTGACGATGGTCGGCGTACGGCGAGGCAGAGAGAGGCCTAAGAGGCATTGGGGAGAGGGGATTAGGCATGACATTGCTAGAATGCGGGTTTCCGAGGACATGGCCCTTGATAAGAAAGTCTGGAGGTCTAGTATCAGGGTTGTAGGATAGGGGCTCCTAGAGTTTTTCGTACTCCTCACCCGGGGTTGGGTGAGGCTTGGCAGGGCTATGCATAGATGATTTGTGTATTGGATTGTGTCTCCCTTATGGTAGTTATTTATGGTAGTTACTGTCTGATATTATTGCATGCTATTTTATTTATGGTTCTTATATTTAGATAATTATTTACCGCTATTTCTGCTGGAATTACTAATGCTCTTTTGTTTTTGTTTTTATTTTTTCCTTTCCTTCACTAAGCCGAGGGTCGATTGGAAACAGCCTCTCTGCCCTTTCGGGTAGGGGTAAGGCCTGTCTACATATTACCCTCCCCAGACCCCACTTTGTGGGACTATACTGGGTAGTTGTTGTTGTTGTTGCATCAGTGCAATACACGTGTGAAAACCAGCATAAATTTTCAACTGTTCAGAAGAAAAACCTGTATCCATATTTAACTCTTTTTCCATTGCGCCTGGGATTCAAAACGAAGATGTTATAGGCATCTCCCAGTTGTAAATACTCCACAAGGCTGGTAAAGAAAACATCCATCATATCCATGTCAACTTGCCATAGAACAGCTCCATCATCTCTGAAAACACGTACATGTACAGAGGTGAAAAATTGAACAAATACTACTAAGAAATAATAATCGTTTCACAGAAAGTATTGCAGAGAAAATCATGAATTCTCTAATATAACAGAGAATTATCAACTACCTGTTATCAGACATATCATCCTTGCGGCCAAAGACATCAATGGCACGCTCAAAGATAGATGTGACCTTTTCACCCATTTGAATGGCATGGACAGAGAAACTGCACAGAGATTTGAATACCTTATCAGATCCCTCTACAATGCATTAACTATTTTATACTCAAGTAGATTGTACATATGGGTTTTTGGAAGAAGGGACACAAGTACTTGTAGTTTATGTGACTGATAAGAGGCAGATGGTGACGTTGTTCTCTATCAATGCTAGTTTTGTAAAATGGTGTCAAAACTTCTCCTATTTGAGGAATCCTTGTATGTTCAAAGACGTGATCAATCTTTGTGAACCAGCGCTCTAGTTCCTCTGGTTGTAGCTTAAATTCTGAGCAGAAACCACATCGCAGTAGTAAAGAACAATATAGTCAATAGTTACCATATAGAACTCTAACAAAGAGAGCAGTCATCTTTAATTGTGAAAGGAACAATTATATAATATCTTTGTTTTTTGAGAAGGTAAAGTAAAGGAACGATTACATACCTTGATTCCCCTTTCCTTCAAATCCAACAAAAATGAAATTCACAGGTACTGGAAGGTACATGGAATCAACTTCCATAAGCTTCAAATAGTTTGCTATAGTACCTGCAGTGCCAGAGAACAATAATTTATTTCACTCTACTTATCAAAAGATATACTCCGTCCGTCCTATCTTAGAACGTATTAACAGTATTCAAGAGCACATCAAACATATAGTTCTTCAAGGCTTTTAGGAATATAAGCTAATATGATGGCTCATTTGAGTTTTGTTTGAGTTATATAGTTATCTCAACTGGGTAGCATAAGAGCATCCAAATGGGCTTATAAACACCTTGAGCCACTCCACATATTACCTAAAAGTTTCGAGTTGAATGCTCATATTCTTCCGCATAGTATCAGGCAAGCGAAGGTCATGAGTTTGGAGTTTCATCCCACCTACTGATGAAAGTATTTCCACCAGCTTGGTCCAAGGAATACAAGCTCCCGCATGAAGTAACGTTGTAGACAAATAAATAAACATATATCGAACAACTTAATCTTTTAGATGAGGTGATCACACAACTTCACAATATTAGAGAATATTTGATAAGCTCATTCACACTCTAGAAAATCACGTGCACCCAAAATCAGATTACACACGCAAGAGGTTGAGTTATGTCCCACATGGGCTAAGTAAGGGTTCAGAAGGGATTTAATGGTATTAGACTACTTCACCGTCGCCTCAAAATATTCAGTTGGAAGATCAAATTCTTTCACCTTACTTTTGTAAATACTTCTTTTGCCTTGTTGTAGGTTGTTTAAGAGCTTCCAAGAGGTTGATAAAGGTCTTAAGCTACACCATTAAAGTTTTAGGTTGGATGCTTAAGTCCATTCATGAGATATCAGGGTCAACCTTTGGTAAGTCATCCGCACACCTATGAGACTGCATTAGAACATTACATCTGAATTCTAAAATTTACACATATTCGAGGGTGTTGAGTTATATTTTTGTCCCAGTAGGTTGTCTTGGACTACTAACCCACTGCCCTAAAATTTTGGGTTGAAGGCTTAGATTTTCTGCAAATTCAATCGTCATGAAGGTGTTGCGCAAATGTATTGCAGACTTGCAGCCAAAAGTCCATTTCAGCTAACTAAATCAAGCACCATGTAAAGTATCTGAAATAATGCTCTCCAGAGGGTGTGCTACTTGAAAATCGTACAAGTTCTTCTCGACAGAATTTTCTTAAGACGCCTCCACGGTAAAAACTTATTAACCATATTTTCCGATCTCCAAAGACGGAGAAATGAGACAAAATATTCTCCCGAAGATATTATGAACTTGAGTGCAACTTTTTTTTAAGAAAGATAAACTTGAGTTAATTCTATTCTTGGTACAGAAAAATACTTCACTACACTCTCTAAGTTTAGTGCTAGGAATTATATGATAGACGAATACCGACCTAGAACAGTTATAAGGCAGCTAAAGTCTAACAAATACACAAGATGAGTGTCGCAGTCTCGCAGAGATGCGGACACAACGATAATTATGTTGTCATACAAGATCAAGTAGGATTAACGATAACCACATTCAGCAGAAGGTGCAAGTAGCACATAATGAGGATAAAATAAGAGGTCGTGTATGGTGGTTTGGACATGCCCTGCTTTGATCCCCAAATGCACCGGTTTGTAAGTGCAAAACCATGGTAAGAAGGTGTTAAAAGGGAATGAGGTAGACCTAAAATCACACAAAAGGGAGTTATCCTCAAAAACCTACTATCTCTAGAAATCCATGCAAACCTAACCAAAAAAGAGAACATAGTGGAAGAAAAGAACATATATAAGCAATACCAAATAGTTGAGGATATAAATGTTTTAGTCATGCTAGTACATTTACTTTAGGTCCTCTATTTTCTTTTAGTCCTATCAGATATTTACATGGTAGTCAACTAGTGGAAATATAGAGAACGTCAGACAGTTTTTATTGTTATTTCTGTTTTGCGTAGTGTTGGCATGAGATGAGCTTAAATGGAGTGATATGACCAATGAGGAATCATATAGTCAACCCAAAATTGCTTCTGATTGAGGAATTGTTGTTCGTATTGCGCTTTACCTTATTCAGATTTCAACATCCCAAACCCTCCCCTCCCATCAGACTTGGGATTCAGGCTAGAATGAAGAATTGTTGCGCTTTATCTTATTTAGATTTCAACATCCCAAACCCTCCCCTCCCATCAGACTTAAGATTCGGGCTAGAATGAAGAAGCAATTCTTTTAAAATCATCTTGCATTCTCATTCAAAGTTGCATAATGAACATGTCAAAAGAGAAATATATGAGATGAAGGAACAAGTTCCTTCACAAAGATCCTACTAAGAAAATAAGCCAAACCACAATCGTCGTGCAGTTGCTTGAGTTGTGATGGTTTGGTTATGCCCTGCTATGCACCACATATGCACCGGTTCGCAGGTTAGTGGTTACTATGGTGAGTGTCTGAATGGAGGTGTTAAAAAAATACGAGGTAGACCTAAAATTACATCTAAGGAAGTCGTGTCGAGGTACCTACAAATCGTTGGAATCAATGCAGATTTAGCTAAAGATAGGATACAATGGAAGAAAAAGATAAATATAAGTAATATCTATTAGTTGTGAGTAGGTTTTAGACTTGTAGGTCCTTATGTTATTATTACAATTAGTCAATTACTATTATTTTTATATATAATTAATTAACTTATTTTTCACTTTTATTCTATTTGGTAAGATGGTGATAAGAGTTGAGCTTAAATAAAAATATGAGTATTCATATAGCCAACCCCAACTTGTTTGGGACTGAGGTGTACTTGTTCTGTTGTCTGACTTACTAAAACGGATAGTTCATGGGCAAATCCCCACGATGGCAGTCCCATATTTCCATTGAAGCTTCTTGTGGTCCTTCATACAAGTTTTACAATATGCTATACAAAAACTGGTTACAACTTAAAGGACCACAAGTAGCTTCAACAGATAAATAGAAAGTAAATGCACAAAGTTGTTTCATTGTCTCAGATGCTAAGTTAAAAAAGTATTTACCTTCCGAAGCTCTGTGACACAGAAAATTGAAAAGGGAGTATAAGTAGACATCGAAGGTAAACACAAAAAGAAGGTGAAAATTTTGGAGAAGACAAGTACCTGCCTGGGTGTAATTGAGAATACTCATTTTTTCCGGATTAGATGTTTCCAGATCATCCAAATCTGCAACCATACATCATCGTCATAATGTAAGTTGAACAAGTCACCTTTACAATCAAGCATACAGAAAAAGCATCTATTTGCAGAACTTACCACCATGGATAACAGACTCACTCCAGAATTTGCTCTTCTCTTTAAGGTTAAACAACGAAAATACCGATGACTTCCCTGTTTTACGATTGCCACCCGTAGAACCAAGTGAACTATCACTCAGGAACTGCCAATAATAATAAGAATAATCTGTACCCTTTCTATAGTTTAACTCTTTGCAATGCAAGTGGGAATAAAGGGCTTTGAGAAAGTCATTAGTGCAAAGTGCAAAGTTGAGACAAAGTACAAATCATCACAAAAGTCTGCAAATGTTTTCTGGAATATTGATACACAAAAAAGAAAATGAAGGAAATAATTGTTGATTCTACGATTCCCAAGAAAGTGCCAATTTATCAATATTCTCCTCCCACAACCATCTGTATCATGATTTTAGGTGTTAAACAAATATACAGTGACTAGGCTATATGGACGGAACAAAAATAAAGAGAAACAAAGAAGTAAATTATCTAATAAAACTGTTCGTAGTTTAAACAATTTAAGGTCCTCGGAAATGCAATACTAACATCTCAAAGTAACACACTATGTAATGCTCCTGTCACGAAACTATAATCTCATAATCCTGCATATCTTTCTATAAAACCAAGCCCCTTGTCCAAAAAATTAAGAACATAATAGTTTGAATATGAAGTCATTATATTCACTTGTAACCTAAAGCCTCAAGGATGAAGTGCCTTATTAGAATATCTATATGCTATTCATCCTTTCAAATGAACTTAACCCATTAATTCAAAGGCGCATCCAGAATTTGAAGTTTGTGGGTTCCTACAGCTACCTCAAATTAATACTACAATAATATTGGGTTCACATCCGAAGTTTTATAGATATTTAGTGTATTTCTATATAGAGCCAGGGAAAAAGCTATTGGGTTGACGTGACCCGGTACTCCGACCCCCTGGATCCGTGCCAACCCATTATAACCTTGTTTGCAACGAGTTGAGGGAGCTTCCACATTTAACTTGGAAGTTAGCATTCGAAACCACCAGGCGATCATTCACTTAGAGAGGGTAGTTACTCACAATTTCTTTTTTGTGACCACGAGTTTCATAGGTTCAAGCCGTACAAACAGTCTCTCGTAGAAAGAACAGCTACTTGTAGAAATGTAGAAATGTAAGGTAAGGTTGCATACCATAGATCCAATGTGGTTTGTCCCTTCCCAACTCGGCGCACAGCGAGCGAGAGTTTAGTGCACTAGCCTCCTCTTTTTTTACTCATTATATTGTGATCACGAAAAAGAGCATAAACATTCCATTCATCGATATCTCATACAAAAAAAATTTAGAGTGTATACAACTTAAGAACAAGAACCCATACACAAATAAACAGAAAAAAGATATCAGCATACAAACATTCGATTCGCTGATCAAGAAGACAAGAAGACACATTTGGGAGCCTAAAAAAAAGAAATTCAGGATCATGTCTAAGATAGAAAAGGATGAATTAATCTGGTATTATTAGGGCATGACAAATAAAAATGAAATTCATTTTGAGAAATTGAGGATAATCAAGAACAAGTGTTTTACCAATATGAAGAGGAACAATAAAGAGAAGGAGCGAGCCAATTGAGGACGTAACATTTCTGGAACAGATCTTCCAAGGGGAGCGTCTTCAATTTGGAGATTGAGATGAGAATCCAGTAAGCAGATTCATCAACTGCGATTGGGAGAGTGGGTGACTGACGAAGACGGGGAATCGACCGTTTTGACTCTACTTTGGAGTGTCAACTCTGAACCTAACCCGATTAAAACATATGGGTTGTTATGAAATAATATAAAAACAAGAACAATAACTCAAGAACAAGAGCAAATAGAGAAGAGTAGAGAGAGTTTTTCTTATTAATAGTTAGAGAATGTTAGGAGTTATTTACAATGGTAGATGGCACCTCTATTTATAGGGAGGAGGATGATTTATCTACCAAGAATAGAACTCTAAAATCTCTCTAATTAAAGACATTCACCTTAAATAGAAGTGTATTTATAACACTCCCCCTTGAATGTCTTATTCAATGATGTGCCTCGTTAAAACCTTAAAACAAAACCTAATGGGAAAAATTAAAGTAAGGAAAAAGAGTACACATGTTTGAATATGCGCCTATTGGTTGCCTCGTTAAAAACCTCGCAAGGAAAATCCGGTGGGACAAAACCTTGTAAGGGAAAAAGAGTGCAACGCGCATTAACTCCCCCTGATAAGAACATCAATTCATGTCCTTAAGTCTTCGCATCCCGATCTTGTGAACTAGCTTTTTGAAGGTTGACTTTGGTAGAGATTTTGTGAACAAATCAGCCATATTGTCGCTTGAACGAATCTGTTGAACATTGATATCACCATTCTTTTGAAGATCATGTGTGAAGAATAACTTTGGTGAAATATGCTTCGTTCTATCTCCTTTTATGAATCCTCCCTTCAATTGAGCTATACATGCTGCATTGTCTTCATACAAAGTTGTGGGTAGTTTATCACACTTCAAACCACATTTGTCTTGGATATGATGTATTATCGACCTTAACCACACACACTCTCGACTTGCTTCATGAATAGCAATTATCTCGGCATGATTAGATGAAGTAGCCACAATTGATTGCTTAGTCGATCGCCAAGATATGGCGGTTTCTCCACAGGTAAACACATAACCTGTTTGAGATCGAGCCTTGTGTGGGTCGGACAAATATCCAGCATCAGCATAACCAACAAGATCGGGGCTGCAATTCTTGCCATAAAATAAGCCCATATCGGTAGTTCCCTTTAGGTACCGCAATATGTGTTTGATCCCATTCCAATGTCTCCTCGTAGGAGCCGAGCTAAATCTTGCTAAGACATTAACTGAAAAGGATATGTCGGGCCTTGTAGTATTTGCAAGATACATTAGTGCGCCAATTGCGCTAAGATATGGTACTTCAGGACCAAGTAGCTCTTCATTCCTTTCTTGTGGTCGGAATGGATCTTTGTTCACATCAAGTGATCGAACAACCATCGGTGTACTTAAAGGATGTGCTTCATCCATGTAAAACCGTTTCAGTACCTTTTCTGTATAGGTAGATTGATGAACAAAAATTCCGTTTGCCAAATATTCAATTTGCAAACCAAGACATAGTTTAGTCTTTCCGAGATCTTTCATCTCGAATTCATCCTTTAGATAATCAATTGCCTTTTGGAGTTCTTTAGGGGTTCCAATAAGGTTTATGTCATCAACATATACAGCAAGTACAACAAATTCCGACGTTGTTTTCTTCATAAAAACACACGGGCAAATGGCGTCATTTATATAGCCTGCTTTTAACAAGTACTCACTAAGACGATTATACCACATTCGTCCAGATTGCTTTAGACCATACAAGGATCTTTGCAATTTAATTGAGAACATTTCCCGAGATTTTGAATTGTGCGCGTTTGGCACCTTGAGTCCATCGGGAATTTTCATGTATATCTCATTATCAAGTGAGCCATAAAGATAGGCAGTAACTACATCCATTAAGTGCATGTCAAGCTTTTCATGGACAGCAAAACTTATGAGATAACGAAAGGTTATCGCATCCATTACAGGCGAATATGTCTCTTCATAATCGACACCAGGCCTTTGAGAAAAACCTTGTGCAACAAGGCGTGCCTTATATCTTTGTACCTCGTTTTTCTCATTTCTTTTGCGTACAAAGACCCATTTATAGCCGACAGGCTTAACACCATTAGGTGTTTCAACTATAGGGCCAAAAACTTCACGTTTTGCCAGCGAATTCAATTCTGATTGAATTGCTTCTTGCCACTTTGGCCAATCCTGTCTTTTTCGACATTCTTCAATAGATTGAGGTTCGAGATCCTCACATTCTTGCATAATGCTAGATGCTACATTATAAGCAAAGGCATTATCCACCACAATATCCACTCGATTAATATTTGCCTCAATATTAATTGGATTTAGGGATAGTTCCGTATTTTCCAGAGTCTCGGGCTCAATGGATTCTTCATGAATCTCAGAATTTGTAATCTCAGAATTTGTTAAATCATGAGATTCTTTCGTGGTGTCATTTTGATCGTTCTTTTTCCTCTTTCTAGGATTTCGATCTTTGGAACCTAATGGTCTGCCACGCTTCAGGCGTGCATTCGACTCATTGGATATGACACTAGGTGATTGTCCAACAGGGACATCAATACGGATTGGAACATTTTCCGCGGGAATGTGGGATTTCGTTATCCTCTTCAAGTCCGTAAATGCGTCAGGCATTTGATTTGCTATTCTTTGCAAATGGATAATCTTTTGTACCTCTCTTTCACAAATAGAGGTATGTGAATCAAGATGAGATAATGGTGCATTTTTCCACAAAATTTCCCGTTTGGTTTCACCAACTTCTCCCCCTAATTTTGGGAAAAGTGTCTCATCAAATCGACAGTCTGCAAATCGTGCAGTAAACAAGTCGCCTGTCAATGTTTCGAGGTAGCGAATGATGGAGGGCGATTCAAACCCAACATATATTCCTAACCTTCTTTGCAGACCCATTTTGGTGCGGGATGGCGGTGCTACAGGCACATATACTGCGCATCCAAAGATTCTTAAATGGGATATATTGGGTCCATGACCCAAAACCAATTGCAACGGGGAATATTTGTGTCAATTCGTCAGTCAGAGACGAACTAGCATTGCTGTATGCAAAATGGCGTGTCCCCAAACCGAAGTGGGCAGCCGACGAACTAGTATTGCTGTATGCAAAATGGCGTGACCCCAAACCAAAGTGGGCAGCCGACGAACTAGCATTGCTGCATGCAAAATGGCGTGACCCCAAACCAAAGTGGGCAGCCGACGAACTAGCATTGCTGCATGCAAAATGGCGTGAACCCAAACCGAAATGGGCAGCCTCGTTTTCATGAAGAATTCAAGTTTATTCTCATCTATTGTCTCAATCTGATATCCATTTTGAATGATATCTTTAAAACTCAACAAGTTCCTTTTAGACTTGGAGGAGAACATTGCGATTGATATCATTAAAACTCAACAAGTTCTTCTTAGACTTGGAGGAGAATATTGCATTCTCTAAGATAAACGTCGTGCCTTTGGGCAGAGTTACAGTTGCTCTTCCGGAGCCTTCAATCAATTTACTTCCCATGGTTTGACATATAAAAGAAAATATACGAACATGAGAATAAACAACTTCAATCCGTTTGTGTCACATAATATTTTCAAAATCTGCTGATGTCAGTTGACTAAAATAAATCAGATAGTTGATTATATGTTTTCCATAATCGATTACTATGCAGTTTGAAATTTTCAGTTTAAGCATTTTCATAAAACAATCGATTGTTAAACACACATAATCGATTGTTGAGCATTGACAATCGATTGTTAAACATAGACAATCGATTGTTGACAATTTTTTGAAAATTTCCAGATCACACTATTTTAAGACAATCGATTGTTAAACATAGACAATCGATTGTTGGCTATTTTGAAAAATTCCAGACCTCACTGTATAAAGACAATCGATTGTTAGACATAGACAATTGATTGTTGGTTATTTTTGAAAAATTCCAGATCACACTGTCTAACGACAATCGATTGTTAGACATGGACAATCGATTGTGGATGATTTTTGAAAAATTCCAGATTACACTGTTTTAAAGACAATCGATTGTTAATCATAGACAATCGATTGTTGACTGTTTTTGTAAAATTCCAGAACACACTGTTCTAAAGACAATCGATTGTTGATCATTGACAATCGATTGTTTTGCAGTTTTTATGCGAAATATGAGATAACCGACTAGTTTTTCAGGTTAGTCGATTACCTCTACTGGAAAGTAAAAATATTATTGATATTTGAGCATATTGATACATTCTAAAGAACTAATACTAACTCTATACCATGAACTAACTAATACGAGCTAATACTAATGGCTATTAGTTTATTCATTCACTAATACAAACAAGTAAAATAAAATCAAATAGCTCCATCTTCTTTCATCACGGATCCCTCACCAATTAGGTGGTCTATCTTCCCCTCGGGTTGCTCAAAGAAGTCTGCCATATCCAAGTGGGTGATGTCAAAGTTGTCGTCAGAGACAAAATTCGTTTCAGGGCGTTTACTCTTTCGAGATGCTTGATAAAGGTCAACCAAATGTCATGGTATATGGCAAGCCTTTGACCAGTGCCCGTTTCCACCGCAACGATAATATATAGTTTATAAACTATTTGCTTTTGGATTCTTATCGTATCGTGCTTGTGGCAGAGTGACCAACTTCAGGTTGTCATATCTCTTCTTTAAGCCATCTCACAAGATAGGTGGATCTTTGACTGTGATATATTCAATTTTCAAACCTTCATCAAGGTGATGGCGCAAGAAAATCAAGGCCTTAGCATAGTTTCAAACCTTCATCAAGGTGATGGCGCAAGAAAATCAAGGCCTTAGCATAGTTTTTTGGGTGGATGCATTATTTCTGTCTTTAATGGCGTCTCCAAGACCCATAGCATCTAAGTGGATTACAGCATCCAACACCCATGTCTTATAGTTCTTGCCCGAAATTTCAAGGGCAACGAACTTTCTTTTCATAATGTCAGACATAAAACAAATTTACATCAAGAGCGTGTTCATACTTACGGGCTCTATTACAATTATCACATTCACTTCAGGGAATGGATCATAATCATGTGCTTTACACAATCTCATGTCAAATATTACTTTCATAAAGTGAAAAATTATTTTGAGAATCTTTATTATTCTCATTATCACAATAATGACGATTATAATTTCGTCTATTGCCATGTCCACATCCATTGATACCTTTACGGTAATAATTTTGTCTTCTTTCAGACTTATCACATACTGCTACCACATTCTCTAAAGGGAATGGAGCAAATTCAATGGGACGGATTTTCAATTCTTTGCCCACAATCATACATGAATTTAATCATGGCAGGACATAGAGATTTTACCACTTCATGTGGTTACAATTTCTTACAAACTTCATTAGAGTTATAATCAAACTTTGTTGTCTATGTTTGTATATAAAATCAAATTGTAGAATTTCAAGAATTTGAAAGGGAAAAGTAAATTACTTACCTTTAAGGTATACCAAAAAATGTTGTGATATCAAATATACCTCTTGTGTAAATTCCTTTCTTTCTCTCACGTTTTTCTTTTTCCTTTTTGTCCGTATAGATATTTGCCTCTTCGGAAAGATGAAAACTTTGGCATAGCAATTTGTGGACAGTTTCAGGATGCATAAATGAACGGCGAGAATACCATTGCAATCAGCATCACATCAATGGCAACTGATAATTTCCTTCTCTTTTGGTCAACTAAACCGAACCATGAAGAGAATATATTTCGTGATGGTTAGAGACTCGTGCTGATAACGTGTTATGAAATAATATAAAAACAAGAACAATAACTCAAGAACAAGAGCAAATAGAGAGAAGAGTAGAGAGAGTTCTTCTTATTAATACTTAGAGAATGTTAGGAGTTATTTACAATGGTAGAGGGCACCTCTATTTATAGGGAGGTGGATGATTTATCTACCAAGAATAGAACTCTAGAATCTCTCTAATTAAAGACATTCACCTTAAATAGAAGTGTATTTATAACATGGGTTAATTATTAACCCGTTTTGCAAACATATTGAATTGTTATAAATCATCTTAACAATTTAAAATTTGCCATTGTTATAAAACAATAAAAGAACAAGAGCAATATTGCAGAGAAAGAGAGAGAAAATTCTAATTAAATTTTGGGGTGGTTTACAATGGTGTAAGACCCCTCTATTTATAGGAGGAAAAATAACTTAGCCTCAAAGTAAAACTCTCTACAAGATAGACATTCACTCTAATTAGAATTCTATTCTTAACACTCCCCATTGAATGTCTACTCAATAAATAATGTGCATCATCAAAAACCATAACTAAAATAAAATCCAATGGGAAAAAAAAATTCTAGAAAAGGAAAAAGAGTACACATATTTAGTAATGCGCCTATTAGTTGCCTCGTTAAAAACCTTGCAAGGAAAACCCAGTGGGACAAAACCTTGTAAGGGAAAAAGAGTGCAACGCGCATTAACTCCCCCTGAAAAGAGCATCAATTCACATCCTTGAGCCTTCGCATTCCAATCTTGTGTACCAGCTTCTTGAAGGTTGACGTTGGTAGATATTTTGTGAACAAATCAGCCATATTATCACTTGAACGAATCTGTTGCACATTGATATCACCATTCTTTTGAAGATCATGTGTGAAAAATAACTTTGGTGAAATATGCTTTGTTCTGTCTCCTTTTATGAATCCTCCCTTCAATTGGGCTATGCATGCTGCATTGTCTTCATACAAAATCGTGGGTAGTTTGTCACATTTCAAACCACATTTGTCTTGAATATGATGTATTATAGACCTCAACCACACACACTCTCGACTTGCTTCATGAATAGCGATTATCTCAGCATGATTAGATGAAGTAGCCACAATTGATTGCTTAGTCGATCGCCAAGATATGGCAGTGCCTCCACAGATAAACACATAACCTGTTTGAGATCGAGCCTTGTGTGGGTCAGATAAATATCCAGCATCAGCATAACCAACAAGATCAGGACTGCAATTATTGCTATAAAATAAGCCCATATCGGTAGTCCCTTTTAGATACCGCAATATATGTTTGATTCCATTCCAATGTCTCCTTGTGGGAGCAGAGCTATATCTTGCTAAGACATTAACTGAAAAAGTTATGTCAGGCCTTGTAGTATTTGCAAGATACATTAGTGCGCCAATTGCACTAAGATATGGTACTTCAGGACCAATTAGCTCTTCATTCTTTTCTTGCGGTCGGAATGGATCCTTATTCACATCAAGTGATCGAACAACCATCGGAGTACTTAAAGGATATGCTCCATCCATGTAAAACCGTTTCAATACCTTTTCTATATAGGCAGATTGATGAACAAAAATTCCGTTTCCAAATATTCAATTTGCAAACCAAGACATAATTTTGTCTTTCCGAGATCTTTCATCTCGAATTTCTTCTTTAAATAATCAATTGCCTTTTGGAGTTCTATGGGAGTTCCAATAAGGTTTATGTCATCGACATATACGGCAAGTACAACAATTTCCGATGTTGTTTTCTTTATAAAAACACATGGGCAAATGGCATCATTTATATAGCCTTCCTTTAATAAATACTCACTAAGACGATTATACCACATTCGTCCTGATTGCTTTAGACCATACAATGATCTTTGCAATTTGATTGAAAACATTTCCCGGGACTTCGAATTATGAGTGTTTGGCATTTTGAATCCATCGGGAATTTTCATGTATATCTCATTATCAAGTGAGCCATAAAGATAGGCAGTAACCACATCCATTAAATGCATGTCAAGCTTTTCAAGGACAGCAAAACTAATGAGATAACGGAAAGTTATAGCATCCATTACGGGTGAATATGTCTCTTCATAATCGACACCAGGCCTTTGAGAAAATCCTTGTGCAACAAGGCGTGCCTTATATCTTTGTACCTTGTTTTTCTCATTTCTCTTGCGTACAAAGACCCATCTATAGCCAACAGGCTTAACATCATTAGGTGTTTCAACTATAGGCCCAAAAACTTCACGTTTTGCAAGTGAATTCAATTCTGATTGGATTGCTTCTTGCCATTTTGGCCAATCAAGTCTTTGTCGACATTCTCCAACAGATTGAGGTTCAAGATCCTCACTTTCTTGCATAATGCTAGATGCAACATTATATCCAAAGACATAATCCACCACTATATCTACTTGATTAAAATTTATCTCAATATCGATTGGATTTATTGATAGTTCCTTATTTTCCTGAGTCTCGGGCTCAATGGATTCTTCATGAATCTCAGAATTTATTAAATCGTGAATTTCCTCATGAGATTCTTTCGTAGTGTCATTTTGATCATTTACTTTCCTTTTTCTAGGATTTCGATCTTTGGAACCTAATGGCCTGCCACGTTTTAGGCGTGCTTTCGACTCATTAGATATGACACTAGAAGATTGTCCAATAGGCACATCAATACGGATTGGAACATTCTCTGCGGGGATGTGAGATTTTATTATCCTTTTCAAGTCCGTGAATGCGTCAGGCATTTGATTTGCTATTCTTTGCAAATGGATAATATTTTGCACCTCTTTTTTACAAATAGAGGTATGTGGATCAAGATGAGATAATGATGGATTTTTCCACAAAATTTCCCGTTTGGTTTCACCAACTTCTCCCCCTAATTTTGGGAAAAGTGTCTCATCGAATCGACAGTCTGCAAATCGTGCAGTGAACAAATCCCCTGTCAAAGTTTCGAGGTAGCGAATAATGGAGGGCGATTCAAACCCAACATATATTCCTAACCTTCTTTGCGGACCCATTTTGGTGTGGTATGGCGGTGCTACAGGCACATATACTGCGCATCCAAAAATTCTTAAATGGGATATATTAGGTTCATGACCCAAAACTAATTGCAACGGGGAATATTTGTGATAATTCGTCGGTCTGAGACGAACTAGCATTGCTGCATGCAAAATGGTGTGACCCCAAACCGAAGTGGGCAGCCTCGTTTTCATGAGTAATGGTCTTGCAATCAACTGCAGACGTTTAATTAAAGATTCTGCAAGACCATTTTGAGTGTGAACATGAGCTACAGGATGTTCCACTTTTATCCCAATTGATAAGCAATAATCATTAAATGCTTGGGATGAAAACTCAGCAGCATTATCTAGTCTAATAGACTTAATTGGATTATCAGGAAATTGTGCTCGTAATCGAATTATTTGTGCCACTAATTTTGCAAACGCAAGGTTGCGTGATGACAATAGGCACACATGAGACCTTCTAGAGGATGCGTCTATTAAGACCATAAAATATCTAAAGGACCCACTAGGTGGGTGAATAGGTCCACAAATATCCCCTTGTATACGTTCCAAAAACGTAGGTGACTCAGTTCCAACCTTTGTTGGTGATGGTCTAATAATTAACTTGCCTTGATAACAAGAAGTGCTAAATTCATTATTTAAAAGAATCTTTAAATTCTTTAATGGATGCCCATATGAGTTTTCTATAATCCGTCACATCATAATTGATCCAGGATGTCCCAATCGATCATGCCAAACTACAAAAGTATTGGAATCAGTAACCTTTTGGTTTACTGTGGAATGTGCCTCAATTGCACTAATTTTTGTTCAATACATGCCACAAGATAAAGATGGGAACTTCTCAATAACCATATTTTGGCCAGAGACATTCTTTGTAATGATGAGGTATTCAAGATTATTCTCATCTATTGTCTCAATATGATATCCATTTTGACGGATATCTTTAAAACTCAACAAGTTCCTCTTGGACTTGGAAGAGAACATTGCATTCTCTATGATAAATATTGTTCCTTTAGGCAGAGTTATAGTTGCTCTTCCGGAGCCTTCAATCAATTTACTACTACCAGAAATTGTAGTAACATTTGCCTTACACATACTTAAATGAGAGAAATATTTCTTCTCTTTGAATATCGTATGTGTGGTACATGAATCAATTAAACAAATATTTTTACAATTGGACGTTGATCCAAGTTTGCTTTGTGAGATATCCATATTTGCTTCCCATGGTTTAACATACAAAAGAAATATACGAAAAATATTAGTATTTTTTTATCATAGTTATTCTCCTTTTAATACTCTTGTATCCGTTGCTTAATAATTAAACAATATTTTCAAAATCTGCTGAGGTTAGTTGATTAACCAAATAGATAATCGACTAACCTGTTTCAACGTTTAAAAAAAATTAGTCGATGAACAGGCAACGGACATAAGGTTAATCGATTAACTTAGGTAACGGTCATTAGGTTAGTCGATTAACTAAATCGGATAGTCGACTAACATGCCTTGCGGAAAAGGTCCAGTTTAATAGAATATATTGGTTAATCGATTATCTGTTATGTTAATCGATTAACTTACTGAAAAATCATTACAAATAAAGCATAAGATGAATGTGTAATCTAAAGTTATATAAAATTTGAACCATATCACAATAATAGATAACTTATGTAAACTATGATAATTGTTTATTCATTAACTACTACGAATAAGTAAAAATAAAAATATCAAACTGCTCAATCTTCTTTAACCATGGATCCATCACCGATCAAGTGATCTATTTTCCGCTCAGGGTGCTCAAATAAGTCTGCCACATCCAAGTGGGTGATGTCAAAATTATTGTCAGAGACAAAATTGGTTTCAGGGCCTTTACTCTTTAGAGATGCTTGATAAAGCTCAACCAAATGTCTTGGTACACGGAAAATTTTTGCCCAGTGCCCTTTTCCACCGAAACGATAACATATAGTTTCTGAACTATTTGCTTTTGGATTCTTATAATTCCATTCCGCTTTTGGTGGTTATATCTCTTTGGAGGGTGACTAACACCAGGAAAATTTCTTCCTTGTCCACATCCACGGCCATGACCCCGGCCACGACCACGACCATGATTAAAGCCATAGCCTTTTCCACGCTTAGCATAATGGGAATACACCTTATCTACTTCAGGCAATGGTGTAGACCCAGTGGGTCGATTTTCGTCATTGTTTCGCTCAGCCACAAGGAGAAGACAAATCAGCTCAGAGTACTTTTTGAAACCTTTCTCTCTGTACTGTTGTTGCAGAACCATATTGGAGGCATGAAACGTTGTAAACGTTTTTTCAAGCATATCATAATCAGTTATAGTATCTCCACAGAGTTTCAATTTAGAAGTAATTCTAAACATTGCAGAATTATATTCAGAAACAGACTTAAAGTCTTGGAGCCTCAGATGAGCCCAATCATATCGTGTTTGTGGCAGAGTGACCAACTTTAAGTTGTCATATCTCTCCTTTAAGCCATTCCACAAGATAAGTGGATCTTTGACTGTGAGATATTCAATTTTCAAACCTTCATCAAGGTGATGGCGCTAGAAAATCAAGGCCTTAGCACAGTCTTGGGTGGATGCATTATTTCTGTCTTTAATGGCGTCTCCAAGACCCATTGCATCCAAATGGATTTCAGCATCCAACACCCATGTCATGTAGTTCTTGCCCGAAATTTCAAGGGCAACGAACTATCTTTTCATAATGTCAGACATAATTAAAACAAAATTAGGAGGAGAAAAAAATACCTTAATTTTCTCAAAGAGATTCTTGAGATAGTAGAGCTTCGTGCTGATAATGTATTATAAAACAATAAAAGAACAAGAGCAATATTGCAGAGAAAGAGAGAGAAAATTCTTATTGAATTTTGGGGTGGTTTACAATGGGGTAAGACCCTCTATTTATAGGAGGAAAAATAACTTAGCCTCAAAGTAAAACTCTCTACAAGATAGACATTCACTCTAATTAGAATTCTATTCTTAACAGCCATGAAATAGTACTACCATTTATTGATTATATTTGTTGTTAAATCTATTCAACTTTGACTTAGAGCCCGCATAGATTAGCTCAATTTAAGTAATAATATATTTTAAACACGGAATGTGAAACAATTTTTTGAATAAGTTATTGAACATGATTTTATAAAATAAGCAATCGTTTTGATAGAAGTGAGTGTTAGAGCTTAATATTAGGGGGAGGGGGGAGTTCGTTATTGAGGTGTTCAGGGAAAAAAGGTGAGTTCTTTTGTCAAATAACATTAAATGCGAGGTGGTGAAAAAAATAGGTGAAAAAGTAGCATATGCGATGTTAATTATAAAAGAAAAAAGGAAAAAACATAATAGTAAGGGTTTATATTACACACTTTTGCTAAGATTTGTTGTTTCTCCCTATATTTTTATACGTGAAAGTATGGTATAACTCAATCTTCAATTAATGTTAGTGGAGATTAATTCCTTCCGGCCAATGAAGATACTATTCCAGTCTTTCCAGTGGATCCTTCTCATCCCTAAGAATGAAACGAACCAAGTTAACATATACGAGAGTGATCTTCCTCCCAATCTATTTAACAAGGTTGTTTTTCCATTGCCAGTACCGAAAGTGATAAAAAAAGTGGGAATGTTGTCACTAGAACGGACCATACAAATAGAGGTGATCTATGCATAGTCATTCCAAGTCCACGTGATACAAGCTCGGAAGTATATATAGCAAGTTAATCATGTTAACGTAGAGGTTATAAATATTTAAGATCATGATACACGTACCAAGAGGGTTGGAAGGCTTAAAAGCTAACCAAATTAAAGAAAATAAGTTTCGTCAAAAGTCGACAACTTGGGGAATATTATAACATGTACTTTTGAGGTGAGGCTACGGTTCTTAACATGATAAGGAAGTTATATTATGAGTTATTTTAGCCGTATCATAGTCGTGTGTCATGATTTGAAGTCACATGAGTTGTGGAACAAAAGTTGATAAAGGTCATCACAAGTTACGTTTATAAATATGCTGAAAATTGGGTCAAACATAGATGAAATTTTCTCTCAATATGCTTAGTGTTATGGAGTGATTCACCCATCAAATTGAACATATACGAGTCTAGTTTCCAACACATTAAACTGTTTGTCAATACGACATCGAAGTAATGATATATTTACGTTTTTGCAAGACTGTATAGACTGATTAAGTGACAAGTAGGTGTGTCACCTACTTGCTTAAATGGAAGGACTAAACATGTCCAAAAAGAGGCTAGTTGGGGTCGACCAAAGAGCCTTTTTAAGGGTTGATTTCCTTCATATATTCCACTCATAATAAAGCAAAAAAATAAGAGATACATCCCAGCAAACTTTTCCCAAAAATTTAACATAAAACCCTAAATGATTTTCTCTTCTTTTCAAGTTTTAGTTGGAGGAAAACCTGAGTATCACGACCCAAAATCCGTTAAAGGTCGTAATGGCGTCGAACACCACTGTCAGGCAAGCCAACATTAAATAGTTAATTTAGTTCTCATTTTCTTAATATTTTTTAAAATCATCATTTCCTTCAATTAAACAGTAGTAGAGAAAATTTCAGAGCAAATAATAATATTTTTTTGCAATCACATTACTAAATAACACATAATAACCCTAAAACCCGGTGTCACAAGTGTATGATCATCAACTAGGAAATAAAATAAAATACGGGATATGTCCGGAATACAAATTTAATAGGGAAGAAAAATATAATTACTCTGAAGGAGACTCTACTAGATGCGGGTCGTAATATATAATGCATCTCACCTAAGTCCCCGCATTTAACCGCATTGTTGTGCCCACAAGGCCGCTAAATATATATGTTTCTGCACAACGAAATACGTAGCAGGTGTAGTATGAGTACGTAAATAACACGTACCTAGTAAGTATCCAGTCTAATCTCGAAGAAGTAGTGACAAGCGGTTATACTTACTATGGGTTATAAATAAAATGCCAATGAATATAAATTTAAACGTGGGTTATATATAACGGATGCAAGCTCAATATTATAAAGTAATTATGCAATTGTTTTAAAATTTAAGAAATCTCCAAATTTATTATTCTTCATTTAACAATTTATCCCAGGCTGATAAGGCAATATCATTTATTATAAATTCCAAAGCAATCAATTCAATCATGCACAAATCATATTGAGGTCGTACACCCGATCAAACATCAATATTTAAGCTTTGCACTGTCGAGGGTCGAATTACGCCAACATAGATGCATCTATTTAACATGTTGAGGCATTCGGACCGCTTCACAAGAAGAGAAACACACATATAGACAACCAATTCAAGATTTATTAAGAGTTAATGTTCAAAGAAATATCAATTATGATTTAACAATCAAGAACAAAGAAGTTTAACCTTTTCAAATTTCTTTACCAAATTCAACATGTTTTAAGCAATTAAATTAACAAGAAGGTTGCAAATATCGTAAGTATAGCATGATTTGGGTCCTAAACCCAGATTTAATCATAATAATAGTTACGCACGGACTCTCGTCACCTTGTGCGTACGTAGCTCCCACAAATAGAAGCACATATTGAATTATTTTACTTATGGGGTTAATTCTCTTTTACAGGGTTATAAAAGAGACTTACCTCGTCCTGAAATTCCATAACCGCTTCCCAAGCCCTTCTTTATACTCTAATTGATGCCTAACGCTCCAAAACTAGTCAATATTGAGTAATGATGTAAATATTTATATAAGCATCTCCAAGTATTTCCTTATTTTTTTCTTAATTTTAAAGATTTTTAAATTAATTTATTCCCCTATTTTATCCATAAAATTTTTAATAATTATTTCTAAAGTTATTAGTTTTGGTGATTCATTTGTTGAACTTTATGTTTATGCTAAAATATAGCTAAGAATTCTTTTGAATATTTTTACAAAATTATTTGGTATTATTAAGGCTAAAATTGTATAATTGTAATATTAGCCTCTTTTAAGATTAATTACGTTTATATAACAAATTAGGTCTGGTGGTCTTAAATAGCTAATTATGCGCTATCAATCATTTTAGTATCTTTAATTTATTTTTAGAAATTAATTTCTTATTTTTTATAAATCAAATAGGAAAAATTGGCTATTTAAATAATAGCCTAATTACCTTTCAATTGTAGCCTAAATTTGACCCCAATTACCCCAGCCCAATTTCTATTTAATCCCGACCCAATTGCAATTAAACTGACCCATACACATATCCCCACCTAACCCTTTAACTCTCATTTGTTGATCATTTAGATCAACAGCCATCGGATGCCCTCTCCTAATTAAACCCAAAAGACCCCACAAACCTAATTCATTATTCACAATCTGTCGCCCTTGAACTCTTCTTCTCTCCCAAACCCTCTCCGAAACTCCTACAAACCCTAGTCTTTGCCATTAAATTACCACTCTAATCCATGGCCTTTCGAGGTCACCGAAGACATGTACCATCCTTTCATGGTTTCTACGTGTTTGGTTATGTGGTCTCATGATCACTCTAAAGGGTCTTGGTCCAGTACTTGTTCTATGACCTTTCTCCGGTCATCTCTGGCCTCTTTCCAGCCAACCATGCCATTCGAGTCAGGCCTTTGACTCTCATGTTCACATCAGTAACATTCAAAGCCTTTCTCATTGCTTTTTGGGTTCTTCTGAAACCTTAATCTCTAAGACCTTTTCGACTTCTTTCAGATTTACCTTAAATCCATGCTTTCCATGAGTCTTTAAACGCCTTCTCAAAGCTTCTTTTTTTCTTTCAAAAAAAACTCTTCATCCTTTTCCGATTAGGGTTTTCCTTCAAGTTCTTCTTTTCAAAATCTTTTCTTTGATTTTAATGTGTTTGTGATTCTACTATGTTTGTCCATGTCATTCTCCTATATGAGTTTAGCATGTTAAAAACCCCTAATTTCTTTGAGTTCATTCTAGTTTCTGAAGATATTCGATAAGTGTTTGTTCGATTTATTTGTTTATCTTTTTCAAACTCGATTGACGCTGAAAACCCTAATCTCTTTGGGTTCATTTTAGTTTCTTAAGATGTCTGCTAAGTGTTTGGTTGATTTATTTGTTTATCATCTACTGAGCTTGCTATTGTTGAAGAAGCCTATGTCTATAGGTTTGGAAATATTCATTTGAATGCCCGACTCGATTTGAAGTTCCTTTGTTTCAAAATCTCTTTTTTCTTTATGTGATTCCTCTGATTCTGGATTTATACTATCTTTAAAACTCGAATATGCCTAAAAATCCTTAATTTTCAAAAGGTCTCTCATCTAGTATTATGAGACCCTTTACATGCTTATGATACTCTATTTTTCTTCACTATTGACTCAATATGACTTGGCTTACTTGACTATCATGCTTCGAATGTTTGCTATTTGCTGACTTTGTGCTACTATTGCATGATGTTTCTTTTGCCAATAGCTTGTCTTCGCATGTCTATTGTTTGTGCACTCTAATTATATGATGAGGCTCTTTCTTTGATTGATTCTCAATCTTGGGACTGATTTCAAAACTTTTCTTTTTGTGAACTCTAATTTCACTAGTATGTTAATAAGTTAGGATTTTAACGTGTTTATGCACCTACTTGCATATGCTTTGAGTGTAAATTGCTACAAAATAATCCTAAAATGCTCACAAATTGTGCGTGGCTGCAGGTCTGATCGACAAAGTGACGAAATGTCAAATATCGGCTCAAAAAGGAGTGAAAACTACTCAAGTGTCAAAGACTAAGTAAAGTGAAGAAAAGAGGACGTAGTGCGGACCACGTGAAAGCAACCGCGGCCGCACTAGGAAATTCAGAGGCGTGACATAATCAGGCTAAGGGCAACGGGGTTGCGGTCGGATTCACGCGGTCCGCGTTCATGCTTCGCGGCCGCTTCACTTATTTGTGCGATCCGCGTGAATGAGGTTCAGAGTGGTTGTCAAAGAGATTAGTCAAGCCACACGGCCCGCGGTCGTTGTCGTGCGGTCCGTGCCAGAACCCTTCCGCGGCCGCACTACTCATTTGTGCGGTCCGCATCCTCCGTTTCAGAAAGTGAAAATTGCCAAGTCAAAGAGCCAGTGCGGCCACGGCTGCTTTTGTGCAGCTCGCACCGACTCCACAGAGGTATTTTTGTCCAGTTTTTTCAGCATAGTGTAAATAGAATATTTTACCATTTTTAGACGGAGGGGTATTCAGAAACGCAGCTGAGCACCTGGGAACGGCATTGTAGCAATTTTTGGCATTTGTGGTCTTCATTAACGATAGATTATTGTAGTTTCTTCTTAGTAATTAATTAATATGTTTAGTTCTTCATCTATTTCTTCTGTTCTTTCTTTAATTATGTGTAGCTAAACCCATTAGTTAGGATTGTGGCTCAACCCTAGTGTGGGTAATCGATGGGTGTTGCCATCCAGGGTTAGATTGATATTGAATGTTTGCTAATTGGGTTGATTTTATGTTTTTATCTGCGAATTGGTGGTTGCAAACATCGATTCAAGCTTAGTGGGTTTAGCTCTTCTCGAGAAAGAGAGTCTATGATCCCAAAATTGACCCAATAGGAAATTTGGGTGGACATGAGAAATGGTAGTCCCAATTAACGGGATAAATCTCAAGAGAGTAATCACTCTACTTGAATCCTAATTGCTTGGTCTAATAGGCCTACCCAATTGGTCTTGAGAGAGTCAATTGGGCAAAGTCACTCTCTCTACTGAGAGGTGTGAGAGTGGGTTCAATTGTGCAATGATTATAGTATAAGCCCCAAGCATGTCAATCTATCCTTAGTACTTTCGACCCGTTAATTAACCACCTAGGGGATGCCACGACCCTAGTGCCTTTCTCCCTATTAGATACAACGTCGCAATATTTTCTTACTGTAATTTAGCTTTAATCCTTAGTTTTGTAATAGTAGTTATAAAATCAAAAACCCAAAAATATTTGAAGTGACATTAGAAGTACAAACACATCTTTAGGCTAGACAGAAAATACAACTCCACTACTAGATCCCTATGGAAATTCGATCTCGAACACTATTCGGGTAAAAGCTTATGCGACCTGCCCTTCATACCTTTTTGTGTAGCGTTGGTTTGGCAACGATCACATGTCAGAGTAATTGATCCATTTCCTTATTATTGTCTTTCTTAACCTTTTTCCAGAATAAGTGTATTCATGTACTTGGACTCGATTGCTTACTTAATATTTTACTACTTCTTTTATGGCAATGATCAATCTGCCTACAAACTGATCTTCTTTCCTAATTTTGAACCTGTTAGCCCCGTTAAACAAGTGATTCCTCAATTAAAGGGGAATCACTTGGTTGATTGATTCTGACGATTGATTGTTTCTATATATGTATTGAACTTTACTTATTGCCTTATTTCTCACATGTTTTCAAAACTATAAACACCCATATTCTCTTTTTCTAAAGAACAAACACATGGCATAAAATACTTGAGTTCATACACTCACTCGACCAAAATCTCTCTCTTTTCTCTGTTGCTACTTGTATTGCTGCCTTACCTAGATGGCTGAAAGCCAAGGCTAGGTTGTAGGAAGCTTGCTCACTTTTTCTTTGTATTTCATCTTCAATGGTATATTCTAACTAATTTTCAGCACCAACAACAACGTGTTTCTTTACCATCTCCTTCACCCTTGTTTGTTTCCTGCTTATGTTAATCAAGTCTCATTATTAAACATGTTTTAATCTGCCCCTTTCTATTCTGAATTAATTCTCTCTTATGAATTTTGTCAGTCATTATTATGGTTTACGAATCCTAAACCCCCATCCCCAACGTGTTTGGTATTTGTGGTTGGTTTGGGGCATGACATCTTTGGACATTATTGTGCATGACCCAAACCTGTTCCCTCCTGGGATCATAACCACATATCCCATCTATATGTTGTGTGTTCTAATTGGTTTATGGGCATACCAGCACCATCTATTGTTGTGCATGCCCAAACCTGATCCATGCCTAAGGATGAGTGCTCATTGCAATGTATTCCTCAAACCCCTAGCCCTCTTTGTATGAAACTATAAACTCTGTGCTTTATTATTAATGTTTCCCATCACCCCTTTACCCATCTCCTTTCTCCCCTCAGTTTTTAAAACCTTATTCCTGCACTTCCACCATGTTCTTAGACTTAACTTCTGCCCCTCTTGTGTGAGCCTTGCCTTGGGACCCATGAACTCCCTCTGAACTTGGACACATAAGGGCTGGCGCTTTCACACTGTACTCATCTCTATCTGGTTCTGTGAACCTGGGTGTAAGCATTGTCTCGGGTCCTTTGAGACTTATAAGGAACTCTGATACACTTAGATCAGAGAAAAGCTTTGAAATCAATATCATTGGCAATGATACGATTCATTGCATATCTCATATAGGAAGTCAAATCAAGATTTCCTATGGTTGTAGCTTTTTTTCGTTCCTTCTTTTGTAATTCAACTATTTGGTCTGTAATAATTTGTAATGAATATTGGGGTTTGGCTAGTGAAAAGGGATGTAAAATATGCATGTGTTAGCTATTAAAAGGATAGAAAGCATGTTAGTAGGTTTACCTTCCTACTTGCGCAGTATAACCCATGCTTAAGACTCATTTCATGCATTAGAAATTATGTTCCTTAGGACTTACACTTATTATTTTTAGCATGCCCATTTTTTACTATCACATCACTTAGAAATCCCTGTGTTAAATGTTTTAATAACCAATATTTCTGCTATCATGTTCCTACCGTCATGCACACTTAGAGATTATATTTTAGGCTAAACAACACTGACAAACATATCATCTCTGCATATTCCGGAAACCATGTTTTAAACGATGTAATAGTTGTGCATATAGAAATCCTGTTTAGGATTCTGCATGTCTATCTTCTGCATATCCGCACAACTAGATATCATGTCTATAGGGTTAAAATCACTCAACTAGATATCATGTCTATAGGGTTAAAATCATTCAACTAGATATCATGCCTATATGGGTTTAAAATCAGCAATATTAGATATCATGAGTATAGGAATTAAATTCAGTTATAATAGAGATCATGCCTATAGGATCTAAAACCAATTTAATTAAAAATTAATTTGACTCTCATTGTCCTGAATCAGCTTAAATGACCTACTCCTTTTACCAATACGGTTTAGAAAGCATGTTTATAGGATCCAAATTGCCTATTAATTAATCGTTATTTACAATATGGCTCTAGATATCATGCTCATAGGATAATAGTATTACGCCTAGGCAAGCCTTAGGTAAATATCTAAATAAAACGGGAACTACCTTTGTTTAATTAGCAAAATGCTACAACCAGCAGGCATGTCTGATTTGGACTTCTTATCTGAGGTATCTGATGGACCTGGCTCTGACTTAAAATCCCTTATTTTGGGACTTCTAAAAATTCAGACTTTAATTTTGTTTGAGTCATACTATTTGATTGCTTTGTTTGAGAAGATATATGTGAGCCTTCAGTATTTTATATGCTTCCGCTTTAATGTATAGTCCAATGTGTTTTGTATGTCGCCCTGAGTTTTTTACCTTTAAAACTTCTTAGTCAGCCTAAGCCCTTAGGAATAGTAGTCCTAAATGCCTCCGAGATTGATAGGAATGGGACGGCTAATAGCATGCAATAGTAATCGAGACCAATCCACGCTTTAGTACCTTAACGGGGTGGGAAGGCTAGATATAAATATGATGACCGGTGCACTTATACCATGTGTATCCCCTCTTTTGAGGAGTGATTACCAGGTATTGTATTGATGCGATCCAGATTATAAATAAACCTAGGACCCCCTTTCTCTCTTTCCTTTTCTTTTAAAGTCTTACAACTTCTTGTCAAAAAATTGTCACACCTCCTTTTTTTACACGGCTACCTCGAAGGATAAACGTATAAGGGAGTTTTTTCAATTAAAGTGACATTATTCGAAATGAAATTATTTTTTAATTAAGAGTCTCCACTTGAGATAGGTTTGGCTTTTGGTGTCCCAAGTCACCGATTTTTGACTCCCATATCGAGGAAAAACTTTCGACTGCCAATTGGAGTCTGCGAACCAGAAATTCTTGAGTAAGGAATTCTATTGACCCGAGGGAATGTGTTAGGCACCCCCGGATCCCGTGGTTCTAGCATGGTCGCTTAAACAATTATAATTGGGTAAAACTCTAATTTTTGTACATATTCATCCTATAGTGCAATTTTAAAAATTATTAACTGTTAGAAAATACGCTTAGCGCTAGAGGGGGGGTGAATAGCGTTATAATAAAATTTAGCGTAAACTTGCGGAAATTAAAAATTGCAGGAAATAGATAAGTGCGTTAAATAAACAAAAAGGAAAGAACGCACCGATATATTCTGGTTCACCACAACACGTGGCTAGTCCAGTCCCCGAGAGACTCTCTCGAGATTTTTCACTAACTTGTTAAGCTTACGGGTGCTCAACAAGCCTTTACAACTTAAGGACACAAGCCTTAACACCTTTGCTCGGAGATACAACACTCCAAGACTTCAACCAAGGAAACACAAGTTCCTTACAACAAGAGAATTACAATTCTCTTACAAGTGTATAAAACACTAAACACTCAAACAATATACTCCTTTATGAGTAGGTATGAGTAAAAGAAATAAGCTCTAGATCACAACAACTTTGGACAAGAATATGGCTCTCAAAAGCTTTATGAAATTGAATATAAAATGATAAACAAAAGTATGCAAGCTTATAGCAATGTAATGATCAGTTGTAGTATGTTGTTGTGTTTAAAACACTGAGCTGTATTTATAGTTGAAAAACTTGGTATTACCATTGCCTAATTGCCAATTAAGAGTTGCTGATTTTACTCACTGACAATCGATTGTCAAACCCCGACAATCGATTGTCTGCCAGTCAGATCAAAAGTCAATCCCAGATTTTACGCTTGATAATCGATTACTTACAATCCATAATCGATTACTGGCAACGTTCAAAAAATCCTTTCCAGATTTTACCACAAACAATCGATTGTCCAGAATCAACAATCGATTACTCAGCAACGTTCAAAAAATCTTTTCCGGATTTTAATCAAAACAATCGATTATACAAAATCAATAATCGATTACCCAATAATGTTCAAAAAATCTTTCCGGATTTTAATCAAAACAATGGATTATACAGAATCAATAATCGATTACCTGACGGTATTTGAAAACTTTACGACAACGGTCAGCTTCACAATCGATTGCACAAAGTCAACAATCGATTACTTATCAGTTTTTGAAAAATATTTTAGACACTGTCTCTTTGACAATCGATTGTCCAATGTAACAATCGATTATTTAATAAATTTGAAAATCACTGGAAGACACTGTCTCAATATAATCGATTACCATTAGTTCATAATCGATTATTCTGAGTTTTGAAAAACTTTGATGGACACTGCCTAAATCACGATCGATTGTCATTAGTTCACAATCGATTGTCATGCAGGTTTGAAAAACCTGATGCTCACTGTCTAACTCACAATCGATTGTCATTAGTTCACAATCGATTGTCATGCAGTCTTGGCTTAAAACAATCGATTATCATAAGTACATAATCGATTATCTTAGTCCAGATTTTTAAGGCATGTCTAAAAATTATTTTGACTACTGTAAATATGCATGATTTAAAATCATTTGACATTAAATTAAATATGCATGATTTTGGAAAATAGTTTTATGAGAGAAGCCATGTTACGAGTCAAGTTGTAGGATCAAGATCAGAATTAAGAATGACTCAATTAAACTATAAAACTTTGTCTTGAGCTTGAATCTCGTTGTATATCAATTGTGCGCTTGTTTCTTGAACTTCGTCATATACCAATTTTCGCTTCGTTTGTCATTCATCAAAACCTATACAAAAGAACACACGTTTTAGTATATTGCGTTGAGAACGTGTTTCCAACAATTTCCCCCTTTTTGATAATGGCAAACATTAAGCGGGATATGCAAGACAAGCAATTTATAATGACGATTCAAGACAAGTATATACATGCAACAAGTATGCAATTTGTTCCCTCTCAATTTGAGAATTCCCCCTCAATTTAAGCTTATAATTTGAGAGTGCATCATACCCGTTATCTTCCCCCTTTTGCCATTAGCAAAAATAAAAGAAGAAGATGCCAAAGATGAAATAAACCTTGTTTATTTATTGGAAAGAAATACAGCAACAGGGAAGACAATACAACATATAAAAACAAACTTAAAAACTACAATTGTTCATTCATCATCTTCCGTCTCATCATCCGGCGCTGCTTCATATGGAACAAGACCCGCATATGGATAATGAACGTGGTCAAAATATCCATGGATCTCGTGAGTTAATTGACCGAAAGAAGAGGTCAATGAAGCAATTTGGTCGGAAATGAATTGGAGGGAAGGCTCTTGAGGCGGAGGAGCACGACGGGTTGGAGGAGGAGCAGGCGCTACATGATCACCGTCATGGTGAAAGGAGGATTCCGAAATTTCCCACTTTTTGGTACTCTTTTTGAGAGGACCATTTCCAGTGACGAATCCGGTGGCTTCAAGAAAATTCATGATGAGGAGAGCATAAGGAAGAGGCCTATCATCTCCGATAGCGTCACGCATGTGAATTTTGATAAGCCGACACCAATTGATATTAGCTTCGGTAACTATGGCATGCATGAGCTTGGTGTCCTCTTGGGAAATGGTAGTATGGTTATGCTTACGAGGCTTGAGGACTCGGGTGATGAAATAGAAAATCAACCGATAATTGGGATCCATTCCCGTAATTGTAGGAAGGGAAGAAAGATTTGGATCATAAGAAGTAAGATCGATTTGGTGTAAGAGAGCTGTTTCATCAAAAAGGGCTCAGGCCTCTCTGGTGTACCAAAAAATGTCTTCACCATTATGAGGAAGACGGGCAATGGTATGAAGATTTTCATCGGAAAGAAGAATTTGAACACCATTAATGTTGGTGACAAGCTCACCATCATCATCCTCATGGAGGTTGGAATAAAATGCTTGAACCAATGTAGTATTGATATAAGGATGGGTAAGGAGTAAAAGTCAAGAAGTTGAGAATTTTTGAGCATATTTGCAGCAGGCCCAAATGATTCAAGATACTTGTGGGTTGAAAAGCGGGGTGGAAGAATGTCGCGCTTTTCAAATTTGGTTAAGAATCGAGTAAGCTCGATGTCGGAATTAAAATATAGAACGGAACCATCTTGATAGGGATAGTTCGGACGAGAAGGGGCAGCAGAGGCGGATGCGCCGTGCCTAGCAGAACGGGAACGTTTTGAGTGACGGCCCGACATTTTTAATGAAAGCTGCTGGATTTTGCAAAGGATTAGAGGGAATTTGATATTTTGAAAGCTAAAATTGATGCTTGAGTGAATGAATATGAACATATATGAAGCCTATTTATAGAGGGGAGAGTGGCTTATCATTTATGGAAGAAATCTGCTGAGAATTTAAAGCCAAATCAGTCAGAAACGGTAAAATAAATTCACTGACCGTTAGACAATCGATTGTTGAGATGCAATAATCGATTGTTGAAGAGTTATTAACCTGACTTGGAACTGACACAAATCGATTGAGGAGCCAAACGGTAACAAAAGTTTAAATTTCTGACATGAAATAATCGATTGTCAAATGTGGAATAATCGATTGTTTTGGAAAAGCATTGCTGAATTGCTGAGACAGAAATCGATTATGCAATTTAAGGAGTCAATTATTAAAAAAAATTGCATAATGAACATAAACCATAAACAATCGATTAGTGATACTGCTAATCGATTTTCAGCACAGTAAAATAATCGATTATTTGTTTGGAACAATCGATTGTTCTGTGCCAAAACTTTATAATTCCCCCTATCTTTTAGGGCGATACCTGCAAAATAGAATTAAACGTCTCCGACGCTCAAGTCAGTAATTTGTAAAGAAGTAACAACTTAAACTAGTATTGCCAAGTGAGAACGTGAGCTCTTAAGAAATGTGTCCTAAAGTGTTCTTAAGAGAGTTTTGGGTACTTACCTTTCCTCCGACGTCTCCAATTACCTGTTCAAGAGGGTGATCTTTGATCGTCCTCCACTCATTTGGCACTTTTGTTTCTTTTTCCAATTGTGGCGCTTCTTCCGTTGGTTGTTCCTCAGTTTCATCTTTATTTTCCTTGGGTGGTTCCTCTTGTATTTTGTCTTTCAAGCTATCTAAGATACCTGCAAGATCAAAACCGGAATCCTTTCTCGCCAAGCGAGCATTATTTTCGGAAAATACAACATGAGGGGATTCCTCCACAATTTGGGTTCTTTTATTAAAGACCCTATATGCTTTACTACGTGAGGAATATCCAATGAAAATACCTTCATCCGACTTAGCTCAAATTTACCCAATTGGTCTTTGCCATTGTTATGAACAAAACATTTGCAACCAAAAACTCTAAAATGGGAAATATTTGATTTTCTACCCTTATAAAGTTCATAGGGGGTTTTCATGAGTATCGGCCGAATTACTACTCTATTTAGAACATAGCAAGCGGTACTCACGGCGTCCGCCCAAAAATGTTTGGGTATCTTAGCTTCGTCGAGCATGGTTCTAGCCATCTCTTCGAGACACCTATTTTTCCTTTCCACCACTCCATTTTGTTGTGGTGTACGTGGAGCGGAAAAGGTATGCTCGATTCCGAGTTCGTCACAAAAGTCCGCAAAGAGATTGTGATCAAACTCTCCCCCATGATCACTTCTAATTGAAGTGACGGTTGTTTCTTTCTCATTTTGAACACGCTTAAGAAAATATTTAAAATTTTGAAAAGCATCACTTTTATTGGCAAGAAATAAAGTCCAAGTAAATCTCGACTAATCATCAACAATCACAAAAGCATATCTATTTCTTCCTAGACTTTCAATGCGAGAAGGACCAAATAAATCCATATGAAGCAATTGCAATGGTCTAGAAGTTGAAATAATGTTTTTGGATTTGAAAGATGCTTTTGTTTGCTTCCCCTTTTGACACGAGTCACAAATAGAGTCATTTTCAAATTTTAAATTGGAAAGACCAACAACTAAGTTTTGAGAAATCAATTTGTTCAAAAGATGCATATTGATATGTGCTACTCTACGATGCCATAGCCAAGTATCATCCTCTTTACTCATTAGACAATCAACATAATCGGGTGAGGAATTAGCAAGATCAACCATATAAATATTATCCACTCTAAAACCACGGAGGATAATTTTGAAATCACTACGTCTGAACACTAAGCATTCATCCGGATCAAATAAAGCAAGATTTCCCTTGTCACAAAATTGGCTTATGCTCAAGAGCTTATGCTTTAATCCTTTAACAAGTAATATATGCTTAATAGAGGAATTTTCATTCTTACCGACCGAGCCGATGCCGATGATCTTTCCTTTATTGTTATCACCGAAGATAACACTTCCTCCTTCTTTGTGCTCTAATTGAAGGAATTTGGATTCATCTCCCGTCATATGCTTGGAGCATCCACTATCAAGGTACCATAGTACACTTGATCCCTTCAAGCACACCTACAAAACAAATTAATGTTCTTTAGGTACCCATGCCATCTTGGGTCCTTGGGGGTTAGGCATATTATAATGATGCGATTGAGTAATATGTCTATGTCGTGTAAAGCATGCAGGAGCAATATGACCAATACGTCTACAATAATGACAAGTCACATTTGGGTTATGCATCCTTCTAGGTTCATAGTAACTAGACGGATGAAGATTTCTTACACTATGACTATTTCGCATTTCATGAGAATTATTTCTCCTACTATGAGCTCTAGGATGGGCAGCATTTCTAGAGTGATTGTTTCTCGGTTGAAGGCCATTTCTAGGTCTTCTCAAAGGTTCAACATTTGGCCTAAAATATGCATCATTTCTAGGGTAACTATTTCTAGGTGGTAAGTCATTTCTAGGTCTCCTAAAATGTTCAACATTTTGTCTAGCATACATATTGGTTCTAGGATTGCTATTTCTAGGATAATCATTTGTTTTATTAGTCCTAGGTTGAGCCTTAGGTGGTTGGGGTTTGGCTTCAACCTTTTCTTTAACCTCATTCTTAAATCCTATGCCATTCTTGGTTGATTTCAAATTTACAAGGACCTCATTCAAATTCTTGTGGGAAGAATTAAACTTATCTAAGGTACCTTTGAGTCTATCTACCTCATTTTTGAGATGCAAGCAAGAGGAACAATTTTTTGTAGAACTTTCGGGCTTATCGGCGCTTCTTTTTCCAAAAAACTTGTTTTCCTCTTTCAGCTTTTCATTTTCTAAAACCAGTTTTTCTAAATCTTTTTCCTTCAAAGAAAGCTGTTTTTGAAAATCCTTTTCTTTTAATGAAGCATTTTCTTTTATGCCCTTAACAGTTTTTGAAGCCTTAATAAACTCAGCATATAATTCATCAAAAGCAGTTCGCATTTCTTCAAGAGTAAAGAAGTTTTTAGACGAAATTTGACATACCTCATCTTTGTTGTCTTCTTGTGCCATAAGGCAAAGATTTGCTGCTTCGTCTTCTTCTCCTTCGCTTGACTCATCTCCGGAGTCGCCTCCCCAAGAAATGTATGCACGTTGCTTTTTAAAAGGTTTTTCTCCTTTTTGATGTTTGGGCAATTTGATTTGATGTGCCCGGTTTCACCACATTCATAGCACTTGATTTGTTCGCCTTGCTTTTTGCCCTTGCGTTCATACTCCTTGCGCATGAACTTTTGAAATCTTTTGATAACGAGTCCAAACTCGTTGTCTCCTTCCTCATCAATTTGCGGTTGGCTTGTGCTCGCCTTTAGAGCTATTCTTTGCCTCCTTTGATCATCAACAAAAGGGTTAAGAATAGTAGATTCATAGGTCTTAAGGTTACCTCTTAGTGCGTCGATGGTGACGTTTGAAACGCCAATGGATTCTTGAATTGCATCGGCCTTTGATCTCCATGCCGGTGTGAGACTTCTAAGAATTTTTCGAACGAGCTCTCTATCCGTGAATGTTTTCTTGAGAGCATGTAGGTCATTTACAATTATTGAAAATCGCTCAAACATTTCGTCTACCTTTTCACCTTCCTTCATGTGAAATAATTCATAAGAATGGGTTAGGAAATCAATTTTTGCTTCCCTTACCTGGTCCGTACCTTCGTACGTAACTTCTAGCTTGTCCCACATCTCCTTTGCCGTTGTGCAACACGATATTTTCCTGTAATCGTTAGCATTAACAGCACAATATAATAAATTAATTGCTTTAGCATTATTTTGAACCTTTCGGATGTCATCCGCGTCATACTCATCCTCAGACTTGGGAACCCATTCGTTTTCCACCTTCTTTGTTGGAATTTGGTTTCCCTTCATTATCACCTTCCAAAGGTGAAAGCTGTTGGACTGAACGAAGATCTTCATCCTCTCCTTCTAGTACGTGTAATTTGTACCATTGAATAGAGGTGGTCGTGTGGAGCAATGTCCTTCATCAATTCCTGCAAAAGAATCATGAGTAGAAGCCATGGATGGTTCTCTCAAACTGTTAAGTTTTCAGAGAGTTGAGCTCTGATACCAATTGTTAGAAAATACGCTTAACGCTAGAGGGAGGGGGGGTGAATAGCGTTATAATAAAATTTAGCATAAACTTGCGGAAATTAAAATTTGCAGGAAATAGATAAGTGCGTTAAATAAACAAAAAGGAAAGAACGCACCGATATATTCTGGTTCACCACAACACGTGGCTAGTCCAGTCCCCGAGAGACTCTCTCGAGATTTTCCACTAACTTGTTAAGCTTACGGGTGCTCAACAAACCTTTACAACTTAAGGACACAAGCCTTAACTGCTATGAATGTGGTGAAACCGGGCACATCAAATCAAATTTCCCAAACATCAAAAAGGAGAAGAAACCTTTTAAAAAGCAACGTGCATACATTTCTTGGGGAGGCGACTCCGGAGATGAGTCAAGCGAAGGAGAAGAAGACGAAGCAGCAAATCTTTGCCTTATGGCACAAGAAGACAACAAAGATGAGGTATGTCAAATTTCGTCTAAAAACTTCTTTACTCTTGAAGAAATGCAAACTTTTTTGATGAACTATATGCTGAGTTTATTAAGGCTTCAAAAACTGTTAAGGGCATAAAAGAAAATGCTTCATTAAAAGAAAAGGATTTTCAAAAACAGCTTTCCTTGAAAGAAAAGGATTTAGAAAAACTGGTTTTAGAAAATGAAAAGCTGAAAGAGGAAAATAAGTTTTTTGGAAAAAGAAGTTCCAATAAGCCCGAAAGCTCTACTAGAAATTGCTCTTCTTGTTTGCTTCTTAAGAATGAAGTAAGTAGGCTTAAAGGCACATTAGATAAGTTTAATTCTTCGCACAAAAACTTGAATGATGTTCTTGTTAACTTGAAATCAACCAAGCATGGAATAGGCTTTAAGAATGAAGAAAAGGTTGACGCTAAACTCCAACTACCTAAAGCTCAACCTAGGATTAACAATAGAAATGCTTATCCTAGAAACAACAACTCTAGAGCCAATATGCATGCTAGACAAAATGCTGAACATTTTAGAAGACCTAGGAATGACTTACCACCTAGAAATAGTCACCCTAGAAATGATGCATATTTTAGGCCAATTTTTGAACCCCTTAGAAGACCTAGCAATGGCCCTCAACCGAAAAACAATCACTCTAGAAATGCCGCCCATCCTAGAGCTCATAGTAGGAGAAATAACTCTCATGAAATGCGAAATAGTCATAGTGTTCAAAATAGAGTAAGAAACTTTCATCCGTCTAGTTACTATGAACCTAGAAGGATGCATAACCCAAATGTGACTTGTCATTATTGTAGACGTATTGGTCATATTGCTCCTGCATGCTTTACACGTCATAGACATGTTACTCAATCGCATCATTATAGTATGCCTAACCCCCAAGGACCCAAGATGGCATGGGTACCTAAAGAACATTAATTTGTTTTGTAGGTGTGCTTGAAGGGATCAAGTGTACTATGGTACCTTGATAGTGGATGCTCCAAGCATATGACAGGAGATGAATCCAAATTCCTTCAATTAGAGCACAAAGAAGGAGGAAGTGTTATCTTCGGTGATAACAATAAAGGAAAGATCATCGGCATCGGCTCGGTCGGTAAGGATGAAAAATCCTCTATTAAGCATATATTACTTGTGAAAGGTTTGAAGCATAATCTCTTGAGCATAAGCCTATTATGTGACAAGGGAAATCTTGCTCTATTTGATTCGGATGAATGCCTAGTATTTAGACGTAGTGATTTCAAAATCATACTTCGTGGTTTTAGAGTTGATAATATTTATATGGTTGATCTTGCTAATTCCTCACCCGAATATGTTGATTGTCTAATGAGTAAAGAGGATGATACTTGGCTATGGCATCGTAGAGTAGCACATATCAATATGCATCTTTTGAACAAATTGATTTCTCAAAACTTAGTTGTTGGTCTTCCCAATTTAAAATTTGAAAATGACTCTATTTGTGACTCGTGTCAAAAGGGGAAGCAAACAAAAGCATCTTTCAAATCTAAAAATATTGTTTCAACTTCTAGACCATTGCAATTGCTTCATATGGATTTATTTGGTCCTTCTCGCATTGAAAGTCTAGGAAGAAATAGATATGCCTTTGTGATTGTTGATGATTAGTCGAGATTTACTTGGACTTTATTTCTTGCCAATAAAAGTGATGCTTTTCAAAATTTTAAATTTTTTCTTAAGCGTGTTCAAAATGAGAAAGGAACAACCGTCACTTCAATTAGAAGTGATCATGAGGGAGAGTTTGATCACAATCTCTTTGCGGACTTTTGTGACGAACTCAGAATCGAGCATACCTTTTCCGCTCCACGTACACCACAACAAAATGGGGTGGTGGAAAGGAAAAATAGGTGTCTCGAAGAGATGGCTAGAACCATGCTCGACGAAGCTAAGATACCCAAACATTTTTGGGCGGACGCCGTGAGTACCGCTTGCTCCGTTCTAAATAGAGTAGTAATTCGGCCGATACTCATGAAAACCCCCTATGAACTTTATAAGGGAAGAAAACCAAATATTTCCCATTTTAGAGTTTTTGGTTGCAAATGTTTTGTTCATAACAATGGCAAAGACCAATCGGGTAAATTTGATGCTAAGTCGGATGAAGGTATTTTCATTGGATATTCCTCACGTAGTAAAGCATATAGGGTCTTTAATAAAAGAACCCAAATTGTGGAGGAATCCCCTCATGTTGTATTTTCCGAAAATAATGCTCGCTTGGCGAGAAAGGATTCCGGTTTTGATCTTGCAGGCATCTTAGATAGCTTGAAAGACAAAATACAAAAGGAACCACCCAAGGAAAACAAAGATGAAACTGAGGAACAACCAACGGAAGAAGCGCCACAATTGGAAAAAGAAATGAATATGCCTAACGAGTGGAGGACAATCAAAGATCACCCTCTCGAACAGGTAATTGGCAACGTTGGAGACAAGGTAAGTACCCGAAACTCTCTCAAAAATACCTTAGAACATACTGCTTTTGTTTCTCAAATTGAACCCAAAACCATCTCAGAAGCAATTGGGGATGAATTTTGGACCTTGGCAATGCAAGAGGAGCTTAACCAATTCGAACGCAATGACGTTTGGGATTTGGTGCCAAGACCCGAAGGTCATACCATAATTGGTATGAAATGGGTTTTTCACAATAAACTAGATGAAAATGGTATAATCACTAGAAACAAAGCTAGGCTTGTAGCAAAAGGCTATAATCAAGAAGAAGGTATTGACTATGAGGAAACATATGTTCCCGTAGCTAGATTAGAAGCTATTCGCTTATTGCTTGCATTTGCCTCTTCTATGAATTTCAATTTATATCAAATGGATGTGAAAAGTGCTTTTCTAAACGGTTTTATTCAAGAAGAAGTTTTTGTTGAACAACTCCCCGAGCTTGGTATGAAAGATTGAGTAAGTTTCTTTTGGAATTCATTAGGGGGAAAGTTGACACAACTCTCTTTGTTAAGCATAAAAACAATGATATTTTGTTAGTTCAAATATATGTAGATGATATTATATTTGGTGCTACTAACAATGTTTTATGCAAGGAATTTTCAGATTTAATGACAAACGAATTTGATATGTCTATGATGGGTGAGTTAACATTCTTTTTGGAATTACAAGTAAAGCAAATAAAAGAAGGTACATTCATCTGTCAAGCCAAATATTGCAAAGAATTGCTGAAACGATTTGAGATGAACAATGCAAAAGAAATGGCAACTCCCATGAGCACATCCGATCATCTAGACAAAGATGAGAAAGGTAAGGAAGTCGACACCAAAAAGTATCGAGGTATGATTGGCTCTCTTCTTTATCTTACTGCTAGTCGTCCGGACATCATGTTTAGCGTGTGCTTATGCGCTCGTTATCAATCGTGTCCGAAGGAGTCTCACCTTACTGCGGTAAAACGGATTTTAAGGTATCTTGTTGGTACTACAAATGTGGGTCTATGGTACCCCAAAGGCTCCTCATGCCAACTTGTTGGCTACTCCGATTCCGATTTTGCTGGATGCAAATTGGACCGCAAGAGCACTAGTGGCACGTGCCATTTGCTCGGTAGCTCTCTCGTTTCTTGGTTTAGCAAGAAACAAGTAAGTGTTTCGTTGTCCACAACCGAGGCTGAATATGTATCCGCGGGGAGTTGTTGCGCTCAAATCCTATGGATGAAACAACAACTCTTGGACTATGGCCTAAGTCTTGATCATATCCCTCTTAGATGTGATAATACTAGTGCCATATGCTTGACGAAGAACCCCGTTCTTCATTCGCAAACGAAACACATTGAAATTAGACATCATTTTATTAGAGATCACGTTCTCAAAGGCGATGTCGAAATTGAATTTGTTGAAACCAAAAACCAATTGGCAGACATCTTTACAAAGCCTTTAGAGAAAGAGTCCTTCTTCCGAATTCGCAGTGAACTCGGGATCCTTGACTCCACGTTGATCTAAGTCATGCATTGCAATTTTTTTTACATGGTTTCTAACTTGAGCGTCGGAGACGTCTAATGATTTTTGTAGGTATCGCCCCAAAGGAAAGGGGAATTATAAAGCTTGACGTACAACAATCGGTTTCCGTCGTCTAAAAATCGATTATTTAGTATCAATAATCGATTATGTTGCTATTATTCGGGTTGATGTTGCTATATTCTTTTAAATAAACAAATTTTATTTACATCTTTAGCATCTTACTATTATGTTATTTTTGCTAATGGCAAAAGGGGGAAGATAACGGGTATGCACACTCTCAATATCTATAAGCTTAAATTAAGGGGGAATTCATATATTGAGGGGGAACAAATTGCATACTTGTTGCATGTATACACTTGTCTTATAAATTGCTTGCATTGCATATCCCGCTTAATGTTTGCCATTATCAAAAAGGGGGAAATTGTTGAAAACACGTTCTCAATGCAATATACTAAAACGTGTGTTCTTTTGTATAGGTTTTGATGAATGACAAACGAAGCGAAAATTGATATATGACGAAGTTCAAAAAACAAGCGCACAATTGATATACATCGAGATTCAAAGCTCAAGACAAGTTTTATAGTTTAATTGAGTCATTCTTAATTGTGATCTTGATCCTACAACTTGACTCGTAACATGGCTTCTCTTACAAAACTATTTTCCAAAATCATGCATATTTAATTTAATGCTAAATGATTTTAAATCATACATATTTTCATTAGTCAAAATGATTTTTAAATACCTCTGAAAACTGGACTAAGATAATCGATTATGTACTAATGATAATCGATTGTTTTAAGCCAAGACTGCATGACAATCGATTGTGAACTAATGACAATCGATTGTGTTAAGGCAGTGAACATCAGGTTTCTTCAAACCTGCATGACAATCGATTGTGAACCTTATGACAATCGATTGTGATGAGGCAGTGTCCATCAAAGTTTTTCAAAACTCAGAATAATCGATTGTGAAACTAATGACAATCGATTGTAAAGAGACAGTGTCCTTCAGATTTTTCAAAGTCACAAAATAATCGATTGTGAACTAATGCCAATCGATTGTGTTGAGGCACTGACTTCCAGTGATTTTCAAATTTATTAAATAATCGATTGTGAGTATATAACAATCGATTGTCAAGAGGTACTGTCTAAAATGATTTTCAAAAACTGATAAGTAATCGATTGTTGACTTTGTGCAATCGATTGTGAAGCTGACCGTTGTCGTAAAGTTTTCAAATACCGTCAGGTAATCGATTATTGATTCTGTATAATCGAATGTTTTGATTAAAATCCGGAAAAGATTTTTTGAAAGTTATTTGATAATCGGCTATTGATTTTGTATAATCGATTATTTTGATTAAAATCCGGAAAATATTTTTTGAACGTTGCTGAGTAATCGATTGTTGATTCTGAACAATCGATTGTTTGTGGTAAAATCTGGAAAGGATTTTTTGAACGTTGCCAGTAATCGATTATGGATTGTAAGTAATCGATTGTCAAGCGTATAATCTGGGATTGAATTTTGATCTGACTGGCAGACAATCGATTGTTGGGGTTTGACAATCGATTGTCAGTGAGTAAAATCAGCAACTCTTAATTGGCAATTAGGCAACGGTAATGCCAAGTTTTTCAACTATAAATACAGCTTCATTTCAGTGTTGTAAACACAACAACATACTACAACTGATCATTACATTGCTATAAGCTTGCATACTTTTGTTTATCATTTTATATTCAATTTTATAAAGCTTTTGAGAGCCATATTCTTGTTCAAAGTTGTTGTGATCCAGAGCTTACTTCTTTTACTCATATCTACTCATTAAGGAGTATTTTGTTTGAGTGCTTTAGTGTTGTATACACTTGTAAGAGAATTGTAATTCTCTTGTTGTAAGGAACTTGTGTTTCCTTGGTTGAAGTCTTGGAGTGTGGTATTTCCGAGCAAAAGTGTTGAGGCTTGTGTCCTCAAGTTGTAACGGTTTGTTAAGCACCCGGAAGCTTAACAGAGTTAGTGGAAAATCTCGAGAGAGTCTCTCGGGGACTGGACTACTAGCCACGTGTTATGGTGAACCAGAATATATCGGTGCGTTCTTTCCTTTTATTTATTTAACGCACTTAATTATTTCCTACAAGTTTTAATTTCCGCAAGTTTACGCAAAATTTTATTATAACGCTATTCACCCCCCCTCTAGCGTTAAGCGTATTTTCTAACATTAACACCTTTGCTCGGAGATACAATACTCCAAGACTTCAACCAAGAAAACACAAGTTCCTTACAACAAGAGAATTACAATTCTCTTACAAGTGTATAAAACACTAAACACTCAAACAATATATTCCTTTATGAGTAGGTATGAGTAAAAGAAATAAGCTCTAGATCACAACAACTTTGGACAAGAATATGGCTCTCAAAAGCTTTATGAAATTGAATATAAAATGATAAACAAAAGTATGCAAGCTTATAGCAATGTAATGATCAGTTGTAGTATGTTGTTGTGTTTAAAACACTGAAATAAAGCTGTATTTATAGTTGAAAAACTTGGCATTACCGTTGCCTAATTGCCAATTAAGAGTTGCTGATTTTACTCACTGACAATCGATTGTCAAACCCCGACAATCGATTGTCTGCCAGTCAGATCAAAATTCAATCCCAGATTTTACGCTTGATAATCGATTACTTACAATCCATAATCGATTACTGGCAACGTTCAAAAAATCCTTTCCAGATTTTACCACAAACAATCGATTGTCCAGAATCAACAATCGATTACTCAGCAACGTTCAAAAAATCTTTTCCGGATTTTAATCAAAACAATCGATTATACAAAATCAATAATCGATTACCCAATAACGTTCAAAAAATCTTTTCCGGATTTTAATCAAAACAATCGATTATACAGAATCAATAATCGATTACCTGACGGTATTTGAAAACTTTACGACAACGGTCAGCTTCACAATCGATTGCACAAAGTCAACAATCGATTACTTATCAGTTTTTGAAAAACATTTTAGACACTGTCTCTTTGACAATCGATTGTCCAATGTAACAATCGATTATTTAATAAATTTGAAAATCACTGGAAGACACTGTCTCAACATAATCGATTACCATTAGTTCATAATCGATTATTCTGAGTTTTGAAAAACTTTGATGGACACTGCCTCAGTCACAATCGATTGTCATTAGTTCACAATCGATTGTCATGCAGGTTTGAAAAACCTGATGCTCACTGTCTTACTCACAATCGATTGTCATTAGTTCACAATCGATTGTCATGCAGTCTTGGCTTAAAACAATCGATTATCATAAGTACATAATCGATTATCTTAGTCCAGATTTTTAAGGCATGTCTAAAAATTATATTGACTACTGTAAATATGCATGATTTAAAATCATTTGACATTAAATTAAATATGCATGATTTTGGAAAATAGTTTTATGAGAGAAGCCATGTTACGAGTCAAGTTGTAGGATCAAGATCACAATTAAGAATGACTCAATTAAACTATAAAACTTTATCTTGAGCTTGAATCTCGTTGTATATCAATTGTGCGCTTGTTTCTTGAACTTCGTCATATATCAATTTTCGCTTCGTTTGTCATTCATCAAAACCTATACAAAAGAACACACGTTTTAGTATATTGCATTGAGAACGTGTTTCCAACATTAACCGCTTTATTCATTTTAGAGATATTTGCAACATTTTTAAAACACATCCCGAAGCACGTCACATAAATGCACCCAGGTCCTCGACATATTTTAATATCGCTGAGACTTGGATTTGGGTCATATAAATGCGCACCCGAGTTTAGGAAGATATTTTATTAATAAATTTGCGCCTATAGCAACTACGCATTTGGAAATTCGTGGAAGGCCGTGAAATTTTCTAAACAACACTTCTAACTTTCTATATATTTTATTAAGTTCAGGAGTCTCACGTAGTGTTTGATTAAGTTAGCGTGGCTCACTTTATTTTATAACGGCAACCTAAAGCATGCTATAGTTTTCTATTATGCTTGTCACTAAAAGGTCTTAATAATTTCATACATGGGTAATGCATTTAAAGGGATTCAGCACCTACATTTGCAGTCTCATTCGTGTTTGATTATGCGCATTGATCTTCATTTTATAGCAAGCCCAGGGGATGTGCATTCTCTATGTCACAACTGACAGCAATTGGGCCTTCCAATTGGTCCCAGAGCGTTGGACTACAAGTAATCATGACAATAGTCCTTTTAAATTGCTATATTGTAACCATTAACATTACGGAATTGACCATTTTTAAAGCATATAGAAACCATTTTAACAAGAGACTTCTGGTGATGACTTTATATTGACAAATTATTAGACTGCATCTAAGACTCTAAATTATGGCATCTAAGTAAAGAAATCAATGTACTCATCATACAGAGTGTGTGTATATATATATATATATATATATATATATATATATATATATATATATATATATATATATATATATATACAATTGTTGATTCTTTACTACATCCTCATTCATGGATACTAAGTAAAATCATGGACTATGATATTTTAATCCTAATGAAATCTAAACAAACTAAAGTTAGAGTCCACATACAGTCCAATGTTATTACAAGTCTATATACATTACAATATCAGAAATGCTATTGAGAAGTAAATAATACTCATAATTTGAAATTGATACATACAAATATTATTGTCTTCATTATCAGCTTATAATCTCGAACGTACATAGCTATTACTTCTCAGATTTTTGAGTGAGGATTGATATCTGGAATTTCAGCAGAAAAAAGAAGAACCTATGAGTAATGTTAAGAGAGTGGCAAGCAAACCAACCAGTAAAAACCCAGGAACTCAGGAAATTTGAGAAGCAACTAGTGAAAATAGATCTCTACAGCAGCTCAAAATGCACATTCAGTCCATCTTCAACTCGTATTGATTATTAAAGAAAGTTTGATCATAAGAAAAAGGATTTTCTGAATAATGTATGAAAGTGTAATCTATATCTATCTAAAGATTATCTATAATTCTCTCGAAAAAGCCCTGAAGAAGATCCCTAATCCTCTCAAAAATCTGCTCGAAAAAATCTCCCTGCAATGATTAGATTGTCCACTTTTATAACTGAAGCCTTAGGGCAACATAAATCTCTTTGTTTTTCTTTTAGTATTTTATCCATTTTTCAGTTTTGCCTAAATAGTCCATGGTTTTCATACTTTTGCCCCAAGTTTTGAGGCAAAAATTATACTTAGACCCCTCACTATAATGTTCTAAGAGTTTGTTACAATATTCCCTACATTCAAATGCCCTTAATACCCATGTCCCTTTTCCTAATTACTGGCCTAAGGGTTTTAAGCCTTGGTTCTCATCTATTTGGTCAAAATTTACCCTAGTTAGTTACTTCAGGTTATAGACCAAAATCAAATTCTGAATTGCACACTAAATTATGCAGAAATAATCAATCAAAGAGTTAAAATTTTAATTAATACAACTCATGGATTCAAGCAAATATCTCAATCTGGGCTTTACATTACTCGCAACAAAGATGAAACCAATTATCACAACCTTCAGAACCACATGGATACTAATTGATTTTGGGACCAGGAAAAAAAAAAAGAAAAATCAGAGCATGCTTATTCAGGGATACTCATGAATTTAGAATTAAGCAAACTATTTAGAAGCAAGGTATGCAATCTTGACCCAGACATATGGTGTGAAAGAAATCACTAACCAGAAAACCTAACAGATGAGTAAATAGGCATGCATGCCTTTATATTAATGAAACTTAGAAACAAACGAAAAGTAGAATCAAAACACTTAGAAGAGAACCTAAAGCCACTATGCAATAATTATAAGGATGAACAAATTAAAACACTCAGTAGAAAACCAAGAGCACTTATAAAGAAGAATACAGGAATTAGAGAAACTAAAAGATGAATAAACGGAAATTAAAAACTCAAAAGAGATAAAATTAAAACAATTAAAAGACAGACACAAGAGCTTAGCATATTTAACAAATGTAAGTAAAGAAAATTAAGAGAACCAAGACAAGTATGTGACTCTAAATGGAGACACCTTCTCAGAGTTTCCAAAGATGAATAGATAGAAAAACATGATGTACTAAACAAATAACTATAAAGAAGATTGGAAGCAAAAGAAGTCAAGGATGAGCACATAGTAACTATTCAGAATTTTCCACAAATGAAACAAATGAAAACTCAGGAACATGTGCCTCTAGATGAAAATAACTATCCAGAATGTCTTGAAGATGAAGAGATAGAGAACGAGCAAAAAAAAGAAAATCAACAAGCAGGAGAAGGCATATAATTTCAAGGACGAATAGATGAACTCAAACAAATGAAAAATCAAATAAAATCAATTAGAACAGGAAAGCACACACAAAAATCAAGCATACATGGACTTAGCTTTTTTAGCGTCGCAACCCTAAACAAAGGGTTTTTCAAATCTCCCAATCTTTGACCTCTTCTGAGAGGTCCTTTGACCTTTTAAGGTCTTTGCCTTTCACATTGGAGAGGGGAAAAGAGTTTCAAGGAAAGGTCAAATGGTTTTGAGCCAGGGGGTTTCAGACTCGATTTGGTTGAGTCTAGTTGCATTCGAGGGTCGTGGTTGCAAGGTCGTGGATGGGAAGGTGAGACGGTCTCTAGGGACCAATTTCAAAGGATTCCGATGAGTTTAGGGTTTGGGGTTAAGCTTTGATTTGAAATTTGAGATGATCTGTTAGGGTTCGAACGATGGGGTTAGATGGTTGGGAAGAGGGGCGAAGGTGGTTCAGGGGTGTTATTTTGGGTTGGCTTAGGGTTAGTGTCACCGGAGACGGCGGTGCCGGCGACTCTTCTGCCAAATATTCGAAGAGTTGGGGAGTTGTTTGAAGGAAACCAATGGTGGGAAGGGAAAGAGGGGGTCGAGATGGTCTAGTGTTGTAATTCTGAGACCGTTTGATGACCGGCCGCCGCCGTGAGGCGATTTCTGGCAGCGGCGTTAGGGTGGTTGAGGGGTGGTAGACAGTGGTGGAGAGGTTGTGACGGGGTGGTGATACACCGGCGTATAGATAAGAGGAAGAAGGTCGTTTGGTCTCTGAGTATACAAAGGGTGTTTGGACATATATATGTGATTTGGGGAGTGGTTTCAGGGCCGTTGGATTAGTTGTAATCAATGGATGAGATGGACTGCCACAAAACGACGTCGTTTTGGGGCGTCTCTTGTGTACTGGGTCGGAGACAACCGATTAGGCTGGGTCTGGGCATTTTTAAAGGGTTCAATTGACTTGGGCCACACAGGTTTGGCCCAATTGTGGCCAGCCTGGGTGATTTATTAAAAATCCCATTTTTTGTTTTGTTTTCTTATTTATTTTATTTCCTAATTGTATTTTGAAAATTCTAATTAAGCTAAATCACACTAGTAACTACCTATTGTGCAAAATCAATAAAAAAATGCTACAATGAAAATTAACCATAAAATGCTAAACAATTAAAATGCAAGAATAATTACTTGATTTTTTTTTTTGTGATTTTATAATTTGCAAAATAACTTTAATTACCAATTAATCTAGCAAAACTATGAAATTAAATCCTAAATGCTTGTGCAATTCTGTATTTTTTTGATTTTTATGCATGCATTAATGAAAAAACACATTGATATGCGCAATTAAATCCTAAAAAATAAATATTAAAGAGGAAAAATCCTAAACTTGGGAATCCTGTAGGAGTCATCTCAACGGGGTAAAATTCACATGCTCACAAAAATCCTTTTGATAAGTTCTCTTTCAAACTTTGCTTTACTTTCAAACATTTACTTATTAAAATCCCCTTTTATGTGAGCCTTATCGGTTTACATGTTAATTGCATCAAGTTCACTCTGGTCGGGAACTACATTAATGGATCCTGAGGGTGCCTAACACCTTCCCCTTAGGATAATTTCAAGCCCTTACCATGTCTCTGGTTATCAAGCAAATTTAGAAATGAACTTATAGGTGTCCTATCGCACCATAGATCATTAGGTGGCGACTCTTTAATGCAAAATTCAGTTTCTAAAATGAAAGATTTGCCCTATACCCAAAATGTCATAAACCCGATTCTTCCAACGCGAGGAGGGAAAAAAGGGGGCGTGACAAATATATACTTAAAAAACTCATTATAATCACATTTATAACAAGTTCCAACTTTGTTCGAAAAGTCGATAAAAATTGCCCTTAGGCCCACGTGCCTGAATTCAAAAAATTTCGAAGATAAACTTTACTCATAACCCAAAGAACTCAAATATATAATTTATTTTCAATTCCATGCCCAAATTAGTGGTCAAAATCCAAATATACCAATTTTCAAGTTTTTCTTCAAACTTCCAAATTTTCTACAATTTTTCATGTCTAAATCCATATATAAACCTTGTATTTAACTCAAAACTAGAAGAAATCGCTTACCTTTTGATGATGATGGAACCCTTCTTTAAAATGCTCTAAAAATTTGCCTAAGTCCAAGTGGAAAATGAAGGAAATGAGCTAAGTCTCAAAACAAAAAGCATTTTGCCATGGGCTCTAGTCGTAGATGTCACATCTGAGACAAATGCATCGCAAATGTGAAGCCAAGCCATCCCTATCCAGGTTGCATTTGCGACCAGGTCCTTCGCTAATGCGAAGAGGACAACATCGTAAAAGCAACCAACTTTTTTAACACAATCTTGCATATGCGATGGTTGCATTTGTGACCAAAACATTGCAAATGCGATCCCACTAGAATTAACAATCCAACTTCTTAACAAATCACTCTGAAGCTACTCCGGACTCACCTGAGCCTCCGGGGCTCCAAACCAAACACCCACAAAAGTCTAAAAATATAACATAAACTTGCCCGAGGCCTTAAATCACGTCAAACAATGATAAAACTATGAATCCCACTTCAATTCAAGCTTAATGAACTTTATAACTTTAAGCTTCTACATTCGATGTCGAAACCTATCAAATTACGTCCGATTAAACTCAAATTTTTCACACAAGTCACATTCAACATTATGAGCCTATTCAAACTTTTGGAATCAAAATCCGACCCCGATATCAAAAAGTCCACTTCCGATCAAACTTCTCAAAAACCTTTAAATTTTTAACTTTAGCCAAATGACCCCAAAATGACCTACGGATCTCCGAATCCACTTTCGGACGCTCTCCCAATTACAAAATCACCATACAAATCTATTCCTAATCTCAGAATCCCAAACAGTCATCAATAACATTGAAATGCACGTCAATCCAATGAAGTTCTTCCAAAATGCTAACTTCTACAACAGGCGCCGAAATGTTCCCGGGTCATCCGATCCTAACATACGCCTAAGTCTAAAACTATCATATAAAGTAGGGGTGTGCATTCGAATCGGTTTATCGATAAATCGAATCGATTATTTGTTATCGGTTTATTGATATTGGTTTATCGGTTTATCGATTCGATTTCGATTTTTGCCATTCGGTTTATCGGTTTATAGATAAATCGATAAGAAACAGTAAAAAGACAAATATACCCTTATTTTATAATAATATTACTACCCTACCAGTGCCTAACCCTTCGCATATATACTGGCAATACTGCTATTATGCTATACAATACATTACTTACAGATTTGGCTAACCCTAACGCCTAACCTGCGCAGCTTCTTCTTCATCTTCTTCCTCATTTTCTCTTCTTCTTCCCCAACAAACATTAAGCTCGTTTAATTCCTATTTGAATTTCTCTGCTCATGCTTGATTCGTGGGTTTACAAGGGTGTCTGGAGGTATTTGTTAGCTGGTCGAGTAGATTTGGGTCGCATATTTGAGCATTTGATACTGTTTTGGAGATTTGAATTGGTTTTATCTTCTACTGCTGTTGGATTCAATTTATTTCTGGGCTGCTCCTTCTATTTTCTGGGTTCTCAAGTGCTACTGTGTTTGCTGCTCGTCTGTTTGTTGCTAACTTCTCCTTCTCCTTATTCCTTCCCAATTTCCAGGTACACTCTTCAAATTCACTTTGATGTAACCTCAAAACTTGGAATGAAATGAAGTATTATGCTCATCTGAATCTCTGTAACTGTAGGCAGCCCAATGTATTTGTTTGATTGTAGTTTATTTGAATTATGTTGCATTAGACAATTGCTGAATTAGGACTGTTTGGTATTGACTCAAACGATTTAGGTTTGTAATGGACGGTGATGGACTGTTTGGTTTTAATTTGTAGACTGTTTGAACTATGTGATTCATCTGGAATTATACTGAGTCATTGAACTATGAATCATGATTTAGTGTTAGTTAATTAGGCGTGAGGTTAGTGTAGCTTTAATTCTGAATTATGTGTACCTAATTAGGACTGATTTGGACCGCCACTGGACAGACTATAGTTTTGCTCAATTTTTCATAGAATGTTTGAATTGGAACTTAGCTTTTCATGAAGTCTCTAGTTGATTTTGAATTACGAAGCTAGATTAAGCAGAAGTATGAATAACTGGATATGTAAGTAACTACCAACTTCGTGCAGTCTTATTGGCGCTTCATATGTGCAGTAAATATTTGAATAAGGTAAAGCTTAAATATATAATGTAATATTCTTTCGGTATGGACTAAGCTCTATTTGGCAAAATATTGATTTCAAGTGTTTGAATTACTAATTGTTTATATGATTACGAAGGAGAGAGCTACATTTGAAGCTGCTTTAGATTGGCTATGCTTGAATTTGCGAGGGAATGAGCTTCCTCTGAAGTTTTCCAGTGGTACTTCTCAATTGAATGAAGGTAGTATTGATGAAAATTTTTTATGTTTAATTTCCAGAATTGGTAAGTGAGGTATCATATCAACTGCTCGAGATGATTGGGTTCCTTCAGCAGATTCATCTGTGGCAGAAGTTACAGATGAGAGAAAACCTGAATTTTCAGTTGTGCCAAAGGGTCGAAGTGATAGTGAATCTCTACGTACAGTCGATCGTGCACAAGCAGATTGGATCCGTCAGTATATGGAACAACAGGAAGAGGTATTTCTACTTGAAACTTCTAGTTCAACAGAGAGGTGTGTAGGTTATGCAGTGACAGGTATTTCCTTCAAGCATTTATCCTTTTTTCGTGTTGTAGCAAACTAAATTTTGTCTATTGTAGTGATGCAGAGTAGATTTAAAGTCTAGATCCCTCAAGGACACTTAATTGAAAAATCTTCCTTATTGAAAATCGATAAATCGAATCGATAAGCCTCCAAAATCGATAAATCGAAATCAAAAAAATCGAAACCTTATTGAAACGATAACGATAAGCATATGTACAAATCAATAATCGATAAGTAATTATCGATAAGGGTCAAAATCGAATCGATAAATCGATTGCACACCCCTAATATAAAGTTGCTATAACCTTCAAATCCCGTGTCCAAGGTCGTTTACTCAAATATCCAGCCTTAGTCAATTCTTCCAACTTAAAACTTTCGAAATGAGCATTTTCTTTTCAAATCAACCCCAAACATCCAAAAATTTAATTTCATCCTTTTTTATGCCGGAAAGGTAGATAAATGATGATGATCAGAAGCTGTGAGTTCGAGTTGTTCATCTTGTAGTAGATTGTTTTGTGGGTTGTCCTTTTTGCTAATATTTGTGTAGAGATTGGATGTGAAAGAGTGTGGGGAAATACCACATAATGGCAGTATGGTTGGCTGGTCATTCATTGTTATATTTTTGGGTTATTTGACACTACTGGGATTGTCGTTTTGTGTAGGAAGTTATTGGGGTATGTGGGATATTTTGTGATATTTTATGATGGATATAAGATTAAAAAATGATGTATACATATTATTATTGTTGTGTTATTTTTTTATTCTTGTTGGTGGTGGTGTTATCTCTAATTAGGAGAAACTAAAGATTATAAGGGAGATGATCTCGTTTAATTACAAAATAAGCTTGTTGTTCGTTATGCGATAGTCGTACCTTTCGTTGTAACTTAATCATAGTATTATTATCGTTGTTGCAGATTAAGGTGCAACGAAACGTATTCAACATGGTTATTGAAAAGATTTTGATAAGATATGTTAAGGCTAAATTGTTTCTTCATTTTGACATGATTAAGTAACTATATGCGTTTAATAATGAGACATAAAGAGAAGTTCGTACTCTTGAATTTACATACATTATCCTAGTCTCATAAATTACACAATTCTCCCTTATTAAGACTTTATATTTAATTAAGTATTATCTTCTTTCAGTAAAGAAAGTTGAAAGTTTATATATATATTAAAGGAGATAAAGCCTGTGCCGCGCACAGGCCAATATTAAAAACCTGAAATGGTTCTTGAGGTGTTCGAACATTTTGAATTAATCTTTTTAAATATTATAAAATACTTAAGTATTTAACTGCTTATGATTATATTGGTCGATGAATAAATATAATATATATTTCATGGATTAGTAATAGAAATTGTTCCAAGTGCATACAAGCAATGAACTTCATGAATAAAAGTGTAGATGGCATCCATAATTAAAGAAACTTTGTAATGTTGTATTCACCAATAATTTCAAATAACATCTGGATTTTAAGATGCCCATTATCCAAGTAAATATACATAAAGTAAGATATGTAAGGTTCCAAAATAGGTCGTGCATTAATCAATTTTTACGTGTCAATTATTATTAGCTCGTTAATAAATCAACCAAAAACAATTCCAATATATTACATACTTATGAATAACCAAGGAGATTGAATTTTTCTTCGTAGACATCTGATTATTTAATAATGTTAAACAAAAATGATATGTCTTTTTGTAACAGAAAAAAATAATCATAAAATGCAAATGATAAAGATATTAACATTTGGATAGTAATACCATGATTTCTAATTGGGTTCGATAATTTCAATCAAATTACTCTTTTCTTATATATAAAAACATAATTAAATTTAGCACTAATACCTAAACTAAATTGGAGCTAGTGTTTTTTCTAAAATGGAATGGCTCAAGTAATGATTAATAAAAGTAACAACGATCCAACCGGTCATATTGAGCTCTAGCGTGTCGTTCGGCAATTTGAGGCCATGAGTAGCTTCACTTCAGGTATTGTGCCTTGTACGCATGGTTGAATTGAATTTCGGGAAAATCGGAGCTGATTTGGAAAGAGAATTCGTTTCGGAAGCATTAAGTTGGAAGAATTAACTAAGGTTTGACTTATGAGTAAACGACATCGAAAAAAGGATTTAAAGTTTTCAACAAGTTCGTATGATAATGTTGGACTTGGACGTATGTCCGGATCGTATTATGGATGACTCGGGAGCGTTCCGGCGCCTATTGTGGAAGTTAACATTTTGGAAGAATTTCATAAGTTTGGGTTGAAGTACATTTCAGTGTTATCAATGTTATTTTGCAATTCCGAGTCCAGAATGTTCTATATGGTGATTCTGGTATTGGGAGCGCGTACAAAAGTGGATTCGGAGGTCCGTAAGTCATTTTGGAGTCATTTGGCTAAAGTTAGAAATTTGAAGGTTTTTGAGAAGTTTGACCGAAAGTCGACTTTTTGATATCGGTCTCGGAATCTGATTTCAAAAGTTGGAATAGGTCTGTAATATTAAATATGACTTGTATGCAAAATTTGAGGTCATTCAGAAGAGATTTGATGGGTTTTCGCATCGAAGGTTGAAGTTTGAATTCTAAAGTCCATAAAGTTTGAAATGGAGTAAGATGTGTGGTTTAAGCATTGTTTGATGTGATTTGAAGCCTAGAGCATGTCTGTGTTATGTTATAGGACTGGTTGGGGTGATTGGATGAGGTCCCGGGGGCCTCGGGTGGATTTCGGGTAGTTAACAGATCAAAATTTAGAGTTGAGGAAGAGCTAAAGCAGCAAGGATCCTGGTGTAATCACACCTATGTGAGGATGGCCGCATGTGAAAGCCTGCAGGTGCGGGATATGGCTTGCAGAAGTGGAAGACACCGGGGTGCTGAGAAACTGCAAAAGTGAAAATGTTTGTGCACCTGCTATGGCGCAAATGCGATGCCAGTCACCGCAGAAGCGGGAAGAGCCGCAGGTGCGGAAGAGGAAGCCGCAAAAGCGGAAGCGCGGATGCGGTCGAGGAGCTGCAGGTGCAGAAAGTCGCTGTGGCAGTAAGGGTTTTTATAAATGGGAATTGGATATTTTTTTCCCATTTTTCACTTAGTTTGGGCGATTTCAGAGAGCTTCAAGGGGAGATATTCTTCAAGTATCACAAGGTAAGTTGTTCCCACTCATTATAAGTTAAATACATGATTTAGATATAGATTAAAGTATGAAAATATTAAACTCTTGGAGTTTGAGAAAAAACCTAAAAAATTGGTATTCTTGGATTTTGACCACAATTTAGGACATAAAATTGAGAGTAAATTATATACTTGAGTTCGTGAGGTTGTGGGAAAACTTTATCTTCAAAATTTTTTGGAATCCGGGCACGTGCGCCTGAGGGCAATATTGTCAACTTTTTGATCGGGGTTACAAATTAGATTATTATGAGTAATTGAGCATATATTAATGGGTTTGCATAATTATTGGCTAGTTTTTGAGCGTTTTGCATCGATTTGAGTCTTCAGAAGGACGTGGAATGCCGCTTATGGAACTTCAGAGCAAGGTGAGCCTCCTTTTTAACCTTGTAAGAGGAAATTTTCTCCATAGGTGAATAATTGGATATGTGCTTCTATTTGTAGGAGCTACATATGCACGAGGTGACGAGAGTCAGTGCGTAGCTACTATTATATATATGTTCGGATAGTCTAGGACTCAAAAGCATTCTTTACTTGTAATATCTGAAACCTTGTGGTCAGTTTAAAATGCTTAAAACATATCGAATGTGTAAATAAATTTTTAAAAGGCTAGACAACGTTTCTTGACTTTTAAAAGAGAAATTGCATTTTCTTGAACATTTGCTCCTTAATGAATTTTTGGTTGACTGTTTGAATGTGTATATCTACGGGCCGAAAGCCTCGGTAGATTAAATAGATGCACCTACGGATCGCGCCATTCGACCCTCTAACATTGCACAATTCAAATCTTTCTTAGATCGGATCATACAACCTCGACATGATTTGTGCATGCTTGTGTGGCTTGACTTGCAAACTTATAAATGATGATATTTGTTTCTCTGGCCTGAGATAAATTGATGAATGATGAAAAATGAACTTGGAAATTTCTATTAGCTAAAGAATTGTTTACTTGCTTCATGATTATTGAGTTAGTAGTGACCTTATAAAATCCATGATTTTTCACATGATATTTTACTATTGGACCGCTAGTAAATATCAAAGTTGACCTCTCGTCTCTATTTCTTCAATATTAGAATGGATACTTACTAAGTATACGTTGGTTTTGTACTCATAGTACACTTGTTGTGCATATTTATTCCACATGCACATGTATGTCTAGTGGCCTTATTTAGAGCAGCAACATGGTTGATACGAAGACTTAGGTGAGTTGTACTTCTCGAGACGACCCGCAACCAGCAGAGTTTCCTTCAGAGTATTGTATTATATTTTCTCTACTGTCCAATTTGTATTCCTAACGACTATTATATTATATTATTTCCTAGAAGGTGCTCGTGCACTTGTAACACCGGGTTCTGGTATGACTATGAGATTATTCAATATTTAAGTTTGTTAAAGACATCATTATTTATTCAATGATTTTCATTATTTATGGTAATGTATAGAAGAATTGATTTCAGAAATATTTTAAATAAGAAATTACTAGTTATTTGGTGTTGCCTTGCCTAAGAGTGGTGTCTAGCGCCATCACGACCCTTAGTAAATCTTGGGTCGTGACAACATGGTATCATATCACTAAGTTTCCTTAGGTCTCACGAGTCATGAGCGAGTCTAATAGAGTCTTGTGAATCAGTACATAGACCTATGTACTTATTTACGAGAGGCTATATGGCTGTTAGGAGCACTTCCCTTTTTGATTCCTCACTGTGCGATTTAATTCTCATTTGAGGCTTATGCCCTTATTTCCTTCCTACTCAATATTATGCAACAAGAATCACTTATTATAAATTGCAAATTGAGGAATCTTAATGGTACTACATATGCGGTTCAGGATGTTTGTCCCGGCATAGTTGGATGGGCTATCATCGTTGCCTTATAGGAAGATATTATGTCATTTAAGCTCGGTAGCTGCATTTCTAATAGCTTTGAGGATATGCACGGGTTTATACAATGCTCATGATTTGTTATAGCACAGTATTGATGTGATTGTAGGATACTTTCCCATATGTCGGGATAGTGAATGACTTGAAAGGAGGTCTACTCAATGCATGAACAAGAGATTCTGTATTTTATTCCCAAGGAGGAAAGGCAATCAAACTATAAATAATCAGGTTTGGGTTGATAGAGTAACGATACTTGGTGTTTTCAAGTGTGGTGGAATTTTTAGTTGTGACATGGTGTCATCATCCTCGATTGAATGTATTAAGTTTGTTGGTGTTATGATCTTCTTTAATTCTCCTTTGGGACAGGATACTGCGAGATAGTATTGGAGAAGAGGCTCAGAGATCACGGGATGTGGGGATTCAAAGATGATCTTCGAAATGGTTTAAAGTTAGTCGATCTATTTGTTCAAGTGCTACCGAGAAAGATTTTGACCTAAGGCATCAGTTGAGCAGCAAAGGATGAGAAAGGACATATGGGAAGTGTCAGACGATGGTTAAATTTCTATAAGGCTAGGTGTAATAAGTGAAAGTCGAGTAGTTGCTTAAAAGAGTGAGTTTGGCCAAAGTGGGAGAGTGACTGAGTAGCATATGAGCTCAGCGGCAGGATAACTACACACCTTAAGGAAAGCTTAGAGTGATTTGGGAATTCTAGTGGACGGTGAATAGGTTTACGGGCTTAATTCAAGATATTGGCTATCATACAGTGAGAGATTGGATACAATAGAAAGGAGTTGCTTGATATGAAGAAGGATATAACAGGACTTTGGATTTGGAGGTATTGTCGCACATTTAGTTGATGTCTATAAGGAGCAAATAGACTCATACAGCTAGTGATTTAGCATGGGCTCATGATGGGTTACTGATTTTGTAGTAAGTGTGCATTGCAGCGTCGTTGGAAGATATCGACATGTAACTTCCACAAGTGCGTTGTCTCCTGTGAGCAGGTCAGCAGTCGCATGGTTGGCGAAGTTTCTACGAAGAATTTTACTAACTATCCAGTAAGAAGTTGAATGTGTGAATGTTGCTAGAGATTAAGAGTGTTTATGAATTGCTAACAAAAGGATTTCAACGAATTTGGCGGGTTGGTTATGTAAGATCATGTCAACAATGAAGAAAGAATCTTGTTAGGTTCCAGAGTTGTGTAATAGTATCTTCAAGCAAAGTGGTAGGGTTCCACCGCCTATGATTAGGTTGCAGAGATATCTACTTGTGAGCTTCGAGTTATCGACGTATTGTTGAGTTATTACATATAAGGTAAAAGAACACAAGTGGTAATTTGAGCAAAGGAAATGATAAAGGTATGCTATAGTGGTAATTTAAGTAGACTCAAGATTTATCCTTCGTACAGAGGTGATTTACAAGGGAAATGATTTGGTCGGGTGCTTCATTGAGATAGGTGTTCATGTGCCGGTGGAGCCTTGGAGTTAATTATATCCGGGACCAAGCCAGAGTAGGTGCCTCTCAATAACAATCCTAGTGAATTCAAAGGTTAGAAATGTGGTGCCTAAGGAGTCAAGCCTGTAGTATGGTTAAGAATCAAGCTTTTATAGAAGATTGTGATAAGAGGCTCAGAATGTTCTATGATGTTTTCGACTTTCCGTGTATCATTTGGAAGAATGAGAGGAAATAACTATGGATTCGTAGAGAAGTTATCAGAATGTGCGTACCAATTGAGGATGTGAATGTGCACACAAGGAAGGTATGAGATGATTTGTGGGATTTGAGACAACATGGTCTCGTGATACAAGGCCGTTCAGGATGAATGCGGATTGAGTTTTTATGGGTGAACATAGTCATTAAGGCAAAATAAGGATGAATTAGAAGAAGTTAACTTGGGTAGCCATGGTTGAATTGGCACAATAGTGGCAGTGATCAGTTTTTTCAGTGTGAATGAGCTATGCGTGTGATTTGTGACGGTATGTGTGAGGTTTGGCGGCTCCCGTAATTGATTTTATTTGGGAGTATTCAAATATTATGTCCTGTTATGTGTAGGCGTATCCCGAAAGGGTTATGGCGGACCATTACTTGAGGATTTATATATTCTACAGTAATAAAAATTCACTCGGATGTTGCTATGGTTCTCTTCGAATGAGTTAATAAAAAAGTTTTTATATGATGAATGATTTACCCTATTAGCGATTCAAGATTTATGATGAAAGTCTTGTACTATCGCATATTGACGTGTTAGGTGCAGTGAGTGGTATGAGAACTGAAGTGATAATTAAGGCTACGGTTCGGTGTTGGCAAGGATGTCACAAGCTCGGATGAGCAGGAAAAAGGATATGAATATTCAGAGTAAGTTGGTATTATCTTCGGCGTCACCTGAGATTCAGTGTTTTGTGAAGGAGGCTTTGGATCCTAGTTATAGATTCTTGATTTGCTTTACTACGTTAGTATGACCGGTAGTATGTATGTGCAAATTTGTTATCTGGTGCGGAAGGTCGTGGGAGCGCGTCTCACATGGAGATTGTATAAGTGTGATAGGTAGTCACTTGATTGATTGGAAATTTAAACCAATTATGAAGATTGTGGTAGTATCGCTAATTTGAGAATTTATGCCTAGAGGGCACTCGGTCTATTGGGTTGTGGACTGTGGAGGTTTGCTCTGGGTATGAGGGTTGTTCTTGTGAGTCATGGGCAAAAGGGATTATTATGGACCCTTGAAAAGTTATTATCCTAGTACGGTGCGATCAGAATAGGCTTGAGGTCGGTAAGTGGATTTAAATATGAATGTGGGCTATATATCATGCCAGATCTGTTCATTTCACTATACCACTCCTTATGGATGAGTATTTGGACATTGGATGTTATTTCGTCATCGTTTATCTCATGAAATACTATATGGTGTCGTATGAGTTGTGAAATGGCTTGATAAATTTCTTATGTGTTGAGGTCCCGTGTAGCGATGTCGTTATGTGAGCAGGATGACTCTTGAGATTCAAATCATATATCACACCTTAGATGTGCTTAAATTTTGTAGCTTATGGCGTTATATGTCTCCCTAAGGATGGTATTATGCACTTAGCATGTTTGTGGCCGATATTTGGTATTTAGTAGTAATGAGCAATTTAGCTTGGTGTGTATCTCCTTATGTGAGTTCTATTTGTAGATCGGGTGGTACGCAGCCACGTGTATGTTGTTTGGATTGGGTTGCACACCGCAATAGTGTGATGTTGAGTACAGTTTCCTATATTTTAATTTTGTGTGTTTCATTTCCCATTTTATAAGGAAAGTTTATATTAGTTGGGCGAGTTGAGTAGTCCCTTCCAGAGTTCGTTTTCCTTATGTATCACATTCGAGTTGGTGGCCTATTGGCGCATTGTGGCATCACATGATACTTTTAGTTATATTTGGGGTGGCTTATGACCTGAGCAGTTCGTACTAGATGAGACAACATTATTGGATCTAGGATCAGTGCAACCGAATTATATGAAGTATAGTGAAGAGTAAATAACATTATTTTGCTCAGAATGAGGTAATGATTCTTGTTAGGGGTATAAACTCAATGATTTATTGACTCGGCAGTTGGATATGAATTTCTGCACATCTCTTCCATTATGGCGGTATTGCAAAAGTTGGGACAAGATTTATATATGTCATGAGGTGCATTTTGAGCACCAGATTCGGGGAATGTCAGTTGTTATGATCAGAGAATGTTATTATGGTTCGTGAACGATGTGGTGCATGGTAAGAATTCAACAAAGGTATGCAGTCAAATTTTGCTACACTGTGTAGTGGTTGATACGGTATTCATAGGTTTGAAGCAGGCATGGCAGAGAATTTCTGGTGTTAAAATTTGGGTTCTAAGCTTATTTGCTTGAATAACAAGGAATATCTTCATATTTGCTTGAGTTAATGTGCGCAACTGAGTTTTGGTAGCACGGATAGGTGCACGAGGTGTTTTATCAGTGATTGTAAACACTCCAGCGCAATTCTTCGCACGTTCAAGGATGAACGTATGCTTAAGTGGGAGAGAATGCAATAAATCGACTAGTCTTTTTGAGCTCTAGCGCGTCATTCAGCATTTTGAGGCCATGATCAACTTCACTTTAGATATTATTACTTGTACGCATAGTTTCGAATTGAACTCCAGGAAGTTCAGAGTTGATATGAAAATCAAATTTATTTCGAAAACTTTATGTTGAAAGAATTGACCAAGGTTTTATTTATGAGTAAATGACCTCAAAATCAAGATTTGAAGGTTCCAACAAATTCATATGATGATTTTGGACTTGGACGTATGTCTGGATCGGGTTTTGGATGACCTGGGAGCGTTTTGACGTCTATTGTGAAAGTTAGCATTTTGGAAGAATTTCATAAGTTTGAGTTGAAGTACATTTAGTGTTATCGATGTCCATTTGGGATTTGAAGTCTTGAAATAGTTTCTTATGGTGATTCTAGTATTGGGGGCGTGTTCGGAAGTGGATTCGGAGGTCCATAAGTCATTTTGGAATCATTTGGCTAAAGTTAGAAATTTAAAGGCTTTTGAGATGTTTGACCAGAAGTGGACTTTTTTTATATCAGGTTCGAAATCCGATTCTGGAAGTTGGAGTAGGTCTGTAATATCAAATATGAGTTGTGTGCAAAATTTGAGGTTAAGTGGACGAGATTTGATGGGTTTCGGAATCGAAGATAAAAGTTTGAAATTCTAAAGGTCATCAAGTTTGAGATGGAGTGGGATTCATGGTTTAAGCATTATTTGATGTGATTTGAGGTCTCGAACTGGTTCGTGTTATGTTATGGAACTGGTTGGTATGATTGGATGAGGTCTAGGGGGCCTCGGGTGTATTCCAGGCAGTTAACAGATTGAAATTTGGAGTTGAGGACGAGCTGAAGCAGTTATGCTCCTGGTGTAACCGCACATACGTAAGGAGGGCCGTAGGTGCGAGCCTGCAGGTGCGGGAGATGGTTTGCAGAAGCGGAAGTGTCAGGCCGCTAAGAAACTGCAGAAGCAGAAATGTTTTTGCAGGTGTGATACTAGTCACTACAGAAGTGGGAAGATCCGCATGCGGGAGAGGAGCCGCAGAAGCAGAAGTGCAAATGCGACCGAGGAACGGTACGTACGCAAAGCCGCTGGGGAAGTGAGGGTTTTTATAAATGGAAATTGGCCATTTTTTACTTGTTTTGGGCAATTTTGGAGAGCTTAAAGAGGAGATATTCTTCAAGTATCACCAGGTAAGTTGTTCCCACTCATTATAAGTTATATATATGATTTAGATACAGATTAAAGTATGGAAATTAGTAGAAACTTGGGTTTTGAGGAAAAACCTAGAAAATTGATATTCTTGAATTTTGACCCTGATTTTGGACATGAAATTGAGAGTAAATTATATAGATGAGTTCGTGAAGTTGTGGGAAAACCATATCTTCGAAATTTTTTAAAATCTGGGCGCGTGGACCTGAGGGTGATTTTGTCAAATTTTCGATCAAGGTTAGAAATTATTATAAATTGAATTATTATGAGTAATTGAGCATATATTAATGGGTTTACATAATTATTAGCTAGTTTTGGAGTGTTGTGCATCGATTTGAGTCTTCGGAAGGCGTGGAATGCCGGTTATGGAACTTTGAAGCAAGGTGAACCTTCTTTCAAAACTTGTAAGAGAGAATTATCCCCATATGTGAATTAATTAGATACGTGCTTCTATTTGTGGGGGATACATACGCACGAGGTAATGAGAGTCCGTGCGTAGCTACTATTATGCTTAAGTTCGGGTAGTCTAGGATCCAAAAGCATGCTTTACTTAGAGTATTTGCAACCTTGTGGTCAATTTAAAATGCGTAAAATATATCAAATATGTAAATAAATTTCTAAAAGGCTAGATATCATTTCTTGAACTTTAAAAGAGAAATTACCTTTTCTTGAATAATTGCTCCTTAATGAATTCTTCATTGACTGCTTGAATATGTATATTTGTTATGTAGATTAAATAGATGCATCTATGGTTCACGTCATTCGATCCTCTGGCAGCGCATAGTTTAAATATTTGTTGGATAGAGCTGTACGACATCGACATGATTTGCGCATGCTTGTGTGACTTGACTTGCAAACTTATAAATGACAATATTTATTTTCCATGGCCCGAGATATATTGATAAATGATTAAAATTAAACTTGGAAATTTCTATTAACCAAAGAGTTGTTTACCTGCTTCATGATTATTGAGTTTGCAGTCACCTTATAAAATTCATGATTTTTCACATTATTGATATTCTATTGTTGGACCATTAGTAAATGTCGAAGTTGACCTTTCATCACTACTTCTTCGAGATAAGATGGAATACTTACTGAGTACATGTTGCTTTTGTACCCATATTACACTTGCTGTGCATTTTTGTTGCACAGGCACATGAATGTCTAATGGCCTAGTTTGGTGCAACGACATAGTTGATATAGAGAAATAGGTGAGTTGCACTTCTTGAGACGACTCGCAGCCAGCAGAGTCTTCTTCAGAATATTGTATTGTATTTTTTCTACTGTCCAATCTGTATTCCAGACGGTTATTGTATTATATTGTTTCCTAAAAATTGCTCATGCACTTGCGACACCGGGTTCTGGGATGACTATGGGGTTATTCAATATTTATGTTTGTTAAAGACATTATTATTTATTCAATGAATTTCATTATTTATGGTAATGTATAACAATATTAATTTCAGAAATATTTTAAACGAGAAATTATTAGTTATTTGGTGCTGGTTTGCCTGATAATGGTGTTCGGCGCCATCACGACCCTTAGTGAATTTTGGGTCGTGATAGCTTTAATTTTAGATGGTGCTATATCATTTAAGAATTAGCCTTATGTAAATAATTTATGGCTTGGTCATAATGGTTAATATTCTCCTTGTTCTTATTTTAAAATCAAATGCGAAATCAAGAAAATAATATTTACCCACTTCTAGAAATATTAAAACAAAGAATTGATTACAAACTTTTAAACATTATATATTTAGAAAAAATAGAACTTTTCCTTTACATTTAAGATTGTAAGTTGTTGCATTATTTAATTTTTTTTTTAAAAACTTATTAGCTTTAGTTTTCTCTACCATTTTAATTTGGTATTCTATTTATTATATTTAGAACTATCCTATAATAAATATTCCGATGTAGCTAAATACAAAGCTCCTCTCTCTCCCAAATAAAGTTTGATTGATAAAAAATATATAGTAATAAATAACTGATATTATCAAAGTACATAAATATTCAAAAGGTACGTAAATAAAACTATACAATAACTTGTAAGAGCTGCAAAATAGAGTTGTACTACACACATACAATGATATCAAGAGTCTAATAAGTAAAACAATAATAATTTAGTGGGCCCACCATAATCAATGTAGAGTTTAAAGGGATTTTTGTATTTCTATACATTATTTGAAACTTTATTACCCTTCCTACTTAAATTACAATTTAATTACATCATATATGTTATAAAATCTCCTATTTTAGGTGAATGTCCATAATTAGAGAGATTCTAGGGTTTACTCCTCCCTATAAATAAAGGGGTCTTCTACCATTGTAAATCATCCCTAAGTATCAATAAGAATACTCCTCTCTCTACTTTACTCTCCATTGTTCTTGTTCTTGTATTATTGTTCTTGTTCTTATATTATTTCATAACACGTTATCAGCACGAGTCTCTAACCAACTGAAATTTTCGATTGTTTTAACTTTTGTTTGTGTAGGGTTTTGCTTCATAGCCTGGATTGTTGGCAGGTGGTGTGCGAGTATCTTGTTAATGATGTCGAGACCAATATTCCGTGTTTTTCTGTTGATTGTACTCATAATCACATCTCAGTTGGAACGGAAGCAACAATTGGTGAGTGATGTCGAACCGAGTCCTAGTATATCTCAGAAACAACAAAAGATTTCAAATAGGGAAGAAGCTGTTAAAGACAAGAATTTCTATACGGAAAAATAGAAGAGGTATATTTGATATCACAATATTTATTGGTATACCTTAAAGGTAAGTAATTTGCTTTTCTCTTTCAAATTCTTGGAATTCTATAATTTGATTTTATACACAAACATAGACGACAAAGTTTGATTATAACTCTAATGGAGTTTGTAAGAAATTACACTCACATGAAGTGGTAAAATTTCTATGCCTTGCCATGATCAAATTCATGTATGATTGTGGGCAAAAGATTGAAAATCCGTCCCATTGAATTTGCTCCATTCCCTTTAGAGAATGTGGTAGCAGTATGTGATAAGTCTGAAAGAAGACGAAATTATTACCATGAAGGTATCAATGAATGTGGACGTGGCAAAGAATTAAAATTCCGTCCAATTGAATTTGCTCCATTCCCTTTAGAGAATGTGGTAGCAGTATGTGATAAGTCTGAAAGAAGACAAAATTATTACCGTGAAGGTATCAATGGATGTGGACGTGGCAATAGACGAAATTATAATCGTCATTATTGTGATAATGAGAATAATAAAGATTCTCAAAATAATCTTTCACTTTATGAAAGTAATATTTGACATGAGATTGTGTAAAGCGCATGATTATGATCCATTCCCTGAAGTGAATGTGATAATTGTAATAGAGCCCGTAAGTATGAACACGCTCTTGATGTAATGTCTGACATTATGGAAAGAAAGTTCGTTGCCCTTGAAATTTCGGGCAAGAACTATATGACATGGGTGTTGGATTCTGAAATCCACTTAGATGCTATGGGTCCTGAAGACGTCATTAAAGACAGAAATAATGCATCCACCCAAGACTGTGCTAATGCCTTGATTTTCTTGCGCCATCACCTTGATGAAGGTTTGAAACTGTGCTAAGGCCTTGATTTTCTTGCGCCATCACCTTGATGAAGGTTTGAAAATTGAATATATCACAGTCAAAGATCCACCTATCTTGTGGAATGGCTTAAAGGAGAGATATGACAACCTGAAGTTGGTCACTCTGCCACAAGCACGATATGATTGGGCTCATCTGAGGCTCCAAGACTTTAAGTCTGTTTCTGAATATAATTCTGCAATGTTCAGAACTACTTCTAAATTGAAACTCTGTGGAGATACTATAACTGATTATGTCCCTTTTCTGATTAAATTTTAAAGATCGATTGGCATAATTGTGAGCGGAAACGGTGCTATTAGACATCCATTATAATACATATGACGATGTTTAATATTAAAACAATTTAATCAATTTAAGATTACACATACAATGTTCCGTGGACTATTTTTGCTTGATTACAATGTAACGACTTACGTTAGCATTATCTATCACTGTTGTTCGTATACAAATTTGGGTTTGGTACAGACAATTATTATTACAACAGGATTTATTTTGCAATTCGTCTGCTTATGTGTTAAGAAGTAAGTCATTATAGTATATTTTAAAAACAAATTTAGCTTTGTAGCGTGCATCTGCTTAGGTTGGATTATTTTTTTTTTTGTGTAATCATCACATATTTTCTGTGGTAGTATCTAAATGATGTGGATGTAATTAATATAACATTCTTTAGACAAATCAAAAAATCGACAATGATTAGTTTTATTATGAAACAAAAGGATTGAAGTTGTTTATTCTCATGTTCGTATATTTTCTTTTGTATGTCAAACCATGGGAAGTAAATTGATTGAAGGCTCCGGAAGAGCAACTGTAACTCTGCCCAAAGGCACGACGTTTATCTTAGAGAATGCAATGTTCTCCTCCAAGTCTAAGAAGAACTTGTTGAGTTTTAATGATATCAATCAAAATGTTCTCCTCCAAGTCTAAAAGGAACTTGTTGAGCTTTAAAGATATCATTCAAAATGGATATCAGATTGAGACAATACATGAGTATAATCTTGAATACCTCATTTACTCATGAAAACGAGGCTGTCCACTTCGATTTGGGGTCACGCCATTTTGCATGCAGCAATGCTAGTTCGTCGGCTGCCCACTTCGGTTTGGGGTCACGCCATTTTGCATACAGCAATGCTAGTTCATCTCTGACTGATGAATTGACACAAATATTCCCCGTTGCAATTGGTTTTGGGTCATGAACCTAATATATCCCATTTAAGAATCTTTGGATGCGCAGTATATGTGCCTATAGCACCGCCATCCCGCACCAAAATGGTTCCGCAAAGAAGGTTAGGAATATATGTTGAGTTTGAATCGCCCTCCATTAATTCGCTACCTCGAAACATTGACAGGAGATTTGCACGATTTGCAGACTGTCAATTTGATGAGACACTTTTCCCAAAATTAGGGGGAGAAGTTGGTGAAACCAAACGGGAAATTTTGTGGAAAAATGCATCATTATCTCATCTTGATCCACATACCTCTATTTGTGAAAGAGAGGTACACAAGATTATCCATTTGCAAAGAATAGCAAATCAAATGCCTGACGCATTTACGGACTTGAAAAGGATAACGAAATCCCATATCCCCGTGGAAAATGTCCCAATCCGTATTGATGTCCCTGTTGGACAATCATCTAGTGTCATATCCAATGAGTCAAATGCACGCCTGAAGCGTGGCAGAACATTAGGTTCCAAAGATCGAAATCCTAGAAAGAGGAAAGCATATGATCAAAATGACACTACGAAAGAAACTCATGAGGAAATTCATGATTTAACAAATTCTGGGATTCATGAAGAATCCATTGAGCCCGAGGCTCTGGAAAATACGGAACTATCCATAAATCAAATCAATATTGAGGCAACTATTAATCGAGTAGATATAGTGGTGGATAATGTCTTTGCTTATAATGTCGCATCTAGCATTATGCAAGAATGTGAGGATCTCGAACCTCAATCTGTTGAAGAATGTCGAAAAAGACATGATTGGCCAAAGTGGCAAGAAGCAATTCAATCAGAATTGAATTCGCTGGCAAAACGTGAAGTTTTTGGCCCTATAGTTGAAACATCTAATGGTGTCAAGCCTGTTGGCTATATATATGGCATGAATGATCGTTGGTCACGTACCTATTGTACGCCAAAGTATTTTGGAAATATGACTATTAAAGGACAACGATAATGCAAGAAACATATCTTGCATATAAGTTTGACATGACCATAATGGTATAACTTTCACTTTAAGAAAGATATTCACCACATGGATGTTGATGAATCTGTGGTAGTACAAAATTAATTGAGAGCTCTAGAAGAGCCAATTATTACTATGTTGGAGAAACACAATTGAGTATTGTGCTGTAGTAAGTCTCAAAGAAACTTATTCAGTTTCCAAAGTACACGCGAAAGCGATTGATTATATTGAGACTATAAATAAAGGAATGATTTGATATCTCCTATTACTACAACTTATAGGGGGCAATTTGTATATGAAAAAGCTACCCGCTTTGTTCTCCAGTTTGTACTACACAAACGAAAGAATGCCACAATAAAGTGGATATCTATTGGTATAAAAACCCATGTCATAATAAACCTGAAGTTTATTGATAAGTGCACATGTCATGGTGTAAATTTGAAGTTTACTGATATTGATAATTTATTCAGTTGGCATTCGTGTTAGCCATCTCATTTTAAGTATGATGTGCAAATTCACATGGGTGAATATTAAAGAACTAGAAAGTTCTTTACGAATTCTCTTGTATCACTTGTTCTCATTAATGAACTGACCAACTAAAGAGTTCGGGTTGAAGCCCATAAATTCTGGAAATATCAAAGGTGAATATGAGCCCATTCACCTGCCATGTATACCACATATGATGCATCTATGAAATGGTTACATGTGCAATTGTTATTAACCCGCAGCTTGGCCGGTGCTTGCGAGGTAAATTGCTCAGTAATCTAACTTCGAGCATAATTTCCAGATTCTCTACTCAAGATAGTTCATCTTGATAAGTTGGTTTATATCAAAGTTGGTTTAGCAAGATAATTATTGAGTGCTTCCACTTAATAGCTAAACTGTTTCTTATGAGAACAAAGTTATATATATCAGTTTGATATACGTTGTATACGAGAGTATATTCTCCCCTCACAAGTGGTTCAGGGTCAGGAACCAAATAATTTCATCTTATTATTAATGTGCTGTGTATATTGACATGATAATGCACAAAGATGATTTCTCAAAGTTGAGGAAACAAGTTAGCTTTTCTAACATGAGGGGGAGACATGATAAACACTTGAGAAGAGGTTACATGGGATGAATTATCATTTGTATATGTAAATCCCCAAATATCATGATATGAACCTGAAGTTCATAAAAGGGATAATTCAATTGCAACATATTGCAAAGCATGCTATACGCATTTGCTGACCCAAAGAAAGTAACTATATTCTCACTACAAATACTCATATTAAGTCCCAGAAGGACAAACTCTTTGATACGCTTAAAGTATATAGACAAATACTTGATTCTATGTGAAAGACATGTAGATTTGGACATGTAGTTCAAATACTTGAGAGCATAAAAGTCAAAGGTATGTATAATCAGTTTGCGATATCTTATTTGTTTAGCATGACGTGAAAACTTGATATGCATCTAAAGTCTATTATGTGACTTACATGACTTAACTTGAAAGATTTAAGTTGCTTGAAGCATATGCAATTCTTGGTCCTGAAGTACCACATCCTAAGTACAATTTGTGTACATATGTATCTTGCTATAACTATAAGCATGATGGCATCGAGAATACATCTATGGAGATATTGAAGAGTCATTCCACGACATTATATGAAGATGTTCATATCTATCAAGAATGATAATTTCAAGATGATGCACAAGATTGGAATGCAAATGCTCAAGGATATAAATTGATGTTCTTATTAGGGGGAGTTAATGCGCGTTGCACTCTTTTTCCCTTACAAGATTTTGTCCCACTGGGTTTTCCTTGCAAGGTTTTTAACGAGGCAACCAATAGGCGCATATTCAAACATGTGTACTCTTTTTCCTTTTCTTTAATTTTTCCCATTGGGTTTTGTTTTAGTTAAGGTTTTAACGAGGCACATTATTGAATAGACATTCAAGGGGGAGTGTTATAAAATCTCCTATTTTAGGTGAATGTCCATAATTAGAGAGATTCTAGGGTTTACTCCTCCCTATAAATAAAGGGGTCTTCTACCACTGTAAACCATCCCTAAGTATCAATAAGAATACTCCTCTATCTACTTTTCTCTCTATTGTTCTTGTTCTTGTGTTATTGTTCTTGTTCTTATATTATTTCATAACAATATATATAAATTTACTAATTATATAGACTTTAGGAATAAAATGTGTATCCCTTTATATTAGGAATCAACTGTTTCTCATTCCTCTCTTTCTCTCTCTCTCTCTCTCTCTCTCCCTCTCTCTCTCTCTTTCTATATATATATATATATATATATATATATATATATATATATATATATTAATTTCAGTGATGTAAGATCAAAGGAAAAGAGAACAATAATTTCATCATTGACAGCTATTAAAAAGCTTTGAAGTTTTGAATTCAAATTTGGGTTTTAAAAAATCATTATTTGTTTTGATCGGGTATTGCTGTAAACAATTGAAAATATTGTTTGGAGTTTATATCTCAATTTTGAGGGTGTTTTGGTGAAAATTATACTTGATTTTGGCTGAATTTCAGATTGGAACTCGAAGAAGGGGAAGAAGAAGACATGACATACATTTATACTTACGGAATTATAGTAAAGTTATAGTAAAATAGTAGAAAATTTGTATTCTGGTGTGTATATATATTTTTATTTAAATATTGTATGAAAGTTTAACAATATTGTATAAAAATTATATTTAAGTTGTATGATATTTTAGTTGTATATAATTGGGTAGAAATAATTTATGAAAGTTGTAGATAAATTGTAAAATATATAATTAGTTGTATGAAATTTATTTTACTATATATAAATTAAGAGAAAACACAAAAGGCATATTGTATAAATTTGCAGATAAATTGTATTTAAATGGTATGATATTATAGTTATATATAATTGGGTAAAAATAATGTATGAAAATTTTAAATAAATTATATAGTATATAATTAATCTATTACAGGAAGTCGACCTCAATTCAATCTGTGTTGAACTGGGTATAACCAATGGTGCATGCACTAGATTTTGATCCAAATGTTATTTGGGCGTTTGCAGAGAATACGAATTTCGCCTCACTCTCATGATTGCAAAGGTTTCCATGTGCATGTATAATCGGTGGGCAAACCCCTATAGGATAATCTCTGATCAGATGGTAAGATATATATCAAGTCTATTGTGGTAGTGTCTATGAGCCAGCCCAAAATGGTCGAGATACAAAGCCTATTATGGCCAAGCACCTATGAGCAAGTCTACTATGGCAAAACAATTATACGTACCAAGTCTTATAGGACCTAATATATATTTTACTTACTATATTGAGAGAGTTGAGTCAGTATCAACAGGTAAGCATATCTTCATATCATCTTTGACTCCCCAATTACTTTATTTTATTATATTATCAGTTCGGTATCAGCTTCCAGTTATTCTGTTGCCTTACATACTCGGTATATTATTTCGTACCGATGTCCTTTTGCTAGGGATGCTGTATTTCATGCCTGCAGGTCCTAATAGACAGCCTGATCGACCTTCCAAGTATACAGAGCCAAACATTAGCCTGATTGGTGAAATGTCTCGGGCCACCCTTGAAAGAATCGGAAAGTATTTTTCTTTATCCTTCCCCCATTCTAAATTATTAATGGAGCCACCGGGATTTACTTCCTCAATTCCATGTGACAAATAAACTTCAAGCTCATTTAGTTGTGAAAGTTCGCTAGTACTAGAACCTTGAGAACTCATGAATCCGGTCCAAGCAGTAAGTGATCTTACTCCCGCAGTTCTTCTAGAAGATTAAGAATTAGAAGAAGAAGGAGTTGGAATATTTGGTCTAGCCTGATCTAATGCAACTTGATAAGTATTATAAATAGTTTGAGCATTTATTTTAATTGAGGCTATTGCTTCCGGAAGTCTAGACAACTCCGCTTCTTCAAGTGCTAAACCGTTATAATCATACAAAAATTGAGGATCTCCTAATTTTATAATAGGATATAACAAGCTAGCAATAGTATAAATAGGGGGAATACGAAAAAAAATACTTTTAAAACCTTTTTCTCATAGAATAAAAAATTTGTTCATAACTTTTCTCACCCTCTGAAAAATGAGCAAACAAATTTATAATTTCTGCAATATAAACTAAACAATAGAAATATTAGGATAATATTGCCAAGAAAACTCATTTGTAGCAAATGAATTTTTTTCAAAAAAATCTACAAGTATTTTAACATTAGCCAGATCGGCATTTGTAAGATGCTCATCATCATCACTTACATGAGCATTAAACGTTGAGTTTATGAGATTTCTATATTCATATGCAACAACTAAGCTTTAATGCATGTAATTCCATCTAGTTGGACAAGGTTTAAGAACATTTCTTTCTCTTAGGCAAAATTCATCACATTTTTTAACATATTTTCTAAGTCTACTTATAAGGTTTGAATATAAAAGCTAGTTAAGAGTAATTTAACCTTTTTAATTTCAATATTTAAAATTCTCATACCATTACCCACAATGGTAAATATGACAAATAAATCTAACATGAAAAATGATACTAATTGCAGGGCTTTGTCACGACCCAAACCGATGGGCCACGACGGACACCCGATACCTTACTCAACTGGGTACCAACGTAACGTATCTTTCTTATTACATTAGCATATACACGTGACATAAGGGTCTAGTAGGCTAACATGATCATTTATAAACTCAAATCATAGGCCGACAAGACCGTACAATCTTTTACGTACATGGCATATGTCTACAAGCCTCTAAGAATACATAAATATCATAAAGGTCGGGACAGACTCCCGTCATACCAAACAATACACGTCTAAATCATACTAACCTAACGAGCAACTCCGAAGCAAATGGAGCGCACCAACATCTTTCGCCGAGCTGATAGCCTACTTGGAGGGCTCTCGACTTGTTTATCGGGACCCGCGGGCATGAAACGCAGCATCCCAGGCAAAAGGGATGTCAGTACGAATAATGTACCACATATGTAAGGCACATAAATAAATGCATAAGAGACATGAAAGAAATATATAGTACATGACTCAACCTGTAAGTCTGCATAACTTTGTAAAACACAAAATAATAATAGTATCATGCATATGCATATGAAAGGCATGCGTGAATAGGTACATGTTTCATAACATCATCAGCCTCTGAGGGCATCCCATCATATTATCTTGGTCACTATGGGCAAAATAATCAATGTATACCTGCTGATCAAGTTGTGGTGCATGTATAACGCCATAACCTTTCTCATACCTCATATATATATATATATATATATATATATATATATATATATATATATATATATATATATATATATATATATATATATATATATATATATAATACCATCTGATCATGTGTCAATGTACATGAATGCAATGCATGAAAAGTACGTTAATAAAATCTTCTGGAATATCATAAGATCATTTTGCCTTTGAGTAATATCATAAAGTAAACCCTTTTCATCTTTCATATTTTTTTGGAACCCATGAATAGATGATAAAATATTATGACACATGAAAATTTAAGAACATAAATATCTCTAATACTTTTATAAATAGAGTTATTCATGAAATTTGTGCACTTGCACGATCGTTCGTATCGTATGGATCATGCCAAAATAATAAAGAGATAGCCTTAACCTACATATTCCTTGAATTATTTGAAAGAAATGAAGCTTCTGATCCTTTGAACTTGAACGAAATTGACGCTTGGACTCTTATAAAATTGGAACAAAATTCTTTCAGCTTGTCTAGATTTTGGGATATTAATCCCTTTTGTCCAAATCAAGAAAGCTAATCTACTGATCCTTCACGTTTTCTTGGAATAAATTGAACAAAATCTTAATGTTGCTACTATTTGTCTTTTTAATGGAATGAATTGAAAAGATTTGTGTTTTTAGTGAAATGAATTGGAAAGACTTGAAATAGAATGAATTGGAAAGACTTATAATGGAATGAATTGGAAAGACTTGTATTTGTAATGGAATGAATTGGAAAGACATGGAACAAAATCTCCTACTAATCATGTTTCTGTTATTCCCAAGTCTTTGAGTAGTAAGAATGTTATATTGTTTCTTGTTTGATCAAATGAATCCCAACTTCCTAAATGTTTTACACGTAATTCAATCAAAAAAACATGTAATTCAATCAAGACTATGAGTCATTTAGCTTGAATATGGGCCTGCCACTTCATATTATTTGATACTTATCCAATATATCCCACATTTATTAAGTAATATCCCATTATTCACTAACTAACCAATTATTCGTATAATTAAAAGTTATTTTCAAATATTTAAAATATTACTCAGTTTTCACATACCTTCCTATTATGATCAATTGGTACCTTATATGATACTAGTTCATAAATACCAGGTATTTTAGCTCAATCGTATTTCACCCCAAAATACCAAACTTTGACGAAAACTCATTTTCTTTGGTTTGCTTCCCCTTTCACCTTCACGAATTTTCTCATAACTTATGAAATAGCGTAATTCCTATAATCTCCAAATAATCTTTTACTTGGACTGGTGTCAATTACCTTACAATAAATTTAACGTACAATACTTCAGGGTGCAACATCGTCGTAACTTAATACTGCGAAGTGTAACATTATCGTAATGTAATACTGCAAGGCGTAACATCCTCGTAATATATTACTGCAGAGGCTAACATCATCGTAATATATATTGCTGCAGAGTATAATATCGACGTAATACTGCGGGGCGTAACATTATTCTCCCTTTTAGAACATTCGTCCTCAAATGTTGACTGATGCAATTATTATTTTCATAACTTATATCGTCCGAATACTCTAGAACTTCCCTTTCTATCTAGGCAACTGTTCTATGAATGAGTCCAAAGTCCAGGGCATTCCCCCCTTAGGCCTTCTTCTCACACCATAACTTGTAGTCGGAATCCTTCCAATTTCGTAACTGTTGCTACCTTTCATCATGCAGCCTGTACAATTTTGACATTGTAAGTATGCCCAATCTCTAGGCTTCAAATGTATAGCTTGATAGAATGTCCCTCTAGGCATCTATGAGTATACCAAAGTTCTTCGCTTGGTACTTTGTTGAATTCACGAATATCGCTATATCTTATCACATAGGTCCATTTAGCCATCTGTATGAATTGATTACCATAACTCTTACTTTAATTTATTGTTGTTGAGGTCTGCTACCAAATCCCAGCTTACTCTTGTTGCTTATTCCATATGTATAAATTTGAGTCCTTTAATGCTTCCTCATTACTGTTCATCTTTAGAATGACGGCCTAATCTCATCTCATACTTTTATCCATTATTGATTCACCTCAATATTGATCTACACTATACCACTTATAACTTGAAACTTCTTACATAATACTTTTCTCGTAGGGCTTACATTACATCAATGCATATTCGAAGTGATTTCTATAATCGTATTTCATAGTGTCTCAATGTGACTCACCTTATGGGGGTATCCTAATGTCATGCTGCCAGCGAAATATTTTCTCCTTCTCTTATTTTCTTTTAAAAATCATTATTCAAACGAAGGCCCAACATCATCCTTTATCTGTCACAATTATACCCTTATATTATTACCAGGTCAGCATTTTATCTCTTCTAAATGCTACTTATGAAGAGTCACTCCTTTGAGTCTATTTAGGCTATACTAAGCTTACTATAACATAGAGGAGCCATTATCTCCCTTATTTTCATGGGCCTAATCCTGAGGACTAATCTATTCTCGTCACTTTTTCACTCGCCTTTTCTCGTTCTTACATCATGTCATAAAACTTTGTCGCTTTACCATACTTTAGTGTGCGACCTATACACATCTATTTATACTACTCGTAATCTTCTTTCAACTTGCTTGAATTTCCTTAATATTATTTTAGAACATCAAGAGAGACATCATATCGTCTCTAACTTTTCTTTACTTTCTTAACTAGACCTCTCGTTACTTAGAAATCATTGACTAGAAGATATGCCACTGACGATGCTATCATTCTTGCTATTGAATCCCCATGCTTATATCCTTCTATCTAATGTATGGACTATTTACGATCTTCTGCTTTTGAGTATCTCGTGTGTTGTTCACCTTTACCTTACTTACCTTAAATTCTCGCATCATATCTTCTATCTCTCATGACCTCCCTTTCACCTAGGTGTAATCCAAGTCCATAACTTGAAGTTCTATTATAATACTTGCACCTCTGGTACATATACAATCCCCCGAGAGTTTCATACTAACTTCTTATGAGACCGGTACCCTTCTAACTACTTTATCACATAGCCATATACAACATACTTGTTGTGCTATCTATCTTGCACCTCTAATATTAAGAGTTATTATGCTATGTTCTTTAATCATGATTCCTATAACTTCTGTGTCCAATAATCAGATTCCTAATTTACTTTGTTGATGTAACTCTTCAGTTTCCTTCTTCTTCTTATCGGCCTTTATGTTGGCTTAGGTTATCTTCTAATTTGCAGCTCATGGTATCAGTTGTTACTTTAGCCCTTCATGGACGCTATGGAATATCCATAATACAATCCTTTAACACTTCATTCCTTTGTCTATAACCTGGGCTCAATTCTTTCTTTTAACTTACACCGGAATCTTTTACGGCTGTATAATTGTCAATATATATGCTACATGTATAAAAATCCAAACTCTTAAGTGTGTTCATAATGTCACCAACTCAGGATCATTGATCAAATAATTCCTTTCGTTCCTTCTCAGATTTCTTTTAACGTAAGCTATTACCTTTCCTGATCTTTCTTCCCCCTTATTGCGTGCATACTTAGCTTACCTTAGATCCCACGCATGCCAGAGTTTTCGTACAAGTCATATGATCTTCAAATATTTATTTTGAATTTTTACTTATCGTTCACTAACCACGGTAGATTCCTCTTTACGGAGGACGTACAATGTTATTGTGAAACTGTTGTTACAAAACTATTTCCTATTTAGGTCATTGTACTTAGGTTGAAGCCTTCTTCCCCATTTCCTTAGCTAGTTGTTCACTGTAGTACTTAGGGAGGATACTTTGACTCTTGTAAAGATGTGAGATTATTATATCGTATTCCCGATATAATTTTTGATGTTCGTGCTCGCTTGTAATTATCCTTAGTCACTTACCTCCACATTTATCTGCTCGTGCAGCTGCTTCTGAACTGAATTTCTGATTGTCTTCCCAATGGAATTATCTTTTATTTTCGTAACACTTACAGTAAATTTAACTACCTCAACTCCTTTTTGAATATTTTTCAAGTATTACAATGTCATAACTGCGGAGCTAAATACACTATATTGAGTTTTACTATCTTTATCTTGCACGACCTGTTATATTGTCTATATCCTCTTGACTAGCTATAACTAGGCTCTTCCTGAATTAACTACTAACTAATCATTGGCCATTCTCATATCAATATTTTGCGAAATCTTTCTTGGGTTATTTCCTTACTATTCACATTGTGTCTCGAACCAGCTCCTTAATTATCAATAACATATCGGCCAGGAACCCTTACTTCTTTTCCTTGACGTTGTGTTTGCATAATGTTTTGGATTTTAGCATATCTGTAGCATTTGGACAAGTGAAATCTTATCCCTTTCTCATTTTTATCGCATTCGTCCTTTATCATTCCATATTCCCCCCTTTAGGGGAGTACTAAGAGCTGGAGCTACAACGACCTGCTTATAAATGTTTCACATTTTCATCTTTGGCATCCTTTTACATCATCGATAGCCCTTACTCGCCTTGAGGTAATCCTTATGTACCAAGGATAAACAAAATTCCTTACTCATAATGGTGACACTCAGTGTAACTGACACATACATTCCCTTAAGCTTGACTTTGCTCCCCTTACTTGCTTTAGGGAAACGTCTTCCTGAATGACTATTCTCTGAATTTCCCATGAATCTTCTTTTGTTGTTCATTCTATTATTATCATAACGCGATATGAAATTCTTATGATGCCGACCGTTATCAAATCACTAAGTCCCTAATTCATGTTTAGTTTATCTTGTTCACCTGCCCATACTATTTCTATTATTCTGGTGTTTAATTCTCCCTTATATTATGTTAGAGTCACAAACTTATTCCCAGAAACGAGGATGTGACTGTATGGCCCATCACCTATCGTCTCTTTCTTCATTTGACTGTAGGTTTGTAACACTCTACAGTTGTCATCCATGTATCACACCTTATTCATAATGATCTTATTTCTCTTCTCGTTACTCTGCTAATATTTCTGCATATCTCCCCCCTTTTTGTGAAAACTTTAACGCGACATTCTTTCGCTTTTAACTTCCTTTTGCTCCATTCACTTGCTCTTCAGATTGTCTAGCATTATCTCTAGAGATAAGAGTCATACTAAGATAATATTTATCATTTCCAGGCTTCCAATATCTATCTTTGTGCCACTCATATCTAGTGGTACTATTTTAAAATACATCATATAGGTGTTTCAAAAAGAGGTCTATTAGCACTTTTTGCAAAGTCCTTCGAAATTGTCGACTAACACAGACTGGGTTACCTTAACCCCAACCGAATCTTGATATCACGTCCTTCTCTGAACTATACATGTTAGCCCCCACAATGCATAACTGGAATGAGTGTTATCAATTGTACATACCTCTGTTACTGCTGAATATAACTCAAAAAGCTTAGGTTTCCCTGCCTTAATTATAAACATTGTTAACCTTTGTTAACTAGGTGCCTCGCACCCTTCTTCATTTTGCTTTTTTTTTGCTTGTAGAAACTTCTATTTATCTCATTAATTTCTCATTGTCTTTCATCATTAAGATGGATAGTCAGTCTTGCCTTAAGGCTTCTTATCATGAAGCTTACATATTTCAGTACAATCATGACCTGCTAGAAACCTCACATTTAGTTATCGTAGGCATCATACAAAAAAATAATTTCTCTGACTCAGCTCTTCCACAACCATCTCTCGTTCCAACTTTCTTTCCGGATGTAGATATCGTCTTATTACGAATAAAATAGAATTTCAGAATTTGAATTTTTAAATGAGCTCTACCACACGATCAAGAATAAGAAGAAAGAGTGGCAATCCTAAATGCCTTGTAGCCTCTTACTTATAAGCGTGGTGCACGATACTTCATAAACAAGACTCTACTAGACTCGTAGACTTCCTAGGACAGAACTGCTCTGATACCACTTTTATCACGATCCAAATTGATGGTCCGCAATGGGTACCCGATACCTTACTCAATGGGGTACCGACGTACCGTATCTTTCTTATTACATCAGCATACACACGTGATATAGGGGCCTAATAGGTCAACATAATTTATAAACTCAAAACAAAGGTGGACAAGGTCGTACAATCTTTCACCTATACGACATATGTCTACAAGGCTCTAAGACTATATAAATGTAATAAAGTTCGGGACAGAGTCCCGCCATACCAAATAATACATGTCTAAATCATACTAATCAAACAAGCAACTCTGAAGCAAATAGAGCGCACCAACATCTTCCGCTTAGCTGATAGCCTACTTGGAGGGATCTCGACATGTCTATCGGGACCTACGTGCATGAAGCACAATGTCTCCTGGAAAAAGGGACGCCAGTGTGTATAATGCACCGAGTATATAAGGCACATAAATAAATACATAAGAGACATGGAAGAAATATAGAGTACATGACTTAACCTGTAAGTCTGAATAACTTTGCAAATTACGAAATAATTATAGTATCATGCATATACACATGAATGTCATGTCATGCATAGGTGCATATTTCATAACATCATCACCCTCTGAGGGCCCATCATATCGTCTTGGTCACCGTGGACAAAATCATCAACGTATGCCAGCTGATCAGGTGGTGGCGCGTATATAACGCCATAACCTTTCTCATTCCCCATATATATATATATATATATATATAACGTCATCTGGTCACGAGTCAATGTACATAAATGTAATGCATGAAAAATATGTTAATAAAATCTTTTGGAATGTCATAAGACCATTTTGCCTTTGAGATCCAAACGAGAAAATCATATCTTCAAAGCTCATCACTTCAATAAAGGCATTGAAGTCAGGAGGCCGACCCCCAAGTTTTTTTTAATGGATCCGTAATTACATTAAAGTTCCCCCTACTAGCCACGGGAAGTTAATGCAAGTCGATAGTGTACTCGATGATTGAAGGACCTATCGACTTCCCACACTTATCATGACAACATCACCGATCTTTGGCGCTTATGGGGGGCCCTATCATACACATGCACCACCAGAGTCTTCATAAGAACTCTGGGGCGAGGGCCAAGGTGAACTCGGATTAACGATGAGAAGCGGTCAAATCAGTAGCAAAGGCGCCAGGACGGACGGTTGGTTGAACCGGGAGTAGTATTATAAATGATAAAATATTATGACACATGAAAATTCAAGAACATAAATATCTTTAATACATCTATGAATAGAATTATCCATGAAATTTGTGTATTTGTACGTTTTCTTCGTATCGTATAGATCATGCCAAAAGAATAGAAGAAATAGGCTTAATACCTGTTCCTTTAATTTATTTGAACGAAATGAAGCTTCTGCTCCTATGAACTTGAACGAAATTGACGCTTGGACTCTTATAAAATTGGAACGAAATTCTTTCTGCTTGTCTAGATTTTGGGACATTAGTCCCTTTTGTCCAAATCAAGAAAGATAATTTACTGATCCTTCACGTTTTCTTGAAACAAATTGAACAAAATCTTAATGTTGCTACTGTTTGTCTTTGTAATGGAATGAATTGGAAAGACTTGTATATATAATGGAATGAATTGGAAAGATTTGTAATGGAATGAATTGGAAAGACTTGGAACAAAATCTCCTACTAATCATGTTTCTGTTGTTCCTATTCTTCAAGTAGTAAGAATATGTTTCTTGTTTGATCAAATGAAGCCCAACTTCTTAAATGCCTTACACGTAATTCAATCAAGACTATGAGTCATTTACCTTGAATATGGGGCTGCCACCTCATCTTATTTGATACTTATTTGATATATCCCCATTAATTAGGTAATATCTCGTTATTCGATGATTAATTAATTATCAGTATTATTAAGAATTATTTCTACTTGTTTAAAATATTACTTACTTTTCACATACCTTCCTATCATGGTTATGTTGTACCTTATATTGTACAAGTACATAAATATCGGGTATTTTAGCTCGGCCGTATTTTACTTCAAAATGCCAAATTTTGGCGAAAATTTATTTTCTTTGGCTTGCTTCCCCTTTCACCTTCACGAATTTACTCAGTACTTGTGAAATAGCATAATTCTTATGATCTCCAAATAATCTTTTGCTTGGACTGATGTCAATTACTTTACGAAAAACTTAAGGTACAATAGTTGATGGTGCAACATCGTCGTGACTTAATATTGCGAAGCGTAACATCATCGTAATTAATATTGCAAGGCGTAAAATCCTCGTAATATATTACTACAGAGGGTAACATCATCATAATATATTGCGCAAAAGCATAATATCGACGTAATACTGCAGGGCGTAGCAATAGTGGTAAGCAAAGTTATAACATTTGTGTTACTAGTAGAATTATCCATTGAAACTGATATGATTTTATCAATAATGCAAAATTATATGCTAATATCTATAATTATGCCAATAATTAACTGCCTTGTGTGACGTAAATTAATTATTCAATAAGTAATAATTCACTTTTGCATTATCCACTCCTCATCAATCCAATAAATGGTAATAGTGGTAATCACATACATTACCACTTCTACCGATATCAATTGTAATAGCAACGCAATAATTTATATGAGTAAATAAATAGCGCAAATATTGTTAATATTTACTTTTATATTTATAAATATCGCTATTTACATTTGTGCGAGGAAAACCTTTATAAGTAGGATTCCAAATTTTTTTAATATAATGCACAAAATGAGGGTTAGAAGGAAAACTATAGAGTAGTCACATAACAATAACCACTTTTGCCAATTCTTCCCAATCTTTTCTTGGATCATAATATAGAATACCACCGGTAACAGTGTTAATTCCCGACTGAAATTGATTAGATCCAGTACTAGGGTCAACCTGACCAGTAGTAGGTAAACTTGACCCCTCGACCATGGCTTCCTTATGAAAATATTTGGCTTTATCTCGAGGGTGTAGCAATATATGTCTTTTCAAAGTTCTCGCCCCCCCTCCGACCGTCAAAATATTTAAAAGCTAACTCCTTGCCACACGTTTTACACTTAACCTTATTTTATAGTATTAGTTGAGTAAAAAAGGCAAAACAACAGATGTTTCTGTCCGTTTGGGACGTTGTCTAGAAAAAATAGGGGTAATAACAGAAGGGTCAGACGGGGCATCATTTGAATTATCATTACTTGGGTTAACTTTAGGAGCAGGACTAATGAGTGTATCTATTTTTTTCATCATCATTTTCATCAATAGTTGGATTATCATAAAGAGCATTCATATATTAATGGTTTAATTGTTCACCAACTCCAACAATATGCAAAAATTGACTCTCAGTAAATTGTAATAAAGTATTATCACTATCAAGAATAGCAATAAGTGTAGGACAGGTATGGGTTTGGGTCGGGAGTCCGGGGAAGTGGAGGAGAAGTATATTGACCACTAGATTCACCACTCTTGAATTTTTCCTTATTTTTTACTAAATATTTTTTTTAAGGAATAAGCCATCTTAATCAATCAAGCAATATGAAGTAAATAGACAAACAAAACTATAATATTAAAATTTAAGAGTTGGAACGAGTTTATCGAATTGACGAACAACTTGTTGAAAACTAATCGTTAAAGACTTGAAGACTTAACTTCACCAACTTCATGGTTTTTCACAAATTACAACAATAAAGTAACCAATTATAGACGAAAATTAGAGAGAGATTGATGATTTTGTGAGGAAATGAAAGATTGACGGGGGTATTTATAGTTGAAAATATGAAAAAAAAAATAATTATAAAAAGTTTGGGATTAAAACAAAGTGTGTGGGGAGGGGATAAATGGCTATTTTGTAAATAGCTAACTGCTATTTTGGTAGAGAAATGACTACATTTCAAATGCCCTAACGAGCAAATTTTTTTTTGAAAATAAGAGTCGTTGGGCCTGTTTAGGATCGCTTGGCCCACTTCCTAGCCGGTCTCGGTCTCACGGGCCTCGCGCACTGGACCGGACCACTATCCAGCCCACCTCCCCATAGTCCCGATCTTATACGATTAGGACCGTTTAGGCCCACAATCTATATGGGCCGCGGTCCTGGAGCGACCCACTTGCCAGACTTAGTATCACATTATATATTCAAAGTCCCTATTGGTAAGCTTGGCCAAGTGAGATACCGGAAGTCTCCCAAGTTTGGGGCATGACAAAGAATATCTATATTGTCACTAGTATTAGTAAAGTGACAAGTTTAAAGGGTTAATTATGTATTTCATTATGTACTTCACTTTTTTTTATTAAAATATTTTTGAACGGGAAAAATTTACAGTTATTTCTAACTACAGTTTTTTTTTAACAAACAATGAGTACAATTAATAAATATTTTATGAAACTTTTGAAAATATAAATATTAAATTTATAAAGGTAGATGTTCTGGACCACCTAACCAAACCTTTCATTCATTCGGTGGAATGTATGACTGAACAAAAAGTCTATAGAAGAGAACTCATAAGCCATGCCCAATAGAGTGGAAGTTGCACATCTGATAAGTGATAAGAACAAATACGCATTGATCTTAGCCAGAAAACCAAGAAAAATATAAAGCTTATAACACATGAAACTAATAAAATTTCACTATAAATCATATAAAATTAATATCTTTTTGTCAAACCAACTATGCCCACAAAATGGAAAGGCAAAATTAGGACGACAAGAAAGCTAAGCACCAACTGAGCAGCCAACGCTCCTTGCGGTTATTTCCACACTTTGGTTTCTCCTCTCTCATTTCTCGTTTTCTCCGCACTTTTCACTTAAGCCATTGATTATATAATTCAGCACATTTCATCTGTTTATTAGACACAGCAACCCCATTATTTATTTTATTATTTTCTTGTAATTCATTCATCTGTGTCTCCAAAATCATGGCGACGGCCTTTTCTGCAACAAAAGTTTTGCAACCTTTGCCCTTCAATTCTACTAGATCTGCTGAAAAGCCCCTTTTGATCCAAAGCTCATCTTTTCTTGGATCATCATCCTCTCATAAGCTTTCTCTCAAGAAGCCTTTTTTGCCTCCTAATTCTCAGCGTCAATCCAATGCAGCGGTTGTTGCTGTTTCTGATGTTGTTAAGGAAAAGAAGTCCAAGTCCAAATCCTCTCTCTCCAATCTGGTACTTTGCATTTTGTTGATTTTTTTTGTATTGATTTTAGCTTTACAAGCTTAGTTTTCATTTGGGTCATGCAAAAGATTCGTGCGTTTTTGGGATTGTACTCAGTTATTTGTGTCTGTTGTTTCATACAGTTGATTGGGCTAAAGGTACCTGCATTTTCTTAATTTTAATCCCAGTTTTTTTGATAATTTTGGCATTTGCAAGCTCAGTTTTCATTTGGGTCATGCTCAATTTGTTTACTTTATTAACTCCATCTTATAAGTAGTGTCTTTTTTGGCGATTTTTTGCTTGTTTCTTTAAATTTCTCATATAACATTCCTGTTGCTTGCTATAGATTCGTGCTTTTGGGATTTTTGAAGTCTTTTTAGTGTTTTTATGTGTGTTGATTTTGTGCTTATTCTCCATTGAATTTCGTATGACATTGTAATTTTTTGCAAGATTTTGTCTTTTTGTGATTTTACTCAGTTATTTGTATGTGTTGTTCCATTATATTGATTGAGCTTAAGGGTCCTGCATTTTCTTAATTTTTATCCCTATCTTTGATAATTATGGCATTTGCTAGTTCAGTTTCCATTTGAGTCATGCAACTTTTGATCCAGTTGTAACTCTGTTTGCATCAAATTATATGTGACACAAAAAATAAATTGCAACCACAATATAAATATGAAGAATTATAGTTTTATTGATAAAATGATGCGGGTACAATCCTGTTTATCCCTTGATTCTTCTCTCCTGACAATCTTCGTGATTCGAGGGCTGAATCAGCGTATTTCTCGAATGTAAGGATTATGCAGAGCTCCTAGATGTATCCGGTTTCTTGAACTATTTCATTGTCAAGAAGTATCCAGTCATATTTTGATCTTTTTGTGAGTATCCCGTGAATTTATGAGATTTTTTTGATACAACTCTTTAGGGGAATATGTATCCCTTTATATAGGTGTGAGTTAGGGTCCAAGAAACCCTAATAGACTCCTAGGATTTCTAGAGTCCTGTAGTATCTTTAATTTGGGATTTGGCTTGATCCCTTAAAATTTCGATGTCTACAAATGTCCCATACTTCAAGGTTTGTCGTGCTTGCCGAACTTTAAGACGAGATTTGAAGTACTTGACAATCGCAACAAATGGTTTTGAAACTTGGAGTTTTTGATTTATAGGAGGAAGAGATGAAGGGCAGAACTGGTCCAACTGGGCCTGCCAATTTGTTTATATCAAATTATATGTGATACAAAAATTAAATTGCAACCACAATATAAATATGAAGAATTATAGTTTTATTGATAAAATGATGCGGGTACAATCCTGTTTCTCCCTTGATTCTTCTCTCCTGATAATTTTCGTGATTCGAGGGCTGGATCAGCGTGTTTCTCGAATGTAAGCATGATGCAGAGCTCCTAGATGTATCCGGTTTCTTGAACTATTTCATTGTCAAGAAGTATCTGGTCATAATTTGATCTCTTTGTGAGTATCCCGTGAGATTATGAGATTTTTTTGATACAACTCTTTAGGGGAATATGTATCCCTTTATATAGGTGTGAGTTTGGGTTCAGGGTAATGTAACCTCCAAGAAACCCTAATAGACTCCTAGGATTTCTAGAGTCATGTAGTATCTTTAATTTGGGATTTGGCTTGATCCCTTAATTTCGATGTCTACAAATGTCCCCTACTTCAAGGTTTGTCGTGGTGTAGGTGCCGAACTTTAAGACGAGACTTGAAGTACTTGACAATCGCAACAACAAGTGGTTTTGAAACTTGGAGTTTTTGATTTATAGGAGGAAGAGATGAAGGGCGGAACTGGTCCAACTGGGCGTGTCAATTTGTTTGCATCAAATTATATGTGATACAAAAATTAAATTGCAACCACAATATAAATATGAAGAATTATAGTTTTATTGATAAAATGATGCGGGTACAATCCTGTTTCTCCCTTGATTCTTCTCTCCTGATAATTTTCGTGATTCGAGGGCTGAAGCATCGTATTTCTCGAATGTAAGGATGATGCAGAGCTCCTAGATGTATCCGATTTCTTGAACTATTTCATTGTCAAGAAGTATCTGGTCATATTTTGATCTCTTTGTGAGTATCCCGCGAGTTTATGGAATTTTTTTGAGACACCTCTTTAGGGGAATATGTATCCTTTTATATAGGTGTGAGTTAGGGTTCAGGGTAGAGTAACCTCCAAGTAACCCTAACAAACTCCTAGGATTTCTAGAGTCCTGTAATATCTTTAATTTGAGATTTGGCTTGATCCCTTAAAGTTTCGATGTCTACAAACTCGTTATTCTCAGTGTTTTTATTATGGCGATTTAGGTCCTATTCTTTCTAGGGGTGGTTTAGCTTTTCAGAGATATATACATTTAGAAAATCCAGAGAACTCTAATTCTTTTTATATGTATTTCATAATATTGGCATGAGACGAGTTAAAACGGGGTAACATGGTTAGTAAGGAATTAAGGATTCCCATAACAGACCCCAACTTGTTTGGTATTGACCTATTGAGGAGTAATAGTCGTTTATCTAGTGCTTACTATTCTCTGAATTTCTCATGTAGCATTGTAGTTGTTTGAAAAAGATTCGGGCTATTTGTGATTCTTACACAATTATTTTGTGTCTGCTGTTGCATTTTAGTTGATTACTAAAGAGGAAGGGTTGGTACTGTATGAGGACATGGTGCTGGGAAGAGCTTTTGAGGACATGTGCGCCCAAATGTATTACAGGGGCAAAATGTTTGGTTTCGTGCATTTGTACAACGGCCAAGAAGCTGTCTCAACTGGTTTCATTAAGCTCTTGAAGAAGGAAGACTCTGTAGTTAGCACTTACCGTGACCATGTCCATGCATTGAGTAAAGGTGTCCCAGCTCGTCAAGTGATGAGTGAGCTATTTGGAAAGACCACGGGATGTTGTAGAGGCCAGGGTGGATCCATGCACATGTTCTCCAAAGAGCACAATGTTCTTGGTGGTTTCGCTTTTATTGGTGAGGGAATCCCGGTGGCTACAGGTGCTGCATTCACTAGCAAGTACAGAAAGGAGGTCTTGAAGGGCGCTGAATGTGATCATGTCACTCTAGCCTTCTTTGGTGATGGAACTTGCAACAATGGCCAATTCTACGAGTGCTTGAACATGGCCGCATTGTGGAAATTGCCCATTATCTTTGTTGTTGAGAACAATCTGTGGGCAATTGGGATGTCCCACTTGAGGTCTACTTCTGATCCTGAAATTTGGAAGAAAGGTCCTGCTTTTGGGATGCCCGGGGTTCATGTTGATGGCATGGATGTGTTAAAGGTGAGGGAGGTAGCAAAGGAGGCTATTGGAAGAGCTAGGAGAGGTGAAGGTCCCACTTTGGTCGAATGCGAGACTTACCGATTCAGAGGTCATTCTTTGGCTGATCCAGATGAGCTTCGTGACCCTGGTGAGTGTTCCATTTCCCTTCTGTTCATTTGCTCTAGTATATTAATTTCTCCAGTTTACTTGTATTATTATCCCTAATGTACTCATTACTGTTTCTTTATTGCTGCTGCTTTGGCATCTGTGGTACCTGACAATAATCATAACCTATTTTCTGGGTTTTGAAGTTTCAAGCTTTAGTACTTAATAGAGAGCTATTCCTATTAAATTAACAATAGAAAGCTTGTCTGAAAACTCGTTGTGTTTTGAGTACCCAATGTGTTTTTTGTTTAGTGAATTCTGTCAGCAACTATACAATGTCGTAGCACATTAGCCGGCCATCTCTTCTAGTAATGTGTCTGTACTATGATGTGGCGAACAAGAGGATATCAGCATTTTCCTTCTAAAAGTAAAGTATCAACATTTTGTACAAGAAGTTTCAAATTGGCTGGTTGTGCGGAAAATTTTTAAATGGTGATTTATGTGTGAGCTGAGAAAATGTGGAATGAACAGCACTTCCTATTTGATTATTTCTAGCTTCCCTTTACACTCAAGCATATAACATGCATCTCAGGGGCACCAGTAGATATCTTCTCCGATGGAGAGACAATTACTTCCTTTCTTTGACCTTAATTTGTTAATATTGGCAGCTGAAAAGAATCACTATGCAACAAGAGATCCTATCACTGCCTTGAAGAAGTATATGTTTGAGAACAACCTTGTCAGCGAAGCGGAGTTAAAGGCCATAGATAAGAAGATTGATGAGGTGGTTGAAGAGTCAGTTGACTTTGCAGATGCAAGCCCTGTTCCAGCTCGTAGCCAGCTGCTAGAGAATGTATTTGCTGATCCCAAGGGCTTCGGAATTGGGCCCGATGGAAGGTACAGATGTGAGGATCCCAAGTTCACTGAAGGCACTGCTCATGTCTAGTTCTCAAAGCTGTGCCGTGGACTTGCACAAGATGGCTTTCTGTAGTCGATGAGAAGCAGGTTTTCATTAATTTAGTAATTATTGATAGCCCTTCAACACATGTATCGATGTCTTCCCCATGAGAAATATCTAATGTGTTTTAGTAATAGTTTCAATTTTGTTCAGGTTTATGTTCTGTCTTGGTCATTGTTTCTTAGTTGTACTATTCATGAATGACAAAACCTGAAAGGCCTTGCATTCATCTTTTTGTATGTTCAATGGTCGTGAGCATCATCTAGTCTCTTGGCACTCTGTCTCTTATTAAATTTCTTTTAGCTACTTTGCTCTGTGCGGTCAAACTTAACTCTAGTTGTTGTTGCATCCTTGTAAAGCTGAGGATGAATTGTCTTCGCCCTTTGAGAGAACCAATTTGGAGGGTGCTATTGTTTTGAGTATTCGTTATCTGATGTGTATTGTTGCTATACCAGTATTTATGTGGCTTGGTCAATATCATGGAGAGTATACCACTACTTGTCTGTACCTAAACTCTCATGGGGCTACTCAATATTTTATCAAAGTATTCTGCTGAATGACTAGTGTGTGAAGCTCAAGTAGATACCAGATCTTTACTTGTCTTAGTTGAGCAGAATAAAGAGGTGTACAAGGACCTTTAGCGATTCTTCCTATCATCATTCTTCCACATAAAATTAATTTCACCTGGTGTACAATATGCTTTCACTTTTGTGGAAAGGTACTCAGTTGGAGACATCAACGAGTAGTGCAGAGTTCCCATCAATGGTTGCAACCTTAGTTTCTCTGACAATTGCATTGTGCATTTCCTCATCTTCCTGACAAACAACAGGCAGAACTGCTGCCTCGTCTACTCGGCCTATTCGCCCAGGAGAAATTAGAGTTTGATTCAAATTTTAGAATTGAAGCACCCAAATTTAAGTCAAAATGTGTGAAAGCAATATGCATGTTGAGGTTGATGAGTTTTTAAAGCCAATGGAATGTATCAGAACAGCAGAAGAAACCCAGGAGATGGAATTTGAGAGAGTAGATGTCTGTCCGGCAAGAGGAGAAAGAATCATTTCCACGGAACTTTAAACGTTAATAAACATTTTTGTCATACCATAAAATACAACATAATCAAAGACCTGTATGCAATCTTCCTGGATCTCTGTCGCTCCTGTCTATTGTTTACAGAATTTGGCCTTTTTCGTCAAAGTTTTGGAACGTCACACTCACACTGCTAGTCAGAATTAATTTGCAAGAATGTTCATGTTTGTAGGAACACTGACATACCTTTTTAATCAATCATAAAAGCGAGGCTGCAATGTGATGTCTTTGTTACACCATAATTAAAAGAGAACTCATAAGCACATAGACAACAGAACCTTAAAACAAAGATCTTGTTTACATGGATGCACAACCTAGTATGGAGCCCGATGCAGGCTTACACATGGGTCTGGTCTCCCTCCACCTTAAAGGTAAACTCAGTGGGTTGCATACTCTAACTGTGCTCAACTTCACAATGTTAAACTTCCCGGTTCCAGTTTCTTCCCATCGCAGCACTCTTCCTCCCAAAACATAAGTTTCATTTCTCAGTGCAGCAAATCCATAATCAAAGACCTCTAGAGGCCGTGGATGGTCAGGTAGAATCACAGGAGGTACCAAACCCCTATGATGCCACTCACCGTCTTCCACTTCCCTAGTTTTGATAGAGCTCCCGCCCCAATCAACAACTGTGCATATATGACCACCATCAAGCACCTGAATTCCCAAATGCATAGCCCTCGAAAATGGCCAAATATCATCCACACTCAGCCATGTTTCATCGGATGGATCAAAAACTACAGATGTCTCCTGCTCTAGTAGCCCAACAAGGTCCGTCAGAACATAAATTTTACCCTCGAACGATAGCCCAATGCAATCCATCTGGGGACTTGGCAAGGGTGGTAGGTCTTCCCACCTGCAAAATCTAAAAAGTTGAGAAAAAAGAGTACTGCATAAAACATAATTTAACTGCTATCTTAGGATATTGTCAAATGAGATATTAGCCCATTCTTTTGCTTCCCAAAAAAAGAAGGATTAAAAGTTAGAAACAGAAAGGAACATTTTCTATGATAAATTAACAGGACCACATAGTTTCTAAAAACTATGACCCCTATGGAAAATGTAGTCAAAGCTTCAAAAACTGATATATATTAGTATTACCTTGATCTAGACTACTTATAAAAGTTCCACTGATCTAGCATTTTGGTGCTTTTAGTGTTCCTGTTCACATATCACCCTTATACTTCCATTAATCTTTTCTCCAAAAAGCGTTCTCTTCGTATATGCCTCTTGAAAGCTTTTTTCTAATAAAGTATATGCTTCTTGAAAGCTTAATTTGGACATAATGAAGCTGGAAAGGAAATAAAGGAAAAAAATTCTACCATATCAAAACTAAGACCACAAAAAGCGGCAAAACTAAATTTCTGTAAATGAAAAAGGAAAGTTACATGGATACTCCAATAGAAACAAAATAGAACAATGTAGATTCATTTTGACTTCAAATTTGTATTCTAAAAGCTGGTAAATTATCAGCAAGTATACGGATGCGGTGATAAATGGGAAATTAGTTCCACCGCATCTTTGCGAGGGAGGTACTATAAACAATGATTCCCACACTATGGACGGGTGTGAGTGAAAACTTAGTCGACCACATAAGCACCCCAATGTGGTATTAAGATATAAAAAGGTTCTTTCATCATAACGCGATGACGGTAAAGAGGCTTGGATTCAGATAGGTGGTTGGAACATAGGTAAACAGGAAAAATGACTAGAGACATCGACAACATAGGCATGAGATAGATAAAAATAGGAACAAAAATCAACGTGAATAAGGATAAGGTTTCCATCAAATACCTTCCTTTATGAGAAAGCAACTTCAAAATATATCTTATAATGTTTTCACTAGACTAATCACTAATAGGCTTGTAACACTTAGTGTTCGCTAGTCCCTCTTTCTTTCTTGTGATAGCAATAAAGGATGCACGGTCAACTCTTCCTTCATCGTACTCTATCATTGTTGGAAGAATGCCAAGATGAAACCATCAAGTCGGGGGTGTTCACTTCCTATTCTCTGATGGCCCTCTCCAACCAATCCCTCCTACCTTCATCTATTTGGTTAAAGTCTAACCTTCTAACTTAAGTATCCAACTCACTCCCATTCAAAACAAATTCTCATAGCACCCATAATTGCCACCTTCATCTCCTCCTTACTCTCATTCAATAATTATGTATTATTTCTATTTCATGACATATGTACAGATCACTCAAACCCAACAAGCTGAATGTTCCCAAAATCTCCTTTTCTTCCTCTTTTCCTACAATTGCAGTAGATATACTGCATAAAATATCTGATAATTAAGGTTGCCACTTCAATACCTTCTTCCGCACAGCAGTAAGAAAACTAATGGTCGTACATGGGTGTTTTCAGTTAGTATCTTATGACCCGATCATATATTTATTTTAAAAAGACATGAATTCACATGAATACTTCCACTGGTTAACTTTTTTCTTCTGAAACTACAAATCATCAGCCTCTAGCTGAAAAGCTGCTAGTTCAAATTAAGGTGATATGTGCAGAGAATTGTCAAAACCAGAAAACAAGTGACCTGTAAAGGATAAAAAAATATTAACTTCACAGAGGAGTGAGCGGTACTTGACCAAAGTAAAAATGGAAAATACGGAGAAACGGAAGCTGAAACCAAAAACTTAGCAAGCAAAAAATGCAGAAAGAAGTGAAGTAAAATACAGTTCGGTTCAGAAATCATTTTCTGCATACTTTCAATTTCTTCCGCTTATTAGTTATACCTAGCCCCTAAAACAATTTGACAATCTCGACAACAAATGGGTAACTTGTGGGCCAAATAGTAGCATGATAAACTATTTAAATATTGCCAATTTCATGGATCCTTTGCAAGAGGGGCTTGCTCTGATGGTAAGCAACCCCCACTTCCAACCAAGAGGTTGTGAGTTCGAGTCTCCCCAAGAGTAAAGGTGGGAAGTTCTTGGAGGGAAGGAAGCCGGGGTCTATTTGGAAACAGCCTCTCTACCCCAGGGTAGGGGTAAGGTCTGCGTACATACTACCCTCTCCAGACCCCACTAAGTGGGATTATATTGCGTTGTACTTTTTTTATGGATCCTTTGCAACTTCAATGGTGTCCATGTTTTACCCTATCTAAGCTTAGTTCAGTATTCAAAAAGTCATATTTCCTTCTACACTTGTAAGAGAATGCTTGATCTAGTTAATTAAATATTGAAGCAAATGCAAATCAAATATACCATAAGTTTCTAACACATACTTGTCAGTCAGAGGATTATAAACTTCAACAACAGCAAGCCCTCCTCTCGATGATGTGTCGCGCCCTCCAGCTACATAAACCTTACCAGAGAAAACGCTGCAGGCGAAGTGAGAACGTGGTGTTTTCATACTTGCAACTCTTCTCCACTCTTTTGTGAAAGGATCAAACTGGAAAACTTCATTTGTTGTCAGGGCTTTTTGACGGGAAAACACTTGATCACTTGCTTCATATGTGCCGCCAATCAGAAGAAACTTATTCGAGACACAAGCACATGAGAAACCAAGGTGCTTCTGGTCAGGGTGGCTTGTGGGTACCCTGGGCAGAGGGTGCCACCAATCAGCTTCAGGATCATAAGCAATCCACTGATTCTCAGATCCTTCGGTCAGAACAAACAACCAGTTTCCGCACCATCCTTCTCTAGCTTTGTAATTGAAATATTCTGCACTGTGGAATAGCTTCCTCCATCCTCTACATACAGTTTCGAGAATACCATGATATCCATGTGATATCATTGCCAGACATCTCAATGCCAAATCATCCGGCAATCCAGGTATTATCGGTTGATGAATTGTCTCCCTACAGAAAAGTTACCTCAGAAATGAATCAGGGTATGAAATAGAGATGAAGGAAATAGCATGCAGAGATCAGGATTTGAAATGCAACATTGGAACATGAGATGTACAATGCTTTTGAGTACATATCACTAAAGACTTTCTTAGCACTTAAGAAGACTTGCACAAAAAAGTCTACAAGTTGAAAGAGATAGTTTTGGGCTTAGAGAAGTTGTAACAAAGGGCACAATAGAAGAAAAAGGATGGCAATAAAGTGCTGCAATCCAAAGTACTACAGACAGGAAAATTTCTTTAATTGAAATAAAGGAAGGAAAAAAAAAACGAAAAAGCACACCAAAAAGAACAAATATGAATAGATGGGTTATAGCAAAAACGAGCTCATGATTTGAGCTACTTCATGCCAACAATCTATCTCGAAGAAGCAACAGTTGATTTTTGTAATATACAATCTTTGATTTCATTAGACTTCTGATGAAAGATTTCATTGGACTTGAAATATAGAAGATTCACAACAAACTTACTGAAAATCTGTGACTCATGAAACGTGAGAAAAATTGGGTTAACTATCCAAGCTTCCCATGGAAATACATTAGATAAATCAGATTAAGCTTTTTACCAGCTAAAGACCATCAATAACTTTATTCATTCTCAAAAACAAAAAATCATATTTCCAATTTAAGAGAAACTACGAAGACTCTTGACGGAAAAAGAACTGAACTGTTTCCAAGTTTTTAGTAAGCATCCAGGTAGCTTTCCTCCATATTAGAGACCGCATTGGACTGCATCTCTTCAGAAGAGCTACATTACAGCCCGTTTTGTACTAATTCATCACCAATCACTCAGTAATTCAGAGGCGGAATCAATATTTCAACTTTATGGGTTCTGAATTAGCACGATGATTTCAAGTGGTAATAACTGAGTTCTAAACTTAATATTTAATTTATAACACAAATACACTGTTTGAGCAAAAGTCAATGGGTTCGACCGAACCGGTTATAAAGCTTCTAATTCCGCCCCTGATATGTATTTGTATTCACTGTTCACATGACCAATTAAACTAGTGACAGTGTCAAAAAAAATTTACACAATCAGTGAATCTCACCTCTAAAGCATGTTAGTTACCATTTTTATCAGATTCAATTAAATCTCCTATGCAATTATTCCAAGAGCTTCTACTGTTTGACAAAAACATAAATTTCAAGCAAATCTCAGTTAATGTACCTCAATGTAATTAAAGAGATATAAACAACACCACATTTTCCTAACGAGAGGAAATCTAAAACTTAAAAGTCAGATAATGAAGCACTCAATTTTCATTATCAAGCACCCAAAAAACATCATATTATAAAAACTCACAACAGATAAATGATAATCCATTAATCAAATTAATTTCAGATATCTCTTTCTTTCTTTGACACAATAAGTGTAAACCCATTTTAATAATATTCGCAAGACTATCATTTATAAAAATAATGACCAATACTGTAGGGAAAAGTCAGAGCTGAAAAGCAAATACAAAGCGATGGTATGGGATTTTCTTACATTAATGAGGTCATTGGCTAAGAGCTCATAATTTCCGAAGAAATGATTAGTCAAATGATGGACAGAGCAAATGAAACTAGAAATGGGTCAAGAAATCCAGCTGGTTTAAAGGGTTTTTGATGTAATTAGTGTTTGTTTCTGGATGCTGCATCCAATTGCGATTTCATACACATAACACACTACAACAAGAAGAACGAGACTGATTTTCTGATGGTTATTATAGAAAGAGGGTTATACTTTGTTGGGTTTATCCATGTATTATTCTGGGATCGTTTCCGACAATTATGTGGGCGAATGGACATAAGCGTTCTAAAATTCCAAAAAATAAAAAATAAAAAAATGGTATTTGAAAATTAAAGTTATATTTTGGATATAAATATAATTTTAGGTTGTTTTAAAAATTTTGTAAGTATCTGAATGAAAATTTTGAAAAGCAACTTTTTAAATATTTTTAAATTATTAAAAAATTATATATATTTTCAAGTGAAAATTAAAATTTTTATGATTAAATAGTGATTATGAAAAAAAAAATTATGTGCAAACGGGCTCTTAGTGGGCGTTTGGACTTAAGAATTATAAAATTTTATAAAAAAAGTGAAAATTTTAAACGAATAACATTAAGACATACTATCATTAATCTTCAACACGTCATTTAAAACAAATTCTCAAATTATATGCATTAGATCACTCATCTCCGATGATCTTTTCCACCCTAACTCACATTTTATTATTATACTTCATACATTACTATGGTATATGTATGATGGAGCTATAATTCGGTTAGGATTGGAAAAGATAATTCGGAGCCTTTTCCGGTAGCTATGGAGTTACACTAAGGATTTGCACTCAATCCATTTTTATTTGCTCTGGAGATGGGCGTACCGACACACCATATTCAAGGAGATGTGTCATGGTGTGTGTTGTTCGTTAATGATATAGTTTTGATTGATGAGACACGGGGTGGCGTTAATGAGAGATTGGAGGTATGAATGCAGACCTAGAGTCTAAAGGTTTCAAGTTGAGTAGGACTAAGATGGAATATGTGGAGTGTAAATTCAACGACATGACTGGCGAAGCAGATGTAGAAGTGAGGCTGGACTCAGAAGTCATCCCCAAGAGAGAAAGTTTCAAGTACATAGGGTCTATTATCCAGGGAGATGGAGATCGACAGGGATGTTGCGCACCCATATTGGGGTGAGATGGATGAAATGGAGGTTAGCGTCTGAAGTCCTGTGTGACAAATATATGCCAACAAAACTCAAAGGCAAGTTCTATAGAACGGTTGTTAGACCGGCCATGTTGTATGAGGCTGAGTGTTGGCCAGTCAAGAATTCACATATTCAAAAGTTAAAAGTAGCAGAAATAAGGATGTTGAGATAGATGTGCGGGCACATTGGGCTCAATAAGATTAGGAATGAAGATACTCGGGAGAGGATAGGCGTGGCTCCGGTGGACGACAAGATGCGGGAACCGCAACTTAGATGATTTGGGCACGTGTAGAGGAGAAGTCTAAATGCTCAGTTAGGAGGTACAAACGGTTAGCTTTGGCAGGTACTAGAAGAGGTAGATGGCGGTCTAAGAAGTATTGGGGCTAGGTGATCAATCAGGACATGGCGCGGCTCCAGATCTTGATAGGAAGGTGTAGAGGTCGAGCATTAGGTTTATAAGTCAAGGGGAAGTCGAGCGGTCTTCCTCTTTGTCCAGGTTTGCCTCTTTGTCCCGGCTAGTATGATAGTATTTTGTCTAGCACTACTAGCGATGTATGTTGTATTTCACACTTTTACATAATATTTGTGTTACTGTTGTTTTCATTTATTTGTTGTCTCTCACATTGCTGATATTATTTTTTTGATTTCTATTATTGTCACAGATATATTATCTCTGATACGAGGTCTTCCGAAAATAGCCTCTCTACCCCTATGGGGTAGGGTAAAGTCTGCATATACTCTACCTTTTCCAGACATCAACGATAAAAATTATTGTACTTCATAGATTATGCAAATTCAGTCTCCTTTTAGTATTTATCGGAGTCTAGTGATTTCACTAGTTTTTCTTCTCTCTCAATGTCTCATAATTACAAGTAAAGAGACCTTCGGATTGGATTTCTTGCGTTGGATTTAACTTTAATATGCAATACAAATAACTTTACTTCCATTAATATTCTCTCTCAACCCAAATTTTTCCTCCTTGATCTTAATCGCCATAAGCTATGCAATTGAAGTTCCAAGTTAAAAGTAACGTCGATTAGTAAAAAAATTATGCGTTTTATTGATTTAGACCTCTACACGACCTCCAGAATGGCAATGAAAAAACTCAAAAAATTCTAGATGCTTAGTGTTTGACCAAAAAGTATCAAGCCTTTTAGTTAAACTAATTAAATAAGAAGATAGTGGGTAATCATAAATAAACATAATAACTCCTAGATCTGAAATAAGTTTATATAAATAATGTAGAATCGCATTTAAACCAATTTAATACAGTGTGTATTAAATGATGTTGTTAAGAGCAGATGGGGGAGCAATGATAAGAAAATAAATATATTAAATGGCAATAAATGTAAATAGAGAGAATAATTCACCCAAATATTGAATGAGGTGGATGATTCTTCTCTCTGACAATGATGTAAGACAAACGAACTTGGGAATATAGGGAGCTTTCTCGGATCTGATGCGAGAAAATGTGGGATAAACAACAAATCGAATCTTGGTGGAAAGACAATATTTGTAATTTACTTGAGAGTCAACTTTTCACGAGTGATCTTATCATATAGAATATTACATATCCCTTTCTTCTTTTTACCTTTCTCTTCATATGGGACACATCCTTTACCTAACGTAAAGCACAAGTGCAAAGAATATTCAATTGAATATTCCCCTAAAATGTCTTGCAACAAAATCGGTCGTTATGGCCGGCCTGAGTTTTCGACCTCGGCCCTAGTTACTCGGCTCACCAATTGGTCTCCCATCTTGAGTACGACCTCGGCCTAATCATCTCTATATACTCTATCTTTGAGCAAGATACCCTTGGTGAGATTTCTACCCATACAGTTAGTTCCTCTGCCCCTCAATTTTGTTTTTTAGACGAGCTCGATGGGTGGACTTCGCTAGTTACAACTTGAGAAATTTGGGTATGCAGGCTAGGTAGTAATCTTTTTATGACGAGGTGGCGATGTGGCACTTTGAGAACCATATCTGAGTGTTACGTCAGTTTGAAATAACATCATCTCATCATGTATCATAATGGTGAATGTTCCTTATATGTTATATCATTTATCGCGCCTCTTTCGTTTCGAAATCAATGTGGCGGCGATTATATTTCTCGATTAGGGTGTCCATATTCTTATAAATAGGTGTGGGAACCCCCCCCCCCCCCCCCAATTTGATTTGTCGCATTTCTAAGTATTTGAATCTTCAAGCTCTGTTCTTCCCACAGAGTTCTTGCATTCTTATTTCTCCCTATTTTAGCCCATTCTGCCCTTATCACCCCCTTCGCATATGCAATTTTGTCCCATTTACGTAACAATAATGGCCAATGCATCTTCTAACTTGGAGGGAGCTTCTGATCCGGTTCCGTTGATAGTGGACATGCTTCCTCATGATGAAGGAGAAGCCATGGATGTAGAAGATGAGAGTTTCCCTACTGTGGATTAAATACTTCCCCGCTAATAAAGGGCCAGGTCGGACTTCTCGAAGCAGCCTGAAGATGATCATGATCCTACTATCTCTGAGATGGATGCGGTGACCCTTGTTGAATTTAGGGCCAAATGGTGAATCCCATACCATATCGACCTTATCCCAACTAGTGACGATTTGGTACAAGTTCAACACCCTCGATACTGTACATTCTATGCGTACTCGTTCATTGTCGGATATACACTTTCTCTTCCTTCCTTGACGGAGGACTTCTGCCGCTATTATGGCGTTTGTCCGGCCCAGCTCTCCCCGTACATCTATAAGCTTTTTCTTATGCTTATCAAGTACGCAGAGCTAGCCAACCATGGGATCTGTCTCCATCATCTGCTTCATCTTTTCGCCCTAAGTTTTCATAGGGTTAGGAAGATACACCTTCGCCACCGAGGGACCAAAGGACTGGTGGTGAAGATGGACGATAAAATAAATCATCAATTTTGGGTTAACTTCTTCTATGTCAAGACAGAGCGTGTGGTGTCGAATGCCAATGAATTTCTTAAGGACTGGAACTTTGCTCGTAAGTATTTTTGTGAACTAACTATTTGTTGTTTCTCTTCGGTGACTTAATCGATCTTCCCCTCTTTTTCTTTTTTTATGTGCAGCCGAGAAATCTCCTCCTTCATTGTTCACCGATATTCGTGTGGGATTCGTAAGTAGTTGCAGTTCAATAAGAATTTCGGTTTTAAGCCTTCTTCGATCGGTGAGTCAACTTGCCTCGATCTTAGTTGCTTTGACCTTCATATCGTGTTTTCTCTTTTCCCTTTTTTACGTATTCCTTTATTGATAGGTCGTAGGGATCCAAGGAGGTTGGGGGATCCTAATCCCATGTTTTTTTCAGTCGGGTGCCTCAACTGGGCCTCTACTTTCCGCGGCTACAAGCGAGTTTATTCAGACATTCATTGCTTCTTGAACCCCGACCTCGTGTAGACTTAGCCGTTGGGCTGCTACACCACTAGGTGAGATTTTGTCTTCTTTAATATTTCATTTAGTGAACGAGTCATCATAAGGTGAGGAGGAAGAGGCTTCTATAAAAATCTGAATAATAGAGGTTTACTGCGAAATGATCGAGAACAAAGGGACCATAGGGGCTGATCCCTGGCCGCGATTGTGCCCGAGGGCGGCATGATTTTGGATGCAGAGACTGTGTCCCTGATCACTAGGGATTATGATACATTTTACACTCTTTCTTACTTAAGTTTTGATTAGAAATGTGTACAAAATAGTCCCAAAGGCTCACATATTTTACTTGATTACAGGGTTTGGTCAACAAGGTAACAATTTGTCAAAACCAACTCAAAAAGGAGTGAAACCTGCACAAGTACCTAGAACAAGGCCCATCTCAGTATAACAGGACTAGTGCGGTCGCATACCATTTTGTACGGTCCGTGGTGCGCCCCTTTTTTCCTTTGCAAAAATCGGGTGTATGACATTTGGAGGGACAACTCATTCCTTTTGGGAATTGGGTTTTGCATTTAAATACTCGCCACCTAATGATTAAGGTGCATTAGGACACCAATAGAGATTTAACTCTAAGTTTGATTGAATAACCAGAGATTGAATAATGGCTTCAAATTACTCTAAGGGGAAGGTGTTAGGCACCCCTCAGAATCTACTAGTATGGTTTTCGGCCAGAAAATTATTGTGAATTTGGGTACAATTAACATGTAAACAAATAAGGATCAAATAAAAGGGGAGTTCAACACATAAAAGTTTGAAAATAAACAAGGTTGGAAAGAGTAATTAGAAAAGTTGATTTTTAATTACACTGCTAAAAGGGAAAAGAATAAAGGAAGGGGGGGAGGGGGAAGGGTCCTAGGTTTATTAAAAATCTGGATCACCCCACACAATATGCGGTAATCACTCTTCAATGAGAGGCTACACGTGATATTATTGCGTGGTCATCATATTAATATCTGCCCTTCCCACCTCGTTAGGGTATTTAAAGCGTGGATTGATATCGATTACTTCTTGCATGTTATTTTCCATCCCACTCCTATCAGCACCAAAGGTACTTAGGACTACTAATCCTAAAAAGGAGGGATATTAGGCTCGATTGAGGTTTCAAGAGGTAAAACTCTAATGCGTCATACAAAACACATATTGCATATTATGGGGAAACGCATATAAACAAGCAGAGGCTCAGGTATACCTCCTTGAACAGAAAATCATATAATTAGCATGACTTTCACATACTTTTTATGTCTGATCAAAATTAAATATGAGGGAGTTTGAAAGTTGAAGCGGATTGGTTTATTGTGTAATTCAGATAAGAAGCCCAAATCAGGCTTGCCTGCTGGTTGTAATAATTAACAGAAGTAGATTTTTAATTATTACTCTAAGGCTTGCCTAAGTGTTCAGACGAGATCTTATAGACATGATATCTACTGAATTTAGAAGGTGATAAAATAGTAAAAGTCGAGATGAATTATTTGGGATCCTATAGGCATGCTTGCTAAACTCTGGTTAAATAAAGGACTTAGATCATCAAAAGAGATGCAGAATGAACCAATTGATTACAAGTTTTGCAGGTGATAGTGTATATCATTACCGGTTTTACATCTAGCATTGAGTGAAGCGAATCGGGTTTATTTAGAAACTCTTATAGGCATGTTTTCTACACGTTGATGATTTTAGACACTTATAGACGTGGCATCCGAATGCAGAAACTTGTTCAACCTCATAGACATGGTTTCTAGATGCAGGACTTGTTTTAAACATTATAAACATGGTATCTAAATGCAGAAACTTGTTTTAAACTTTATAAATATGGTATCTAAATGCAGAAACTTGTTTTAAACTTTATAAACATAGTATCTAAATGCAAAACGTTATTATGGAGAATGACATTAGAACAATCCTATAAGTATGATTTCTAGTTGAAATTTAAATATACATAAGTTAAACAATCCTATAAATATGATTTCTAGGTAAAATTTAAATATACAGCAACAGTCCTATAAGCATGATTTCTAGGTGAAGATGAATATGTAAAAATTAAAACAACATATAGGCATGATTTCTACCCTAGCATGCAAAGTTACCCCTCTTTTCACTAGCCGAACCCAAATGTTTATTACAAGTTATTACAAACTAGAAATAAATTACATCAGAAAAGTACAAAGAAAAGTACAACAAGAGGAAGCCTGATTTTGACTTCTTGTCTGAATTATGAGATAGACTAACTCAAAGACTATCGATCCAAAGCCTTTCTCCAATTTGAGTGAGTCAGAGTTCCCTAAGAGCCTCAATGGGACTCTGAGCAGTGCTCGCACCTAAATTGTATCACCAGAATAGAGGCAAGTGCAGTGTAGAAGGGCCAGACCTCAAGTGTCCAAGTTCAGAGGGAGCTCAACGGGTCCCAAGGCAAGGCTCACAAGAGGGGCCCAGAACTTAAGTCTAAGAGAGAGTGCGAGTACAGAAACAAAATTTTAAGAACTAAGGAAGTAAAGAAGAGATAAAGAGGTGATGTGAAACAACTATAAACACGTCATACAAAGGGGTTCAGGGGTTGGGAAAATCACCAAAGAGCCTATGCACTTAGACATTGGATCAGCTTTGGGCATGCACAACAATAGAAGATGTTGGCATGCCTAGAAGCCTCCCATGGCACACAATGCTAGATAAACATAGAGGTTAGGATCCCAGGGGATCAAGCTTGAGTCATAGGCAGTAAAGTTCAATACCGCCATGCCTCAAGCAAACCATAAGCATTAACACACATTGGGCTAGGGGTTTAGGATGAATAGTAAATACAAAACATCCAGAAGCACGCTAAAATAAACACGGAACTAAACACCAACAGTAGGAAGACAAGAAGGGAAAAGCATCAAATAAACACATACCAGAACATACCAGTTTAGAGAAGCAAAGTACATTAAAAGCAGGTAACATGAATTTGAAGGCAGGCCACAGTATAAGTATCAAGAAGGAATATTTTTTTGAGTGTAAGTGTGAGTTTAGAAAACTAAGAGTATTCGTGTATAAGTGATTTTAGAACTCAAAGTGTTCGTGCGTGTTAATGAAAGAGCCAAGGTATTAATAGTTTTGAAAACAGGTAGAAAAATAAGGTAAAAAAATAATTATGGAACTATGCATCATTTAAAATCAAATCAGTATCAAAGACTTCAATTAAGGAGTTAAAATCAAACGGTAACATGTAAGTATTATAAGGAAAGAAATTACATAGGGCTGAATATGACCAATAAAGAAGCATAGTACAAGTACACAATACGTAATAGAGAATAGGTTCATCAGATTCTAATCAAGGAAAGGTCGGCAAGAATCAAATACCAATGTAACCAAGGTAATTGAATTAATCAAATTGAGTAGAAAATGTAGGGATCAAAAGTTCAAAGGAAAATGTTTGAATTGGTCCAAGAAATAGGGAAATCAGTAAAATAAGGAAAGAATCAATCAAACTTACATAAGGAGATTTGAAACCAGTCCAAAATTAAAGGTCATTTCAGAGGGAAATTCAGCATATAAAGAGTGCATAAACATTAGGCATGCAAGGCAGAATCTATGAAAAAGAGAAGCGTCAAACAATCACAAAAGTAGTAAGTAATGGTGATCACATAGGTCTAATCCTAGTAACTCAGTAATAGAGAAAAGAGAGTATCAAACAACATGCAAAAGGGGTCAAGTGAAAGAACCCCATAGTAGAGTCTCAATGGTAGCAGGAAGCCAAAATCACATAAGAAAATAGAGACTGAAACAAAGATTTTGAAATTTAGTCGAGCAACAGATGAAGCAAATTCAGAAACTCAAATATGTCCAAAGAAATTAGGCTTTTGAAACCAGTCAAACTCAGAGTATGACGAACAAGTAAAACACATAGAAAATAATCTCAAAACCCAAATGAACCCCCAAACTTTAGGGTTTTCACCATCAGCCGAGTTCTAGAGATGAAAAGCAAGTAAATCACATAACAAATAGCCTCCGAACTCGAATGAACCCCAAAATTTTAGGGTTTTCACCATCAGTCGTGCATAGAGATGAAAAAAAGTAATACAAACAAAAATAAATTCAGAAAATCTCAAAATGGAACTAAGACCTTTAACATGCACACTTCAGTTAGAAGAACAGCATAAAAAAATACAGTACAATAAAAAAATAAAGAAATACAGTAGAACGTGTTAAAAAATCATAAAAGCTTCGAAATAATTTAACAAACGATAAATCAGAAAAGATAAAGGTTCCAAAGGTAAAGCTTTGGAAAGAAACTTTGAGAAAATGTTAAGAGTTTAGAATAAACCCGGATCTAGAACGGATATAAAAGAATCGGAAGAACCTCGAAGGTTAGAGTTTCAGAAGAACCCCAGATGGCGAGAAAGGCTTGGAAAATCATTGGTCCAAGGAGGAAAAGCCAAGAGTCGGGCTTGAATAGCCATGGATGGCAGGAACAAGGTCGAAGATGACCGGAAACAACCATAGAACTGAAAGCACCCGAGGTCTGGACCAAGCTTCTTCAAGGTCTGGCCTTGAAACCATAGAACTCGAACACATGGAGGCCAAGGAAGGTAGATACATGCTTCCTATGGTTTTGGAACCATGGATTTGGGAGCTTTTCAGGTGGTAATTGAAGGCGACGACTAGGGTTGAAAGAGAGATTGAGAGAGAATTAGGAGATAGGGGATTCAACAGAGGCTATAGGTGAGAAATGATTAGGTTTAGGGGGTAATTAGGAACTAAAAGGGAAAGATTTAATGGTGGCCGTTGATTATTTGATCACGACCTAGATTGAATGGGTAGGTAAGAGGATCCGGAGGGGTTGTTTAATTGGGTCGTGGGTCGGGTAGCTTAGGATTTGGGCTAGGTAATTGTGTAAAAAAATTGGGGTTCAAATCAGGCTCAAATAGGCTAAAATTGAAATAAACGGGGCTAACATTTAAATAGCCATTTTCCATGTTTATTTTATAAAAAATAGTAAAATGATTTTTGGAAATAAATTAAAGGTATTAAAAGGATTAAAAATACGTAATTATAAAATTTAAAAATACTAGAGTCAATTTTATACTTATAAATACAATTAATCCTTAGAAGAGGCTAATATTGTAATTATATGTAATTTAGCTTTTAGAATACTAAATAAATTTGTAAAAATATGCACAAGTTATATTAGCTATATTTTAGTATAAATATGAGAATCCAATAAATGAATTACCAAAATAATAATTTTGGAAATAATTATCGGATTTTTCTAGATAAAATAGGGCAATAAATTGATTTTAAAATCTTGAAAAATTAAGAAAAAGTAATAAAACATTTGGACATACTTATATATGCATACATATGCTATTTTGAAAGTATTTTGCATATTAAAAATATATAGGAAAAAATTGGATATCAACAGTCCGCAAAGATGAGATTCAAGGAATGATAAATTTAGGTACTCAAGCAATGCGGCTGCATTACATTTCATGCGGGCCACATTAACTTTAGTGCGGTCGCACTCAACATTGTGCAGTCCGCGATCCATTTTTTACGGACTGCAACAGAAGCCATCGTAGTCGCACTCGACTTTGTGCGATCCGTAAAGCCCAAGTTCAAAAAGCAGATTGTTTTAGCCAAGAGCCTTAGTGCGCTACACTTAATTTTGTGCAGTCCGCACTAGCTCCATCGAGGTATTTTTGTCCAGAATTTGTGGCCTAGTATAAATAGCTTCTTTTTATTTTTTTTAGCTTATTGGTTGTATTTTGACAACTAGCTGCGCTCGTGAACATTACTTCTTTTCTATTTTGAGTAATTTTAGCTTAGTTTCATCATTGAATCTTCAAGTTTTATTTAGTAATTAATTATTATGGTTTTTTTCTTCATCTATTTCTTTGTAATCTTCTATAATCATGAGTAGCTAGACCCATTATCTAGGGTTGTGGCTCAATCCTAGTGTGGGTACTTGATAGGTCTTGTGTTTTAATGCTTGATTGTCTATGAGTGTTTGATATTTGGACTAATTTATGGGTTTGATATGAAATTACTCATTGCAAGCACTAGTTTATGCCTAGTTGACTTTGGTTCTTCTTGAGAAAGAGAATCTAAGTCTATGAAATTGGTCCAACAAGGAATTGGGGCGTACTCAAGAGACTGATTGACCCATTTAAGGGTTAAATCTAGAGATAGTAATATCCAACTTGAACCTCTATTGCTTGAACAAATTATCATACCCAATTGGTCTTGAAAAAGTCAATTAGGGCAAAATCACTCGAACTACCAAGAGGTGTAGAGTGAGTAGAATCGTGCAATGGTTATATCGTGATCCCCAAATGTGACAACCCATCCCTAGACTCGAGAATCTGTCAATTATCCACCTAGGAGAAAGTTGCTTCCCTAGTGCCTTTTAACCTAATTAGACAACCTTCAATAGTTTCCTAACTTGTTAGAGGACGTCACCTGACCGTTTCCCACGGGGTGATATGGCATGGAGAGTATTCTTTTGATGTGCCATTTTTCAAAAAACTCGGCGATCTTTTTCCCAGTGAATTGGTACATGTTGACACAAATGATTTCATTAGGGATGCCGAAGTGGTATATGATGTTACTCTATATGAATGTGATCACTTCTTGCTCACGTATTTGGGCGAATGAAACTACTTCTACCCACTTGGAAAAATAGTCAATTAAAACTAAAAGAAATCGTACATTACCCCGTTCCGCTGGGAGGGGTCCGACAATGTCCATTCCCCGTTTGATGAAAGGCCAGGGCAAGGTGACTAAGTGGAGGTGTTCGCTTGCTTGGTCGATAATGGGGTATACTTTTGGCGTTGCTCATATTTTCTTAAGAAGTCCGTGGCCTCGTTTTTCATCGTGGTCCAGTATTAGCCTACTCGTATGAGGCATCTGAAGAGAGCTTGATTGCCGTGTATGAGCTCCGCAGTGACCTTCGTATACTTCCTTGAGGACACATTGCATCTGATTTAGGACTAAGTATTTTGGTAGGGGGCCGCTATACGTTCTTCTATACAAGCCGTTGTTGATGACGTTATACTTGGCCACCTGAATTCGAAGTTTCTTGGATTCTTTTTTATCGTCTAGGAGCACCCTATCCTGTAAATATGAGACAATACAATTACGCCATTCCCAAGTCAAGTTTATAGTCCGTACCTCGATTTGATCAATTGATGAATAGAGGGGTGTGACCACGTTTCATTCTCTAGTTATGCTTTTGGTGGCCGCTGCCAGTTTGGCTAGGGCATCCACTTCAATGTTTTTCGCTTGAGATATTTGATCGAGCTGGCATTCATCAAACTCGGATAACAGTTTGCAGATTTTGGCATGGTATTTCTGTAACTGTTGTTCCTTTATTTGTAAAGTCCCTGTAACTTAATTGACAACGAGTTGCGAGTCGCATCATAGGTCTACTCGTCAGTATGCGTACTTGAGTGCCTATTTAAATCCTACAATCATAGCCTCAAACTCGACCTCATTGTTAGTCATATCAAGGCACCATATAGACTGACGAATTATTTTGCTTGTTGAGACTTTGAGCATGAGTCCCAGTCCAGATCCTAATGTGTTAGAGGCGCCATCGATATGCAGAATCCATAGATTGTGTATTTTGAAGGTACTGGTGGCTTCCTTTTCTAATTCGGGCATTACTTTTGCACTGAAGTCGACGAAGAAGTTATCAAGTTCTTGCGACTTTATCTTCATTCGTGATTGATAAGTTATATCATGCTCACTCAGTTTGTGGTCCATTTGGCCAACCTACATGACAACTTAGGTTTGTGTAGGATGCTCCTTAGAGGAAAAGTCATGAGCACTGAGATGGGGTGGCACTAGAAATAGGGTCTAAGTTTTGTGAAGCTACAACCAAGGCTAGGGCTAGCTTCTCGAGTTGGGGTAACCTCGTTTTAGCTTCGACCAAAGTTTTGCTAATATAGTAGATTAGAGACTACGTACCTTTATTTTCTCGGACTAGTACTGCGCTCACCGCCACATTGAACACAGCCAGGTAGATGGGGAGACGTTCTCCGGGCTCAGCCTTAGCAAACGGCATGGGTATGACAGGTACGCCTTTAGTTCTTTAAAGGCATCGATGCACTCAGAATTCTATTTGAGTCCGTTGTCCTTTTTGAGTATGCCAAAAAATTTGTGGCACCTATCAGAGGGCTGTGAGATAAATCTAGACATAGAAGCTATATGACCGGTCAACTTCTGCACCTGCTTCTTCCTGGTCAAGTTCTCTAGTATTCCCTCTATAGCCTTGATTTGGTCGGGGTTAGCCTCGATGTCTCATTTTGATAGTAAGAAATTGAGGAACTTTCCCGAGGTTACACTGAAGGAATATTTATCAGGGTTCAGTTTCATGTCGTACCTTCTAAGTATGCCGAAGGCCTTTCCCAAATGATCGATGTGGTCTTCCTTTCTTTTCAAATTGACCAACATGTCTTCTATATATACTTCCATGATTTTGCCGAGTTGATCCTTGAACATCTTGGTCACCAGCCTCTGATATGTCGCCCCTGCATTTTTCAACCCGGACGACATAACCCTGTAACAGTACGTCCCTATCGGGTGATGAAAGTAGTTTTTTCCTGGTCTTTCTCCTCCATAAGGATCTGGTTGTAACCCGAATAATCTTATAGGAAACTTAATATCCCGTTCTTGGTCATTGCGTTGAAGAGTTGGTCAATATGGGGCAATGGGAATAAGTCTTTCGGGCATGCTTTGTTTAGATCTCTGAAGTGTACGCACATCCGCCATTTTTTGTTTTTATTTTTTTACCATGACCAAGTTGGTGACCCATTGGGGATATTTTAACTCTCTGATAGAGACATTCTCAAGCAATTTTTCCACCTCCTTGTAGACAACATCATTTATCGCAATATTGAATTTTCTTCTAACTTGTCGCACTGGGGGGGTGAAATGGGTTGATATTCAATTTATGTGTTGCTATCTCCTTTGGAATCTTCATGGGAAAAGGCGAACATATCTACGTTATTTTTTAAGAATTGATGGAATTTACCCTGTTCCTGGAGTTGTGGCCAATGGAAGCTTGCTTGTTATGGTCGTCATCATTGAGTTGGACAGGGTCGAGATCCTCTACGGTTGACCCCGTGGCTTCTATGAGGGGTTTCTAATAACGTCTTTCCCTTCATCGCCATCTGACCTAGACTTCATTAATTGCTATGCCTCGTCGGCTTTACCTTTCAGTTGTTGGATGTATGTGTTGTCTTGGGAGTTGCAGTAGCATTCTTGGGAAGTGCGCTGCTCTCTTCGGATGTTGAATACTCCTAAAGGGTATGAAATTTACTTCAACTCATATGCGCACGGTATGTGGTAGATGGTCCATTTCCCATATGAACATAACCTTCTATTTATTCATTGTCTGTAGATTATTCCCACGGTGTCCGCAGATAGCAGTCTTAACTTCAAAAACACCCCATTCATGATCGTACTAAAGAAATGAATGCCACTGTGCTCGCCTCCTGGACCTTTCAAATCTTCTCATGGGTACTGGCATTAATTGAACACCCCTATCCATCAATGCCGATGCAGCTGAATGCCTTTCAACAAACCTCTTCGCATTCTGTTTGAATGTCATGTGGACCATGGCAGTGACAGACACTCCACGGACAGACTTCAACAAGCCGCTAAATGACTCCGACATGTTTGTAGTGAGGCCTCCCCATCGTCTGCCGCCATCAGCATGCAATGTCCACATGTGAAGCTCATGTCGCATCAACTAAGTATATGCGCATGGATCTATCTACCGGATCGCTTCCATGCGCCTCGTGAATTTGCACTGTTGGTGCTCAGTTGCAGCCATCCACATTAAGACATACAAGGCCTTGTCAGGAAATTTCTTCTGGAAATTGGCCTTCAGGTGGCTCATACAGTAACTGTGGTATGCGTATGGTTCCTGCCATTCAGGCAAGTGACATACAAAACTTAAAATACCACCATGCCGATAAGATATTAGACAAATACCTAAATGCTGTTTGACAACGTACTGCTTTAAGTGGTTCAAAAAAACGTCCACGTCTCTTCGCTTTCATTGGCACATATGGCAAAAGCTAGTGGAAATATTTGTCTGTAGGCATCAACTGCCACTGCAATCAAAAACTTAATATCATACTTTACATAGATATGAGTTCCGTTTATGAAAATTACAGGATGACAATGCACAAAACCATCAATTGCTGCTTTAAATGACCATAACACATAGTTGAAAATATATTAGGGTCTTTCCGGACTCCGCTCACGCTTCCATTCAACAACAGTCCCATAGTTAAAGTGTTGCAGTGCGGCCATGTACCTAGGCAGATTTGAAAAAAGACTTATTCCAGTCATCATAAATAAGTTCAAAGGCACGTTTGCGACCGATATATGCCTTTCTTTTGGTTATAGTACAACTATACTCCCGGTGGACGGTTGTAATACACTATTTAATCTTGAACCTAACAGACACTTTCAAATATGGAATCAAGACAAGAGAAATCAAGTCCACATCTAAGTTGAAGTGATTCTCATTGAATGTGTTCATTTCACATCTGTGCTCGCTAGTAAATTTACCCACTTTTCACAAACCTGATTTCTTCTTACTAGCACGCAATATCCAGTGACAACCCATAAACCACCTATGGCATATAGCCTCGTATACCTCTGTAGTTGACTCACTTATCATCATCTCGCGGCACTCTCTTATACTGTATATTTTTACAGCCCTAATTAGGCGAGCTTTATGGGGGAAATATATGCCCTTTGTCAGAATAGCTGGTTTAGACTCATCCCACATCGCTGACCAAATTTCGTCATCATCCCTTGTGAGGGCATCCACGTTCGGCATACTTGGAAAATTATCAAGGTAGGGAATATTCCGCTCATGAAATGGCGGGACTCATACCCTCTTTGTCTAGCGGGAAGTGGATGAACATGCTCCCTCGTCAGCTCAGGTTCAACATTCACTTCCTCATCATCATCATAGAAGGATGTGTCATCCCAGACTCATCCGCATTGTTATCATAATCACTATCATCTTCCTGACTCTGCGCATCAGCCAAATTACGAGTCAAATACGTCGTCTATGGGCAACTATGTGAGGTCAAAAACATCAAGAAGCTCGTTTTCACTGCACAAAAAGAACACAATGATAAGTTACCCAACTACATAAATACTTTTGATATAGCTATATCACTTTACTAACAAGCCGTACTGTCTTGACGTTTCATGATGGATATTTTCTTGTTGGTGATGACTCCCGGATGGACCACGGTGCTCCAATACTCCAGAACTACGCATATTCCAACTAGGCACGGGGTCATAACTTATAAAATTCATATCCGCACAGTACCCCATATGAAAAATATAAGTGTTAATACAAATTCAATTAAAATATAAAATAAACATCGCTAAAATGTAGTAAAATCGAAATTTATCAGTCGTCTTGTGGATTATATATAGTCAAAAATTTATTTTGTGGTTGCTCATTCGCTGGTGATGACAAGTTTAAATCAAAGCAAGCTCTTTCATCAGTAATCTATCAGGCAAAAACTGTTCCAGAATAACCATCCGATGACTGGGGATTATCCCTATTATGCACGCCTTCATTATTGGAAACGTCTTCCACCTTGACGTACATTTCCAATAATTTTATTACAATAAATACTCTGTATTCAACCAAAATCTGTAAAAAATCTCTAAGGATTTCATCATCCGTGATGTTAAACTCAAAATAATAAACAAATCCTTTTATTGATCATGAACTTTAAAATTGCGTTAAGAAGCATTCATTCAGAGGAGCATGAAATTCAATTTAAAACGACAGGACAAAATTCAAGAATAGATAGGCTAAATCAGTTAGATATTAGAAAGGATAAACCAAAAGGTTTAGTCATGACCGGTAGGATTTAATTTTTGAAGTAACCAAAATTCCTGAATTCAAATTAGAAAGTTGAAAAGATTACCAATGATCTGACTGGAACACGCTAAACCATATTTTCATCTTCTAGAAACTAGGGTTGACGTCCACGTGGCTATCCTTTGCACTTCAAGCGAAAAATATGTGTTTTCTTTCTTGTGTTGTAAAGATTGGTCTAAGTGGAAAAAAAAAATGTGTCTGAAATGTATTCAGTCAAGTATATGTCAATCATTAAAGTAAGGTGGATCAAGTAAAAATGCATTCAATCTACACTTATCTATAATTTATCTATATTTTCATATATTATTTTTATATAATTATATATGATTATAATATTATATAATTTAAATATAATTTTTATACAAATATATTATTTGTATACTCTGCATCTAATTTATATATAATAAAAATAAATTACATATAAGTAATTATATATTATACAATTTATTTACAATTTTCATACATTATTCTATTCAGTTATATATAACTACAATATCATACAACTTAAATACAATTTTTATACAATCTTGTTCAACTTTCATACAATATTTAAATAAATAAAAAATATATAAACAACAGAATATTTTTGTACAATTTTACTACAACTGTACTACAATTTATGCAGTATAATGTATGTCATGTCTTCTTCTTCTTTTTCTTTTTCTTTTTCTTCTTCTTCTTCTTCGAGTTTTAATATGAAATTCGGCTAAAATCAAGTCTAATCTTCACGAAACACCCTGAAAATTGAGATATAACCTTCAAACCATATTCCCAATTGTTTGCAGCAACACCCAAACCAAACAAATAATAATTTTTGAAAACCCAAATTCGAATTCAAAGCTTTTTAATGGTTGTCAATTGTGGAATTTCTTTTCTCTTTTCCTTTGCTTTACATTACTGGAATTAGGGATTGAGAGATAGAGAGAGACGTAGAGAGAATTTCCAATTATTTGCAACAACACCAAATTCAAACAAATAAAATTTTTTGAAAACCCAAATTCGAATTCAAAGCTTCAAAGCTTTTTAATAGCTATCAATAGTGAAAATATACGTGAAGGAGGGGGTGGGATGTGGAGAAAGAAATATGGATGGAGGGAGGGGGTGAAATTGTAGAAATTGATTAATTATTCTTAAATCCTAAAAATGTGCATAACTGATAATTTTGTATATAAGAAGTAATTAAAGTGAAATTTAAGTAAAAAGGGTAATAAAATTTTTAACAATTTATAGATATATAAAAATTCCTTTAATGCAATCACTATATTTTTCTAGTGACCTTTCATGACAAATAGATAAAGTTGAGTGATTTTTTGGTTACAAGAGGTAGTTTAGTGAATTAAAGTTGAATGACTTAATCGCAGCCAAAAAAAAAAAAAAAAAGTTTGGTGCAATAAATTAAAGTTAAGGGTGTAAAGTATCAAACATGTAGAAAGAGTAGGGGTGAAAACGCTCACTGTCCGCAAAATGTGAGAAACACTCATAGAGCCACCACAGTACCCGCCGACGAGCCAGAAGAAGATGCTATCATTCTATTACCACAGTCGTCGGCGTTCTCTTCTCACTTTGCTCCGGCGCCGTCACCTTTCTTCTTCTTATTATTTTTCTACTTCTTCCAAAGTTCCTCTTCTTTGGGAATCTGAAATCACTGATTCTTCCGAATCAATCACCACCGTCCAATTATATTCCTGGGGCCGTGGTGCTTCCGGCCAATTAGGTGGCGGTATTGAAGAAATACGAATTTATCCTTCTCCTGTTGCCTCATTTTCACTGCCTCCCACTTTCCGTTTATCTTCTCCTATTCCTGGTCGTCTTCCTTCATCTAATAATTCGGAAAATGCTGACGTAGAAATAGGAATTTCATGCGGGCTTTTCCATTCAGCTTTATTAGTTGATGGGAATTTATGGATTTGGGGTAAAGGTGATGGAGGTCGTCTTGGGTTTGGTCATGAGAATCCTGTTTTTATTCCTACTCTGAATACTAATTTAGAGTCGGTGAGAAGTGTTGCTCTTGGTGGGCTTCATTCTGTTGCTCTTAACTCTCTTGGCCAGGTCTTCACTTGGTCAGTACCAATTCCAACTATGGTTAACTAATGTGCATTTTTACCTCATTTAACATTGTGAAATACAGACTATACAGTAGTTTGGTGTAAACGCCACGTATTAAAGGTTGAAACAATTTTTTTGCTTCTAAAAAGTAGTGCCTTTACTTAGTTTCGCTTGATAACTATAAAGGAATGTGGAGAAAGGTAGAATTTTGATGCTTAACCGAAAAATCTATTTCTAGTCTCTTAACCAAAAAAAATCTGGAGAAGGGTTGCTTGTTATTAGAACTGTGAGTTTGTAAGATGAATAAGCACATATAATGGCTGCACAAGCAAAAATGTGAACTTTCTTGATCAGCATTCGATTGTGTATTATAGTTTTTCGTAAGCTGATAAGGCAATAAGATTTTCCTTGTGTAGTTGTATAGTAATCTCTTTGTGGTGTGGTTTCACTTAGTTTTGCGAGGTAAGTATGAATAAATGTGGAAGTACTGAAGTTTGAGATATTCTGTTTGCTGAACCAAAATGTCCCTGTCCGGTATATATTATCTTTGTTATGACAGCGGTTGCCAATTATTGTTGCGGCGAACTTAAGATGAAGGAACAAATAGAATAGCTGGATAAAAAATACAAATCAATGGCAGAATTATGCATTTTTCCATTGAAGAGTTTGCCATAGACAATTCTAATTCCTTTAAGTGGAAAGAGAATTAGAGAAGTGAAATTTAATAGTTCATGTTGAAGATTTTGAACGAACTGATAAAACCAGATTCAGTAGTTTTGTTCATTATAACTTGATTCTTTTATGAAAAAATGAAGTTTTCAGGGGTTATGGTGGCTTTGGTGCTCTTGGTCATACAGTTTATCATAGAGAGCTGGTTCCTAAATTAGTTGAGGGATCTTGGGATACAGAAATCTGCCACGTTGCAACCAGTGGGACACATACAGCTGCTATAACAAAGTCAGGTAGGAAATATCAAACATTTTCAGGCCTCACATTTCACCGTGTAGAGAGAAAGTGAGCTATCTGCCTTTCTTATAGCTATGTTTTTGGATTGTTTGATTTAGGTTTTTTACTTCTGTCAGCCAATTCATCATAAGTAGTTATAATTGGATTACTGATTTGGCAATAAAGTCACTTCTTTCATTTTGAACTCCATTTTACTCCATAAATCTAGTTATCCAGATGCTAGTTAAAAAAGCTCTTAATTGCTAACTATTCTTCAGGAGGAAAATGTCCCCAGAAATGGTGGTGGTAGGAAATTGGAATATTTATCATTCATCCATAATAGAGAAATAAATTTCTTTTTGATAACCTAGATATTCGCTTCCCAACATGAAACTCGGTTGTAAGGTACTTACCGTTCTAATTATTGCCTTTTCTTTTACTCAATTAAATTTAGATGTGAAGTAGAACTTAGCGTTTATTCTTTTCCTTTAACTCAGAGTTTAAATATTTAGTTGTTATCATTAGGTGAGCTTTATACTTGGGGCCGAGATGAAGGGGATGGTCGATTAGGCCTTGGTCCAGGTCGAGGCCCAAATGAAGCAGGTGGTCTTAGCATCCCTTCAAAGGTAAAAGCACTTCCTGTGAGCGCAGCTGCTGTTTCATGTGGTGGGTTTTTCACAATGGCACTTTCTGAAGAGGGAGAGCTTTGGAATTGGGGAGGTAAGATACTATTGCATTTTTGAGAATGTTCTGTTGTAATGCTTTTGAGGGAAGTCAATTATTGAAAGGATGGTGGTGTATTCCGGGTTACACCATTATATATGTTTGATCTTTATCAAAAAGAGAAAAAGGAAGGTTGTGTGCTGTCTTTCTTTTATCATTCTCGAGTACTGGAGCGTAAAAATGATTTCAGTGTGAAGGCAAAATATGGCTTTGGTGTTGTCTTGATTTCTTTATTGAAAATTAAGTGATATATTAGTCTTAATCCAAATGCCTTGCATGTGTTTCAATCATATTAGATAGCAGAAAACTTCTCTTATATTACTGCTATATATTGTGTTTGTAATTTTTAGCTACTATATGTTCAATCAAAATGGTAAGCGAAGAGACTTAGGAAAGCAAGGCATACCCATTAACTAAGGAAATTTGCACTCTGATGTGAACCTATTCCTTTTTAGTCCGTACCAAAAAAAAATGACCCTTTATCATTTATTGATGAAGAGGTAACTTCTTTTATCTTATACTCTATCCATTTCATTTATGTGAACCTATTTCCTTTTTAGTCTGTGCTAAAAAAATGACTCCTTTCCATATTTGGAAACAGTTTACTTTTATGCAATAATTTATGGCCACACAAAATATATGTGCTTCATTTTACACTACAAGTTCAAAAGTATTCTCTTTTTTCTTAAACTGCATGCCAAGTCAAATATGCTCACATAAATTGAAAGGGAGTTACAATTTTTCTTACTATATGGCCATTACAACAACAACAACTACCTAGTATATTCCCACCAGGTGGGGTCTGGGGAGGGTAATATGTAGACGAGCCTTACCCCTACCCGAAAGGGCAGAGAGGATATATAACTTCAAATGCTCGTCGCACGTGAAATAGGGAACAAATATACAAGCTGCCCTTTTCAACAATCACTTGAACAGTATAAGACATTCTTTGTACCAAATAAGAGTAATTACATTCACATCTGTTGCTCTCAACTCCAAGAAGTTCACTGCCCCAAAAATCACATCCATAATATTGAACCAGACCTAGAAACAAACTCGATGATGTATCAAGTCTTGTACTGTGAGATCTATGATTAGAGTTCGACTTTGTCTGGAATACGACTGGAGATTCTAGTGTTGATCTTGTTTCTCTTCTTTTTGGGTGTGTTTTGAACATTTTATTGCCTATTATGTAATCTCTCTTTTCTGAATAACAGCAATAACATTTCTGGTGATTTCCTTTCTCAGCCAACTCGAACTATGAGCTCGGAAGAGGTGACAAATTAGGTGGTTGGAAACCACAACCAGTTTCAAGCCTTAAAGGTGTTCGTGTTATTCAGATAGCTAGTGGGGGTTATCATTCTCTAGCTTTGACTGGTAACATACAATGAAACTAGTATATCTCTCATGCATATTTGTATCTGAACTACTTATGTTAGAAAGTATCCTTTACTCTCAGACAAGGGAGAAGTGCTTTCATGGGGTCATGGAGGCCATGGTCAACTAGGTAATTCTTCTCTTCACAACCAGAAGGTTCCTATCCCAGTTGAGGCTTTGACCCATGAGAAAGTCATCTATATAGCTTGTGGAGGTTCATCGTCGGCAGCTATAACTGGTAAACATGTCACAATTGTTCTGATCCAATTGTTACCACTTCCCATCCCTGCTTTAGAGACCTGTTGGTCAATGAGCGATGTTCGTTTTTTCTTGCATATTTAGCTTATTGTACAAAGGATGTAATGTTGTTGACTAATGATTAATTTTATTGGTGATAGATGGGGGAAAGCTGTACATGTGGGGCAATGCACAAGATTGTCAACTGGGGGTTCCCGGACTGCCAGAGAAACAGTTATCTCCTATTGAAGTCAAGTTTCTCATGGAGGATGATGGACTTGGGAGGCATAACGTGCTTTCAGTAGCCATTGGTGCTTCTCATGCTATGTGCCTGGTCTCCAGGTCAGGTCACTGAAAGGTTGAAAAGATTCACTTTGGCTCAAGCAATTTTCTAAGAACTCAATAGAGATATCTGCAACATTTTATTTGGTAAAATACCAGGAAAAATTTAGAGTTATAGGCCTTAGCGGAAGCTGATTGTTCAGGGAACTTTACTTTTACCTGTAAAGAGATTTCCGCAGTTTTGTGCGTTTTCTTGCCTAGTACTCCGAATAAATGTTAGAGTTGCTTGTTAGTCGCCAAAGCAGCAAGTAGGATTAGTACACTCTACGTGTACACATAGGTTTAAGACAATGCAGCTTTTGAGCTCTGAATGTTGTAACTTGTAAAGAAATAACCAGACTCTTGTTAGGAAATGTTTGCATCCCCTTGATTAGCTCTCTTGAAAATCACTTTTTCTTGACATGTTGATGCTTGGTCTGTTGGTGGTGAACCTGAGAGACCGAGAATACCTATTATGGCTTTATCATTTGTTTGTTCGAATTCTATTTGTTTGATTTAATGTTTGCAAAAACCAATTTTGATGATCGACTCACTCTTGATTCCTACTCTCTTCATGATACCTCACGTTGAATGTACTCTGTAATACGCAGAGAAGTTTTTTACTAACCTTACAAATGCTTAGTATTTAAGCAGAGAATGGTAGATTCGCGCATATTATTCATCGAGTTCCGTTTTACGGGTCATACTCAGAACTTTTCGCTTACAAAATGCAAGTGCTAAATTTTTTTGAAAGATATTGGGTGGAAGAGGACATGGAAAATACTGTTGGCAAAAGCTTTGAGAGTTGGTGCATGCATAATATGGGTATTCACGAGTGGTGTGTTCCAAGTTTGGTCCCTCTGAAATAATAGAACACTGCAAAACAGCAAGTATACCATTATCATGATTTAGTGTTCCTTTTTGACTCGATCCACGCTTTTGGAAAAATTGCCCCTACACGAACTCTGCGTGCTTCTATAAATGATGATGCTACATTATTTCCTTTTCTTTACTCCCTCTTTATTATTCTCTTATAACTATTAAATATTTGTTACGTTAAAAGAACTTTGTATTGTGGTGCCCGGTCTAACTTGGACATAAGAGAGAGGATTGAACAACTTGCAAGTATCTTAACTCATCAAATCATGTACTTTATTAATTTTAGGGGTAGATATTGTGTAGGTCTTGTAACAGAGTAATATAGAGTTATTCTTTGTCTCGTTTCGGACCAATGCCATAGACGTGTCAGGTCGTCGGATGGTAGTAAGACCGCTACTCATCTATGACTCAGTCCGTCACATGAGCTAATTTTTGAGATTTAATAATAATAATAATATGATTTTTTATTATTAAAAAAGAAAAATACACGTTCAATTTCCCATGGGATGAGAGTACGATATTCATAATAACAGTCTGTTCTTTTAAAATGCAAAAGTAAGCCAATTGTTTGACCAACTCGGATCCCACAATGACTAAAAAAAGACGATTAAAGTAACACTATGCTCTAGTTTTTGCCGCCCAAAAGGATTAAAAAAGTTTTAAACTTAACGTTAAGTTGTCTGTTCTTGTTAAATTGGCCAAAAATATCACTAGTTCTCAGAGATATTAAAAGTTGAATTTATATGCTAAAATTGATAAAGAAAGTCTTACTTGTTTTGTTTTAGTTTATCTGAACCTATTTCCTTTTTTGTCCGTTCCAAAAAGAATGAACTATTTCTAAATTTGATAATAATTTAGCTTAAAATTATAAGAGAAGTTTGTATAACCACACAAATACTCTGGTTCCCATTTGGACTTACTTAGGACCAAAAATTTCTAAATTTTTAATTTTTTTCTTAAACTTCGTGCTCAGTCAAATAGATTCACATAAATTAAAATAGAGGGAGTATTAAATTTCACAAAGTTGGTGGATCGTTGTGTAAAACTTTTATTTCTACGGCATAAGTGTGAGTGTAATGCATAAAACATCGTGTAACTATTTTAATAAGTATTAGTGAATATTTTTACGGCCTGAACCCATAAGTCACATTAAAATAATTTTACCATTATTTCAAATCTCTCATTCACTACTAGCTACTACATAAACAAAGTCAAAATTTGCTCAAGTCAAGAAGATTACAATTGTTCAAACTAGTAACTATAGCCTAAAATAAGACTAATTTGAACAGAAGCCAAAAACAAAAACAGTAAAAGTGAACCAATCAAAATATGTATAAGGTACTCCTAATATGTATCATGTGCTATATGCTGACAACAATTGAATATTTATCTTCTAAATCACAGCTGGACTAAACTCAAAATTTTAACTTATGCCATGGAAGTATTAAAAGCAGAGCACTGATTGGCCGGTCTTGAAACCTCTTCGCCGGCGCTAGCAGGACACGCCATGAACTCCACCGGCAACGGCTGCACCATGCAATTGTACGACAAACACAACGCTACTGAATCCGGCAATAATAATCCCGATTCCACCGGAAATCCAGAAATATAATTATGTTGCAAATACAGAGTTTTTGTATTTCCGTTGAAAACACTCTCCACGTACTCTTTTGGAACTTCTCCGGTGAACCGGTTGTTGTTAAGGAACAGAGTTTCTACTCCGGCGAGAATACCAGTGAGTTTCCCCGTTAGAGAGTTGTGACTCAGATCTACGGTGGATCCAGAGCCGTAGACGGTGGCGGTTGACGGTGATAGCGGTGGTTGTGAGACCCCTCCAGTCAAATAGTTCCGTTGGAGGAACATTGATGACAATGTGGAACGGAAAAGAGATGAAGGAATGGGCCCACTGAAATGGTTCATGCTTAAGTCGAGGTACACTAACTCTGAGAGTGATTCGAGTACGTTGAGTGGTCCCCACAACCGATTTCCTGATACCGACAGATAACGGAGCGTTAACGGCATTCTTTTTTTCAACATTCCCGAGAACTGGTTGTTACTCAAATCCAAATGGAGTAATTCCGCCGGCAGTAACCGAGGAATCTCGCCGTTGAGTTTGTTGGACCCGATAATTAATATCTTCAGCTCAGTTAACCCGGATATCGAACCCGGGATTGTTCCCGTAAGTTGATTATGACTCAAATCTAGAGTATGAAGATTCGGGAGCGTAAAAATGGAAGCCGGAATGGAACCAGTAAGGCGATTGTTAGTGAGAGAAACGACACTGAGGTTTTTTAGGGTTCCGAGTTGAGATGGAATAGGACCGGTGACAATGCCGGCGCAAAGAATAAGCTGAGTTAACTCGGAGAGATTAGCAATAGCAGGAGATAACGTACCGGCTAAGCCAGGGGAATCGGAAAGGCCAGATCCAAGAGTAAGAGAAGTGACCCGCCTAGGAAAGAAGGAATTGGTAGAGCAAGTAATTCCAGCAAAAGTGGAACATGGGTCTGAAACAGTGAAATCCCAGCTAGTGAAAAATGCATTTGGAGAAGAAGGATTTATGTCGGTAAGGCTGTTTTTAATATCACGTAAAGCAGATAAATCAATAGGATTGAGTCCTTGTGCTTGTTGTATAGTTGAAAGGAGGACAAAAAGAAGCAACAAAAGTAACAACTTCATAGCCATTTTGTTTCTTGTTTTTATTTCTTTTGGTAGCTTTCTGTTGTAGCTTTTTGAGTAACTGAAAATGGAAAACAGAGAGGTCAAATAGGAAGAAGAAAGGAGGAAAAAGGTAGTGTTGATTTTACAAAGGAAATATGGTGGCTGGGCTGTCAGATTCCTCAGTCACACTCACTCTTATTTGTGCTCATGTGCACGCTATGGGGATAATGAAAAACAAATATGAGGTCCCAGAATGTAGTGGTATATTTAGAGAGAGAGAGAGAGGGACTGAAATTGGTGAAGATGGAGTAATTTTAGAAAGAGAAAGAAAAGTAAATGAGAAAGAGAATGGCTGGGGCCAACGGTAAAATCGGTTAGCAAACACTATAAGGGGCAGTTTGGTAGTAGGTACAAGAATAGTGGTGGGCGAGGAATCTATAATTTGAGATTATTTCGTATTAATTATTTGGTTTGAGGTATTAAAATATTATATAATTTTTGAAAAATTGTTTGTTTATAAAATACTATCCAAATTCTTTACTTTGTACACAATTTTTATCGCAACAGTTGTATTACCCTCCAAAATGTGAACTACTTGCACAATGAAAGCAAATGATCTGCTGTTATGGAAAAAGATTCGTATATAGAAGTCAATAGTAGGCCATCAATAATTGAATAATTTTAATTAATGTTATCTTTATCAATTACGATTTAACATTTTCTTATGGGTTATGTATTGAAGAAGAATGCATCTTCACCATATTTCTTTCATGTTATCTGTTATGGACGGTATTTGAGTTTTCAAGTATTTGAGGGGCAATTATATTTTTAATCATGTGTATGCAAGTATTAAAAACCTTTACATTGCTGATACAATAATTTGCTATATATATATTAGTTATACAATTGGATAATATCAAATAATAAATTTTTTTTTATCAAATAATGAATTAGTAATGCGAAAGATAATACTTGCATTATTTTTTCTAATAGCTTCTACGAAAACTAAAACTGCCTAAGTTTGTGGTGAGATGGTTCGATAAACTTAATTTATGAGTATTCTCAGATTTGAGCCTTTAGAGTTTAGAATGAAGAATTTCTTGATAGACATGCTCTACTCCCCTCGGTGGGTCTACTAAGTACGTGGGGGCAAAAATAGAAATTAAACCTGAATATGGATTCAACTGAATTCAGTTATTTTTGCTTAAATAATATATTTTAGTTAAGAAATTCTTAAATACGTGTGTATATATACATATATAAAAAAATTAATCGTTAACACTTGTAATTATCATTTTAAAATTTAGAATTCATAAAGTCAAAATTATTAACATGAATCCCAACTAGTTTCGAATAGTGAATTTAGAATCTCACATGATAACTAACCAAAAAAGCTTCTACTAAGTAAAAGTTAGTTACCAGAAATGTGGACAGTTGGAGCACTTGAATTGATTCAAGAGATGTTTTTAAGATCCCAACCCCAACCAATTAGAATGTGGAGTGGATGTCACAGCCAGTGGTTACTCATGTGGAGAGTGGACCACCTAAATTATGTATTGTATAGTACTAACATAAAAGCAGAGAGATTTGAAAATGAACACAACTCAGGAGAGTACCACATCCATGAACCAATGGTTGTTACATTCATATAGAATTAGGATCAACTTAACAAATGGAGATATTTATAACATGGAGATACTTTTAATCCATTCATATCTCGTTAGCAATAAATAATATTTGTCTTTATATTTTGTCATTTGTTATACTTTTAATTTATTCATACCCATGCGGTTAGTAAAATTAATTTTTTTCATTACCAGAGCTTTGAATGTAAAGTGAGTAAATTTCATGTGTCTAAAATCTAAATTCTTCGAGAAAAAAAAATCGAATTTATCTCTCAACTTGGAGTGAAGACCAAAAGACTTGGAGTTCTGTCAGGGTGAAACAAATGGTTTGTTATTTGCATATCTCAATCGTTAATCTATCAATATGAGGAATTTTTAATTTATTCTGTAGATTCTCTTAATTTTTCAATTATAATTTCCCTTTTTAAGCCAATAAGATCTAGTTTTTTTTTCTTCTCTTCTTACTTAATTTTTAATTTTTTATATTTAATGACGTATGATAATTGCAAATAAAATCTATTTTCAACAAAAGACAACAACGTAAAACTAGCCCCTGAACCAGCCAATTTTAAGTTTCATGATAGTGGTATTTTTTAATTACAAGGTAGAAACGTGACTATTTATGAATTTTAATCCATTCGATCAAGAAGAATTGACCAAAATAAATGCTCCATCCAACTACTTAAAAGTTAAAATATTATTGGTGGATGTATAATATTTATGTAATCCATAGATAATAGGTATATAATTGTGTATAGCCAGTGTATAAGTTATATATATCAGCTGTAAAAATTAAACAGTGAATTTAATTGATTATCTGTAAAATATCCCTTAGATCAATGACCATGCCATTTAGGAGAAGCTTGGGCCATAGGTGCGATCTCTTTTCGAATGGGGGTAAAATTTATACGGACGTACTATTTGATCGTCTCCATTTAATTTATATTTATTTTTTAAAAAAGTTTTAACTTGTACCTACTTTTTAAATAATTTTATGCCTCTTTCAGCCTTAAGTGCGTTGAAATGTTTGTTGCACTTTAAACCTTTTGGCCTTAAGTGCATCTGAAGTACAATTTTTCACTTCAAACTTATTGGTCTTAAATGTCGCAAAAAGTTTGTTGCACTCAGACATTTTAATCTTAAGTGCATCTGAAGTATAATTTTTCATTTCAGACATCTTGGTCTTACATGTAGCAAAATGTTTGTTGCATTTCAGACCTTTTGAAGAGCATTTGAAGTGCAAATTTTCACTTCACACTTAATGACCATAAGTGAATGAAAACGTTCATTGCACTTCAGATGTTTTGGCACTAAAAGTGCATCTGAAGTGTAAATTTTCACTTCAGACTTATTAGCCTTAAGTGAATGAAAGTGTTTGTTGCACTTAAGACTTTTTGGCCTTAAGTGCATTGAAGTGCAGTTTTTCACTTCAGACTTATTGGTCTTAAGTGAATGAAAACGTTTGTTAAACTTCAGATTTTTTGGCCTTAAGTGTATCTGAAGTGTAAATTTTCACTTAAGACTTATTGGCCTAAGTGAATGAAAACGTTTGTTGCACTTAAGACTTTTTGGCCTTAAGTGCATCTGAAGTGTAATTTTTTACTTCAAACTTATTGGCCTTAAGTGCATCTGAAGTGAATTTTTTACTTCAGACTTATTATCCTTAAGTACATGAAACAATTGGTTGCACTTTAGATCTATTTGGTCTTAAGTGCATTTGAAGTGTAATTTTTTTTACTTCAGACTAATTTTTTTTAATAATTTCAGACCCAATGAATCTGAAGTTGATTGTAAAGTGAATACACTTGCAAAATTTTTTGCGAAGTGGATATAAGTTCAATTGTGACCCCAAAATCGGGTGTAGATGCAAAAGCCCCGAATTGGGGGCTTAAAGCTTAAGGTAATTGTGATGACCCGACCTGTCATCTTAATAATTTACGCTTCGATCCCCTATTAACTACTTTTCCCGTATTTATTTATGCTATTTTGATTCGCCAAGGTGTTCGATTTTGAGTTTCGAAGAGTTTTGGGACACTTAGTCCCTAAATCAGAGCTTAAGTGTTGGAAATTTGATCGTAGTCGGAACAATGTGAAAATGATTTGGAGATGGAATTTTGATGGTTCCGTTAGCTTCATTGGGTGATTTGGAACTTAGTAGCGTGATCAGAATCTTTTTTAGAAGTCCGTAGTAGATTTAAGCTTGAATTGGCGAAATTGGAATTTTGGCATTTTTCGGTTGATAGGTGGGATTTTGATATAGGAGTCGGAATGGAATTTTGAGAGTTGCAGTAGTTCGTTGTGTCATTTGGGATGGGTGTGCAAAATTTCAGGTCATTCGGATGTGGTTTAGTTGGGTTTTTAATCAAAAGCGTAATTTTGAAGATTTTGAAATTCTTAGGCTTGAATCCGATGAGAATTTGGTGTTTTGATGTTGTTTTGAGAATTTTGAAGGTTGGAACAAGTTTTAGTAAGGTATGGGATATGTTGGTATGTTTGGTTTAGGTCCCGGGAGTCTCGGGTGAGTTTTGGATGGTCAATCGAACCATTTCATGATGTTTGAAGTTGTAGAAAACTGCTGTGTGTGTTGCAGACCAGTTGTTCTTCTTGTTTGCGAGTGGACCCTCGCGTTCACGAAGGGCTGGGGTCTTTGAACTAAGCGTTCGCGAGAAGGGAACCGCATTCACGAGGGTCTGGGAAGCTGAGCCTTCATGTTCGCGAAGATGGAGTTACTAATGCTCTTTTGTTTTTATTTTTGTTCTTCTTTCCTTCACTGTCGATTGGAAACAGCCTCTCTGCCCATTCGGGTAGGGGTAAGGCCCGTCTATATATTACCCTCCCCAGACCCCACTTTGTGGGACTATACTGGGTAGTAGTAGTAGTAGTTGTTGTTGTTTTAACTCTCCAAGTGTTACTCAGCATATCAGTTTAAATATTCCAAACCGATATAGTTGGTTTGGTTTGATATTGGTAAAAAACGAACCAACCCGATTCATGTACACCCCTACTTATGGCAATTTTATGAACAACTTTACATGCTGATGTGACAAAAAGTGTAGGTGCACTCAACTGCCACATGCCTTTTTTTGTCTATGTGACATTTCTTTTGAAATATAAAATATTTTTTTACCTTTTTAAGAATATTATTTTTTAGATAATTTTTTTCGAATACAATTTATAATAAAACTTAGATATAACTACAATATTTTAGCTAAAAATTTTTATTTGGCCGAAAATAATAAAATTTTAGTTAATTTTTTTAATTTGACCTGAAAATAAAAATTTATACAATTGAAATAAATAGTTAAAGAATTTAAAAAGTTATTGGTGGATGTATAATATTTATGTAATCCATAGATACCAGGTATATGATTATGTATAGCCAGTGTATAAGTTATATATATCAGCTGTAAAAATTAAACAATGAATTTAATTGAATATCTATAAAATATCCCTTCGATCAATGACCATGCCATTTAGGAGAAGCTTGGGACATAGGTGTGATCTATTTACGAACGGGGGTAAAATTTATACGGACGTACTATTTGATCGTCTCCATTTAATTTATATTTATTTTTTTAAAAAGTTTTAACCTATACCCACTTTTTAAACAACTTTAGGCCTCTTTCAGCTCCTTCGTTTTCGTTTTCTCCTCCTCCTCCTCCTCCTCCTCTTCTCCTTCTTTTTCGGGTTACAATGATTTTATATGGTGGTTGTGAACATATTTTAGTGTAATTTATGATGTTTTACAATGGTGAGCTGTTATGGCGCTTTAACCTTTTACTATTTCTTAACGTTTCTTCTTCTACTTCTTAGTTGCAAAATGGATTCATTAGATTTATTGTTGTGTTGACAATTGATGATTGAGGTTTGTTCCTGATGATATTTGGAGGTTAGGTTTTAAATTTGACCTCATTTGGAGTAGATTTACGTATTAAATTGTATATTAGATTGTTATAATTTGAAGAACAAATTTCTATTTCCGGGAAATTTGCACTTCTCCTATTTCGCCATAAGTGCATTAAAATGTTTGTTGCACTTTAAACCTTTTGGCCTTAAGTGCATCTGAAGTACAATTTTTCACTTCAAACTTATTGGTCTTAAGTGTCGCAAAAAGTTTGTTGCACTCAGACATTTTAATCTTAAGTGCATCTGAAGTATAATTTTTCATTTCAGACATCTTGGTCTTACATGTAGCAAAATGTTTGTTGCATTTCAGACCTTTTGAAGAGCATTTGAAGTGCAAATTTTCACTTCACACTTAATGACCATAAGTGAATGAAAACGTTCATTGCACTTCAGATGTTTTGGCACTAAAAGTGCATCTGAAGTGTAAATTTTCACTTCAGACTTATTGGCCTTAAGTGAATGAAAATGTTTGTTGCACTTAAGAATTTTTGGCCTTAAGTGCATTTGAAGTGCAATTTTTCACTACAGACTTATTGGTTTTAAGTGAATGAAAACGTTTGTTAAACTTCAGTCTTTTTGGCCTTAAGCGTATCTGAAGTGTAAATTTTCACTTAAGACTTGTTGGCTTAAGTGAATGAAAACGTTTGTCGCACTTAAAACTTTTTGGCCTTAAGTGCATCTGAAGTGTAATTTTTTGCTTCAAACTTATTGTCCTTAAGTGCATCTGAAGTGCAATTTTTTACTTCAGACTTATTATCCTTAAGTTCATGAAACAATTGGTTGCACTTTAGATCTATTTGGTCTTAAGTGCATTTGAAGTGTAATTTTTTTACTTCAGACTAATTTTTTTTATAATTTCAGACCCAATAAATCTGAAGTTGATCGTAAAGTGAATGCACTTGCAAATTTTTTGCGAAGTGGATATAAGTTCAATTGTGACCCCAAAATCGAGTATAGACACAAAAGCCCCGAATTCGGGGCTTTAAGCTTAAGGTAATTGTGATGAACCTACCTGTCATCTTAAGAATTTACGCTTCGATCCCCTATTAACTGCTTTTCCCGTATTTATTTCTGCTGTTTTGATACTCCAGGGTGTTCGGTTTTGGAGTTTTGGGACACATAGTCCCTAAATCAGAGCTTAAGTGTTGGAAATTTGATCGTAGTCGGAACAATGTGAAAATGATTTGGAAATGGAATTTTGATGGTTCTGTTAGCTCCATTGGGTGATTTGAACTTAGGAGCGTTATCAGAATGTGTTTTAGAGGTCGTAGTAGATTTAAGCTTGAATTGGCGAAGTTGGAATTTTGGCGTTTTTCGATTTATAGGTGGGATTTTGATATAGGAGTCAGAATGTAATTCTGAGAGTTGCAGTAGTTTGTTGTGTCATTTGGGACGTGTGTGCAAAATTTCAGGTCATTCGGATGTAGTTTTGTTGAGTTTTTAATAAATAGCGGAATTTTGAAGATTTTGAAATTCTTAGGCTTGAATCCGATTAGAATTTGGTGTTTTGATATTGTTTTGAGAATTTTGACGGTTGGAACAAGTTTGAATGAGGTTATGGGATATGTAGGTATGTTTGGTTTAGGTCCCGGTAGCCTCGGGTGAGTTTTGGATGGTCAATCGAACCATTTCATGATGTTTGAAGTTGTAGAAAACTACTGTGTGTGTTGCAGACCAGTTGTTCTTCGTGTTTACGAGTGGATCCTCGCGTTAACGAAGGGATGAGGTCTTTTAACTACGCGTTCGCGAGAAGGGAACCACATTCACGATGGGCTGGGAAGCTGAGCCTTCATGTTCGCGTAGAAGGGGACACGTTCGCGAAGAAGGAAAAGTGGTCAATATCAGTTTGTGCTTTGCGAATGCGAGGCTTTGACCGTTTTCTCGAAGAAGGATTAGAATGCCTGGGTAGAATGATTTAAAAGGCCTATTCCGCGATTTTGAGCCTAAGTTCCTCCATTTTTGGGTAATTTTGAAGCTTTTTGAAGAGGATTGAGGAGGAATTCAAGGGGAATTACTTGGAGGTAACATTTTTGACTTCATAATTCGTTTATATGTGAAAGACCTAATTAGTGGTGAAAAATTTAGAAAAAATGGATAATTAGGGCTTGAGATTAAGAAACATTAAAAGGGGTATTTGAGGGGTCAATTTAACTTCAATTTCAGTATTTTTATTATGTATAGACTCGTGACAGCATGAGAATTCCGAAAATGTAAATTTCGCCTAATTTTGAGCCGTGAGCCTGAGGGGCATTTTGGTCATTTTATCTAATTTCGCGTATTAGCTTAGAATTTCTTTGTAGAGTAAGTTACTTGAAGTGTTATATACATTATGATCTTGAATTGAATAGATTTGGGCCACTGGGAGTCGAGTACTCGTGGCAAGGGCGTGATTTCGGATTGATTTGAGCTGGTTCGAGGTAAGTGCTTTACCTAACCTTGTGTGGAGGACTTTCCCCTTAGGATTTGGTATAATTGGTAATTGAGATGCCTTGTATGTGAGGTGACAAGTGCGTAGTTGTGCTAATTGTTGGAAATACGGCTTTTCATTAAGTAATTACTATTATATTTTCTTTCATGTTGTATTACTTGCACTATTATGCCTGTTGTTAGCTTAGTAAAACATGTATAAGTAATGCAATTGCCTTATTTGTTCAAACTGCTTTACCTGAATTTTGTGTTGCACTAGGCTAGACTATTTGTTTGCCTTAATATAAAGTTTGACGTTTCTGAGTATTTCTCCTATTGCTGCTGTGTATTTACTTTGGGACTACAGATGTGGAATTTCGGTATCTCCCCCTTGTCTATTTACATTTGGGACTACAGATGTGGGATTCCAGTAGATCCCACTGCATATTTATATGGAACTATATGAATGGACCCAGTAGATTCCCCCAGTACTAGGTTTTTATATTTGGGACTACGGAACGAGATTTCAGTAGATCCCCGCATACGACGAGTTTAAATATGGGATGGTATCGCGAGAGACCTATTGGCTATCTGTATACCCCTTCGCTGTTTACTTTGCCTCGGTATAGTTGTTGCTGTCCTTTATATCTTGTGTTACTTTTATTGCCGTGCTTATTTATACTGCTCTGTTCTACACTGTTGAACTCTATTTTTTATTTAACCTCAGTAGAGCCCTGACCTTCCTCGTCACTATCCGACCGAGGTTAGGCTTGGCACTTACTGAGTATCGGTGTGGTGTACTCATGCCCTTTCTGCACGTATTTTTCATATACACATCCAAGTACTACTCAGTCCTATCACCTTTGAGGTGAGGTGGCTGCTCTAGCGACTTCAAAATATATTTTTCGCGCTCGCAAATCGAGGAGCCCCTTTATATTCTCGCTTTTAAGTATTAGCCCTTTTATATATCTGTTCTTTGTTAGACATTCTAGAGATATAGCTATATAGCATCCTTAGCTTGTGATTTGTAGGTTTTCGGGTCTTGAAAATATGTATTGGTTTTTGAGAGTTAAATATTGTGTATGCCGAGCGACACTTTTAAATGATGTTTATTACTTTATTTCTGTTTAAATTATTTTATTTTTGCAAATTTGGTTTTTCTTCCGCAATTTATGCTTACCTAGTCGTAGAGACTAGGTATAGTCACAATGATTCACGGAGAGCGAACCTGAATCGTGACAAGTTGGTATTAGAGCTCAAGGTTCATATGAGTCATGAATCTCAAGACGGTTTATTAGAGTCTCGCTGATTGGTACGTAGACGTCTGTACTTATCTACGAAAGGCTATGTAACTGTTAGGAAAAAAAAATTCTACTTCATTTGATTCCTTGTCGTAAGAGATTTTTATAACACAATTCTAAACTTCTGTCTTCTTTTCTCTCACAGATGGAGAGGACACGTGTTGCCCGAGATGATGAGGCACCCATGCCCCCTATTGCAGCCGTTAGAGGTCGAGGTCGCGCACGTAGTCCATTAGAGCACCATCACGAGCTTCCATTGAGGAGCCACCAACAGTGCCAGTCAGTGTCCAAGCACCTGACACGCCTACTTCTAGTACCACGCCAACATTTCAAGAGACTCTGACACAGTTCAATAGCATGTACACCACTTTGGCTCAGACAATGTTGCTTCCCCTTGCTGCAGCTACATCCTAGGCCAGGAGAGGAGCACAAACTCCTGCTGCCCGCACTCCTGAGCAGCGAGTGCATCTTGATCAGGTCCCAGAGATTACCTGTAGCCCCAGGCCATCCCGAGGATAGGGCAGCGGCTTCAGAGGATGAGCATCGGAGACTTGAGAGGTTCAAGAAGTATGATCTTCCTGTATTCAGTGGGTTAGCATCAGAGGATGCCTTAGGATTTCTGGAGGAGTACCATATTCTCTGTACCATAGGGATATCAGGATCGAGTGGGGGTTTCCTTCACTACTTTCCAGCTTCGAGAAGCCGCCTATGAGTGGTGGCGTACCTATGAGTTAGACATTCGCCAACGAGGCTGCTTCGTTGGCTTGGGCCTAGTTTTCATATCTATTCCTGAGAGAGTTTGTTTCTCAGAGCCTCAGAGATGCATGGCACGTTGAGTTTGAGCATTTGCACCAGGGTGCTATGACTGTCTCAGAGTATGTTGTTCGTTACACTAGCTTGGCTATACATGCACCAGCCTTGGTTTCTACTGTTCGTGAGTGGGTTTGTTGATTTATTGAGGGGCTTATTCCCAACATCAGGTCTAGCATGGCTTGCGAGTTAGAGATGGATATTCCTTATCAGCAGGTGGTGAGAATTTCTAGGAGGATTGAGGCTATGCATGCTAGGGATAGAGAGGAGAGGGAGGCCAAGAGGTCTCGAGAGTCAAGCCATTTCTCTGGTGTTTGTGCCCCAGCTACAGGTTGTCATGGTAGGGGTTATATGAGTCGCCCTATTCATCTAGCTCTTCCAGCATCCAGTAGTGCTCCAGCTCCTCCTAGGCCTCCGGAGCCTTATTATGCACCTCCAATTTCTAGCGCTCCTCCTATGCGGGGTGCTTTCGAGGTTAGTCCAGCAGACCTGGCTGGAGCTAGTCATAGCCACCACATCCTCTCAGAGCTTGTTTTGAGTGTGGTGACATACGCCACATGGTGATAGATTTCCCTAGAATTAGGAGGGGTGTACCTCCACATATTTCTCAGCTACAACATGCCCCGCAGAGTTCTCAAGCTATGGTTACAGCTCCAGTTACCACCCCACCTGCTCAGACATCTAGAGGTGGAGGTCAGGAAGGTAGAGATCTTCCTAGAGGTGGAGGCCAAGCCGGATACTATGCCGTTCATGCCCGTACCAAGGTTGTTCCTTTGATTCTGTCATCACAAGTATTATACTGGTTTGTCATTGTGATGCATCGGTTCTATTCGGTACATGCTCCACTTACTCTTATGTGTCTTCTTATTTTGATCCGTATTTGGGTGTTCCTCGGGATTCTTTGAGCTCTCCTATTTATGTTTCTACTTTTGTGGGAGATTCTCTTGTTGTGGACCCGTTTATCGGTCTTATTTTGTTGATTTTAGTGGTTTGGAGACTAGAGCCAATTTATTATTGCTTCGCATTATCGATTTTGATATTATCTTGGTCAAGGACTGGTTGTCGCCCCATTATGCTATTCTTAATTGCCATGCCAAGACTGTGACACTGGCTATGCCAGGTATGCCGCATGTTGAGTGGAGGGTTACCTTAGATCACACTCCCAATAGAGTTATTTCTTTACTTATAGCTCAACATATGATTGGGAAGGGGTGTGACGCGTATGTAGCCTATGTGAGAGATTTCAGTATTGATACTCCTTCATTTGATTCGGTTCTAGTAATATAGGACTTTTTTGATGTGTTTCTATCTGATCTTACAGGCATGTCGCCTGATAGAGATATTGATTTTGGCATTGATCTGTTGCCGGGCACTCAACCCATTTCTATTCCTTCATATCGTATAGCTCCTCCTGAGTTGAAGGATCAGTTATAAGAATTGCTTGACAAGGGCTTTATTCGACCCAGTGTATCACCTTGAGGTGCTCCTGTTTTGTTTGTGAAGAAAAAGGATGGTTCTATGCGTACGTGTATTGATTATCGTTAGTTGAACAAGGTTATAGTGAAGAATTGTTATCCTTTGCCTCGTATTGATGATCTATTTGACCAGCTTCAGGGAGAATATGTGTTTTCTAGGATTGACTTGCGCTTAGGTTACCATTAGTTGAAGATTCGGGAGCCAGATATCCCGAATACTGCTTTTAGGACTTGGTATGGTCATTACAAGTTCCTTGTTATGTTATTTGGGCTAACCAATGCCCTAACAATCTTGATGCATTTGATGCATAGTGTATTCCGACCTTATCTTAACTCATTTGTTATATTCATGATTGATAACATTCTGGTGTATTCTTAGAGTTAGGAAGATCACAAGCAACACCTGAGGACAATGCTTCAGACTCTGAGCGAAAAAAGGTTATATGCAAAGTTCTCAAAATGAGTTTTTGGTTGGATCCCATGGCATTCTTAGTCCACGTGGTATTGAGTGAGGGTATTTAGGTTGATCTGAAGAAAGTATAGGCGGTGCCGAGTTGGCCCTGACCATCCTCAGCTACAAAGATCCGTAGTTTTCTCGGTTTGGCGGGTTACTATCATCGTTTTGTGGAGGGGTTTTCATTGATTGCAACCCCTATGACTAGACTGACGTAGAAGGGTGCTCCGTTCCAGTAGAGAGAAGAGTGTGAGGTGAACTTTAAGAAGCTCAAGACAGCTTTGACTACAACCCCAGTATGATATTACCTATGGTTTCGGGGCTTACACTGTCTATTGTGATGTCTTGAGGATTGGCCTCAAAGCGGTTTTGATGCAGGACGGTAAGGTGATTGTTTTCGCGTCCAGATAGTTGAAGGTGCACGAGAAGAATTACCCGGTGCACGACCTTGAGTTAGCTGCCATTTTTCACGCCCTGAATATTTGGCGCCATTATTTATACGGTGTGCCTTGTGAGATTTATGTTGACCATCGAAGCTTGCAACACCTGTTCAAGCAAAAGTATCTTGCGCTAGAGGAGGTGGTTAGAGTTGTTGAAGGACTATGATATCACTATTCTGTATCACCCAGGCAAGGTCAATATGGTGGCTGATGCTTTGGGTCACCGGGTAGAGAGTTTAGGGAGTTTGGCTTATCTACCAGCATCATAGAGGCCAATGGCGATGGATGTTAAGGCCTTAGCCAGCCAGTTTGTGAGATTGGATCTTTCGAAGCCCAGTCGGGTTCTAGCTTGCGTGGTTTCTTGGTCTTCCTTATTTGATCGTATCAAAGAGCGTTAGTATGATGAACTTCATTTGTTTTTCCTTAAGGGTGTTCATAAAACCCCAAAAAACGGAACCAAACCGAAAACCAAACCAAATCGACCAAAAAAACTTATACTTTTTTGTTTGGTTTTGGTTTTATATTTTAAAAATGATCAAATTTGTTTTTTTGGCAATCCACTAGGCAAGCGCCTAGGGCTAGAATTCATTAAAATGCAAGAAGAAAATTACAACAATTAGGAAAAGATAAAATAAGGGGTAGCACCGGTGTTGTTACCCATATAACACAACCAACGTAAACCTTATCTTACTAATCCTATTGAGGCAAATAAAAGCCTCACCTACTAGCAAGTATGTAAAAAGAAAGAACTAGCAAGAACTAAGAATTGAATGATCATCACAGAGTTTATAACGTACTCTATAATGATATTACATATTATAAGACTAATGAGATGGTAAAATAAAATGATGAAGAAACCACCATGCTGCTCTCTTTCCTATAAATTTGATACTTCCATTTGTAGATTGTTGTCTTCGTCTACAAATTTTTTCAAAAAGACTTCAAATTCATGTTTTTTCTTCAAGCGATCGGACTTTGTAGATATTGTTTGAGTGAGCTGTTTTTGTTTTGAATTTCTCATTGGGGGCCTCCTTATGTTTGCGTCTTCAATCACCCTGCCGTCCCAACTTCTATCCCTTGCACGCGACTTGTTACTTCTTTCAGTATGCATTGGTGACAAATCACCTTTTCTTGAAGCCTCTGCCCGACATTGCTTTAAGATATCATCTTCCTCCCCTTCTTCATATATACAAATCACCTTTGGTTTAGTTTTGGTCTTAATCAGAAAAAAGCGAACCAAACCAACTATAGGATTAGCTATTTCAAATTTATGATTGCACCTATAAACATGTATATTGTTATACAAAGTTCCAAAAAATTTATGGTGAATGTTAATAGTTTGCACTTTTAATATAGTTCTTTACCTTTACATTCTAATTTGATTGGTAGTTTTCTTTTGTTTAGTGTAAGAATCTATTTCGTGTTAAAAATAATAACTTATTTTTAATTGAGTCCTTAAATTATTCATCACTATTTGACTCAATTATCATCAATATATCTGGTAAATAATAGATTTCTCATAGGGCAATTGATTTGATAGTGTTACATTGAAAATGTGGTCGCCGGAATATGTGTTTGGTAGTGTATGTATTATATTTAAGAAAAAACTGATAAATAACCGGAAAACCGACATAACCGAATCGATAAAAAGTGACTTGGTCTGGTTTGGTTCTAATATTTGAAAAACTGACTTACTTGGTTTGGTTTCTTTTTAGGGAAAAATCGATCCAAATTGAACCATGAACACCCCTAGTAGTCCTCAAGGACAAGGTTCATCATGGTGATGACAGAGATGTGACCATTGATGAGGACAGAGTATTGAGGATGCAGGGTTGGGTTTTTGTATCCAATGTTGACGGGCTTTGGTAGTTGATTCTAGAGGAGGCCCACAGTTCGCGTTATTCCTTCTATTCGGGTGCCGCAAAGATGTACCAGGATTTGAGGCAGTATTATTGATGGAGGCAGATGAAGAAAGATATAGTTGGGCTTGTAGCTCGGTGCTTTAACTGTCAGCACGTGAAGTATGAGCACCAGAGACCGGGTGGGTTGCTTCAGCAGATAAAGACTCCGGAGTGGATGTGGGAGTGGATCACCATGGACTTTACAGTTGGGCTCCCGCGGGCTTTGAGAAAGTTTGATGCTAATTGGGTGATTATGGATCGGATGAACAAGTCCGCTTATTTTATTCCTATGTGTACTACTTATTCTACGGAGCGATTGGCGGAGATCTATATCAAGGAGATTGTTTGTCTGCATGGTATTCTAGTTTCTATCATTTAAGATAGAGGTACTCAGTTCGCATCATGGCCTTGGAGGGCCGTTCAGCATGATTTGGGTACTCAGGTGGAGTTGAGTACAACATTTCACCCTTAGACGAACGGACAGTCCGAGCGCACTATTCAAATTCTTGAGGATATGCTTTGTGCATGTGTGATAGAGTTTGGAGGGTCTTGGGATCAGTTCTTTCCATTTGCGATATTTGCATATAACATCTGCTGTCAGTTCAGCATTCAGATTGCACTGTTTGAGGCTTTATATAGTAGGCAGTATAGATCTTCAGTGGGTTGGTTCGAGCTAGGTGAATCTAGATTATTGGGAACAGATTTAGTTCAGCATGCTTTGGAGAAGGTTAAGTTGATTTAGGATAGAATCCGTACATCCCAGTACAGACATAAGAGCTATGCGGACCGGAAGGTTCATGATGTTTCTCATATGGTTAGAGAGCGGATTCTGCTTTGAGTTTCGCCTATGAAGGGCGTTCTGAGATTTGGGAAGAAGGGAAAGTTGATTCCAAGGTTTATTGCCCCTTTTGAGATATTGAGGCGTGTTAGAGAGGTTGCTTATAATCTTGCCTTACCTCCTAGCTTGGAAAGCGTTCATCCGGTATTCTATGTTTCTATGCTCCAAAGGTATCACGCTGATCCATCGCACGTGTTGGATTTCAGTTCAGTCTAGTTGGATAAGGATCTATCCTATGGTAAGGAGCCAGTGGCAATATTAGGCAGGCATGTTAGAAAGCTGAGGTCAAAGAATATTGCATCAGTGAATGTTCAGTGGTGGGGTCATCAGGTCGAGGAGATGACCTAAAAGATTGAGCAGGATATGTGCAACCATTACCCTCATCTTTTTACTACTTCAAGTATGTATTTATGCTCGTTCGAGGACGAACGAATATTTAAGTGTAGAAGAATGTGACGACCCAGCCGATCGTCTTCAGAATTTACGCCCCGATCCTCTTTTAACTGCTTTCCCCGTATTTATTTTTGCTATTTTGGTTTGCCAGGGTGTTCGGTTTTGAGTTTCAGAGAGTTTTGGGATACTTAGTCCCTAAATAAGAGATTACATGTTGGAAATTTGACTGCAGTAGGAACAGTATATAGATGACCTCGGAATGGAATTTCGATAGTTTCGTTAGCTCCGTTGGGTGATTTGGGACTTAAGAGAGTGATCAGAAAGTATTTTGGAGGTCCATAGTAGATTTAGGCTTAAATTGGCGAAATTAGAATTTTGGTATTTTTTGATTTATAGGTGAGATTTTGATATACGGTTCGGAATGGAATTCCGAGTATTGCAGTAGTTCCATTGTGTCATTTGGGATGTGTATGAAAAACTTTAGTTCATTCGGATGTGGTTTGGTTGGGTGTTTGATCAAAAGCGTAATTAAGAATATTTTGAATTCTTAGGCTTGAATCTGATGCGAATTTGATTTTTTATTTTATTTTGAGTGTTCTGAAGGTTGGAACAACTTTGAATGAGGTTATGATATGTTGGTATTTTTGGTTGAGGGCCTGGGGGCATCGGGTTAGTTTTGGGTGGTCAATCGGACCATTTTATGATGTTTGAAGTTGCAAAAAAGTGTTGTATGTGTTGCAGACCAGTTGTTCTACGCATTCATGTGTGGACCCTCACGTTTGCAAAGGGTTAGTATGTGGAGCTGAAGGTTTAGCCTTCGCGTTCGCAAGCTAGGTCTTGCATTCGCGAAGGGTTGGGGTCTTTGAGCTACGCGTTCACGAGATAGGGACCGCGTTTGCAATGGGCTGGGAAGCTGAGCCTTCGTGTTCGCGAATAAGGGGACGCGTTCGCGGAGAAGGAAAAGTGGACAACGTCAATTTGTGCTTTGCAAACGCGAGGCTTTGACCGCGTTCAAGAATAAGGATTAGAATGCCTGGGCAGAATGATTTAAGAGGCCTATTCTGCGATTTTGAGCCTAAGTTCCTCCATTTTTACGTAATTTTGAAGCTTTTTGGAGAGGATTGAAGAGGGATTTAACGAGAATCACTTGGAGGTAACATTTTTGACTTTATAACTCTTTTATATGTGATTAAAGACCTAATTAGTGGTGAAAATTTTGAAAAAAATAGGTAATTAGGGCTTGAGATTAAGAGAATTTAAAGGGGTATTTGAGGGGCCAATTAAACTCCGATTTTAGTGTTGTTATTTTGTATAGACTCGCGAGAGTATGGGGATTCTGAATATATAAATTTCATCTAATTTCAAGACGTGGGCCTGAGGGGCATTTTGGTTATTTTACCTAATTTCACGTATTAATTTAGAATTTCTTTGTAGAATAAGTTACTTGAAGTGTTATTTATATTATGAAATTGAATTAAATAGATTTTGGCCATTGGGAGTCGATTACTCATGGCAAGAGCATGATTTCAGGTTGATTTGAGCTGGTTCGTGGTAAGTGGCTTGTCTAATCTTGTGTGGGGGACTTTCCCCTTAAGATTTGATATAATTGGTAATTGAGATGCCTTGTACGTGAGGTGACGAGTGTGTACTTGTGCTAATTGTTGGGAATTCGATTTTTTATAAGTAGTTGCTAGTATGTCTTCTTTCATGTTTTATTACTTGCACTATTAAGCCAGTTGTTAGCTTAGGAAAGCATGTCTAAGTGATTCAATTGCCTTATTTTTCAAACTGCTTTACCTGAATTATGTGCAGCATGCTAGGCTAGACTATTTGTTTTCCTTAATATGAAGTTTAAAATTTCTGAATATTTCTCCTGTTGTTGTTGTGTATTTACATTGGGACTACGTATGTGGGTTTCCGATAGCTCCCCTTTTTCTTTTTACATTTGGGACTCTGGATGTGGGATTCCGGTAGATCCCCCTGCACAATTATATGGTACTATAGGAATACTTGGTAGATTAATCCAGTACTGGGTATTCATATTTAGGACTATGAAACGAGATTCCAATAGATCTCCGCGTACCATGAGTTGGACTACGGGACGGTATCCCGAGAGACCTATTGCCTATGTATATTAGGGACTACAAGGCGGTATCTTGGGAGATCCCCGGTTGTTATTAATTGGTGCTGAGCTCTACACTCCTTCAGTGTTTACTTTTCCTTGGTATAGTTGTTGTCGTCCTTTATATCATGTGTTACTTTTACTGCTGTACTTATTTATACTGCTATGTTTTACACTGTTGAACTTTATCTTTTATTTAACCTTAGCAGGGCCCTGACCTTCCTTGTCACTACCCGACCGAGGTTAGGCTTCGCACTTATTGAGTATCGGTGTGGTGTACTCATGCCCTTTCTGCGCATGTTTTTCATGTGCAGATCCAAGTACAGTGACTTAGTCCTATGACCTTTGAGGCGAGGTGACTGCTCTAGTGGCTTCGAGATATATCTGACGCGTCCGCAGATTGAAGATTCCCTTTCTATTCTTGCTTTTAAGTACTTGCCCTTCTGTATTTCTGTTCTTTGTTAGACATTCTGGAGATAGAGCTATGTAGTTTTCTTAGCTTGTGATTCGTGGGTTTCTGGTTCTTGGAAATATGTATTGGTTTTGAGAGTTAAATATTGTGTATACTGAGTGACACTTTTAAACGCTGTTTATTACTTTATTTATGTTTTAAATTGTTTTATTCCATAAATTTGGTTTTTCTTTCGCAATTTGGGATTACCTAGTCGTAGAGACTAGGTGTCGTCACGATGGTTCATGGAGGGAGAAACGGTATAGTGATAGTAACTAGATTGATCCATAATAGCACGGGCTAGCCAGTTTTTGGACTAGTAATTCAAATATAGTTAGCGTTTTGCAAAGTCAATAAAAAATAGTCACTATTTTGCTGCAACGGAGACCGGTCCAACATGATATACTGGAGATTGGTGCACCTATGTATGAACTTCCAGCATGTTATGCTGGAACTCCAACACACGGAAAGTTCCATCATAGTATACTAGAAATTGGAGCTCACGTGTATGAACTTCCAGCATAATATATTGGACTGATATATTATACTGGAACTCCAGTATATTATGATGGAGTTTTAAGTATATTTATGCTGGAACTCTGTTATAATATGCTTGAGTTCCAGACACAATATAATGGAGTTCCAGCATATTATGCTGGAGTATTTTCTGGATTTTGAATAGTGTTCTCGTTCAGATTTATTTTGACATGAAAAGTGGCCAAATTTCGATTACTTTTGAAACTGTGGCTATTTTGATTGATCACTTATAAATCTAGCTATTTCTTAATTTCTATTTGGTTTTTAGTACTGTTAGTTTTGTGGGCCACTTGTCTTCTTTCAGGTTTTGCACTGGTAAGATCGTGAAATTTTCATCAATACTCTATATCAACTGTTTGATAAATGATTTTATTTTTATTTTTCTACAAATTGATAGATCTTTCATGTCACGATCCAAAGATATTTTGGAGCAAACCGAAAATTGTATGAAAAATATTAGATTATGGATAATATTTTTGTAAATTATTGCTAACATTGGACTACAATATATTATGTTTTGGCATTCTGAAATTATAGTAAAACTGCACGGGGCACCCTATTTGGTCGCCTCCATATTATCTATACCTATTTTTTAAAAAAGTTTTAATATGTACTCAATTTTTAAACAACTTCAGCCCTCTTTCTCCTCCTCTTCCTTATCTTCCTCCTCCTTCTTCTATAGTGATACATATACCCTTTCTGATACGTATGATCTTTACCGGTATGATCATATCCCATTGTTTGTTAATAATCATGAATTTGGCATCAGGATATACAACGGGTAGAGCTTTCCACTTCATCTATTCGTATCAACACAATAATTACTTACACGAATACATATAAATTCCTCATTATATGGGTGAAACGCTACTACAGAAACTAGGTGTATGATATCACAACAAAGTGAGGGGATTTTTAACGCCTTGTTTGAGGGGGCTCTATTTCCTTGGATACGTAAACTTCACCTACTGGTAAAGAACTTAAGTATTCTAGAATGCATAAGTTCAACAATTACAAATAAAATTTTAGCCAATACTAATATACGTGAAAAACTTTAGCTAAAACATGCTGAAGTTCAGCAATTACAAACAAAAACTTCAGCAAATAGAGAATAAAACTTTATCTACTAGAATACTTAAGTTCAATAATTACAAACAAAAACTTCAGCCAAGAAAAAAGATAAGAGATTTGAAAGAGGCTCGAAAATGCTCTCAGCGCATGATAAGCTAAGGCAGGCCAACGTGTACCACTGATGGCTAGGCGACACAAACAAACTGCTCTGGCGACCACTGTTACAACGCCGGTGAACTCGATGATGCAGACTGTCACTCCGTTAACATTTGGAAGTTTTCTACCAGCTAGTTTCAACCAATTGAGGAGGAGCTAAATGAAATCGATGAGAGGAAAGGTGATCAATGGAATAGTAAAATGGTGAATCCAATAAAGGAAGATCAGAAATGTAAAGATCAGCTACCAACAAGTCCGAAACGACTATAATTCTCTGAGGCTAGTTCCTCAAAGCATAATCCAGATCTAGATCTTGTAGAAAGTTTAGGAAAAGAGGTAAAGCAGTCCGTACATGCAAAGGAGCTTCAACAACAAAATCGAAAATCTTAGATGGGGATGAAATTGGAATATGCCCCACCAAGCCACAGGGATGGCAAAATAGTCATTCAAATAGAGGAAGATAATGTGAATGAGCTGAAGGACTATTAGGAAACTGCTCTAATCAGTTATGTACTGGGATGTTGGAAACACGTTCTCAAGGCTTTATACTAAAACGTGTGTTCCTATGTGTAGGTTTTGATGAATGACAAACAAGCGCAAATTGATATATGACGAAGTTCAAGTACAAGCGCACAATTGGTGGATAACGAGATTCAAGCACAAGACAAAGTTTTATAGTTTAAATGAGTCGTTCTTAATTGTGATCTTGATCCAACAACTTGACTCATGACATGGCTTCTCTCGTAAAATTATTTTTTACAAAATCATGCATATTTAATTTAATGCTAAATGATCTTAAATCATGCATATTTTCATTAGTCAAAATGATTTTTAAACATGCCTCTAAAATCTGGACTAAGATAATCGATTACGTACTTATGATAATCGATTATGTTAAGCCAAGATTGCATGACAATCGATTGTGAACTAATGATAATCGATTGTGATAAGGCAGTGAGCATCAGGTTTTTCAAACCTGCAAGACAATCGATTGTGAACATTATGACAATCGATTGTGATGAGGCAGTGTACATCAAAGTTTTTCAAAACTCAGAATAATCGATTGTGAAGCTAATGACAATCGATTGTGAAGAGACATTGTCCATCAGATTTTCAAAAGTCACAAAATAATCGATTGTGAACATATGACAATCGATTGTGTTGAGGCAGTGTCTTCCACTTTTTCAAAGTTATTAAATAATCGATTGTGAGTATATAACAATCGATTGTCACGAGGCAGTGTCTAAAATGATTTTCAAAGTCTGATAAATAATCGATTGTTAATATTGCACAATCGATTATGAAGCTGACCGTTGTCGTAAAGTTTTCAAATACCGTCAGGTAATTGATTGTTGATTTTGTACAATCGATTGTTGGTATTAAAATCTGGAAAAGATTTTTTGAACGTTGCTGAATAATCAATTATTGATTTGGTATAATCGATTGTTTTACGTAAAATCTGGAAATGATTTTTTGAACGTTACTAATAATCGATTGTTGATCTTGGACAATCGATTGTTAAGCGTAAAATCTGGGATTGATTTTAGGAACGATTGGCAAACAATCGATTGTGGCTTCCTGACAATCGATTGTCACAGAGTAAAATCAGCAACTCTTAATTGGCAATTAGGCAACGGTAATGCGAAGTTTTTCAACTATAAATACAGCTTCATTTCAGTGTTTTAAATAACAACAACACACAACAACTGATCATTCTATTGCTATAAGCTTGCATACTATTGTTTATCATTTTATATTCATTTCATAAAGCTTTTGAGAGCCAAAAGTCTTGTCCATAGTTGTTGTGATCTTGAGCTTACTTCTTTTACTCATATCTACTCATTAAGGAGTGCTTTGTTTGAGTGTTTAGTGTTTTGTACACTTGTAAGAGAATTGTGATTCTCTTGTTGTAAGGAACTTGTGTTTCCTTGGTTGAAGTCTTGGAGTGTTGTATCTCCGAGCAGAGGTGTTAAGGCTTGTGTCCTTAAGTTGTAAAGGTTGGTTAGGCACCCGTAAGCTTAACAGTGAAGTCTTGGAGTGTTGTATCTCCGAGCAAAGGTGTTAAGGCTTGTGTCCTTAAGCTGTAAAGGTTTGTTGAGCACCCGTAAGCTTGACAAGTTAGTGGAAAATCTCGAGAGAGTCTCTCGGGGACTGGACTAGCCACGTGTTGTGGTGAACCAGAATACATCGGTGCGTACTTTATTATTTATCGCACTTATTTATTTCCTGCAAATTTTAATTTCCGCAAGTTTACGCTAAATTTTATTATAACGCTATTCACCCCCCTCTAGCGTTAAGCGTATTATCTAACAATTGGTATCAGAGCCCAACTCTCTGAAGACTTAACAGTTTGAGAGAACCATCCATGGCTTCTACTCGTGACTCTTTTGCAGGAATTGATGAAGGACAATGCTCCACACGACCACCTCTATTCAACGGTACAAACTACACGTACTGGAAGGAGAGGATGAAAATCTTCGTTCAAGCAAACAACTTTCATCTCTGGAAGGTGATAACGAAGGGAAATCAAATTCCAACCAAAAAGGTTGAAAACGAATGGGTTCCCAAATCCGAAGAAGAATATGACGCGGATGATATCCAAAAGGTTCAAAATAATGCTAAAGCAATTAATTTATTATATTGTGCTGTAAATGCTGACGATTACAGGAAAATATCGTGTTGCACAACGGCAAAGGAAATGTGGGACAAGCTGGAAATTACGTACGAAGGTACGGACCAGGTAAGGGAAGCTAAAATTGATTTCCTAACCCATGCTTATGAATTATTTCACATGAAGGAAGGTGAAAAGGTGGATGAAATGTTTGAACGATTTTCAATAATCGTAAATGATCTAAATGCTCTCAAGAAGACATTCACGGATAGAGAACTTGTTCGAAAAATTCTTAGAAGTCTCACTCCGGCATGGCGATCAAAGGCCGACGCAATCCAAGAATCCATTGGCGTCTCAAATGTCACCATCGACGCATTAAGAGGTAACCTTAAGACTTATGAGTCTACTATACTTAACCCTCTTGTTGATGATCAAAGGAGGCAAAGAATAGCGCTTAAGGCAAGCACAAGCCAACCACAAGTTGATGAGGATGGAGACAACGAGTTTGGACTCGTTATCAAAAGATTTCAAAAGTTCATGCAAAAGGAGTATGAACGAAAGGGCAAAAAGCAAGGCGAGCAAATAAAGTGCTATGAATGCGGTGAAACCGGGCACATCAAATCAAATTGCCCAAACATAAAAAAGGAGAAGAAACCTTTTAAGAAGCAACGTGCATACATTTCTTGAGGAGGAGACTCCGGAGATGAGTCAAGCGAAGAAGAAGAAGACGAAGCCGCAAACCTTTGTCTTATGGCGCAAGAAGACAAGCAAGATGAGGTATGTCAAATCTCTTCTAAAAACTTCTTTACTCTTGAAGAAATGTGAACTGCTTTTGATGAGCTATATACTGAATTTATTAAAGCTTCAAAAACTGTCAAGAGCATAAAAGAAAATGCTTCTCTAAAAGAAAAAGATTTTCAAAAACAGCTTTCTTTGAAAGAAAAGGAGTTAGAAAAACTGGTTTTAGAAAATGAGAAGCTGAAAGAGGAAAACAAGTTTTTTGGAAAAAGAAGCGCCGACAAGCCCGAAAGTTCTATTAAAAATTGCTCTTCTTGCATGCATCTCGAAAATGAGGTAGATAGACTTTAAGGTACCTTAGATAAGTTTAATTCTTCTCACAAAAACTTGAATGAGGTCCTTGTTAATTTAAAGTCAACCAAGCATGGCATAGGTTTTAAGAATGAGCCTAAAGAAAAGGTTGAAGCCAAACCCCAACCACCTAAGGCTCAACCTAGGATTAATAAAACACATGTTTATCGTAGAAATAGCAATTCTAAACAAATATGCATGCTAGACCAAATGTTGAACATTTTAGAAGACCTAGAAATGACTTACCACCTAGAAATGACTACCCTAGAAATGATGCATATTCTAGGCCAAACACTAGAAGGAGTTTTGAACCTTTTAGAACATCTAGACATGACCATTACTCTAGAAATGCTGCTCATTTTAGAACTAATAGTAGGAGAAATGGTTCTCATGAAATGCGCAATAGTCATAATGAAAATAGAGTAATTCATTTTCGTCCATCAAGTTACTATGAACCTAGAAGGATGCATAACCCCAACGTGACTTGTCATTATTGTAGACGCATTGGTCATATTGCCCCTGCATGCTTTACACGACATAGACATATCACTCAATCGCATCATTATAATATGCCTAACCCTCAAGGACCCAAAATGGCATGGGTACCTAAAGCGCATTAACTTGTTTTGTAGGTATGTTTGAAGGGATCAAGTGTACTATGGTACCTTGATAGTGGATGCTCCAAGCACATGACGGGAGACGAATCCAAATTCCTTCAACTAGAACACAAAGAAGGAGGAGGTGTTATTTTTGGTGACAACAATAAAGGAAAGATTATCGGCATCGGATCGGTCGGTAAGGATGAAAATTCTTCTATTAAGCATATATTACTTGTGAAAGGTTTAAAGCATAATCTCTTGAGCATAAGTCAATTATGTGACAAGGGAAATCTTGCCCTATTTGATTCGGATGAATGCTTAGTGTTTAGACGTAGTGATTTTAAAATTATCCTTCGTGGTTTTAGAGTGGATAATATTTATATGGTTGATCTTGCTAATTCCTCACCCGAATATGTTGATTGTCTTATGAGTAAAGAGGATGATACTTGGTTATGGCATCGTAGAGTAGCACATATCAACATGCATCTTTTGAACAAATTGATTTCTCAAAACTTAGTTATTGGCCTTCCCAATTTAAAATTTGAAGATGACTCTATTTGTGATTCATGTCAAAAAGGGAAGCAAACAAAAGCATCTTTCAAATCCAAAAATATTGTTTCAACTTCTAGACCATTGCAATTGCTTCACATGGATTTATTTGGACCATCTCGCATTGAAAGTCTAGGAAGAAATCGTTATGCTTTTGTGATTGTTGATGATTATTCTAGATTTACTTGGACTTTATTTCTTGCCAATAAAAGTGATGCTTTTCAGAATTTTAAATACTTTCTTAAGCGTGTTCAAAACGAAAAGGAAACAACCGTCACTTCAATTAGAAGTGATCATGGGGGAGAGTTTGATCACAATCTCTTTGCGGACTTTTGTGACGAACTCGGTATCGAGCATACCTTTTCCGCTCCACGTACACCACAACAAAATGGGGTGGTGGAAAGGAAAAATAGGTGTCTCGAAGAGATGGCTAGAACCATGCTCGAAGAGGCTAAGATTCCCAAACATTTTTGGGCAGATGCCGTGAGTACCGCATGCTACATCTTAAATAGAGTAGTCATAAGGCCAATACTCATGAAGACCCCTTATGAACTCTACAAGGGAAGGAAACCAAATATCTCCCATTTTAGAGTATTCGGTTGTAAATGTTTTATTCATAACAATGGCAAAGATCAATTGGGAAAATTTGATGCTAAGTCTGATGAGGGAATTTTCATTGGTTATTCTTCACGTAGCAAAGCATATAGGGTTTTTAATAAGAGAACCGAAACTGTGGAGGAATCCCCTCATGTTGTATTTGCCGAAAATAATGCTCGCTTGGCGAGAAAGGATTCCGGTTTTGATCTTGCAGGTATTCTAGATAGCTTGAAAGAAAAAATACAAGAGGAATCGCCTAAGGAAAATAAAGATGAAATCTTGGAACAACCAATGGAGGAAGCGCCACAATTGGAGAAAGAAACGACAATGCCTAACGAGTGGAGGACAATCAAAGATCACCCTCTCGAACAGGTAATTCGCGACGTCGGAGAAAAGGTAAGTACCCGAAACTCCCTTAAGAACACCTTAGGACATACTGCTTTTGTGTCTCAAATTGAACCAACAACCATCTCCGAAGCAATTGGGGATGAATTTTGGACCTTGGCAATGCAAGAGGAGCTTAACCAATTCAAACGGAATGACGTTTGGGATTTGGTGCCAAGACCCGAAAATCATACCATAATTGGTACGAAATGGGTTTTCGAAACAAACTAGATGAAAATGGTGTAATCACTAGAAACAAAGCTAGGCTTGAAGCAAAAGGCTATAATCAAGAAGAGGGTATTGACTATGAAGAAACATATGCTCCCGTAGCTAGATTAGATGCTATTCGTCTATTGCTCGCTTTTGCCTCTTCTATGAATTTCAATTTATATCAAATGGATGTGAAAGTGCTTTTCTAAATGGTGTTATACAAGAAGAAGTTTATGTTGAACAACCCCCCGGTTTTTGAAGATTTTAAATCTCCCAATCATGTTTTCAAACTCAAAAAGGCTCTCTATGGTTTAAAACAAGATCACCGAGCTTGGTATGAAAGATTGAGTAAATTTCTATTGGAAAATAATTTCATTAGGGGGAAAGTTGACACCACCCTTTTTGTTAAGCATAAAAACAATGATATTTTATTAGTTCAAATATATGTGGATGATATCATATTTGGTGCTACTAACAATATCTTACGCAAGGAATTTTCCGAATAATGACAAGCGAATTTGAGATGTCTATGATGGGTGAGTTAACATTCTTTTTGGGATTACAAGTAAAGCAAATGAAAGAAGGTACGTTCATTTGCCAAGCCAAATATTGCAAAGAATTGCTGAAACGATTTGAAATGAACAATGCAAAAGCAATGGCGACTCCCATGAGCACATCCGATCATCTAGACAAAGATGAGAAAGGTAAGGAAGTTGACACTAAGAAGTGTCGAGGTATGATTGGCTCTCTTCTCTATCTTACTGCTAGTCGTCCGGACATCATGTTTAGCGTGTGCTTATGCGCCCGTTATCAATCGTGTCCGAAGGAGTCTCACCTTACTGCGGTAAAACGGATTTTGAAGTACCTTGTTGGTACTACAAATGTGGGTCTATGCTACCCCAAAGGTTCTTCATGCCAACTCGTTGGCTATTCCGACTCCGATTTTGCTGGATGCAAATTGGACCGCAAGAGCACTAGTGGCACTTGCCATTTGCTCGGTAGCTCTCTCGTTTCTTGGTTTAGCAAGAAACAAGTAAGTGTGCGTTGTCCACAACCGAGGCTGAATATGTAGCCGCGGGGAGTTGTTGCGCTCAAATCCTCTGGATGAAACAACAACTCTTGGACTATGGCCTAAGTCTTGATCATATCCCTCTTAAATGTGATAATACTAGTGACATATGCTTGACAAAGAACCCCGTTCTTCATTCGCGAACAAAACCCATTGAAATAAGACATCATTTTATAAGAGATCACGTTCTCAAGGGCGATGTCGAAATCGAATTTGTTGAAACCAAAGACCAATTGGCCGACATCTTTACTAAGCCTTTAGAGAAAGAGTCCTTCTTCCGAATTCGTAGTGAACTCGGGATTCTTGACTCCACGTTGATCTAAGTCATGCATTGCATCTTTTTATCTTACATGATTTCTAACTTGAGCGTCGGAGACGTCTAACGAATTTTTGCAGGTATCGCCCTAAAGGTAGGGGGAATTATAAAGCATGACGCGCAATAATCAAGTCTTCTTCAGAAAAATCGATTTCTGTCGTCTAATAATCGATTATCTCGTATCAATAATCGATTGTTCTGCTATTACTTGAGTTATTGTACTCTCTTTAAGTAATCACGTTTTTTTTTCCAATAAATAAACAAGTTTTATTTACATCTTTGGCATCTTCTTATATTATTTTTGCTAATGGCAAAAGGGGGAAGATAACGGGTATGCACTCTCAATATTTATAAGCTTAAATTGAGGGGGAATTCATATATTGAGGGGGAACAAATTGCATACTTATACTTGTCTTGAATCGTCATTATGAATTGTTTAATTTGCATAACCCGCTTAAAGTTTGCCATTATCAAAAAGGGGGAAATTGTTGGAAACACGTTCTCAAGGCTTTATACTAAAACGTGTGTTGCTATGTGTAGGTTTTGATGAATGACAAACAAGCGCAAATTGATATATGACGAAGTTCAAGTACAAGCGCACAATTGGTGGATAACGAGATTCAAGCACAAGACAAAGGTTTATAGTTTAAATGAGTCGTTCTTAATTGTGATCTTGATCCGACAACTTGACTCATGACATGGCTTCTCTCGTAAAATTATTTTTTACAAAATCATGCATATTTAATTTAATGCTAAATGATCTTAAGTCATGCATATTTTCATTAGTCAAAATGATTTTTAAACATGCCTCTAAAATCTGGACTAAGATAATCGATTACGTACTTATGATAATCGATTATGTTAAGCCAAGACTGCATGACAATCGATTGTGAACTAATGACAATCGATTGTGATAAGGCAGTGAGCATCAGGTTTTTCAAACCTGCATGACAATCGATTGTGAACCTTATGACAATCGATTGTGATGAGGCAGTGTACATCAAAGTTTTTCAAAACTCAGAATAATCGATTGTGAAGCTAATGACAATCGATTGTGAAGAGACAGTGTCCATCAGATTTTCAAAAGTCACAAAATAATCGATTGTGAACATATGACAATCGATTGTGTTGAGGCAGTGTCTTCCATACTTTTTCAAAGTTATTAAATAATCGATTGTGAGTATATATCAATCGGTTGTCACGAGGCAGTGTCTAAAATGATTTTTAAAGTCTGATAAATAATCGATCGTTAACATTGCACAATCGATTGTGAAGCTGACCGTTGTCGTAAAGTTTTCAAATACCGTCAGGTAATCGATTGTTGATTTTGTACAATCGATTGTTGGTATTAAAATCTGGAAAAGATTTTTTGAACGTTGCTGAATAATCGATTATTGATTTGGTATAATCGATTGTTTTATGTAAAATCTGGAAATGATTTTTTGAACGTTACTAATAATCGATTGTTGATCTTGGACAATTGATTGTTAAGCGTAAAATCTGGGATTGATTTTAGGAACGATTGGCAAACAATCGATTGTGGCTTCCTAACAATCAATTGTCACAGAGTAAAATCAGCAACTCTTAATTGGCAATTAGGCAACGGTAATGCCAAGTTTTTCAACTATAAATACAGCTTCATTTCAGTGTTATAAATAACAACAACGCACAACAACTGATCATTCTATTGCTATAAGCTTGCATACTATTGTTTATCATTTTATATTCATTTCATAAAGTTTTTGAGAGCCAAAAGTCTTGTCCATAGTTGTTATGATCTTGAGCTTACTTCTTTTACTCATATCTACTCATTAAGGAGTGCTTTGTTTGAGTGTTTAGTGTTTTGTACACTTGTAAGAGAATTGTGATTCTCTTGTTGTAAGGAACTTGTGTTTCCTTGGTTGAAGTCTTGGAGTGTTGTATCTCCGAGCAAAGGTGTTAAGGCTTGTGTCCTTAAGTTGTAAAGGTTGGTTAGGCACCCGTAAGCTTAACAGTGAAGTCTTGGAGTGTTGTATCTCCGAGCAAAGGTGTTAAGGCTTGTGTCCTTAAGCTGTAAAGGTTTGTTGAGCACCCGTAAGCTTGACAAGTTAGTGGAAAATCTCGAGAGAGTCTCTCGGGGACTGGACTAGCCACGTGTTGTGGTGAACCAGAATACATCGGTGCGTACTTTATTATTTATCGCACTTATTTATTTTCTTCAAATTTTAATTTCTGCAAGTTTACGCTAAATTTTATTATAACGCTATTCACCCCCCCTCTAGCGTTAAGCGTATTATCTAACATGGGAGACACTCCGTACGAGAAATCTATGGTGAGTTATGTAGGCACAGCTTGGGATTTTGTTACTAAGCCCCAAATCTACACCACCAAGATGGCTATTATGTTTTTCGGCTCATAACTATGGAGGATAGAGATACAGATTTCAAGCAGGATCATACACATACCATAACAAGCCATTAATTTTACAGAATTGGGAAAGAGATTTCCACTTTGACCCTAAATATATCACTATTATTCCTCTATGGATTCACTTTCCTAGTTTATCGGTTGGGTATTGGACTGGTGATGCTTTAAGTAAAGTTACTAGTATTGTTGGTATGCCTATGTATACAAACAAGTATACAGTTGAATTGAACAAAATCTCTTATGCAAGAGTGCTAGTGAAAGTGGACATATCAAAGCCATTGATTGAGAATATTGAAATCATGACTCCTACTGGTACAAAACAACAAGAAATAATATATGAATGGAAGCCAAAATTCTGCAATGACTGTTTGCACTTTGGACATGATGCTTTTGAATGCTGGAATCAAAGTAAACAGAAAAATGATGCCGAATTTAAAGCTCCTAAGAGAAGAAATAGAGGCAGGATGAGGAGAATTGTGCAGGAATGGAAGCCAAATGAACAAACAGAACAAAAATATGAGAATGGGATGAAATTCAACCTCCAATAGATGTGGACAAAGAGAAACAAACTGTTGAGTTGATACTGCTTAAATTAGAAGGAGGGAGATGTTGACATTGAAGGACATCATGCTTCCTTAGATCAGCAGGGTGAAATTGTTGAGGCTAGCAATGCTAATATATTTAGAATATTGGAGGATTATGGACAAACATCTGCACAAGGAGAGGGTTTGAATCCAGACCCTAGACAACACCCACCATGATCATTAGCACTTGGAACATAAGAGTGCTGAACAAGCCCCATAGGCAGAAATAATTGAAAAACTTTATGCAAAAGAATAAAATAGACATTTTAGGATGTCTGGAAATTAGAGTCAAATAAATAAAAGCAAAAAAGATTCTGTATAAGGTAGCAAAATATTGGGGATACCGCTACAATTATACAAAATCTGAGAATGGAAGAATTTTGGTACTATGGAAGACAATTTATCAGTCAACATTGTTCAAGTCCATGAACAATTCATTCATTGCAAAGTGAGTGATTCAGTGACTGGATACCAGATTATGTTAATAGTAGTGTATGCTAGGAACAAGGTACAGGACATAGCATGTCTATGGTGTGATTTGCAACTGGAAGGGGGACAAGTTCAAATTCCCTGGCTCATACGTGGTGACTTCAACAATGTTCTAACCATTGACAATAGGTTAGGACAACCAGTCACCATGAATGACGTGAGATAATTCAAGGATTATATTGACTCTATGCAACTGACCCCATTGAAGACAAATGGTTGTTTCTATACTTGGTGCAATAAGCAGCATGCAGAGGACATGGTATTCAGTAAGATAGACTGCGCATTTGGAAACTTTGAATGGATCAAGTATTATGACATATGGAAGCTAACTGTCTAGAACCCGGGGTGTCAGATCATTCACCTATAGTGGTCCAAATATGAAAAATAAAGAATATATATCCTAAGTCATTCAAGTTGTACCTGGTAACAATGGAACAAAAGGAGTTCCAACCTATGGTGAAGACAATATGGAAACAAAAGTTAGGAAATGACCTTATGGGCAATATTTGGCAAAAAGCTACAAAAATTGAAATCTGAGGCAAAATTATTAAATAAGGAGATGACAAGCTATGAGAAAAGATTGAATCAAATAAGAGACTAGTTAGAACATACTCTTGAAACTTACTCCCTTTAATCAGGAGCTGATTGAGAAGGATTGACCTTGTAGGATCTAGAGATATGGAATATCGTAGAAGAAAGAATTCTGAAACAGAAGTCAAGAGTGAACTGGATTGACTATGTGGACTCAAACTCTAAATATTCTATGCACAACTGAAGATCAAAGCAAGTAAAAACTCTATTATTGCTGTATATAAGGATGTGGGAGCTAGAGTCACAAAACCTCAAGCTATAGAAAAAGAATTTATTACCTTTTTAAGCAGCTTATAGGAATTGACACTGGGATAAAACCATGCCCTAATACAAAGTTCATCAAAGAAGGAGTGTGCTTGTCATTGGAACAACAACATGAGCTATAAAATAAGTGACATGTGAAGAGGTTGATGAAATAGTAAAAGACATGTCAAATGATAAATCCCCTGGAGTTGATAGATTTCCACTAGAGTTCTTTAAAAGGCATTGGGAAGAAGTGAGACGAGATGTATATGATGCTGTAATGTTCTTTTCAAACAAGTAAGATGAAGCAAGCATAACCTTGATACCAAAGGTTTCTACTCCTACAACCGTCAAAGATTACAGGCCTATTGCTTGCTATACTACTGTCTTTAAAGTCATTTTCAAGATCCTAACTAAAAGGATAAAAATGTAATTGAAGGTATTATTGGGAAAGCACAGTCTGCATTCATAGAAGGAAGGAGCATAGTAGACAATATCCTATTTAGCCATGACCTATTCAATGGTTATAATAGGAAAGGCTTATCTCCAAGATGTGTACTTAAGGTTAATTTAAGGAAGGCATATGATTCATTGGACTGGGAGTTTCTTAGATCTGTGCTCACAGATCTTGGCTTCCCTCAGAAATTCATAGTATGGATAATGGAGTGTGTGACAACAGTGTCCTATTCTCTAGTGCTGAATGGAGGATACTAGACCTTTCCCAGCTAAGAGAGGTATAAGGCAAGAAGATCCAATGTCTCCTTACCTCATTGTGATTGCAATGGAATACTTGCAAAGGGAGATGAACCAACTAACTATGCAGAAGGAGTTCAAATTTAATCCAAAGTGCAAGAAGCTAGAAGTGACACACATTTGTTTTGCTGACGATTTGTTAATGTTTTGCATGGGTGACATACAATCAGCTACTATAATGCAGGAGACCTTTAAGAGGTTTTAAAATGCATCAAGATTGCAGGCAAGTGCAGAAAAGAGTTCTATTTATATTGCTGGAGTTGCACAAGATATAAAGGAACAACTAATTGAATATACTGGATATGAAAAGGTTAGTATACCTTTTAAATATCTGGGAGTTCCACTGTAAGCAAGAAAACTGAAAATTCATCGATGTTTTGCCTCTGATTGAGAAGATTACAAAGAGAGTTAGATGTTGGTCAGCTAGGATGCTTTCATACTCAGGAAGAGTCCAACACATAAAATCAGTGTTATTTGGAATACAAACGTATTGGGCTCAAATCTTCTTGTTGCCAAAGAAAATAATGAAGATGATAGAGACTATATGTAGGACCTTCTTGTGGACTAGCTCAACAGAATACTCCAGGAAATCACTGATAGCTTGGGATAGAATATGTCAACCTAAAGTTACTGGTGGTTTGAATGTAATTAATATGAAGATATGGAATAAAGCAGCCTATTAAAACATCTCTGGGCATTGGCTAAGAAAAAGGAAACTTTGTGGATTAAATGGGCTCACATTTACTACATAAAAAATAGACCTATTGAGGAGGTAAATACACCTAAAAATGCAGTTTGGGTGGTAAGGAAGATCAAAGGAAGAAATACAGAAGTTGAGGTTAGTTAAGAACAATCTCATTAACACACTGGATAGTTTTTTGAAGCGAGCAAAATTTCAAATACACAAAGCATATGTCCAGCTATAGCCTTAATTCCCTAATGTAGTCTGGAAAAGCATTCATTTACATATACAAATCCATCCTAGGTTCAAGTTCCATCTATGGCTGACTATCCATCAAAGAATAGCAACTTTGGATAGACTTGCCAAGTTTGGAATTTAAGTCCAGCCAGACCGTGTCTTCTGTGGACAACATGTAGAAACATTTGAGCATTTATACTTTGGTTGCCCAAGTACAAGCAAACTATAGGAAAGAGTTTTGATTTGGACTAGCAATGCACGACAGATAGGAAGCTGGCATCATGAATTGCAATGGATATGCAACATGGCAAAAACAAAGGATTGCAGGGCAAAAATGATTACAACATTATTTGCAATGGTGATTTACTGCATCTGGCGTGAAAGGAACTCGATGAGATTCAACAAGGAAAGATACAACATAGATGACCTGTGCAAAGAGATTGCAATACATACACATATATAAGGCAGGAAGAAGATCAATGACGAGCAGAATTGGAAAATTTGAAAAATACTCCTTAGTATAGTATTATGTAATTAAGACATGTAGTGTATAGTTTCTTTTATATTAGTGAATTTGGAGATTAATGGTCAGCATTAATCTAGGAATGTAAACCAAATTTTTGATGAAATAAAAGAAAAATTTTATCAAAAAAAAAAACAACAAAACTTCAGCTAATATTAAGTTTACGTGAAAAACTTTAGCTAAAACATGCTTAAGTTCAGCAATTACAAACAAAAACTTTAGCAAATAGAGAACAAAACTTTAGCTACTAAAATGCTTAATTCAGCAATTACAAATAAAAACTTTAGCCAACACTAAGTATACGTGAAAAACTTCACCAAATAGAGAAGTCAAACATGATGAAGTTCAACAATTACAAACAAAAACTTTAGCAACTAGAGAACAAAACTTTAGCTACTAGAATGCTTAAGTTCAACAATTACAATCAAAAACTTCAGCACACCTGGTTCAACAATTTTTGCTACTTCACGCCCGTATACAATAATGCTGAAGTTTGCGTGATTCCCTTTGCTACTTCAGACCTGTATGCTGAAGTTACGCGAAAAAGTGGGTACATTTGTAATTTTTTTTCTAAAGCGAGTATAAATTAAAAGCGTGACCCAAAAGTAGGTATAGATGCAAAAGATGCGCAAACACATTAGAATAAGTCCAATATTTTTCCGGAAGAAATAATTTTCCAAGGGCTATATTTACATAATTTTTTAAAATATGGACAATATCTAAACGAGAAGTTTTATTGTGTGTCTCACACAACTGATATTAGTGGTGTGAGGCTTATTTTTGTCTCACAAATTTGTATATCCTAATCTTATATTTTTGGACCCACAAATATATAGGTTCATAAAATTGTGAGACAAAAAAATAGTCTCATACAACTAATATCAATTATATAAGAGACAAAATGAGATTTTCCCATTTAAACAGTGAGCTATGGCATTTGCGTAAATCAGGTGGTAAGGTCATTACATTTTGTGTAGAGATTAAATCATACTTCCCAGTGTTGAATAATTAGCAATAGCGATGTAGTTTCCCCTTTCCACAATAGGGGTGTGCATTCGATTTATCTATTCGATTTTTATCCTTATCAATAATTACTTATCGATTATCGAATTTTACATATGCTTATCGTTATCGTTTCAATAAGGTTTTGATTTTTTCGATTTCGATTTATCGATTTTTGGGGCTTATCGATTCGATTATCGATAACACCAATAAGCCAAGAATATTTTGAAATTCTTCAAATACTAGTCTAGTATGTCTCTATTACTTCCTTTTGTTTAACTATTGTATATTGATAGACAAATTCTATAAGTGAACATCTTTTTTGAAAGGAAAGTTCACTTCAGTGATGAAAGGAAAAGTTCTTTACCTGCTTGACATCATATCTTGGTATTTGAATATTTTCATAAGTTTTGTTTGCAGGTGAAACATTGACCTTCAGCATCAAAGGGTTCTCACCGTTGTTGTGGACGAGCAGAAACGATTCCTCATGTCCTACAAGAAAATTACAAAGTGAGATTTATGGTCTAGCGAAATTCCAGGTGTTAAGACAGGAAAATGATAATTCAAATATAATATAATCTAATATAAATGAAACATACACCAAAACATAAGAATTAGTATAGAAAGATATTCACATCAAATCCTCATTTTTTTTTCCAATTTCATAAAATATCATCCAAATGATCATTATCAAAGAAAAATATAAAGTAAATCAAATTTTGAAAAACATTAATATTCAAACTGACGTTCTTGATTAATATTCACATTTTCAACTTCAAATACTCTTTTTTTTTCAATATCACAAAATGCCAACCAAATGAGTGTTTTTAAAAAAAGTAAACTTACCAAAAAATCTAAATAAAATTAACTTACTACCACAATTTAAGCACATAATTTATTATATCTTTTTGACATAACAAATTCTGTGAAAAAAAAACAGAAACTACTCAAACAAAGACAAAAAAAAATCAAAATTAGAATTCTCAAACTGAATATTACGTACCGAAGAGTCTCCGGCATTTACTTCTTTATTCACTTTAAAATGAGGATCAGAATCATAACCAGCAGCTCCAAAAGCCAATTTAATCTCAATTTCCCCACCAGCCTTAGAATTATGAAAAAAAATATTCCCAGCAGAGAAATATTTATGAATTCGACTAGAATTATGAATATCCAATAAACCAATTAATGCTTCTTTAAGTGCAATAGCAATACAATCTTCAAGCAAACCATAGTAAAAATTTGAAGAAAGAATATAACGTAATAGATGGAGACATCAAAGTCATATTTAGCCGTTGTTCATGGTGATGAAGCAGATGAAGAGACTCGGTTGTTGGCTATGGAGTTTAGCCGATGTTCGTGGTGACGACTAAGAAGACAAAGCAGTAGCAGCTGGGGTTGTTTGGACGTCGACTGGAGGTCATTTGGAGCTGTTGTGAAGGGTTCGTTGTAGGAGAAGAAGAAGAGTAGCGTGAGGGTGGCGGCTAGGTGTAGGTTTTGAGAGGATTAGGGTTTTGTTTATGTATAGTGTAATGAATAAATGAAATTTTGGGACTCATATCAGCATAAGCGAGTGGATAGGGTAGTAATAATATTATAAAATAAGGGCATATTTGTCTTTTTGATATATCTTATCGATTTATCGATAAACCGATAAATCGAATGGCCAAAATCGAAATCGAATCGATAAACCGATAAACCGATATCAATAAACCGATAACAAATAATCGATTCGATTTATCGATAAACTCATTCGAATGCACACCCATAAAACATACTGTATTCTCTTTTAGACGATTACACTTAGAAGACCAGAAATAATTTGAAGAGTTATAAATGCTTAGAGGAAAAGTGGTAGTCCATAAAAATCCAAAATGAATAAACCAAATAAAATAGGGATATTATTACTTTTAATCGCGCTAGAGATTATTTATATTCGGTAACTAGAAAATTATACAATTTTTGCACACTCCACATACATATATATATACTATTATTAAAAGCGAATATACAATGTTATTTTCCTCTCTTTTAAGTTGAAAGAGAAAAATTTGGATCAAAATAACTTCATTTTGGATCAGTAATTTATTTGCTCAACTACAAATCAAAATAATGGAAACAAATTAGTTCAAAACTAACCCCAATTGACCAAATGTATATGCCTATTCTTGAGCCTCATTTGGATTTTGTTTCAAAATTAATTTATGAAAGGGAAAATCTCACTTTCACCCATTAAATTCAAATTATTTATTTTTTAATATTCAAATTCAAACCATTTATTTTGCCTACTTATCCCAGACTATTTATCCGGTCCATCCATTAGCTATTTGCCTTCGCATTTAGGGTATAAAATGTTAAGACATGCAATTTCATTTTTGCATGGTTACTTAGTAGCTATTACAATCTGATAACTATATAATTTGGTCTTTCTTATTTTAAGTAGCAGATACTACTTCTTAATATATTAAGTTTATCATGATTTTTGTGTGTGTTAAGATCCATCATAGTTGAGTTTGAAGCTCCTGAATTTGAAATTTTATTTTGAAGATTTATTATTTGATTTGACGTGAGTGTTATAAAATATTGCTTATAGTACCTCGAGTAAGCTTTTCGGGTATGGATTTTTATATTTATTTGAATATCCACCATTGTTGGGCTTAAAGCTCTTGAATTTAAAATTTTTATTTTGAAGATTTCTTGTTTGATTCGAAGTGGATGTTATTAAATATTGCTTATACTACATTTGAAAGTTCATACTAAAATTTGATCGCAGTTGAAGTTGATTTGAGGTGATTGAGATCGAATTTCTTAGTTGAAATCGAAGATGAACACAGTTACCCAACAATATATCATTACAATATACAATCTCCTATAGGAGCATGCAGCTATACTATAATAGTATGCTGTTATAATTTTGGAATATACTGCAACATTATACTGTAACAATCGAAAAAAATATATTTACCTAATAATATATTACTATAATATATAATATACTATAGGAGTATATAACTATACTGCAATAGTATATTGTTATAATATACAATATATTGTAATATACTGCAATATTATGCTATAAAAGTATATAGTATATTATAATAGTATACTTTGACTGCTATTTATTGAATCATCTAAGTGGTTTTGTATAAAGCTAAAGTCATGGTTATAGTAACATTATACCGTTATAATATAATGGTATAACATAATAAAAAAAATCAATTTTTAACTTTTCCAACTAGGCCCTTACATATATTTCCTTAAATGAATTTTTGATGGCGTTCCATGAATTTCATTGTATAAGAAGTAGGTAACGAAAGATAAAACAATAATATAGGGGAAACAAAGAAACTTAAAAAAAGATGAATAAAATTAGAAAAGGAATACTCAAAATTAAAAAAATAAACAAAAGGAAAGAAACAAAAGGAAACGAGCCAAATTGAGTATAAAACTAGATTATGAAGAATAAAAAAAAAGTAAAGAATAATATGATTCTGGAAAAAAATATGTGAACATAAAAAAGAAAAAAGAAAAACAAGAAAAAATAAAAGGAGAAAAAAAAAGAAAGAAAAAATAAAATGAGAAAAAAAGAAAGAAACAATTATCCATGCTGTAACGAGCAGGAAGATAGTTCGGTGGGTAGAAAACCAATAGCTAAGCAAAAATTATTAATTTAGTTTTTGCGAGTAAAACATAAATGTTATGAAATAATATAAAAGACAAGAACAATAACTCAAGAACAAGAGCAAATAGAGAGAGAATAGGGAGAGAGAGAAGTATTCTTATTAATACTTGGGGTGATTTACAATGGGGTAAGACCCCTCTATTTATAGGAAGAGGAATGACTTAGCTTCAAGCTAAAACTCTTAGACATTCACTCTAAATAGACTTCTATTTTATAACACTCCCCCTTGAATGTCTTTATTCAATAATGTGCCTCATAAAACCTTAAAACCAAAACCCATTGGGAAAAATTAAAGAAAGGAAAAAGAGTACACATGTTTGAATATGCGCCTACTGGTTGCCTCGTTAAAAACCTTGCAAGGAAAACCCAGTGGGAAAAAACCTTGTAAGGGAAAAAGAGTGCAACGCGCATTGACTCCCCCTAATGAGTACATCAATTTATATCCTTGAGCATTTGCATTCCAATCTTGTGCATCATCTTCAAAACGATCTTTGGTAGACATTTGACAAATCAACCATATTGACTTGAATAAATATTCCGTACCTTGAAATCATCATTCTTGATAGATATGAACATCTTCATATAATGTCGTGGAATAACTCTTCAATATCTCCATAGATGCATTCTCAATGCCATCATGCTTATAGTTATAGCACGATACATATGTACACAAATTGCACTTAGGATGTGGTACTTCAGGACCACGAATTGCATATGCTTCAAGCAACTTAAATCTTTCAAGTTAAGTCATATAAGCCATATAATAGACTTTAGATGCATATCAAGTTTTCCATGTCATGCTAAACAAATAAGATATTGAAAACTGATTATACATACCTTTGACTTTATACTTTCAAGCATTTGAACTATAGGTTCAAAACTACATGTCTTTCATATGGAATCAATTCTTCTTGAATTGTATCTCTTCCATTTAGTTACTTTCTTTGGGTCAGTAAATGCGTATAGCATGCTTTGCAATATGTTGTAATTGAATTATCCTTTTATGAACTTCAGGTTCATATCATGATATTCGGGGATATACATATACAAATGATAATTCATCCCATGTAACCTTTTCTCAAGTGTTTATCATATCTCCACCTCATGTTAGTAAAGCTAACTTGTTTCCTCAACTTTGGGAAATCATCTTTGTGCATTATCATGTCAATATACACATCACATTAATAATAAGATGAAATTATTTGGTTCCTGACCCTGAACCACTTGTGAGGGGAGAATATAATATACTCTCGTATACACTTATGGGTTTGAGATCCTATGTTGGCAAAAAGCGACTAGGGGATGAAGACCCTATGTTTAAAAAAATCTCAACTAGGGGTTGGAGACCCTATGTTGGCAAAATGCGACTAGGGGATGGAGACCCAATGTCTAAAAATCTCAATTAGGGGTTGGAGACCCTTTGTTGGCAAAAGGCGACTAGGGGATGGAGATCCTATGTCTAAAAAATAATCTCAACTAGGGGTTGGAGACCCTGTATTGGAAAAGGCAACTAGGGGATGGAGATCCTATGTCTAAAATTCTCAACTAGGGGTTGGAGATCCTATGTTGGCTAAAAGGCGACTAGGGATGGAGACCCTATGTCTAAAAATCTCAACTAGGGGTTGGAGACCCTATGTTGGCAAAAGGCGACTAGGGGATGGAGAGCCTATGTCTAAAAATATCAACTAGGGGTTGGAGACCGTATGTTGGCAAAAGGCGACTAGGGGATGGAGACCATATATCTAAAAATCTCAATTATGGGTTTGAGACCCTATGTTGGCAAAAAGCGACTAGGGGATGAAGACCCTTTATATAAAATCTCAACTAGGGGTTGGAGACCCTATGTTGGCAAAATACGACTAGGAGATGGAGACCCTATGTCTAAAAATTTCTCAACTAGGGGTTGGAGATCCTATGTTGGCAAAAGACGACTATGGGATGAAGAACCTATGTTTAAAAATATCAAATAGGGGTTGGAGACCCTATGTTGGCAAAATGCAACTAGGGGATGAAGACCCTATGTCTAAAAAATAATCTCAACTAGGGGTTGGAGACCCTGTATTGGAAAAAGGCAACTAGAGGATGGAGACCCTATGTGTAAAAATCTCAACTAGGGGTTGGAGACCCTATGTGCGCAAAAGGAGACTAGGGGATTGGGACCCTATATCTAAAAAACAAATCTCAACTAGGGGTTGTGTGAGCATGTGACTTTTGCCCCGCATGAATCACTCCTACAAAATTCTTAGATTTAGGATGTTTCCTTTTAATTATTTGATTGGTAGGATTAGTTGCATAATTTTCGTGTTTGTTTGCATTTTATTTGAGTTTTTTATTTAGATAATTCTTAAAAATATAAAATATGTCGCATGAGCATTTTAAAGTTGATTGGATCATTTTTCAAGCTTTAATTAGCAATTAATCATTTTATAAAAGGAAAAAATAGGTTCAATTCGTTCTTTTAATTTGAATTTTTGAATTTTTAGGTGACTTTTCCTTTAATTATGTTTTGTTAATAATTATATAGGATTGGTTTACATTTTTTTAGGTAAGATTGAATTTTGTAATTAATTTAGAATTTTTATAATTTTTAAAAATGAAACAATGAAAGAAAAATGAGAAGTCTGAAAACAAAAAGACCCAAATTTGGGCCAAATTTAATTAAATCTCAGCCCAAATTGCTCAAACCCACTTCAAATCTGGTCCAACCCAACCCCAATACCCGGTCCATCCCCATTAACGCCTTAAACGACGACGTTTTGGGCTCAAGCAATCAGGACCGTCGAGATTTCTTGATCAGACGGTCTTGAAGCCCACATCACGGAGTATATAACTGTCTGAATACCCCCTACCCCCAAATTTGTCTCTCAAAACACCCTAACACACACCCCGCTTCTCTGCCGTCTCTCACCGTTTGCCGTCGGCCGGAAATCGCCTCCGCCAGCGGCGATTCTCCGATGACTCCCAAGAAATACACCATAGCACCTCCTCATCTTCCTCGTCACGAATCTGACCATCATTCCTTTCAAATCTTTCTTGATCTCGTCGAATATTCATTTGAAACGGTGACTGTTCCGCTGTACAGGGTGGAACCACCTCCAACCTCCCCAAATTCACAACATAGCCTCATTTCCTCTTCCCCTTTCCAAATCCAAACACTTTTCTCCTCAAGTCCCAGCCAAACATCTCAAATATTAGATCAAAGAAAGGCGGTTTATCCGTGACTCATCCAAACGATCCCAAATTCACACCCTTTGACCACCATGACCTTCTTATCCCAAATCCACAACCCATAGCCTTCGACTCTTCCTTAAGAGGTTTGAATGTCAGATCGAAAAATCGAGCTTAGAACCCTAATTTTGCAAAATTGGGGGAATTAGAGTTCTGGGATGTAATAGCCCATAATTATGTGTTTTCCAATAAAAACACATGATTAGGGATGATTATAGTCCAAATAATTTCAAGAATAGCCTGCCAGATTCGAGTCTGAATAAAAAATTGCGAGGTATTTTATTTCTGTTTACTTTTTTTTCTGCTTTCTTTTGTTCATGATTGTTCTTCTATTTTTTTAATTATTTTAGTTTTATTTTTGGTTTAGGGTTCTGATCATGTAGTTTTGATTCTATTTTTTGATTGTATGTTTGATTTCAGTTTGCTACTGGTTTTTCTTTAGGTTTTCTCTTTAGGATTATAATTATAATTTTAATTTTTGTTCCTGATTGATTCCTCGTTTGCTGATTTTCTTTAGGTTTTATTCATGTCTTTTGTTTTACAATATAGTTTTGTTTTGAATTTGTTGATTTGTTCATTTATTGTTTCATTAATTCAGTGATAAAATTAGTCTACTTTATAATATTAGTTAGAATTTATTTCTCTGTTATGATTAGTTAGATTGATTGATTAGTTCTATTTTAGGTTTTCTTTTGGATATAGCTGAATATTCCTAGCCTTTGATTGACTAACTATGGTCAGTTTTGACCAAGTTAACAGGACTGGGGGTTAGTAAACATAGTTCAGTAATTTCAGAAATAATTCAAGGGTACTATAGATAGTTTAATGAAAGAATAGTGTAGTAACTAAAATAGAACCCCCTAGAATCTTCTAGAAGGGGGTTCTAATTTGAATTTCAGGAACTTAGTAGTATTACTTGACCAACAAGTCAGTAATTGAGGGACTAACTAGCTAAAAATAGAAAATTAAAAGGATTGAAGGCTAAAAAATAGAGTCTGAAGGTTGCCCTAGACTTTGTCTACAAAAGGGAAATACCTTGACTTATAATACAAGTATTGGAGAAGCTAGAAAAATTCTATAAAAAAAAATTGAAATTCAAAATCCAGTTTCAACAATCTAGAGAGATCCAAAAACTCTGAAAAATTCAAAAAAAATTCAAATTCTAGAACTCAGAGAAATCAAAAAAATCCAAAAAAGACAATTCAAATTCAAATTCTTAGAGTGATCCTAAATTCCATTTGTTGAGTTAGCATTCCAGCTTATAAGGTTGAAAATAGTTTGAATATTCACGGTGTTTTGGTTGCTAAAGCTTCAGAAGTTCCTGGGCTTATTTCGAGTCTATTTTGGTCCATTCAAGTCTATTTTTGATTATTCGTTGGTGCTTTTTCTCTGCAATTCACTCCTGGGCTGCTGTGATACTATTTTGGGTCTAAAATTGATCTTGTTGCTGCTGTGTGTTGCTGATTGCTATATGTTGATCTTCTGATCCAAATTTTACCTTGTGTGTGGTATTATCCAGGTATTCCTTTGAGATATGTATGAGGATTATTTTATGCACAAGTAGAGGATTCAAAATTCATGCAAATGAAGAGTTTGTTGAAGTTGAATTGACATTGAATATGCTGCTGCTATCTGATTATGATCCTAGTATGAATTTAGAGCCGTAGATGCTAATTGATGTCTGCTATTGTTTTAGTGAAGTTTTTGTTTTGGTTTGTACTTAAATGAACAATGGACTGTGGCCATCTATATTTATATTTAAATCTGGTCTAAGTTAGCTGAATACGAATTAGTTCAATTTGTTGAATTTACAAATATTTCAATTCGGAGCAGATGCTTGATCTAAATAAATCTCATTAATTAGTCTGTTAGTTCAAAATTAAAAGTTTACTGTGGCTCATCCTGGAATTGGAATATTTGAACTCATTTGTAACTAGTAGCCTCGTTTGGATTACATGTTATAAGTGATTTGTTTTTTTTCATATAAAAAGCAGTAGATCCATTGAATTTGCAATATGTTTGTCGGGTAAGCTTAGTGGATTTTATTTGAGCCTGTAAAATTAAGCACCCAGTCATTCTTGTTTATTTTTTAAAGCCTGCTAATTAAATCTGTTTCGCCCAGTTACTGGTCATTAAAAGCAAAGAAGAATTTGGCTCATTGAGCCATTGTTAATGGACGTTGAAAATTGGTTACGCTAGTAAGTAATTCATTGAACAGTACTGGTCTGGTTTATACTTGGACCGTAATACCTGTCAAGAATTAACACAAGGCCCACCCACTTCTAATTCAATTGATTTCATCAAGTCAAAGGCCTAGGCGGCTTGGGCCCAGTAGAGACAATCCTTAATAGAAAATATAGTTTATTTTAGGATGACCTTTAAAATAATCGAGATACGCCGCGCTGCGCCCAAACAAAAATTCATAAATTGCGTGGCTCTATTTATATACTTACATTAAAATACTTAGAAAACGGGACGCGCCATTTAATGACTTTTCATGGCTTTCCGCAAAGTTATCAATGCACTAGTCATTTTAGGCGCGCATTTAATAAAGATACTTTCTTAAACTCGGGTGCGCGTTTATGTGACCCAAATCCAAATCTCAACGGTGCTAAAGTATGTCAAAAATCACGGGTGCATTTATGTGACATGATTCGAGACACATTTTAATACTGTTGCAATTTTCCTCAAAAATTTAATTAAAAATGGTAAGTAATTTTAAAATTGCACTATAGGATAGACATGTTTAAAAATAGATAATTAGCCAAATATGATCTATTTAAGCGACCATACTAGAACCACAAAATCCGAGGTTGCCTAACACATTTCCTCGGGTTAACAGAATTCCTTACTCAAGAATTTCTGATTCCCAGACTTCATCTGGAAAGTCGAATATTTTCCTCGAATTAGGATTCAAGAAAAACCGGTGACTTGGGACACCAAAAGCCAAACCTATCCCAAGTGGCAACTCTAAAAATAAATAAATAATCCCAATTCGATTAATGTCACTTAAATTGGAAAAAACACCCTTATGCATTACCCTTCGGGGTAAGTGTGTAAAAAAGGAGGTGTGACAGCTCTGGGACTATACTGAGGATAAAAAAAACCCTGAACGTTTGTTCAAGGTTTATGAATTCGACCTTAGAATAGCTATTACACTTGGCTTTATTTATTATCTGATTTTCCTCCATGTTTCATCCTAACGTGCTAAGTGCTTTACCACTTTGATATTACCTGAATTGTATATATAGAATTGTTACAAAATCCTTCTCTTCTCATCTTCGGGTATGTGCTTGCTGGTCGAGACTCTCTATTTTGTTAGAGTCATACCTTAAAGTAAGAGAGAGGCTGGATAAGTTACTAAGCCGGATGGCCTTTTGGTTCCCGGTACGTAGCCCCTTCTCGAGTCGAGTTGTTCGCTCGGGTACACAGTCTAGAACATACACCCAGGTTTTGAACCTAGAATAACTCGACCTCATGCCGGATCCCTAGTAGGTATGATTATCACGTGCATTTGACTTAGGGGAGTCAACACAGGGGTTGGGTCCGTCTAGGACATGTGACCTAAAATGAAAAGACCATCCTGATGCATCCTAATTGCTATTTGTGCATTTGTTTGCTTCGGATCTGTGTGCTGATCGGGTGTAAATAATGGGAGAAATTTGAAAAGAAAACGAGAAAAAAGAGAGAAACGAAGAATAGTGTTAGGGTTCAGTGAGTTAGTCACCTGTTTTGAAAAACCCAATACCCAAATGGTACCAAACTCTGCCAAATTTTTAGAAAATAAAAGAAAAAGAAAGTTTTTCAAAAATAGATGAGTTTTGTCAAATCTGTCCGAACTACGCCAGTTTGATTCTCACTGTATGTGAGATACGTAGGCAATAGCCATCGGGTCCAACTTCCTATTTTTGCAAAAATAGCCCAAAAAACAAAACATTTTTGATTTTGTCGGGTGATGCCATTCTTGTTTAAAATATGCCAAATGTCCCAAAAGAGCGCTGGAAGGATGTTTTTGCAAGAACAACCACCTTGGACCATTTTTAACAGTTAGCGGGCACAACCCTAAAATCTTCTTCCCGGAGTGCTAAAAGGCCGTATTTGCAAAATAGGTTTTCTCTTTGTTTTAGGTCAAAATAAGTGATTAAATCACCTTAATAAGTGTGCAGGATGAGCACGATCCAAAATGAACCTTTCTCAATCATGAACAAAATCCTTTTAGAGTTGCATTTGGTGGTAGAATGATCTAGGTGAAGAAGGGCAAGACGAGGTCAAAAAATATTTGAAGGGTCTTATTGGTTTGTTGGAGATTAGGCCTCGGGGAGAAATCATAAGGGCATATGTCACATGCTGGGACCTAGCGCACAACGCGTTCCATTTTTCAGATTTTGAACTCACCCATTAAGTCTGTTTTCCGCTAAAGGCAGCATGAAAAGCACCTAAACTATGCTACTATTGGCACCCCAAATTAAAAACTACAACTGGAAATCCAACTTTAGGTGGTCATTATGATCAGAAACTCACTCTCTGGAGAAACCGACCCTAGAGGAAATAGCCGGATACATTTGGAGCGCTGAGTTCCCTTTAAGGCACAAGTATTTGATTGCCCCGCGAATAGTAGCTGTGCATAGATTCTTAGACTCACTGAAGATAAGCAGGACGGTCCACAACCCAGATTTGGTAGCTGTATTTTGTACTCTGTACTTTATATGCTAGAGATATGCTCACCTAGGAGGTTCAACAATCCAGAAAGCAAAATATGTAGCAACGGAAACTGCCAAAAATGGGAGGAACATAGATGTTTTGCTTTTATGGTGGTCTTTTTAGGAATTCTAGTATTCCAAAGGAAAGATGGAAATATCGACATATAAATAGCCGGGGTCGTCATCACTTTACTCGCCCAAACAAAGAGCACTCTTGCGCCCATAATAGTAGCTAAAATCTTCCGTGCTCTCACAGACTGCAATGCCGGAGGACACTTTTTTGAGGGGTGAAATATGTTATTGCAAATATGGATGGTCCAACATCTATGCCATTGTCCTTAATTCATAAGTTAGGGGCCACACAGAAAACCTGCGTAGAGGAATTTTATACGAGGATTAACGGGATCAGTTTGCCTGAAGGGGTTAAGGAATGGACATCATACTTTTGATCTATCATTTCCAATCAAATAGAGTGGACGTTTGGATGGTTATCTGTGGATGGAATCATATATCTGCCAGCAACTAGGCGTTACTTCCTCTTGATAGGTCTTAAGAGCATTCGGCCTTACACTCCGTATCGGGTTTTAAGACAACTTGGGAGGTGCCAAATAGTGCCAAAAGATGAAGATCTTAGTACCCAAGTAGTTGAGATTGGTCCTGATGGCCAGTTTCCTGAAGCAAGAGTCCGCCAGATCTGGAGCAAATGTCAATACTTGGCGTAGAATACATGTGTACGGGATTGAGCTAATGGAGAAGTTTCACTTGGGAATCATGCTTGGTATTGAAGGAAAATTGTAGCTGGGAGGCCCGCCAAAAGACCTCACCTCAAGGATTTTGTCGAATCATCACAAGAACAATGGGCTAGGTTAGCTAAGGAGAATGAATATAGGGCCAAAATAGGAGAGTTGCAAAAACAGGTCCGAGACCTTCAATTTGAATAGAGCTAAAGGCCGCAATCGATAAAGGTGAAAGGAAGAAATTAGCCAAAGAAAATGAAGCCTAATGAGTGCAAATTCAAAAGATGAAGATAGTAGTTGAAGATCCCGTCAGGAGTGCCAAAGACGCAAAACCTATAGATAATCTGAGGCAAAAAGTGAATGACTATAGTTTTGACCTCAGCAAAGAAGAAAGAGAATTAGCCGGGGTTCGAAAGCAATTAGCTAAAAACTCAAAGGAATGAGCACGCTTGATTAAGCAGTTGAAAGAAGAATATGATAATGAGGTCACAGAATTAATGAAAAGGGTTATTGTCATAGAAAACAAAATGATCAAACAGGCAAAAGATTCAAGGTTGAAAGAGAGCATTGCTACATGGCATTGGCAATTAGAAATGGATTTGCAGCGACTTCAGGAACAAAAATAGATAGCCGAGTAGACTTTGGTGGCCAGGGCCCAATAGATAGGGCAGTTTCTTCAAGAAAAGGGCAGAATGAGAGAGAGGAACCTGACCATTGCTCACTACATTACTAGGAAATGCCAAGTGTGCGAGAACATGACTCGCACCACCTTTTTTGCGACAGTAATGATATTTGTTAAACAAATAATGAGCGACTTGGATAGACTTCAAAGAGATATTGCATATTGGCCCGCGACTAGACCGAACGATGTCCCGCAGGCACCAGGAACTTTAATGTATTCATGATTTTCATTTGAGTCTGTATTTCCTTTTCCACTAGAGTCTGTCAGTTGTTTCAATCTATATTTTCTTTTGAAGTAGGATAGTTGATTTTGGAGTCTGTATTTATTCTGTTCATCATAGATTGTTAGCTGTTTTAATCTGTTAGCTTTAAGTCTCTGTAATCAAAGTATTTTCTATCTATGAAAATCGAAAATCTCAAAACATTTTGCTTCTATTTACATTTATTTTTCACAAATTACGCCTCGTTTGGTCATGCAGGGTCATGATACGTAGGCAATCTCCATAGAATTCGAACGTAACCCTAAGAGAAAAGAAAAATAAAAGAGAAGAAAGAAAATAAAAGAAAACAAGATTGGAAAAGAAACGAAAGAGAGAAAATAAGAAGATAGAGAGAGAGAGAGAGATGATGGCAAAAGCAAAGTCAAGAATAAAAGAAAAGAAAAGAAACGAGATTGGAAATCAAGTGAATTAGGAAAGCTAGGATGACGCATGCAATCAGTGCAAAACATGTAGAAACCCCTTTAACTGTATAGGTGCATCACACCCCAACGTGCGATTACCTATCTGTTATTTGTCTCAAAGTATCGTTTGTTGATGTCTTATTCTGTCCAGGTTTTATAGAAACAGTGGTTGGTTTTTTTGGGTAAACTGGCTTCACATCCCTACTTCACCAGATCAAAGGGTAGCATAGAAATGTCTTCTGAAACTACACCTCCAACAATTCCTATCACGGACGAAAGCCCAATTTTAGGCATCTAGGCATCAGAGTCAGCAACCGCCGAGGAAAACCAGCTATTGCGTCTCCGCATGATGGAGATATGTAACTCCTGGTCAAATGGAAAAGAGCCGCCTAGTGCAATTCTCGGATTTCTCGAGATTTTCCCAAGAATGGGGGGATCTTCCACGGTCCCAATTGGTCATCCCAGCATCCTACTAGAACACCCAACCATCTCAGCTCATTTTGTGGGAACACCTTCGGAGGTTCTTCCCCAGATAGCTATATCCAATGCAGTCCCAAACATCTTTACTGCTCCACCATGCGCAGTTATAGCACAGCCTGCATTGACAAGGCCCGCCTTTGATCCTTCAACCTTCACACTCCAAGCACTCACTCCCTAAATGGAGCCCTTTCAGTATCTCACCTACACTTATTCGTAGCCGCATCTATTTGAGTTCACAAGAGTACAGGAAAAGACTCCCAAAACTCCGGAACAGGAAGAAATGGCAAAGAGGATGAGAAGCCTGGAGCAAAGCCTCAAAAACGGAAAGGATGAACAATCAATCTATCGGGACCCGTCTGTCTCTTGTCTTGAAGCGAGAGAAGGCAGTGAGCACATAGTGTATCAAGCCTTTGAAGTTGTGGTAGCCAACCAACATGAAGAGGGGAAACCCTGCCCTCAACCCTTCCTTTCCAATGCATCCATTATGGTGGCTAAAAAGATGATACGACATGGATATAAGCCAGGATCTCTACCTGCATTAAGACTTTTCCTGCTACTTTTTCTACATCCCAAGTTATTCCAGGGTGTAGCATTGATATTTTCTTTAGTTTTTGTCTTTAAATTTCCAAATGTAACCTTGTTATTTTCAAATTCCAAGAAATGAAAATAATATTTCATCGTTCGTTCTTCTTTATTCCTTATGATTTTTCTGTTTTATCTTTCATTTCTTCTTTTCAGTTCTAATAACGCGGCTTTAAATAACATGACATGCTTGCGGACTTCATGCCCAGATCCAAAAATGTTGTCTAATTGCGAAATAATTAACCAAGAACCAGAATATGATGAAGAAAAGGATTTTAGGAAATAAATCGAGAATGAGAATAATTTGAGAATGAACCCAAGAAAAACTTGAATGATACTGAGCAGGTTAACTTGGGAACCTTTGAAGAAATCCAGGAAACCAAGATAAGCATCCACACAGATGAGAAAACTCGGGACGCCATAATCCAACTTCTGTTTGAGTTTAAAGATGTGTTTGCCTGGTCGTATGAAAGACGACATGCCAGGACTGAGCGTTACTCTGGTAGTGCACAAATTGCCAAATTATCCTGAATGCCCCCCCATCCAACAAAAATATAGAAAATTTAAAACTGAGGTCAGTGATAAAATCAAAGAAGAGATATCGAAACAATTGGGAGCAGGAGCGATCTGAGTGGTCCGGTACACCACATGGCTAGCCAACGTAGTTCCAGTACCAAAGAAGGATGGAAAAACCCGAGTATGCGTGGACTATAGAAATTTGAATAAGGCAAGTCCCAAAGACAACTTCCCCTTGCCCAATATCCACATCCTTATTGATAACTGAGCAAAACATGATACAGTCTTTCGTGGAATGTTACGGAGGATATCACCACATGTTGATAGATTAAGAGGACATAGAGAAAACCGCCTTTACCACACCTTGGGGGGGACCTATTGCTACAGGGTCATTCCTTTCAGAGTGAAGAACGCTGGGGCTACCTATATAAGAGCCATGACTACCATCTTCCATGATATGATGCATCAAGAAATAGAGGTGTATATGGACGATGTGATCATCAAGTCCAAAACTCAGGATGACTATGTGCAGGATCTAAGGAAGTTCTTTGAAAGGCTTTGCAGATATGATTTGAAAGTGAACCTAGCAAAATATGTGTTCGGGGTTCCGTTTGGAAAACTTCTCGGATTCATAGTCAACCGGAGAGGTATTGAGTTAAATCAGAATAATATAAAGTCTATTCGATATTTACCTCCTACGAAGTCCAAAAAAGATGTAATAATCTTGTTGGGAAGATTGAATTATATTAGTCGATTCGTTGCTTAGCCGACTTCCACATGTGAGCCCATATTAAAACTGCTAAAGAAAAATGCAGCGGTCAAATGGACGAATGGCTGTCAAAAGGCTTTCGATAAGATTAAAGACTACTTGTCCAACCCACCGGTTTTGGTTCCACCTAAGCCATGGAGGCCACTGTTTCTGTACCTGACCGTCTTGGAAAGTTACTTCGATTGCGTTCAGGGGCAACACGACATCACTAGAAAGAAAGAGCAGGCAATATACTACCTGAGAAAGAAATTCACCAGCTATGAGGCCAAATACACTTTGCTAGAAAAAACTTGGTATGCTCTAACTTGGGTTTCTCAGAAATTGAGGCATTACCTGCAGGACTACACCACCTAACTCATAACCAGGTTGGATCCTCTGAAGTACATATTTCAAAAGCCAATGCCCACAGGGAGGTTAGCAAAATGGCAGATCTTGCTCACCGAGTTTGATATAGTCTATGTTACTCATACAATAATGAAGGCCCATGCATTACCAGACTATTTAGCTGAAAACCCGGTTGATGAGGAGTACCAAACCCTGAACACTTATTTCCCAAACAAAGAGGTGAACTCGGTGAAGGAAATATCTGAAGATACCGCTGCCTGGAAATTGTTCTTTGATGAAGCGGTCAACACAAATGGCGTGGGAATTCGGGCAGTTTTAGTTTCACCTACTGGTCAGCACTATCCAGCCACCGCTCGACTTTGGTTCTTCTGCACGAAAAATACAATTGAGTACGAAGCTTGCATCATGGGTATGAACGTGGCAGTTGACCGAAATGTCGAATAGTTGTTAACTATGAGGGATTCAGATTTAATCATCTGGCAAGCCTAGGGAGAATGTGAAACTTGAGATGTCAAACTTATCCCTTACCAGCAGCATGTGGAAGATCTTAGTAGGCAGTTCAAGATGATAGAGTTCACGTACATCCCTTGCTGTCACAATGAGCTAGCTGATGCACTTGCCACTTTGTCCTCGATGTTGCCTTACCCAGGAAATGCTCACATCGATCACTTGGAAATATGAATTAGGGAAAGGCATGGGTGTTGTAATACGGCTGAGGCAGAACCAAATATCCAGCCATGGTACCATGATTCAAGATGCTTCTAAAAAACCAAGAATATCTGGAGCAACCCACTGGGGACCAAAAGAGAACTATCATACGGCAAGAAAGTGGTTTCTTTTTAAGCGATGAGGTTTTGTACAAAAGGACCCCTGACCTTAATTTGTTAAGATGTGTTGACGCCGAATAGGCTGGACGAATCATGTATGAAGTACACGTAGGAGTTTGCGGACCACACATGAATGGGTATGTTCTAGCAAAGAAAATCATCTGACCAGGCTATTATTGGATAACCATGGAAAAAGGATGTTTTAGCTTTTTCGAAAATGCCATCAGTTTCAGGTTTATGGTGATTTGATTCATGTACCTCCCACAGAACTGCACCCTATGTCAGTACCTTGGCCATTCGTAGCTTGGGGAGTGGATGTTATTGGGCTGATCGAGCCGAAAGCCTCAAATAGGCACAGATTCATACTGGTTGCCATTGATTACTTCCAAGAAAGTCGTGGTAGATTTTGTGAATTCCAATCTCATTTGCCGTTTTGGCAGCCCAGCAAGTATCATCACAGATAACGTTGAAAACTTGAACAACCGATTGATGGGGGAGATATGCGAACAATTTAAATAATGCATCGGAACTCTACACCCTACCGGCCCAAAGATAATGGTGTCGTCGAAACAGGAAACAAAAATATCGAGAAGATTTTGAGAAAGATGATTAAAAGCTCCAGGCAATGACATGAAAAGCTAGCGTTCTCATTATTAGGGTATCACACAACAGTGCACATATAATAGGAGCAACCCCCTACCTTTTGGTCTATAGAAGTGAGGCAGTAATACCTGTGGAGGTGGAAATCCCGTCTCTCTGGATCATCGTTGAAGCTGAGATGAAGACACTGAGTGGGTCAGGACTCGTCTAGAACAACTGAACTTATTTGATGAAAAATGAATGGCTGCGGTCTGGCACGGGCAGTTGTACCAATAAAGAATGGCCCGTGCTTATAATAAGAGAGTACGCCCCAGGAATTTTGAGGTGCGACAACTTGTATTAAGACACATTCTTCCTCACCATCAGGAAGCAAAATGAAAATTTGATCCTAATTGGAAAGGCCCGTGCATCATCAGAAAGATATTGCTGAAAGGAACATTATATTTGGGTAACATCGAAGGGGATAATCCCGAAGCAGTAGTGAACGCAGACACATTAAAAATGTACTATGTCTAGGTTGCCTGTAGCAATGATTCAGTCCAGTTGAGATGACGAAGGCATTCATTCCCGCTACCCAAACAGCAAACCTTTTTGTAAACCCATTTGAGCCGGTTACTCTTCTTTGACTACCCTCTTTGGAACCTGGAGATGTTATTTAAAAAAAAACAAAAGAACAAAAAAAGAAAAAAAACAAAACAAAACCAAAAATTTCATGAACTACGTCTGACTTGATTCCAAAAGGATATGTAGGAAGCCTCTTTCTGGGGGTTTAGTGACACCAAAATAAAAATCCCAATTCCCTGAAAAGTGAAACTGGGGTAAATGACATAATGGCTCATCCATGAGCCACCGAGATGGTCCCAAAGTTGTAATTCCGTCCAGAATTCTTTTTTCCCAAAAACCTTATCCAAAGTCCTTCCGATCAATTGGTAAAGGCGTGGGAGTTGAAAAATATCATTGTTGGAGTTTGATCAAATTGAGAAAAATAAAATGAGAGAGTCTTATCAGCGAAAACCTACGGGTACCATAAGGTGACGATGGTTAGAGAAATTGAAAATTAGAGAGTCCATTTGGTGAAAACTCATAAAGAGCAATATCAGGCGACAATGAGAAGAGAAATAAGAGAGGTCGATTGGCGAAAACCCCCAAAAGGGAATCTTCGGCCAAAAAGAAGACACCTCAATCACTGAATGAGTTCTGGCAACGTTCCCTGGTTTTGAAACATGGGTCAATGAGCTTACGAGAAGTTGAGAAAGTTTGTGCAGGTTGGGCATCCAGTCCAAGAAGCATGTCATGTCCGTTTGAAGCTTACATGCATCCCCAGATAAGTCCTTCTTTTTCCCTGAAAGGGACGCTTCTATTTAAATTCATCCTCCTTCTCTCTATTTACCTTTTCCTTGAATCCCTTTTGGTCTAAGTCTAATTTCGAAACAATTACAAAGAAAAGGTAGCAGGACTGGTTTACAGGGCCCTGCCCAGCAAGAGATAAAGAAAGGTACCCAGCCTCTGCTGGTGCATTTAGCCAATCCCGAGTGGCCATGATGGTTGATGCTTTCGAAGCAAAGATATGGAAAAGGAAAGAATTTCCAAAGACAAAGGTCGTAAGAGCAGAATAAAGTGAAACCAGAGCCCTACGCGGGCGAGTTGTCATGAAATCATGAAGTTTGAGGCCCTTGGCTCGAAAGAGAAGATGATCTTCAAAACCAACAAGCAGCAGAGGCTCTCAATAGAAGTTGGGCTGGGATCATGCAATCAAGGCCATAGAACCAACCACCATTTCAAACTAACAATTTTTCTTTGTTGAAAATTGAAACAGGTGCGATACGAGCAATCGTGCAAAAAGCAGGTGTAGTCAAAAGAGTAAAAACCCAATGCAAAGGGAAGTTCCCTCCAAGTTCTTTCCTGCATCTTATCAAAATAAAAAGGGAGAAAGAAGATAACAAAAGAGGAAAAACCCAAAAGAGGATAGTTTAGAATTCCAAATACAAACCTTTAGCCAACATTAGGGCTCTAATCCCTGAGTTGAGCGTTTGTTCCTTAGCCAACATTAGGGCTCCAATCCCTGAGTTGCACCTTTTAGACATAGGTCCTCCATTCCCTAGTCGCCTTTAGCCAACATTAGGGCTCCAATCCCAGAGTTCAGCGTTTTTCCCTTTAGCCAACATTAGGGCTCCAATCCCTGAGTTGAGCGTTTCCCTTTAGCCAACATTAGGGCTCCAGTCCTTGAGTTGAGCATTTTTTCCGTTAGCCAATATTAGGTCTCCAATCCCTAAGTTGAGCATTTTTTTGTTAGCCAACATTAGGGCTCCAATCCCCGAGTTGCGCCTTTTAGACATAGGGCCTCCATTCCCTAGTCGCCTTTAGCCAACATTAGGGCTCCAATCCCTGAGTTGAGCATTTTTCTTTAGCCAACATTAGGGCTCCAATCCCTGAGTTGAGCGTTTTCCTTTATCTAGGGCTCCAATCCTTGAGTGGAGTGTTTTCCTTTTAGCCAACATTAGGGCTCCAATCCCTGAGTTGCGCCTTTTAGACATAGGGCCTCCTTTCCCTAGTCGTCTTTAGCCAACATTAGGGCTCCAATCCCTGACTTGAGAATTTTTCTTTAGCCAACATCTTTAATCCCTGAGTTGAGCGTTTTTCCTTTAACCAACATTAGGGCTCCAATCCCTGAGTTGAGCATTTTCCTTTTAGCCAACATTAGGACTCCAATCCCTAAGTTGCGCCTTTTAGACATAGGGCCTCCATTCCCTAGTCTCCATTAGCCAACATTAGGGCTCCAATCCTTTGAGTTGAGCGTTTTCGCCTTTAGCCAACATTAGGGCTCCAATCCTTGATTTGAACATTTTTGTTTAGCCAACATTAGGGCTCCAATCCTTGAGTTGAGCATTTTTCCTTTAGCCAACATTAGGGCTCCAATCTCTGAGTTGAGCGTTTTCCTTTTAGCCAACATTAGGGCTCCAATCCCTGAGTTGCGCCTTTTAGACATATGGCCTCCATTCCTTACTCTCCTTTAGCTAACATTACGGCTCCAATCCCTGAGTTGAACATTTTTTTTCCTTTAGCCAACATTAGGGCTCCAATCCCTGAGTTGAGCTTTTTTCCATTAGCCAACATTAAGGCTCCAATCCCTGAGTTGAGCGTTTTTCCGTAGCCAACGTTAAGGCTCCAATCCCTAAGTTGAGCATTTTTCCTTTGGCCAACATTAGGGCTCATATCCTTGAGTTGAGCGTTTTTCCATTAGCCAACACTAGGGCTCCAATCCCTGAGTTGAGATTTTTCCTTTTTAGCTAACATTTGGTCTCAAATCCCTGAGTTGCACCTTTTAGAGATAGGGACTCCATTCCCTAGTCGCCTTTAGCCAATATTAGTGCTCTAATATCTGAGTTAAAGAGTTTTTCACTTTAGCCAATGTTAGGGCTCCAATCCCGGAGTTGAGCGTTTTCCTTTTAGCCAACATTAGGGCTCCAATCCCTATGTTGAGTTTGTTTCCTGTTTAGCCAATATTAGGGCTCCAATCCCTGAGTTGACGTTTTCGCAATAGGAATCTGCCCCAATTTATCCTATCATAGACAAATACAATTCTTGAGAATGAAAAACAAAGAGAAAAATAAGTTCAGATTTTTGTCACAAATAACTCACAAAAGTTTCCTAGTGCAAAACTAGGCCAGAAAATTTCATTCATTTGTTTGTTATTTGAGCAGGTTTGACCTCGAAGCACAGGTTTCGAGACAACTAAAGGATGAGTCTCAATACAGAATAAAGGAAAGAAATAAAGGAACAAAATAAGTGAACTCAAATGTTGAAGCGAATATGGATGCGAGTTGATCAAAACTTGATTGAAATCACATGCTCCACCGGTCCCGCTCCGATCTAATGCTGAAGAAAAAACCAACACCTATAGCTTGCGAACATCAAGATTTAGATCGGAGTCCACAGCAAAAGCAGCTAAGCCTCAAGATCAAGCTCCAAGAGATTTATAGATAGGAATATTGTAACTCATAGTTGATAGGCATAGCTATCTTAGCTTTGATTTTCCTTTTGGTGTAAAAAGGAGGTCGGCAAGTAGTAGCAGCAGCAACATCACTGAAATCACAGCTCCAGGTAGTCCCAGCTACCAAAACTTCCTGAACTACACTGACCTGATTCCTCTTTATCCAAGCATATGTAGGCAACCTCTGAAGCAAGATGCGGTCAAGCTTCTCAAAATGCATCTCATGGAGTACTCAAATGGGAAAAAATCGCTCGTGTCTGCTCACTTATCTTTGCACGAAAACTCTTTGTGTTTTTGCACAAAGAGAGACGGCTGTGAGCATGTGATTATTTCCCCGCATGAATCACTCCTACAAAATTCATAAATTTAGGATTTTTCCTTTTAATTATTTGATTGTTAGGATTAATTGCATAATTTTCGTATTTGTTTGCATTTTGTTTGAGTTTTTGATTTAGATAATTCATCAAAATATAATTTTTCACATGCGCATTTTAAAGCTGATTGGATCATTTCTCAAGCTTTAATTAGCAATTAGTAATTTTATAAAAGGAAAAAACAAAAATAGGTTCAATTCGCTCTTTTAATTTGAATTTTTGAATTTTTAGGTGACTTTTCCTTTAATTCTATTTTGTTAATAACTATATAGGATTGGTTTACATTTTTTAGGTAAGATTTATTTTTGTAATTAATTTAGGATTTTTATAATTTTTGAAAATGAAAAAATGAAAGAAAAATGAAAAGAAATGAAAAATAAGAAGTCTGAAAATAAAAAGACCCAAATTTGGGCCAAATTTAATTAAATCTCAGCCCAAATTGCTCAAACCCACTTCAAATCCGGTCCAGCCCAGCCCCAATACCCGGTCCAACCCCATTTGCTCCTTAAACGAAGATGTTTTGGGCTCAAGCAATTAGGACCGTCGAGGTTTCTTGATTAGATGGTCCTGAAGCCTAAATCGCGGAGTATTTAACTGTCTCAATACCCGCTACCCCCAAGATCGTCTCTCAGAACACCCTAACGCACACCACCGCTCCTCCGCCATCTCCCACCGTCCACCGCCGGCCGGAAATCTCCTCTGCCGGCGGAGATTCTCCGATGACTCCCAAAATACACCATAGCACCTCCCCATCTTCCTCATCACGAATCTGACCATCATTTCTTTCAAATCTTTCCTGATCTCATCGAATATTCATTTGAAATGGTGACTTTTCCACTGTGCATGGTGGCGCCACCTCCAAACCCCCCCCCCCAAATCACACCATAGCCTCCTTTCTTCTTTCCCTTTCCAAATCCAAACCTTTTTCTCCTCAAGTTCCAGCCAAACGTCTCAAATATTAGATCAAAGAAAGGTAAATTATCCCTGACTCATCCAAACGACCCCAAATTCACACCCTTTGACCACCATGACCTTCTTATCCTAAATCCACATCCCATAGCCTTCGACTCTTCCTCTAGAGGTTCGAACGTCAGATCGAAAAATCGAGCTTAGAACCCTAATTTTGCGAAATTGGGGAAATTAGAGTTCTGGGCTATAATAGGCCATAATTATGTGTTTTCCCATAAAAACACATGATTAGGGACGATTATAGTCCAAATAATTTCAAGAAAAGCCTGCCAGATTCGAGTTTGAGTCAAAAATTGCGAGGTTTTTTGTTTCTGCTTCCTTTCTTTTCTGCTTTCTTTTATTCATGATCGTTCTTCTATTTCTTATTATTTTAGTTTTATTTTTGGTTTAGGGTTCTGATCATGTAATTTTGTTCTATTTTTGATTGTATGTTTGATTTCAGTTTGCTACTGATTTTTCTTTAGGTTTTCTCTTTAGGATTATAATTATAATTTTAATTTTTGTTCCTGATTGATTCCTTGTTTACTAATTTTCTTTAGGCTTTATTCATGTCTTCTGTTTTACAGTATAGCTTTGTTTTGAACTTGTTGATTTGTTCATTTATTGTTTCATTAATTCAGTGATAAAAGTAGTCTAGTTTATCGTATTAGTTAGAATTAATTTCCCTGTTTTGATTTGTAGATTTATTGATTAGTTCAATTTTAGGTTTTCTTTTAGAAATTATTGGATATAGCTGAATATTCGCAACCTTTTATTGACTAACTATGGTCAGTTTTGACCAAGTTAACATGGCTTGGGGTCAGTAAACATAGTTTAGTATCAGAAACAAATCAAGGGTATTATAGGTAGTTCAATGAAAGAATAGTGCAGTAACTAAATTAGAACCCTCTAGAACCTTCTAAAAAGGGGTTCAAATTTGAATTTCAAGAACTTGGTACTATTACTTGACCAACAAGTCAGTAATTGAGGGACTAACTAGCTAAAATAGAAAATTAAAAGGATTAAAAGCTAAAACATAGAGTCTGAAGGTTGCCCTAGACTTTGTCTATAAAGGGGCAATACCTTGCCTTACAATACAAGTATTGGAGAAGCTAGAAAAATTAAAAAAAAAATTTGAAATTCAAAAACCAGTTTCAGCAGTCTAGAGAGATCCAAAACTCTGAAAAATTCAAAAATATTTCAAATGCTAGAACTTAGAGATATCAGAAAAATCCAAAAAAAGACAATTCAAATTCAAATTCTTAGAGTGATCCTATATTCCATTTGTTGAGTTAGCATTCTAGCTTATATAAGGTTGAAAATAGTTTGAACATTCCTTGTGTTTTGGTTGCTGAAGCTTCATAAGTTCCTGGGCTTATTTCGAGTCTATTTTGGTTCATTCAAGTATTTTTTTTGGTATTCGTTGGTGCTTTTCCTATGCAATTCACTCCTGGGCTGTTGTGATACTATTTTGGGTCTAAAGTTGATCTTGTTGCTGCTGTGTGCTGCTGATTGCTATGTGCTGATCTTCCGATCCAAATTTTACCTTTTCTGTGGTATTATCCATGTATTCCTTTGAGCTATGTTTGAGGATTATTTTATGCACATGTAGAGGATTCAAAATTCATGCAAATGAAGAATTTGTTGAAGTTGAATTGACGTTAAATGTGTTGCTGCTATCTGATTATGATCCTAGTATGAATTTAGAGCCGTAGATGCTAATTGATGTCTGCTATTGTTTTAGTGAAGTTTTAGTTTTGGTTTGTACTTAAATGAACAAAGGACTGTGGTCACCTATATGTTTGTTTAAATCTGGTCTAAGCTAGCTGAATACGAATTAGTTCAATTTGCCGAATTTACAAATGTTTCAATTCGGAGCAGATTCTAGATCTAAATAAATGTTATTAATTAGTCCGTTAATTCGAAATTAAAATTTTACTGTGGCTCAGCTTGGAATTGGAATATTTGAAGTCATTTGTGACTAATAGCCTTGTTTGGATTACATGTTATAAGTGATTTGTTTTTTTCTATAAAAATCAATAGATCCATTGCATTTGCAATATGTTTGTCGGGTAAGCTTAGTGGATTTTATTTGAGCCTGTAAAATCAAGCACCCAATCATTCTTGTTTATTTTTCAGAGCATGCTAATTAAATTTATTCCGCCCAGTTACTGGTCATTAAAAGCAAAGCAGAATTTGGCTCATTGAGCCATTGTTAATGGACGTTAAAAATTGGTTACGCTAGTAAGTAATTCATTGAACAATACTGGTCTGATTTATATCTCGACCGTAATAACTATCTAGAATTAACACCAAGCCCACCCCTTCTAATTCAATGGATTACATCAAGTCAAAGGCCTTGACGGCTTGGGCCAAATAGAGACAATCCTTAATAGAAAATAATAGTTCATTTTAGGATGGCCTTTAAAATAAATCGAGATGCGCCGCACCCAAACAAAAATCATAAATTGCATGGCCCTCTTTAAATACTTAGATTAAAATACTTAGAAAATTGGGACGCACCATTTATCAAATTTTCATGGCCTCCCCTAAAGTTATCAACGCGCTAGTCATTTTAGGCGCGCATTTAATAAAGCTATTTTCTTAAACTCGCGTGCACATTTATGTGACCCAAATCCAAATCTTAATAGTGTTAAAGTATGTCAAAAATCACCGGTGTATTTATATGACATGGTTCGAGATGCATTTTAATACTATTGCAATCTTCCTTAAAAATTCAATTAAAAAAATGGTAAGTAATTTTAAAAGTGCACTCTAGGATAAACATGTTTAAAATAAGATAATTATTCAAATATGATAGTTTAAGCGATCGTGCTAGAACCACGATATCCGAGGGTGCCTAACACCTTCCCTCGGGTTAAAAGAATTCCTTACTCAAGAATTTCTAGTTCGCAGACTTCACCCGGAAAGTTGAATATTTTCCTCGAATTAGGATTCAAGATAAACCGGTGAGTTGGGACGCTAAAAGCCAAACCTATCCCAAGTGGCAACTCCAAAAATAAATAAATAATCGCAATTCGAATAACGTTACATAAATTGAAAAAAAACTCCCTTATGCATTACCCTTCAGGGTAGGTGTGTAAAAAAGGAGGTGTGACAGGTTGAAGACCCTATGTTGGCAAAAGGCAACTACGGGGTGGAGACTCTATGTCTAAAATCTCAACTTGGGTTGGAGATCCTATATTGGCAAAAGGTGACTTGGTGATGGAGACCTAATTTCTAAAATCTCAACTAGGGATTTGATACCCTATGTTGGCGAAAATACGATTAGGGGATTGGAGACCCTATGTCTAAAAATCTCAACTGGGGTTTGGAGACCCTATGTTGGCAAAAGGAGACTAGGGGTTGGAGACCCTATGTTGGCAAAAGGCGATTAGAGGATTGATATCCTATTTTAAAAAAAATCTCTACTAGGGGTTGGAGACCCTATGTTGGCAAAAGACGACTAGGGGATGGAGACCTTATGTCTAAAATCTCAACTTGGGATTGGAGACCCTATGTTGGAAAAGTGCTACTAGGGGATGGAGACCATATGTCTAAAAATCAACTAGGGATCGGAAACCCTATGTTGGAAAAAGGCGACTAGGGGAATGCGACCCTATGTCTAAAAATCTCAACTAGTGGTTGGAGACCTTGTGTTGGAAAAGAGTAAATCATTATTATTATAGATTCTAAACTACCATTTTTGTTTGAATTTTCTTCCTATCTCTTTCTTTTATATTGCTTTCCTTTTTCTTTTTTTATTTTATTTCATGTAATGAGTAAATGCGAAAAAAAACTTGAAGGGGACTTCCTTTTTTATGAATTGTTCCTGTAAAGCTGTTTCTATCACTTGCACATTTGTTTTTCCTCTCTTTTTTTTGTTGCACCTGCTTTTGCACGGTTGCTTTGGATTGCACCTGTTTCAAAATTTTCAAACAAAAAACCATTGTTAGTTTGAAATGGTGGTTGGTTTTGGCTTTGATTATTTTTGATCACTTGATCTCATCCCAACTCTTTTGATGAGAACCTCTACTGCTTGCTGGCTTTTTTGATGATTAATCGCTCTCCTAAAATCGAGGAACTCAACTTTCCAACCTTTCTCATTACGGTTCTCCCGTGTGGGTTTTTGGCCCTTTCGTCTTATTATGCCTCTAGGGGCTTTTGACTTTGGATTTTCTTTTTATTTTCAATAACTTTGATTGCAGAGCATCAACCATCATGGCTAGTCGGGATCGACTTGATACACCCGCTGAGGCTAGGTATCTTCTCTTTAGACTTCGATTTTACTAAGCAGAACCTTGTAACCATTCTTGCCACCTTTTCTTTGCCAGTAATCTTCTCCAGCAGGGTGGCCATAGTGAGATAGAGTGGTGAAACTAGGTTCCGAATAAAAACAGAGTGAGGTATTAGTTTCGGAATAGAGTCAGACCAAAGGGGATTCAAATAAAAGTAAATAAAAGACAACAAAGTGAATTTAAAGAGAAATGTCCCTTTCAGGGAGGAAAGAATGACTTATCTGGAATGCATGTAGACTTTAATAGACATGACATGCTTCTTGGATTGGATGCCCGATCTGCACAACTATCCAACTTCTAATAAACCCATTGCGACCCATGTTTTAAAACCGAGGAATCTTGCCAGGACTCTTTCAGTGCCAATGGTGGTGAGGGGTTTTCTTTTCGATCAACAATGCCCTTTGCGGGTTTTTGCCAATGGACCTCTCTTATTTCTCTTCTCACTGTCGCCTTATAGTGCTGTTTGCGGTTTTCACTAGCAAGACTCTCTCATTTTTCAGTTTCTCTTTTCGCCATAGCCTTACAGTGCCCGTAGGTTTTCACCATAAGGCTTTCTCATCTTATTTCTCTTATCTTGATTGCATCGGGTTCTAATAATTGCGTTTTACGATTTTGAACACCTTTCCACCGATTGATCGGAAGGACTTGAACATGGTTTGGGTAAAAAGAATTTGGATCAAATTACAACTTTGGGACCGTTGAGGCGGGATCATTGCCGAACCATTATAACATCTGCCCTAGTTTTACTTTCGGAAAAAAATTGAATTTTTTTGGTATAACTGAACCTCACAGAGGGGCTGCCTATGTATCCTTTCGGAATCAAGTCGAATGTACACTACTAAAAAATGGTTCTATTTGAACAGTTATTTGGTAACGGTTACAAAACTGTTACAATATATTATTTTTTGGGATGGTTTTAACTGTTCCAATAGCACACGGATTTGCATGAAGCAAGAGTATATAATGTTGTCAATGATCATCCCAAGTCCATCATTGTGACAACCTGACTCGTCATCTCATGAATTACTGCCTCGTTTCCCCCATTTTATGCTTTTCTATGGTTCATTATCCGTGTCTTATGTGATCGAGTTTGTTTGGAGTGGTTTTGATAAGAAATGAGACACTTAGTCTCTTTTAAGAATGCTTAAGTTGGAAAAGTCAACCGGATGTTAACTTATGAAGAGGGCTCAAATGTGAATTCTGATGGTTAAGTTAGCTTTGGAGGATGATTTGTGACTTAGAAGTGTGATCGGAAGTGGTTTTGGAGGTACAGAGTAGAATTAAGCTTGAATTGGCGAAGTTAGTATTTTGGCGATTTCCGGATGGTAGGTGAGATTTTGATCCGAGGGTCAAAATGGAATTCCATAAGTTGCTGTAGCTTCGTCATGTGATTTGGGACGTGTGTGTAAAATATTTGGTCATTCGGAGGTGATTTGGTTGGGTTTTTGATAAAATGCGTGTTTCAGAAGTCTTAGAAGAACTTAGGCTTGAATTCGTTGTTTGATGGTTTTGGTGTTGTTTGAGGTATTTTGATGATTGGAACTAGTTTGAATGATGTTTTCGGATACGTTGGAGTTTTTGGTTGAGGTGTCAGGGGCCTCGGGTGAGTTTCGGATGGTCAATCAGACCATGTTTGGTACTTTGGAGTTGCAGATTTTTCATCTTAGCAGTTGAAGGATTTTTATGCTTCGTGATCGCGGGAGATCCCTCGCGTTCACATAGAAGTAATTTGGGTGGCCTGAGTTTGCTCTTTGTGTTTGCGGCTAGGGGCTCGTGTTCGCACAGTTCTGGGAGCTGGTGTTCCGCGTTCGCACTCCAAGGGTCACGTTCGCATAGTACAAGTTGAGGTCCAGTTAAGTTATTCTTCGCCTTCGTGTATATGGTGTCGCGTTCGCGTAGGTCTGGAGGTCTAAGGCTTCGTGTTTGCAGGTGTGCAGATGCGTTCACGAAGGGTAATTTTTGGTCAAGGAAAGTTTGTTCATCGCAAACGTGGGGGTTTGACTGTATTTGCATAGAAGAAAATCAAAGCTGGGCAGAAGGGTTTTTAAACATTTCATCCGCGAGCCTAAGTCATTTTTCCACCATCGTTGAGCATTTCCCTTAGCCTATTGTGACGTATTCGTTGTGGTTTTGGTCAGATTTGACGCGCGAGGAGGCCGATTTGAGAGGCAAGGGCATAACGAGCTAGAGTATTGGCTAGCTTAAGGTGAGTAATGAATCTAAATGATGTCCTTAGAGTTTGAAACCCTGGATTTGCACATCGTAGTGCTATATTGAGGTGTGACACGCGCTTGATGATGAGCGCGGGGTCATTAGCTATTGAGGATTGTTACTTGGTCTGTTACGAGTGATGATTTACCGCGTATTTGATTGAAGCTTATTTAATATCATCATTAATTAGTCTAACTGTCGTATTTGGGCTTCGTGCTAACTACTTGAAACCTTCGGGGAGTTTTTATCACTATATCCTCACTGTATGGATTTACTACTTGAACTCAGTCGTGCCGTTTTCTACTATTTTGCAACTCGGCCATCTTTACTCAGATTTCTGTAACTAAAAGATATATTAAATGATGTTTTGGGTTGAGAACCACTATTTTATTATTGCCTAAGGGCTATGTGATTTCTGGACTGACTATGGGATCTTTACTCAGATTTCTGTAACTAAAAGATATATTAAATGATGTTTTGGGTTGAGAACCACTATCTTATTATTACCTAAGGGCTATGTGATTTCTGGACTAACTATGGGATCGGGCTATGCGCCACAGCGGTATTATATTGATATTGATATGAGGCCGATGGCCTAGTTGATGCCACAAGATGGCTTGATTTTGTGCTTGGGCTGTAAGGGGCCCCTCCCGGAGTCTGCAAACCCCCAATGAGCCCCGTCAACGATAAATAAATGGATCGGGCTGCACGCCGCAGCGGGTACTATAGGATACCGTTCTATGTATTGCATTCCTTTATTTGGCTGTCATTTATTGTCTTATCTGTTATAGTATTTCCATATTTCGATTTCATTGGTTTATCGCTTTCATATTAGTTGTTTAAAATTGCCGAATTATAGATTACTCTGTGCTTTTCTGTGATTTCTTATTCTCAGCCGTTATTTATGTTTGTTACTCACTGTGTCGGAGTGCTCACATTACTCCTTGTACCTTGTGTGCAGATCCAGGTGCATCTGAGGTTGAGTGAGGATTTTGTATTGAGCAAAGCATATCCGGGAGCATCTGAGGTTGAGTGAGGATTTTGTATTGTGCAGCGCATATCCGGGAGCATCGAGGTAGGTGCATGGCGTCCGCATCCCTAATTTCTCCTCTTTATCCCTTGTTTCATTTCGTATTCCCTAGATTGGCATGTATTAGGTTGATAAACTATATTAGAGGCTCAGACTTGTGACACCGGATCTTTATGGGCTATATTGTAGGATTATTATTTGAGATTCCGCATGTTTGACTCTTATTTCAGACTTCTAATATGTTGATTTGGTAATTTAATCGTGTTAGCTAATAATGAACCTAGAGTAATTAATTCAGTTAAGGTTATAAATTGATCGGGCTTGCCTAATAGTGTGTTGGGCGCCATCACGATTGGGGTTGGGACCGTGACAATATCTCCGGGAAATGATATAGATGTGTATCTACAACAACTAATTGCTGAATTGAAGGAACTATAGGAATTCGACATAGAAACATTTGATGCCGAATCCAACCAGATGTTTCAAATGCGTGCAGCATTAATGTGGACAATTAGTGATTTTCTTGCACTAGTAATGCTTTTTGGATGGGGCACAAATGAATAATTTGCATTCCCCACTTGTAATCACGGCACATGTTCTCAATATCTCAGGCATAGTCGTAAGATGGGCTACATGGGTCATGGGGCATTTTTGCCTTCTGAACATCCGTTTCGAAGAGATAAGAAATCATTTGATAGTGAGGAGGATCATAGACCTTCACCTACTCCTTTGTCATGTGTAGAAGTCCTCGAAGAGTTGCGTGAATTCAAGAGTGTCTTTGGAAAGTGCCAAAAGAAAAGGTCTCGGGTTAACAAGTGTCCATTGAAGAAAAGATCCATCTTCTTTGAACTACCATACTGGGAAACTAACAAATTGAGGCAAAATTTTGATCCGATATACATTGAGAAAAATATATGTGATAGTATTCTTGGGACATTATTGGAGATAGATGGAAAGTCAAAAGATCATGTAAATTCTCGTTACGATTTGCAAGAAATGAGAATACGAAAAGAGCTTCAACCAATACAAGATGTTGTAAATGGAACAATTTCTTTGGCTAAAGCTTGTTTTTACATGAATCTAGAAGAGAAGATGCGATTATGCACAATCTTTAAAAATGCCAAATTGCTAAAAGGTTTTGCCTCGAATATATCACGTTGTGTGCATGAGAAAGAGATGAAAATATCTGGGTACAAGAGTCATGATTCTCATTTTATATTGCATTACTTGCTAGTTGCTATTAGAAAATCATTACCCAAGAATGTTTCTTTGGCATTGATTAGGTTTGGCAACTTCTTTAGAGTCATATGCGCTAAGGTTGTAAGGCGAGAGGATATTGATAGATTATAGACTAATATCAATGAAATTACATGTGAGCTTGAAAGGATCTTCACTCGAACCTATTTTGATATAATGCCTCATTTGCCTATTTATTTAGTAAATAAAATTAAGCTTGAGGGTCTAACTCATTATCGTTGGATGTACTCCACTGAAAGAACCTTGTGCAAGTATAAGGTGTTTGTTTGTAATCGAGCTTATCCAGAAGCATCAATTGTATAGGGGTTTTTGGCCGAAGAGTACTTGATGTTTTGTTAGAGATACCTATATGATGGGGTGAAGACAAGATTCAGTAGGTATCAAGTTGAGAATGATGAGGACATAGAAGGAACAAAATTTTTACCTATATTTCCTAAACTTGGCCATCCAATTAAAAGTAAGAAACAGAGAAAAGGAAAGATCTTCCCCATGGATTTGCAGTTATGTTTTGAGGCTCATAAGTATGCTCTCTTCAACACTGATGATGAACAAGTGGAGGCATTTTTCATGTAAGATAAAATATATTATCATCACTTGTATTATAAGCTTTATTTTTAAGAATTTTACATAATGATTAAATTTGAAACATATGGCTTGCAGGGAACATAAAAACTTAATTGATAATTGTACTAGACCAAATGCATGGGTAAGAGCAAGAAATCATAGTCAAAACTTTGCCGACTGGTTTAAAGAGAAATTAAAAAGCATTGACGTTGCCCAATAATTTGCGGTGGCTAGCTAAAGGATCTAATACATTGGCCAAACGATATACTAGATATTTTATCAATGGCTACTTGTGTGTGATGATTCAACTTATGGAAATTAATAAAAGGTATTTTTGATTCAACTTTCCCGGGAGAGCTTAAAATAATGTGTGTTTCACTCAACGCCAAGTTGATTAGGTCTACAGAAGGCTTGGGGTGCTATTATCTGTTACCCTCTAAATTGCCTGCCTTCTACTCCCTATTCTTTATGTTTTATATGGTGGTTTAGGGATGTAATGGTACTGATGAATTGTCTTTTCTTGGGACTAGTTCCGCCCAAGTTTAATATGCTACATCTAACTAGGGAAGTACTACGACTACTACTATACTACGACTACAACTACGTGGTGTTCTATTGTATGTTGATAAATTTTATCTGCTACATCTATCTAGGGAGTACACTTATGTATTGTATGTTTGTCTCCTGCTATAGTTGAAATACTGAAAAGTTGCGTGAGGAGCAATAAGGAGATACTTGTAGTGTCTCGAAAACTCTATCTAGTGGCACCATCTGAATGACTATGTAAATTGAAGGTTTTATCAGAAGCCATTGTTTATTCTAAGTCTTTCTACAACAGGGTGATGCAAACCGAGTGGTGACAGACCTAAATGCAAAAATTACCCATCACTACCTCTTGTTTCCATAAGAGAACTGTATGTTTTGTTTCGCTAAAATTTTCAAATTTCCTTAGTTTCAGAACTTTGAAAAAATGAATGATCAAAGAAGTGCTATAAGAGTTCAAAGGCTTGTGTTTGGCCAATATATCTGAGGGATGTCTTGCCCTTTGTCAATAGTAAAGAACCAGTTTGTGTCTCGTTAATATCTCAAAAAATAATTTTACTTAAATGTTTATTTCTATGTGTATAAAACTTACATTATAAAAGATGATACTTAGAAACACTGTAACTTTACTTTGTCGTCACATGTCGTCGTGTTTGCCTGTGGAAATCGTATGTATGTTTGTGCTGAGATGGCAATCTAAGAACAGCTTGATCTACGCTATGTTACCATATACTTTTGTTACTTCCCTAGTTAGATGTACTTTTCTGATTTGGATATGCACCATAAGTATAATGATGTTTTGAGCAGGTTGAAAATTTTGGAAAAGTCGGGTTTAGAAAGGAAAAACTGTCAAAAAATTTAAGAATTTAGAGCGTTTGAAAATTTTCGAGTTATAAAATTGATCATTCAATTATTTCGTGATTCAACTATCTTTTAAAAATTTATTTAATTATTTATGGTTGTCTTTTGTAGGTGCAACAATTGAGGAAAAAAGTAGTGACGAAGACCTTACTTGAGTGTTGTTGATCGTTGTTAAACTTTATATTGTCATGTTCAAAGATATTTTAGTTTAAAACTTTTTGTATGCAAACTCAACTATTTTGACTTTTGAATTGTTGATCAAACAATGTATTCGCATTTTGTTTTTGTATATGAGTAACGCTAGTTGAATATTTTAATTTTATTTTATGGTTTATATAAGTTACGAGGTGATGATAGGTTATAATCACGTATTTTAGTCGATTACTTACTGCACTTTAGTTGAGTTTGTGCTTTAATCGCTAGTGTTTTGCACTAACGGTGTGTTTTATGCCTTGTAGGAGTGATTTCAAGCTATATAGATATTGTGAAATGAATTTAAGTGAATTAGAGCTTTGAACTCTGAGTAAAAGCCTAAGAAATTAAGCCGGGATCGTATTCGGGGATCAACGAATGATGGAGCAACAAAACGAAGAATCGAGTAGGTATATTGTGCACTATCTAGTAAAATGAACATAACTTTTTTTTTCAGAACTCCAATTGGGCTCCATAATATATGGTTGGGAAGCTAACTCAAAGGACTACAACCATCATGTTTTACGTTTTTTCAAATTCCAAACGAAACAGGGTAAAAAGTGCAGTCGAAACCGTGACAGTGGACCTGGGGCAATATACCTATCATATACCGCGATTGATCGTGGCCGGGGCAGTCCATACATGAAATATTATACTTTTTTGCATAGGAGAAGGTATAATTGTTTGGGCCCGACCCTACTTGGTATATATATATATGGAAAAACGGTATTTTTGAGGGGTTGGACACACTTTTGACATAATTTAGACCTAAGGAGGCTGAGGAGACCAAGGATTCGATCTAAGGAGTCAACACAATAGGAGCAAGGTGGGGAATTCTTCAACGAATTTTTACTTCCTCTTCTATTTCTCATTATTTGTTATGATTTTTAGTATTGTAGTTTTACATACTATTATGAATAGCTAAATTGTTATCTAGGGTTTTGGTAGAACCTTTTGTAAGATAAATTTTTGTTATGTTGAATTCTCTACTTGTTCAACTACGTGTTTGTTGTTGTTGATTGAATGACCATCAATTGACAGTGCCTATTTAGTGTGTACTGTTTGAGAGAAAGTACATATTTTGGTAGTTGTTGAACAACGTCACTCTTAACGTATATGAGAAATCAATATATTGGGTTTAAAGGTAGGTTTAGAAATAACAAAGCTTTGATGTGATCATAATGGGCGGCTAGATAAAGCGAACTGGCGTAGTTCAAGAGAATATATCTAGTAAATTATTGTAGTTGCTCGAGAGAGAATTACGGCACCTAAAGTGCTCACGATTGGTAGAGAATACATTGGCAAAAATTGTAGGAAACATAGCTAGAAGGATTCCGACAATTGGGGAAATCATAACTCTAGACCTCCTTAATTTAGTCTCCAACCCTTAGTCTAGTTAGTTGATAATTTTACTGTTTTCTAGTATTTGATTGTTAATTAGTTAGAAATATAAAATTCAATCTTTACAATTTAGAAAATTATTCAATCTTGTATAGTGATATCAAACAGATACAGCTAAGCCTTAGTACTCTGTGGGATTCGACTCCGAACTTCTAGACCAGATTATATTTGCAGTGACCACTTATCTCTTTCAGGACTAGAGTTGGGCGTGATCACGAGGTAAAAAGTTTCATTGCATAGGAAAATATTCCTCATTTTGCTTCCATAAATATCAGAAATTCAATTGTAAATTGTTGCAATAGAGCATATAACCGTCCTAGTAGACCTAGCAAATAATAATAACATCCCCTAATAATTGTTGAAAGTTGTTACAATAACCATTGCAGTAGGGTACTGATAAATGTTCCAATATCAGAAAAACCATTGCAATATATCATCAAAGACATTTCCAAAAACTTAAAAAATCGCTGGAATAATTATACCACAACGATTTATAACCATCAGAATAGAAAATACAACCGTTCCCATAGATGGAACAATGGTAACAGTACCATAACCGTAAAAATATCCCCTATATGGAGATGATTTTAAAACTGTTACAAATAACCATTCCAATAGACCTATTGTAACACTGAATCCTGGAATACCTCCAAATCCGTTCTGATAGCCCTATAGGGACGGCTAGTGTATCTAGTGCCACGGTTTTGGAAGGGTTACTATAGACCTAATTTCTAGTAATGGTAGTTTAGGGAAACATTCTGTTCCGTTTGTGTTTTTGTTGTTTTTCTTTTGTTTTGATGATTTTTTTTGATACAAACGCCTTCAAGTTCCAAAGAGGGTAATGAAAGAAAGGTAACCGACTCAAAGGGTTAGCAAAGGATTGTAGTATTTGGGGTAGAAAGAATGAAAGCCTTCGTCATCCCAATCGGATAATGTTATTGCTGAAGAAGGATTAGACGTAGTACCTTTTGACTGCGTCTACATTTACAGTTGTTTCGGGGTCATTCCCTCCGATGTCCCCCAGGTATAACGCCCCTTTTGGCAATAATTTCCTGATAATGTACGACCCTTTCCAATTAAGAACAAACTTTCCGTTTGCTTCCTGATGATGGGGAAGAATACACCTTAAAAAGAGTTTCCCCACTTTAACGTTTCTAGGGGCACTTTCTTGTTGTAGGTTCGGGTCATTCTTTGTTGATACAGTAGCCCGTGGCAGACTGCAGCCATTCGCTTTTCATCGATCAGGGTTAACTGTTCTAGATGGGTTTTGACCCACTCACTATTTTCAATTTCAGCTTCAACAATGATCCGAACTGAAGGGATTTTGGCTTTTATAGGTATTACGGCTTCAGTACCATAAAACAAAAGATACAGGGCGTCACACCTCCTTTTTACTACCCCGAGAGGGAATAAGGGAGTTTTTTCCAATTTAAGTGACAATCGAAACATGATTAGTTTTATTTATGGATTTAGAGTCGCCACTTGAGATAATTTATGGTGTCCCAAGTCACCGGTTTCAAATCTTGAATTGAGGAAAGATTGACTTAATTTTACAGTCCGTGAACCCAAAAATCCGGGTAAGAAATTCTGTTAACTCAGGAGAAAGTGTTAGGCATTCCCGGGTTCCGTAGTTTTAGTACGGTCGCGTAACTGTTATTATCGGCCTATTATCTGATTTAACACATGTTTTAACATGTGGTTCAATTTTAACTTCATAACTATTAAGGCTGCTTTTTGGGCCGGGCCCGGGCCTAAATGGGCCGGTCCTGGCGGTCCCGGGCTTGAGGCGGGCCAGTCCTGGGCGGTCCCGGGCCAAACAGCTACGTTATATATATAAGGGTTTATTATGTGTATATATTATTATATATTGCCTTTTATATATGTATATATATTATATAAGGGTGTATTATGTATAGAATATATGTTAGAATATGTATATATATGTAGTGTATATATATATTCTACATACATATATATATATATATATATATATATATATATATATATATATATATATATATATCTGTGTGTGTGTGTGTGTGTGTGTGTGTGTGTGTGATAGTATATATTGTTTATATAGTATACATAGTATGTAATATATATTTACTTACACGAGTATATATAGTTTAATATATATTTTATATAGTATATATAGTATGTTAGTATATATATATATATATATATATATATATATATATATGTATATATATATATATGTATATATATATATATATGTATATATATATATATATGTATGTATGTATGTATGTATCTTCCTTCTTTGCTTCACTGTCAATTGATTGGCGCATGAACGAAGCTGTAACGGAGCATGTACGCGACGATCAAACACGGCTTTGCCAGCTGCCTGTGATAGGAAAAAGAAAACTTGATCAGATAGTTCGTGGGGAGCATTTCCCACCTCGCCTTTGATCTTTCCCTTGCCGTGTAGGTAAAGCTAGAAGAGCCTCATTGGCCCGACAGCTGACAAGCAAACCCGTTAAGTAAGATGGGAGCCAATACAAAGCTATATATATATATATATATATATATATATATATATATATATATGTATATATATATATATGTATATATGTATAGATAGCAATTATAGAAGAGAAATTAGATATAGATTGAGATAGATTGAGAGAGATTGAGAGAGCTTGAGTGAGGTTGAGAGAGATTGATGAATTGGTGAGTACAAATGAAAGAATGAGGGGGTATTTATAGTTGAGAATTGGGAAAAAATGCAAATTATATAAAATTTGGGGTTAAATAAAGTTTGGGGGCCAAATGACTTTTTTTTTAAAGTGGCCAATGGATAAATTTTGAAGGTTAACAGCTAGATTTTAAAAATCTGACCGTTGGCCACTTTTTAAAGAATTGTTTTTTTTAAAAAATGACTGTTGGATCCAGTTTAGGCCCGCTGGGCCCAGTTGAACCGGCCCAGGTTAGGCGGTCCCGGGCTCACGAGCCTTGAATATTGAACCGGCCCACCACGAGCTTTTGCACCACTAGAGCCTAGGCCCACCAGAACTGGCCCGTTAGGCCCGCTAGGATTGTAGTCCTGGGCCGGTGCCGGGCCAAGCTCGAACCACTGTGCAGCCTTAATAACCACTTTATTCATTTTTAAGGAAGATTTTAACATTACATAAAAGCACCCACAGTCCGCAACACATCTTACCTAACTTTGTTGAGATTTAAATTTGGGTCATATAGATGCACATTCGATTTTATGAAGGTAAATTATTAAAATAACGCGCCTAAAACAACTACGTATTTAAACTTGCGAGGGCCATGAAAATTTACTAAATGGCACGCCTAGATTTCTAAAAGTTTGAAAGAAATAATTAAATGAAGGTCATGTATTTTTAGATTTTATTTGGCATGACTCACCTCAACTCTAATTTCAAAGAGAATTCAAACTACATTTGGATGGCAATAAACTATTTAAGTTATCTAATATAGCCCACCCCCACCAATTAAAGTGGATCACATTTAATAAAAGAAAAACTAAGGAGTTCACATTTAAATTAAGTTCTGCATATATAGCTACGAGCAACCTATGCAATCACTATATTGGCCCATATTTGGACAAGAAACAGCTCCTAGACTTAGGTAACAATAGCCAAGCAATACAAGGGAATTAGGCTCGAGGTAAGGCCCAAAACCAGACTAGATCAGCTAAGAGGCTTCAGACATAACTTGGCTAATGACAAAGGCCCATCTGCGTGATTCATGACCATCACTTGAAACAAATTACGTTCTTTATGAGAAATCTTGAGATTGAACAAGTTCTGACCACTTTTGCCAATCTTAAACGGATATGAAGCGTATTTTTAATACCAAATGACATTCTATGACAAAGATGCCATACATGATGTTATAAAGCTCACCTACAGTTTGTTTCACCATTTAAAGTATAACATCATTCATGACTTCTAACCAAATATCAACGTGACTTCAAAATAGAAATTGCTAACATGGATTCAATATCAGAAATATAAAAGGAAGCAAAACATTGAATCCAACCCATCACCAACATGATTTCAGAAGAATACAATTGCTAACATAGACTTAACCTTGTTCAACTCCAAACATTAGATCAAAGACAATTAATAGACCAATTCCATGGATCAGATTTTTTTAACTAACATGCATACACCTATTTGCATATACTGATATACTAAGTGCAGGGTAGTCCAGTCAACCCTCAAAGATGACACCTTAAGAGCCCTTAAATTGATATTATTTGAGAAAAATTTATCTACTCTTCAAGTACATCCAACACAAAGATACATCTAAGCTAATTATAACATTGGTTTCAGTACATAAACTAGTGACCAAGCAGTAGTATATCATGTCATTAGGCCTTTAATACTAAGCTAAAAATTCATTCGAATACACTTGAAACTACTGAAATAAAATGAAAGTCCAATTTTACAATTACAAACAACTACATGACCTTCATTGAAATAATACTAAGTTCAATTAAAACTGCAATTGATAAATATCAAAGCACAACAAAACTACTAAAATTAGACTTTAGAAAAGAGCAGAAATATGGATATTGAAACACCACTTCTCATTCAATATTTACATTTCCATTGCAATGATTCGAAAGTGTACCTGGATGCAACCAAAATAACTACAGAATATTAGAAGAAGAAGGTGAGATCAACATCAATCTAGTAGCAGCAATTAACAACATAATAGCAATTTCAGTGCATTTTTTAAATCCAAAATTAGCAAAATATTAGAACCATTTCAAATCACAGAAAATCAGCTATGGCTTCTAATTCAAACCATTTTTCAAACTCCAAATGAATCAAAAATTGCTTCAGAAGTTGAAAACCTCAAGAATCAGAGATGGAAATTCAACGCAACAATAGTCTTCTCTTAAATTCTTAGCCATTTTTGATTTTCAGATTTTTATCTCTATTTTGTTCTGCCTTCAATGCAAAGTTAATGTGCCTTTATAGGCATGGCATTAGGGAACTCCCTTAGGTATAAGTTTTTGCACCTTAGTCCTTTTCTGATTTTTATTTTTGCTTGGGGAACCTTAGTGTAAAACAGAATTTTCATTTAGGTCCCCTTCACAGCTTCTGAGAAGCTTCCTAATAAGTTACTCATAGATTCCCTTTCCCAGTTTTCCCAACTTACCCCTATAACCTATGAAATTAACCCCTGAAACCAGAACGAGTCATGGGCCAAACTTTGAGCCAATGGTTCAGACTCAAGATGGATTAGAATTTACCCAAAAGCTCATATCGAATTCAGAAAACCAATTAGCCCCAAACTAACACTTATCTAATTAACAAACTATAAGCACCACATAACACATGCTGAAATGTTTCGTCAATTAAAAATTAGCCTAAATGACTTACTCTCTGAAATTAACCATACTGACCAAAAACAGATTCATAGTTACTCATGCATGAACGAATAAAAAATAAAAAAGGAACCATGAAGAAAAGCAGAAACAGAGAAACGGAAGAAAAAAAGAATTAATAATAGATTAAACCGAAGAAAAAGAAGAAAATACCTACTAAAAGCTCAAACAATGAATAGTGGATTCTGAGTCTTCAAATCCTTTGATTTTTCGGCCAAATCTAATTTTAATCGTGTGCTCTTACAAAAAGCACATGAATAAATCAGATTAGACCCAAAATTTCAACAAAATCTCGACTTGGGATTTTTAGGGTTCATCTTCGATCTAAAATTCGAGAAACTCCAGAAAGATTCAAAGGAAACTGACCAGGGATTTGGGAAGAAGGGGTCGTGGGGCTCATAGAGTGTTAATTTGGGAGGGATTGGAGGTGGCGCCTCACCCTAAAGCAGTGGGAGAATGGTGGTGGCTTCTAGGGTTCTTTGGGGGTCTCTAAAGGGTGAGTTTCGAAAGGGACGAGAGAGAGGGAGGGTCCTGAGGGGGTGGGGGGTGGCTTCTTCAGACACTCTTATAGTGTCAAGTAAATTAGTTCCCATCCGTTGATTTAATGGGATTGAACGGCTCAGAGCATGGACTACCAAAACAGGGTCGTTTGGTTTAGTGGGGGGGGAGGGGGAGGGGGAGGGGGAATAGACCGGGTCAAGGGAGGAATTGGGCCTGGGTTAGGTGGGTTTGAGGAATAAATATCTTGGGCTTGTGGGATTTTAATCAAAATAGCCCAAACAGACTTGCAAGCTCTCTCGAGGGAATAACTTATAACAAGCTTTCGAGAAAGTTTAGATCCCATCCTTCGAGTTAGAGTTTCTTTTGCCCGATTCAGGCTGATTGGATCACTGAACTTGGTTCACTGAGGCTAATTTCCTTTTCTTGTTTTTATTTTCCTTTTCATGTTTTATTCTAATTTCTTTTAAATTAAAAAAAATAAAAATAAACCAAAATTAATTCCCAATCAAATTACTTTAACTAAGAATCATTATAATTAATTAAAAACCAAATTGAAGGGAAAACTACCAAGATCAAAAACTAAAATTAAAAGATGCAAAAGAAGCTATTCTTTTTATTTTCCCTTTTTTGTAAAGCAACTTACTTACTAATTAATTCTTAAAAATGCAAAGTCAAACCCTAAATACAAATGCAACATATTTTATATTTTTATTAATTAAATAAAATAAACATGCACAGATAAATACAAACAATTAATATAAATGCCACAAAATCTATGAAATTGCAAACATTGGAAAAATTATTTTGTCTTGAATTTGTGGGAATAATTCATATAGGGCAAAAATTACGTGCTCACAGCTGCCCCTCTTTGCTCAGAAACACAAAGATTTTTCGTGCAAAGATAAAGTGAGCAGCTGTAAGCATGTGATTTTTGCCCATATGAATTACTGCCATAAATTCACACAAAATAATTTTATTTATTTATTTGTAATTTGTGGATTTTTGTGGCATTTTCCGTTAATTATTTGCATTTTGTTTTTGATTTTTACTTAGTAGAAAATATAAAAAATATGTTGCATGTGCATTTAGAAGTTGATTTGATCATTTTCAAGAATTAATAATAGTTAGTCATTTTATAAAAAGGAAAACCAAAAATAGTTTCATTTGCACTTTTAATTTTAATTTTCATTTTTAGATGATTTTTCTTTTAACTTTTTAAAATTATTAGTGATAATGATTACGTAGGATTAATTACCAATTTTATTAGGTTAATTTAGGGGGTTATAATTTAATTTGGATTTTAGTAATTTTTAAAAAGAAAAAGAAACAAAAACAAAGAAAAAGAAATCTGAAAAATATGAAATAATGAAGAAGACCCAAGTTGGGCCAATTGAATTAAGTTCCAGCCCAAAAACCCTTAACCTGGTCCAGCCCACACCAAAACCCGGTCCAACCCCCCAATGAACCCAAACGACATCGTTTATCGTAGATTAATCTCTGCCGTCGAGGATTCCAGATCCAATGGCTGAGAACTGAGGTGTCTTTAATATATATATATATATATATATATGTGTGTGTGTGTGTGTGTGTGTGTGTGTGTGTGTGTGTGTGTGTGTGTGTGTTTGTGTGTGTGTGTGTGTCCAAACACCCCCACCCCCAAACCCCCTGACTCTAACCTTTCACACCTGAAACCCTAGAACAACCCTGCCTATGCCGCCCACCACCTTGAACCGCCGGCTAGAAATCCCTACGTCTGCATCGATTGTCCAATAAGACCCAAATTTACACCATCTCTTCTCCTCCCTCTCTTCTAGCCAAATCTACCATCACCTTCTCTCAAAACCCGACCCTTACTCGACCCATCCTCTCGAATATTAGCCTGAAACACTGGCTCCTCCGCCGGACACCGCGACGCCACCACTAAATAACCCCAAATTAACACCAAATGACCCCCGTCTCTCCTCATGCCAAATATGCACTCAACATCCTTCAAACACCACTGGATCTTCTTGAATATTTATTCGAAAGGGACTGTCAAATTTTACCACAACCAAATCGACCCAAAATAATACCCTATAACCCTTACCACCCCCTCTCTACTGTTCCCTGATCTATTGTTCTCAAAACCACCCTAAACTGGTCGAATTCGAGATCTAGGGTTCAAGACCCAGACCTTGATGCACGAAGAATCCTACTCAAGTTCGGAGTTCGATTCAGATTTAAGCTAAGTGTTCTAGCTTTTGTTTTCCCTCCACCTCATCTCTTTTCTGTAATTTGTTTTATGAGTTAATTAGGTTTAATTCAAAGTTGTATTAGTCTTACGTGGTTAATATCTAAGTTCGGATTAGGTTTAATTTATTTTTCATTCCTGAGTTTAATTAGGCTTAATTCAATGTTGCATCAATCTTATTGGTTTAATACCTGTGTTCGAGTTAGGTTAATTTGTGTTAGTCAAGTTTGTTTTAGTCTGTTGGTTCGATTTCCATATTAAGTATCTCTGTCTAATTAGTTTTGATTCAAGTCGCATTAGTCTTTTCTGTTAAGTTGATTTCTATGTGTAATTCCTTAGTTTAAATTGGTTTCACTAGTATTAATCTTGTTATATAATGCTTAGCTTAAATTTATTTGCGTGAGTATTGCATGGTTGATTCATGTTTTTTGAGAATTGTTTGATCCATTTGAACCCCTGTTGTTTGATCTAATTCAAGAGTAAATGCCGGGATAGTTGGGGGGTAATTTAGGTAGTTCAATTAAGGGAATATTTATAACTGACTTCAAAAGTTTGTAGTAGGGAGATTAAGAGAATTTCAGATTTTTGGGTGTTTGGACTTAGGTAGCAAGTAAGAAAATGGGGATATATTGAAATAAAAATAAAATTGAGGGAAGGACTAGAAATGCAAAATTGCAACCTGAAGGATGCCCTAGGTGCTTGCCTATAAACGCATTCATTCTTTCTTTGAAGGCAAGTTTGGAGAGAGAGTTAAAAAGAGATTTCAGTGATAAAAACACAGTAAAACTCAGACGGCTAAAAAATTAGAAAAATACCGTTTCATTAATTTCCTTGGATGTTTTTTGAAGTTTTCTAGTGCTAAACCGATTTTTGGTTAGCTGGTATTAAAATGGTTTAAGGTTGAGTTTGGATTGAGGTTTGCTAGTCCATTGAGTGGCTGAAAATGGTTTGGGTCATTGTATCTCATGTACTGGGTTTAAATTGATCTGCTGGATCATTTTATGATTGCTGGATTTTACTGCTGTCGTTGATCCCCGCTGCTACTCTGCTGATACCTCACTATTTCTTTTCCTGTTTCAATCTCTGAGTACACACTCTGATGCCTATGTAAAGATTTTCTCATATAGTGTGAAGATATGAAGAACCATTTAGCTGCTGGATCTGTTACTTCTTCATTCTATTATTTTTATTCAAATTCTGATTCACATTTCAGCTCTTAGTGTTTAGACTCATGCAATACTATGAATATTTAAGACTCATTTCAACTTGTAATAGCCGGACTGTAATAATAGCACTTCCGTTTGTATTGGTTAGGAGCTATGATCTACAGTATACGCTTGAGATCATTTGAGTACACTTACTGCTGATGATTTCTAGTAGGCACAGTTTAATGTTGTCAAATATGTGGTATTATGGTTTTGAAAATGAATTTGTATGTGTTCAGGGTGTTAGGTATAGAAGCTGAATGGTTATCCAGTTGATGTTATTAATTGTTAGTCAAAGTTGATTTCCAAAATATGTGAATTTTCTCTTTTGTTTTGAAAGTGAATTCGTGTTCTTTATTTTTTAGGCGTCAAATTCAAGTCCTAATTGTTGCATTTGAATTTCATGAAACAACATATTTGGCCCAAGCCACCTAAATGGCCATTTTTTAATCCAGTACATTGGGCTACCAACGCTTGGCCTAATTATGTTTGGTTAGCTTCAATAGTTGGGCCATTGGTTCACTTGTGTTGGCACCGACCTTTGCGTAAGTGGGTTGGTCTTTCCATGCATAATACATTTTCATTTCAATGGAACCTTCGACACATTTAGCGTTAGCCAGCACGACCACTCGTGTTAATTAGCTTTAATTCAACCTTAGAAGTCGAGGTGCCATTAGCAAATTTTCATGGCCCTTGCAAATTAAAGATGCGTGATTGCCTTTGGCGTGATAGTTAAATAATTTACCTTCCTAAATACGGGTGCACATTTGTGTGACCCAAATCCTAATCTCAACGTCAGATAAAATATGTTGCGAGCTACGGGTGCATTTATGTGATGTGGTTCAAAACGTGTTTTAACGATGTTGCAATTTTCTTAAAATTAAATGAAAGCGGTTAAAAGTTAAAATTTGCACATGCGTACAAAAAATGTATTAATATCAGATAATTGCGCCAAATATAACAATTGAGTGACCATGCTAAAACCACGGAACTCGGGAATTTCTAACACCTTCTCCCGGGTTAACAAAATTCCTTACCTTGATTTCTGGCTCGCAGACTATATAACAGAGTCAAACCTTCCTCGACTCGGGATTTAAACTGGTGACTTGGGATACCATTAGTTATCCCGAGTGGCAACTCAAAAATCTCTAAATAAATAAATTCCGTTTTGATTGTCGTTTAATTGAAAAAACTCCCTTATCTGCGCTCGTCGCAGGGTTGTAGTATTAAAAAGGAGGTGTGACAGCCCTGGCGACTCTGCTGGGGATCGAACCTAGAATCTCTGATTCAGAGTTCAATAATTTGAGCTTAGGATAATTGTGATATTTGTCTTTTTTTATTATCAAATTTTTTATATGATTGTGCCCTATGTGCTAAATGTTTTTTGCCGCTTTAATATTATTCGAACTGTGTATAAACTGCCGCGAAACCCTTCTCTTCACATCTTCAGGGATGTGCTCGCTGGTCGAGACTCTCTATTTTATTAGTTTTATATCTTCAAATAAGAAAGAGGCTCGGACAAGTTACAAAGCCGGATGGCCTTTTGGTTCCCGGTACCTAGCCCCCTCCTCGACTCGAGTTGTCCGCTCGGCTACACAGTCTAGAAAAAATGCCTAGGTTTTGAGCCTAGAATAACTTAACCTCATGCTGGATCCCTAGTAGGAACGCGTATTTGCATCATGCATTTGGCTTAGGGGACTCAACACAGGGGTTGGGTCCGTCAAGGACATGTGCACCCAAAATAATAGACCATCTTAATGCATCTTGCGTGGTACTTGTGCATTTATTCTGGATTTGCATGCCGATTAGCTTTTGAAAAAGAGGGAGTTGGAATTTGACAAAGAAAATAACACTGTATTTTTTCCGAACTACGCCAGTTTGATTCTCACAAGGCATGAGATACGTACGCAACCCCGTCGAGTCCAACTTCATTTTTGCAAAAATATCCTCAAAACTTAAATTTTGTTTGTAAAGAATAAATAAGGCAGTTTTGTCAAAATTAGCCGTGTGTTCCCAAAAGTGCACCGGAAGGTTGTTTTCGCAAGAACATCAGCACCATATTATTTTCCAAATTTTAGCCAGTAGCAAGCACAACCTTATAACCTTCCCCCGAAAGTGCTGAGAGGCCGTATTTGCGTTCCCGACATTTTATTTTTGAAATGAAAATTTGAAAAAAAAATTAACTTTGTTTTGAGTTCAATAAATCATGATTTTTTCTTAATCACCCTAATAAATGTGCAGAATGAGCACGAATCAAAATTTGCCAATAACAGTCATGAACAAGATCTCTTTAGAGGTGCACATGTGGTGGAATGATTTAGGTGAATTGGGGAATAACAAGGTCTATGCGCACTTGGGAGGACTCACCAAGTTGTTGATAGTTAATCCTAGAGGAGACATCATAAAGGTGTTGGTTACATTATGGGACTCGTCCCACAACGTATTTCATTTCCCGGACTTTGAACTCACTCTGACACTGGAAGAAATAATCGGATTTATCGGGGTTCATAGAATTCCTTTGAGACATCAATATTTTATTGTGCCAAGGGTCGTCGCTGTACACAAATTCTTGGACTCACTAAGGATTAGCATGGGAGTTTACAATCCAGATCTGTCAATCGGCTATTGTACTCCACAGTTTATATACCAGAGGTATGGGTACATAAGGGGGTTTAACGACCCGGAAAATAAAATTTCGGATAAGGGAAACCGACTCAAATGGGAAGAACATAGGTGTTTCGCATTCATGGTATTGTTCTTGGGCCTCGTGGTGATTCCACGGAAAGACAACAATATTGATATACGGATAGCGGGGGTTGTCAGCACCCTGCTCACTCAGGCCAAGAGCACCCTCGCACCGATGATATCAGCTGAAATCTTTCGTGCCCTCACAGCCTGTAAAGCTGGAGGAGATTTCTTTGATTGATGCAGTTTGTTGTTATAGATATGGATGGTTGAACACCTGTGCCGTCGACCTCAATTCATGAGTTATGGGTCATCGGAAAAGAGCTGCATAGAGAAATTTTATACCAGAGTTGATGGGTCCTAGAATGGTTATCATATCTCCGGACCATAAGTGCAAGTCAAATAGAGTGGAGTTTCGGATGGCTCCCCATTGATGAAAATATATATATGCCAGCTACCGGACCTCATTTCCTTCTGATGGGCCTCTAGAGTATCAAACCATATGCTCCGTACGGGGTGCTGAGATAATTCTGAAGGTGCCAAATGGTTCCTAGGGATGAAGACATTAGTTGCCATGTTGTCGAGATTGTCCCAATGGTCAGTTTCACCAAGCAACAGTCTGCCAGATTTAGAGCGAATGTCAGTACTTGATGGCAAACACATGAGTACGAGACTTGTCTAATGGTGAGGTTGCGCCAGGGTACCTGGCTTGGTATAAAAAGGAAATAGAGTTCAGAATGCCGGCTTACGGACCACATCTTTAGGAATTGGTTGAAACGTCACAAGAATAATGGAATTGGTTGGCCATGGAAAATGAATACAGGGCCACAATAGGGAAATTGGAAAAACAAGTCAAAGACATTCAATTCTAGAATGGTTTGCAAGCTGTAGCAGATGAGGTGGAAAAGAAAAGACTAGACAAAGAAAACGAAGCTTTACGAGTCTAAATTCAGAAAATGAAAATAGTCGCAAAGAATCCTACCAGAACCGCGAACGATGAAAAGCTCATTAATAATCTAAGGCGGAAAGTAGGAGAATATGGTTTTGACTTGAATAAAGCAGAGGGTGAATTGTCTAGAGCCTGAAAACAATTGGCCAAATATGCAGAGGAGCGAGCACGCATAATTGAACAATTAAAAGAAAGGCATGACAACGAGTTTTTGGGGTTGAACTGAAGACCGAAAACAAAATGGTTAGGAAGGAAAAAGACTTCAAGACTGAGGGAGAGCATTGTTACACAGCAATAACACGACTAGAAAGAGATTTGCAGCAATTTAGAGAACTAAATCGTGAGGCCGAACAAACTTTGGAGGTCAAGGCCCAGCAGATTGGGCGATTGCTGCAAGAAAAGGTGCTATAAGAAAGAGGGTACGGATGATCGCTGATTACATCACCGTAAAGTGTAGCCACTGTAAAGATATAAAAGATCTATATTTTTTGCCACCGCAATGACCTTCATCTTCTAGTGATGGAAGATCTCTACCATCTTCAAGGGGACTTAGCACTTAGGCCTATGGCGAGACCGAATGATGTACCGCAGGCCCCAGAAGCATTAGAGACTTTAATGTATTCATGATTTTTGAATCGGTTGATCCATTTGTGAAGTCATTATTTTTTTTATTCGAGTCTGTACAAGGTTGTCAAGTCAGTTGTTTTCATCTTTATGTCAAAGTCTATTGTTTTCATTTGAGTCACAATCTGTTGCTTTATTTTCTTAAGGTTGGTTAGTAGTTGTAATAAAATGTTTTTACTTTATGAAATCAAAAATTTCCAAAAAATATTTTCTGTATTTATTTGCCAGAACTACGCTCGGTCTGATTCATGCAGGGTCATGATATGTAGGCAATCTCCATAGGATTCGACCATAACCAAAATAAAGAAAAGAAAGAGAAAGAAAAAAAGAGAATCATGAGAGAAACAACGGTAAAATAAAGGAGAGAATAATAAAGCACAAAAGGCAGGCAAGAAAAAAACAAGCTGAGCAAAGGAAAGAGGAAGACGAAAAAGGAAAGCAAGAAAAGAAAAGTGGCATATGATAAAAGCCGGAATGACGCAAGCGACCAATTCATGTGCATAAAATAAACCGGTAAACTTCTTAGGTGCATTCATCCGCGAATATGTGGCTACCACCACCATCTTATCCTGCTAACCCGACCTTCATTCCACCATTGGCCCAATCACATGACCACCCTGCCACTTATTCCTAGGCACCCTAGCTCCACCACCCAAAGCTGTTCCCCATCCCCTTCCACCAGTTGCTCAAATCTTTGTGGTACCTCCTCCTGCCGCACTCCATAGATCATCTAGTGAGCCTTTTCTCCAAGCTCATGATAATCAGTACTACCCACCAGAACCCACCTTCAAGGCCCATGAACCCCTACTCTTACACTCCTCATTTTGAAATCATTGCTGAGGCTGAAAAACCAGTCAAAACCCCCAGCAAGAAGAGGTACTCAGGAAAGTCAAAAGTCTAGAGCAATCATTTAGAGATATGCGAGGGTTGGGAGGCCAAGTGAGTGTGACATACAAAGATCTCTATTTATTCCCAGATATACAATTGCTTCTGCGCTTTAAGATACCCAAGTTCGACTTATACGACAGACACGGTGATCCGGTGGCACATCTATGGGGTTTCTGCCGCAAGATGAGATGGGCAGGTAGGAAGGATGAATTGCTAATGGAATACTTCAGTCAAAGTTTGAGTGGCTCAGCGTTGGAATGGTACACCCGACAAGATTATGCTCGGTGGTATACATGGGATAATCTAGCACAAGCATTCGCCTGTCATTTTCAGTACAATCCTGAAATTATCCCAGATCGTCTATCTTTGACGAAACTGGAAAAGAAGCACAATGAGAGTTTCAAGGAATATGGCTTCCGTTGGAGGGAGCAGGCAACAAGGGTCGACCTGCCAATGAAGGAAACCGAAATAGTAGATTACTTCTTACAAGCATTGGAGCCTACATACTTTGGTCACCTCGTATCGACAGTGGGTAAATCCTTCAATGAGGTAGTAAGAATGGGGAGTGTGGTAGAAGAGGGACTCAAATCCAACAAGATTATGAGCTATTTTGCAATCAAGGCAACCACCCAGGCTATCCAAAGTGGGATCGGGGGAGCAATTGGAAAGAAGAAGGAAGAGGTAGCGACAGTTGACTCAGGAACCTGGTTTGGGCCCCGAGGTCCATCTCAATACAACCAGCCATGACCTCACCATCAAACCTACCCACACACTCTATATAGCCTACCACAACACTACTACCCGCCTCCTGATCCACGTTTTTCCGTCCATCATGCACAAACATATATTAACCTCCCATCCACACATGCGCCAACCCCACAAAATAATTACCCAACTCCACAAAATAACTATCCTCCAAGAGCCTACCAACACCCCAGAGACCAGCTTTTCGGGCAAACCTAGTTTAAAAACTGAGAGAATGCAGAAGAAGAAAACCTTCACTCCACTGGGAGAATCATATGCCAGCTTATTCCTTAGATTGAGACAGTTGGATATGTTGAGGCCGATTGAAGCAAAATTGCCAAACCGTCCTCCATGAAATCTGGATTATTCTACCAGTTGTGAGTATTGTTCTGGGGCCCCAGGGCATGACACAAAGAAATGTTGGCATCTGAAATGTGCTATTAAAGAACTCATTGATTCACATCGAATTGAGGTGCGAGCTCCGGAGGCACCCAATATTAATCAAAACCATCTGCCTGTTCATCAAGAGACAAATATTGATTGAGATAGCGCAAAAAGAGGGGGAGCCCAAAAAGCCTCCGCAAACTATCATGATGATCCGAGACAATGAACGGAAGATGGGTTAGAATTTGGCAAGCAAGATGCCGACACTTAAGTTGAGTGGGGAAAGCAGTGAGCCTTTTGTCATAGTCCAGAAGGAATCCCCGGGAGACAGGACGGTGAGACAAGAAAATGCAAAAGTGGTTGTACCGGGAGTAGCAAACAAGCCTGTGGTTGTCACGGAAGGCGCTTGCGCGGAGCCTGTCCTTATTAAACCTATAAATCAGCTACCGATGATCAGCAACAACGCTATACCTTGGAATTATGACCGAGTAACAGTGACTTACAAAGGGATAGAGGTTAGAGAAGAAGTTTGTGAGACCCACATATTGATCCGGTCGGGGAGGTGCTTTGCCCCCGATGAATTGATAATATCAAAACTAACCAAGGAAAACTCAGTGCTGGTGAAGAAAACTATGAGTGAAGAGGAAGGAGAAGAGTTTCTGAAGAAGATGAAAATGGAGGATAACTCTATCGTGGACCAACTGGAAAGACGCCAGCTCAACTCTCACTGTTATCATTGTTGATTCATTCGGACGAGCACCGTTGGGTGTTGATGAAGATCTTGAACGAGGCCCACGTTCCTGATAAAATCACAGTCAATCACTTGGAGAAGATAGCCAACAAGATTTTTGAGGTGAACAGAGTCACTTTTTCTGACGATGAATTTCCCATAGAAGGCACCAAGCATAATAGAGCACTCTATCTCACGGTAAAGTGTAAGGATTCTATGGTTACTCGAGTGTTGATTGATAATGGTTCAATCACAAATATTTTCCATCTTTCTAGGTTGAACAAGTTGAAGGTAGATGATGAAATAATTCATAAGAACAACATTTGTGTGCGAGGGTTTGATGGTGGGGGAAAAGATTCTGTCGGTGACATAGTGCTCGAACTGACAGTCGGACCGGTTGATTTTCCCATGTAATTCCAAATGCTGCATATGGATATCTCTTACAATCTGTTGTTGGGACGACCTTGGATCCACGCTGCTAGAGCAGTCCCCTCTACTTTGCATCAAATGGTGAAATTTGAATGGGACCGACAAGAAATAGTTGTGCACGACGAGGACTATATGTATGCTCGCAGTGATGCTATTGTACCATTCATTGAGGTAGATGATGACAAGGGGCCCTGGGTGTATTAGGTTCATGATACGGTATCAGTAAGAAAAGTGCCAGAGGGAGAGTGTGTTCCAACACCAAGGTTAGCTGCTGCGTCAGTCATGGTGGCTGTTGAGATGTTGAAAAATAGGTTTGTTCTAGGAAATGGTTTGGGGGAGTAACTTCAGGGTATCATACAACCAGTATCTCTCCCAACGAACATGAACACCTTTGGTTTGGGATTCAAGCCCACAATTGCAGACATCAAGAGAGCTAGAAGGATGATGAAGAAAGCATGGGCCCTCCTATGACTGTGCCTCGTCTCTTCAGATCATTTGTAAGGCCCGGCACCAAGAAGCACCCGACAACAAGTTCCTGTACTGTGGGTGATCCTAATAAGAATTGCTTGAAAGGTTTGAGAAGTTGTTTGAAGATGTGAATATGGTAGAAGCCGGAGAGGGCTCTAGCAAGGCAGATGTGCAATTAATTGGGCCCTGTGCAAAAGTCAACAATTGAGAAGCCACTCCTCTCCCGACCATGAAGGAGTTTTGGTAGTTTTCTTTGATTTATCTTTCAATTTCTCTAGATTATTCTAGGGTCTAAATTTAGAGTCTATGTTCCGTCCGTTTGGATGTGTAAAACCTTGTTATCTTTTAATTTCAATGAAATGCAATTTCCTCTATTGTCAGTGTTGGTAGTTTTTATTTTTCTTTTCTTTTCTTTGCTTCTTGTACAGTTAATTTTATGCTGGCTCCGATGATATGACATGCATAAGGACTCGTCGGCCCAATCTTGAAAGTCGGTCTAATTTAGAAGTAATAATTCTAGAAATAGAATATAAGGATGAACCAAAATATGATAAAGAAAGGGCGTTTGAGGAAATAAGTAATGAGTTAAGCCATTTTGAGGAAAAACCCAAGCCAAACCTGAGCGATATAAAAACAGTCAATCTAGGGGACCCAGATAATATGGTAGAAACCAAAATAAGTGTCCACTTGAGCCGTAACTGAGGGAAGAAATAATCGAAGCACTGCTTGAATACAAAGATGTTTTTGTATAGTCCTATGACAAAATGCCAGGGTTGAGCACTGACCCAGTGGTTCACAAATTGCTCACTGATCCGTCCTGCCCTCCTGTCAAACAAATGTTGAGGAAGTTTAAAAATGATGTGAGCGTAAAGATCAATGGGAAGTTACCAAACAACTTGAGGCAAAGGTCATCCGAGTCACACGATACCCTACCTGGTTAGCCAATGTTGTGCCTGTGCCAAAGAAGGACGGTAAAACTAGGGTGTGCGTCGATTATCGGGACCTCAACAAAGTGAGTCCAACGGATAACTTCCCACTGCCAAACATTCACATATTGATTGAAAATTGTGCAAAACATGAGATTTGTTCTTTTGTGGATTGTTACGCAGGTATCACCGGATTTTGATAGATGAGGAGAAAGTGGAGAAGACAACATTCATCACACCGTAGGGAACATATTGTTACAGGGTCATGTCATTCGGACTAAAGAATGCTGGGGCAACCTATATGAGAGCAATGACAACCATATTCCACAATATGATACATAAGGAGATTGACGTCTATGTGGATGATGTAATTGTGAAATCCAGGAAGCAGTCCGACCACGTCAAAGATCTAAGAAAATTATTCCACAGGCTTCGTAGGTACAACCTCAAGCTCAATTCAGCGAAATGCAAATTTGGTATGCTATTAGGGAAGTTGCTAGGATTCATAGTCAGCCATTGAGGCATTGAGCTAGATCCATCAAAGATCAAATCCATACAAGAATTGCCGCCTCCGAGGAACAAAAAAAGGTGATGAGTCTGTTGGGGAGATTGAATTACATCAGTAGATTTATTGCTCAGCTCACGACAACAACTGAGCCTATCTTGGAGCTATTGGAAAAGGATGCTGCAGTCAAGTGGACGGAGGAATGCAAGGAGGCTTTTAATAAAATAAAATGGTACATGTAGAACCCACCGGTATTGGTCCCACCGGAACCAGGGAGGCCTTTGATCCTATATCTTATAGTCTTGGACAACTCATTCCGATGTGTGTTGGGTAAACACGATGTCACCGGGAGGATGGAGCAGGCCGTATACTACCTTAGCAAGAAATTCGCAGCTTATGAGGTTAAGTATTTTCATCTTGAAAGGATGTGATGTGCCCTAACTTGGGTAGATCAAAAGTTGAAAAACTAGCGATCATCCGATACTACTTATCTCATCTCATGCATGGACCCATTGAAATACATCTTCTAGAATCCTATGCCCACGGGGAGGCTTGCAAAGTGGCAAACCCTGCTCACCGATTTTGACATTGTCTACATGACTAGGATTGCAATGAAAGCGCAGGCATTGGCCGATCTGGCCGAGAATCCTGTAGACAAAGAATATGAACCTTCAAAGACATATTTCCCAGATGAAGAAGTGATACATATTGATGAAATGGAACAGTGTAAGAAGCTAGGATGAAAACTATTCTTTGATGGGGCTACCAACATGAAAGGCGTTGGGATAGGAGCATTACTCATTTTTGAGATTGGGCATTATTACCTCGTTGCAACTCATCTCCGCTTCTATTGCACTAACAATATGGAAGAATATGAGGCATGTATTTTGGGTCTGAGGTTAGCTACAGACATGGTTGTCCAGGAAGTCTTGGTCTTGGGGGACTCGGACATACCTATTTAGCCAATGTCGTGCTTGTGCCAAAGAAGGATTGTAAAATCAGGGTGTGCGTCGATTATTGGGACCTAAACAAAGCGAGTCCAAAGGACAACTTCCCACTGCCAAACATCCACATATTGATTGAAAATTGTGCAAAACATGAGATTGGTTCTTTTGTGGATTGATACGCAGGCTATTACAAGATTTTTATAGATGAGGAGGATGCGGAGAAGACAACATTCATCACACCGTGGGGAACATACTGTTGCAGGGTCATGCCCTGCGGTCTATAGAATGCTTAACCTATATGAGAGTAATGACAACCATATTCCACAATATGAAACATATGTTAGAAAATACGCTTAACGCAAGGGGGGGGGGGGTGAATAGCGTTATAATAAAAATTAGCGTAAACTTGCGGAATTTAAAAATTGCAGGAAGGAAATAAGTGCGATAAGTAAATAAATAAGAACGAACGCACCGATGTATCCTGGTTCACCACAACCCGTGGCTAGTCCAGTCCCCGAGAGTCTCTCTCGAGATTTCCACTAACACTGTTAAGCTTACGGGTGCTCAACAAACCTTTACAAACTGAGGACACAAGCCTCAACAACCTTTGCTCGAAGATACAACACTCCAAGACTTCAACCAAAGGAAACACAAGTTCCTTCTTACAATATAAGGGACTAATACTTCCCTTCAAGTGTATAAAACACTTAGCACTCACTTAGACAAGACTCTCTTAATAGAGTAGGTATGAGTAAACAGATACGCTCAAGAATGCAACAACTTTCGTCAAGAATTTTGGCTCTCAAAACTTATGTAATGAATAGAAAGTGATGAACAATAGAGTATGCAAGCTATAGCAATAATATGATCAGTTGTTGTGTTTAGAAGACTGATTTTGAAGCTGTATTTATAGTTGCAAAACCATGCATTACCGTTGCCTAATTGCCAATTAAGAGTTGCTGATTTTACTCAGTGACAATCGATTGTCAAAATGCCACAATCTATTGTTTGCCAATCGTTCCAAAAATCATTCCCAGATTTTACGCTTAACAATCGATTATCTAAGATCAATAATCGATTACTGGCAACGTTCAAAAAATCATTTCCAGATTTTACTTAAAACAATCGATTGTCAGAAATCTACAATCGATTACTTGGCAACGTTCAAAAAATCTTTTTCAGATTTTATTTAAAGCAATCGATTATTAGAAATCTATAATCGATTACCTGACGGTTTTTGAAAATATTTTGGCAACGGTCAATTACACAATCGATTATGCTATGAGAACAATCGATTATATATCAGTCTTTGAAAAATGAATTAGACACTGCCTTAATGCACTCGATTGTCAAAGGTACACAATCGATTATTTTATGACTTTAAAAAAGTCTGATAGACACTGCCTCAACACAATCGATTGTCATAAGTTCACAATTGATTATTTTGTAGCTTTGAAAAACTTTGATGTACACTGCCTCAACACAATCAATTGTCATAAGGTTCACAATCGATTGTCATGCAGATTTGAAAAATCTGATGCACACTGCCTTAACACAATTGATTGTCATAAGTTCACAATCGATTTTCATGCAGCTGACTTAACATAATCAATTATCATAAGTACATAATCGATTATCTTAGTCCAGATTTTAGAGGCATGTTTAAAAATCATTTTGACTAATGTAAATATGCATGATTTAAAATTATTTTGCTTTAAATTAAATATGCATGATTTGATAAAAATGTTTTTACGAGAGAAGCCAAGTCTTGAGTCAAGTTATCGGATCAAGATCACAATTAAAGAACGACGCAGGTATAACTTTATATCTTTGCTTGATCTTGGTCTTGTGCTTGAATCTCGTTATATATCAATTGCGCGCTTGTGCTTGGACCTCGTAATCTGTCCATTGCGCATAGTTTGTCATTCATCAAAACCTTCAAATATGAACACACGTTTTAGTATAGTGCCTTGAGAACATGTTTCAACAATTTCCCCCTTTTTGATAATGGCAAACTTTAGTCGGGATATGCATATTAGAGATTCATAATGACGGTTCAAGACAAGTAAAGATATGCAACAAGTATGCAATTTGTTCAATTAGTTCCCCCTCAACATATGAATTCCCCCTCAATTTATGCCAATAAAAAATTAGTGCATATCCCTTATTCTTCCCCCTTTTGACATTAGAAAAAATGGAAAAGGTGAGTAACTTGTTTATTGATTAAGCAAAAGTTGCATAAGAAGACATAATAAAGCAAATAATACCAACATAATCGATTATTGATACTTGATAATCGATTATATACTAACGAGAAATTGGTTATCCTTAGGATAAATTGATTATTCTGCATCAATCTTTATAATTCCCCCTGCCTTTAGGGCGATACCTGCAAAAATTCGTTAGACGTCTCCGACGCTCAAGTTAGAAATCATGAGAAAGGGAAAATGCAATGCATGACTTAGATCAACGTGGAGTCAAGAATCCCGAGTTCACTACGAATTCGGAAGAAGGACTCTTTCTCTAAGGGTTTTGTAAAGATGTCGGCCAATTGATCTTTGGTTTCAACAAATTCAATTTCGACATCACCCTTGAGAACGTGATCTCTTATAAAATGATGCCTAATTTCAATGTGTTTTGTTCTTGAATGAAGAACGGGGTTCTTCGTCAAGCATATGACGCTAGTATTATCACATCTAAGAGGGATATGATCAAGACTTAGGCCATAGTCCAAGAGTTGTTGTTTCATCCAAAGGATTTGAGCGCAACAACTCCCCGCGGCTACATATTCAGCCTCGGTTGTGGACAACGCAACACTTACTTGTTTCTTACTAAATCAAGAAACGAGAGAGCTACCGAGCAAATGGCAAGTGCCACTAGTGCTCTTGCGGTCCAATTTGCATCCAGCAAAATCCGAAACGGGATAGCCAACAAGTTGGCATGAAGAACCTTTGCGGTACCATAGACCCACATTTACAGTACCAACAAGATACTTCAATATCCGTTTCACCGCAGTTAGGTGAGACTCCTTCGGACACGATTGATAACGAGCGCATAAGCACACGCTAAACATGATGTCCGGTCTACTAGCAGTAAGATAAAGGAGAGATCCAATCATAACTCGATACTTTTTGGTGTCGACTTCCTTACCTTTCTCATCTTTGTCTAGATGATCGGATGTGCTCATGGGAGTGGCCATTACTTTTGCGTTGGTCATTTCAAATTGTTTCAGCAATTCTTTGTAATATTTAGCTTGACAAATGAAAGTTCCTTCTTTCATTTGCTTTACTTGCAGCCCCAAAAAGAATGTTAGCTCACCCATCATAGACATCTCAAATTCGCTTGTCATTAAATCGGAAAATTCCTTGCACAAAACATTGTTAGTAGCACCAAATATAATATCATCCACATAGATTTGAACTAATAAAATATCATTGTTTTTATGCTTAACGAAAAGAGTGGTGTCAACTTTCCCCCTAATGAAATCATTTTCCAAAAGATATTTACTCAATCTTTCATACCAAGCTCTGGGAGCTTGTTTAAGACCATAAAGAGCCTTTTTAAGTTTGAAAACATGATTTGGAGATTTAAAATCTTCAAAACCCGAGGGTTGTTCAACATAAACTTCTTCTTGAATAACACCATTTAGAAAAGCACTTTTTACATCCATTTGATACAAATTGAAATTCATAGACGATGCAAAGGCAAGTAATAAACGAATAGCTTCTAACCTTGCTACGGGAGCATATGTTTCTTCATAGTCAATACCCTCTTCTTGATTGTAGCCTTTTGCTACAAGCCTAGCTTTGTTTCTAGTGATTACACCATTTTCATCTAATTTGTTTCGAAAGACCCATTTCGTACCAATTATGGTATGATTTTCGGGTCTTGGCACCAAATCCCAAATGTCATTCCGTTTGAATTGGTTAAGTTCCTCTTGCATTGCCAAGGTCCAAAATTCATCCCCAATTGCTTCGGAGATGGTTGTGGGTTCAATTTGAGAAACAAAAGCAGTATGTCCTAAGGTGTTCTTAAGAGAGTTTCGGGTACTTACCTTTTCTCCGACATCGCAAATTACCTGTTCGAGAGAATGGTCTTTGATTGTCCTCCACGAGTTAGGCATTTTCGTTTCTTTTTCCAATTTTGGCTCTTCCTCCGATAATTGATCCAAGATTTCATCTTGAATTTCCTTAGGAGTTTCCTCTTGTACTTTGTCTTGAGGACTTTTTGAGTTTAAGATACCTGCAGGATCAGAACCAGAATCCTTTCTCGCCAAGCGAGCATTATTTTCGGAAAACACAATATGAGGGGATTCCTCCACAGTTCCGGTTCTATTATTGAATACCCTATATGCTTTGCTACATGACGAATAACCAATAAAAATTCCTTCATCGGATTTGGCATCAAATTTTCCCAATTGATCTTTTCCATTGTTATGAATAAAGCATTTACAACCGAATACTCTAAAATGGGAGATATTTGGTTTCCTTCCCTTGTAGAGTTCATAAGGGGTTTTCATGAGTATTGGCCTTATGACTACTCTATTCAAAACGTAGCATGCGGTACTCACGGCATCCGCCCAAAAATGTTTGGGAATCTTAGCCTCATCGAGCATGGTTCTAGCCATCTCTTCGAGACACCTATTTTTCCTTTCCACCACCCCATTTTGTTGTGGTGTTCGTGGAGCGGAGAAGGTGTGCTCGATATCGAGTTCGTCACGAAAGTCCGCAAAGAGATTGTGATCAAACTCTCCCCCATGATCACTTCTTATTGAAGTGACGGTTGTGTCCTTTTCGTTTTGAACACGTTTAAGAAAATATCTGAAATTATGAAAAGCTTCACTTTTATGAGCAAGAAATAGAGTCCATGTAAATCTAGAATAATCATCAACAATAACAAAAGCATAACAATTTCTACCAAGACTTTCAATGCGAGATGGTCCAAATAAGTCCATGTGAAGTAATTGCAAAGGTCTAGTAGTGGAAACAATATTTTTCGATTTAAAAGATGCTTTTGTTTGCTTCCCTTTTTGATAAGAATAAAAAATAGAGTCTTTTTCAAATTTCAAGTTTGGAAGACCAATAACTAAATTTTGTGAAACCAATTTGTTCAAAAGATGCATGTTGATGTGAGCTACTCTACGGTGCCATAACCACGTATCATCTTCTTTGCTCATAAGACAATCTACATATTCAGATGAAGAATTTTCGAGATCAACCATATAGATATTATCCATTCTAAATCCACGAAGAATAATTTTAAAATCGCTACGGCGAAAAACTAAGCATTCATTTGAATCAAATAAAACAAGATTTCCCTTGTCACATAATTGACTTATTCTCAAGAGATTATGTTTTAGACCCTTAACTAGCAATATATGCTTAATGGAAGAGGAGTCATCCTTACCGACCGATCCAATGCCGATAATTTTTCCATTGTTGTTATCACCAAAAATAACGCTTCCTCCTTCCTTGTGTTCTAGTCGAAGGAACTTGGATACGTCTCCAGTCATGTGCTTGGAGCATCCACTATCAAGGTACCAAAGTACACTTGACCCCTTCAAACACACCTACAAAACAGATTAATGAGTTTTAGGTACCCATGCCATTTTGGGTCCTTGGGGGTTAGGCAAATCATAGTGATGTGATTGAGTGTTATGTCTATGTCGTGTAAAACAAGCAGGAGCAATATGACCAATTCGTCTACAATAATGACAAACAACATTAGGATTATGCATTCGTCTAGGTTGATAGTAATTGGACGGACGAAATTCATTTACTCTATTCTTGACAATATGACTATTGCGCAATTCATGAAAATCATTTCTCCTACTATTTGTTCTAGGATATACAGCATTTCTAGCATAGTTGTTTCTAGGTTGAAAGCCATTTCTAGGTGTTCTACAAGGTTCAAAATTCCTTCTAGTGTTTGGCCTAGAGTATGCATTATTTCTAGAATGATTATTTCTAGGTTGCGATTGTTGAAAGCCATTTCTAGGTTTGTTATATCTAGGATGAGCGTTTGTTTTATTAATCCTAGGTTGAGCCTTAGGTTGTTGGGGGTTGGCTTCAACCTTTTCTTTAGGCTCATTCTCAAAGCCTATGCCATGCTTGGCGGACTTCAAATTAACAAGAACTTCATTCAAATTTTTATGAGAAGAATTAAACTTATCTAGGGTGCCCTTAAGTCTTTCTACCTCATTTTTGAGATGCATGCAAGAAGTACAATTTTTATTAGAGCTCTCGGGTTTGTCGGCGCTTCTGTTGCCGAAAAATTTGTTTTCTTCTTTCAACTTCTCATTTTCCAAAATCAGTTTTTCCAAATCCTTTTCTTTCAAAGAGAGTTGTTTTTCAAAATCTTTTTCTTTTAAAGAAGCATTTTCTTTTGTGCTTTTTACAGTTTTGGAAGCTTTAATAAATTCACTATACAACTCATCAAAAGCATTTTGCATTTCCTTAAGAGAATAGAAATTTTTGGAAGAAATTTGACATACCCCTTCTTGATTGTTTTCGTGAGCCATGATACAAAGATTTGCGGCTTCGTCTTCTTCTTCCTCACTCGACTCGTCACCGGAGTCGCCTCCCCAAGATATGTATGCTCGTTGTTTCTTGAAGGGTTTCTTCTCCTTTTTGGCGTTTGGGCAATTTGATTTAATGTGCCCGGTTTCTCCGCACTCATAGCACTTTATTTGATATCCTTGCTTTTTGCCCTTTCATTCATACTCTTTTCGCATGAACTTTTGAAATCTCTTTATAACGAGTCCGAACTCGTTGTCTCCGTCCTCATCATTTTGAGGTTGGCTTGTGCATGCCTTGAGAGCGATCTTTTGTTTCCTTTGATCATCAACAAGAGAGTTAAGTATAGTAGATTCATAAGTTGTAAGATTACCTCTTAATCCGTCGATGGTGACATTTGAAACGCCAATAGATTCTTGAATCGCGTCGGGCTTGGATCGCCATGCCGGAGTGAGACTTTGGAGAATTTTTCGGACAAGTTCCTTATCCGTGAAGGTCTTCTTAAGAGCATGTAAATCATTGACAATTTTTGAAAATCGTTCGAACATCTCATCGACCTTTTCGCCTTCCTTCATGTGAAACAATTCATATGCATGGGTTAGGAAATCAATTTTAGCTTCCCTTACCTGGTCCGTACCTTCGTACGTAATTTCCAGCTTGTCCCACATTTGCTTCGCCGTTGTGCAACATGATATTTTCCTGTAATCATCAGCATTTACAGCACAATATAATAAATTAATGGCTTTAGCGTTGTATTACACCTTTCAGATATCATCCGCATCGTATTCATCTTCGGACTTTGGAACATCTTTATTTTCAACCTTTTTGGTTGGAATTTGTTCTTCCTTCATTATAACCTTCCAAAGACGAAAACTATTTGATTGAACAAATATTCTCATCCTCTCCTTCCAGTACAAATAGTTTGTACCGTCGAATAGTGGTGGTCGGGTGGAGCATTGTCCTTCACCTATTCCTGCAAAAGAATCAGGAGTAGAAGCCATGGATTGTTTCTCTCAAACGGTTAAGTCTTCAGAGAGTTGGGCTCTGATACCAATTGTTAGAAAATACGCTTAACGCTAGAGGGGGGGGGGGGGATGAATAGCGTTATAATAAAAATTAGCGTAAACTTGCCGAATTTAAAAATTGCAGGAAGGAAATAAGTGCGATAAGTAAATAAATAAGAACGAACGCACCGATGTATCCTGGTTCACCACAACCCGTGGCTAGTCCAGTCCCCGAGAGTCTTTCTCGAGATTTCCACTAACACTGTTAAGCTTACGGGTGCTCAACAAACCTTTACAAACTGAGGACACAAGCCTCAACAACCTTTGCTCGAAGATACAACACTCCAAGACTTCAACCGAAGGAAACACAAGTTCCTTCTTACAATACAAGGGACTAACACTTCCCTTCAAGTGTATAAAACACTTAGCACTCACTTAGACAAGACTCTCTTAATAGAGTAGGTATGAGTAAACAGATACGCTCAAGAATGCAACAACTTTCGTCAAGAATTTTGGCTCTCAAAACTTATGTAATGAATAGAAAGTGATGAACAATAGAGTATGCAAGCTATAGCAATAATATGATCAGTTGTTGTGTTTAGAAGACTGATTTTGAAGCTGTATTTATAGTTGCAAAACCATGCATTACCGTTGCCTAATTGCCAATTAAGAGTTGCTGATTTTACTCAGTGACAATCGATTGTCAAAATGCCACAATCTATTGTTTGCCAATCGTTCCAAAAATCATTCCCAGATTTTACGCTTAACAATCGATTATCTAAGATCAATAATCGATTACTGGCAACGTTCAAAAAATCATTTCCAGATTTTACTTAAAACAATCAATTGTCAGAAATCTACAATCGATTACTTGGCAACGTTCAAAAAATCTTTTTCAGATTTTATTTAAAGCAATCGATTATTAGAAATCTATAATCGATTACCTGACGGTTTTTGAAAATATTTTGGCAACGGTCAATTACACAATCGATTATGCTATGAGAACAATCGATTATATATCAGTCTTTGAAAAATGAATTAGACACTGCCTTAATGCACTCGATTGTCAAAGGTACACAATCGATTATTTTATGACTTTGAAAAAGTCTGATAGACACTGCCTCAACACAATCGATTGTCATAAGTTCACAATCGATTATTTTGTAGCTTTGAAAATCTTTGATGTACACTGCCTCAACACAATCGATTGTCATATGGTTCACAATCGATTGTCATGCAGATTTGAAAAATCTGATGCACACTGCCTTAACACAATCGATTGTCATAAGTTCACAATCGATTGTCATGCAGCTGACTTAACATAATCGATTATCATAAGTACATAATCGATTATCTTAGTCCAGATTTTAGAGGCATGTTTAAAAATCATTTTGACTAAAGTAAATATGCATGATTTAAAATCATTTTGCTTTAAATTAAATATGCATGATTTGATAAAAATGTTTTTACGAGAGAATCCAAGTCTTGAGTCAAGTTATCGGATCAAGATCACAATTAAAGAACGACCCATGTATAGCTTTATATCTTTGCTTGATCTTGGTCTTGTGCTTGAATCTCGTTATATATCAATTGCGCGCTTGTGCTTGGACCTCGTCATCTGTCCATTGCGCATAGTTTGTCATTCATCAAAACCTACAATATGAACACACGTTTTAGTATAGTGCCTTGAGAACGTGTTTCAACAACATAAGGAGATTGACGTCTATGTGGATGATGTAATTGTGAAATCCAGGAAGCAGTCCGACCACGTCAAAGATCTAAGAAAATTATTCCACAGGCTTCGTAGGTACAACCTCAAGCTCAATCCTGCGAAATGCACATTTGGTATGCTATTAGGGAAGTTGCTAGGATTCATAGTCAGCCATTGAGGCATTGAGCTAGATCCATCAAAGATCAAATCCATACAAGAATTGCCGCCTCCGAGGAACAAAAAAAAGGTGATGAGTCTGTTGGGGAGATTGAATTACATCAGTAGATTTATTGCTCAGCTCACAAAAGTTGAAACACTACCTGTCATCATTTACTACTTATCTCATCTCACGCCTGGACCCTTTGAAATATATCTTCTAGAAACCTTTGCCCACGGGGAGGCTTGCAAAGTGGCAAATTCTGCTCACCGAGTTCAACATTGTCTACGTGACTAGGACTGCAATGAAAGCACAGGCATTGGCCGATCATCTGGCCGAGAATCCGATAGACAAAGAATATGAACCTTTAAAAACTTATTTCCCAGATGAAGAAGTGATGCATATTGATGAAATGGAACAGTGTAAGAAGCTAGTATGGAAACTATTCTTCGATGGGGATGCCAACATGAAAGGCGTCAGGATAGGAGCAGTACTTATTTCTGAGATGGGGCATTATTACCTCGTTACAGCTCAGCTCCCCTTCTATTGCACTACCAATATGGCAGAATATGAGGCATGTATTTTGGGTCTGAGGTTAGCTATATACATGGGTGTCCAGGAAGTCTTGGTCATGGGGGACTCGAACCTTCTAGTACACCAGATTCAACGGGATTTGGAAACACGAGATTTGAAGCTTATACCATACCAACAATGCTTGCATGATCTTTGTTAACGATTTCGGTCAGTAGAGTTCAGGCATATCCAAAGAATCCACAATGAGGTTGCTTTGGAAACACGAGATTTGAAGCTCATACCATACCAACAATGCTTGCATGATCTTTGTTAACGATTTCGGTCAGTAGAGTTCAGGCATATCCAAAGAATCCACAATGAGGTTGCTGATGCCTTAGCCACTTTGGCATCAATATTACATCATCGAGATAAGGCTTACGTTGACCTGCAACATATCCAAGTCTATGAGCAACATGCTTACTGTAATATGGTGGAAGAGGAGATTAATGGTGAGCCCTGGTTTCACAACATCAAAGAATATTTCAGGATGGGTGGGTACCCGATACAAGCCACAAGTGACCAAAAGAGAACAATTCGTTGCTTATCAAGTGGGTTTTTCTTCAGTAGAGGGGTATTATACAAAAGACGCCATATCTAGTGCTGTTGAGATGCATAGATGCTAAACAGGCCACGACCATCATGGTCGAGGTACATTCAAGAGTTTGTGAACCTCATATGAGTGGGTATGTTTTGGCATAGAAGATCCTGCGGGCAGAGAATTATTGGCTCACCATTGGGCGAGATTGTATCAATTTCGTGCACAAATGTCATCAATGTTAGGTGCATGGAGATTTGATTAACTCATCACTCTCTGAATTATATACAATGTCTGAACCATGGCCTTTCATTACTTGGGGCATTGATGTCATCGGACCCATCAAGCCAGCAGCTTCTAATGGACACAGGTTCATACTGGTTGCTATTAATTATTTTACCAAGTGTGTCGAAGCTAAAACATTCAAGGCAGTGGCCAAGAAGGCCGTGGTTAATTTTGTGCATTCAAATATCATTTGCCGGTTTAAAATCCAGAAGATAATCATCACTGAAAATGGAGAAAATCTCAACAGTCATTTGATGAAAGAGGTATGTCAGTAGTTTAAGATTACACATCGCAATTCCACCGCATATCGCCCCAAGGGAAATGGAGCAGTTGAGGTAGACAACAAGAATATAAAGAAGATACTTCGAAAAATGGTGGAAGAATCTAGGCAATGGCATGAGAAGCAACCCTTTGCATTGTTAGGCTGTCGCACTACCGTTCACACCTCAGTAGGGGCAACTCCGTATTTGTCGGTGTATGGCACGAAAGTAATAATATTGATAGAAATTAAAATCCCATCTCTTCGGATTGTTGCCGAGGAAGAAACTGATGATGATCAATGGGTCAAAACCCGGCTGGAGCAATTGAATCTGATTCATGAGAAAACATTAGTAGCAATGTGTCACGACCAGTTGTATCAATAGAGAACGGCTAGAGCATATAACAAGAAGGTCTGCCCAAGAAAGTTTGAAGTGGGTCAGTTGGTATTGAAGCGGATCTTCCATCACCAGGTGGAGGCAAAAGGCAAGTTTGCCCCAAATTGGCAAAGATCGTTCATCGTGTCAAGAGTGTTGTCCAATGGAGCATTGTATCTAACATATATGGAAGGCAAATGCATAGAGATGGCCATCAATTCTGATGCAGTTAAGAGATACTATATATAATTTTCTTTCATTGAATCATTTCATTTGTACTTGGTATGTTTTAGAGATTGGAATGATGAAGGCATTTTATTCTGCTATCTAAACACTTTATCCCTTGTTAACCCTTTTGAGCTTTAATTATTTTCTTTCATACACGTCTTTCGGAATCAGCAATAAAAGTCAGAAACGCAAGTGTAAGAAATGAGCAAAAGGAAAAGGAAAAGGAAAGGAAAGAATGAAAAGAAAAAGAAAAAATAAGAAAAAAAGAATAAGAAAAGAAAAAAAAAGAGAAAATAAAAAAACACAACGACAAAACAACAAAACAACAAAAGGAAAAAGAAGAAACAAAATAAGGAAAAAAAGAAAAGAGAAAACCACAACAACAATAGAATTGATGACCTACGTTTGACCTGATTCCTTTTAAAGATACGTAGGTAGCCTCACGGTTCGGTCTCATTAAAATAATATTCCAATAGTCCCCAAGCATGAAACTGAGGCGAAAAGTGTGGTGGTTGTAAGATATTTGATTCCGAAAGTTGTAATTTTTTGAACCCATTTGAATTGTTTTGAGCTTTTAATACCCTTTCTTTCTAACCCTATCCAAAAGCCTACACTACGCTCCAAAGAAAGGTCTTCCGATCAATCTTTAAGAAATGCTAAGTCAAGCAAGGTGAAGTGGTTCATACCCCGGGCAACACTCTAGTTCAAGTAAGAAAAGATGAAAATGAGAGAGTCTTATTGGTGAAAACCCTCATGGGCACCGTAAGGCGATGGGAGCCGAGAGAAGTGAAAAATGAGAGGGTCTTATTGGTGAAATACCTCACAGGCACCGTAAGGCAACAAGAATTGAGAGAAAATCAGATAAGAGAGTCTTATTGGTGAAAACCTTCTCAGGCACCTTAAGACGAAGGCAAGGTAAGACATGAATAACTAGAAAAGGTTGTTGGTGGAAATCTGTTCAGAACATCACAAGATAAGCAAGGTCAAGGCTTGGTTAAAGAAACTGGGTTAAGGAAAGTCACAACAACAAAGCATGGCAACTGAAGGTTGATCATTTGGATAGACTGGGTTGACTAAGCCGAAGTGCATGTCCTGATCACTGGAACCAGCTATTCCTTCATAGATAAGTTTCGCCTCTTTTCCCCTCAGTAGTCGCTAAATTCCGAATTCTTTTTTTCTAAAACAAAACAACTAAAAGTCATTGCATTTCATTTTCTTTTGGGTTTAAATTCTTCTAAGATGTTTCCAAAGTCATTTTGTTTGAACAAGCAGGAGAGAAATTTCAAAGCTTACTACCAATTCCTCAAGAGCAAAGCACACTGCGGCTAAGCATAACAAAGGCATCGGAAGTTAAGATGGCAATATAAAGAATCAGCATATGTTTTCGAAAGGATACGACAATCTCAGGAAAGATGCAAAGATTCTGGCAAGAGGGCAAGGAATGTAACACAATGCTAGGTACAGAACACTCGGTTCATCTAAGGCCACATGTTTTAGGGGTTAGCCAAACAAATCAGGTGGCTTATAGTCATTTTGAAAAAGTTGGCCACGATGGAGCATGACGGCGGGGAGGCCATTTTGTAGAAAGAATGCCGCAAGCTAACCACCCTGTTTCAAACTGAAGATTTTCTTTGATTGAAACATGGGCAGAAATTCCGAATGCGTTGGGGAGGTCTTCCATTGAGAAATCAAGCACCTAGCAGGTATAACCATGAACTTATATAACCTCCTGGAATATGGGACTTAGATAGAGCTTGAAATAATAGGGAATGTCAAAGGAACATAAGTGGACCTAAGAGTTTCATGTTGAAATAGGAATCGGTTAAGAGTTGTCAGGACTCCCCTGGAAAATGAGACTCAGTTTAAACTCAAACGGTCACGGGGAACATGATCTGGCACAAATATTCCCCAATAAGAATCGTCAGGACCCTCGTGGATAACAGGATGTAACTTTAATCAGCAATCCCCAGCAGAGACAACCTAGAGGTAAATTTGGCATTTAATTTGAAATTCTCTGGACCCTCATGGATAATGGGATTTAATCTTATAAGCTTTCAGGACACTCCTGGATAATGGGATGTCAGTTTAAAAGTTTTCAGGACCCTTCCGGATAATGGGACGTAGCTTTAAGTGTTGATCCCCAGCAGACATGATTTGGATTTAAAATTGGTCTTAATTAAGAGTTGTCAGGACCTTTCTGGATAATGGGATGCAACTTTAACAGGACATAGAGGGAGTAATATTTCTAGAGGCTTAGCCTAGTTTTAGAGTTTTGTTGATTAAGAATCGTCAAGACCCTCATGTATAATGGGATATAATTTAACTACCAATCTCCAGCAGATATAACTTAGATTTAAAACTGTCATTTAATTGAGATTGTCAGGACACTCCTAGATAATGGGATTTATCTTTTGAAACACTCACAGATGCACCCAGCACCAAACTGGGGCAGAAAATTTCTTTTGTTTCATTTTTGTTGTGATCAGGTATAAAGGCAGCAGTCTCAGGGAATACATTTTAACTTTAATTCAAGTTTTGGTAACCAGGCGCCCACCTGGAGAACAAGGGGATACATTTCAAGTTTTGGTAATCAGGAGCCCACCTGGATAACAAGGGAATACATTTCAAGTTCTTGCAATCAGGCGCTAACTTGGAGAACAAGGGAATACATTTCAAGTTGTTGCAATCAGGCGCCCACATGGAGAAAAAAGGAATACATTTCAAGTTTTTGCAATCAGACGCCCACCTGGAGAACAAGGGAATACATTTCAAATTCTATTCAAGTTTTGGTAATCAGGCGCCCACCTGGATAACAAGGAAATAGATTTCAAGTTTTTGCAATTAGGCGCCCACTTGGAGAACAAGGGAATACATTTCAAGTTTTTGGAATCGGTGCCCAGCTGGATAACAAGGGGATACATTTCAAGTTTTTACAATCAGGCGCCCACCTGGAGAACAAGGGAATGCATTTCAATTTTTATTCAAGTTTTGGTAATCAGGCGCCCACCTGAATAACAAGGGAATACATTTCAAGATTTTGCAATCAGGCGTCCACCTGGAGAACAAGGGTTTAGGTAATCAGGCGCCGCTTAGATAACAAGGGAATACCTTTCAAATTTTGGTAATTCGCCTACTTGGATAACAAGGGAATACATTTCAAATTTTGGTAATCAGGCGCCCACCTGGAGAATAAGGGAATACATTTTCAAATTTTTGGCAATCAGGCGCCAACCTGGAGAACAAGGGAATACATTTCTATTTTTATTCAAGTTTTGGTAATCAGGTACATACTTGGAGAACAAGGGAATACATTCCAAGTTATGTTAATCGGGCACCCACCTGGATAATAAGGGAATACATTTCAAGTTTTTGGAATCAGGCGCCCACCTGGATAACAATGGAATGCATTTAAATTTTAATTTCAAGTCTGGTAATCAGGAGCCCACCTGGATAACAAGGGAATACATTTCAAATTGTTACAATCAGGCGCCCACCTGGAGAACAATGGAATATGGTTCAAGTTCAACAATCAGGCGTCCACCTAGAGAAAAAGGGAAAACATCTCAGATTACAACTCAAAGCGGCAACAAAGTAGTTTCACCAGGAGAATACAAGTCAACAAGGAATTTTCATAGGAGGATACGCAAGTTAACAAGGCAATAAGGATCGAGAGCAAGTTGGAATACATAGATAGGTTCTTTTATAACCCATTGATCATAGCCTAGTTTAGCTTCTTTTTATTTTTACATGGTGCAATAAGGGGTCTAGCAAGCACTAGCAACAACATCACAACAGGGAGATCATAGTTTTGATATTCACAACTACCAAACACTCCTGAACTATACTGACCTGATTCTTTTTTAGCCAAGGATATATAGGCAACCTTCGAAACACGGTGCGGTCAAACTTTTTAAAATGCTTCTCATGGAGTGTTCAAACGGGCAAAAGTTGCTCATGTCCGCTCAGTTATCTTTGCACGAAAACTCTTCGTGTTTCCGAGAAAAGAGGGGCAGCTGTGAGCACGTGATTTTTGCCCTATATGAATTACTCCCATAATTTCAAACAAAATAATATCTTTTATTTATTTGTAACATTGTGGATTTTTGTGGCATTTCTCGTTAATTATTTACATTTTGTTTGTGCACTTTAATTAGTAAAAAAATACAAAAATGTGTTGCATATGAATTTATAAGTTGATTTGATCATTTTTCAAGAATTAATTAACAATTACTCATTTTATAAAAAGGAAACTAAAAATAGTTTAGTTTGCACATTTAATTTTAATTTTGATTTTTAGGTGATTTTTCTTTTAATTTTTTAATTATTAGTTAAAGAAAAAAAAGAAAGAAAAAGAAATCTGAAAAATATGAAATAAAGAAGAAGAACCAAATTGGGCTAATTGAATTAAACTCCCGGCAGAAAATCCCCCTAACCCGGTCCAGTCCACACTAAAACCCGGTTCAGCCCCTCAATGAACCCAAACGACATCGTTTAATGTAGATTAATCTCAGCCGTCGAGGATTCAATATATATATATATATATATATATATATATATATATATATATATATATATATATCTCCAAACACCCCCACCCCCCAAACGCCCCATCTCTAACCTCTTTCACTTGAAGCCCTAGAACCAGCCTGCTTCCGACGCCCACCATCGTGAACCGCCGGCCGGAAATCACCTCCGCCAGCGGTGATCGTCCAATAAGACCCAAATTTATACCACCGCTTTTCCTCCCTCTCCTCTACCCTAATCCACAATCACCTTCTCTCAAACTCCGACCCATCATCTCGAATATTGGCCTGAAACACTGGCTCTTCCGCCGGACACGGTGGCGCTGCCACCAAATCACCCCAAATTAACACCAAATGACTCCCGTCTCTCCCTTATGCAAAATCCGCACTCACCATCCTTCAAAAACCCTTGGATCTTCTCGAATAATGATTCGAAAGGGACTGTAAAATTTCACCACCACCATATCTACCCAAAATAATACCATATAACCCTTACCACCCCCTCTCCATTGGTCCCTAGTCGATTGTTCTCAAAACTCCCCTAAACTGGCCGAATTCTAGATCTAGGGTTCAAGATCCAGACCCATATTCATAAAGAATCCTACTCAAGTTAAGAGTTCGATTCAGAGTTAAGCTGCGTGTTCTGGCTTTTTTTCCCCCTCCGCCTCATCTCTTTTCTGTAATTTGTTTTTATGAATTAATTTGGTTTAATTCAAATTATGGGGGGGGGGGGGGTAATTTGGATAGTTCAATTAAGGGAATATTTATAATGACTGCAGAAGTTTCTATTAAGGATTTTAAGAGAATTTTAGATTTTTGGGTGTTTGAAATTGGGTTGCAAGTCAGAGAATGGGGGATCAATTGGCAAAAAATAGAATTAATGGAAAGACTAGAAATGCAAAATTGCAACCTGAAGGATGCCCTAGGTGCTTGCCTGTAAAGACATTCATTCATCCCTTTGAAGACAAATTTGGAGAGAGAGTTAAAAAGAGATTTCAGTGATAAAAACTCAGAAAAACTCAAACGACTAAAAATTTAGAAAAACACTATTTCATTGATTTCCTTGGATGATTCCTGAAGTGAGAACCTGAGATCCGATGCGAACAAACAGTCGAAGGAGCGGAGCTTAGAGCCTTTATTTTAAGTACAGCGCACTCACTCTAACATCATACCTTTTGCATGATGGGTCAGCGAGGACATGGAACTATGTCGATTTACATACGTCTTGTTGACTAATCGATAAGGTATACCATGCCACGTATCACCCCATCTCTCCATAGAGGAGAGATAAAGAAAAATCGAAGATATAGTGAACGTGCCGTAAGACCTTGTTCCTTTCTACTTGACTAAGTAGTATTCCACTCGTGCAGCGGGTGTATGGGCTAGCCCATGTATTTATAGTGCTAAACCGATTTTTGGTTAGTTGCTATTAAAATGGTTTATGGTTGAGTCTGTATTGAGGTTTGCTAGTCCATTGAGTGATTGAAAATGGTGTTTGGGTCATTATATCTCATCTACTGGGTTTAAATTGATCTCCTGGATCATTATATGATTGTTGGATTTTACTGCTATATTTGATCCCCGCTGCTACTCTGCCGATACCTTACTATTTCTTTCCTGTTTTAATATCCAAGTACACACTCTGATGCCTATGTAAAGATTAACTCATATAGTGTGAAGATATGAAGATCCATTTAGCTGCTGGATGTGTTACTTCTTCTTTTTGTAATTTTTATTCAAATTCTGATTCACATTTCAGCTCTTAGTGTTTAGATCATGCAACACTATGAATATTTTAGACTCATTTTAACTTGTAATAGCTGGACTGTAATAATATCACTTCCGTTTGTATTGGTTAGGAGCTATGATCTGTAGTATACATTTGAGATCATTTGAGTACACTTACTGCTATGATTTCTCGTAGGTATTTTAATGGTGACAAATATGTGGTATTATGGTTTTGGAAATGAATTTGTATGTGTTCAGGGTGCTAGGAATAGAAGCTGAACGGTTATCCAGTTCATGTTATCAATTGTTAGTGAAAGTCGATTTCCAGAATATGTGAATTTTGCTCTTTTGTTTTCAAAGTGAATTCGAGTGCTTTATTTTTTAGGCATAAAATTCAAGTCCTAATTGTTGCATTTGAATTTCATGAACCAGCATATTTGGCCCAAGCCACCTAAATGGCCATTTTTTTATCCAGTACATTGGGCTACTAAGGCTTGGCACAATGATGTTTGGTTAGCTTCAGCAGTTGGGCCATTGGTCCACTTGTGTTGGAACCAGCCTTTGCGTAAATGGGTTAGTCTTTCCATGCATAAGACATTTTAATTTCAATGGAAGCTTTGACACATTTAGAGTTTGCCTGCACAACCACTCGTGTTAATTAGCTTTAATTTAACCTTAGAATTCGAGGTGCCATTAGCAAATTTTCATAGCCCTCGCAGATCAAAGATTCTCGATTACCTTAGGTGCGATAGTTTAATAATTTACCTTCCTAAATATGGGTGCGCATTTATGTGACCCAAATATGAATCTCAACGTTAGATAAAATATGTTGCGAGCTACTGGTGCATTTATGTGACGTGGTTCAAATGTGTTTTAACGATGTTGCAATTTTCTTTAAATTAAACGAAAGTTGTTAAAAGTTAAAATTTGCATATGGGTACAAAAATGTATTAAAATCAAATAATTGAGCCAAATATAACAATTGAGCGACCGTGCTAGAACCACGGAACTCTGGAATGCCTAATACCTTCTCTTGGGTTAACAGAATTCCATACCCGAATTTCTGGCTCGCAGATAATAAGAGAGTCAAACCTTCCTCGACTCGGGATTTATACCGGTGACTTGGGACACTATTAATTATCTCAAGTGGCGACTCTAATATATCTGAATAAATAAATCTCGTTTCAATTGTCCTTTAATTGGAAAAACTCCCTTATCTGCACCCTTCGCGGGGTTGTAGTGTTAAAATGGAAGTGATAGAGGATACAAGCGATTTTTGCCCATTTGAATATTCCGTGGGAATCATTTCTAAAAGATTTGACCGCACCCTGTTTCCGAGGTTGCCTACATATCCTTGGCTATAAAGGAATAAGGTTAGTGTAGTTCGAAAAATTTTGGTAGTTGGGACTACCATGAAGCTGTGATTTTACTGCTACTGCTGAAGATGATGCTGCTACTATTGCTTACTGAATCCCTTATTACCACAATAAAAAATAAAAGAAGCTACACTAGACTATGATATATGAATTATAAGAATCCTATCAATATCTTAAAACTTGATCTTGCAGTTCCCGCAGCCTTGTTGACTTGTATTTTCCAGGTGAAATTCCTTTGTTGCCGACTTGAATTGTAATTTGAGATGCTTTCCCTTTTCTTCACGCGAGTGCCTTATTGCTGAACTTGAACTGTATTCCCTTGCTTTCCAGGTGGGCGTCTGATTATCAAAAGCTTAACAGTATTCCCTTGCTCTCTAGGTGGGGGCCCGATTTCCAAAACTTGAACTGTATTCCCTTGCTTTCTAGGTCGGCACTTGATTGCCAAAACTTGAATTATATTCCCTTGCTCTCCAAGTGGGCGCCTGATTACTAAAACTTGAATTGTATTCCCTTGCTCTCCATGTGGACGCCTGATTACCAAAACATGAATTGTATTCCCTTGTTCTCCAGGTGGGTACCTGATTGCCAAAACTTGAATTATATTCCCTTACTCTCCAGGTGGGTGCCTGATTGCCAAAACTTGAATTGTATTCCTTTGATCTCCAGGTGGACGCCTGATTATCTAAACTTGAATTGTATTCCCTTACTCTTCAGGTGGGCACCTAACTACTGAAACTAGTATTGTATTCCCTTGCTCTCCAGGTGGGCGCCTGATTACTGAAACTTGAATTTTATTCCCTTATTTTCCAGGTGGGCGCCCAATTACCGAAACTTGAATTGTACTCCCTTGCTCTCCAGGTGGGCGCCTGATTACCAAAATTTGAGTTGTATTCCCTTGCTTTCCAGGTGGGCGCATGATTATCAAAACTTGAATTGTATTCTCTTGCTCTCCAGGTGGGTGCCTGATTGCCGAAACTTGAATTGTGTTCCCCTTGCTCTCCAGGTGTGCGCCTGATTACCGAAACTTGAATTGTCTTCTCTGGTTCTCCAGGTGGGCGCCTGATTACCAAAAATTTAATTGTATTCCCTTATTTTCCAGGTAGGCGCCTGATTACTGAAACTTGAATAGTATTCCATTGCTCTCTAAGTGCGCCCCTGATTATCAAAACTTGAATTGTATTCCCTTTCTCTCCAGGTGAACGCCTGATTAACAATACTTGAATTGTATTCCCTTGCTCTCCACGTGGGCGCCTGATTGCCAAAACATTAATTGTATTCCCTAGCTCTCCAGGTGGGCGCCTGATTGCGAACTTGAATTGTATTCCCTTTCTCTTCAAGTGGGCGCCTGATTACCAAAACATGAATTGTATTCCCTGGTTCTCCTTGTGAGCGCCTGATTGCCAAAACTTAAATTGTATTCCCTTGCTCTCCAAATGGGTGCTTGATTGCCAAAACATTGAATTGTATTCCCTTGTTCTCTAGGTGGGCTCCTGATTGCCAAAACTTGAATTGTATTCTCTATATTACCTCAAGCCATTTTCCTTAGAAACCTGTGTTATCTTCCTTTTAAACTTGAACTGATTTCCTTTGAAACTGATTTCCCTTGATCCTGATTACAATAAAAAAAAGAAAAATAATTTTCCTGCCCCAGTTTGGTGCTGGGCGGCACATCTGTGAGTGTTAATTGAATCATGTTACCAAATATTTTTAAGATTTTTGAAGCTAAATCCCATTATCTAGGAGGATCCTTGAAACTCCAAGTTTAATGACGCTTTTAAATCTAAATTATATCTTCTAAAGGTATGAGTAACACTAAATGTTGTTATCTAAGAGGGTCTTGAAAATACATCCCATTATCCAGGAGGGTCCTGAAAATTAAGAATCAAGTTTTATCTTAAGAGTGACAACTTTTACGGCTGAATTATACTACCCTAAAACAGAATTTATGCTAAATTTTATTATCTAATGGAAATCCTAATGCTAAGTACCATTATTCATAGGGGTCCTGAAAGCTCTTAATTGAATCCTATCTCAAGCATGAAAACTTTGAAGCCAACTTATATTCCTTTAGGGTACATTTTTGCTAGATTTTGCTACTCATGATTGTTTTGACCTTTAAATTATGCCCCATTTCCGAGGAGGGTCATGAATACTTCTAATTAAATCCCATTATCCAGACGAGCCCTGAGAATTTACGGTCAATCCTGTATGGTGCCTTATTTTCTTTACGGAGGGTTTCTTCGAAACCGACAGAATTTCCTACCCCTATTTCAATCAAAGAAAAATCCTGCCAGTTTAAAAATATGGTAGTTTCTTTATGGCCTTGACTTTGAGGGAGATTTCTCCTTCACTTTCCATGATAACTGATTTCCACTCGGAGACCTTTCTTGTTTATAGACTAACCACTTTCTTTGCTACTCTTATCATAGAAAATACCTCTTCTCCGTTCAAACCTTTGTGTCTCACATGAATCCCGAAGACCGTCAGTTACCATCCACTTAATGCGCATGCTGTTCATTCCTGACTTAAATCACATGCCTTGGCCTTGAGGTCAATTGCGCCCTCACCTGCCATAATACCTTTAGTTTCTGATTGGAAGACCTTGCTTGTCACTTGTTAACCACTTTCTTTGTATACCTTTGACACATTCACCCTAACCCTCCATCTGTTGCATTGCTCATGACCAGATATTTACCCAACCTTTGTATTTCACCGAAAATACTTTTGATCCGTTCACCTAACACCCTCCATCTATTGCATTGCTTATGAATTTATATGTACCAAACCTTTGTATTTCACATGGATCCCAAAGCATGTTGATTATTACCAACTCAGTGCGCTCATTGTTCTTTCTTGACTTATGACACTTTAATGTGCTAGCTAAATCTCGTTTTGTGCAATTGGAAAGCTGGTGGAAAATTTTGAAGTCGTTTCTCACTTTTTCTGACCAAACAGACTCAGGAAGAGGAAGTAAACAAGACAAAAAGAACAGAGTAAAGGACAATGGAAAAAGATGATTTCTAACAAGAAATCTACAACGTAGAACCTTATCAGATATGGATTCCAACTCTAATGAACATGACATGCACCTGTGGAGTAAGTGGCCTATTTTGTCAAGAAAATCTGATGTTCAACTCTTGTTGTACCTCTAAAACATGAAACGGGGCTTCAATGCTTCGGTTATCTAATCTGATTCATGATCCTTATTCGACTTATAGTGTCCGAAGGGTTTTCACCATCAAGCCGTTCTCATTTTTTTCTTTCTCTCAACTTACTGTCGCCTTATGGTACCTGTGAAGATTTTCAGTGATAAAACTCTGTCGTTTTGATTTCTCTCAGTTTTCATCGCTTTACAGTGCCCATGAGGGTTTTCACCGATTAGACTCTCTCGTTTTTTATTTTCCTTGTTTGGATCAGAGTGTTGCCCCTGATATGAATCACCTCTATTTGCTCGACTTGGTATCTGCCGAAGATTGGTCGAAAGGGCTTTCTTTGGACTGTAATGTGAGCTTTTGAATAGGGTTAGAAAGAACGGGTATCAGAAGGTTCAAAACAACTTGATCTGTTTCAAAATTAAAAACTTTTGGCATTAGATTGCTTACAAAAACCACAACTTCTGCCCAAGTTTCTTTGCATAGCGACTTTTGGATTTTTATTTTAATGGGACCGAATCGTAAGACTGCCTACATATCCTTAAAAGGAATCAGGTTGAACATAGTTCATGACATAAGAATTGCTTTGTTTTGTTATGATTTTCTATTTTCTCTTTCTTTTCTTTTTCTTTTTGTTGTTTTATTTTTTTTCTCTTTTTTTTCTTCTTATACTGGGTAGTTGTTGTTGTTTTTTTCTTCTTCTCTTTTTTGTTCATTCTTCCTTTTTTCTTTTAGTTTTTTTGTTGTTCTCTTTTTTCTTTACTTACTTTTTTCCTTCTTTTTCTTTTCCTTCACTTATCATTTGCGCTTGCGCTTCTGATCTTTGCTGTTGATTCCAAAAGAGGGATACGAAAAGAAATAAATAAGGCTCAAAGGGGTAGCAAAGGATAAAGTGTTTAGATAGCAGAAACAATGCCTTTGTTATTGCAACTTCAAAACATGCTAAGTACAAACAAACACAATTAAACAAACCAAAGAAATCACACATTATATCTTTTGACTGCATTAGAATTGATAGCGATACCCACACATTTACTTTCTACATCTGTTAAATATAAAGCACCATTGGAAAACACTCTCATACCATGAATGGCCCATGCAAATTAGGGACAAACATTCCTTTAGCTTCAAATTGATGCGGTATGATGTGTTTCAATAGTATTTCTATGTTCTACCTACACTAGTTTCAGATTTCGGGCTGGAAGTGATCTCAAAATGCCATTTTTTCTTTTCCTCAAATGTCCCTATCATCTTCAAAAATTGTTTCAATGCTTCATGACTAAACTAACTTTTTATACCAGGCCCAGAGTTACGCATGCATAACATATCACTAGGGTGAGAAGAAAAAAAAACTATAAAAGGAGGAGAGAACTAAAACAAAAAAACGATTAGAAATAATAGAAGATAGGAGATTGCATTAGACAAACCGTGAAGGGGTTCGAACAACAAAAAAAGCACTAAACTGGGGTTACAACCTTGGAACAGACCTAGACAACACAAAACAAGTTACTACGACTAAACGAACTAGGCAAAACAAAAGGATAGAAAGGTTTGAGTCACAAGACAACATTCAAATTTTAACATTGAAAATAACTCGGGCAACAGAAATGACAACTAAATAAACCAGCAAGACTCCTCCTCAACTAACCAAGAGATGGAATGTCTTTCCGATTACCATGTATGGCATATTAGCCACTGAGTATTGCATCAACATTATTGGGACCTTTACAAGTCTTTATCACATTGAGTTTAGCAAATTGTGTTTGGGTCCCTTTTGCCGGATTGTTCTTAAGATCAACCTATGATAGCGCTGAAAGCTTTGTAGCATGTGGACCTCCAAGGATCTCAGAAGAATTCTCATATTCCTTTTCCAAATAAATCATACACACCATATGCATCTCATTATGAACAGGCGATGGACTTTGGCTAGTGTCTACTGCTTTTGGATTTCACACGACAATGTCACCTGTATCAATAAGCTTTCGAATTGCTTTTTCAGGTTCCAACACTTTTCTATAATATGACACGGGGTATTGGAGCAATATCTGCACCTTTGAGAAAAATCAAAATTCTTTTTGGCATTTTTATCTGAATCAGCTTCAATATGTCCAATAGCCTCAACCTTTGGAACAAAAGGAGTGAAAGTCTTTTCTTTTTCCAGCAGCCGTTTCAGTTCATATTTTGGCCTTGGTTGGAACCTTTTATGGGTAGGTGGCTAATATGCTTGAGGGGGCAGGTAAGACATTTGGGGAAGTGGTGTGGGCCATCGTGGGCCTCGTGGGCGTGGAGCATATGGTGGTGCATTATGGACAAGGTACTTGGAAAGTGATGTATGACTTTGGGGGTTCTGTGGACAGAAGTAGCATTGGGGAGGGTCATATGGTGTACAAGGATATCCATGAGCCAATGTCGAGGTTGAAATTGTCGAGTAGGAATGCCCAGTGGGTCATCTTTTCTATTTATCTTTCTTTCGCCCAAACTTACTGGGATGTTTTGAATGTCTTTCGCAGTATCTTTCAATGCCGAATAACTCATGATTTTTCCTAACTTGATTCCCTGTTTCTACCATCTCCCTCACTTTTACCACATCATTGAAAGGTTTACCGAAGGCCAAGATCAAATGAGTGAAATAGGTGGGCCCCTGTGCTTGTAGAAAAAGCTCAACAATTTCTTCTTCACCAATCGGGGGGCAGACTCGAGAAGCTTGCTCCCTCAATCTGAGCCCAAACTCCCTAAGGCTTTCCTCCGGCTTTTTTTTTTCCATTTTAGATAGGTAGGAACATTCTGGGGTATTGCCTAATTTTTATTGAAAGTGTGGAATAAAAGCTTGAGTCATGTCAGCCAAAGTAGGCCACTAACCGACATCTTGACGATTATTCCATTCCAAAGCTGCCCCAATCAAGATCTTACTAAAATATGCCATCAACAAGTCATCTTTCCCTCTAACACTTCTCATTTCACTGTAATAAACCCTCATGTGAGATACCAGATCTCCACACCATCATACATGTTAAATTTTGGCACTTTAAACCCTGCGGGCAGGCGAACGTCAGGGGACACAGAAAATTCTTTGTAAGCCATGTTACCTTGGTCTCCTATTCCTTGCTTGTTCTTTAAGGACTGTTTAATGCCTTTAAGATTCTTGGGTATCTCATCTCGCCCTTCTTTTTTCCTGTGACCTCTCCATTTCCAGCATGAAGCTCATCACGAGCACTCTGCTTGTATGAGTCAAGAACTTTGTGGGCAACCTCTGTAGGGTAGTATTGGGCATCATGAGCTTTTAGGGGGTAGTCATTGTTGGGGATAGTGGATATGACATGAGGGAATTGTTGGGGAGGGGTAATTAGAGGATGAGATGGAGCTACTAGGGTAGTTGGGAAAGCTGTGATAAGCGGGAAAATCTGGAGAGTGTGGGGGATCATCCGACACTATGACCGGAGTTTGGATAAGGATAGTATTTAGGAAGGTAAATGGTGGCAGGGGTGGTGCCTTCCTAGTCATCCAAGTATGATACATGTCCATTATGTGTTTTCTTAACGTCCTTACCTCATCAGCCAAACTTGTGTCCTGTTCAACCAACTGCTTTCGGGCACCAGTATCAACCAATCCAATTTTGTTGTTGTCCGCCATGCCTTTTGACCTTATGTTGTGAAGAGGAGTTAGTGCTTTAAGAACCCCAAACCAACCACCTTTTTGCTATGAAGATATCAAAATGAACAAAATACGCTCATCTTGTTAGTGATAGGGCATTTAACAACAAAAATATCACACAGCGCGCAATGCACCTAGCCACAGTTAATGGTTCTAGAATGATTTGAGGGTCGCAAGGTCACTTGGCATCATCCCAATTTGTCCATTTGAATCTTCTTTTCTATTCTTGCCCGAACTTCTTAGCTCGCTCATTTTCCTTCCCCTTTTTTCTTTCGGAATATCGCTCTTTTCTTCTCTCTCATTTCTCACATCCCATGATTTCGCCATCTTTTTTTTTTCTTTTTCCTTTTATTTTATTAATAAAAAAATAATTCGATCAAACCCTATGTAGGTTGCCTACATCTCATGACGTTGTATGAATCAGATCTTTGCATAGTTTTGGGAGATCGGGAATAAATAAACTAACATTCTCTTTTCTTTTTCTTTTTTTATCATCATAAAGGACATTGCGATAAGAAAAGAGCAATAAATTAAGCAAATCCATATTTTTTGGAATTTTCTAGGCTTGATATATTTTTTGATTCTTTTATTTGGGAAGAAAATCTAACGAATAAACAACATAAAAATATTTTTAAATTTTCATTTGATATCCTGATGTAAGATTTCGAAACAAGCAATGAAAAGATAAACAAAATATTTTTAGATATTCATTTGATTGTCTAAGGGAGAAACCCTAAGATAAACCAAATATAAAGTTTATTTGTTTTTTCTCTATGTACAATATCCTAAAGTTCTAGTAAAAAGAATTTTCTTTTCCATTTTCATTTATTTCCCAAAGAAAAGCCTCCAAAGATTTTTTTTTTGGATTTTTGGAATTAATATCTTAAAGAAAAAAATTAAGAGCTACTAAAAGAAAATTTATTTTTTTCGAATTTTTGGTCCTAGTATAGTAAAGAAAATATAAAAATTATTTTATCTTATGTTCTAGATATTAATTGCCTACAGAAAAAACCACCTCAAAATTACATTTTTTCATTTCTACAATTAGTATTCTAAAGAACTTCTTGAAACACACCCTCACAGTTCTTATTACACACATATTCAAATGTAAAATAGAAAGTACAATAATAATAATAAAACTCAACATTACTATACAAAAAAGTTAAAGAAAACATAACGAGAAATATAGACTCAAAACATAAACAAAAGAAAAGAAAATCTTCTTTTAATCCACTCCTGAATGAGCGATCCTGACTAGATGTCCTGAGGATCTGTCATGCTCAAACTCTGATAAATAAATTCACACCTGTATGAGAAAATTAAAATCAAATAGGTTAAAGACCTAGAATGCTATGTGATACAATAACCCTTCCTGTTGGAAACATGCAAGGCACGATTTAGGCTATGTTTGCAAAACGGCTTATTTGGCCAAAAAATGACTAGAACTGCAAAATTTGGCTAAGGCCCTGCAAAGCCAAGAACCTAAGATTTACCAAAAAGATTGGATCCTATATGAGTTGCTTACGTATTATGCCCCGAAAGACAAGAGTTAGATATGCATAGTTCGGACGGATTGGATACAGGCAAGAATTATAAAAAAGAACTAATTTAGAGAAAACATATTTTTTGTCTTTTCCTTGAAATGATGAAACATGCAAAATCTTTTTGGATTTTATTTTTCTTCCTTTTCTTTGATTCTCGGAAAATGATGAAAAAGTGAGAATTTTTTTTGATTTTTTCATAAAAATGTAACAAAAGTATAACTGGGCCTCACTTGCTTTATTTTCTCACTTCACCCTTTTTTTTTCCTCTTTTTTTTTACCTTTTCTCTTTTTATTTGTACTCAACTATTATTGGACCGCCAAATGAGTCTTTTACCCTTGAAAATTTTATCACATAAGATGCATCAAGATGATCTTTTCATTTCGGGTACACCTGTTCTAGACAGACCTAACCCCTGTGTTGAGTCTCCAAAGTCAAGTGCACGTCATGCAGATAAATGTTCCTACTAGGGATCCGACATGAGGCTGATTTATTCTAGATTTAAAACCTAGGTGTATTGTTCTAGACCTGACTTACCCGAGCGGACAACTCGAGCCGAATGGGGGCTGCGTATCGGTAACCAAAAGATCATCCGGCTTTGCAACTTTTCCGAACCTCATTCTATTTGGGACATGACACTAATAAAACGAAGTCACGCCAGCGTTCACTCCTCGGAAGAGGGAAGAGGGGGGTTTCATAGTAGTTTTTATACAGTTAAGATAATATCAAAGCGGTAAAAGAAACATTTAGCACACTAGGCCCAAACATGTAATAAAATCAGATAATAAATAAGTCAAATATAATTATTCATCCAAGCTCGACTTTTGAATCCTGAACCAGAAGTTCTGGGTTCTTGTCCCTAGCAGAGTCGCCAGAGCTGTCACACGTCCTTTTTACTACCCCCGAGAGGGTATAAAGAAGTTTTTTTCTAATTTAAGTGACAATCGAAATGGGATTATTTTAATTTAAGGATTCAGAGCCGCCACTTGGATAATTTATGGTGTCCCGAGTCAATGGTTTCAAATTCTGAATCGAGTAGAGATTGACTCTGTTTCATAGTTCGCGAACCCAGAAATCCTGGTAAGGAATTTTGTTAACTCGAGAGAAGGTGTTAGGAATTTTTGGGTTCCGTGGTTTTAGCACGACCGTTAACTATTGTTATTGGCCTATTATCTGATTTTAGCACATGTTTTAGCCTATGTTTTAATTTTAACTTCATAAACGGTTTTATCATTTTTAAGGAAGACTTCAAGGTCACATAATCTTGTCTTGAACCAAGTCACATAAGGAGGACACATCTTACCTAACGTTACTGAGATTTAGACTTGGGTCATATAAATGCGCACGCGAGTTTAGGAAAGTAAATTTAAATAACACGCCTAAAGCAATTACGTATTTAAACTTGCGAGGGCAATGAAAATTTGCTAATGGCACGCCTCGATTTCTAAAGATTTGATAGAAATAATTAAATGAGGGCCATGCATTTTTAGAATTTATATGGAATGGCACGCTTCAACTCCAATTTCAAAGAGAATTCAAACTATATTTGGAGGGTCATAAACTATCTATGTTATCTAATATAGCTCACCCCCACCAATTAATGTGGATCATATTTAATAAAAAAACTAAGGAGTTTGGATTTAAATTAAGTTATGCATACATAGCTACGAGCAGCCTATGCAATCATTATATTGGCCCATATTTGGACAAGAAACGACTCCCAGACTCAGGTAACAATAGCCAAGCTATTAAAGGGAATTGGACTCGAGGTAAGGTCTAAAACCAGACTAGATAAGTTAAGAGGCTTCAGACATAACTGGGCTAATGATAAAGGCCCAACAACGTGATTCATGGCCATTACTTGAAACAAATTATGTTCTTTATGAAAAATCTTGAGATTGAACAAGTACTAACCACTTTTGCCAATCTTAAATGGATACGAGGCATATTTTTAATACCAAATGACATTATATAACAAAGATGCCATACATGATGTTATAAAGCTCACCTACAATTTGTTTCACCATTTAAAGTATAACATCATTCATGACTTCTAACTAAATATCGACATGACTTTAGTTCCCACGCATGACGGAGTTTTCGTGCAACTCATTTGATCTCGAATATTAATTTTGACTTTACTTTACATTAATTAGCCACAATAGGTGCAACTTTCTTATAGAGTGCATACAATGTTGTTGTGAGACTGTCGTGATAAGAACATTCCCTCCTTATGTCAGTGAGCTTGGGTTGATGCCTTCTCTCTTACCGTCTCAGCTAGTCTTTCATTGTAGTATTTAGGGAGGACCCTCTGACCCTTGTAAAGTTGTGATCTTATTACGGACCTTTTGATGTCCTTCCTTTCTTGTAGGGTTGTTTCTTAACTGATACTTGACTGCCTTCTCAATGGCACCTCTCTTTTCTTTCCATAACATTTATATGGTTCCTTTAGTACCCTGATTTCAATTTGAACATCACATATTATAATGACATTACAGTGAGGCTGAATTCTCTATGTTGGTGTTTACCACATTTATCTTTCTTGATCTTCTAAATTGTCTGTAACTTCTTGTCCAGTCATGAGTAGGCTCTTCTTAAATCCACTAGTAATTTCTTGTTGGCCCATTCACATATTAATGTTTCCTATAATCTTTCTTGGGTTACTTCCTTTGTCTTAACTTACGTCTCACACTGGTTCCTTATCTATCAATAGCATATCAGGTAGGGATCCTTACTTCCTTTCTATTTTCATAATGTTGTGGATATCATAGAATATCTGTAGGCTTTGAATAAGAACAATCTCATTTTTATCGCATTCTTCTTTTATCCATTCATAAGTACTAGAATCATTTAATTCTTATTTAATGCCACATCACACCATATTTCCCCCTTTAGGGGAGTATTGAGAGTTGGATTTACGACGACCTACCTATAGATGTTTTACCTCTTCATCTTCGGCGTCCTTTCATACCATCAATGACCCTTACTCGCCTTGCATTAATCCTATAATACAAAGGATAACAAAATTCCTTACTTGCGACGGTGACACTTACTGTAACTAGAACATACAGTCCCTTAAGCTTAACTTTGCCCACATTGGTTGCTTTAGGGAAACGTCTTCCTAATTGACCATTCTCTGAATTTCTCATGAATCTTCTTCTATTGTCCAATTTATTATTGCCGGAACGCAATTTTCGAAATTCTCATGATGTTAATCATTATCAAATTACTCAATTCCAATTCATGTTTAGATTACCTTGTTCACCAGCCCATACTGATTTCTACTACTTTAGGGTCTATTTTTTCCTTCTATTAATCACATTAGAGTCGCGAACTTATTTTTTGAAATGGGGATGACTATATGGCCTATATTCTTTTGTTGTCTCAAGGCCAGCCACCTCTCGTCTCTTTCTTCATTTGACTGTAGATTCTGTATCACTCTACCGTTGTCATCCATGTATCACGTCTCACTCATAATTCTTTCTTATCTCTCTTCCCATTACTCTGCTAATATTCTTGCCTGTCTTTTTCTTATGAAAACTTCAACACGGTATTTTGTTGCTTTTAGATATCCTTGCTTCATTCATCGGCTCTTCGGGATCAATTTCCTCGCTCTACTAGGGATGAGAGTCACACTGAGGTAATATATTATCCTTTCCCGGCTTTCAATGCCTATCTTCAAAATTTTTTTGATCATGTTAAGATTCACATCTAATTTTAATATTCTTCAGAAATGTCAATTGATGCAAACAATCTATCCATCATTTTGGGTTGTGCTAAATCCAACCGGATCCTGCTATTATGTCCTTCTCTTAAACCATATTTGTTAGTTCTCATAGAGCATAACTTAGATCAATGTGACCAATTATACATACCTCTGTTACTGTTGAAGGTAACTCAAAATGCTTATATATCTCTTCCTAAATGGTAAATAAGGATAATCTTTATTGACTGGGTACCTCGTACCCTTCTTCATATTGCTTCTTTGTCTTGTTAAAACTTGTATTTATCTTTTGAATCTCTCATAGTGTCTCACCATTTAGGTGGATAGGTATTCTTACCTTAAGGACTCTTATTAGGAAGCTTACACCTTTCAGTACACCTATGGTATGCCAAAGACCTCACATTTTTCTTAAAATATTACTCATTTTTTTTACATATAATATACACTTTACTATTATGGTCACATGGTACCTCGTAAGGTACTGGTCCATAAATATCGAGCATTTTAGCTCGAGCCGTATTTTATCCAACATACCAAACATGTAAGAAAAATCGTTTTCTTTGACTAACTTCCCCTCTCACATTCACGAGTTTACTTATTACTTGTTTGAAATAGTATAATCCTTATAATCTTGATATAATATTTTCCTTGGATTTATGTCAATTATCTTACGATAAATTCAACGTACAACACTACAAGGCGAATATCATCGCAATGTAGTGATGCGGGACATGTCATCTCACTTCCGGACTCTCATTAACTTATTTATGGAGTATTTTTATGTACGAAAATATGGGGTGTGACAACATGAAAGCGACTTCATGTTGTTTTTGTAGTCCCTTCAATGAACTCCTTTAGTTGATTGACTGGTATCCCTCCCAAGAGACTGGAATTTTCTAAGTGGATGCAACTTGTCGTGGGGGAGGATCTATCTCTTGAACTTATGAGAGTTTACCGCGTGCATGGGTGGATTCTTTTTCCATAAAAATTCTCATCTTGTTTGTCAGTTTATCAATGCTAGACACTTTATTTTGCACGCATTTGGTCAAGCCAGCAATTGCTTCCGTCAAGTTTGCCAAACTCCTTCACAGATTCAGTATTTGTCACCATGGCTTGCATGATCATTGTTGACGATGGAGAGAAGAATGAATTGTAACATTGATTGATCCTTGATTGGCTCGTGCTATATTTTTTAAGTGGGGAGGATCCATCACTTGAAGCATCATCATCTTCCTTCACATCATAGGGCTTGGATCCAAAGAGATCAATTAGAGCAAGTGTTTTCTTGATCTTTTCAGCAACATCGCTTCCCCCTTCGGGTGCATTTAGTGACGATCTTACTCCTTCTGAGGATGAACATCCGAAAATAGGGGTGATTATTTTCCTAAAGATCTTCCGTTGCTCCTCGTAATTGGTCTGAAGCTTCCAAAGGTAACATCGAGGATGCTTTCCACATCAGCGTAGAACTTGGAATTAGAAGCCTTGGTGGAAGTTGAACCAGAGTTGATTTTCTTTGAAGTCATTTCAATGTTCTAGAAAGTTGGTGATTAAAAAGTAGAGATGATAAGTAGAGATTTTCCCACTAGGCATACTAGAACTTTTAGATAATAAATTTGTATCAAGAAAATAAAATCAAAACCGAAAAATATTGCAACAGTTGTAGTATTTTATGTTGAATATTTGAGTGTTACAATCTCTATGAACCCTCTGATACTTCTTTCCAATACTAAATAAATTCAAGGGCCTTTGAGCTTGATCTTGAATCTGTAGTTGTTGCCATAAATAGTGATATTGTTCTTTAGCTATAACTTGATTTCTTGAACTTAGCATTGATTTGTTCTTCGTTCTTGATCTTGAACTTGATTGCTTGAAGCATGAAAATTGTGAAGGAATTTGCAGTGTTTGATCCATGAGTTGTTTCTTGCTTCTTCCTATAATTTCTGGTGTTTTTTTTGAGTTACGAAGACTCCTATTTATAGTTGTAGAAGGGAGGAGTTGTGATAAAAACAAACTCTTTTCGAATAATCAAATTGACGTGTGATATGATCGCATTTGATTGGCCAGAACATGTCACTTCCAAACGTGGCGCGATTTTGTTGACCTTTTATTTCATTTGGCATGTCTTGTCATTTTGACACATGGCACGATCCTATTGTCTCTTTCGTTTCACTTGGCATGCCACGTCATATGATATATGGCACCAAGCTGGGCCTCTAGGAAGATGTCATCGTGAGCATATTGAAGTAGGCTCATCACTTTCGCCCGATTAAATGCGCTAGCCCAATAGATTAAGACTTATTTATTTAATCATACATATTGAACTTATATAATTAATTTAATAATAGCCTGTATATTTATTTGGACCAATATATCTTCAATTAAGATATAGTCTAAATTATTTCATGGATGGATTTAATTTTAACAAAATCCATATGCCTACATGTATAAGGTCAAAATCTAGGAGTGTGATTTTAAAGTTTTAAATCGGGCTATAGGCCTGAGTTTCGGAGACTCGAGGTGGGTGTCGTATTCGGTTTAGGGGCACCTACCTCGAGTAAGCTGATCAAATGCCTGACACGGATTGCATCGAGGGAAGTATTACATCGAAGTCAATCAAGAAAGAGCGAGAATTTCTCAAGGACACGTGGACCTGGGCATTATAAGATAAGGGATGTATGAAATGGTACAGGTCCCTACTGGGCCATTATACACTTGTACCAATATAATTCTTTTCCTTTATAAGCAAGATACTATATTGGTCTTTTCTCCTCCTATTTAAGGGAACCCCAATCATTTTTGTAAAGCATCAGATTACTCAATACAATAGAACATTCTGATTCTTCTATTGTTTAACGTGCTCCCAATTATTCTTCAACATTATTGCCCTTACTTTACTATTCATACTTTATTGCTGTTAATTGACCTCTAGGTCCCTAGAAAGTCGAGCTCGAGGCCCCTAATATTCCAACAACATCAATTTGGTTCTTTATTTCTTCTTAATTAAGCTCAATATTACTCGTATTATCACTAGTATTAAAAAATATCACGTATATTTAAAACCACAAATTATCTTTAATTGTTACTCACATTTTTTGAGGTAAACAGTTTGGCGCCCGCCGTGGGGCTAAGATAATAGTTATTTTAGTGATGATTTTCTTATAACACACATTATTCTTCACACTTTTTCTTGTCAAAGATTCTTTGATTTCATGCTTAATAATGTGTGGCACACAAAACGCACCCGCTCATGACAGTGAATGACTTGGAGAACTAGCGGTACAGGGCTCGGTGTACCACCCATAAACCCTGAGGGAGTGCCAAATATGGAGCCAATTGAATTCAACTCCCTTAACACTCTAAATACAGATGTAGGCACAGACGCCACAAGAAATACACATAGCGAAGCCCATAATGGAGGCAGGAAATATGAGGACTGGAAGAAGGAGGAGTCAGCCTCTAAGTGATATTCGAGATGTTGCAAGCTCAACAAGTCGCCATCGCTTAACTCAAAAGTCAGAACAAGACTCCTAACACCACCAAATCAGTAAACATGTAAGAGAACCAGTGCTTGAAAGGCTCGATGAAAGCGGTTCAGGGACTGACCCCACAATCGTGAAAATTCGAGAAACTGACTAAAAGAATCAAGCCAGGAGAAAAGAAGATAGAAGACAACGATAAAAAGGTGGAAACATACAAGTCCGGGTAGACCAAATACCTGGAGCACCTCCAGTTTTGAAAGGCCTTGATGCCAAAAAAATATATACAAAAACCTTTCCCCCCAAGTGTGGCTCTGATGCCCATTCTCTAGAAGTTTCGTATGCCTGACACACCAAAATACAATGGGATAAACGGACCCTAAAAAGATATTTCTTCGTACACTTGTGGAATTAAAGGAAATGACTTGAATGATGAGGAAATCGAGTCAGTATTATTGAAATAGTTTGGAAGACACTAGCAAAAGAGGCTATGATCTGGTATCACAACTTAGCCCCTACTCTCGTTATTCATTTGCTATGTTGGCAGATGCCTTCGTGAAAGCACACACGGGGGCCATAAAGGTGGCCACAAGAAAATAAAATGTATTCAAGATAAAACAAAGAGATGACCAAAATGCTAAGGGAGTTTGTGTCCTTATTCCAAATGGAAAGGATGTAGCTACCTCTAGTCTTTGATGACTGGACAGTTTAGGCCTTTATGCAAGGTTTGAATAAAAGAAGCTCGCTAGCATCTTGATAGCAAAAGCAAAACTTGATTGAGTATCCAGCTATGATATGGTCAGACGTGCAAATTCGGTATCAATCAAAAATTAGGATCTAGGACGACCAGCTGGGAGCCATCTCGGGCTCAGTTCACCCTAATAGATTCACAGCCAAGCCCCCAAAGGACAATATCGAGGATCAAGACTCAACAAAGAATGGTATCAACTATATGACTGAAGAAACAACGGCCCAAGCCACAATACATCTCACAGAGATCAAAGAAGTGACTAAGGTCTAGGATTCCGGGGGCTCATAAGAAAGAATGAGTTCGATAAGCACGTCTACCTCGCCGAAGCCCCCCAATTATCAGAATACAATTTCAGTATAGATGCATCAGATATTGTCTCGTCTATTGGGACAATCAAAGATACTAAAGAAACCTGAACTTGATGTGCAAGTATCATGGCACACATGGTCACAGAATAGAGGATTGCAGACAACTAAGGGAAGAAGTGGCTAGGTTATTCAATGAGCGCCACCTTCGAGAGCTCCTAAATGATCGGGCTAAGAATCACTTCAGGGATAGGGATGCAGGCAGGAAGAGTGAACCAGAAGAACCTCAACATGTCATTCCCATGATCATCGGCAGAGTTGATGTTCCACAGAGACCAATATTCAAATGTACCAAAGTATCCATCACAAGGGAAAAGCGGACTCAGAATTACTTGCGCGAGGATACCCATACATTCATTAAGGATGGCATCGATGCTTTATCTTAACCTCACAATGATGTACTAGTAATTTCTATCATTTTAAATAAAATTCAAGTTAAATATGTTCTCGTGGAGCCAAGTAGCTCAGAAAATATAATCAGGTTCAGGGTCGTGGAGCAGCTCGGGCTGCTCGATCAAAAAATACCAGCATCTCGGGACTTATGTAGCTTTAACATGGCAAGCAAAATGATGAAAGGATAAATCACCATCCCAATCAACGAGGTTAGAACCATTCAAGACACCAAATTACATGTCATTAAAGGTGATATGAGATATAATTTTTTACTCGAAAGGCCGTGGATCTATAACATGAGGGCGGTGCCATCGACCCTCCACTAAATGATGAAGTTCCCAATGAATGATGTCATATAAATAGTATATGGAGAACAATGTGCAGCTAAGGAGATGTTTGCATTGCATAACTTGACACCGAAGTCAACATCATCATAAAAAAAGTCAGAGGACAAACAGGCTACCAAATTGCAATTACAGCTCGTTCCCTCGGTTGAGCCCGAGAAACAAATGTCCGATGAATAGGTGGTTGGGGACGAAGATGAAGATTTCCTCACTCCCCCAACCTTTGTTTCCCTTGAGAGATCATATGCGACGAAATCGATGATCGAAGAGCTCGAATAGGTCATATTAATCGAGTATTTTCTGGAATAAAAGGTATACCTGGAGACGGGATTAACCCCCAAACTCAGGAAAAAACTCATTTAGTTTCTCATCGATAATATTGATTGCTTCGCTTGGTCCCATTTAGATATGATAGGGATCCAGCCGTAGATAAATACCTATTGACTAAGTGTAGATCCCGATACACACTGGTGAAGTAGAAGTGGAGACCTTAGTCTGAGGTAAAGCATGGATTCATTAAGGAAGAGGTAACGAAACACTTGAAAATATGATCCATCAGGTAAGTAAAATATCCTAAATGGCTAGCTAACATAGTAGTAGTCCCTAAAAAGAGGAATAAACTTAGAATGTGTGGATTACAAAGATTTGAACAAAGCATACCCTAATGATTCTTTCCCTTTACAAATCATCGATCGATTGATCAATGCTACGGCCGACCACGAGATCCATACCTTTCTCGATACCTACTCCAGGTACAACAAGATTCAAATAAACCCAGAGGATCGGGATAAAACTTTATTCATCACTGATTATGGAACATATTGTTATAATGTAATGCCCTTCAGGCTAAAAAAGCAGGAGCCATATATCAAGGTTTAGTTAATTAAGATGTTGGAACATCAAATAGTAAATATTATTGAAGTTTATATTGATTATATGCTAGTTAAGTCCCTCTGCGCAGAGGACCATTTGACCTATTTGCAGGTAATATTTAACATCCTTATAAAGTATAACGTGAAGTTCAACCCCATGAAGTGCGCTTTTGGAGTCAGCTCGGGCAAGTTCTTGGGCTTCATAGTATCAAACATAGATCAATCCCAATAATACCAAAGCCATTGAGGAAATCACTTTGGTGAATAATGTAAAAGCCCTGCAATGGCTGACCGAAAAGATATCTGTCCTTGGTCGATTCATCTTGAGATCATCGGATTGGAGTCATCATTTCTTCTCCTTGCTTAAAAAGAAGAATAACTTCGTATAGACCCTGGAATGCCAGCGAGCAGTGGAAGATTTAAAACAGTATCTCTTGAGCCCACCCTTGCTCCATACTCCGAAAGAGGATGAAACACTCTAATTGTATTTATCTGCGTCTATGGTAGCGGTAAGTGGTATGTTGGTTCGAGAAGAGCAAGGTACACAATTTCCTATTTATTATGTGAGTCGGGCCCTAGGGGATGCTAAAACCAAGCATCCACATTTGGAAAAACTAGCTCTTGCATTAATAAGCACATCTTGAAAATTAAAACCATATTTTCAATGCCATTCTATATGTGTATCAACTATATATTAACTTCGAAATGTCTTGTATAAGCCCGTATTATCGGGTAGATCAGGAAAGTGAGCCATTAAACTTGGAGGATATAATATCAAATATCAGCCTTAGATGACCATCGAGTCTCAAATTTTGGCAGACTTTGCAACTGCCCTAATATTCGAAGTAGAAAACTAACTCTTGCTAAAAATGGGTACATCGGCGAGGGTTTGTACCCTCTTCAAAAACAGTGCCTCAAATATTAAAGGGTTTGGGCTCGATATTATTTTGAAACCGCGTACAGGAAATTGTTATCAGACAGTCTATTAAAACATCTAAATTGGCTAACAATGATGCCGAGTATGAAGCCATGATAACATGTCTTGAACTAGTAGAGGGCCTTAGAGTAGAACTCATCGAGGCAAAGTATGATTCCCTTTTGGTGGTAAACCATGTAATAGAAGCTTCGAAGTTCGAGACGACCGAATGCAGAGGTACTTGGACAAACTTTAGATAACACTACACCGCTTCTAGGAATGGACACAGGACCATGTACCTCAAGAACAGAATAGCAAGGCCGACGCACTAGAAAACTTGGGATCATCAGTCAAAATATACAATATCATCTCGGGGGCAGTCATCCAGCTATCAATGTCAGTGATCGTAGAAGGCCATGTAGAGACTAACTTGACAATCTTAACGTGAGATTGGAGGAATAAGTACATTGATTATTTAAAGAATGGGAATCTCCCGCAGGCCTAAAGCAGTCAAGAACACTCCAAGCCAAACCGGCTCAATTCTCGCTCGATGAAAATGGAACATTATATAGAAGAACCCTCGATGGACCACTGGCAGTGTGCTTAGGACCAGGGGATAGAAACTTTTTGCTATGGGAAATCCATGAGGGCTTATATGGGAACCAATCTGGTGCAGACTCTACGGTTTTGAAGGCGATCAGAGCAGAATATTATTGGGATAGAAAGGAAAAAGATACCAAGGAGTTAGCTCGAAAGTGTGATAAGTGCCAAAGATTTGCACCAATAATCCATCAACCTGTTGAACAACTCCATTCGGCCCTATCCGTGTGGCCATTAACAAAATGGGGGATGGACATCACCGGCCACCTACTAACGGTGCCAAGTAAAAATAAATTCATTTTATTTATGACAGACCATTTCTCAAAATGGGTTAAAGAGTAGACCTTTGAGAAAGTAAGAGAAAAAGCAGTTATCGATTTTATATGGGACCACATCATAAGCCGATTCGGTATACCCATCAAAATAACATGTGACAGTGGAAAAAAGTTCATATGCAGCAAAGTGACAAAATTCCTCGAAGACCATAAAATCAAAAAGATTTTATTAGTACTTTACTACTCAAGTGAAAATGAACAAGCTGAATCCAGTAATAAAACCATTATTAAAAACATAAAGAAAAGGATAGACGATGCCAAGGGGAAATGGAGAGAGGTGTTTCTCGAGGTATTATGGGCATATCAGACAACATTGAAGCTGAGCATTAAGGAGACCTTGTTTTCTTTGTTATATGGGTCTGAAGCTCTAATCCCACTCGAAGTCCGGGAGCAATGTGCAAGGTTTCAACATGCCCCCAAAGGCTCAAATAACAAAGCGATGAACACTTCTCTCGAGCTACTAGATGAAAAATGCGAGGCCATATTAATACGAGTAGCCGCGAAAAAAGCAAAGAATCAAAAGGTATTATAGCAGAAGGACAAACCTCTGGTATTTCAAAGTCAAGGACTTAGTACTGAAGAAAGTCACTTTTAATACTCGAGACCTAAATTAAGGAAATCTAGGTTCCAATTAGGAAGGACCGTACCGTGTCCTCAGAGTCATGGGGAAAGGATCCTACAAACTCAACACAATGGAAGGTGAGAAACTACCAAATAAGTGGAATATATCAATGCTCAAGCGATATTACTGTTGATCTCGAAGACCTTGGTTTTGAAAGTATATGTTGCAGTCTTTTTCCGTTAGATCGGGTTTATCCCAAATAGGTTTTACCAGCATAGTTTTTAATGAGGCAATACATGTACGCTACATAAGATCACTCAACAAGTATTCTAGCTACATTCACCCCCAATATATGACCGCATATATGTGAAACCCTAACCATTATCAAGTTTTTGATGTTTTGCATCTAGACTAGATTGGTGGTTAGTACTTGCGGCATTCTGGCAACCCACTCCTACAACACGCGGTCTAAGAGCAAGCAAGTCATGGCTTATCAGGAAACTGATGGCAGCATTATTGATCCCTCGAAAGAAGAGAAATTGGACATTAATGCCATAAAGGAGGAAATGTATAAACTAAATCACCAAATGGATGAGATACCATCCCCAACCTATCCTGCTAATCCAACCTTCATTCCACCGCTAGCCCAAGATCATGACCAGTCCACCATTGATCCATCCTCGAGTTTTCCTATCTACTCGTAGCACCAGGGTACGACCTCTCAACCACCACCAGCTCCACTACCCAAAGCCGCTCCTCATCCCCCTCTACCAACTGCTCCTATTTATGTGGCACCTCCTCCTCCCGAACTCCATAGATCATCAAGTGAGCCTTTGCTTCAAACTTACAACAACCAATACTATCCACCAGAACTTGCCTACAAAGCCCATGACCATACTCCTCGCTCCCCACCTCGAAGTCCTTGCAAGAGTTGAAAAGCCAATCAAAAATCCTGAGAAAGAAGAGGTGCTCAGAAAGGTCAGAAGTTTAGAACAATCGTTCCGGGACATGCGAGGGTTAGGTGGCCAAGTCAGTGTGGAGTTCAAGGACCTTTATCTATTTCCAGACATGCAGTTGCCTCCAGGTTTCAAGATGCCTAAATTCGACTTATATGATGGACATGGCGATCCGATCGCGCATCTAAGGGGGTTTAGCAGCAAAATGAGAGGAGAAGGGGGAAAAGATGAATTGCTAATGGCGTACTTTTGCCAAAGTTTAAGTGGGTCGGCACTGGAGTGGTACACTTGGAAGGATCATAGTCGGTGGTATACTTGGGATGACATGGTACAAGCGTTCTCGTGTCTCTTTCAATATAACCTCGAAATTGTCCCGGATCGACTATCTTAGACAATACTGGAGAAAAACACAAATGAGAGTTTCAGGGAATACAGTTTCTGCTAGAGAGAACAAGTAGCCAGAGTTGATCCTCCAATGAATGAGAGTGAGATGGTTGACTATTACCTATAGGCTTTTGAACCTACATATTTCGAGCATTTGGTGTCGCCAATAGGTAAAATATTTGAACGAAGTAGTTAAAATGGGGAGTATGGTCGAGGAAGGCCTCAAATCCAACAAGATCATGAGCTACTCTGCAATCTGTTGAAACACGTTCTCAAGGCACTATACTAAACGTGTGTTCATATTTGTAGGTTTTGATGAATGACAAACTATGCGCAATTGACATGTGACGAGGTCCAAGCACAAGCGCGCAATTGATATATAACGAGATTCAAGCACAAGACCAAGATCAAGCAAAGATATAAAGTTATACATGAGTCGTTCTTTAATTGTGATCTTGATCCGATAACTTGACTCAAGACTTGGCTTCTCTCGTAAAAACATTTTTATCAAATCATGCATATTTAATTTAAAGCAAAATGATTTAAAATCATGCATATTTACTTTAGTCAAAATGATTTTTAAACAAGCCTCTAAAATCTGGACTAAGATAATCGATTATGTACTTATGATAATCGATTATGTTAAGTCAGCTGCATGACAATCGATTGTGAACTTATGACAATCGATTGTGTTAAGGCAGTGTGCATCAGATTTCTGCATGACAATCGATTGTGAACCTTATGAAAATCGATTGTGTTGAGGTAGTGTACATCAAAGTTTTTCAAAGCTACAAAATAATCGATTGTGAACTTATGACAATTGATTGTGTTGAGGCAGTGTCTATCAGACATTTTCAAAGTCACTAAATAATCGATTGTGAACCTTTGACAATCGAGTGCATTAAGGCATTGTCTAATTGATTTTTCAAAGACTGATATATAATCGATTGTTCTCATAGCATAATCGATTGTGTAATTGACCGTTGCCAAAATATTTTCAAACACCGTCAGGTAATCGATTATAGATTTCTAATAATCGATTGTTCTAAATAAAATCTGAAAAAGATTTTTTGAACGTTGCCAAGTAATCGATTGTAGATTTCTGACAATCGATTGTTTTAAGTAACATCCGGAAATGATTTTTTGAACGTTGCCAAGTAATCGATTGTAAATTTCTGACAATCGATTGTTTTAAGTAAAGTCTGGAAATGATTTTTTGAACGTTGCCAGTAATCGATTATTGATCTTAGATAATCGATTGGTAAGCGTAAAATCTGGGAATGATTTTTGGAACGATTGGCAAACAACCGATTGTGGCATTTGAACAATCGATTGTCACTGAGTAAAATCAGCAATTCTTAATTGGCAATTAGGTAACGGTAATGCATGGTTTTGCAACTATAAATACAGCTTCAAATCAGTCTTCTAAATACAACAACTGATCATATTATTGCTATAGCTTGCATAGTCTATTGTTCATCACTTTCAATTCATTACATAAGTTTTGAGAGCCAAAATTCTTGGCGAAAGTTGTTGCATTCTTGAGCGTATCTGTTTACTCATATCTACTCTATTAAGAGAGTCTTGTTTAAGTGAGTGCTAAGTGTTTTATACACTTGAAGGGAAGTGTTAGTCCCTTGTATTGTAAGAAGGAACTTGTGTTTCCTTCGGTTGAAGTCTTGGAGTGTTGTATCTTCGAGCAAAGGTTGTTGAGGCTTGTGTCCTCAGTTTGTAATGGTTTGTTGAGCACCCGTAAGCTTAACAGTGTTAGTGGAAATCTCGAGAGAGTCTCTCGGGGACTGGACTAGCCACGGGTTGTGGTGAACCAGGATACATTGGTGCGTTCGTTCGTATTTATTTACTTATCGCACTTCTTTCTTTCCTGCAATTTTTAAATTCCGTAAGTTTACGCTAATTTTTATTATAACGCTATTCACCCCCCCTCTAGCGTTAAGCGTATTTTCTAACAATTGGTATCAAAGCCCAACTCTCTGAAGACTTAACCGTTTGAGAGAAATAATCCATGGCTTCTACTCGTGATTCTTTTGCAGGAATAGGTGAAGGACAATGCTCCACCCGACCACCACTATTCGAAGGTACAAACTATACGTACTGGAAGGAGAGGATGAGAATATTTGTTCAATCAAATAGTTTTCATCTTTGGAAGGTTATAATGAAGGGAGAACAAATTCCAACCAAAAAGGTTGAAAATAAAGATGTTCCAAAGTCCGAAGATGAATACGATGCGGATGATATCCGAAAGGTGCAAAACAACGCTAAAGCCATTAATTTATTATATTGTGCTGTAAATGCTGATGATTACAGGAAAATATCATGTTGCACAACGGCGAAGCAAATGTGGGACAAGCTGGAAATTACGTACGAAGGTACGGACCAGGTAAGGGAAGCTAAAATTGATTTCCTAACCCATGCATAAGAATTGTTTCACATGAAGGAAGGCGAAAAGGTCGATGAGATGTTCGAACGATTTTCAAAAATCGTTAATGATTTACATGCTCTTAAGAAGACCTTCACGGATAAGGAACTTGTCCGAAAAATTCTCCGAAGTCTCACTCCGGAATGGCGATCCAAGGCCGACGCGATTCAAGAATCTATTGGCGTTTCAAATGTCACCATCGACGGATTAAGAGGTAATCTTAAAACTTATGAATCTACTATACTTAACCCTCTTGTTGATGATCAAAGGAAACAAAAGATCGCTCTCAAGGCAAGCACAAGCCAACCTCAAAATGATGAGGACGGAGACAACGAGTTCGGACTCGTTATTAAGAGATTTCAAAAGTTCATGCGAAAAGAGTATGAACGAAAGGGCAAAAAGCAAGGAGATCAAATAAAGTGCTATGAGTGCGGAGAAACCGGGCACATTAAATCAAATTGCCCAAATGCCAAAAAGGAGAAGAAACCTTTCAAGAAACAACGAGCATACATATCTTGGGCAGGCGACTCCAGTGACGAGACGAGTGAGGAAGAAGAAGACGAAGCCGCAAATCTTTGTCTCATGGCTCACGAAAACAATCAAGAAGAGGTATGTCAAATTTCTTCCAAAAATTTCTATCCTCTTGAGGAAATGCAAAATGCTTTTGATGAGTTGTATAGTGAATTTATTAAAGCTTCCAAAACTGTTAAAAGCATAAAAGAAAATGCTTCTTTAAAAGAAAAAGATTTTGAAAAACAGCTCTCTTTGAAAGAAATGGATTTGGAAAAACTGATTTTGGAAAATGAGAAGTTGAAAGAAGAAAACAAATTTTTCGGCAAGAGAAGCGCCGACAAACCCGAGAGCTCTAGTAATAATTGTACTTCTTGCATGCATCTCAAAAATGAGGTAGAAAGACTTAAGGGCACCCTAGATAAGTTTAATTCTTCTCATAAAAATTTGAATGAAGTCCTTGTTAATTTGAAGTCGACCAAGCATGGCATAGGCTTTAAGAATGAGCCTAAAGAAAAGGTTGAAGCCAACCCCCAACAACCTAAGGCTCAACCTAGGATTAATAAAACAGACGCTCATCCTAGATATAACAAACCTAGAAATGGCTTTCAACAATCGCAACCTAGAAATAATCATTCTAGAAATAATGCATATTCTAGGCCAAGCACTAGAAGGAACTTTGAACATTTTAGAACACCTAGAAATGGCTTTCAACCTAGAAATAACTATTCTAGAAATGCAGCATATCCTAGAACAAATAGTAGGAGAAATGATTTTCATGAATTGCGCAATAGTCATATTGTCAAGAATAGAGTAAATAAATTTCGTCCGTCCAATTACTATCAACCTAGACGAATGCATAATCCTAATGTTGTTTGTCATTATTGTAAACGAATTGGACATATTGCCCCTGCTTGTTTTACACGACATAGACATAACATTCAATCACATCACTATGATTTGCCTAACCCCCAAGGACCCAAAATGGCATGGGTACCTAAAACTCATTAATCTGTTTTGTAGGTGTGTTTGAAGGGGTAAAGTGTACTTTGGTACCTTGATAGTGGATGCTCCAAGCACATGACTGGAGACGAATCCAAGTTCCTTCAACTAGAACACAAGGAAGGAGGAAGCGTTATTTTTGGTGATAACAACAAAGGAAAAATTATCGGCATTGGACCGGTCGGTAAGGATGACTCCTCTTCCATTAAGCATATATTGCTAGTTAAGGGTCTAAAACATAATCTCTTGAGCATAAGTCAATTATGTGACAAGGGAAATCTTGTTTTATTTGATTCAAATGAATGCTTAGTTTTTCGCCGTAGCGATTATAAAATTATTCTTCGTGGATTTAGAATGAATAATATCTATATGGTTGATCTCGAAAATTCTTCATCTGAATATGTGGATTGTCTTATGAGCAAAGAAGATGATACGTGGTTATGGCACCGTAGAGTAGCTCACATCAACATGCATCTTTTGAACAAATTGGTTTCACAAAATCTAGTTATTGGTCTTCCAAACTTGAATTTTGAAAAAGACTCTATTTGTGATTCTTGTCAAAAAGGGAAGCAAACAAAAGCATCTTTTAAATCGAAAAAATATTGTTTCAACTACTAGACCTTTACAATTACTTCACATGGACTTATTTGGACCATCTCGCATTGAAAGTCTTGGTAGAAATCGGTATGCTTTTGTTATTGTTGATGATTATTCTAGATTTACATGGACTTTATTTCTTGCTCATAAAAGTGAAGCATTTCATAATTTCAAATATTTTCTTAAACGTGTTCAAAACGAAAAGGACACACCTGTCACTTCAATAAGAAGTGATCATGGGGGAGAGTTTGATCACAATCTCTTTGCGGACTTTTGTGACGAACTCGGTATCGAGCACACCTTCTCCGATCCACGAACACCACAACAAAATGGGGTGGTGGAAAGGAAAAATAGGTGTCTCGAAGAGATGGCTAGAACCATGCTCGATGAGGCTAAGATTCCCAAACATTTTGGGCGGATGCCGTGAGTACCGCATGCTACGTTTTGAATAGAGTAGTCATAAGGCCTATACTCATGAAAACCCCTTATGAACTCTAGAAGGGAAGAAAACCAAATATCTCCCATTTTAGAGTATTCGGTTGTAAATGCTTTATTCGTAACAATGGAAAAGATCAATTGGGAAAATTCGATGCCAAATCCGATGAAGGAATTTTTATTGGTTATTCCTCACGTAGCAAAGCATATAGGGTATTCAATAATAGAAAGGGAACTGTGGAGGAATCCCCTCATATTGTGTTTTCCGAAAATAATGCTCGCTTGGCGAGAAAGGATTCTGGTCTTGATCCTGCAGGTATCTTAAACTCAATAAGTCCTCAAGACAAAGTACAAGAGGAAACTTCTAAGGAAATTCAAGATGAAATCTTGGATCAATTATCGGAGGAAGCGCCACAATTGGAGAAAGAAACGAAAATGCCTAACGAATGGAGGACAATCAAAGATCACCCTCTTGAACAGGTAATTGGCGACGTTGGAGAAAAGGTAAGTACCCGAAACACTCTTAAGAACACCTTAGGACACACTTCTTAAGAGATCACGTTCTCACTTGCCCACATTGATCTAAGTCATTATTTCTTTACAAATTACTAACTTGAGCGTCGGAGACGTCTAATTTTCTTTTGCAGGTATCGCCCTAAAGGTAGGGGGAATTATAAAGCAATGGCACAGAGCAATCGATTGTTACAGCAAATAATCGATTATTTTTTTTGTCTCATGTTTACTGTGCGGACAGTCGATTAGCAAGTATCACTAATCGACTATTTACATTTTATGCTTATTATGCAGTTCTTTTTTATAATCAATTTTTTTTTGTATAATCGATTACCGTCTAGGCCATTCAGTACTGCTTTCCTAAAACAATCGATTGTTTCAAAAATATAATCGATTATTTTCCGAGTCAGAAAATCACTGTGCACACTGTGTCACAACAATCGATTACCATAATTCAACAATCGATTATTTTTTGTCAGTAATTCAAATATTTGTTACCGTTTGGGTCCTTCCAGATTCCCACAATCGATTTTTGTCAGTTCCGAGTTCAAGTCAAAACTCCACAACAATCGATTGTTTTAATTCCACAATCGATTGTGTAACGGTCAGTGAAAATTTTTCTTACCGTTTCTGACAGTTTTAGCTCATAAATTTCTGCAGATTTTCACCATAAATGAAATGCCATCTTCCTCATTATAAATAGGTACCATATGCCTTCAATTTCTTCACTCAAGCATCAATCTTAGCTCCCAAAATTTCAAAAACCTTTCAAGCTTCTTACAAAGGCCATTTCTACTTATTCAAAATGTCAGGCAGACACACTAAACGTTCCCGTTCAGGTAGACATGGTGCATCTTCTTCAGCTGCTCCTCCTCCTCCAAATTTCCCTTACCAAGATGGGTCTATTTTACAATTCAATTCTGAAACCGAGCTAACTAGATTCTTGACAAAATTCGAAAAGCGTGACATTCTTCCTCCTCGCTTTTCTACAAGCAAATATCTTGAATCATGCGCCCCCGCTGCAAACATGCTTAGGGAATGCCAACTTCTTGATTTTCTATATCTATCCTATCCTCACATTAATCCTCTCTTGATTCAAGCCTTCTACTCTAATCTTCATGAGGACGACGAGGGTGAGCTTGTGGCAAACATTAATGGTGTTGAAATTCTTTTAACCAACGAAAACTTACATTCTATTTCTCACCTGCCTCGAAGTGGGGAAAACATTTCTCGCTACATTGGAGAAGCCGGAGCCTTATTTGATGAGAAAATTCTGCTAAACCAAATAGGACTTGGAGCTTATGATCCTAATCTATCTACTTGACGTCCTACCATTACGGGAATGCTCCCCGAATATCATTTGATTTTCTACTTCATAACCCGAGTCCTCAAGCCTCGCAAACATAACCATACCACTCTCTCCCAAGAGGACGCAAAGCTCATGCATGCCATTATAACCGGAGCTCACATCAATTGGTGTAAGTTCGTCAAAATTCACATGCTTGATGCCATCGGGGATGATAGACCACTTCCCTATGCCCTTCTTATTTTGAAATTTCTGGAAGCCTCCGGGTTCAACACCTCTATCGGCCCGCTCAAAAAGAGCACCTAGAAATGGGAAATTTCCGAATCCTCCTTTCCCCATGACGGCGATCATGTAGCTCCTGCTCCTCCTCCAACTCGTCGATCGCATCAGCCTCAAGAACCTACTCTTCAATCTATTTCCGAGCAACTTGCTTCTTTGTCCACCTCCGTCAATCGTTTGACATATGAGATCCATGGATATTTTGATCATATTCACTATCCATATGCTGGACTTGTCCCTTATGAAGCAGTGCCAGATGACGAGGCGGGAAATGATGATAATGAATAATTTCTTTAGTTTATTGTTCTGTGCTCTAGTGTCTTCTTTTGTTGTACTCATATTTTTGTTTAATAAATAAACAAGTTATTTACTTATTCATTCTATTTTTTTGCTAATGGCAAAAGGGGGAAGAATAAGGGATATGCACTAATTTTTTATTGGCATAAATTGAGGGGGAATTCATATGTTGAGGGGGAACAAATTGCACATCTAGAGACTTGTTGCATATTGTTGCATATCTTTACTTGTCTTGAATCGTCATTATGAATTATCAAATATGCATATCCCGACTAAAGTTTGCCATTATCAAAAAGGGGGAAATTGTTGAAACACGTTCTCAAGGCACTATATTAAACGTGTGTTCATATTTGTAGGTTTTGATGAATGACAAACTATGCGCAATTGACATGTGACGAGGTCCAAGCACAAGCGCGCAATTGATATATAACGAGATTCAAGCACAAGACCAAGATCAAGCAAAGATATAAAGTTATACATGAGTCGTTCTTTAGTTGTGATCTTGATCCGATTACTTGACTCAAGACTTGGCTTCTCTCGTAAAAACATTTTTATCAAATCATGCATATTTAATTTAAAGCAAAATGATTTTAAATCATGCATATTTACTTTAGTCAAAATGATTTTTAAACATGCCTCTAAAATCTGGACTAAGATAATCGATTATGTACTTATGATAATCGATTATGTTAAGTCAGCTGCATGACAATCGATTGTGAACTTATCACAATCGATTGTGATAAGGCAGTGTGCATCAAAATTTTCAAATCTGCATGACAATCGATTGTGAACCTTATGACAATCGATTGTGTTAATGCAGTGTGCATCAGATTTTTCAAATCTGCATGACAATCGATTGTGAACCTTATGACAATCGATTGTGTTGAGGCAGTGTACATCAAAGATTTTCAAAGCTTCAAAATAATCGATTGTGAACTTATGACAATCGATTGTGTTGAGGCAGTGTCTATCAGACATTTTCAAAGTCACTAAATAATCGATTGTGAACTTATGACAATCGATTGTGTTGAGGCAGTGTCTATCAGACATTTTCAAAGTCACTAAATAATCGATTGTGAACCTTTAGCAATCGAGTGCATTAAGGCAGTGTCTAATTGATTTTTCAAAGACTGATATATAATCGATTGTTCTCATAGCATAATCGATTGTGTAATTGACCGTTGCCAAAATATTTTCAAATATCGTCAGGTAATCGATTATAGATTTCTAATAATCGATTGTTCTAAATAAAACCTGAAAAAGATTTTTTGAACGTTGCCAAGTAATCGATTGTAGATTTCTGACAATCGATTGTTTTAAGTAAAATCCGGAAATGATTTTTTGAACGTTGCCAAGTAATCGATTGTAGATTTCTGACAATCGATTGTATTAAGTAAAATCTGGAAATGATTTTTTGAACGTTGCCAGTAATCGATTATTGATCTTATATAATTGATTGTTAAGCGTAAAATCTGGGAATGATTTTTGGAACGATTGGCAAACAATCGATTGTGGCATTTGGACAATCGATTGTCACTGAGTAAAATCAGCAATTCTTGATTGGCAATTAGGTAACGGTAATGCATGGTTTTGCAACTATAAATACAGCTTCAAATCAGTCTTCTAAACACAACAACTGATCATATTATTGCTATAGCTTGCATAGTCTATCGTTCATCACTTTCTATTCAGTACATAAGTTTTGAGAGCCAAAATTCTTGACGAAAGTTGTTGCGTTCTTGAGCGTATCTGTTTACTCATATCTACTCTATTAAGAGAGTCTTGTTTAAGTGAGTGCTAAGTGTTTTATACACTTGAAGGGAAGTGTTAGTCCCTTGTATTGTAAGAAGGAACTTGTGTTTCCTTTGGTTGAAGTCTTGGAGTGTTGTATCTTCAAGCAAAGGTTGTTGAGGCTTGTGTCCTCAGTTTGTAAAGGTTTGTTGAGCACCCGTAAGCTTAACAGTGTTAGTGGAAATCTCGAGAGAGTCTCTCGGGGACTAGACTAGCCACGGGTTGTGGTGAACCAGGATACATCGGTGCGTTCGTTCGTATTTATGTACTTATCGCACTTATTTCTTTCCTGCAATTTTTAAATTCCGCAAGTTTACGCTAATTTTTATTATAACGCTATTCACCCCCCCTCTAGCGTTAAGCGTATTTTCTAACACAATCAAGGCAACCACTCAGGCCATCCAGGAGGGAGACGGGGGAACATTTGGAAAGAAGAAGGAGGAGGAAGTAGCAACAGTGGAGTCGGGAACTTGGTTCAAGCCTCGGGCTCCATCCCACTACACCCAACGCCATACTCACCACCAAAGCTACCCACACACCCACCACAACATTACAATCCACCATTAGAACCTCGCTTCTTAGTCGATCCCGCACAAGTGTATAGCCAACCTCCCGCCCACGCACAATGGCGTGTGCCAGCCCCACAAAATACCTACCCAACTCTGCAAAATCAGATCCCACCCCCAAGAGCCTACCAACAACCCCCAAAACCCGTCTACCGAGCCAATCCAGCCTCGAGAAATGAAAAGGTACAGAAGAAGAAGACTTTCACTCCATTTGGAGAATCCTGCACTAGTTTATTCCATAGGCTATGACAATTGGATATGTTGAGACCAATCAAAGAAAAATTACCTAATCTTCTCCCTAAGAATCAAGATTAATCGGTTAGCTGTGACTAATGTTCCGGTGTCCCAGGGCATGATACCGAAAAGTTTTGGCATTTAAAGAATTCAATCCAAGAACTTTTGAATCCCACCGGATTGAAGTGCAGACACAAGAGGCACCCAACATTAACCAAAAGCCACTGCCGGCCCATCATGAGACCAACATGATTGAGATCATAGAGAAAGGGGAGAGCCTAAAAAGCCCTCACAGATGGTAATGATGATCAAATCATGTGAAGTCAAGCCAACTGGGAATACGAGCAGTGAGAAGCCACTGATCGAGGAAAAAGGAAGAAGTAGAAAACTCGTTGTAGTTCAAGGGATCTCATCATGCACAGTTGCACCAAAACAGGAACATGCAAAAGTGATAATAAATGGGGCAGCTAGATATCCTGTCATAGTTATGTAAGGTGCTCGCATGGAGCCTGTCATTGTAAAACCAGTAATCCAGCCACCAGTCGTCAACAACAAAGCCGTTTTTAGGAGATATGAATGAGCAATAGTGATGTAAAAAGGGAAGGAAGTCAGGGAAGAAGTTTGTGAGGCCAGGGGTTTAACTCGGTCAAGGAGATACTTCGCCCCTGAGGAGTTGTGGAAAAGAAGGATACTTAAGGATAACCAAGAAATGGTGAAGAAAGCTGTATTGGAAGAAGAGACGGAAGAATTCCTTAAGAGAATGAAAATGCAGGACTACTCTTAGAGTAATTGAGGAAGACACCAACTCAGATCTCCTTATTGTCCTTGCTAATCCATTCATATGAACACCGCCGGGCGCTGATAATGATTTTGAACGAAGCCCACATCCCTAACAAGATAATAGTGAATCATTTGGAGAAGATTGCAAATAAGATATTCGAGGTAAATCGGGTCACTTTCTCTAACGATGAACTGCCCATGGAGGTCACTGAGCACAATCAGGCCCTTTATTTGACTGTGAAATGTGAAGATGCTGTGGTCACCCAAGTTCTAGTTGACAATGAGTCTAGTGAAAATATGTCTCCGCTCTCCACATTGATCAAGCTGAAGGTGGAGAATGAAAGGGTCCACAAGAATAACATTTGTGTTTGGGGGTTCGATGGCCGAGGCAAAGACTCAGTAGATTATATAGTGCTGGAAGTGACAATAGGGAATGTTCAGTTTACCATGAAATTTCAAGTGCTGGACGTGGTATTTTTTTATAACTTGTTGTTGGGCAGGCCTTAGATTCACGCAACCAAGGTAGTGCCATCTGCTTTGCACCAGATGGTCAAATTTGAATGGGACAGGCAAGAGATTATGGTACATGGTAAAGATAATCGGTGTGTCGCAAGTGATGTCATCGTACCTTTTATGGAATTTGAAGATAGCAAAGGTCCATGGGTCTACCAGATATTTGACACGTTGTCAGTTGAGAAGATCCCGAAAGTTGAGGTTTTCACAACTTCAAAGATAGCAGTCGCATCAATCATGGTGGCTTCAAAAATGTTGAAGAATGGTTTTATGCTCGGCAAGGGACTGGGGTTTTCTCTACAAGGAATCATGAAACCAGTATCTCTCCCCAAAAATCTGGATACTTTTGGTCTTGGGTTCAAGCCTACAACTACGGACATAAGGCGAGCCAGAAAGTTAAACCAGAGGGCTTGGGCCCTCCAAATCCCATCCCAAGGTTGTCCAAATCGTTCGTCAAGCCTAGTACTAGCAAGTGCCCGGTGTCAAATATTCCTGGTCCGCTGATTGACGCGGATAGGGATTTTGATAAGGGGTTAGAAAGGCTGTTCAATGAGGTAAATATGGTCGAGACAGGAGAAGGATTGAGCAAGGCAGATGTGCAGTTTGTGGGAGCATGCGCAAAAGTCAATAACTGGGAAGCCATTCCTCTTCGCACCTGGAGGGAGTCGTGGTAGTCGGCTTTGATTTTTCTTTAAGTCTAGTTTGGATTAGCTTTAAAGTTTTTAATTCAGTTGTTATTTATGTCCGTTTGGATGTGCAAACTCTGTTATATTTTGATTCTAATTAAATGCAATTTCCTTTCCAGCAATGCTGATAGTTCCCATTTTTCTTTACTTATTTTTCTTTTCTCGTTTGTACAATTATTTTTATGCTGGTTCCAATGATCTGAAATGCATATGGACTCTTCAGCCCAGTCTTGAAAAATTGACTAGTTCAGAAATAATAATTAGGGAAATAGAACATGAGGATGAGCCGGAGTATGACGAGGAAGGAGCATGGGATGAAATTAGTAAAGAGTTTATCCAATTTGAGGAAAACCCCAAACCGAACCTGAGCGATACAGAGGAACTCAATCTAGGGAGCTCGGATAACATTAGCGAAACCAAAATAAGTGTCGATCTAGAGCCATAGTTCAGGAAAGAAATAATTGAAGTGTTTCTGGAGTACAAAGATGTCTTTGCTTGGTCTTACAATGACATTCTCGGGTTGAGCACGGACTTGGTAGTTCATAAATTGTCCTCTGACCCAGCCTGTCCTCCCATCAAACAAAAATTGAGAAAGTTTAAAACTGATGTGAGCGTGAAAATCAAAGAGGAAGTGACCAAGCAGTTTGAGGCAGAAGTAACCCGAGTTACACGATATCCCACCTGGTTAGCAAATGTTGTGCCCGTACCAAAGAAGGATGGCAAAACTAGGGTGTGTCGATTAGAGTGACCTCAATAAAGCAAGTCCGAAGGACAACTTCCCCCTGCCAAACATTCACATATTGTTTTACAATTATACGAAGAATGAGATCGAGTCGTTTGTGGATTGTTGCGTAGGTTACCACCCGATCTTAATGGATGAAGAAGATGCATAGAAAATAACATTCATCACGCCACGGGGGACATATTGCTATAGGGTCATGCCTTTTGGTTTGAAGAATGCCAGGGAGACATACATGAGGGCAATGAAAACTATTTTTCACGATATGATGCATAAGGAAATAGTGGTCTATGTGGATGATGTGATTTTGAAGTCTAGAAAGAAATCCGATCATGTCAAAGATCAGAGGAAATTATTTCAGAGGCTCCGCAGGTATGACCTCAAACTCAACCCGGAAAAAAGTGCATTTAGGGTCCCCCCAGGGAAGTTACTAGGGTTCATAGTCAGCCAACGAGGCATTTAACTAGATCCATCAAAGATCAAAGGTATACAGGAGCTACCACCATCGAGGAATAAAACAGAAGTGATGAGTCTATTAGGAAGATTGAATTGCATCAATCAGTTCATTGCTCAGCTTACAACCATATGCGAGCCCATATTTAAGCTATTGAAAAAGGACACTACAATGAAATGGACGGTAGAGTTCCAAGAGGCTTTTGATAAGATAAAGGAATATTTGTCGAAACCACCGATATTGGTCCTGCCAGAACCAGGAAGGCCCTTGATTGTATATTTGACAGTCTTGGACAACTCATTTGGATGTGTGTTGGGTCAGCACGATGTCACCGGGAGGAAAGAACAGGTCATATACTACCTCATAAAGAAATTCACGGCCAATGAGGTAAAGTATACTCATCATGAAAGGACATGGTGTTCCTTCACATGGGTAGCCCAGAAGTTAAAGCATTACTTGTCCTCATATACCACTTATCTCATCTCACATCTGAACCCGTTCAAGTACATTTTTGGGAAGCTCAGACCCATAGGAAGGCTCGCAAAATGGCAAATCTTGCTCACTGAGTTTGACATTATCTACGTGACTAGGACTGCCATGAAATCACATGCATTAGTTGATCACTTAGCTAAAAATCCGATAGACAAAGAATATGAGCCCTTAAACACATACTTCCCGGACGAGGAAGTGATGCATATTGATGAAATGGAACGGGGTGAGAAGTCAGGATGGAAATTTTTCTTCGATGGGGCCGCCAACATGAAAGGCGTCGGGATAGGAGCATTGCTCATTTCTGAAGAAGGGGACCACTACCCAGTCACAGCTCAACTCCGCTTTTATTGCACCAACAATATGGCAGAATATGAGGCATGTATTTTGGGTCTGAGATTGGCAGCAAACATGGGTGTCCAAGAAGTTTTGGTCTTGGGAGACTCGGACCTACTGGTACACCAAATTCAAAGGGAGTGTGAAACGAGAGATTTAAAGCTCATACCATACCGGCAATGCTTGCATGATCTTTGTCAACTATTCCGGTCAATGGAGTTCAGGAACATCCCCAGAATTCATAATGAGGTTGCTGATGCCTTGGCTACTTTGGCATCAATGTTACATCATCAAGATAAGGCTTATGTTGACCCGATACATATCCGGGTCCATGATCAACATGCTTATTGAAACATGGTGGAAGAAGAGCTTGACGGTGAGCCTTAGTTCCACGACATCAAAGAATATATCAGAAGGGGTGTGTACCCGGTACAAGACACGGGTGACCCGAAGAGAACAATCTGTCGCTTGTAAAGTGGGTTTTTATTCAGTGGAGGAATATTATACAAAAGAACGTCAGATCTTGGTTTGTTAAGATGCGTAGATGCTAGGCAAGCGACAGCCATCATGAATGAGGTGCATGTTGGTGTCTGCGGGCTGCACATCAGCGGATATGTTTTGGCAAAGAATATTCTCCGGGTAGGATATTATTGGATCACCAAGGAGCGGGACTGCATCATTGGTGATTACCCTTGTGGGCACCATATGGCCATGGGAGTTGAGAGAAATAAAAAAGAGAGATTCTCAGTGGTGAAAACCCTCACGGGAACCGTGAGGCGAAGGTAAGGCAAGAAGCCATAACTGGAAAGGGGCTATTGGCAGAAAGTCGTTTAGAATATCGTAAGGCAAGCAAGCTAGGGTTTGATTGAAGGAATTGGGTTAGAAATGGTCACAACAACAAAGTCATAGTAACAGAAGGCCAGTCATCAGGACAGATTGGGTCGAATGATAATATTGATTGAAGAGACAAGAGTTGGCAAAGTGAAGGAGTACCACACAAAGACGGGGATGCAAAGTAAAACCACAAAGGTTCTGGGGATCAGCCAAAAATCGTAAACTTACCTGGTTGTCTCAAGAAAGGATGTAAAAATCTAGAAAAGGGTCGGAAATGCAACACAAAGATGAGGAGCAGAGTAAAGATATAAGGGTCAGAGGGTCAGCCAAGCATAAAACATTGACTTGGTAATCTCGGGAAAGGTGCAAGAATTCTGGCAAAAGTGCTAGGAATGTAACACAGTAACGGGCGAGCAAAGTAAAGCCATAAAGGTTTGAGTGTCAGCGAACCAACTCAGGCAACTCATCATCAACATGGAAATTTGAACACAACGGAACACGATAGTGAGGAGGCCGCTTCAAACAAGAATGCCGCATGCTAACCACCACTTTTAAAACTGACAAGTTTTCTTTGATTGACACAGGGGGAGGAAAATTTCGGAAGATCCTAAGGGAGGCTACCCATAGGGGAGGGCAAGCACATGGCAGGTATAATCAAAACCTCAGGGCCCATCTGAAAATGGGACCCAGTTAAAACTCAAAAGGAACATAATCTATCACAAATATTCTCCCCAGCAAGAGTATAATGGGACGAAACTTTAATTAGCAACCCTTAGCGGAGACAACAAAGAGTTAAAATAGGGATGCAAGTTGAAATTCTCAAGACCCCCCCCCCCCCTTCTAGAGATGGAACTCAATTTAAAACTCAGACATGTGCGATAACATGGGCAGGAACAAACACCTTCCCCATTAAGTGTCACCGAAACCCTTCTGAGCAATGATCACTAGCAGAAACAACAAGAAGTTAGAGTTGGCATTTAAGCTGGAACCCTCAGGACCCTCCTGGGAAAAGCGACTTATTTAAAGGTTAAAGGTAGTCATGGATAAAAAAGAGCATAATGTGACTTGCATAGGATTCAGTTAGAGTTTGTCAGGACCCTCCTAAAAAATGGGACTTAGCCTAGAAGACAAACAATCGGGTGGCATGGTAACACCCAAATACTTCCCCAACAAGAGTCATCAGGATCCGCCTAGATAATGGGATTTAATCGTAAGATTTGTCAGGACCCCCTGGATAATAGGACATAGCTCTAAATACTAACCCCCAGCAGACACATTTTGTCATCAAATTAAGAGTTATCAGAACCCACCTGGATAATGGAAAGTAGTTTTAAACACCAGTTATCACCAGATCCTTAGAGGATATGACTCATAACAAGACATACTGGAAAATAATACCTTTTGGGAAAACATAACATAATCTTAAGTTGTCATCAGTTAATAATTGTTAGGACCTTCATGGATAATGAGACTTAGCTTTAAATATATTTGGCATGGAGATTTCAACAACACTTACGGATCCGCCTAGCACAAACCGGGATAGAAAGAATTTCTTGTGCTTTGGTTAGTTTGTTGTGATCACGTACACAAGCAACAGTTTCAGGGAATATTTTTCAAGCTTCAAGTTTTGGTAATCAGGCGCCCACCTGTTAGAACAAGGGAATATTTTTCAAGCTTTGGTAATCAGCAGCCTACCTATCAGAAAAAGGGAATATTTTTTCAAGTTTCGAGTTTTGGTGATCAGGCGCCCACCTGTCAGAACAAGGTAATATTTTTCAAGATTCTAGCTTTGGTAATAAGGCGCCCACATGTCAGAACAAGGTAATATTTTTTCAAGTTTCGAGTTTTGGTGATCAGGCATCCACCTGTCAAAACAAGGAAATATTTTCAGGATTCAAGCTTTGGTAATGAGGCGTCCACATGTCAGAACAATGGAATATTTTTCAAGTTTCGAGTTTTGGTAATCAGGCGTCCACCTGTTAGAACAAGGGAATATTTTTCAAGATTCAAGCTTTGGTGATAAGGCGACCACCTGTTAGAATAGGGAATATTTTTCAAGCTTTAGTAATCAGGCGCCCACCTATCAGAACAAGAGAATTTTTTTCAAGTTTCTAGTTTTTGCAATCAGGCACCTACCTGTCAGAACAAGGGAATATTTTTCAAAATTCAAGCTTTGGGGATCAGGCACCCACTTGAAAGAATAGGGAATATTTTTCAGCTTTGGTAATCAGGCGCCCACATATCAGAACAATGGGATATTTTTTCAAGCTTCAAGTTTTGGTAATCAGGCGCCCACCTGTCATAACAAGGGAATATTTTTCAAGATTCAAGCTTTGGTAATCAGGCACCCAACTGTCAGAACAAGGCAATATTTCTCAAGATTCAAGCTTTGGTAATCAGGCGCCCACCTGTCAGAAAAAGTAAATATTTTGTTAAGTTTCGAGTTTTGGTGATCAGGCATCCACCTGTTAGAACAAGGGAATATTTTTCAAGATTCAAGCTTTGGTAATTAGTCGCCCACCTGTCAGAACAAGGGAATATCTTTTCACTATTTTTAATTATTTCGATTTTGTCAATTTTTGTGGCATTTTATGTTAATTGTTTGTGTTTTGTTTGTGCATCTTAATTAATAATAAAATATCACATTTTTTTATTTAGGATTTAATTCTACATTTTAGGATTAAGTAAAATTTAGTTGTTTTATAAAATGGCAAAAAGATCACAAAAGAAAGTTTGTTTTGCATCTTTTGATCTTAATCTTGAATTTTGGTAGGGTTTCCTTTAATTTATTTTTTTTATTTTATTATTATTAGTCAGGGTAATTACGAAGTAAGTGGTTTAGTTGGAGAGTTTTAATTTCAATTTAATCTTGGTTTTTTTTTATTTTGAAAAAAAACTAGAAAAGGAAATGAAGATAAAAAGAAAATGGAAGTGGAGTTGGGGTTTTAAACACATTAGGCCGTATATACAAATAAACCAGCCCAAACGTTACACAACTGACCTAAAACCACGTCCCCAGACCCAATCCGGAACCCTGTAACCAAAAGGGCACAGTTTCAACGCCCCAAAATCAGAGTCGTTGATGACATTTGATTGAATGGACAAGAACTGCCTAGGTTCTTAACTATACAAATGTCAGAATTCCCCCCCCCCCCACCACTCCAAACCCTCTCTCAAGCACCCCTTAGTACACTGGTGTATCACTTTCATACAACCACCCTCCTTCCGCCGTCCGCCGCCGGCCGGAAATCGTCACCGCCAGCGGCGAGTCACCAATGACCCCAATATTTATGCCATATCTCCCCCTTCGTATCCTCTTTCCGAATCCACGATTATCTCAAATCCCTACCAGGCTTCTCGAATATTCGATTGCATGGTAGACGTCTCCGCCGCCTACGGCGGTGTTACCTCCAAACCCTCCCAGATGTATAACCCTACACCTCCCCAGCCTCCTCTTCCCATTTGTGTGACTCCCTTGGATGGAATACCACCCTATCATCTCAAATATTCATTAAAAGGTTTTACTTGTCCACCGTCTCCGGTGGCGCCGGCTCAGACGGCCATCAAATCACACCCTAAAGGCTCCTTGGCCTCTTCATGCTGAATCCCAAACCAAAATCCTCCAAATCCAAGCATAGCTCTCCGAATTTTAGATCTGAATATTGAAGAATTTTGAATTTTGAATATTAAAGGGATTGACTGATCCTCCATTAATGCTATGTGATATTTTGGGGGCAAAATAAGCATGTAACATTAGCCAAGGATCAATATCGTGGTCCATCAATTCAATGGCCAGAATCAGTAAGTCTTTTAATTTTGTTTGCTTTCTTTATTTGTTTCTTTTCTATAGTGAGTTTTCTTCTAGTTGAATTTAGTTCTCACCCGATGCACAATCGTCTTAGTTTTTGTTTAGTCGGTCCCTTCTTATTCATATTGGTTTATTTTCTCTTTTATTCTATTCTCAAGACTGGTGCATATTTCTTAATTAATAAATGGCTTGAATTTGCTTCAATTCCAGTTGGTCCGGCTTAATTGTATAGTTATCATTGATGCTCAGAATAATCTAGCATGAACACCAATTTTATTTTAGGATTCTTTGAAAATCGCAGTTAGCTCTTGACCAAGGGTTGGGGTTTGGTTCAACTGGATTTAGTAATTTGGGACCCAAATAAAGGTCAACTTGGGGAATTTAGGATTATTTTGGATAAGTCCAGCCTTAGGAATCTTTCCATAGAAAATGTGGAAACATCTAGTAAGGGCCCTCAGTAAATTTATAGTCTAAAACTTGGTCCACAAGTTAAAAAATGGAGGACTAAAGTTGCAATAAAAAAACTTGAAGGATGGCCTAGATGCTTGCTTATAAACATTCTTTCTTGCCTTTGAAGGCAAGGAAGAAATTCTCAATTTTAAGGAATTTGAAATAGAAATACAATCTTGTTAACCCTGAAAGAATAGGTAAAAAGACTTCAGAAAAACAAGGCTTAGTCATGTTCAATTGAAAACTTTTCAAGAGGGTCTTCTAACATTGTTGCTGAGACAGTTCTTTTAGTGATTAGTGTCTGGAAATGAGCCAAATCTTTTGGTATTCGAGTTTCCTAGTTTATACTTGTTTGGATTTTTGTTTTGAGTTCTGTATGGTGTTGTTGGGTTTTGAAATTGGGGTCTTGTTTAACTTTGAATTGAGTATGATATTTAGGGGTTGAGTTCAATTGGAAATTGGGTTGATTGAGCTTGAGTTCCTGTTCCATCGGTCTCTGATGTTGGCTGCTACTGTTTCGCACTATTGAATCTCTCACCCCTCTATTGTTGTGTTTGCCAGGTACACTTCCTAAGCTCAACACGATGTAAAATCAACATGGGATATGAAATGGAGTTTGATGTTTAATTTTGTTGTAAATCTGATTGTGTTGAGTAGTCTTTGATTTGTTTGATATACTTAATGTAACGAATTCCTGACTGTATTAGACTATTGATATTTGGATTTGTGTTGACAGTAGCTTTAGTATAGTATAGTTTGAGCTTCATGGTACTTTTACTTTAAAATCAATAGTGACATGAAACTTGGAGTCGAGTTTCAAAGGCGGTATGGAAGTCTATATGTATGCTCAACCTAGGCTTGAAAACATTTTGGTGTTAATTTCATTTCAAAATTAGAAGTCGTTTGAGTTTCGGGCTTTAATGTAAATGTTAGTTGTTTCGTATTATTCCTTGAATTCTATAAGCATTAGCTGAAATCAAGTAATCAGTAGCCTGTTTTGACTAAACAAAGGTACATTTTATTTACCAAAGTTTTTGGAATTAAAGTTATGTAGGTTCATAATCTAATTAAGGTCCCGTTTGCATTGGATCCACTGAAGGATCAGGGCTCAACCCGTTGTCGACTAAGCTAAGCTTCAGATCTAGACCAGGTCTAGTTCTAATCCATTTCTCGTTTTGGCCTGGCGAGACTGGCCAGTTTTGTAAAGCTAGATAGGGATTCCATGTCTCTATGCTTATCTTGAAACCCAATGTCTTGAACCTATTTCAAGGTTGTTTTTTGATTGGTATTTGAATTAGACAGTAGCAGATTAAATAGGCGTTGTGGAAACAACGTTTAATAAAAAACATAGTCATTTTTAGTATATCCGGTCCCTCTTTAAATGTGCATTGAATATGTAGACTTCGGGACATGCCATTTAGCAAATTTCATGGCCTCCCGCAATGTTAATAATACGCTAGTTACTTTAGGCCCGACGTGCGCATTTATGTGACCCAAATCCTAATCTCAACGAAGATGAAATGTGTCGAAAACCACGGGTGCATTTTTGTCATTTGGTTCGAGACATGTTTTAACGATGTTTGCAATTCTCTCTAAAACTATTAATAAAAGCGGCTAAAAGTTAAATTTTTCACATAAGTTCTTAATGTTTTAAAATTGGATTTAAGCTGAATATGTAAGTTGAGCGACCGTGCTAGAACAACGGAACTCGGGAATGCCTAACACCTTCTTCCGGGTTAACAAAATTCCTTACTCGGATTTCTAGTTCCCCAACTATTAAACAGAGTCATTCTTTCCTCGATTTGAGATTTAAACCGGTGACTTGGGACACCATTAATTATCCCAAGTGACGACTCTGAAAACTCTTATATAAAAGAATCTCGTTTCGATTGTCATTGAAATTGGAAAAACCCCCTTATCCACGGCCTTTGCCGTGTAGTAGTATCAAAAAGGAGGTGTGACAGTCACCATTAGAGGTTCGAGAAAATCGAGGTCAAAATCCTTTCATATCATTTCATTCTAAGACACACGGGGACTATCTGTATACGGTCAAAATCGAGGAGTATGATTTTAATGTCTTAAATCAAGCTATAGGCCCGAGTCCGGGAGACTCGTGGTAGGTGTCGTATCTTTCTAAAGGACACCTACCTCAAGGAAGCTAATCAAATGTCTGGCATAGACTGTATCGAGGCAATATTATATCAAAGTCAATCAAGAAAGAGCGAAAATGTCTCAAAGATGTGTGGACCTGGGCATTAATAATAGGATAAGGGCTGTACCATATGGTACAGGTCCGTACTAGGCCGTCATAAACCTATAAAAATAGAATTCTTTACCTTTATGAACAAGGTACTATATTATAATTTTCTCGTCCTATATAAAGCGGACCCAATCATTTTTGTAAAGTATCAGATCATTCCATGCTATAGAACATTCTTATTCTTCTCTTGTTTAACATGATCCTCATTTATTCTTCAGCTTTTTTGCCTGTACTTTATTGCTGATAGTTTATTGCTCTTAGTTGACCTTGAGATCCTTGGATAGTCGAGCTCAAGGCCCCCTACAGTTCCTACAACATCAATTTGATTCTTTATTTCTTCGTACTTAAGCTTCATATTACTCGTATAATTATTAGTATAAAAATATATCTTGTATCTTTAAAACCATAAATTATCTTTTGAGGTAAATGCTACACGTACTACTTCATTTTTCTTAATAAATAATGAACATAAAGTAAAGACAAGTATAGAGAGAAACTGATATAAACTTATGTACATAATGAACTAAATCTCCTCTAATTATAGAAGAAAAAAAGTTGATGTGTAAGCTGCTACTAGACCAGATATAGATAATATTCTACCGGGAGTAGTGCTTATACATAATGGAGTACCGAAAAGATAATATTATTGTACCATGTGTAGACAATTTTCTACCAAGGATAATGTTTATCCCTAACAGAGTACCGAAAGGATATGCTTATTGTACCGGATATAGGTAATCTCCTACCATGGGTAATGTTTATCCATATGTGAGTACCGAAAGGAAAACCTTATTGTACCAGGTATTGGATAATCTTCTACCAGGTGTAATGTCTATCAATAACGGAATACTGAAAGGATAAGCTTCTTCGGGAGGCTTATTTCTGATAAAGTACTAAATAAATAAACATATTTACGACGGAGTCCCATATAGATAAACTTCTTCATGAAGCTTAGATACAACATAGTACTAAATAAACATGCATAATATAATATATTTATAACGCTCCTCCTTGGATGTTCATTAAAATATAATGTGCCTCATTAGAACCTTACTAGGAAAAATCCAAGTGAAGAAAAAAAAAGCACACATATTTAGTAATACGCATAACTAGTTGTCTCATGACAAACCTTATAAGGAAAACCCTGTGGGAAAAAACTTACTAAGGGAAAAATAGTATAACACTTATTTTAATCCCCTTGATGAAAACCTTATTTCAATTGAGTTTCTGTATTCCAATCTTGTATACTGATGAGATCAGTGTGCATTGGATTTTTTAATTCTTATTCAGTCAAATTCTAGTATAGTTTTGTCAAGACTCCAAACCGACCCGGTAATGATGGCACCTATCCTGAAACTAGGCCAGCAAACTCATTTAAAAAAAATAATATTTCATATAAAATTAAGGAAAATTTCAACTGAAATCCAATAAGGATATAAAGTTAAATTCAACAAAGAGGAAAAATATCCATGTTCGGTGACATGCCCGACAGGTTTGCAGGAAACACATCCGAAATGTCCCTCACTACCAAAACTGAATCAATGGTAGGGGCCTCTAAACTAACATCCCTTTCAAAGGCATAAGTAATAAAGACAACCCTTCCCAACCATCTGTTGGGCCTTCAAGAATGAAAATTAACCTACTAGGAACATAATTACACGAACCTCACCACTCAAACTGTGGCACACCCGGTATAGCAAACATCATTGTCTTAGCATGATAGTCCAAAATAGCACGGCATGGGGATAACCAATCCATGCCCAATATCACATCAAAGTCCACTAAGCAAAGTAACATAAGGTCCACTTGGGTATCTAAACCCTCAATAGTCACTACACAAGACCGATACACATGGTCTACAACAACAGTATCGCCTACTAGAGTAGATACATGAATAGATAAAATAAGAGAGTCATGGGGTGTGCCCAAATAATGATCAAAATATGATGACACGTATGAAAACGTTGAACCACAATCAAATAATACAGAGGTATCTCTATTGCAGACTGAGACAATTCTTGTAATCACAATATCTGAAGCAATAACATCTTGTCTAGAAGGGAGGGCTTAGAAACGGGCCTGAACACCACCCGATTGACCCCCCTTCTAGGGTACCCCTAGCTAACTGACCTCCACCTCGAGCTAACTGAGCGAGTGGGGAAGTAACAGGTGCTGAAGCCAAAGGATGACTCATTTGCTGGGATGAACCTTCCGTAAGATAGGGACATGAGCTATTGATATGACCCAAGTCTCCACACACAAAGCAACCTCTCCCAACAAATCGTAGTAGGGACTGAAGGTAGCCCCGAGCACCAGGATGATCACTAGAAGAACCAGACACATGTGAGCCCTGAACTGATGGTGCATGACTAGAACTATGAGCTTGAAGGGCACTGAGAGATGAGTGGCCCTAATGTGAGTTGTGTGAACCATGCCCCGATGATCCATCATAGTGCTGAACTGACCTCTAGAACGAACACCACCAAAACTACCAGATGTCGGAGGCATCTTCGCCTCCCTCTCATCTTGCTCGTGGTGCCGAACTAACTCTATCCTTCTAGCAATGTCAACCACCTCCTCAAAAGAAGTTCCATATTGATCTCTCTCTCTACATAGAAAAATTCATAGCTGATAATTGAGGCCGTCAATGAACCTCATTATCCTCTCCCTGTCTTTAGGAACTAACAAGTTAGCATGATAGGCACACTCGAAGAATCTCATATCATACTACATCATGGTCGTATTGCCCTAACACAGTTGCTCGAACTGCCTGCACAACTTCTCCCTGCGCGAATGTGGCACATTCTTTGTCTAGTAAGAGAATGGAGAACAAATGCTAGGTAAGGAGAGCTGCACCAATAGGCTTACGCCCGTCATAAGCCTCCCACAAGGTGAAGGCAGCTCTAGAACACTTAAAAGTAGTAATTGAGACCCAACTAGTTTCCGGAATAACAGATGTACGTAGAATCCTCTAACAATAATCCATGAAACCCTGGGCATCCTCGACCTCTACACCACTAAAAGTCGGAGGTTGAAGTCTACCAAACCTCTCCAAAAGACGCCGCTTGTCATCAGGCACAACGGAACCACATATTTCTAAGCAAGTACAATCGGCTAGGCTGGTGTTGCTTCCAGTGTCTGCAGCCCCTAAATAACTTGCTCGGGTGTACAGGCGGCGGGACTGTAACTGCCTTCCTCGGTAGGAGAAGTAGCTGTTGTAGTAGAAACTACAACCGCCTAAGCAAGGGTTGAGCATACGGTGAAGATCTGAGCCAAGGTCTCCTGAAGACCCAAAATAACAATAGGCACAACCGGTGCCTAAGTTGGTCTTGCTAGAGCATCCCCCGCTAGAGCCTGATCATGAACTAGGGTGGCTGGTGGATCTGTATGTGCTACCTTAGCTGTTGTACGGGCTACCCTGCCCCTGCCATAGCCTTGATCGCATTATCAGCCTCTAGTGGCCTCAATTGGTTGTATTAGTGGTCGTCCGTCCTAACCGGTAGCATGTGTGCTCACCATCTCCGGAGAATAGAATAATAGAAGTTTAGCACCAAAATCAAAAAATTTGCACGACAAGAATTCAAGAATGTGAAGTTTTTTCCGAAGATAAGTACAGACATCTTTGTACCGATCCGCATGACTCTACTAAACCTGCTCATAACTTGTGAGACATATGTAACCTAGGCTCTAATACTAACTTGTCACGACCTCAACCGACCTGGTCGTGACGGCGCCTATCATGAAACTAGGCTAGACAACTCATTTCCAAAAAAATAATCATATTTTAGATAAGAAGTTAAGAAAAACAAGTTTTCAACTGAAATTCGATCAAGATATAAAGATAAATACAATAAAGCAGAAAAAATACAAGCCCGACCTCAAGTGTCACCAAGTCATGAAGGTTGATACAATAATTTTGAAACAAGATAAAAGCAAAACAGTCTGGAAATAATAACAAAGTACTAATAAGAAGATAGAGAAGGAGAAAAAGTGGAACTGCGGACGCCAGGTAGCTACCTCGCTATCTCCGTGAAGTCCGCGACTGGAATATTCAAGAGCCGTTGCCACGCCCTGAGATACTGGATCTACATATAAGATGCGGGGGGGGGGGGGGGTAACGTGAGTACAATTACTCAGTAAGTAACAAGTCCAAACTATGGACTGACATGTAGTGACGAAAGAAATCTCAACAAGCCATACAATTAAACTATAGGGAAATGAAGTGATGATTAAAGTTCAAGTAAACCTCAACAGTAAGTAATAACAGTATGAACAGTACGGAGTATAAAACTCAGGAAATCTCTATGTACCAATGCACATATAGCATGATCAATGTTCTGTATACCTCTTCCCACGAGGGCTCAACCACTCGGTATTGTATATGGTCATCCGGCGCAGGTAAGATCCATCCCGGAATATATATATACACACACACATCAGTGACTATTGTCATCCAGTACCAAGGAAGGCCATTCTAGCCCTATGGAGAAGGTCCATCTCTAGGTATAATAGTTTAGAAAAAATCCATGTCCAGGTAAGATCCATCCGTAAATATCATCAGCTGCGCTCACTGGGGATGTAAAGACTCCGGAGGGGCTCCTCTTAGCCCAAGCGCAATAGCAAGCCAATGAAGGCATAATTAACATTTTCCTACAACATTCAGCCCGATCCCATACTGTTACTTAATATCAGGCTTTCGACCTCACTCAATCAATCACTCTCCAGTCTCACATATATGGGCTCAAAATGTCATGATACCAACCCGAGCAAATATATAATTTGTCAAATAATAATATTTGAGACGGAGGCAGGATATAATATACATCAATGGGACTGAGTACACAATACCAATGAAGCTAATGATATGACAGCAAGAAACGACTATTCGGGTCTCAACGGTATTGGCGTGAAGCCTTAACATGAAATTTAGCAGGATTTACAGCTTATTAACTTAATCACATAATCACAACTATATATATCAGCAAGAATGAGTCACTAAGCGGTGCCATGAATGACCCAGGCTGCCATTCCCACACGCCCATCACTTGGCATTTGCGTCACCTCAATAGTAACCATAGAAATTTCATACCCTCGAAACCTAGTTTGAAAGCGTTATTTACATCAAGCCAAGCCAAACTCTAGACTGCGAAGCGCTTGCCTCTCAATTCGGCCTCAAAATGCCTCCAATCTAACCAAAATCAGTAAATTATCATCAATATACGGCTAAGGAATGAAACCCATATGCAAATTATCAAATTAACTCAAAAATCTTGAAATTGGCCAAACCCAATCCTCGGTCCCACATCTCGAATTGTGATAAAAGTCACATCATTAGAATCATTATCCTCCCACGAGTCTGTACATACCAAGAGCATCAAAATCGGACCCTAAATGGCCCCTCATCCCCAATGGAAACTCTTCAATACCAAGCCCTAATTTCTTTAATTTTAATCCTTAATCTCATAAACTTCTATGTTTAATTCACTGAAATTCAGTATCAATTAGTATTAGGTTCAAGAATCGTGCCTCCACAAGTCAAAATCCTCCAAAAGCTTCAATCCCTACTTAAAAATGGTGGAATGGGCTGAATTTCGTGAAGGGGAACTTTTATACTTTCTGCTCGGCAATTTTCGCAGTTGCGGGCAAGATATTGCAACTGCGGACCACACCTGGAGTCACATTAACTACATCAGCGATTTTCATTAAATTCCTCAGGCACCGCACCTACGACCGAGGAATCGCACATGCAGCTTGCAGATGCGGTCTAACTGCCTGCTCATGCGACCATGTCACTTCTACACTCAGGCTTCCTCTTCTGCGGCTCACATCTACGGTCCCCAATCCATATGTGCGGTTATGATAGAACGCAACAGTTTCAACTGCTCCAATTCAAGTCCAAACACTCTAACAACCTTTCAAAATCATCCTGAGGCCCATGTACCTCAACCAAAAATAGGAATAATTCATATATCATCATTCCAACTCATACCAACCCTCGAAACACTCATAACAACATTGAAACACCAAGTTTCCCTCAAATTCAATGCTAAGAATTTCAATACTTTCGAATTCCGCAAACGATAAAAAAGTATATCAAACCTCACCCGAATGACCTAATATTTTGCACACACATTATAAATGACACAGCAGACCTAATCAAATTTTTGGAATTCCATTTCGACTCCGATATCAATATTTCCACTACCAATTAGAAATGCCAAAATTTCGATTTTGCCAATTCAAGTCTTAATCTGCCACATGCCTCAAATATACATTTTCATCAAGCTCCTAAGGCCCAAATTATCCAATGAAGCTATCCAAACCATTAGAATTCACATACCAGACCTTCTACCCATATGTTCATATCTGGTTGACTTTTCCAACTTAAGCTTACTCAAAAGAAACTCAGTGTCTCATTTCTCTATAAAACCATTTGGAACCCAAACTAACTAACTCGATATCACATAATACAACTGACAACACAAAAATAAATAAAAATAAGGGAAACAAAGCGGTAACTCATAAAATGATCGGCCCAATCATAACAAGTGTATGATATCGTCCCACATAGATTGGTTAATCTATGCTACATACTTTTAATATTTTTACTACTATTTGAGAGAATCAAATTGATGAAAGGTGAGTGTAATTTTAAAACTTTTTAATTACTTAAAGAAAAACAAATTTTTTTCGAAAGATTTACAATTAAAAAAGAGTTGCGAATGAATTCACTTGATAATATTATTACAATAAAATCTTAACTTTCACATGTATTTCTCTAAAGAATAACTAACTATTGCTAATGCAATAATATTTTCTCACTACGAAAAGTCAATTAATAGCAGTTTGTGAGGTTATGTTATTAATTGAGTTAAAACTAGTGATGATCAAACAGAAATATTTTCTTGCTTGAATCGTGCTAAAAGGTAGTAAAAACTTTGTGAGATTATTTTTACTAAAACTCAGTAATATTGCCTACAATAATTTCTCCGGGTGAATAATATTGAGACAAATAAGACTACAGATTAGAAATAAGAGTTTTATAAAGAATAATTGCCACTCTACTATTTTATTCATTGGTTATTATATATTAATTTTTCTTCGTAAGAATATAAAATTTATATAAGAATGACTTGATTAAATATATATAAGTGATAATAATAATTAATTAGAAACCATTATTTCAGCATAGTATGAATTATACAAAGAATATTTCAAGCCAAAAATGTATTAAAACTGAAAGAATATTATAAAAATATTTATCAAGATTCATCAACAATCGCAACAAATAGGATCACGATGGAGTATTTAAATCTCACATTAAAAAGGAATTCTAGAATATTATCAATACTCTTATAAAATCCAAAAACTTACAAGAAGAAAATAAAATTGTTAAAGAAAGAAGTTAACACCAAACTTTAGATAAGATTAGTTCTTCCATCCTTCCTCCGATGCCACATTTACATTCCATTTATAGAAAAACTCTTGCAGGCATTAAATGATTAGACGTGTCCTAGACTAAGAGCTTGGACACGTTTGAGGATATGAGCTTGGATGTGTCCGAGAATAGAAGCTTGGATACGCCCGAGGATAGGAGCTTGGATACGTCCAAGGATATAAGCTTGGATATGTCCAATATAGGAGCTTGGATATGTCGAAACTTCAATTATAAACTTCCATTTTCCATTTAAATTCTTGTGCTTACCATAACAGTTTTTCATTGAGCATTTTGTATTTTCCTATGTTATTTATAATCTTTTTCTCTTCTTTCTTTCCTGCAAAAACAGTTAGAAAGAGGCAAAATTCGAAATATAATTTAAGTATATCAGTTAAAGTAGGATGTAAAAGTATATAATAAATAATTGTCTTATATTTATCATATACCATCTTCTCAATTTGAAGTTGGCAGAGATTTATGGAATAAATATGCTGGATTGTCACTTGAATTGATTTGTTGCACATTAATGTCATCATTTTTCTAATGATCATGTGTGTAGAATAATTTTGGTGAAATGTGCTTCGTTCCTTTTTAATTGGGCTATGTATGCAGCATTATCTTCATATAAAATTGTGGATCTTTTATCACATTCCAAACCACATTTTCCTTGAATAAAATAAATCACTGATCTCAACCATACACATTCCCTACTTGCTTCATGAGTAGCTATTATCTCAGCATGATTTGAAGATGTAGCAACAATAGATTGCTTTGTGAAGCGCTATGATATGACAATACCTCCATATCTAATGTCATGACCCGAACTTCCATCCATCGGGACTGTGATGGCGCTTAACATTGTACTCGTTAAGCAAGATAATGTTACAAAATGTCTTATATTTTTCCTTTACCTTATAAATATATTAGGCTTAACAAAAGTAATCAACGGAAATAAATGCGGAAGGAAACAGTTTAAAAGCTTATCCTTATACAAAAATCGAGATGAATTTCACCTAGAACTAGTGTCACAATTCATGAACAATCTACGAATACTACAAATAATAGTCTGAATAAATAGTTTACGTCTGTCTCTAAAGTAGATAAAATAGAAATGAACTAGGATAGAAGGGGACGCCAGGGCCTACAGACACCCGTAGGACTACTTTGGGTCTCCAATGGACTGAAGGTAGTAACCTAGAACTCTGGTCAGCCACTAGGTCTGTAATCTACACAAGAAGTGAAGAATACAATATCAGTATAACCGACCCCATGTACTGGTAGTGCCGAGCCTAACCTCAACGAAGTAGTGACAAGGCTACGGTAGGGCATACAACATATACAACCTACAATATTTTATGCTAAATAGAAGGGAAATAGAGAATGTAATGAAGCAATAGCTGGCATTAAATAAATTCGGAACCCAGTTGTTCTACTATGATTCTACTATAACCAATCCTTAAGGCTGTTTCAACATCATATTAATAAATTTCAGTAGAAACGAATACTTTAAACAACAACCGGCACGCATCCAGATCCCATTATATGAACAACAACAATATCAATATTCATCCTTTATTACTCTTTGTTGCGACATGCAATCTGATCCCACTTGCCCACCCTTATTACTCCTTAAAACATATCACCCTTATTCGTCATATTATGGCGCGCAACCTAATCCCACCTATCCATCCTTATTACTCCTTGTTACGACGTGCAACCCAATCCCAACAGACAATCACATTTTTCCATTATTCCTCTAGTTGGGTGTGCAAACCGGTCCCAATATATACATGAAAACCAAACACAAAAGAATAAAGACAAGTAGTTCACAAGTTAACTCAAATCGTCCACTACACAACGGAATACCACTACGATTATGAAACATTACCAGTGAACACTACTCAGCCAGACCAACCAAGGTGCACCATAAGGCACCAAAAAATCAATATAAGCCAACAAAGTAGTTTGGTGAACACTACTCAGCCACAAACATTTATGAGTAGCAATTAAGGCAGGAAAATAACATATAGGGAAATGGAGAAAGGAAACATACTAAACAAGTAATTTGGCGATGCATTGGTACTCGTCAGCACACCTATACGCCACACGCATGATATCTCACTTAGCAAGCAAGTTGGAAATCCCTAATTCCCCAAGTCAAGGTTAGACAAAACACTTACCTCAAGCCAACGTGCAATTAAACATTAAATAACTGCTTTAACTCTCGGTTCCGCCACCAATTAACTCGTATCTAGCCATAATTAATTTAATAACATCAATAAACGCCGAAGGAAATAATTCCAATGCATAACCATAGATTTTATAACATTTTTCCTAAAAAGTCAAAAATCAACCTCGGGCCACTTGGTCAAAACTCGAGGTTAGGACCAGAACCCGATTACCCATTTACCCCCGAGTCTGAATATGAAATTACTTTTTGAAAAAAAAAACAAAAGAAAAAACAAAAAATATTTTTCTTCTAATTTTCATAACGAAATTCAAGATTCAAAAAATATTTCTTTCTAAAATTTAAAAAAACTGAAACAAAAATATCAAACAAATATTTTGTTTTCTTTCTTGCTTAGAAATTTTTCTTTCAAATGCCAAAAAAAAAAATCAAAATTCAAGAATATTTTCATTCTTTCTTTTGAAAATTAAAAAGAAAATTTGAAATTCAAAAATTTGTTTTCTTTTTCTTTAGAATTATTTATTTCATAATTTAAAATAAAAATCACAATTTTCAAAAATAAAACCAAAAATATTTTCCATTAGTTCCTTCTTTAAAAAATATTTCCTTAGACAATTAATCAAACGTTCTTAAACTCAAAAATGGTTTCCTTCTTTCTAATGTCTTTCATACAAGAAAATAAAAATCAATAAAAATCAAAATCCAAAAATACGGGTTTCCTTCATTTGTAAGTATTTTTCCAACAAAAATAAAAAAAATGAAAATCATGGAAAAACTCAAAAAAAAATTAAAAAAAATACTCTTTAGATGTCTTTCTTTTGTATATGTTCATAAAAAATTTTGAAAAATTGAAGTCCCAAAACAGAAAAAAAGGCTTTTCTTTAGAAGTGCTTTTGTAAATACAAAAAAACTCAAAAATCCAAAATATTTTCTTAAATGTTCCTTTTTCGAAAATTATATCCAAAATCAAAAATATTTTCTTTCATCTTTAGAAAAAGAGAAAACAAATAAAAAATCTTCCTTTTAATTGCAATAAAAAAAATGGAATTTTAGAAGTCTTTCTTTCAAAAATAAAAGAAAAATAAAGATCTAAAGAAAAATTCCCTTTCTTCTTTTAAAACATTTATTATTGAAAATTCCAAAAGAAAGAAAAGCAAGCCAAAATAAAAAAGAAAAGAAAACAGATGTTTTCTTTTCTTTAAAGTTTCACCGTCTGAGTTGTTTTAATAAAACAAATAAACCAAACAAAATAGTTAGTTTATCTACTCGATTCCCAATCTTCCTGAACTACGCAAGTTCTGATTCATGGGGGACATGATACGTAGGCAATCCCTATTGAATCCGATCATATCCATAAATAAATTGAGTGAAAAATAAACTCGAAAAACATAAAAAAAAAAGCAAAAGAAAAATTGAGTAAAAAGAGGGAAAAATAGTGAAAAAAGAGGAGAAAAGAGAGTGCCAAAATAAAAGAACGGAAAAACAAAATGAGAAAATCAAGAGCGATTAATGAAATCCAGAAATGAAGAAAACGGGTACGAAATGAAAAAAGTTAGATAAGGCCAATGCAACCTTTCAAACACATGATAGATATGCTTAACTGCTTAGGTGCATTGCATCCAAACGTGTGATTTCCTACCTGTTAAGCGTCTCAAAACTAACAAGGTTGTTGCGTGTGCGAAAGCCAGGCTTTGGGTGGTAGATTTTATTGGTAGTCTAGCCTCCCCTCCTCCTCAAGATCCAAAGGCACAGATGACCTCCGCGAGCAATCTATCATGCATAGGCCTTGAGGATAGCCTGGCATTGGCTATTCTGCCGCTAGAATCAACAGGTGCTGAAGAGAATAAGATGTTGTGTCTCCGTATAATGGAAATGTGGGATGCCTGGTCTAATGGTTGGGAACCGCCAAGTGCAATCCCTGATTCCCTGAGTTGGTCTCCAAGTCAAGTGAGGTTACCAACGCCCCTATGCCTAACTCGCTCAACCCATGCAGGCACCTTCCAATCCCCTCAAATGATCCCGGCATGCCTTCTATGGTTCCCCCCAGGCACCGACTTCAAAAGAACAGCCTCAAAAGTTCACATTTCAGGGCCCACAGCTTCAGTCAAAAATAGCATATGTGATCCCATACTCTTTCACTCAACCTCCCAACATGACCTTTCATCAGGGCATGGAAAAGTTGTTAAAAATCTCGAGCAAGAAGAAATGGCTTGGAAGATGAAAATCTTGGAACCAAATCTAAAAAACATGCTAGGTATAACTGGTCAAAAGAGTCTCTCATACACTAACCTCTGTGTGTTTCTCCATGTCCACCTGCCATCTGGCTTTAAGACGCCAAAACTTGAGAAGTACAACGGGCACGAAGACCCGGTTGCTCATCTAAAATGATACTGCAACCACTTGAGGGGTACTAATGGAAAAGAGGGCCTGCTAATGGCCTATTTTGGGGAAATTCTCACCGAAATCGCTTCTGAGTGGAACACAGACCAAGATTCTACTCATTGGGGTGAGTGGGATGATATGCCTCGTGATTTTGTCTACCAGTTCCAATATAATGTGGACAGCGCTCCTGACATAAATTCCTTGTCTAATTTGAAACAGAAAACAAAGGAAAGCTTTCGCGAATATGATGTCAAATGGCGTGAGCAATCTGATAGGATAAAGCCTCCCATGGATAAAATTAAAATTGTCACAGTTTTTCTGCAGGCCCAAAAGCTGACTACTTCCAAAATGTGATGTCTGTTGTGGGTAATCCATTTGCTGAGGCTATCAAAATTGGGAAATGGTTGAGATTGGTTTAGAAACAGGTTGAATCTTGAGTCATGCTACTTTTAATGAGCGTGCAATCTTACACCCAGCCACAACATTATACACAAAACCGAGCTTTACCTCCCAGAAATGCTCATCCTCACCAAGCTCCATATAATCCTCAACCAAATGATCCCCAATACAATCCTCACCCAAGAGAGCCTTTCAGAAAAAGTAAGTTCACCCCTATTGGTGAATCGTATTCAACCTTGTTCCAAAAGCTAATCGGGCTAAATATATTGCAGCAGTGTCTCCAAACTGGCCAAAGCCAAAGTCCCCCTCACATCAAGCTGATACTAGTTGTGAATACCACTCTGGAGCAGTGGGACATAGTACAGAGGACTGTTGGACCCTCAAAAGTGCAGTTGAAGATTTGATTGAAGCTGAAAAAATCATTTTTTGAGATGAAGATGCTCCTGATGTGATGAACAATTCGTTGCTTGCCAACAACAAGCCAATAGCCGGAATGATTTGTGAAAGTGAGGAATTTGATCCGGCACTATAGGCCATTTCAGTCATTATCGAGACAGAAGGAAAGCCACAAAATGGTCGCCAAGCATGAAAGTTCCCCCATCAAACGGGAGTCTTGGTAGCCTGTCTTGCTATCTTTTCTGTGCCCGAATTATCTCAGGGTGTGATACAGATGTTTTACTTTATTGTCTTACTTTCTGATGTAAACCCTTCTATCTTCAAAACTAAAAAAAATCAAAAAATCAAAAATCAAAAAAATCAAATTAAATTAATATTTCATTGTCCAGGAATGTCTCTTTTCTTAATCTTGTCGTTTTCATATTCTCTTTTCAGTTCTGTTAAATGCAGATTTCAATAACATGAAATTCTTGCGGACTTTATGCCCAGATCCCAAAACACTGTCAGACGTCGAAATAATGAAACAAGAGTCGAAATGCACAGAAAATAAGCTTGAGGAAATAAAACAAAGAGTTTGAACAGCTGAAGGGCAATTGGTTTCAGAAATTTAAAGGTCCATTCATTACAACAAGAGTACTCCTAAAAGAGTGTGTTGTACTTGGGATGCATCGAAGAAAAAAGCCCTTAAACAACTGTCAATACAAATGCAGTGAAAAGGTACTATGTTGGATCCTCCATATAGTTCTAATATTCTACATTAGGGATGACAAAGGCTTTCATTCTAACTACCCAAACACTATCAACCCTTTGCAATCCCTTTGAGCCGGCTCCCATTCTTTGGAATCTGAAAGTGTTATTGAAAAATGAAGAAAAAAAAAGAAAGAGAAAGACACAGAAAAGGGGAACGGAAGAAAAGATAAAGAAATTGAAAAGGGAAAGGAAAAAAGAAAGAGAAAAGAAAACAAAACCAAAACAAAAAAATGAAAGAAAAACAAAAGAAAAACTTCCTGAACTACGTCTGACTTACTTTCGAAAGGATATGTAGGTAGCCTCTCTCTGGGGTTCAGTCACACCAAAATAAAATCTAAAGTCCCCCAAAAACTAAAAGTGGGGAAGATGATATAATGGCTCAGCCATGAGCCCAGCAAAATAGTTCCAAAGTTGTAACTGAATCCAAATCCTTTTTACCCAAACCCTATTCAAGTACTTCCGATCAATTGGTGAGAATGCTCAAGGATAAGAGAATACAACTAGTTGGATCCGATGTATTCCAAATTGAGAAAAATAAAATAATAGAGTCTTATTGGTGAAAATCCACACGGGCATCGTAAGGCGATGGTAAGTAGAGAAAAATCAAAATGAGAAAGTCTTGCTAGTGAAGACCCACACAGGAACTATAAAGCGATGGTGAGAAGAGAAATGAGAGAGGTCAGCTAGTGAAAACCTTCAAATGGCCCCATTGATCAAAATGAAGATCCTCACAAGGTGTCGGCATCAACAAAGTCCTGGCAAGGTTTCTCAAACTTTGAAGCAAAAGTAGTGATGAATTTCTGAGAGTCAGACAGTTTACACGGATCAGGCATCCAGTCCAAAGTGCATGTCATGGTCATTTAAGTCCGTTGTACTCTGGATAAGTTCGTCATTCCTTTCCCCAAAAAGGGCACTTATTATTTTAAAACTCATTCTACATTTCATTGTTTGTTTTCTTTGAATCCCTTTCGGTCTAACACCATTTCAAAACTAAGACAAAGAAGGGATAGAAAGACTGATTTATAGGGCTTTTGTTTGACACGGACTGATGTGCAAAGGCAGCCATTCTCGTCAGGGGCATCAAATCAACCCCGACTAGCCATGGCGGCCGATGCTTCAAAATCAAAACTCTTGGAAGGAGAAAATCAATTCAAAGTTCCTATAAAGGCAAATAAAATTGAAAAGGCTGAGTCCCGCACGGCTAAGTGTCTTAGCAAATGTTTGAAAAGCCAAGGTGCCCCAAATGCTATGGAATTCAAGTTGGAAGAGAGAAGTCAAAACTGAGGGGCTTATGAAGGAGAAATAAAGATGGAAAAGGTTAAGTCCCACACAACTAGCCATTGCAGAAATGTTTAAGGAGACAAAAGTTCCCCCATGCTCAGAAGAAAATAAAAGAAAAGAAAAGAAAAAGAAGAAAAAAAAAGAGAATCAGAACGGAAAGGCCAACGAAGGAAAAATATTGTTGAAAGTTGAGTTCCACCAACCAACCATCATGGCAAAGTCTGAAAAATTAAAGGTTCTCCTGGGCCTGAAAAGAATCGATCCTCAGGGAGTAGACAGTTGCAGTTGAGATCTTCATCAAAGAAGCTGGGCCAGGATCAATTGATCAAAACAAATAAGGCCACAAAACCAACCACTGTTTCAAACTAACAATACTTCTTTGTTTGAAAAAATTAAAACAGGTGCAATCCAAGCAACCGTGTAAGAAGCAGGTGCCACCAAAAAGGAAAAGAATGCGCAAGTGTTAGAAACAGCTTTGCAGCAAGGAATCAACCCAAGAAGGGACGTTTCCTCCAGGTTCTTTCCTGTATTTTTCTATTAAAAATAAATTAATATTGAATAAAAAGAGAAGTAAGGAGAAAACCTCAAAAGAGGATAATTTAGAATTCCCAATACTCAACCTGGTACCTTGTAGGCCAACATTAGGGATCCAATCCCTGAGTTGCGCCTCTTAGACATAGGGCCTCCATTCCCTAGTCACCTTTAGCCAACATTAGGGCTCCAATCCCTAAGTTGAGCGTTTTCCCTTTAGCCAACATTAGATCTTCAATCCTTGAGTTGAGCGTTTTCTCCTTAGACAATACTAGGCTCCAATCCCTGAGTTGAGCATTTTTACCTTTAGCCAACATTAGGGCTCCAACCCCTGAGTTGAGCATTTTTCGCTTTAGCCAACATTAGGGCTCAAATCCCGGAGTTGAGCGTCTTCCTTTAGCCAACATTAGGGCTCAAATTCCTGAGTTGAGCATTTTTTTCCTTTAGCCAACATTAGGGCCCCAATCCCTCTGTTGAGCGTTTTTCTCTTTAGCCAACATTGGGGCTCCAATCCCGGATTTGAGAATTTCCCTTAGCCGACATTAGGGCCCTCATCCCTTAGTTGAGCGTTTTTTCCTTTAGCCAACATTAGGGCTCCAATCCATGAGTTGAGCATTTTCCCTTTAGCCAACATTAGGGCTCCAAAGCCTGAGTTGAGCGTTTTTTCTTTAGACAACATTTGGGCTCCAATCCCTTATTTGAGAGTTTTTCTTATTTAGCCAATATCACGGCTCCATTCCCTGAATTGAACATTTTTCCTATTAGCCAACATTAGGGATCAAATCCCTGATTTTAGCATTTTTTCCTTTAGCCAACATTAGGGCTCCAATACCTGAGTTGAGCATTTTTCCCATTAGCCGTCATTAGGGCTCCAATCCCTAAGTTGAGCATTTTTTACTTTAGCAAACATTAGGGCTCCAATCCCTGAGTTGAGTGTTTTTCCTTTAGCCAACATTAGGGCTCCATCCCTGATTTGAGTATTTTCACCTTAGCCGACAATAGGGCTCCAATCGCTAAGTATAGAATTTTTTCCTTTAGCCAACATTAGGGCTCCAATCCCTGAGTTGAGAATTTTCCCCCTAGCTAGCATTAGGCTCCAATCCCTGAGTTGAGCATTTTTTCCTTTAGCCAACATTAAGGCTCCAATCCCTGAGTTTCACGTTTTCCTTTAGCCAACATTAGGGCTCCAATGCCTAAGTTGAGCGTCGTCCTTTTAGCCAACATTATGGCTCCAATCCGTGATTTAAGCATTTTCCTCTTAGCGGACATTAGGGATTCAATCCCTGAGTTGAGCATTTTTACCTTTAGCTGACATTAGGGCTCCAATCCCTGAGTTGAGAGTTTTTCCCTTTAGCCGACATTAGGGCCCCAATCCCTGAGTTGAACGTTAAAAAAAGAGAAAAGAGAGAAAGAAAAGTTCAGATTTTGTCACAAATAACTTATGAAATTTTCCTAGTGCAAAACTGGGGAAGAAAATTTCGTTCGTCTGTTTGTCTTTTAGCAGGTTTGACCTCGAAGCACATGTTCCAGGTAGTTGAAAGGATGAATCTCAATCCATAATAAGGAAATAACAAAAAGAAACAAATTCATAGTGAGTGAAGAAGAAAGATGCAGACTGCTTAGATCCGCTTCAAAATCACAAGTTTCGCATGGCTCACTCTGCTCAAATGCTAATCAATGAATTGGCACCTACAGTTTACGAGCATCAATATTCAGATCAAGTCCACATCAAATCCAGTTGAGACTCAAGATCAAGTTTCAAGAGATTTATAGATAGGAATCTTGTAACTCATATTTGATAGGCATAGCTAGCTTACCTTTTTATTTTCCTTTTGGTGTAATAAGGAGATCAGCAAAGCAGTAGCAGCATCATCAGCAGTGAAAGCACAACTCTGGTAGTCCCAGCTACCAAACACTCCTGAACTACACTGAACCAATTCCTCTTTAGCCGAGGATATGTAGGCAACCTCTGAAACAAGGTGTTGTCAAGCTTTTAAAAATGCTTCTTATGGAGTGTCAAGCAGGCAAAAATTTCTCATGATTGATCATTTATCTTTGCCTAAAAATCCTTTGTGTCTCCGAGTAATGAGGGGCAGCTATGAGCATGTCATTTTTTCCTCGCTTGAATTATTCCTATAGAATTCATATAATTAAGACCTTTTCTTTTAATTGTTTAATTTTAGAATTTAATTTCATGATTTTGTGTTTGATTGAATTTTTTTTGCATTTTTAGTCAGTATAATTCATGAAAAATTACAAAATATAGCACCTTTGCATTTAGGATTCAATCATATTTTATTAGTTCTATTAGTTACTTAATATTACCAAAAACAAAATAAAATACCAAAATATAGTGTTTTTACATTTTATTTTAGTTTTCTTTAAATTGGGACTTGATTAATTGTGCGAAAATTAATTGTTTAGGTTTAAATCATAGTCCTTGTTTTTTAAGTTAATTCTTGTATTTATTAAAATAATATTAGTGAATAAAATAAATAAGAAAAAAGAAATTTGGAAAATATGGTCATGTTTAAAAGATCCAAATTTGGGCCAATCTAATTAAATTACCATCCCAAAAATGCAACCCACAGGTAACCCGGTCCAAGCCCCTTTTCTCATAAAACGACGTCGTTTGGTATCAAGTTAATCCTAGCCGTCTAGGTTTTCTTCATCTAATGGTTGAGAAGTCCACACCACTAAGTAATTAAGTATCCTAATGAACCCCTACCCCTCATTCACCATCTCAGAAACACTAATACACGCCGGTGTAATGCCACCATCTCCCACCGTCCCTCTATTGTACACTACCTGTCCGAAATCATCGCCGCCAGTGGCAAGTCCCCAAATGCCCCAAAAATTACACCAGCTCATCTCCTTAACCCCCTCTTTCCATTTTTGTAACTATTGTCCCTCGGACATTAGCCAAGCCTGCCGAATATTGGCTAGAAGTGCAAGCTGCTCCACCGCCCCAGCGGCATCGATGCCAATCGACCCTAAAAAAACACCAAACACTCCCCTCACCTTCCTCACCCCGAATCTGTAAGACTTAGCCCTCGAATATGTGCCGATCTTCTCAAATATAATTTTAAAAAAATCTCGGCCAAATCTCACCATCTTCCAAACCTCCCCAAAATCATACCTTAGGGTCTCCTCACCTTCTTCTTCCCCAATCCAAAGCTAATGTCCCTCAAGACCAACCATAGTTGCACAAATTTTAGATCTAGGGTTTATCCAATTTTGAATTAGAGATTAGAGGTTCGGCAATCGAGTTCCAAAATAACTTTTTGTGCTTGTTCTTCGCAAGAATGAGTATATATCATTATTTGGGAACTCAATTCGAGGTTAATCAACTAGAAGACCAAAATCTGTAAGTTCTTCAATTTTCCTTTTCTGATACATAATTCTTGATGCTTTTTCATTTGGTTTCAACAGTTTTTTTTATTGTCGTGATTGAATTAGGGTTGTAATGGTATTAGCTTTATTCATATGTGTTCAGCTTCAATTGATTCCATTTTAAGTTTTCTCTTTAGGATTATAATTATAATTTTAATTTTTGATCCTGATTGATTCCTCATTTGCTGATTTTCTTTAGGTTTTATTCATGTCTTCTGTTTTACAGTTTAACATCATTTTGATCTTGTTTATTTATTCATTTACTGTTCCATTAATTCAGTGATAGAATTAGTCTAGTTTATAATGTTAGTTCGAATTAATTTCTCTATTCTGATTAATTTGATTGATTGATTAGTTGAATTGTTGGGTTATCTATTTTAATTGTTTTTAATATAGCTGAGTGTTCCAAGCTTTAATTAGTTATCTATGGTCACCTTTTGACCTGGGTAGTAGGGTTGGGGGTTGGTTTAACTAGGTTGGTAATTTAGAATCCAAATAAAGGGTAGTCTAGGAAATTCAATTTAGGGAATCTTTAGTAACTGAAATTAGAAGCCATTAGAAGCACTCAGAAGGGGTTATAATTGGTAATTAGAATCTTAGTAACATAAGTTGGACAACAAGCCAACAAATAAGGGACTAACTAGGTAAAATTGAAAAATAAAAGAGGGACTAAGGGTGTAAAATAAAATCTAAAAGAAACCCTAAGATTTGCCTATAAAAAGGCATATCCTTGCCTTGTTTTTAGAAGTTTTGGGGAGAGCTCTGAAAAGAGTAAGGAAGCACTGAAAATATATTGAAAAGTTCAGATAGCCTAAAACTCCTAAAATCACTGTCCCATTGAATTTGTAGAGTAATCTCGATGATTCAGGTTCTGAAATTCATTTTCCAGTTTGAATAAGGTTGAAAAATGGATTGAATAGTCTTGTTTCAGTAATTGTGGTTATCATACCTGGTCATTTGTGGGTTTGTTTGAGTTCATTCGATATGGCTTTGGGTGTTCACTGATGTTGTTCATTTGAAATTAACTGCTGGTCTATTGAGATATCATTTCTGGGGCAAAATTAATGCAAAGATGCTGTTGATTTGCTGTTGGCTACTGTTTACTGATGCTGACTTCTTCCTTCTTCTTATTTTGATTCAAATTCCAGGTATATTTTTGGTTTCGAATGTTATGTAAAGATTGGACCAGCAGATTTGAATAAAATTTATGAATTATTTTACCCTTTTTATTTTCTCCTTCATGAGTTCCCTGCTATTTATACTTAGTCTAGAGGTTTAGCATAATTGTGCATTTGAACATTGCATTATTTGTATTAACAAAACTGTTAAACTATGTTCAGAACGACTTAAGTATCATGTTAACTTTCGTGTAGTGAATCCTGGATTTGGTACCCTGTCACCTTGAATTGTGAGTCTATAATGGTGTTGCAGGTTTATAATTCACAATGGAAATTGTGTACAAACAATGTGAAGTATTTTTGTTTCATGTGAATAGTCTGAATATGCTAGCTATTCCATTTAATTTTTGTCTATATGTAATTTTGAGGTGTATTAGTTGAAGTTGAATGGTTGTTGAACCTTAGTATGCTCACATCAGTTCATCAGAATGCAAACACTGTTGAAAGTGCATAAGAACCAGCTTTGAAAACAAATTTAATGTTTTAAAATCTTATGGAACTCCCATGTTGGTTTGGGCTCATTTTAGACCAAAGAAGTGCAAATAAGAAGCTGTTGTTTTAATAAAATCAGACATGTGCTTAAGGGCCCAAAATATCGAGTAGCTCTACAGCTGAGCCCAACGCTATGTAGCCTTATATAAGGTTGAATGGATTCTCAATCTTTTTGGGCCAATTTTGAAGCCCAATATGCTAATGACATTACTAAAGCCATTGTTTTAAATTTATAATGCAAGTATTAGGCCTCCCAAGTTAAGTAGCAAACTTGAATTAAAAGGTCCTCAATAACGAGGATACTTTTGTTTAAGTTCGGACTTGATCTTGAGGTCCGAACTTTTTATTGCTTTAAATAACGATTAATTCGGAATTAATTAGGTCTTTAGAGACGATCACTAATCGAGAATAATAGTTAATTCTAGGGTGGCCTATAAAAATAAGTGAGGCGTGCCGCGCCAAATAAAATCACAAATTGCGTGGCCCTCTTTCATTACCTATATAAAAATTATTTAGAAATCGGGTAAGCCATTTAGCAAATTTCCACGGTTTCACGTGAAGATATCAATACACTAGTTGCTTTAGGTGCGTTATTTAATTACTTTAATTTCAAAATTTTGGGTGTGCATTTCATGTGACCCAAATCCAAATCCCAAAATGTTGAATAAATGTATCAAGGATCCATGTATATTTCATGTGACGTGATCCAAAAACATGTTTTAAACGACGTTCAATTTTCTCAAAAATTTAACTAATAGCGGTAAGTAATTATAAAATTGCACTATAAGATGACATGTATTAAAATCATATATTAAGCCATTTATAATAGTTGAAGCGACCATGCTAGAACCACGGAATCCGAGGGTGCCTAACACCTTCCCTCGGGTTAACAGAATTCCTTACTCAAGAATTTCTGGTTCTCAGACTTCATTTGGAAAGTCAAAAATTTCCTCGATTTGGGATTAAAGGTAAACAGGTGACTTGGGACACCAAAAGACCAAAACCTATCCCAAGTGGCGACTCTGAAATAAATAATTTCATTTTGAGTAATGTCACTTTAAATGGAAAAACTCCCTTATACATTTATACTTTCGGGGTAGGTGTGTAAAAAGGAGGTGTGACAATGGGTGTGCTTTTTCCATGTAAAATATTTTAAGAGAAAATTGATGGATATAGATCCCATCTGCTAAATGCTCGATTTATAGACCAAGACAAAATTTTGTCTTTCCAAGATCTTTCATCTTAAATTCTTTCTTAAGATATTCAATTTCCTTTTGGAGATCTTTTAGAGTCCAAGCAGATTTATGTCATCAACATAAACTGCAATTATAACAAACTCTGATGCCATTTTCTTTATTAAAAATACATGGACAAATAACATCATTTATGCTACCCTCTTTCAGCAAATATTCACTAAGGCGATTATACCACATATGTCCAGATTGCTTTTAACCGTACAAAGATCTTTTTAATCTAATTGTATACATTTTTCAAGGTTTTAAATTTGCTTCACGCATTTTTAATCCTTCAAGATTTTTCATGTAAATTTCATTATCAAGTGAACCATACAGATAAGCTGTAACTACATCCATTAGATGTATTTCAAGCTTTTCATGCACTGCTAAACTGATGAGCTATAAAAATGCTATGATATCCCTAACAGGTGATTATTTTTATCAAAATCGACTCCAGGTCATTGTGAGAATCCTTGTGCAATAAGATGAGCTTTGTATCTTTCAATTTCATTTTTATCATTCCCTTTTTTGCACAAAAACCTATTTATGACCAACTGGTTTTATACCAACAGTCGTTTGGACTACTGGTCTAAAGACCCCTCTTTTAGCAAGTGCATTCAATACTGAATGACTTGCCTCCTTTCATTTTGGCCAATCAGATCTTTGTCGATATTTTTCGACAATTCAAAGTTCAAGATCCTCACTATCTTGCATAATATAAAGTATAATATTATATGCAAAAATATTATGTATCACTATTTCATATTGATTTAAATTAATCCCATCATCGATAGAACTTATTAAAATTTCCCCAGTCACTTGAGCTTCGAGTTCAGTGATTTCTCCAGGAATCTCAGAACCAATTAAATTTTGGGTCTCTTCAGGAGATCCATAAATATTATCGTTTTGATCATCTGTCGATTTTCTTTTTTCGAGGATTTCAATCCTTTGAACCCAAAGGCCTACTACGCTTTAGGCGTACTTTAGGTTCACTAGCTCATATGCTAGTTGATGGCCCTGCCAGGACATAAATTTGGATATGCACATTATCTGCAGGGATATGTCATCTAGTTATCCTTTTTAAATCAGTAAATGAGTTGGCATTTGATTTGAAATATTTTGGAAATGGATGATCTTTTGGACCCCTTGATTACATATAGAGGCACACAAATCAAAATGAGATAATGATGAAACTTATCACATAATTTATCTTTTGATTTCCTTTTACTCTCCCCCTAATTATTGAAAATTTATTTCATCAAACCGTCAATCTGCTAATTGAGCCGTAAATAAATCTCCTATCAATGGTTCAAGATAGAAAATAATAGAGGATGATTCAAACTCAATATATATTCCTAACCTTCTCTGTGGGACCATCTTACTACACTGAGGTGGTTCTACTGGCACATATACATCACATCCACAAATTCATAGAAGGGAAATATGTGGTTCACAACAGAAATCTAATTGTGACAGAGAATATTTATTATACTGTAACGGATTGAGATAGATAAGTGATGTTGCATGTAACATATCATGGCCTCAAACAGTAATGGGCAATTTTGTTTTCATGAGTAGTGGATTTGCTACCAATTTTAGGCGTTTAATAAATGACTCTGTAAGGCCATATTGAGTATGAATATAAGCTACAAGATGTTCAACTTTTATCCCAACTGACAGACAATAATCATCAAAAGCTTGAGATGAGAATTCTCCAGCATTATCAATGCGAATAGCCTTTATAGATAATCTGAGAACTGTACCCTTAATCGAATTATTTGGGCTAATAGCTTTGCAAACATCAGGTTGCAAGATGATAGTAGGCACATATGAGACCATCGTGAAGATGAATCTACTAGGACCACAAAATATCTAAACAGTCCACTTGGTTGGTGAATATGTCCACATATATCCCTATGTATTCGTTCTAAAAAACCAGAGGATTCAATGCCATCCTTTGTTGGTGACGGTCTAGTGATTATTTTGCCTTGATAACAAGCATTACAAGAAAATTCTTAATTTGTAAGAATCTTTAGGTTCTTTAATGGATGCCCAATTAGAATTTTCAATAATTCATCTCGTCATTATTGATCCAGGATGGTCCAAATGCCCATGCAAAGCATAAAAATATTTGAATTAGTAGACATCTAGTTTACGATAGAGTGTGGTTCAACTATACTAATCTTTGAATAGTATAAGCCATAAGATAAAGTTAGCAAATTTTCTATAATGCACTTTTGTATAGAAACATTCTTCGTAATACAAACATATTTCATATTCATTTCATCTATCGTCTCAACATAATGCCCATTTCAGCGGATATCTATAAAACTCAACAAGTTTTTCAAGACTTGAAAGAGAATAATACAGTGTCTGTAATAAGTTTTGTTACTCTAGATAGAAATATAGTGGCTCTTCCGGAGCCTTAAATCAAACTTCTATTACTAGAAATTTTTGAAACATTTGCTTTTTTCTTATGCAAATAAGACAAATATTTCTAGTTTTCTAATATGCCATGAGTTGTTCCACTATTAATTACACAAATATCTTTATGATTGATCTTTTATCCAAACATAATTTGAGGATTATCCATATTCTTCAAAATGACATAAACAAAATAAATATTATTGTAAATATCACTATGAAAGTATAACTTTTATTTATGTACAATAATTACATAACAATACTATCTACTACAAATAACAATAAAGTATTTACATTTCTATAGATTCATTGCCGATCATATGATTTGATTCTTCTTCAGGGAGTGTAAAATAATCAGGTACATCAGAATGCATAAAGTCTAAAATAACTTTAGAAATCAAATTTGCTTAAGTATTTTTATTTGTCTTATTTAGGGAGACTTGATAAAGCTCAATCAAGTGTTTTGGCATAGAGCAAGTACATGATCAGTGCCTTTTTTCCTCCACATCTATGGCGTGCAATTTTTGCATTTGTTATCTGCACCGTTTCATGCTTTTGTTCCTTCATTTTCTACTGCAGGTGGTGAGGACGTTTCGCTGGTTCATTATTATTATCATGATTAGAGTTTCTTCCCCAACCATGACCATGACTACGATTGGGGCCACGGCCTCTTTCACGCTTAGCTTGGTGAAAGTTTGTCTCATTCACTTTAGGTAATGGATAAGAATAGTAGGTCATTTTTAAATAATTTTTATTAATAGCTCATTATGTTGCCCGACTATAAGAAAATATGAGATTAGTTCAGAATATTTCTTGAATCACATCTCTCAATATTGCTGCTAAAGGAGCATATTCGAGGCATTAAAAGTGGTGAAAATTTTCTCTGACATATCATGACCAATAATATTATTACCACATAATTTCAATTGGAAAGTAACTTTGAACATAGCGAAATTATACTCACTGATAAATTTAATATTTTGTAGCCTTAGATGAGTCCAATCATAACGTGTTTGTGGAAGAACGACCATCTTTATGTGGTTATATTTATCTTTTAAATTATTCCATAGTATGGGTGGACTTTAACAGTGAGATATTCCATTTTCAAACATTCATCAAGGTGATGGCATAAAAATATCATTGCTTCCGCACGGTCTTGGTTTGATGCTTGAGTTTTGTCCTTGATGGTGTCTTCCAGACCCATCACATCAAGATGAATTTCAGCATCAAGCACCCAAGACATGTGACATTTGCCTGATATATCCAAGGCTAGAAATTCAAGTTTAGAAAGATTTGGCATTATTTAGAAAAAGAATGCTCGTACTATTGATACTTTCAAAGTATTTGCTCGAGATGGTAGAGTCTCATACTGATAACATGTTATTAAATAAAGACTATAAAGTAAAGACAGGTATATAGAGAAAGTAATATATTATTCAATTTCAAACTGATGTACATAATGAATTAAAATCTCATCTACTTATAGAAGAAAGGAAGCTGCTGTGTAAGCTGCTATTGTACCAGATATAAATAATCTTCATGTTTATTTATAACGGAGTACCAAAAGGATAAACTTTTTGTACCAAGTATAGATAATCTTCTACAACGAATAATGTTTATCCATAACAGGGTACCGAAAGGATAGCTTATTATACAAGGTATGACCCTTATAAACATTTCCGGAAAATTTAAATCTAAAAAAAATTAAATGCTAAAATAATTAGTTAAAACATGTGGAAGACGTCTAATAACAATAACGAAAACAATATGCAAAAAACAAACAACCAATCTCTACCCAGTATCTGGTGTCACTGCTCACGGACAACTAAAATATGCTAAAAATAATAGTCTCAAAAAGAAGTACATAGCATGTTCGTTTGATAAAATTTAACAAACTAAAATGGAAAGTTAGAGGAGACTCGGGGCCCACGAACGCCTGCGAACTACCTCAGAGCCTCTGGACTGAAGGGTCACTCTCGGTCTAAAGCTGCGGTCCATAGACTGGGTCTTGACCTGTACACAAAAAGGTACAGAAGCATAGTATCAGCACAACTGACCCCATGTGCCGGTAAGTGTCCGGCCTAACCTCGGCGAGGTAGTGACGAGGCTAACCGGACCTACCATAAATAACCTGTATAGATATATAAGATGACAGAAAAGGAAAACAAGAATTTAAACAACAGAAAGGGAGGGGACATGCTGGGGGGAATAGCAGTTCAATTATAACTTCCACAATTAAGAGATGGAACTGAATAGATAGCATTTAAATAAGAGAATCCAATGAAACAACAACTAATAAAGGGAAAACAGAATAAGGAACACCAGTAAGGTAAGACCAATAAAACCATATTGCACGGCACCACCTATCGTGCTTTTACTCTTGTCCTCACCAATCAATAGCACCACTCCATCTTGTGGAGGAAATCAATATATATCACTCCATCTTGTGGAGGAAATCAATAAATACCACTCCATCGTTTGGAGGAAATCGATATATATCACTCCATCTTGTGGAGGAAATCAATAAATACCACTCCATCTTGTGGAGGAAATCGATAGATACCACTCCATCTTGTGGAGGAAATCAATATATACCACTCCATCTTGTGGAGGAAATCAATAAGTACGCGACATCAGCCATCCTGCTTAATTGCTCCTCCTCACCCAAACAATAATCACAATTAATGGGAAAAGGAGTAAACAACAAGATTAACCATCGCGACAAGGGAGAACAATGCAAAAACAAGTCCCGGGAAGGGAAACAATTTTACAACAAGTCCCGGCAAGGGAAACAATTTAACAACAAGTCCCGGCAAGGGAAACAGTATAACAACAAGTCCCGGCAAGGGAAAAACACCAAAAACTCATCTCTACTTCATTTTCTTCATATGTTTTATAACAAGAATTTGTTCCAATTGTTCACTTCTTTCACAATTCTAATAACAAATGACAACACGGTCATGCTCGACTCGGACGCATAGGTAACCGTCACCATACCTATACACCGACTACACATAGCACATAGCAATTAACAACTTAATCCTATTCCCTCAAGCCAAAGTTAGATCGAACACTTACCTCAAAGGCTTCCAACTTAACTCACGCTTATAGAATAGCTTTACCCCTCGAGTTCGCTTAAAAAATGGTCAAATCTAACAACAATTTACTTAATATGTTAGTTAAATCAATTTGTATGCATAAGAATGAAATTCCCAAAGTTTTACTCAAAAATTCCCAACATGCCCCCGGGCCCACGTGGTCAAAACTCAAGATTCGAACCAAAATCGGGTTACCCATTCCCCCACGAGGTCATACACGCAATTATTTTTGAACTCGGACCCTAAATTGATGTCCACATCCCCAATTTTGTGAAAACCTAGGTTCTACCCCAAAAAACCCCATTTATAACCACGAAAGCTTTGATTTAAGGATGAAATCATGATAGAATATGATAAAGATTGAAGAAAAGTAATAAAAATTGACTTATATTTGGTGTGGGGATGAAAGGGTTCGAGAGGAATCTTCTATGGTGGTCTTGGGTTTGGAAAGATATGAAAAATGAGGTCTGAATTCGTTTAAGTAACAGTTGCAGGGTTGCAGATGTCGCAAATGCGACATTGATTTCACATTTGAGAACTGGGTAAAATAAAAGGGGACCTTGCAATTGCGATAAATAGTTCGCAATTGCGAACTGGGGAAAATTGAAAGGGAACTCGCATATGCGAGAAAACGTTTGCAAATGCGAACTGGGTTGGATTAGAGAAAACTCGCATTGGCGAGATGGAATTTTGCATTTGCGAAGACTGGCTAAGGAAGGGGGGAATCGCATTTGCGATTTTTATTCTCGCATTTGCGAAGAAGCAATCCAAGGAAAGAGCTCGCAATTGCGAAACCTGCAGACACCAGATGATACAAAATGCAGCAAAATGAGCCTAACACTTATCCGAAACTCACCTGAGCCCTCGGGGCTCCAACCCAAAAATGCACCCAACCTCAATAACATCCTACGGACTTACTCGAAAATCAACCTCCAAAACTCATGATTTTCATTTCAAGTTCAAACCTTTCAAACTTTTCAACTTTTAGTCCAAAACACATCAAATGACGTCCATTTTCAACCAAACATTACAGGTAGCGCTTAACTCCCAATTAAGACTTTTACCGGGCGTCGGAACAAAAATGAGGCCGATACCATCACTTTTGAGCAATTTCTGTTTCCAATTTTCCTTAAGCGTCTTCAAAAACAATTTCACAGAAAAGCTCTGTACTCGGGTCTGGGGCCTCGGATTTCGATTACGGGAATACGACCGGGTCCTAAATTTCATTGCGGATCGTCCAGAACCGTCACATTATGGGTCCGGGTCCGTTTACCCAAAACATTGACCAAAGTCAACCATAACAATATTAGTATCAAATTCATAGTTTTTAACACAGAGTTCAGATATTTTCACATTAAAATCTTCCAACTTTGCGCCCGGACTGTGAACGCAAATCCAGGCAACCAAATAAGAGGTTCTTAAGGCCTCAGAAGTGCAAGGAAAGGGAGAATTTCGGTGATGACCCTTTGGGTCGTCACATCCTCCACCTCTAATACAACTGTTTGTCCTCGAACGGTTAAAAGAAAGGAGTACCTGAGTCCGGGAATAGATAGGGATAACTGCTCCGCATATCAGACTCAGACTCCCAGGTCGATGCCTCAGGAGGCTGACCTCTCCACTGAACACGCACTGATGGAAAACTCCGCGACCTCAACTATCGAACCTGCCGGTCTAAAATAGCCCCCAGCTCCTCCTTATATATCAGATCTTTATCCAATTGGACGGTGCTGAAATCTAACACGTGGGTGGGATCACCGTGATATCTCCGAAGCATGGATACATGGAAAACCGGATTCACGACTGACAGGCTAGGCGGCAAGGCAAGTCTGTAAGACACCTCTCCTACACGGTCAAGAATCTCAAAGAGGCCAATATACCTAGGGCTAAGCTTGCCCTTCTTCCCGAATCTCATCATGCCTTTCATAGGCGATATACAGCGAAATACACACTTACCAACTATGAAAGAAACATCCCTAACCTTACGGTCTGCAAAACTTTTCTACCTGGAGTGAGGGGACTGAAGTTTGTCCTGAATGATCTTGACCTTATCCAAGGCCTCCTGTACCAAATATGTGCCCAATAACCGATCCTCTCGCGGCTCAAACCATTCGACTGGGGACCGACATCGCCTACCATACAACGCCTCATACGGGGCCATCTTAATACTAGACTGGTAGCTGTTGTTATAGACAAACTCCGCTAATGGCAAGAATTGGTCCCACGAGCCTCCAAAATTAATAACGCAGTCTCGGAGCATATCCTCAAGAGTCTGAATGGTCCTCTCGAACTGACCGTCTGTCTGGGGGTGAAATAATGTACTCAAATGGACCTGGTTACCCAACTAATGTTGCACCACTCTCCGAAAATGCGAAGTAAACTGCGGACCCCGATCCGAAATAATAGATATGGGCACCGCATGAAGGCGAACGATCTCCCTAATATAAATCTCTGCATACCTCTCGGATGAATAAGTGGTAGCAACTGGGATGAAATGCGCTGACTTAGTCAGGCTATCAATAATAACCCATATAGCATCAAACTTCTTCCTAGTCATCGGAAGGCCAGTAACAAAATCCATAGTGATCCTCTCCCACTTCCATTCGGGAAGCTCAATCCTCTGAAATAACCCACCAGGCCTCTATTGCTCGCACTTAACCTGCTGAAAATTTAGACAATGAGCCACATATGCAACAATGTCTTTCTTCATTCTACGCCACCAATTATTTTGTTTAAAATCCTGATACATCTTCGGGGCGCCCGGATGAATAGAATACCGAGATCTATGGGCCTCCGCTAAGATCGACTCTCGAATACCATCAACATTGGGCATACAAAATTGCCCCTGCAATCTCAATACACCATCTCTCCCAAGGTCATCTCCCTTGCACCTCCCCGCTGCACCGTGTCTCTCAGGACACACAAATGGGGATCATCGAATTGCCGCTCCCGGATACGCTCCATCAATGACGAGCGAGCAACCGTGCAAGCTAACGCTCTGCTGGGCTCAGAAATATCCAATCTTATAAATCTATTGGCCAAGGCCTGAACAACCAAGGCATGCGGTCTCTGGCTGACCGGAATATATGCAAGACTACCCATGCTTGCGAACTTCCTACTCAATGCATCGGCCACTACATTGGCCTTCCCTGGGTGGCATAAAAGAGAAACATCATAGTCTTTTAGCAACTCTAACAACCTCCGCTGTCTCAAATTCAACTTTTTATGCTTGAACCAGTACTGAAGGCTCTTGTGATCCGTGTACACCTCACATGTCCCACCATACAAATAATGCCTCCAGATCTTCAAGGCATGAACAATGGCTGCCAACTCTAAGTCCTAAACTGGATAATTCTTCTCGTGGATCTTCAATTGCCTCGAAGCATATGCTATGACATTGCCGTTCTGCATCAACACTACGCCAAGTTCGATACGGGAAGCATCACAATATACAGTATAAGGCCCGGATCCTGTGGGCAAAATCAATAATGGTGCCGTAGTCAGGGCTGTCTTGAGCTTCTAAAAGCTCGCCTCGCACTCATCTGACCACCTGAACAAGGCACCCTTCTGGGTTAATCTAGTCATCGGGGCTGCGATAGATTAAAACCCCTCCATAAAACGTCTGTAGTAACCAGCTAACCCCAAGAAGCTCCGAATCTCTGTAGCTGAAGCTGGTCGAGGCCAGTTCTTGACTGCCTATTTTTTCTTCGGGTCCATCTGGATACCCTCTGCTGATACGACATGACCCAGGAATGCGTACAACTGGCTATCCTTCAGAGTCTGAAGAACCACTCTGAGGTGCTGCTCATGCTCCTCCTGACTTCCGAAGTATACCAAGATATCATCAATGAATACAATCACAAATAGATCCAAGTAAGGGCTGAACACTTGTTTCATCAACTCCATGAATGTTGTCGGGGAATTGGTCAACGCAAACGACATGACCAAAAACTCATATGCCCATACCAAGTACGAAATGCTATCTTAGGGACATCAGACACCCTAATCCTCAGCGGATGATAACCAGACATCAAATCTATCTTCGAGAACACCTTAGCACCCTGAAGCTGATCAAACAAATCGTCAATCCTCGGCAGTGGATACTTGTTGTTTATCGTCACCTTGTTCAACTGCCGGTAATCAATGCACATACCTCATCCACCCATCCTTCTTCTTCAGAAACAACACTGGTGCACCCCAAGGTGATACACTGGGTCTAATGAAACCCTTATCAAGCAAATCCTGAAGCTATTCTTTTAACTCTTTCAACTCTGGCGGGGCGATGCGCTACGGCGGAATAGAAATAGACTGAGTGCCAGGAGCTAAATCAATACAGAAGTCAATATCCCTGTCGAGCGGCATACCCAGCTGGTCTGAAGGAAAAACCTCGGGGAACTCTTGAACAATAGGAACAGAGTCGGTAGATTGAACCTCTGCGCTGGAGTCGCGAACATACGCCAAATATGCTAAATATCCCTTCTCGACCGTACGTCGAGCCTTGACATACAAAATAACACTACGAGTGGCATGGCCAGGGGTCCCTCTCCACTCAAGTTGGGGCAAGTCTGGCAAGGCCAAAGTCACGGTCATGCCGTGAAAATCCAAGATGGCATGATACGAGCACAACCAGTCCATCCCCAATATAACATCGAAGTCCACCATGTGTAGAAGCAATAAATCGACACGGGTCTCAAGACCCTCAAATACAACTACGCAAGAACAATGCACTAGGTCAACCACAATAGAATCACTACCAATGTGGACAGATATACCGAAATACCCAAATCCTCACTAGGCATAAGCAAATAAGGTGCAAAATAGGATGACACATAAGAATAAGTAGATCCCGGATCAAATAATACCGAAGCACCCCTATAACAGACCAGTATAGTACATGTAATCATAGTATCAGATGACTCGGCCTCCAGCCTGGCTGGCAATGCATAACGGTGGGGCTGGCCCCCACCTCCCTAAACTGCATCTCTGGGACGATCTGCAACGGGCTGACCCCTACCTCTTGCTGTCTGGGCTCCACCTCTACAGTCTCTCCCTCCACCTCCATGATCGCTACCCCCCGCCTCTAGCTGGCTGGCGGGCCTGTGGATCACCTGGTGCCTGAATCGCAGGACAAGGACCCTGCTTCTGAGAACTACTCGAGGCTCAAAGGTATTCCTGACAATATGATCTGGGTCACCACAACCATAATATGCCTTCGGCTGCTGAGACTGCGGGCCCTGTCGACCTATATTTCCTCCCCTGACGCTCTAAAGTGGCGGCGCACTGATGGGGGCTGGTGGTGAGCTGAAGAGCTGCTGGCCAGAATGCTGGTGATGACTACCACCACCTAGGGTACCATGAGAAACCTAAAGTGCCGACTGGGAAGGTCTCGAGGGATGGCCTATGTCATAGGAACCTCTACCTCCAGATGAGGTACCACTAAACCTGCCAAAATGTCTAGGCCTCTTGTCAGAACCCTGACAACCTCCTCGAGCTAGGGCCATCTCCACTCGACGGGCCGCATTGACCGCCTCCTAAAAAGTAATATCACTGCCAACCCCCACTGCCATCTATAGGCGAATGGGCTGAATCAATCCGTCAATGAACCTCCGGACCCTCTCCCGATATGTAGGGAATATCACTACTGCATGGCGTGCCAAGTAAAAAAACCTGGTCTCATACTGTGTAACTATCATAGAACCCTGATGAAGATGCTCAAACTGTCCACAAAGCATCCAAAGACATGGCCGACCCATCTTCCGCCTGAGCTGTAATACCTGTCTGAGTCGCCACTGCGGCCTGAACCAAGGGAACCTAGGGCCATCTCCACTCGACGGGCCGCATTGACCGCCTCCTGAAAAGTAATATCACTGCCAACCCCCACTGCCATGTATAGGCGAATGGGTTGAATCAATTCGCCAATGAACCTCCGGACCCTCTCCCGATATGTAGGGAGTATCACTACTGCATGGCGTGCCAAGTAAAAAACCCTGGTCTCATACTGTGTAACTATCATAGAACCCTGATGAAGATGCTCAAACTGTCCACAAAGCATCCAAAGACATGGCCGACCCATCTTCCGCCTGAGCTGTAATACCTGTCTGAGTCGCCACTGCGGCCTGAACCAAGGGAACCTGAGTCTGGGGAGCTACATGCTTCGAAGTACGTGTAGCAGGAGTCTGAAGCCCTCCTCCAGCCTGAGAAGTGGCTGGTGCTACTGGCAGCAATCCCGCTCTGGCCACACTATCTATACAGCCTGCTATGCGGACAAGAGCATCCTGAAGATCCGAAGAAAACATCACCCCTCCTGGAACCTGAGCTGGGCCCACAGGAGCTGGTGGAGCTGGAACCTCCTCATTAAAGTGAATATGAGGCTCCACCTCTGGAACTGGTGCGTGGGGCTGAGCTCTGCCCCTGGCACGGCCTCGGCCCCTGGCCCTCGTGGGAGCTGCTGTTGGGGGCTTGGGCTGCTGAGCGGAAGAAGAAGACGCACGACAAGAATGAACAAAGTGAGACTTTCCTAACTCAGTAGCCTATGGGGGATAAATACAGACGTCTCCGTAACGATCCCTCAGACTCTATCGGCTTTTGCGTAAGTAGTGAGACCCAAGTTACCTAGTTCTCTGATACCAACTTGTCACGACCCGGATTTACTCGCCATCGGGAGCCGTGATGGCGCCTACTGTCGAAGCTAGGAAAGCCAACTCTTATAAATATTTTCAGAATATTTAAATCTAAAACAAATTAAATGCTAAAATAATTAGTTAAAACATGCGGAAGACGTCTAATTACTGTTGGAAACACGTTCTCAAGGCTTTATACTAAAACGTGTGTTCTTATGTATAGGTTTTGATGAATGAAGAACGAAGCGCAAATTGATATATGACGAAGTTCAAGTACAACCGCACAATTGGTGGATAACGAGATTCAAGCACAAGACAAAGTTTTATAGTTTACATGAGTCGTTCTTAATTGTGATCTTGATCCGACAACTTGACTCATGACATGGCTTCACTCGTAAAATTATTTTTACAAAATCATGCATATTTAATTTAATGCTAAATGATTTTAAATCATGCATATTTACTTCAGTCAAAATGATTTTTAAACATGCCTCAAAAATCTGGACTAAGATAATCGATTATGTACTTATGATAATCGATTATGTTAAGCCAAGACTGCATGACAATTGATTGTGAAGTTAATGACAATCGATTGTGTTAAGGCAGTGAGCATCAGGTTTTTCAAACCTGCATGACAATCGATTGTGAACCTTATGACAATCGATTGTGATGAGGCAGTGTCCATCAAAGTTTTTCAAAACTCAGAATAATCGATTGCGAAGCTAATGACAATCGATTGTGAAGAGACAGTGTCCTTCAGATTTTTCAAAGTCACAAAATAATCGATTGTGAACTTATGACAATCGATTGTGTTGAGGCAGTGTCTTCCAGACTTTTTCAAAATTATTAAATAATCGATTGTGAGTATAAAACAATCGATTGGCAAGAGGCAGTGCCTAAAATGATTTTCAAAGTCTGATAAATAATCGATTGTTAACATTGCACAATCAATTGTGAAGCTGACCGTTGTCGTAAAGTTTTCAAATACCGTCAGGTAATCGATTGTTGATTTTGTACAATCGATTGTTGATATTAAAATCTGGAAAAGATTTTTTGAACGTTGCTGAATAATCGATTGTTGATTTTGTACAATCGATTGTTGAAATTAAAATCTGGAAAGGATTTTTTGAACGTTGCTCAATAATCGATTATTGATTTGGTATAATCGATTGTTTTACGTAATATCTGGAAATGATTTTAGAACGTTACCAATAATCGATTGTTGATCTTGGACAATCGATTGTTAAGCGTAAAATCTGGGATTGATTTCTGGAACGATTGGCAAACAATCGATTGTGGCTTCTTGACAATCGATTGTCACTCAGTAAAATCAGCAACTCTTAATTGGCAATTAGACAACGGTAATGCCAAGTTTTTCAACTATAAATACAGCTTCATTTCAGTGTTTTAAACACAACAACACACAACAACTGATCATTCTATTGCTATAAGCTTGCATACTATTGTTTATCATTTTATATTCATTTCATAAAGCTTTTAAGAGCCAAAGTCTTGTCCATAGTTGTTGTGATCTTGAGCTTACTTCTTTTACTCATATCTACTCATTAAGGAGTGTTTTGTTTGAGTGTTTAGTGTTTTGCACACTTGTAAGAGAATTGTGATTCTCTTGTTGTAAGGAACTTGTGTTTCCTTGGTTGAAGTCTTGGAGTGTTGTATCTCCGAGCAAAGGTGTTGAGGCTTGTGTCCTCAAGTTGTAAAGGTTTGTTGAGCACCCGTAAGCTTGACAAGTTAGTGAAAAATCTCGAGAGAGTCTCTCGGGGACTGGACTAGCCACGTGTTGTGGTGAACCAGAATACATCGGTCCGTACTTTATTATTTATCGCACTTATTTACTTCCTGCAATTTTTAAATTCCGCAAGTTAAAGCTAATTTTTATTATAACGCTATTCACCCCCCCCCCCTCTAGCGTTAAGCGTATTATCTAACAATTAGTATCAGAGCCCAACTCTCTGAAGGCTTAACAGTTTGAGAGAACCATCCATGGCTTCTACTCGTGACTCTTTTGCAGGAATTGATGAAGGACAATGCTCCACATGACCACCTCTATTCAACGGTACAAACTACACGTACTGGAAGGAGAGGATGAAAATCTTCGTTCAAGCAAACAACTTTCATCTCTGGATGGTGATAACGAAGGGAAATCAAATTCCAACCAAAAAGGTTGAAAACGAATGGGTTCCCAAATCCGAAGAAGAATATGACGCGGATGATATCCGAAAGGTTAAAAATAATGCTAAAGCAATTAATTTATTATATTGTGCTGTAAATGCTGACGATTACAGGAAAATATCGTGTTGCACTACGGCAAAGGAAATGTGGGACAAGCTGGAAATTACGTACGAAGGTACGGACCAGGTAAGGGAAGCTAAAATTGATTTCCTAACCCATGCTTATGAATTATTTCACATGAAGGAAGGTGAAAAGGTGGATGAAATGTTCGAACGATTTTCAATAATCGTAAATGACCTACATGCCCTCAAGAAGACATTCACGGATAGAGAACTGGTTCGAAAAATTCTTAGAAGTCTCACTCCGACATGGCGATCAAAGGCCGACGCAATTCAAGAATCCATTGGCGTATCAAATGTCACAATCGACGCATTAAGAGGTAACCTGAAGACTTATGAATCTACAATACTTAACCCTCTTGTTGATGATCAAAGGAGGCAAAGAATAGCGCTTAACGCAAACACAAGCAAACCTCAAAACGATAAGGATGGAGACAACGAGTTTGGACTCGTTATCAAAAGATTTCAAAAGTTCATGAGGAAGGAATATGAACGTAAGGGCAAAAAGCAAGGAGAACAAATAAAGTGCTATGAATGCGGAGAAACCGGGCACATCAAGTCAAACTGCCCAAACCTCAAAAAGGAAAAGAAACCTTTCAAATAGCAGCGTGCATATATATCTTGGGGAGGCGACTCCGGAGACGAGTCAAGCGAAGGAGAAGAAGACGAAGCCGCAAACCATTGTCTTATGGCGCAAGAAGACAAGCAAGATGAGGTATGTCAAATCTCTTCAAAAAATTTCTTTTCCCTTGAAGAAATGCAAAATGCTTTTGATGAGTTATATAGTGAATTTATTAAGGCTTCAAAAACTGTTAAAAGCATAAAAGAAAATGCTTCTTCAAAAGAAAAAGATTTTCAAAAACAACTCTCATTGAAAGAAAAGGATTTGGAAAAACTGGTTTTAGAAAATGAGAAGTTGAAAGAGGAAAACAAGTTTTTCGGAAAAAGAAGCGCCGACAAGCCCGAAAGCTCTATTAGAAATTGTACTTCTTGCATGCATCTCAAAAACGAAGTAGAAAGGCTTAAGGGAACCTTAGATAAGTTTAATTCTTCTCACAAAAACTTGAATGAGGTCCTTGTTAACTTGAAATCAACCAAGCATGGCATAGGTTTTAAGAATGAGCCTAAAGAAAAGGTTGAAGCCAAACCCCAACCACCTAAGGCTCAACCTAGGATTAATAAAACAAATGCTTATCCTAGAAATAGCAATCCTAGAACAAATATGCATGCTAGACCAAATGTTGAACATTTTAGAAGACCTAGAAATGACTTACCACCTAGAAATGACGACCCTAGAAATGATGCATATTCTAGGCCAAACACTAGAAGGAGTCTTGAACCTTTTAGAACATCTAGACATGACCATTACTCTAGAAATGCTGCTCATTTTAGAACTAATAGTAGGAGAAATGGTTCTCATGAAATGCGCAATAGTCATAATGAAAATAGAGTAAATCATTTTCGTCCATCAAGTTACTATGAACCCAGAAGGATGCATAACCCCAACGTGACTTGTCATTATTGTAGATGCATTGGTCATATTGCTCCTGCATGTTTTACACGACATAGACATATCACTCAATCGCATCATTATGATATGCCTAACCCTCAAGGACCCAAAATGGCATGGGTACCTAAAACGCATTAATTTGTTTTGTAGGTGTGTTTGAAGGGATCAAGTGTACTATGGTACCTTGATAGTGGATGCTCCAAGCACATGACGGGAGACGAATCCAAATTCCTTCAACTAGAACACAAAGAAGGAGGAAGTGTGATTTTTGGGGATAACAATAAAGGAAAGATTATTGGCATCGGATCGGTCGGTAAGGATGAAAATTCCTCTATTAAGCATATATTACTTGTGAAAGGTTTATAGCATAATCTCTTGAGCATAAGTCAATTATGTGACAAGGGAAATCTTGCCCTATTTGATTCGGATGAATGCTTAGTGTTTAGACGTAGTGACTTTAAAATTATCCTTCGTGGTTTTAGAGTGGATAATATTTATATGGTTGATCTTGCTAATTCCTCACCCGAATATATTGATTGTCTTATGAGTAAAGAGGATGATACTTGGTTATGGCATCGTAGAGTAGCACATATCAACATGCATCTTTTGAACAAATTGATTTCTCAAAACTTAGTTATTGGCCTTCCCAATTTAAAATTTGAAGATGACTCTATTTGTGATTCATGTCAAAAAGGGAAGCAAACAAAAGCATCTTTCAAATCCAAAAATATTGTTTCAACTTCTAGACCATTGCAATTGCTTCACATGGATTTATTTGGACCATCTCGCATTGAAAGTCTAGGAAGAAATCGTTATGCTTTTGTGATTGTTGATGATTATTCTAGATTTACTTGGACTTTATTTCTTGCTAATAAAAGTGATGCTTTTCAGAATTTTAAATATTTTCTTAAGCGTTTTCAAAACGAGAAGGAAACAACCGTCACTTCAATTAGAAGTGATCATGGGGGAGAGTTTGATCACAATCTCTTTGCGGACTTTTGTGACGAACTCGGTATCGAGCATACCTTTTCCGCTCCACGTACACCACAACAAAATGGGGTGGTGGAAAGGAAAAATAGGTGTCTCGAAGAGATGCCTAGAACCATGCTCGAAGAGGCCAAGATTCCCAAACATTTTTGGGCGGATGCCGTGAGTACCGCATGCTACGTCTTAAATAGAGTAGTCATAAGGCCTATACTCATAAAAACTCCCTATGAACTCTATAAGGGAAGGAAACCAAATATCTCCCATTTTAGAGTATTCGGTTGTAAATGTTTTATTCATAACAATGGCAAAGATCAATTGGGAAAATTTGATGCTAAGTCCGATGAGGGAATTTTCATTGGTTATTCCTCACGTAGCAAAGCATATAGGGTTTTTAATAAAAGAACCGAAACTGTGGAGGAATCCCCTCATGTTGTATTTGCCGAAAATAATGCTCGCTTGGCGAGAAAGGATTCCGGTTTTGATCTTGCAGGTATTTTAGATAGCTTGAAAGACAAAATACAAGAGGAAACGCCTAAGGAAAATAAAGATGAAATCTTGGAACAACCAACGGAGGAAGCGCCACAATTGGAAAATGAAACGAAAACGCCTAACGAGTGGAGGACAATCAAAGATCACCCTCTCGAATAGGTAATTGGCGACGTTGGAGAAAAGGTAAGTACTCGAAACTCCCTTAAGAACACCTTAGGTCATACTGCTTTTGTTTCTCAAATTGAACCAACAACCATCACTGAAGCAATTGGGGATGAGTTTTGGACCTTGGCAATGCAAGAGGAGCTTAACCAATTCAAACGGAATGACGTTTGGGATTTGGTGCCAAGACCCGAAAATCATACCATAATTGGTACGAAATGGGTTTTTCGAAACAAACTAGATGAAAATGGTGTAATCACTAGAAACAAAGCTAGGCTTGTAGCAAAAGGCTATAATCAAGAAGAGGGTATTGACTATGAAGAAACATATGCCCCCGTAGCTAGATTAGAAGCTATTCGTCTATTGCTCGTGTTTGCCTCCTCTATGAATTTCAATTTATATCAAATGGATGTGAAAAGTGCTTTTCTAAATGGTGTTATTCAAGAAGAAGTTTATGTTGAACAACCCCCTGGTTTTGAAGATTTTAAATCTCCCGATCATGTTTTCAAACTCAAAAAGGCTCTTTATGGTTTAAAACAAGCTCCCCGAGCTTGGTATGAAAGATTGAGTAAATTTCTATTGGAAAATGATTTCATTAGGGGGAAAGTTGACACCACCCTTTTTGTTAAGCATAAAACCATTTATATTTTATTAGTTCAAATATATGTGGATGATATCATATTTGGTGCTACTAACAATGTCATATGCAAGGAATTTTCCGATTTAATGACAAGCGAATTTGAGATGTCTATGATGGGTGAGTTAACATTCTTTTTGGGATTACAATTAAAGCAAATGAAAGAAGGTACGTTCATTTGCCAAGCCAAATATTGCAAAGAATTGCTGAAACGATTTGAAATGAACAATGCAAAAGCAATGGCGACTCCCATGAGCACATCCGATCATCTAGACAAAGATGAAAGAGGTAAGGAAGTCGACACTAAGAAGTATCGAGGTATGATTGGCTCTCTTCTTTATCTTACTGCTAGTCGTCCGGACATCATGTTTAGCGTGTGCTTATGCGCCCGTTATCAATCGTGTCCGAAGGAGTCTCACCTTACTGCGGTAAAACGGATTTTGAAGTACCTTGTTGATACTACAAATGTGGGTCTATGGTACCCCAAAGGTTCTTCATGCCAACTCGTTGGCTATTCCGACTCCTATTTTGCTGGATGCAAATTGGACCGCAAGAGCACTAGTGGCACTTGCCATTTGCTCGGTAGCTCTCTCGTTTCTTGATTTAGCAAGAAGCAAGTAAGTGTTGCGTTGTCCACAACCGAGGCTGAATATGTAGCCGCGGGGAGTTGTTGCGCTCAAATCCTATGGATGAAACGACAACTCTTGGACTATGGCCTAAGTCTTGATCATATCCCTCTTAGATGTGATAATACTAGTGCCATATGCTTGACGAAGAACCCCATTCTTCATTCGCGAACAAAACACATTGAAATTAGACATCACTTTATAAGAGATCACGTTCTCAAGGGGGATGTCGAAATCGAATTTGTTGAAACCAAAGATCAATTGGCCAACATCTTTACAAAGCCCTTAGAGAAAGAGTCCTTCTTCCGAATTCGTAGTGAACTCGGGATTCTTGACTCCACGTTGATCTAAGTCATGCATTGCATCTTTTTATTTTACATGATTTCTAACTTGAGCGTCGGAGACGTCTAACGAATTTTTGCAGGTATCGCCCTAAAGGTAGGGGGAATTATAAAGCATGACGCGCAATAATCAAGTCTTCTTCAGAAAAATCGGTTTCTGTCGTCTAATAATCGATTATCTCGTATCAATAATCGATTGTACTGCTATTACTTGAGTTATTGTGCTCTCTTTAAGTAATCACGTTTTCTCTTTCCAATAACTAAACAAGTTTTATTTACATCTTTGGCATCTTCTTATATTATTTTTGCTAATGGCAAAAAGGGGAAGATAACGGGTATGCACTCTCAATATTTATAAACTTAAATTGAGGGGGAACAAACTGCATACTTGTTGATGCATATATATACTTGTCTTGAATCATCTTTATAAATTGTTTAATTTGCATAACCCGCTTAAAGTTTGCCATTATCAAAAAGGGGGAAATTATTGGAAACACGTTCTCAAGGCTTTATACTAAAACGTGTGTTCTTATGTGTAGGTTTTGATGAATGACAAACGAAGCGCAAATTGATATATGACGAAGTTCAAGTACAAGCGCACAATTGGTGGATAACGAGATTCAAGCACAAGACAAAGTTTTATAGTTTAAATGAGTCGTTCTTAATTGTGATCTTGATCCGACAACTTGACTCATGACATGGCTTCTCTCGTAAAATTATATTTACAAAATCATGCATATTTAATTTAATGCTAAATGATTTTAAATCATGCATATTTACTTCAGTCAAAATGATTTTTAAACATGCCTAAAAAATATGGACTAAGATAATCGATTATGTACTTAAGCCAAGACTGCATGACAATCGATTGTGAAGATAATGACAATAGATTGTGTTAAGGCAGTGAGCATCAGGTTTTTCAAACCTGCATGACAATCGATTGTGAACCTTATGACAATCGATTGTGATGAGGCAGTGTCCATCAAAGTTATTCAAAACTCAAAATAATCGATTGCGAAGCTAATGACAATCGATTGTGAAGAGACAGTGTCCTTCAGATTTTTCAAAGTCACAAAATAATCGATTGTGAACTTATGACAATCGATTGTGTTGAGGCAGTGTCTTCCAGACTTTTTCAAAATTATTAAATAATCGATTGTGAGTATAAAACAATCGATTGGCAAGAGGCAGTGTCTAAAATGATTTTCAAAGTCTGATAAATAATCGATTGTTAACATTGCACAATCGATTGTAAAGCTGACCGTTGTCGTAAAGTTTTCAAATACCGTCAGGTAATCGATTGTTGATTTTGTACAATTGATTGTTGATATTAAAATCTGGAAAAGATTTTTTGAACGTTGCTGAATAATCGATTGTTGAAATTAAAATCTTGAAAGGATTTTTTGAACGTTGCTGAATAATCGATTATTGATTTGGTATAATCGATTATTTTACGTAAAATCTGGAAATGATTTTTAGAACGTTACCAATAATCGATTGTTGATCTTGGACAATCGATTGTTAAGCGTAAGATCTGGGATTGATTTCTGGAACGATTGGCAAACAATCGATTGTGGCTTCTTGACAATCGATTGTCACTCAGTAAAATCAACAACTCTTAATTGACAATTAGACAACGGTAATGCCAAGTTTTTCAACTATAAATACAGCTTCATTTCAATGTTTTAAACACAATAACACACAACAACTGATCATTCTATTGCTATAAGCTTGCATACTATTGTTTATCATTTTATATTCATTTCATAAAGCTTTTGAGAGCCAAAGTCTTGTCCATAGTTGTTGTGATCTTGAGCTTACTTCTTTTACTCATATCTACTCATTAAGGAGTGTTTTGTTTGAGTGTTTAGTGTTTTGCACACTTGTAAGAGAATTGTGATTCTCTTGTTGTAAAGAACTTGTGTTTCCTTGGTTGAAGTCTTGGAGTGTTGTATCACCGAGAAAAGGTGTTGAGGCTTGTGTCCTCAAGTTGTAAAGGTTTGTTGAGCACCTGTAAGCTTGACAAGTTAGTGAAAAATCTCGAGAGAGTCTCTCGGGGACTGGACTAGCCACGTGTTGTGGTGAACCAGAATACATCGGTGCGTACTTTATTATTTATCGCACTTATTTACTTCCTGCAATTTTTAAATTCCGCAAGTTAAAGCTATTTTTATTATAACGCTATTCACCCCCCCTCTAGCGTTAAGCGCATTATCTAACAATTACAATAACGAAAACAATATGTGGAAAACAAACAACCAATCTCCACCCAGTTTCTGGTGTCACTGCTCACGGACAACTAAAGAGTGCTAAAAATAATAGTCTGAAAGAAGTACATAGCATGTCTATTTGATACAATTTAACAAACTGAAAGGGAAAGTTAGAGGAGACTCGGGGCTCGCAAATGCCTGCGAACTACCTCAGAGCCTCAGGACTGAAAGGCCACTCCCGGTCTAAAGTAGCGGCCCGTAGACTATGTGCACAAAAAAGGCACAGAAGCATAGTATCAGCACAACCGACCCCATGTGCTGGTAAGTGTCTAGCCTAACCTTGGCGACGTAGTGACAAGGCTAAACGGACATACCATAAACAACCTGTACAGATATATACGATAACATAAAAGAAAAACAAGAATTTAAACAACCGAAAGGGAGGGGACATGCTGGGGGGAATAGCAATTCAATTATAACTTCTACAATTAAGAGATGGAACTGAATGGATAGCATTTAAATACGAGAATCCAATGAAACAACAACTAATAAAAGGAAAATGGAATAAGGAACACCAGTAAGGTAAGACCAATAAAACCATGTTGCACGGCACCACCTATAGTGCTTTTACTCTTGTCCTCACCCAATCAATAGTACCACTCCATCTTGTGGAGGAAATCAATATGTACCACTCCATCTTGTGGAGGAAATAAATAAATACCACTCCATCTTGTGGAGGAAATCGATATATACCACTCTATCTTGTGGAGGAAATCAATAAATACCACTCCATCTTGTGGAGGAAATTGATAGATACCACTCCATCTTGTGGAGGAAATCAATATATACCACTCCATCTTGTGGAGGAAATCAATAAGTACTCGGCATCACCCATCGTGCTTTATTACTCCTCCTCACCCAAACAATAATCACAATTAATGGGAAAAGGAGTAAACAACAAGATCAACCATCGCGATAAGGGAGAACAATGCAACAACAAGTGCCGGGAAGGGAATCAATTTTACAACAAGTCCCGGCAAGGGAAACAATTTTAGCAACAAGTCCCGGCAAGGGAAACAGTATAACAACAAGTCCCGTCAAGGGAAAAACACCAAAAACTCATCTCTAGTTCATTAACTTCTCATATTTCACTTCATAACTCTTACAACAAGAATTTATCCCAATTGTTCACTTCTTTCTCAATTCTAATAACAAATGACAACAAGGTCATGCTCGACTCGGGTGCATAGGTAACTGTCACCATACCTATACATCGACTACACATAACACATAGTAATAAACAACCTATTTCTATTCCCTCAAGCCAAATTTAGATCGAACACTTACCTCGAAGGCTTCTAACTCGACTCACGCCTCTAGAATATCTTTACCTCGAATTTGCTTCAAAACTGATCGAATCTAACCACAATTTACTCAAATGTATCCACAAATGCTAGTTAAATCAATTTGGATGCATAAGAATGAAATTCCCAAAGTTTTACTCAAAAATTCCCAAAATTCCTCCAGGCCCACGTGGTCAAAACTTGAGATTCGAACCAAAACCGGGTTACCCATTCCCCCACGAGTTCATATATGCAATTTGTTTTGGAATCGGACCCCAAATTGAGGTCCAAATCCCCAATTTTATAAAACCTAGGTTCTACCCCATATCCCCCATTTTTAACCACGAAAACTTTGATTTAAGGATGAAATCATGTTGAAACATGATAACGATTGAAGAAAACTAGTAAAAATTGACTTACATTTTGTTTGGGGATGAAAATGTTCGAGAGGAATCTCCTATGGTTGTTTTGGGTTTGGAAAGATAAACAAAATAAGGTATGAATTTGTTTAAGTAACAGTTGCAGGGTTGCAGATGTCGCAAATCTGACATTGATTTCGCAATTGCGAACTGGGAAAAATAAAAGGGGACCTCGTAATTGCGAGAAATAGTTCGCATTGTGAACTGGGAAAATTGAAAGGGAACTCGCATTTGCGAGAAAACGTTCGCAAATGCGAACTGTGGTTGGACTGGGGAAAACTCGCATTTGCGAGATGAAATTTCGCATTTGCGAATAGTGGCTAATGATGGGGGGAATCGCATTTGTGATTTTTATTCTCCCATTTGCGAAGAAGCAAGCCAAGGAAAGAGCTCGCAATTGCGAGGCAGGCTTCGCAATTGCGCAACCTGCAGACACCAGATGATAAAAATGCAGCAAAATGAGCCTAACACCTATCCGAAACTCACCCGAGCCCTCGGGGCTCCAACCTAAACATGCACACAACCTCAAAAAAATCCTACGGAATTACTAATGCGATCAAATCGCCACAATAACATCTAAATAAAATAATCAACCTCCAAAAGTCATGATTTTCATTTCAAGTTCAAAACTTTCAAACTTTTCCACTTTTAGTCCAAAACACGTCAAACGACGTCTGTTTTCAACCAAACATTACTGATAGCTCTTAACGCCCATCTATGACTTTTACCATGCGTCGGAACCAAAATACGAGCCCGATACCATCACTTTTGATCAATTTTCTTTTCCAATTTTCCTTAAGCATTTTCAAAAATAATTTCACAGAAAAAGCTCCGTATTCGGGCCTGGCACCTCGGATTTCGATTAGGGGAATACGACCGGGCCCCAAATTTCATTACGGACTCTCCGGGACCGTCACATCACGGGTCCGGGTCCGTTTACCCAATACATTGACCAATGTCAACCATAGCAATATTAGTATCAAAATTCATAGTTTTTAATACAGAGTTCAAATATTTTCACATAAAAATCTTCCGGCTTCGCGCCCGGACTGTGCACGTCAATCGAGGCAACCAACTAAGAGGTTTTCAAGGCCTCAGAAGTGCAAGGAAAGAGAGAATTACGGTGATGACCCTTTGGGTCGTCACAATATTCTACCAGGGATAATCTTCTACCGGAGATTGTTGGAAACACGTTTCAAATGCAATATACTAAACGTGTGTTCTTTTGTAGGTTTTGATGAATGTCAAACAAAGCAAAAAGCGATATATAGCAGTACTCAAGGACAAGCACAAAATGGATGCATTACAAGAAGCTCAAGACAAAGTTTAGAAATGTTATAATTGAGTCAATATTAATTGTGATCTTGATTCCTCAACTTGGCTCATAACATGGCTTCTCTACTAAAATTATTTTTCCAAAATCATGCATATTTAAATTAAGTGTCGAATGATTTTAAACTATGCATATTTACATTTGTTAAAATGTTTTCCAAGCATGCCTCAAAAATCTGGGCTAAGATAATCGATTATGTACTTATGATAATCGAGTATCTCTAAGCCAAGACTGCATGACAATCGATTGTGAATTAATGATAATCGATTGTGAGTAAGTCAGTTAACATCAGGTTTTTGCAAACTGCATAACAATCGATTGTGTACTTATGATAATCGATTGTTAACTGAGGCAAAGTTTTCAAAACTCATAAAAATCGATTATGAACTAATGGTAATCGATTAGAATGAGAAAAATGTCTCCCAGTGATTTTAAATAAAATGATAATCGATTGTGGCTTTTGATAATCGATTATATATGAGACAGATAGTTTTGAAATTAATTAATAATCGATTATTCCATTTGATAATCGATTGTTGAAGGTGACCGTTGTCATATATTTTCAATTACCTTCAGGTAATCGATTGTTGATATTTAACAATCGATGTTTTGCTTAAAATCTGGAAAAGATTTTCTGAACGTTGTTAAAATAATCGATTGTTGATTTCCGGACAATCGATGTTTTATGCCAAAAATTGGAAAGGATTTCTTAACGTTATAAATAATCAATTATTGATTTGAAGTAATCGATTGTTGACGTAAAATCTGGGATTGAATTTTTAATCTGATAGGCAAACAATCGATTGTTTAGTCTTGACAATCGATTGTCACTGAGTAATTTCAGCAATCCTTAATTGGCAATTAGACAACGGTAAGACTGAGTTTTTCACCTATAAATACAGCTTCAACTCAGTATTTTCAAAACAACAACATATACACTTTGAGTATTTTCATTGCTAAAAGCTTTCTTACATTGATCATCATTTTCCATTCATCCATAAAGCTTTTTGAAGAGCCATTCTATTGAGCTAAGTTGTTGTGATCTTGAGCGTACTATTTCTACTCATATCTACTCATTAAGGAGTGCTTTGTAAAGTGAGTGTGTTTTGTGTTTGTAAGAGAATTGCGATTCTCGTTTGTTGAGGAACTTGTGATTCCTCGGTTGAAGTCTTTGGGATTGTTATCCCCGAGCAGTTGAAGTCTTTGGGATTGTTATCCCCGAGCAGTTGAAGTCTTTGGGATTGTTATCCCCGAGCAGTTGAAGTCTTTGGGATTGTTATCCCCGAGCAATTGAAGTCTTTGGGATTGTGATCCCCGAGCAACTAGGTGAGGCTTGTGTCCTCAGCTGTAACGGTTTGTTAAGCACCCGTAAGCTTGACAAGTTTAGTGGAAATCTCGAGAGAGTCTCTCGGGGACTGGACTAACCACGTTTGTGGCCAACCAGGATACATCATTGTGTAAGTTTATTCTACTGCACTTGTTTTAATTTCTGCAAAGTTTTTAAATTCCGCACTAAAACGCTTAATATTTTTAAAACGCTATTCCCCCCCCCCTCTAGCGTAAAGCGTATTGTCCAACAATTGGTATCAGAGCCATACTCTCTGAAAGACTTAACCGTTTGAGAGAATCTTTCCATGGCTTCTACTCTAGACTCTTTTGCAGGTATTGATGAAGGACAGTGCCCCACAAGACCTCCTTTGTTTAACGGGACTAATTATTCATATTGGAAAGAAAGGATGCAGATATTCGTCAGATCAAACAGCCCTTACTTGTGGAAGGTGTACACCAAAGGAAATGAGGTTCCTGTCAAAAAGGTGGAAGGAGAATGGGTGCCAAAATCAGAAGAGGAATTCAACGCCGAGGATAATCGAATGGTCCAAAATAATTTTAAAGCTATTAATTTATTACTTTGTGCTGTTAATGCTAATGATTACAGGAAAATCTCCTGCTGCAAAACAGCGAAAGAAATGTGGGACAAGCTTGAGGTCACTTACGAAGGGACTGACCAGGTAAGAGAAGCTAAAATTGACTTTTTAACTCATGCTTACGAATTGTTCCATATGAAGGAAGGCGAAAAGGTAGACGAGATGTTTGAGCGGTTCTCATCAATAGTGAATGATCTCCACGCGCTCAAGAAGACGTTCACAGACAAAGAACTAGTTCAAAAAATCCTTAGGAGTCTAACACTGGCATGGCGATCAAAGGCCGATGCGATTCAAGAGTCAATTGGAATCACGAACGTCACCATAGACGCTCTTAGAGGTAATCTTAAGACTTATGAATCCACTATTCTTAACCCTGTTATTGATGAACAAAGAAGGCAAAAGATTGCTCTAAAGGCGAGCACAAGTCAATCACCAATTGAAGAGGATGGAGATAGCGAATTCGGACTCATCATCAAAAAGTTCCAAAAATTCATGCGAAAAGAATATGACCGCAAAGGGAAAAAGCAAGGTGAGCAAGTTAAATGTTATGAATGTGGTGAAACAGGGCATATCAAAACGAACTGCCCAAATCTTAAAAAGGAGAAGAAACCCTTCAAGAAGCAACGAGCATACATATCTTGGGGAGGAGATTCCGGAGACGAATCCAGTGAAGAAGAAAATGAAGAAGTGGCAAATCTCTGCCTCATGGCACAGGAAGAAAATCAAAGTGAGGTAAGTCAAATCTCTTCTCAAAATTTTTATACTCTTGATGACATGAGAAATGCCTTTGATGAATTGTATGCTGAATTTCTCAAAGTTACAAAAACCGTCACTAGTTTAAGAGAAAGTGCTTCTCTAAAAGAACAAGATTTTCAAAAACAGTTTTCATTAAAAGAAAAAGAATTAGAAAAATTGGTTTTGGAAAATGAGAAGCTACTAGAACAAAACAAGTTTTATGGGAAAAGAAGTTCTGACAAGCCCGAGAGTTCTACAAAAAATTGTGCTTCTTGTGTAGACCTTAAGAATGAAGTAGGTAGATTAAAAGGCACACTAGATAAATTCAACTCCTCTCATAAAAACTTGAATGTGGTGCTTGATAACTTGAAATCAACCAAGCATGGAATAGGCTTCATAAATGAAGAAGAGGTTGATGCAAAAACCCAACCACCTAGAGCTCAATCTAGGATTAATAACAAAAATGCCTTTCCTAAAACAAACATGCATGCTAGACAAAATATTAGGAGACCTAGACATGACCTTCCGCCTAGCAATCGTCACCATAGACATGATGCATATTTTAGGCACAACAGTGATCATGCTAGAAGATCCCGAAATGTTCAACCTAGAAATGATTATGGTGCTCAAATTAGGAGAAATGAAAATAGAGTAAACAATGTGCATTATTCTAGCTACTATGAGCCTAGACGCATGCATAATCCAAATGTGACATGTCATTATTGTAGACGAATTGGTCATATTGCTCCCGCATGCTTTACTAGACATAGACATGCTACTCAAACATATCATTATAGTATGCATAACCCTCAAGGACCCAAAATGGCATGGGTACCAAAAGAGCATTGATTTGTTTTGCAGGTGTGCTTGAAGGAATCAAGTGTAGTGGATACTCCAAACACTTGACGGGAGACGAATTCAAAATTCCTTCAATTAAAGCACAAAGAAGGAGGAAGAGACGGAAAAGTCGATTTAGGCATTTTTTTTCAAAATCGGAAGTATTTTCGAAAAATTTAAAAGACAAAATACAAGGAAGACAAAGGCAAAATTGTGGAAGAAGCTTCTTAAATTGAAGAATGAGCCAAAAGACCAAAATGAACGGAGGATGTTCAAAATCAGGTAATTGGCAAAGTCGAAGGGAAGTTAAGTACCCTAAACCCTCTTAAGAACATCCTAGGACAAAATTCTTAAGAGTTCACGTTTTTCACCCGACTACACTAGTTTCAAAGTTATTATTTCATTTATAGATTACTGACTTGAGCGTCGGAGATGTTTAATACTATTTTGCAGGTATCCCCCAAAAGGTAAGAGGAAAGTATAAATTGTCTTGATACAAGAAAAATCGATCATAATCGATTATTTATGCTTACAATCGATTATCAGTATCAATAATCGATTATTTGTTGATTCAATTTTTTTTGTCATGAAATCTTGTTGAATGTTTACATTGCTTGATAGAATTAAGTCTCATCATTTTAGCATCCCCCTTCCAAACAATCGATTATTTGTTCTGCCAATCGAATATTTGCCAAAATCCAAACTCTCTGTGAGTGAAATAATCGATTACTATATATTGACAATCGACTATCTTTTTCAAATTTTTTTTTCGTTCTGGCGTGTAATCGATGTGTCAGATCATTTTCATTAATGACAATCGATTATTCTATTCAAACAATCGATTATTGAACGGTCAGTGAATTTATTTTTACCGTTTCAGACTTCAAATCTCTTCAAATCTTTTCAAATAAGTGTAAGATTCATTCCTTCTCTATATATAGGCTGCACATATGCTCTTGTATACTCACTCAAGCCTCCCAAGCATCAAATTATCTTGTTATCTTTGAAAAATCCTAGCACATCCTTTTCAAAAATGTCAAGCCGCAACTCCAAACGTGCTCGTTCCAAACAAGGTGCTTCTTCTTCTCGCCATCCATATCAAGATGGATCGGTTCTATTCTTTGAATCCGATGAAGAGCTCACCCGTTTCTTAACCAAATTTGAGAAACGCCTTATTCTCCCTCCTCGCTTTTCAACAAACGCTCTTGTTGCACCATTCATTCCAGCCGCGAATATGCTAAGAGAGTGCCAACTTTTCAATTTCCTACTCCTTACTCACCCCTACTACAACATTACTTTGGTTGAAGCTTTTTACTCCAACCTTCACAAAGATGATGAGGGTGAACTCGTTACCAATGTTAACGGCATTTCCATTCTAATTTCTGAAGATAACCTCCACCTCATTGCCGGCATTCCGCATGATGGTGAAGATATCTACCAGTACATAAATGATGCCGGGGACATGATTGATGAAGCTAATCTCTTCCGCCAAGCCGGAGTCGCCTATGATGAGTCTTCTTCCCGTCGTCCCACCATAAAGGGTATGGACCCGAATTATCATTTCATTCTCTATTTCATCACTCGTGTTCTCAAACCCCGTAAACTCAATCACACCACCATTTCCCAAGAGGATGCCAAATTTCTTCATGCCATTATCACCGGTGTTAAAATCAATTGGTGCAAGCTTATTCAATCTCATATGTTCAATGCCACCAGAGATGACATACCTCTCCCCTATGCCCTCTTAATAATGAAATTTCTTGAAGCTTTCGGGGTCAATATTGCTAATGGTCCTCTCAAAAAGAGCACCAAAATCTGGGAAATTTCGGAGTCTTCCTTTCATCATGATGGTGATCATGCTCCCGCTCCTCCTCAAAATCGACAAGCCCGTCGTGCTCATCCTCCTCAGGAGCCTACCCTCCGGACTATCTCTGACCAAATTACTCAATTAACCCGTGAGGTCCATGGTTACTTTGATCACGTGCATTATGCCTATGCTCAGGTGGTGCCATATCAAGCGCCTCCCAATGATGATGAAGGGGATGGGGGTGATGAATGATGAAATTGTTGTTTTTGATGATGTGAAATTGTTGTTTTTGATTTGTTTTTCCTTGGTTGGTTAGTTGTTGTTCGTTTTATTGTGTTTGGCTCCACCCATGTAATGTTATTTTCCAATAAATAAACTTTTGTTTATTTCATATGTTTTTTTGCATATTCTTCCCTTGTATATATTTTTGCTAATGACAAAAGGGGGAAGAAACGGGATATCAAGAAGTATGCTATATCACTCTCAACTTCATTCATGCTTAAAGTGAGGGGGAACATGAATTGAGGGGGAACATCAAATTGCATACTTTACACTTGTCTTGGATTATCAAAATAATTATTGCATATATCCCGCTTATGTTTGCCATTATCAAAAAGGGGGAAATTGTTGGAAACACGTTTCAAATGCAATATACTAAACGTGTGTTCTTTTGTAGGTTTTGATGAATGTCAAACAAAGCAAAAAGCGATATATAGCAGTACTCAAGGACAAGCACAAAATGGATGCATTACAAGAAGCTCAAGACAAAGTTTAGAAATGTTATAATTGAGTCAATATTAATTGTGATCTTGATTCCTCAACTTGGCTCATAACATGGCTTCTCTACTAAAATTATTTTTCCAAAATCATGCATATTTAAATTAAGTGTCAAATGATTTTAAACTATGCATATTTACATTTGTTAAAATGTTTTCCAAGCATGCCTCAAAAATCTGGGCTAAGATAATCGATTATGTACTTATGATAATCGAGTATCTCTAAGCCAAGACTGCATGACAATCGATTGTGAATTAATGATAATCGATTGTGAGTAAGTCAGTTAACATCAGGTTTTTGCAAACTGCATAACAATCGATTGTGTACTTATGATAATCGATTGTTAACTGAGGCAAAGTTTTCAAAACTCATAAAAATCGATTATGAACTAATGGTAATCGATTAGAATGAGAAAAATGTCTCCCAGTGATTTTAAATAAAATGATAATCGATTGTGGCTTTTGATAATCGATTATATATGAGACAGAGAGTTTTGAAATTAATTAATAATCGATTATTCCATTTGATAATCGATTGTTGAAGCTGACCGTTGTCATATATTTTCAATTACCTTCAGGTAATCGATTGTTGATATTTAACAATCGATGTTTTGCTTAAAATCTGGAAAAGATTTTCTGAACGTTGTTAAAATAATCGATTGTTGATTTCCGGACAATCGATGTTTTATGCCAAAAATTGGAAAGGATTTCTTAACGTTATAAATAATCGATTATTGATTTGAAGTAATCGATTGTTGACGTAAAATCTGGGATTGAATTTTTAATCTGATAGGCAAACAATCGATTGTTTAGTCTTGACAATCGATTGTCACTGAGTAATTTCAGCAATCCTTAATTGGCAATTAGACAACGGTAAGACTGAGTTTTTCACCTATAAATACAGCTTCAACTCAGTATTTTCAAAACAACAACATATACACTTTGAGTATTTTCATTGCTAAAAGCTTTCTTACATTGATCATCATTTTCCATTCATCCATAAAGCTTTTTGAAGAGCCATTCTATTGAGCTAAGTTGTTGTGATCTTGAGCGTACTATTTCTACTCATATCTACTCATTAAGGAGTGCTTTGTAAAGTGAGTGTGTTTTGTGTTTGTAAGAGAATTGCGATTCTCGTTTGTTGAGGAACTTGTGATTCCTCGGTTGAAGTCTTTGGGATTGTTATCCCCGAGCAGTTGAAGTCTTTGGGATTGTTATCCCCGAGCAGTTGAAGTCTTTGGGATTGTTATCCCCGAGCAGTTGAAGTCTTTGGGATTGTTATCCCCGAGCAGTTGAAGTCTTTGGGATTGTTATCCCCGAGCAATTGAAGTCTTTGGGATTGTGATCCCCGAGCAACTAGGTGAGGCTTGTGTCCTCAGCTGTAACGGTTTGTTAAGCACCCGTAAGCTTGACAAGTTTAGTGGAAATCTCGAGAGAGTCTCTCGGGGACTGGACTAACCACGTTTGTGGCCAACCAGGATACATCATTGTGTAAGTTTATTCTACTGCACTTGTTTTAATTTCTGCAAAGTTTTTAAATTCCGCACTAAAACGCTTAATATTTTTAAAACGCTATTCACCCCCCCCCCCCCCTCTAGCGTAAAGCGTATTGTCCAACAGAGATAATATCTATCCATAATGGAGTACCAAAAGGATAAGCTTCTTCACGAGGTTTATTTCCAATAGATTACTAAATAGATAAACATATTTACGGCAGAGTTGGATAAGCTTCTTTAGAAAACTTATTTACAATGAAATACTAAATGAATATTCCTAATATAATATATTTCTAACAAATTTTGATTTCTTTCTCCATTATAGACGGTAACCTCACAAAAACGAAAATTAAATAAAGAAGCAATTTTTGCTGAGTTTAAGTTGTATACAAAATTGCAAGTGTTGTAAGATATTACAAAAAAATTGGTTAGACTAATTATAGCCTTATAGGTAAGTCCATTTAATAATGATAATTGAATTCATGTCCTAGAATAAATAGTAAGCTGTTATATATACAAGAATTAAAATTACTTGTAATCTTTTTTTTACGCTATTGAGTGTTATACACCTCAAATAGGTTCATCTTACACAACGCAAACTTCGAAGTTTGACTAGTTGACTCTGTATTGGGAACTATACATTCCCAAAGAATATTTTGCGAACAGGGCAGTGTACACTTTCTACTCAAAGAATTTTTCACACACGAGATTAAGGTGTTCCGTTGTCATGGTCTAATCTAACGTGGCAAAGTGATTAAAAAAATAATTAATCATTATATTATTTGTTAAAAAATTAGTTGGACCATAAACTTTTTAAAAATTGATTAAATATGAATAAAAATTATATTATGCATTTAAAAAAAAGGTAACCAAATGAATAACTAGTAAATTTAACTTTTATATTTATAAATCCTCAAATTAGTGTTCCTCAAGTTTGGAAGACAAGAATTCTTCCGAAAGTAATTATATTCAGGATTTCATGGTAACTCATTTTTTTATCTATAATAAAATTAGGTCGGATTAGATAATTTATCTAATTTTTGAATTATCCGTTTTAACCCACTTATATCCGATCTAACTCTCTCCTTTGCCACCCCTAGCCATGTCCTATACTTTTCTTTGTATGTGCCTAACTAGTTTTACTAATTTTTTCTACATCGTTCCAATTTTATTGGATGTTCCCGAAAGGACGTCATGTTCTATACTTGTATCGCATGACTGGCAGGATGAATTATGGGTTCTTATTACCTCATGCATGTTCATATTTTCAAATCGGCAATACAATATAAAGCACCTTAAAAGAGAAAAAACAACATTCCGTACATTAATGAAAGGTAAATAACTCGTTACATCCGTTGGATGAGTTCATTTGTCACTCTCTTTCTTTTTCCTTCAATTTTTTCGCCATGATAAAATGGAAATTGCAATTTCACACCCCGTACATTCGCTGAGTGCGCCTTCAACTATGAAAATGCAGCATAATTAATCAAATGTCCCGTTCAAGCTAATGAGTCTTTCCTGTTAATTTTAGCAGCATCCTGCATCATATTGCATAATGTTATGATCTAACTTTAATGTTGAAGTAGTATACATGAAGTTCCAAATCGTACAAAATTGAAGGGGAAGGCAAAAAGACAACCTTCACTTATGATGGACACTTGAAATCTTTGGGTGGATACTTGCCACAATCATCAACAAGAACTTGAAGAGCAATAGGAAGAATGATGTTTATATTTAAGAGCTTGAGCCTAATGGTGGTGCAAAGACAAATGGCTGCATCCAAATCCACAAGTCCCATAAGAAGTGGACAGCATGTTTGCTTAGCACTGCCACCGATACCAATGTGGATCAAACCCCCCAACACGTCCACACAAGCACCCAACTTGAGTGCATCAATGGGGCAAGTTTGCTGTGCGGGTGGTGATGGTACTATTGCCGGTGGCGGCGGCGGGCATGGTGAAGGTAGTGGTGGAGATGGCTTCACGACCGGTGGTGTAACAACCGGGGGATTTGGCACGTAGGGTGGTGGTGTTATCACTGGAGGGTTGGGTACAGGTGGTGAAATGACTGGTGGTGTTGGGGATGGTGGGTTTGGAGTGATAGGTGGTGAAACAACAGGTGGTTTTGGAATGATCGGTGGTGGAACAATAGGTGGTGTTTGTGCTGGTGGTTTTGGAGTGACAGGTGGTTTTGGAATGACTGGTGGTGAAACGACAGGGGGTGTCGGTGCTGGTGGTTTTGGAGTGACTGGTGGTAAAACAACAGGTGGTGTTGGTGATGGTGGTTTAGGCACATTAGGTGGACTGACAGTGGGAGGTGGATGTACTACTGGTGGTTTAGGGACATATAGAGGTTTTACATGAGGTGGCTTGACATGTGGAGGTAGGGGTGGAGGGCATGGTTTTGGCGTAGGGTGTTTAGGGGTGGAAGGTGGTTTTACATGTGGGGGGTGATTAGGGTAGGTAGGGGTAGAAGGTGGTTTTACATGAGGGTGATGTTTAGGATGAGTGGGGTTGGAAGGTGGTTTTACATGAGGGGGATATTTAGGGTGGGTAGGGGTAGAAGGCGGTTTTGCATGAGGAGATTGTTTGGGGTGGTGGGGGGTAGAAGGTGGTTTTACCTTAGGAGATGGATGTTTCGGAGGCAATTTAGGGTGTTTTGGGGTGGAAGGAGGATAAGGGCAATAAGGACATGCATGGGCAATGAACAAAGTTCCAAGTTGGAGAAGGAACAATAAAACTCTAGCTACATTGAACTTCTCCATTATTGGTAAGGGGAAATGTTGCCAAATGCTACCAAGAGAATGGTACACTATGGCACTGCCTCTAGCACTGCCTTTCTTATAGAAAAGATATTACTACTATTCTACTAATTGCGTTTTGGACTTTCCATTTTTCTATTTCTTTTTAAACATTTTCACCTCCATGGTGCTAGGGTTAGGTGTAAATCAAAGAACTAGTGTTGGTTACAAAATCGAGTGTGGTGAGCTGAATGTGATTCCTCCAACCTTTCGAGTTTGAGTTACGGGAATCGAGAAATTTATAGGGGCCCTTTTCCTTTTAATGCACATTGCATGATGTATATTCCAATTAATCGAATAAGTAAATTTCGATTAACAGATGATTAAACCATAAAAGAGACCGCTTACGAAAGCCAGTTTATAAGTGTTTGACAGCCTATGCTTTATATACATATAAAAATGTAAATAAATATTTACTATGGCACTAGCTAGCACTAACACGGGCATTCTTATGAAGAAGATACTATTAACAAGTCAATTGGTTTTTAATTTCCTATTCTCTTTCACTTTTGACCATTTTACCTACAAGTTCATCGGGTTAATTAGGTGAATAAATTTGATTAAATTCCTATTAGAAGCATTTAGGCAATCATAGGAAGTGTTTTAGGAAAGTCAGCCCATAAGATTTTTCACAGTTTATCTTGGTCACAAATTTGCTTTGCATTTATGGAGTCCGTATAAATAGTTAGAAAAAGAATTGGCAAATATCTTCTATAAGTTATTTCGCGCGGCTAAATCCATTTTTTAAAATTTCTTACTCTTATAGATTAAAAGTTCACTAAAATCTTAAAAATTCTTAATTCGTCAGCTAGCTGTTCATATAAAAGATAGGCCTACAATATCTTTTCGTAATGCAATTGATTTGGGAGTAAATAGAAATATTACCACGTACAATATATAAATTGGATAATGTAATAAGCTTTAATTTTTTTCTCAATTAAATAGCCATAAGGATCCAAAGAAGCTGCAACTTTTTGGCCTCAAATTTCAAACTTTGTCCAAGTGACAATTATGTGAATCGGAGGAAGCAAATGAAGTGCAGATTCAGACAATTCCGGCACTTACTTTTGCTGTTCAGTCCGTGATTAAGCTATGGGGAGACTAGACACTACATTCCAATCACTCTATACCTTTTAAAAAGTAGCCACCCATGTGGCACGTATATCCTATTAGTCAAATTCATAATATCTGTTATAAACTAAAGCAAAAGACAAGAACAATAGAACAAGAACAATAGCAATAGAGAGAAGAGTAGAGAGAGTTCTTCTTATTGAGTTGAGAGGGGTCCCAAGGGATGATTTACAATGGTAGGGGGCACCTCTATTTATAGGGGAGAGGAAGATTTAGCTACCACTAATAGAACTCTAAAATCTCTCTAATTAGATACATTAAAGACATTCACCTTAAATAGAAGTGTAAGAATCTTCTATTTCATAACACTCCCCCTTGAATGTCTATTCAATGATGTGCCTCATAAAACCTTAAAACCAAAACCCAATGGGAAAAATTAAAGTAAGGAAAAAGAGTACACATGTTTGAATATGCGCCTATTGGTTGCCTCGTTAAAAACCTTGCAAGGAAAACCCAGTGGGACAAAACCTTGTAAGGGAAAAAGAGTGCAACGCGCATTGACTCCCCCTAATGAGTACATCGATTTATATCCTTGAGCATTTGCATTCCAATCTTGTGCATCATCCTGAAATCATCATTCTTGATAGATATAAACATCTTCATATAATGTCGTGGAATAACTCTTCAATATCTCCATAGATGCATTCTCAATGCCATCATGCTTATAGTTATAGCAAGATACATATGTACACAAATTGCACTTAGGATGTGGTACTTCAGGACCAAGAATTGCATATGCTTCAAGCAACTTAAATCTTTCAAGTTAAGTCATATAAGTCACATAATAGACTTTAGCTTTGACTTTTATCTTTCAAGCATTTGAACTATAGGTTCAAAACTACATGTCTTTCATATGGAATCAATTCTTCTTGAATTGTATCTCTTCCATTTAGTTACTTTCTTTGAGTCAGCAAATGCGTATAGCATGTTTTGCAATATGTTGCAATTGCATTTCCCTTTTATGAACTACAGGTTCATATCATGATATTCGGGGATATACATATACAAATGAAAATTCATCCCATGTAACACTTTCTCAAGTGTTTATCATGTCTCCCCCTCATGTTAGTAAAGCTAACATGTTTCCTCAACTTTGGAAAATCATCTTTGTGCATTATGTCAATATACACAGCACCTTAATAATAAGATGAAATTATTTGGTTCCTGACCCTGAACCACTTGTGAGGGGAGAATATACTCTCGTATACAACTTATATCAAACTGATATATATATATAACTTTGTTCTCATAAGGAACAGTTTAGCTATTAAGTGGAAGCACTCAATAATTATCTTGCTAAACCAACTTTGATATAAACCAACTTATCAAGATGAACTGTCTTGAGTAGAGAATCTGGAAACTATGCTCGAAGTTAGATTACTGAGCGATTTACCTCGCAAGCACTGCCAGGCTGCGGGTTAATAACAATGGCGCATGTAACCATATCATAGATGCATCATATGTGGTATACATGGCAGGTGAATGGGCCCATATTCACCTTTGATATTTCCAGAATCAAGGGGCTTCAACCCGAACTCTTTAGTTGGTCAGTTCATTACTGAGAACAAGAACTTCTAGTTCTTTGATATTCACCTATGTGAATTTGCACATCATACTTCAAATGAGATGGCTAACATAAATTATCAATATTGGTAAGCTTCAAATTTACACCATGACATGTGCACTTATCAATAAACTTCGGGTTTATTATGACATGGGTTTTATACCAATAGAAATCCACTTTATTGTGGCATTCTTTCGTTTGTGTAGTACAAACTGGAGAACAAAGCGGGTAGCTTTTCATATACAAATTACCCCGCTACAAGTTGTAGTAATAGGAGAATCAAAGCCTTCCTTTATTTATAGTCTCAATATAATCAATCGCTTTCGCGTGTACTTTGGAAACTGAATAAGTTTCTTTGAGACTTACTACAGCACAATACTCAATTGTGTTTCTCCAACATAGTAATAATTGGCTCTTCGAGAGCTCTCAATTAATTTTGTACTACCACAGGCTGAGGTTCAAGATCCTCACATTCTTGCATTCCGTATTTTCAAGAGTCTCAGGCTCAATAGATTCTTCGTGAATCTCGGAATTAATCAAATCATGAGCGTCCTCATGTGATTCTTTCATAGTGTCATTTAGATCGTTCTTTTTCCTCTTTCTAGGATTTCGATCTTTGGAACCTAATGGTCTGCCACGCTTCTGGCGTGCATTTGACTCATTGGATATGACACTAGATATTCGTCCAATAGGGACTTCAATACGGATCGGAACATTTTCCGCGTGAATGTGGGATTTCGTTATCCTCTTCAAGTCCGTAAATGCGTCAGGCATTTGATTTGCTATTCTTTGCAAATGGATAGTCTTTTGTACCTCTTTCTTTCAAATAGAGGTATGTGGATCAAGATGAGATAATGATACATTTTTCCACAAAATTTCCCGTTTGGTTTCACCGACTTCTCCCCCTAATTTTGGGAAAAGTGTCTCATCAAATTGACAGTCTGCAAATAGTGCAGTGAACAAATCTCCTGTCAATGTTTCGAGGTAGCGAATAATGGAGGACGCGTCAAACTCAACATATATTCCTAACCTCCTTTGCAAACCCATTTTGGTGCGGGATGGCGGTGCTACAGGCACATATACTGCGCATCCAAAGCTTCTTAAATGGGATATATTGGGTTCATGACCCAAAACCAATTGCAATGGGGAATATTTGTGTCAATTCGTCAGTCAGAGACGAACTAGCATTGCTGCATGCAACATGGCGTGACCCCAAACCGAAGTGGGCAGCCGACGAACTAGCATTGCTTCATGCAAAATGGCGTGACCCCAAACCGAAGTGGGCAGCCGACAAACTAGTATTGTTGCATGCAAAATGGCGTGAACCCAAACCGAAATGGGCAGCCTCGTTTTCATGAAGAGTTCAAGATTATTCTCATCTATTATCCATTAACTTTGCAAACGCAAGTTTGCGTGATGGCAACAAGCACACATTAGACCATCTACAGGATGCGTCTATCAAGACCATGAAATACCTAAACTACCTACTAGGTGGGTGAATAGGTCCACAAATGTCCCCTTGTATACGTTCCAGAAACTGGGGTGACTCAGTCCCAACCTTTGTTGGGGATGGTCTGATAATCAGCTTGCCTTGATAACACGAAGTGCAAGGATATTCATTACCTGAGAGAATTTTGAAATTCTTTAACGGATGCCCATATGAGCTTTCTATAATCCGTCTCATCATGGTTGATCCTGGGTGACCCAGTCGATCATGCCAAAGTACAAATGTATTGGACTCAGTATTCTTTAGATTTACTGTTGAATGTGCCTCAATTGCACTAATTCTTGTCCAATACAGGCCACAAGATAAAGACGGGAATTTCTCAATAACCCTCTTTTGGCCGGAGACATTCTTTAAAGTGAGGACGAGATATTCAAGATTATCTTCATCCATTGTCTCAATATTGTAGCCATTCCGGCGTACATCTTTAAAACTCAACAAGTTTCTCATAGACTTGGAGGAGAACATAGCATTCTCTATGATTAACGTCGTGCCCTTGGGCAGAGTTACATTGGCTCTTCCGGAGCCTTCGATCAATTTACTTTCCATGGTATGACATACAAAAGAAATACAGGAACATAAGAATAAGCAAGTTCAATTCCTTTTGTGTCACATAATATTTTCAAAATCTGCTACTAACAATTGACAAACAAAATCAGATATGTTGTCCATAATCAATTACTTTGCAGTTTGAAAATTTCAGCGTTTTTCATAAGACAATCGATTATTAAACCCACACAATCGATTGTTGGAACATAGACAATCGATTGTTATACATAGACAATCGATTGTGGATGATTTTTGAAAAATTCCAGATTACACTGCCTAACGACAATCGATTGTTAGATATAGACAATCGATTGTGGGTGATTTTTGAAAAATTCGACCTCTGTTTCAAGACAATCGATTGTTAGTCAACGACAATCGATTGTTGATCAATTGTTTTTCAACTTTAATGCGAAAATAGTTGATAATCGACTAGTTTTTCAGGCTAGTCGATTACCCCCACTGGAAAATAAAAGTTTTATTGATATTTGAGCATATTGAAGAACTAATACAAATATCATATCATGAACTAGCTAATACGAGCTAATACTAATGACTATTAGTTTATTCATTAACTAATACAAATAAATCAAACAGCTCCATCTTCTTTCATCACCGATCCATCATCGATTAGGTGGTCTATCTTCCCATCGGGTTGCTTAAAGAAGTCTGCCACATCCAGGTGGGTGAAGTCAAAGTTGTCGTCAGAGACAAAATTCGTTTCAGGGCGTTTACTCTTTCGAGATGCTTAATAAAGGTCAACCAAATTTTATGGTATACGGCAAGACTTAGACCAGTGCCCGTTTTCACCGCAACGATAATATATAGTTTATAAACTATTTGCTTTTGGATTCTTATCGTATCGTGCTTGTGGCAGAGTGACCAACTTCAGGTTTGTCATCTCTCTTCTTTAAGCCTTTCCACAAGATGGGTGAATCCTTGATGTTGAGATGTTCAATCTTCAAACTTTCATCAAGGTGATGGCGCAAGTAAATCAAGGCCTTCGTATAGTTTTGGGTGGATGCATTATTTCTGTCTTTAATGGCGTCTCCAAGACCCATAGCATCTAAGTGGATTTCATCATCCAACACCCATGTCATATAGTTCTTGCCCGAAATTTCGAGGGCAACGAACTTTCTTTTCATATGACACAATTACATCAAGAGCGTGTTCATACTTACGGGCTCTATTACAATTATCACATTCACTTCAGGGAATGGATCAAAATCATGTGCTTTACACAAGCTGCTACCACATTCTCTAAAGGGAATGGAGCAAATTCAATTGGACGGAATTCTTTATCACGTCCACAATCATACATGAATTTAATCATGGCAGGACATAGAGATTTTACCACTTCGTGTGGTTATAATTTCTCACAAACTTCATTAGAGTTATAATCAAACTTTGTATATAAAATTTATAGAATTCCAAGAATTTGAAAGGGAAAAGTAAATTACTTACCTTTAAGGTATACCAAATATATTTTCTATGTTTCTTTCTTTCTTCCTTTCCTTTCTTTCTTTCCTTTTTCTTTTCAACTTTTTCGTTCTTTTTTTCTTCTTGCCTTCCAGTGTCTTGCTTTCTGTTTCTTTTCCTTTTTTTTTTTTTTTTCGTTTGTCCCTTTTTTTTTTTATTTTCCTTCTTTGTAGCAAAACCCTACACAAACAAAAGTTAAGACAATCGAAAATTTCAATTGGTTAGAGACTCGTGCTGATAACGTGTTATAAACTAAAGCAAAAGACAAGAACAATAGAACAAGAACAATAGCAATAGAGAGAAGAGTAGAGAGAGTTCTTCTTATTGAGTTGAGAGGGGTCCCAAGGGATGATTTACAATGGTAGGGGGCACCTCTATTTATAGGGGAGAGGAAGATTTAGCTACCACTAATAGAACTCTAAAATCTCTCTAATTAGATACATTAAAGACATTCACCTTAAATAGAAGTGTAAGAATCTTCTATTTCATAACAATATCTATCTTTTAAAACTTTTTTTCATCATATATTTTAAGAAAGAGATTTTGAAAAGGATAGATTATTGTTTTGTCTGCACCTAATTAATTTGTACGTTTCCTATGAAAATGTTGCACTATTGTGGCTTGCATTTAAAAGAAGAGGAGAGGTTAAGTTGAGATATTTGATATTTTTTCTTTAAAAAACAATAGGCTGTAAAAATGTAGTACTCGCTCCAAAATTAGTTAGCAATTAAGCAAATGACACATTAACGATATGTATTTGCTTGATCTGAGTAATAAAAACTTGAGGTATTTAAATAATAAAGGGATCAATTGGGTATTCAGCTGGTCGTTGAGGAAAACTTCAAGCGGCAGTTTATGTATTTCGCATTTTGGGAACTATAGATTGTTAAAACGAAAAAGGGTTAAAATGCCCCTAAACTATTGGAAAACGTTTTAAAATACCCTTTATCCATCTATTGGGCTAAAAATACCCCTCCATATACTTTTTTGGTTCACTTATGCCTTTTGACCGTTAGGTCAATGCTAAATTAAAAATATTATTATTCTTTTTGTAAAACTTAAAAAAAAGATATTTTGCAAAATAATTTTTAAAAACTAATGCACAAATAGTCCAATAATTTAGTAAAAGTCTTCTTCTTTTAGTTTTACAAAAAAGAAATATTTTTTTCTTTATGTTTTTAGTTTTTTAACGCATTTTTTTGTAAAAACTGAAAAAAAATTTAAAAACATAAGAAAAAAAAACGTTTTTAATAAAAAAAAATTTGTTTCTTTAAAGCATTTCGTCTTATTTTTATTTTCAGTTTATTTAAAGAAAAAATATTTATTTATAAAAAACTGGAAAAATGAAAACAAAATATTTTTCAAAAATGAAATATTTGTTGAAAATATTTTTTCAGTTTTTAGAAAATGATAATATTTTATGAAAAATATGTTTTTCATTTTTTAAATTTTTTACAAAAAATGCTATTTAAAAAACTGGAAAAAAATATTTTTATATAAAAACTGAATTATTTTTTGTAAAAACTGGAAAAAGAATAAGAAAAAGAAGAAGAGGACTTTACTAAATTAATGGACTACGGTGCATTAGTTTAAAAAATAAAAGTATTTTATAAAATACTTTTTTAAAGTATTACAATAAAAATAATAATTTTTTTTAATTCAGCATTGACCTAACAGTCAAAAGGTATAAGTGAACCAAAAAAGTAAAAGGATGGATATTTTTAACTCAATAAGCTTGAATAATATTTTAAAACCTTTTTAAATAATTTTGGAGCATTTTAAACCCTTTTCCATGATTAAAAAATAAGTTGTCGTAATTGTTGGCAATTGAATGAATCTACTGTTTTCACTGATTATAGCAACCTCTGCCTAAAACGAGTTTAAGAATTAAAACTACAAATCACAATTCACAGCCTCCTTTCTTGAAATAACACGAAATCCGAGCCATTCATATCTCTGCTGTAGCTCAATATTATGAAATCCACTTAATGTTTAATAAATATATATAGGAATCCCGAGATATGAATGGTCTTTACCTATGTTGTTCAGATCCTTCAAACTATATCTAATCCTCCAGAAATGTTTAACTTTCACACGATTTTGTTGTAAATATTCATTGGTATTTTTAGAGGATCCGAGCAATTTATACCTTAGAAAAGGTAATTCGTATACAAAATATCTCGATTTCAAATAGATTTCAGGAAAGGATCGCATCCCGTGAAGTATAATATAAGAAGCATTCATTAATACAAGTATTAGTAACTAATTTCACGACTCAAACTGACAAAGTCACAAGAAAATACCATTATCGTCGCTCCGAGCTCCCTTTCGGGAACAACCTATGCCTTGAGCAATAAAATTAGATAGCAGTTGAAGTTCTCAATACCATGAATCACCCAATTAAATTATCTTGAAAATAAGGGTGAAGTCACGGACTAGATCTTTTGTGGAAGTAAAGCCAAGAAGACGCTGATATTTTTTTCTCAACTTGCAGCTTCCATTATCTACAGTATAAAATATTATTCATAACTCAAAGTGCAGGATTCTGCCTCTAGGATTTCGTACTATCACGAGATGAAGGTTACTGCTGTTTGTGCCAGATACTATTATGGCAAATCAATGATCACATATCATTTCTTTAATTCTTAATGTCCCTGTTACATTAAGTGAAATAAAAGGCATATATTTACTAATTGGAAACCCCGCTAATATTGTTTATGTCCACAAATAGAGTTTGAAGTTTAAAGATCAAATCGAGCTGGAATATCTTGAGGCTTACCTAAGTTATCAAACCACCTAAAGTTGTATTTTATTATTTTATTCTTTATTTATGATATTGGCCCCTGTGGATGTGATCATTTCCGATCTTGTCAACTTACGTATTATTATTAGGTGGGTGAGCATAAAATTTTTACCCAATTGAAACAAGCTTCTACAAGACTCTTACAGTTTAGATTTTTTTTTAAATGTTAGAATTTTAATTTTTAGGATTAAATTGCATGCACATGTTCACTACTGCATGTTTAAGATGGATTAGAATCTAATTGTTAAATAAATTTGTTGTACAAATTAAAATACGAAAAAATATATGTATTTCCGGCATTTGAAATTATTTTGGTTTAATTTTGACTTGGTGTAGTTTTATTTGTGATAATTAGGAATTTGTGGTTTTTAAATAAATTTAGAAATTAATTTAAACTAAAAGAAAAAGGCTATATATATATATATGTGTGTGTGTGTGTGTGTGCGTGCGTGTGTGTATAGCCACTCAGGCTGGCCACAATTGGGCCACACCTGAGTGGCCCAAACCTGCTTTTCCTTTAAACAACACACAACTCAGCCCAAACCACCAACCCCTTTGATCCAGTCCACGCCCAAAGACCAAACGACACCGTTTCAAAAAAGAAGGTTCATCACAACCGTTAATCTCATCTCATCCAACGGTCATCAACCCCCTCCCCCCCCCCCCCCAAACCATATACATATGTCCAAACGTCTCTAATACAATAGAGACCAAACCTCCCCCTTCTTCGTACCATCTTCCCCGGCGTAACACCGTCATTGACTGACATAACACCACCCCGTGACCACCTCAGAACCTCCATTGACTACCCACCTACCACCCTAACATCGCCGCCGGAAATCGCCTCACGGCGGCAGCTGGTAACCACACCTCCCCAGATTAACACCACCAAATCGTCACAACCTCCCCTATCCAGTCATGTGATTAGTTCCCGTCGAACAAGTCCCCTCCATCTAGAATATTCAGAATAAGGTCTTCCGTTCCACCATCTCCGACGAACTTATTCCAACCTTCCCAAGCTTTACACCATAGGGTCATTAGAACCTCCCCTTCCCCGTCCTGCATCCCACTCCCTACGAATAACCCCCTCCCCCAATCGGCTCGAATATTCACAGAAAGGTCATCGGAACCCCATATCCGGCGACCCCAACTCCAAACCCCTCCAAATTTACACCCCTGAAATAACTCAGTATCCTCTTTCAAACCATATGCGTCACACCCTTCAAATCCAGCCCAAACGTGCCGAATATTGATTCAAAATTCAACCCTAAGAAACCCAACCCTGTCAGAACTTAGTCAAGCTTCTCCCAGGCATTCCCTGGCCTTTACCCTCCCCAACCATTCAACCCACGACTACCAAACAACCTCAACCGCTGAACAAATCCAGATCTGAGACCTCATTGGGGTCTCAGAATCATAAAACCCTTTCTAAACCGGTTACACACTATACCAGTTGTCCTAGGAGGTTAAAACCTCTACAAAAGTTCAATGAATGATAAAGTAATCTCAAGCGGAGTTGCATGTGTAAAGAAGCTAAGTACTTCGTCTCTTCTGTATGTATTTTCTTGATTATTTGGTCTCTTATGTATGTATTTGCCTAAGTAGTTTATCTTTTTCTGTATTTCTATTAGCTCTTAGATGTTTAACTTCTTTTAATTAATTATTTGTTTGTCCACAATCTTGCCTGAAGTAGGTCTAAATGGTCATATGCTGTTGTTTGTCAATAATCTTAAATCCCTTCATATCTTGAGTAATGTTGATATCATGTTAGCATTAGCCTCCTGATTCTGGAAAGCTTAGTTTTGTTTATTCTTCAGTAATGTGATTTTAGGGGATCGATTGACCTCTATCTTCTGATCTTTATTTGTTTATTCCATGATTTCTGGTTTGTTTAGATGATTCATGCTCCTACGTATTTGATGTCCAGTTTAGGCTGATTGGTGGGGTAGACATTTAATTGCAAGTGTTAGCCTTTACTCTTCTAATTTGATTCATGAGCTAAATGTTCACTTTTTGCTGTATGCTTCTCATTTTCAGGATCTTTGAGTGTTTTAATTGGTTTATTCCTACAATTTGAGTGTTGAGGGATGGTTCACCTGTTCTAGGTATTTTGATTTATAGCTTTTGGTTTGGAATGGTTATCCTGTATAATGTTTGGTTATGGGAAAATCAATTAAGGCACTTGTTTTAAAACCTGAGTAGTTTGGGTTAATTTTGAACAAGCATGTTAGTCCAAGACCAAATTTGACCTAACATGAGCATAATTGACTTAACCGGTTAACTGACTAAGGTTAAAAACTTCAGGTGGATAATTTAGGAAAGGAAGTAGGGGTATAAGAGGGATTTTAACCATAAGGAACCTGAAAGTAATCCCCCGAACCTTCTAGCAAGGGACTAGAACACAATTTCTACCTCAAACTTGAGGCACAAGTCAGGAAATGAAGGACCATTTAGGAAAAGTGCAAATCTGAAGCAAGGAATAAAAGAAAAAACAAGAGAAAAGCTGATGCCCTAAGGCTCCATTATAAAAAAAAACGCTGATCACACTTTGAAGGATCCGGAATTTTCCCTTTGAATCCTAAGGATAAAAAAATACATATTAGCGTCTTGTTATATCTGTGAGAAGCGATCAGTGCTGTGTTTGATCCTTTTGAGGTTTAATTCTCTCGAAAACTCTATTGAAAGTTGTGGGTCTACTGTTTGATTGGCTACTATTTGCTTAGCTGGTTCCTTACATTTACTCATAGGCTCTTGCTTCTTCTGCTGAACTACAGGTACCTTCAATGTTCCTTAATGTTTTGAAGCTCAAGTAAAATGCATCCTTAGCATGAAGATCTGTTTCTATTTTCATTTTTGTATTGAATCCCCACCCTACTCTTCCCCTCCTGTAGAGTTAATACATTCACGTTTGTACAGTTTCATTCTGTAATAACTGAACATTAGAGACTCCTTTATCCTGTAATAACTGGACGTTCGAATTATTTTAAGTATGTACAATCAATAGCGTTGTTGATTAATGTATGGCTATTCTAGGTGATTACTTCCTGGTTTGTCTAGAAGTAAAGGATTCGGGAAATATTTAGCTTAGTAATTATTTGAAATTCAAAACATTATGTACTATTTAGTTCACTCAATTTTAGTACATTCAACAACAATAGTTTTATATCTGTCCAATGAAGTATAGCCTGAATCGTAGTTGAATTTTGAGATATATATTCATATACTCTGACTGACGAGTATATGAATCATTTGGTTCAGATCTAATATTAAATTGACATGGGCATTAGTATCTGTTTTTTTTTTTGTGAAAAATGTAGATAGTTAACCTTTGTAAATAATTTCAAACCAAGGCAATATTGCTAAGAATTATTCGAAGTGGACTCTTTCGTCCAAATCAAAACTGGGCCCAAGTGAGAGGCCCAGTACGCATCAGGGGTATTGTAACCCTACATATTTTTTGGGCTGAGTGATTAAAAGTCCAGGCCGGTCACAATAGCTACCAGTTGCAGCCTAAGCAATGTGTGTCTGGGGCTGGCCCGAACTTGAGTCAATGCAATTAGCCATGAATGAGGCTAAGTGCAGATGTTGCTTTTTCCCAAAATACACAATCCATACGTAAAAACGATTACTGCATTTAATACTAGCTATAGTAGAGAATTTAGCATACATTAGAATATCATATAAATAAGGGAAGCCGCGTTAATCTAATCCAATACCACGCGATGGCTCTTTAATTCATTAAAACACATAGAAAATAGGAAGTGTCGTTTAGCGAATTTCACGGCCTTCCCACAAATTTCGAAGACGTAGCTACTACTGGCACGTGTTTCATAAAAATGCCTTTCTAAATTCGGGCGCGCATTTATGTGACCAAAATCCTATTCTCAATGGAGTTAAAATATGTGTAGAATTGCAGGTGCATTTATGTGACGCGATTCGCGATGTGTTTTAACAACATGGCAAACTTTCCTAAAAAAGGTTAAAAACGATTAGTAATCTAAAATTACAGGTTAGAAGGTATAGAAAATCATATTTTAGCCACTTATAATGAGTTTAAATGACCGTGCTAGAACCACAAGATCAGAGGGTGGCTAACACCTTCCCTCGGGTCAACTGAATTCCTTACTTAGAATTTCTGGTTCGTAGACTCCAATCGGGTAGCCGAAATTTCCTTGATTTGGGATTTAAATAAACCGGTGACTCGGGAAACCAAAACCCAAATTTATCCCTAGTGGAGACTCTTGAAACAAATAATTAATCTCATCTTGAATAATATCACTTTAATTGAAAAAACTCCTATACACGTATCATCTTTCGGGGTAACCACGTGTAAGCGGAAAAAGGAGGTGTGACAGCTCTAGCGACTCTGCTGGGGAATAGAGAACCAAGAATCTCTGGTTCACGGTTCAAGAATTCGAGCTTACAATAACTGCTATATTTGGCTTCTTCTGATTTGCTTACCTGTTATGTGCTAAATGCCACATGTTATACTGCTTTGCTGTTATCTGAACTGTATATATAAACTGTTACGAAAACCCTTCACTTCTCACCTCTGGGATGTGCTTACTGGTTGAGACTCTCTATTCTGTTAGTGTCTTACCCTAAAATAAGAAAGAGGCTGGACAAGTTACAAAGTCGGACGATCTCGCGGGTCTCCGATACGTAACCCCCTCCTCGACTCGAGTTGTCCACTCGGGTACACAGTCTAGACCCTATACCGAGGTTCTCAACTTAGTATAACAAAACTTCATGCCGGATCCCTAGTAGGAACATTTATTTGCATCATGCATTTTTTACTTAGGGGACTCAACACAGGGGTTGGGTCCGTCTAGGAAAGGTGCCCTGAAATAAAAGACCACCCTGATGCATTTTTACGTGCTACTTGCGCATTTATGGTCCTTGGATTCGCATGTTGACCGACTTGTAAACGAAGGGAATAATTGAGAAAATAAGATGTGCTAGGGTAGTCACTTTTAAAAACCAATGCTCAACTAGCACCGAAATGCTGCCGGATTTTTCAAAAAAAAACAAAACAACACAAAAACAACAAATCAAAGGCACCAAATTTTTGGAGTTTTTCAATAATGTCCCAATCCTTTGATAAATTATTTTGTCCAGGGCCAACCCATTTTTTAAAATGTCAAGAAATGCTCGAGTTTATTTTCTTACTTCAATATGAGTCGAGTGGTGTCGTTATTGCGATATTAGCTGAATATCACTACAAGGGATGCTGGAAGGCTGATCTTGCGCAAATGGCTACCTCTGAATTTTATTCGGGCCGGTATGCAAGCACAGCCTAAAAAACCTTCTCGCCGAATTGTTGAAAGGCAGTATTCGCAAAATCGGTCCTGCTTTTAAAATAAATTTCATAAAATGTCAGCTTTAATGTTTTGAGAATACTAATTCACCCTAATAAATGTGCGGAATGAGCACGATAATGAACCAAAATTCCTTTGGAGCTGCGGCTGTCGTGGAATGACCTCAGAGAAGCAGAACAGAAAAAGGTCAACGCACATCTAGGGGGCCTCACTAGCTTGTTGAAAATCAACCCCAGGGGGGATATCATAAAGGCCATAATCACTTTCTCGGACCCGACCCACAACATCTTGCACTTCTCGAACTTCGAACTAACCTCGACTTTGGAGGAAACGACCAGATATATCGGGACCCATACAATCCCTTTAACATATCAATACTTGATTGCACCCAGAGCCCTTGCTGTGCACAAATTTCTGGATGTTTTGAAAATTAGTAGAAAGATTCACAACCCTGTCTTATCAGCTAGATTTTGCACCCTCTAGTTTATATACCAAAGATATGGCCACATCAGAGGATTCAACCAACCTGAAAACCTCATCTGTAGCAAGGGCAATAGGATCAAATTGGAGGAGCATCGATGCTTCGCATTTATGGTGTCTTTCTTGGGTCTTTTAGTATTCCCGCGAAAGGACGGGAACATCGACATACGGATTGTAGGGGCCGTTAGTACTTTGATGACTCAGGTAAAGAGTACTCTTGCTCTAACAATCCTATCTGATTTCTTCTGAGCCCTTACCATTTGTAAAGCAGGAGGGGATTTCGTTGAAGGCTGTAACTTGTTATTGCAAATCTGGATGATTGAGCATTTATGTTACAGGCCTCGGTTCATGAATTGTAGGATACCGACAAAAGGTTACATAGAAGAAGTTGACAACAGGGTGAATGGGTTTAAATTACAAGAGGGTGCCTCAGAGTGGGTGTCGCATCTTCGGGTTATTTCTACAAATCAAATACAATGGACACTCAGTTGGCTCTCTATGGACGAACTTGTGTATATGCCCGCAACAGAACCGCATTTTCTCTTGATGGGCCTTAGAAGTATCCAGCCTTAGGCCCCGTATCGAGTCTTGAGAAAACTAGGAAGATGCCAGATAGTGCCAAAAGACGAAGATCTCATTATCCGGGTAGTCGAAATTGGGCCTGGTAGTCAGTTCCCTAAAGCAATGGTTCCCAAATTTGGAATGAATGCCAATAGCTAACTGCTGACACTTGTGTACAGGATCCTTCCAGAGGTGAAGTGTCTCCTAGGTACCTCGCTTGGTGCAGGAGAAAAATTGAACACGAGAGACCATCCAAAAGGCCTCACCTCTAAGAGTTCGTTGGAACATCACGAGCAGTGGGATTGGTTAGCAAAAGAAAATGAATACTTTGCCACTATAGGAAGGCTAGAAAAGAATATTCAAGAATTGCAATTCAAAAACAACCTGCAAACTGCTGCTACCGAAGGAGAAAAATAAGTTATTGGTCAAAGAAAACGAAGCCCTGCGAGCCCAGATTCAGAAAACGAAGCCAGTGGCGGAAAATATTTCGAGGAGTACAAAAGACGAAAAGTTACGGAGAACATGCGTCGAAAAGAAACTGAATACGGTTACGACCTGAATAAGGCAGAGGGTGAATTGTCTAGAGATCGGAAAAAATTAAATAGAAGTGCTGAAGAAAGGGCCCGCATACTGGAACAGTTAAAAGAGGGAAGGAACAACTAAAGCGCTGGTTTAAAAGACTAGGTTGTCATAGCTGAAAACAAAATGGCCAGAAAAGCCAAAGATTTCAAAGCCGAGAGAGAGCATTGCTATGCGGTAATAGCAGGTTGGAAAGAGATTTGAGGAAATTTCAAAGTTAAATCAGGTAGCTGAACAGACTTTAGAAGCACGGGCTGAACAAATAGGGAGTCTGCTACAGGAAAAAGGGGTTTTCAGAGAAAGGATGGTGGCCATTGCAGACTATATTACCACTAAATGCAATCACTGTGAGGACATGATAAAATCTATGTTTTTTGTCGCTGGTATGACATTTGTCCGACATGTAATGGATGATCTCCACTATCTCCAAGGAAGTCTAGTGCACAAACCTGCGGCAAGGCGGAATGATGCCCAGCTCCAAAACCATATGAAGTGTTAATGTACTCATAGATTTGTATTTTTCTGAAAAAGAGTCTGTTTACTGTCCTTTCAAGTCTGTAAGGCTGTTAGGGTATTAAGACCCAGTCTAGTAGTTCTATTTTGTTCTATTAGCCATTGTAATCAAAGTTTGTATCTTTATCAAATTGAAAATCCCAAACATATTTTACTGTGCTTCACATTTTATTTTCATGAGCTACGCTCGGTCTGATTCTTGCAAAGTTATGATACGAATATCTATAAGATTCGACCGTATTCTTTGAAAAGCAAAAAAAAAAATAGAATAAAAAACAAAAAAGGAGGCAATAAAAGGAAATAAACAAAAGGAAATTGAAATAAGTGCTGGGATGACACATGCGACTATGACGAGCATATAGAAACCCATTATCTGCATAGGTGCATCATGCTCAACGTGTGATTTCCTGTTTCTCATATACCCCGAACTAACTACGTTTTCTAGAGTTACAGTTCAGGTGTTTAGAATAGTGGTTGGTTTTGCGGTAAACTGGCTTCACACGGATATTTCACTCGGTCAAAGGGAAATACAGAGATGTCGACTGAAATGGCTTTACCCACCGTCCCTATTCTTGAAGACAGTCCAATCACAGGAGTACCGGCCTCTGAATCCGCAGCGGCCGAAGAGAACAGGATCCTGCGGCTTAGGGTTATAGAAATGTGGGATGCATGGACCAATGGGAAGGAACCTCCCAGCGCCATCCCTGGATTCCCCGAGCTATTTCCACGGTCGGGGGATACCTCTACTATCCCTATCAGTCACCCAAGCATTCTCCTGGGGCAGCCCATCATTTCAACCAATTTTGTTGGGGCATCCTCTGAAACCCACCCTCTAATGTTTGCATCAGGACCAGTTCCCAACATCTTTGCAGCCCCTTCGTGCACAGCTACTACACAGCCTGCAGTACCGAGGCTCGTATTTGACCCCGCAGCCTCTCCATTCCAAACCCCTAACTACCAAAATGAGCCTCCCCCATACTCCACATACAGCTACCCTGAACCAACCTATGAACTTAACCTTGTACCAGACAAAACTTCCAAAGCGCCCGAGCAGGATTAAATGACAAGGAGAATGAAGATTCTTGAGCAATGTCTGAAGAATATGCAAGGGTTAAGTGGTCAGAAAAGTGTAGCTTATTCATACCTGTGCATGTCCCCCCCATGTATATCTTCCTTTGGGGTTTAAAATGCCAAAATTTGAGAAATACGATGGCCATGGCAATCCCTTCGCTCATCTGAAAAAGTACTGTAATCAATTACGTGGAGCCAGCAGGAAGGAATAACTCCTGATGGTTTACTTTGGGGAAAATTTAGTGTGTATTGCATCCGAATGGTACATATATAAAGACATTACATGATGGCACATATGGAATGACCTCGCCCGGGACTTTGTAGGACAATTCCAGTACAATATCGATATCGCCCCCGATAGGAATTCCCTAGCCAACCTGAAGAAGAAACTTGCTGAAAGCTTCAGAGAGTATGCTATTAAATGGCGAGAGCAAGCATCGAGGGTGAAGCCTCCTATGGATGAAACACAAATGGTCACTGTCTTTCTGCAAGCACAAGAGGTAGACTATTTTCAGAACATGATGTCCGCAATGGGCAAACCCTTCGCAGAGTCAATAGAGATTGGTGAAAAGGTGGATAACGACCTCAAAACAGGGAGGATTCTATGTCAATCCGCCATAAGAGCCACCTCCCATTCCATACAAGGAGTTGCAAGAGGAATCCCAAGGAACAAGAAAAAAGAGGAAGCATCCATGGCAGCCTCCGGGATGAGGAAACAGCATACTCACAGGCATGCATGCCCTGAAAGAGCGCCTCAGCATTAAAATCCTCACAGAGACATGCACTACGTCCTTCAACCCAATGCAGTTATGAACTCATAACCCTTTCCCCGACCTCAACAGCAGAACAATAAAAATCAAGCTCCAAGGAATCAACTTCCTAATAATCAATACAACCTCCGCCCTCAGCAAAATAACTATCGTCCCCGGGATCCACCCCGGAGACAGAACTTCACCCCAATTGGAGAATACTACGCCAGCCTGTTCCAAAAGCTAGTCCACATGGGTCTCCTCCAGCCTGTACCCCCAAATAGATAGAATCCTGAATCACCGTCTTACCAAAGAGGCATGTGTTGTGCCTACCACTCTGGGGCAGAGGGACATGATACTGAAAATTGTTGGACCTTAAAACGAGCAGTGGAGGACCTGATTGATCAAAAAAAGATAGTTATAAGAGATGAAGAGGTCCCAAATGTAACATATAATCCGTTGCCGGCCCATAACGGCCGGTCATCGGAATAATCTGCAAGGACAAAGAATTTGATCCCGCTCTCAAAGCCATCATAGCCATCGCCGAGGCCGATAGGAAACCATAGGTCGCCCTAAAGAAGATGGAAGACAAGAAAATAAATGAAGTTAAATGTCCTGAAGCAGTAAAGAGGGCTAAGGTGGAAGCCGAGACAACCCCGACCAATGAAACAATACTCTACATCCCACGAGGACGCAAAGAAAAGCATCCCACTTTAAGCCCACCAAAAAGGTTCGAGCTGATCAAAACCATGTACAAACCAAAGAAAGCCTATGTGGTACGGGGATCTATTAATCCACCGGTGCTGAATGAGCCCGTGGTTATTGGTCGCGCACCACAAGAGCCCATGACCTACCCTTCAGCCATCCCTTGGAATTATCAGGAAAACGTCGTTACATACAAAGGCCAAAAAGTCCTCGGGGAAGTTAAAAGAGATTGTCCCGCAAAGAAATACCAAGACATGGAAGAGGTGAATGCCACTACCAAACAGCGATTTCCGCCAAAGAAGCCAGTGAATGCTGAGGAAGCCGAAGCTTTCTTCCAGAAAATGAAAATGCCAGAGTACGAAGTGGTAGATCAACTCCGAAAATCCCCTGAGCAGATTTCTTTATTGTCACTCTTGATGAAATCTCCCGAACATCAGCAGGTGTTGGCCAAAACACTGAACAAAGCCTATGTACCAGATGAGACCTCTGTAGAACAACTAGAGAAAATGGGGGAGAGATTCTTCGCTATCAATCAGATATCTTTCAGTAGGAATGACCTACCCCCGAAAGGAGCTGCTCACAACAAGGCTTTGCACCTCACTGTTAAGTGTGAGGGATATTATGTCAAGAGAGTGATGGTCGACAGAGGTTCCAGAGAAGACATATGCCCACTATCTACTTTCCAGAGAATGGAGATCGGGACAGGGAGAATCCGTCCTAACAACATATGTGTCCAAGCCTTCGATGGAATAAAAAGGGATACCATAGGTAAAATAGATTTGGTGCTCACTATTGGTTCAGTCGTCTTCAAAGTAACATTCCAGGTGTTGGATATGGACACCTCTTACAACTACCTCCTGGGAAGGCCGTGGATTCATGCAGCAGGGGACGACTCTTGAAACAAATAATTAATCCCATCTCAAATAATATCACTTTAATTGGAAAAATTCCTATACACATATCATCTTTCGGGGTAACCACGTATAAGCGAAAAAAGAAGGTGTGACAATGTGGATTCAATATAGACTGGCAAGTTATAATTTGTTGTCAATTTATCACAATCTTTTCCTCAAGATCGACAATATAAGTAAACTCATTATAGGCGAACTTTATATAATGTTAGGACCGAATATTTACAATGAACATTGATTGATAAATTTTAAAAATTGATAGTTAATCTAATATAACATGTTAAACGGTAATAATGTGGAACTTAAATCCTAATCTATAACAGATCGAGTTTAACTCGTTGACTTTTCATGCTCAATGTTTATACATAAGACATACTATTACATAATTCAGTACGTATTACTACTAACATAAAAGATGTAGAGAAAAAAAGTTACTCCTATATGTATTTGCATATATAAATTCATAACAAACATCCAGACCATAGCTATATATATTTTAGCATCGGAAGACGGAGAAGTACATTTTGGCCTTTTCAAGTATTTGAGCGAATATATGGCACAAATTTGTGTTAGGACAATTCGGTGAAGCTCTTTATATTCAGCTTCTTTTTGTCAAAGAGTACAGTAAATATACGTTTAAGGCTCTTACTTTGTCGATGATTAAAGGCCTCCAACTTATTCAGAGGTGAAATTGATCACTTCATAGGCTAATAATTGAGTTCTAAATTTAATATATTATATACATATATATATATATATATATATATATATATATATATATATTTAATTAATTTTTTATTATAAATACATTATTTAAACAAAAAATATTAAATTCGTCGTAACTCGTATATGAGATTTTGCCTCCGCTGTTGAACCAATCTCTTCTTTAAAAATAAAAAAAAAATAAAAAAAAAAACTTGACAGCATCCTATAAAGTCGTTTAATTTAGTGAAGATGACAATCAAATATCACCTCTAGATCTGGCCTGGGACAGACAGTGCACCACGGTACATTCTTGAGTCTGCAACCTAAATATTGTATTTTTACACTTAAAATATACTAATATGTATAAAAAAAATTACATATTCATATAATGTATAAATAGAAAATGATATACCTTCACGGTAACTTTTGTCATTAAGGTATAACGTCTTTTATTTATATACTATGCTGACTGACCATTTGACGTGATAGCATAGCGTGTTGACTTAATATGTTGTACATAGCATTTAAAAAACCGCTATATCTTGATTATGGACCTTCCAGTAATTTAACTGACATAACAATAATTTAAATTAGTATAGCATCTTTTTAAAGAACGCTATACGTCAAAAAATGTTCACATCTCCAGCTAGCCATTTCCTATAAATTGTGGTTAGGATTTTAGGAAAATTCGTTCATAAAAAATTTCAACTCCCATTCAATATTTCTTGTTGTTAAATTCATAAGCATTTCCGTAATGCCTGAAGAGCGTAGAATAAGAATTTCATTATATTGGGAGGGTGGGAGGAGGGGGGGGGGGGGAGATGAGGTTGTAATGGAGAAAAACCCTCTGAGGTAAAGTTTATCTCTACAGGGTTATATTAAATTAACACTTACAATGGAGTACGATAAATTTGATATTGTTGTTATGCAATAAAGTGGGTGTGATGAAACATTTAGTGATACTCAAAGTAATCGGAAGATATCCGTATTCCGTCACTCCGCAAGAGGCTGCTTTTTACTCGAAGTTAAACATCTACGATGATGAAAGTTTGAGGGATTTTAATGAAAGTTAAACATCTATGATGGTTATTCTGGAGGAGTTTTTGCCGGACAAATTCCGGATGAAAGCGTTTTTCTTGACTTAAACTTATTCCCGCCTGCTTTACATAATTCACAAAACGAGTGGTAAGCTTCAATTTTCCTTTGTGCTTACAATGTACAATTTTGTTGTATTAAATTTGTATTAACGCTCATATATTTAATAGGGGATACAGGCTGGACACGAATTTTCAGAGTATGAACCCAAGCATAGTTTTGGTGTGTTGGATCATGGTGGTCCATCTGGGAGCCATCACCTAAATGAAAATGTACATTTTTGAATTTCATCACATTACGGCTTGTAAGTCGAGTGATATGGCTATATGGAAAGTATTTATTAAATTTTGTATCTTTTTATTTTGTTGATTGTGCAGTTAAAACGAGCAAGTTGGACCAAATGTACTCACTTAATTGCCCGAAGACGACGTGTTAAATCGGGATCTGGTATATGCACAGAGTAAGGAAGAGAACAGTGTACTACAATAATGCCGATGAATCTGGAGATAAGACACCATTTCCTCATGAGGATAGTGATGAGGAGGATCCTGATTTGACGAGAGAGTATGCTCTAACCCCCTACCCCCCAGACAAAGAATGTACGAGTCTCAAGTGTCGTTTTATTCAAGGGAGATTCCTTACCTTGATAAGTTGACAAGCATGCCAGATGTGGAAGATCTCACAAGGAATTTTGATGAAATTCAAACAGCTATGTGGGACGAGTCTAGACTAACGTTGCTGGCAAAGGGCATGCTTTTTCCTGATAAAGCACGCCTAAGCAAGGCTTGTAAAATGCGCAACGTAAAAGAGTGTCGTGAGATAACGGTATGAGAGTCAAGTCTGGTTGTATACACGGTTGTTTGTCACAGGAGGTTTTGGCCATGTCATTGGATATTGCGTGCGAGCAAGAAGAAGACATGTATGTGGAAACTGAATAAATACATTCCCACCAACACATGCAGAACAGACACATTCAATGGAAATCACTTCAACTTGGATATTGACTTGATTTCTCTTGTTCTTATTCCACACATCGAAGTGTCCATATGGTATAAAATAAAGAGTGCATTAGAGAAGTCCACCAGGAACATGGCCATACCATTACTAAAAGAAAGGCATATCTCTGGTGCAAACGAGCGTTTGAAATAGTCTATAGTAATTGGGATAAGTCATTTGCAGATCTGCCTAGGTACATGGCTGCACTCTAGCAGTATAACCCTAGGACGGTTGTTGAATGGACGCTTGAGCGAAGTCAGGGTAAACCAGAATATATATTCAATTACGTGTTCTGAGTGTTTTAACCAGCAATTGATGGTTTTTGGCACTACCGGCCCGTAATATCCATAGATGCACTTATGTCCATGGAAAGTACGAAATTATGCTGTTGATAGCCGTGGAAGTATATGCTAATGGACAGATATTTCCTCTAGCTTTTGCTATTTGTTCCAATGAAAGCCAAGAGACGTGGACTCTATTTTTGAACCACTTGAAAGAGCACGTTGTCAAACTGTGTTCTGGTATCTGTCTAATATCCGATCGGCACGGTGGTATCTTTAGTTCTATGGACGTGCCTGCATGTCAAGAACCTTATGCCTACCATAGTTACTGTGTTAAGCACCTTATAAATAATTTTCAGAAGGCATATCCCAACAAAGATCTGTATGATTTGATGTGGATGGCAGCAACAGACCACCAACAACATAAATTCTCGGGGCACAAGGAATATATCAGGCAAGAATACGAGGCGGCCTATCATTGGTTAATGCGACATGACCCTGAAAAGTGGACTTTGCATGCAGATGGTGGCAGATTATGGGGAACTCTGACTACTAATGTGTTAGAGTCTTTCAACGGGTTATTGAAGTCGGCAAGAGGATTACCTGTCACAGCCATGGTGCAGATGTCATTCAAACATATGGTGGAGAGGTTTGTTGAAATTTCTTCAACTGCAACGTCATTGATGGAAAGGGGTGTTGAATTTATGTCAGTGTCGATGCAGAAATTTGAGAAATACAGATGACAAGCACATTGGCATTCATTTTTTCAGTATGATAACAAAAGAAATATTTTTGAAGTTCACATCGCTATCCATGAAAATCAGAGTAATAATGTACATACTGTAAATGAATTTACAAGGTTATGGTCTTGTGGGAAATGGTCCATCTACCTCATGCTTTGCTCACATGCCATGAAGTGTTTTCAACTAGTTGGTTTAAAACTGACCTAATATTACCCAACAGAAAAAAAACAAATCAGGAGATCTTAGCCCAAAACAGAAGAAACTGTATTAATTAACAATCAACAACATGACTATGCTGATGAACGAACAATGCATGGACCACTGACCCCGAAACAAATAAATAAAAAGAATCAAAAAGAAAAGAAGAAGCGGAGAAGTAGACAAGGAAGAAAAATTAAAGAAGAGATAGAAGAAGATGAAACAAGAAAAATACCTAAAAGATTTAGCCAATAGAGAGGAGATAGCCTTTGAATCTTTGATTTTCGGACCAATTCAAAATTAATCATGTGTTTTTGTATCTAAGACATACTAATAAAGTTGACTTGGTCCTAAAATCATCAATGAAACCTTGATTTGGAACTTTGGGGATTTCCTGGTTCATTCTCTGATTAAATATTCGAGAAGATTGGGCAACCTTCGAGGGAAACAGAATGAAGATTTGAATGAGGGGACTGTGATGGTTCCATGGTTTGATTTTTGTGTGGTTTGGAGTTGTTTAACGACACACCGCTGGGCTTGAGATGGGGAAAAGAAGGGCGGCGGATCAAGGTTTCATGGGGGTTCTCTAAAAAGGGAGATGAAAGAGGTGAGAGACGGGGTTTGGGGGGGGGTGAGATTAGGAAGTTATATACCACCCTACCCCACTTTATGACTGTTGGATCATAGAACATCGATAGCTCAAATCGATCTAACCTAAACAGGGTCATTTTGGTTGGGGGATGGGTTGGACCGGTTTTGACGGGTATGGGTTGGGTCTATCTGGGTTTTAGAGGAAAAAATAGTGGGCCTGGGTAAAATTAAAACAAGGCAGCCCACATTTTCTGATGTACTCTTTTATATTCCTATTTCAAATCAATTTTTTCAAAAAAAATTTTACCAAAATTAAATTAAAATATTGATTAATTCCTAGAACCTAATTAACTTAAAAAAATACTAATTAAACCTAAATAATAATAATCACAATTAATAAAAAACAAACTAAAAGAAAAACTACTTTAAATCAGAGTTAAAATTTAAAGTGCAAGTTAAATTATTTTTGTGTTTGTTTTTCATTTTATAAAACAACTAATTGTATAATTAATCCTAAAATGTAAAGTAAAATCATAAATGTAAATTCCACGTATTTTGTGTTTTTCATTAATTAACTGAAGTTAACATGCACAAACAATATGCAAACAGTAACAGAAAATGCCACAAAAATCCACAAAATTGCAAATAATGAAAAGAAACTTATTTTCTTGAATTATGAGAGTTATTCATATTGGGGGAAAATCACGTGCTCACAGCTGCCCCTCTTTGCTCGGAAACACGAAGAGTTTTCGTGCAAAAATAAAGTGAGTGGATACGAGCAATTTTGCCTGTTTGAATACTCAGTGGGAAGAAATTTTGAAAGATTTGACCGCGCCCTACTTCCAAGGCTGCCTACTTATCCTTGGCTATAAAGGAATCATGTATGTATAGTTCGGGAAGGTTTGGTAGCTGCGACTACCATGAAGCTGTGATTTCACTAATGCTGTTGCTGCTACTACTGTTTATTGAACCCCTTATTACACCATGACAGAAATAAAAAGGAGCTAGGCTAAACTATGATCTATGAATTACAAAAGCCCTATCTACATCTTTAAACTTGATCTTGTGACTCTTGTTGCCTTGTTGACTTGTATTCTCCGAGTAAAATTCCTTTGTTGCCGACTTGAATTGTGATATGAGATGTATTCCCTTTTTCTCCAGGTGGATGTCTGATTACTAGACTTGAACTATATTCATTCAAAACTTGGACAGTCTTCCCTTGTTCTCTAGGTGGGCGCTTGATTGCCAAAAACTTGAGTTGTATTCCCTTGTTCTCCAGGTGGGTGCCTGATTGCAAAAAACTTGAATTGTATTCCTTTGTTCTACAGGGGGGGCTCCTGATTGCCAAAAACTTGAATTGTATTCCCTTGTTCTCCAAGTGGGTGCATGATTACCAAAACTTGAATTGTATTCATATTCTCTCCAAGTGAGCGCCTTATTACCAAAACTTGAATTGTATTCCCTTGTTCTCCAGGTGGACGCCTGATTACCAAAATTTGAATTGTATTCCCTTATTCTCCAGGTGGGCGCCTGATTACCAAAAATTGATTTGTATTCCTTGGTTCTCCAGGTGGGCGCCTGATTACCAATATTGAATTGTATTCCCTGGTTCTCCAGGTGGGTGCCTGATTACCAAATCATGAATTGTATTCCCTTGTGCTCCAAGTGGGCGCTTGATTACCAAAACTTGAATTGTATTCCCTTCTTCTCCAGGTGGGCGCCCGATTACCAAAACTTGAATTGTATTCCCTTGTTCTCCAGGTGGGCACCTGATTGCCAAAACTTGAGTTGTATTCCCTAGTTCTCCAGGTAGGTGCTTGATTAAAAAAATTTGAACTGTATTCCATTGTTCTCCAGATGGGTGCCTGATTGCCAAAAACTTGAACTGTATTCCTTTGTTCTCCAAGTGGGCGCCTGGTTGCATTAAACTTGAACTGTATTCCCTTGTTCTCCAGGTGAGCGCCTGATTACCAAAAACTCAAATTAAATTCCTTTGTTCTCCAGGTGGGTGCCAGATTACCAAAACTTGAATTGTATTCCTTTGTTCTCCAGGTGGGTGCCTGATTGCCAAAAAGAAAAAACAAGGAGAATTTTCTGGCACAGTTTTGTAGTCGGGCACATATGTGAGTGTTAATTGAATTTTGTTACCAAATATTACTAAGAATTTGAAAGCTAGGTCCTATTATCCAGGGGGTCCTGACAACTCCTTATTAATGACGATTTTAAATCTAAATTAAATCTTCCAAAGTTGTGACTTCCACTAAGTCTTGTTATCTAGGAAGGTCATACAACTACATCCCATTATACAAGAGGGTCCTGAAAATCAAAATTTAAGTCTTATCTTAAGAATGGCAATTTTACGGTTGAATTATACTACCCTAAAATATGACGTACGCTACATCTTGTTATCTAATGGAAATTTTAAAACTAGGTCCCATTATTCAAAAGTGTCTTGAAAACTCCTAATTGAATCCTATCTTAAACATGCAAACTTTTAAAACCAACTTATATTCTTTGGTATGCAGTTATGCTAGATTTTGCTACTTATGATTTTTTTGAATTTTAAACTAAGTCCCGTTCTCCAAGAGGGTCCTAAAAATTTCAAATTAAATCCCTTTATCCAAGAGGGTCCTGAAAAAATTATTATCAAACCTATTTGATGCTTGTTTTTCTCTTACGGAGGGTTTCTCCGAATCAACCTATACTTTCTTCCCTTGTTTTAATCAAAGAAAAATCTTTTCAGTTTAAAATATGGTGGTTAGTTCATAGTATTCTTGGTGAAAGTGGCCTTCTCGCTGTCGTTCTTTGTTTTGACTGACTTTCTCAAACTGGCCGAGAACGCCTTTGACTTTCTAACTTACTTTCAACCCCCAAGACCTTGGATGACCCGAGTCTTCTATACCCAATCCATCGTGGTACATTTCTGATATATTTAAACCTTTGGATTTCCCACAAAATTACTAAAACATTTCACCGACAGAACTTCCACTGACCTTTTATATCCCGTTTCATATCATACTATCTCTAGCAATGCCTTAACCGCCCTATGCTTTGTGTAACTTTAGAAGTTGGTAGTAAGTGATAACTTAGGATTTTAATGTGTTTTATGCCCCTACTTTCCTATGCTTTGAGTATAAATTGCTACAAAATAGTCCCAAAATGCTCACAGGTTGTGCTTTATTGCAGGTTTGAGCGACAAAGTGGCAAAATGTCAAGATCGGCTCAAAAAAGAGTGAAACCTGCTCAAATATCAAAGACCAAGAAATCCAAGGGGAGAAGGCCTAGCGCGGACCGTAGAAAAGCGACTGCAGCTGCACTAGGAGATTCTGAGACATGGAATATTCAGGCTGAAGGCAACGCGGCTGCGGTAGGATTCTTGCATAGAGGCCTTTGAACTTTTAAAGCACAAGTTGACCACAAACCCTATCATCATCGCAACCAATTGGAGTTTGCCCTTTGAAATAATGTGTGATGCAGGCGTTATGGTGGGGGCGGTGTTGGGTCAAAGAATTAGAAAACTATTTCGTCCCGTGTACTATGCAAGCAAGACTATAAATGAAGCTTAATGGAATTACACAGTGACGGAGATGGAATTATTGGCAATTGTATTTGACATGGAAAAATTAGGCCATATCTTATGGGGGCCAAGGTGATTGTGCAAACAGACAATGCCGCCCTTAGGTATTTGATGACGAAGAAGGATTCCAAGGCAAGATTGATGAGATGGGTGTTACTTCTTCAATAATTTGACATAGAACTAGTGGACCGTAAGAGAAGTGAGAATCAAGTTACAGACCATTTGTCTCGGTTGGAGGAAGAAGGGAGGCAATGTGACGGCCTTGAATAAATGATACGTTCCCCGACGAGCAACTTCTTTCCGTGTCAATGTGTGACATGCCATGGTTCGCGGCCATCGCCAACTCCATTGTGGACGGAATTTTCCCGCGTGAGCTCTCTTCCAACCAAAGGAAGAAACTCAAGCGAGATAGTTTGGATTTTTATTGGGATGATCCGTACATGTTTAAAATTTGCACGGACGGTGTGATTAGAAGATGTGTTCCGGATGGTGAAATATTGAGCATTTTGGAGGCTTGTCACTCCTCCCCCTATGGTGGCCATAATGGAGGGGTGAGGACAGCTTCAAAGGTCTTGAGTTGCGGTTTCTATTGGCCTACTTTGTTTAAAGATGCTAGTGATTTGGTAAAGAGATGTGATGCATGCAAAAGAGCCAGCAGAATTTCAAAAAGGGATGAGATTCCCCTCAATACGATTCTCGAGTTAGATATTTTTTATGTTTGGGGCGTTGATTTCATGGGTCCTTTCGTGAGCTCTTGTGGAAACACTTATATTCTCGTGGCGGTGGACTATGTCTCAAAGTGGGTTGAAGCCGTGGCTTTACCCAACAATGAAACCCGGAGTGTTTTGGCATTTTTGGAAAAGAGTATCTTCACAAGGTTTGGCACTCCTCATGCAATCATTAGTGATGGGGGGTCTCACTTTTGCAACAAGTCTTTTGATTCATTGCTTTCCAAGTATGGATTTAATCACAAAGTGACTACCTCCTATCATCCTCAAGCTAGTGATCATGTAGAAGTCTCCAACCGAGAAATAAAGAGTATCTTGTACAAAACCGTCAATGTAAATCGGGCCGATTGGTCCACAAAGGTAGATGATGCTCTATGGGCCTACCGAACTGCGTACAAGACCCCAACTGGTATTTGTCCATACCGGTTGGTATTTAATAAAGCATGTCACCTACATGTGGAATTGGATTACAAAGCTATGTGGACCTTTAGAAAGTTGAACTTGGAATGGGGTGTTGCAGCGAATCTCCATGTTGAGAAACTTAATGAGCTTGATGAGTTTAGATTCCATGCCTACTGCAGCTCGTCCTTATATAAGGACAAGATGAAGTATTTCACGACAAATATGCTCAGGGAAAGGAATTCAAAGTTAGTGATTTGTTCCTCTTGTTCATCTCCCGTCAAAGGTTGTTTCCCGGAAAGCTAAACTCAAAGTGGAGTGGGCCATTTGAAGTTGTATGTGTAACCCTATTTGGTGCTCTTGATCTAAGGAACAAGAATGGTGAAATACTCAGAGTCAATGGCCATCGTGCGAAGCATTATCTTGGGAAGATTGATGATAGCCATGTGATGGCTATGGTTCATTTCAAATGATGTGTTGGTACCCGTGTCGTGCCACGACATTAAATCAAGCGCTTCTTGGGAGGCAACCCATGTTTTTTTCTTTCTCTTTATTTCTTTGTAGTTTAGGATTTTTGAGCTAATTGGTTGTGAGATGCTGCAGGGATTGTGTTGATGCAGTGCAAAACAAGTTGGAACAAATTGAACAGTCTCTGAAGTTTGCTACTGCGGTCCCAGTGCACTTTTGCATGGTCCGCACTGGCATGGTCCAAATGTGATGCTCTATGAAGTTTTCTACCATGGCCGCATTCCATTTAGTGTGGTCCATGGTGGACCTCAACCATCGCAATCTCTTTTGTGCGGTCCGCAAATGCTGCTACTGAAGGTTCACATGAACAAATACAGCGCAGTCACTTTTGTGCAGCCGTGCTGGTAGGTGAGTAAGGGTCCCACGGGTTATCTATAGAAAAAGGCATAGGGTCTAAGTGTACCCTTTTCGAACTTTGAAAATTCAGAGACTTAAAACTACTATTCATCCTTTCTTGAGACTGAAATTCTTGCTTGCTAGGATTAGTTGCATTCCATCTTCACAAACCTGGTAACATTTCATGCATTTGTGTTTGATTAATTTCACATTTTCATTGTTATTTGCTTGCCAGTAGTTTGTAGCTTCTCTTTCGTCCTGTATTTCTTTGAATTTTTCATTTATGTTAGTTTACTTGTTAGTTTTGTTGTGTTCAAAATGATTAAGGATTGGGTAATTGATTAGGGACAAGTAGGCGTAAAAATTTGGACAAAAACTGGAAAATTATAAAAACCTAACTTAGTTCCCAGGGTCTGACTCAGTGCGGCCCGTGGTCACCTTAGCGCGGTCCGTGGTGCCCAGACGCGGTCCGCATTGCCCTTTTGCACGAATCGCTATGCCCAAAATGTCCGAGAATGACCTTGTGTCCAGCACAACCGTGATGCATTTTATGTGGCCCACGCTGGCCCACCGCGTCTGTGACCCCATTCTGCACGGGCTGCGGTAGGTGATTATGAGAGGTGTCTTCTGGGCTTTTGCACAGTGTAGAACGCGGTCGGCGGTGCCCTTTATGCGGCCGCACTACTGATGGTGCGGGCCACGATGCCTTGTTTTGCACCTATGTCTACAACACTTTCACCTGCTGTTCTGCAATTCATTTCAATAACTGGTTCACTACCCGTGCTTAATCTAACAATGTTAGATGTGTTTGCTTGTACAAAATGGTAAAAAAACGAGGTATAGGTGCAAAGTAACCCTGCCGAGGTGACTCCTCTCACGAAGGAAAAGGGATACAAGTTAAACTCACTCCTCGGCCTAAACTGAAAACAAGGAAACAAGTTGATATAGCTGATAACCAATCGAGGAGTGAGTACGTACCTTCTCAAGACCTCTTTTCTGACTTAGTGCCAGCTCCCTCAGTCCCAGCTTCACCTACTGCCCAAGCTGCACAGCGTGAACCTTCTGAGTCATCTGATGGATAAGCAGCCGGCAGTAGTGAATACTCCATCTCTCCCACAACTTCAGTATCTAGGAAGAGTTTAGAAGGTGGGACTGATAGTGATGATGAGTTACCTGATAGTGGTGTGCCCCAGGTATAGGGTATTGAACGAACAAGAAAACCTAAAGATTGGGAAGATTGATTTGCCAGCCAAGTGGCTTTCCACAAGCTCAGGGAATGGTGGCTAATACGAAAGCTGATTCTAGAGAGAAGTATCATCACAAGTGACCTCCTGCCCCTACATCCAAATGTACATAGACAGTTTCATACTAGAGTGGGTTAGGAGCATTTTCGGGGAGGGGTGTATAGAATCCAATGAGCACATGTTCAAGGAGTTATACTGCAATGTGGCCCACGTCAAAAAGGGCTCAATAGTGACCAAAGTGCGGAATAGAAGGGTAGTGTTCTCCGAGCAAGCTTTCAATGATTACTTGGGGTTTAATGATGAAGATGATACACAGTACAATTAGAAGTTAAAAATGAATGAAGAGGTTTGCCCGTGGATAGCTAGGTACTTGGCTCACCTGGGTACTGTTCCAGATTGGATACAAGCGGGAGTGAAGATCGTTCGGAGGATATTGAACTTTGAGGCTAGGGAGTGGTTGACCTTTTTTATGCAACCGACTTGATCCTACTTCCCATGACCAAACCATCCCACTTCCCCATGCAGTTCTGATTGCTTCTATCATGGCAGGTTTCCCTATCAATGTGGGAACTATGATGCACCGAGCTATTATTTCAATGGGAGTTGATAGTCACTGGAACTACCCGTTTCCTAACACCTTCACCATATACATCTGGGATTTGAATGTAAAGAAGAAGTCATTTGATATGAACGTAAGACCAGTGGCCCTATTCTCATGGTATAGCTTACAGGCCCTGACAACCCAAAGGACAAGAAGTACAAGCCACTTGCTTCTGACCCAACTGGCCAGTCTGAAGAGCCAGTTGCGATAGAGCCTTCCACCAAGCCCTCCACATTGCCTGCTTCTACTACTATTGATGATTTGCATCTAGGACCTTCTTCTTCTGCTGTCCCAGTACTTGAGCTGGACCGGGGGTTTCTTCTTCCCAGGCTCATCCTTTCACGGCCTAGCAGTTGAGCCAGACACTGGCTAGTGTGAACAACTTGATGTCGGCTGCAACATCCAAGTTGTCTGCTTTGTTTGCTACCATTGAGGCCAAGTTAGCACCTCCAACATCCAGGAGAAGATTATTAGGACTCAGGACGCCTTTCCTATGGAGGTGGATTTACATGGCAAGGCTCTCAAAGAGCTTGTCAAGGAGAATAAGAAGATAAGGAAATCACGGGCTTCTAAAGAGTCTATGAAGGCGCTCAGGACAAATGTGGACAAGCTATTGGTAGACCAGATACCTCTAGACTTGTTATTTGGGGACCCAGCCCCAGCAATAGCACCAGTAACAGAGCCATAACAGGAGAAGGCACCCAGGCCCCAAAGGAAGAAGAGGAAGCTCCTAGTACAGTTGATGCAGAAATTGAGCTAGCAGACCCACAGGAGGTCCCCTCCAATGATGCACCTGTCATCGAGGTGGTCCATGAGCAGACCTAAGTCCCAGCAGCTGAGCAGCAGGAGGCTAGGAACAAGTCTGAGGTTCCCGCACATACAGAGGACCAGGGGACCACTGATGATGCCATGCAAATGGACCAGGCCTAGGAAGCTCCTATATCCTTTACTTTATTTTTTATGCTTATTTGTTAGTTGGCATTGGGGATAATGCCAACTTTTATTTAACCCTTTTGAGCCTTAAACCTTTTTCTTTAAAGAACCAACGTTACAAGCCTATGCCCGTTCTTAAGGATACCCTCTCTTGGTATCCAGATCTTCCCTTGAGTTATGGAAATGGTCTAAGTTTGGGGGGAGAGACAAGAAGGGAAACAAAGTGGTAAAAGGTACAAAAGCAAAAGAAAAGGAAGGCAATGAAAACGAAAGAAAAGACAAAGACAAAAAGGAAGTCCAATGTGAACAAGAATAATAATAATAATAATAAAATGGACTAAAGGAAAACAAAAGTGAAAAAGGTGTGGAAAAAGTGGAAAAAGTAGAAATATTTTGAATTGCATAAGAAAGACTAACAATGTGTCTTCCCAACCCCTTGAAAAGAACTGAAATATTCAAAATACTCAAGAGAGTTGTGCCAAAATGAATCAAATAAAGTGCTTAAGGGATGATTAAATTCACTTGAATAAAAACATGCCTTATCCTTACCCAAAAGCTTTCACAATGACCCCACAAAAGCCCTATATGATCTTTAGTTGAAGAAAGCCTACATTAGTGGATACTTTCATAAGAGGCAAGCATATGGTACCTAGAGCCGGATTGATGACCTTCTTCATAAGAGAGATGAGTGAAATTCCATCAACATCTATTTGTATGTCAATACTTTAAAAGGTGAGGTTCCTTAGGGGGAGTTGAGGATGTGTGAGTTTGGATTCCACATTTGCCAAAGTAATTAAGAGAAGTGCTTTGATGTAATGAGCCAACTCTTTGTGCTCTTGTGTCACACTTGATTCATTATTTTTCAAAGTTTAAATGCATTAATGATGCATTCGTATTGAGGGCAATGGTTAGTCCCAATTGATGCTTGTTGAGGTTACTTTAGGATAACAGGAATTACTTGGATTTTCCTTTAAGGGGTGGGTCTTATTTTCTTTGCTTGAAGACAAGCAAAGGTTTAAGTTTGAGGGAGTTGATAAGATGGGATTTCATCATGTTTTATGCCCTTACTTGCCTATTCTTTAGGTATAAATTGCTACAAAATAGTCCCAAAAGGCTTACGGGTTGTGCTTAATTGCAGGTTTGAGCGACAAAGTGAGGAAATGTCAAAGATCAGCTTAAAATGGAGTGAAACCTGCTCAAGAACCAAAGACCAAGAAATCTAAGGGGAGAAGGCCTTGTGCGGACCACACAAAAGCAACTACGGCCACACTAGGAGGTTCAGAGACATGGTATATTCAGGCTGAAGGCAATGTGGCCGCGGTAGAATCGATCCGCAATCAAGTTGCAATATCGCTCCACACTTTTGGCGGTCCGCGTAAATGAGATTCAGGGAGGTGAACAAATAGCCAAGATAACGCCACGCGGTTCGCGCCAGACCCTCTTCGCGACTGCGGTACATTTTCACGCGGTCCATGTTCCTCAAGATCAGAGAGCTGAATAATGAAGTCAAAAGAGCCAGTGTGGCCGCATTTGATTTTGTGCGGCCCGCACTGACCCCGCAAGGGTATTTTTGTCCAATTTATCCAGCCTAGTATAAATCGAACATTTTACACTTTTGGAGGGAGTTTTTCACAATCAAGACTTAATTGCGCTCGTGAGACTCGGTTTTGTAGCCATTTTTGGCACTTTTGCTCTTCATTAATGATATATTATTGTGATTTCTTCTTAGTAATTAATTAATATGTTTAGCTCTTCATCTATTTCTTCATTTCTTCCTTAATCATGTGTAGCTAAACCCATTATCTAGGGTTGTGGCTCAACCCTAGTATGGTTAATTGTTAGGTGTTGCCATCTAGTGTTAGATTGATATTGGGTGTTTGTTATTTAGGTTCATTTTATGTTTCTATTTAAGAATTGGTAGTTGCAAACATTGATTCAAGTTTAGAAGGTTTGACTCTTCTTGAGAAAGAGAATCTGTGACCCCAAAGTTGACCCAACAAGGAATTGTGAAGGACTCATGAGAAATGATAGTCCCAACTAATGGTTAAATCTCGAGAGAGTAATCACCCTACTTGAACCCTAGTTGCTTGGCCTAATTTGCCTACCCATTTGCTCTCAATAGAGTCATTTGGGCAAAATCACTCTCTGTATTGAGAGGTTTGAGAGTGGGTAGAATTGTGCAACTGTTATAGCATAAGTTCCAAATATGTCAATCTATCCTTAGTAACATCTACCTATCCATTAGCCACCTAGGTGATGCCACGACCCTAGTGCCCTTCTTCCCATTTGATACAACTTAGCAATATTCTCATAACATAGTTTACTGTTAACCATTAGTTTTATAATAGTAGTTATAAAATCAAAAACCAAGAATGTTTGAAGTGACATTAGGAGTACAAACACATCTCTAGATTAGACAGAAAATCCAAATCCATTACTAGCTCCCTGAGGAAATCGATCCCGACATCTATTCGGGTAAAAGCTATTGCAACCTGCTCTTCCTACCTTTGTGTAGCGTCGAGTTGGCAGCGATCAGTAAGCTTTGAAATCCCTTCTTATTTTCTTATACAAAACTGACATTGGAAACATCTTAGAAAAATAAACCCAAAAGAAATGAAATGCAATGACTTTGAAAGTTGAGGATAAGAAAAATCCAAAACTAGAAGACTATCTAAATGGGCAAAACAAAAGAGACTTATCTGAGTGGAGAAACTGGCACCAATTATCATGACTTGCATTTCGAATTAATCAACCTAGTCTGTCAAACAAATCAACTTTTATTTGTTGTACTTTTGCCCCGAGATCTGCGAAACCCAATTTCTTCACCAAATCTTTTCCTTGTTTGGCTTGCAGTGCCGTGAAGGGTTTTCACCAACAAACCTATCTCATTTGTTTATCTCTCAACTCACTTTCACCTTATGGTGACTGTGAAGGTTTTCAATAATAAGACTCTCTCAACTTTGATTTCTTTTAGCTTCCCATTGCTTTCCGGTGCTCGTGAAGGTTTTCACCAATAAGACTCTCTCATTTTTCATTTTTCTTATTCAGACCGGAGTGTTGCCCCTGATATGAATCACCTCTACTTGCTTTACTTGGCACTTCTTGATGACTGATCATAAGATCTTTCTTTGGACCGTAATGTGGTTTGGATAGGGTTAGAAAGAAAGGATATCAAAAGGCTCAAAAACAATTTAGATGGGTTCAAAATTACAACTTTAGAAATCACATTTCTCATAACAACCACAACTTTCACCCCAGTTTCTTCTCTTGCGGACTTTGAATTTTACTTTGATGGAGCCGATCCGTGAGGCTGCCTACGTATCCTTAAAAGGAATCAGGTCGAACATAGTTCATGTCATAGAAATTACTTTGGTGTTGTGATTTTTCTTTTCTTTTCTTCCTCTTTCTCTTCTTTCTTTTCTTTCTGTTGTTTTTGTTGTTTTTTATTTTCTTTTTCTTTTTCTTCTCTTTTCTTTTTTTCCTTTTGATTTTCTTCTTTTTTCTCTCTTTTCATTCTCTTTTTCTTTTACTTATCTTTGACGCTTGTGCTTCTGATCTTTGCTAGGGATTTCGAAAGAGGTGTATGAAAGGAAATAAATAAGGCTCAAAGAGGTAACAAAGGATAAAGTGTTTAGATAGCAGAACAAAAATGCCTTCGTCAGTCCAATCTTAAAAACATGCAAAGTACAAATAAATACAGTTTCACCAAAGAAAATCATACATAATATCGCTTGACCGCATCGGAATTGATGGTCATTTCTACACACTTTCCTTCTATATCTGTTAATACAAAGCGCCATTTGACAACACTCTAGTTACGATGAACGACCCCTGCCAATTTAGGGTGAACTTGTCTTTGGACTCAGCCTGATGTGGAAGGATACGTCTCAACACTTGCTGACCCACTTCAAACTTCTGCGGACGCACCTTCTTATTATATTCTCTTGTCATTCTCTGTTGATACAATTTTCCATGACACACTACTGCCAATCTTTTCTCATCGATCAAACTCAATTGTTCCAGATGGGTTTTGGCCCACTCATCATCATCGACGTTACAATTCGAAGTGATGGGATTCCCACTTTTGCGGGTATCACTGCTTCGGTGCCATACACTAGTTAATAAGGAGTCTCCCCTACTGAAGTACGAACAGTAGTGCGGTAACCCATCAATGTGAAAGGCAGTTTTTCATGCCACTGCCTAGAACCTTCCACCATTTTGCGTAGTATCTTGTTTATATTCTTGTTGGCCACCTCAACTGCTCTATTTGCATTGGGGCGGTAAGGGGTGAAATTGCGATGTGTAATCTTAAACTGCTGACATACCTCTTTCATCAGATGACTATTGAGATTAGCCCCATTATCTGTAGTGATCACCTTTGGCATCCCAAACCGACAAATGATATTTGAGAGCACAAAATCGACCACCGCTTTCTTGGTTACGAACTTGAACATTTTAGCCTCTGTCTACTTGGTGAAATAGTCGATAGCAACCCGAATAAACCTGTGCCCATTTGATATTACTGGTTTAATTGGCCCAATGACATCCACGGCCCACATGACAAAAGTCCACGGTGCAGACATTGTGTGCAATTTCGATGGTGGAGAATGAATCAGAACTCCATGCACTTGGCACTGATGACACTTGTGCACAAGACTGATACAATCCCGCTCCATATTGAGGCAATAATAACCTGCTCGGAGAATCTTCTTTGCCAGCACGTACCCACTCATATGCGGTCCAAAGACCCCATAATGTACCTCGATCATGGTAGTTGCGGTCTTCTAGCATCTATGTATCTCAAGAATCCAAGATCTAGAGTTCTTTTGTACAAAATCCCTCCGCTGAAGTACAATCTGCTCACCAACCACCGAATTGTTCTCTTTTGATCACCTATGGCTTGTACTAGATACACCCCCATCCTGATATATTCCTTGATATAGTTAAACCAAGGCTCAACATCAAGTTATTCTTCTACCACATTATATTAAGAATGCTGATCATGGACCTGAATATGTAACATCTCAACATAGTCCTTATACGGATGATGCAACATCGACGCCAAGGTAGCCAAAGCATCAGCAACCTCATTATGGATCCTTGGAATATTCCTGAACTCTACTGATCAAAACCGTTGACAGAGATCGTGCAAACATTTCCAGTACGGTATAAGATTCAAATCTCGTGTTTCCTATTCCTCTTGAATCTGGTGCACTAGAAGGTCCGAGTCCCCCAAGACCAAGACTAACTGGACACCCATGTTTACAACTAACCATAAACCCAAAATGCATGCCTCATACTCATCCATGTTGTTAGTACAATAGAAACGAAGCTGTCGTAACAGGGTAGTGATGTCCTGTTTCAGGAATCAGTACAACTCCTATCCTAACGCCTTTCATGTTAGCATCTCCATCAAAGAAAAGTTCCCAACCTAGCTCTCCAACTTGTTCCAAATTATTAATGTGCATTATATCTTCATTAGGGAAGTAAGTCTTCAAAGGCTCATATTCTTTATCTATTGGGTTCTCGATCAAATGGTCGGCCAATGACTGGGCCTTCATCGCAGTATAATCACATAGACGATGTCAAATTCTGTGAGCAAAATCTGCCACTTTGCGAGCCCCCTTGTGGGCATAGGCTTCTGAAAGATATACTTTAATGGATCCAAACGAGAGATGAGGTAAGTAGTGTAAGATGACAAATAATGCTTCAGCTTCTGTGCCACCCAAATCTGTGAGCAACATATCCTTTCTAAGTAAGTGTACTTATCCTCGTAAGATGTTATTCTTGTTGAGATAATAAATGGCTGGCTCCTTTTTTTCGGTGATGTCATGCTGACCTAGCACACAACCAAACGAATTGTCAAAAACTGTCAAATACAGAATCAAAGGTCTCCCTAGTTTAGGGGGCACCAACACAGGCGGGTTTGACAAGTACCCTTTTATCATATCAAATGCTTCTTGAAACTCATCTATCCACTTGACTGCAACATCATTCTTCAATAGTTTGAAGATAGGCATGCAAGTTGTCGTAAGCTGAGCAATAAACCTACTGATGTAGTTCAACCTCCCTAATAGACTCATCACCTCAGTCTTGTTCCTTGGGGGTGGTAGATCTTGGATAGCCTTGATCTTTTACGGGTCCAACTCAATACCTTGATGGCTGACTATGAATCCCAACAATTTTCCAGACAGCACACTGAATGCACACTTTGCAGGATTAAGCATAAGGTTGTACCTGCAAAGCCTTTGGAAGAACTTTCTCAAATCTATGACATAGTCAGACTGCTTTCGAGAATTTATGATCATATCATCCACATAAACCTCAACCTCCTTTTGTATCATGTCATGGAATATGGTCGGCATTTCCCTCATGTAAGTTGCCCAACATTTTTCAAAGTGAAAGGCATGACCCTATTGTAGTATGTTTCGCATGGCGTGATGAATGCCGTCTTTTCTGCATCTTCCTCATCCATTAGGATCTGATGATAGCCCGCGTGGAAATCCACAAAAGATCCAATCTCATGATTGATACAATTATCAATCAAAATGTGGATGTTTGGCAGTGGGAAGTTGTCCTTTGGACTTTCCTTATTGAGATCACGATAATCAACACACACCATGGTCATACCGTACTTCTTTGGCACATGCACAACATTGGCAAACCAAATGGGATACCGCGTCACTCGAATGACATTTGCCTCAAACTGCTATGTGACTTCCTCTTTAATCTTTATGCTCATGTTAGTTTTAAAATTCCATAACTTCTATTTGACGGGAGGACATGTCGGGTCAGTGAGCAATAGGTGAACGACCAAGTCAGTGGTTAGACCTGGCATGTCATCATATGACTATACAAAAATATCTTTCTACTCAAACAATGCTTTGATTATCTCTTCCCTGAGTTGCGGTTCAAGATGGACACTTATCTTAGTTTCTCTGATATTATCTGGGTCCACTAGATTGATGACTTCTATATCACTCGGGTTTCGTTTAGGTTTTTCTTCAAAATGGCTTAATTCTTTACTAATCTCTTCAAAGGCCTCATCCTCCTCATATTCAGATTCATCAAAACATTCTATTTCTTGAATTATTATTTCCGAATTAGATTGGCTTTTAAGACTGGGACGAAGATTCCTCATGCATGTCATGTCATTAAAACCGGCATAAAAAGAATTCTACAAGAAAGAAAAGAAAATAAAAAATAAACTATCAGAAATTATTAAAAAAGGAAATTGCATTTCTTTGAAATTGAAAGATAATAAGGTTTATGCATCCAAATGGACGGGACATAGAATCTGAATTACAACCTAGAATAATCCAGATAAAGAAATAAAAAAAATCAAAGCAAACTACCAAAACTCCTTCCTAGTTAGGAGAGGAGTAGCTTCCCAATTGTTAATCTTTCCACTTGGCCCAACAGATTGCACATTGACCTTGCTAGAACCCTCTCCAGCTTCAACCATGTTCACCTCCTAGAACAACTTCTCGAACCTTTCAATCAACTCTTTATCAGGACCAACCATAGAATCGGGAATTGTTGTTATTAGGCCCTTCCTGGCGCCATGCTTGACAAATGACCGGGAGAGACGTGAGATAGGCTTTGGGAGGACCCATGCCCTCTTTTTCTGGATCTTTTCACGTTGCAACTCTGGGCATGCATCCAAAACCAAATGTACCATGTTTTTTGGGAGAGACACCGACTGTACAATACCTTGCAGAGATGCACCCAAACCCTCAACGGGTACAAAACCATTTTTCAAATTTTCAGCGGCTACCACGACTGATGCGGCGGTCACCTTTTGAATTGGAACGCATTTCCCTTATGAAATTTTCTTGACTGACACTGTGTTAAAACCTGATAAAACCAAGGTCCCTTGTCGTCCTTAACCTCAATGAATGGCACAATGGCATTACTGGAAGCACATAAATTATCCTCGATGTGCACAACTATTTCATGTATATCCCATTCAAACTTTACCATCTGATGCAAAGTAGACAGGACTTCTTTAGCGGCATGAATCAAGGGTCGACCCAACAACAGATTGTAAGAAATAGCCACATCTAGCACCTGTAATTCCATGGTAAATTCAGCTGTTCTGATTATTATCTGGAGCACTATGTCAATGACTGAATCTTTCCTTCCACCGCCAAACCCTCGCACACAAATACTATTCTTGTGAACTCTTTCATCATCCACTTTCATCTTGTTTAGAGTGGAGTGAGAGCAAATGTTCACACTAGAACCATTGTCGACCAATACTAGAGTAACCACAGAATCTTTGCATTACACCGTAAGATAGAGGGCTCTATTGTGCTCAGTGCCTTTCATGGGTAACTTATCATCAGAAAAAGTGACTCTATTTACCTCTAATATCTTGTTAGCTATCTTTTCCAAATGGTTTACTGATATATAGTCAGGTTCGCAGGTTTGCATAAGATCTTAACCAATGCTCGATGGTGCTCGTGCGAATGAATTAACAATGACAATAGAGAAATCTGAGCTGGTGTCTTCCTCAACTGCTCCACAATGGAATAGTATTGCACCTTCATCTTTCTCAAGAACTCTTTTGCCTCTTTTTCGGTTATAACTTTCTTTACTAACACTAGGTTATCTTTAGAGGTTTTGGCTTTTCTTAACTCCTCGCGGGAAAAACATCTCCCTGAGCGAGTCAAACCATGGGTCTCATAGACTTCTTAATTAACTTATTTTCCTTTTTAAGTTAATGTCACCCATTTATAATTCCATGGGACAGCCTTGCTGTTGACTATTTGTAGCTAGGTTATCGATTTGATAATGACAGCATATGTGTGGCGCCCTCCACAATTACGACAGGTTTGTTTGCCATACCTTTCACCACCACTTTTGCTTTTTCTTGTTTCACTGTAACATCGCTTGAGGACTCCTTCTTGAATACAACAAAAGGCTCGCTGTTATTCCCGCTCAAATTGAGCATTGACATCTCACTTGTTCATTTTTCAGCCGACTTTACCTCACTGGATCGAATCATCATAACAATCTGCGAAGGCTTTTTGGGCTCCCCTTCTTTATGCACTATCTCAATCATGTTCGTCTCTTGAATGGTGGGCAGCGGTTTCTGGTTGATATTGGGCGCTTTCGGAGCATGGACTTCAATATGATGTGAAGCTAAAAGCTCCTGGAAATCGTTTTTCAAACGCCAACATTTCTCTGTGTCGTATCCTAGAGCACTAGAACAACATTCACAGCTTACATAATAATCAATATTTTTCGGGGGAGGGTTTGGCTATTTTGACTTAATCGGCCTCAGCATATCCTGTTGTCTCAACATGTGGAACAAACTAGCATAGGACTCTCCCAGTAGAGTGAAGGTTTTCTTCTTCTGCAGCCTCTCATTCATAAATGCTTGATTGGACCAGAAAGCTCTTCTAGGAGGGTGTTGGAAGGCTCGTGGGGGTGGGTAGACATTTTTTGGAGCTGGGCATATACTTTGTGTGGCTAGCGCACGCCATTGTGCATGGGCAGGGCGTTGGTTGTATTCTTGGGCATGGTGGACAGAAAAATAGGGATCTGGTTGTGGGTAGTAGTATTGGGGTAGATTATACATGGTATGGGGGTAGGTTTTGTGGTGGGGACGGGGCTGGTGATAATGGTGAGGGGAACCCCTAGGACCGAACCAAACTCCTAACTCAACTGTTGCGACATCCTCTTTCTTCTTCTTTCCAATTACTCCCTCAGTTCAACTATGAATGGCCTGGGTGGTTGCCTTGATCACCGAATAGCTCATGATTTTGTTGTACTTGAGCCTTTCTTCTACCATGCTCCCCATTTTCACCACTTCATTGAAGGACTTGCCTACACTCAATACTAGATGACCGAAATAAGTAGGCTCTAAGGCCTGCAGGAAAGAATCCACCATTTCACTTTCTTTCGTAGGAGGGTCAACCCTCGCTGCTTGCTCTCTCCAATGAAAGCCAAACTCCCTAAATCTTTCATTGTGTTTTTTCTCAAGTTTCTTCAAAGACAGACGATCCAGAATAATCTCAATGTTGTACTTGAAGTGACATGCAAATGCCTGGGCTAGATCATTCCATGTATACCACCTTCTGTGATCTTGCCGAGTGTGCCACTCCAGCGCTGAACCACTCAAACTCTGGCTGAAATATGCCATTAGCATCTCATCCTTCCCTCTAACTCCTCTCATTTTACTACAAAACCCTCTCAATTGTGCTACTGGATCACCGTTCCCATCATACAAGTCAAACTTGGGCATCATAAACCCTGCCAGCGATTACACATCTGGAAACAGACATAGATCTTTGTAAACTAAACTTACTTGACCTCCCAACCCCTGCATGTCTCTGAATGATTTTTCTAAGCTTTTAAATTTCCTGAACATCTCCTCGTGTTCGAGATTTTTGGATGGTTTCTCAACTTCAAGGAGATCAAAACGATGAGTGTAGGAATAGGGTTCTGGAGCTTTGATAGTGGGATCGGGGGTAATACTTGTTATAATGAGCTTGGAACAAAGGCTCACTGGAGGATCTATTGGGTGTAGCAGGAAAAGGCGCCATGAAGACAGGAATGGCTGGAAGAGGAGGGTATGGAACTGTTTTGGGTGGTGGAGCTGGTAGAGTTTGGGAAGTTTTGCTCTAGTAGTGTTGGTAAATGGGAAAGCCCAGGGACGAATCGATGGCAGGATGATCCTGAGACTGAGCCAATGGCAAGATGAAGGCAGGGTTGGAGGGGTAAGTTGGTGGTGGTTGCCCTTTTTTCCCAGGCTTGGTACATTTCGTCCATCTACTGCTTCAACTTATACATCTCTTCTTTCATCAAATTAACATCCAACTCTTCCACCTCTCTTGAAGGATTGATGAAACTCGCATCAAGTTCCTAATTGGCGATGATAAATTTTTTTTTTGAATGGGTATTGTATGGGTGAGTAGCCATAATGCTACACAAACTAACCACCTGCCTAGAACTTGACGACAACAACAAACTTGTTAGCGAGAAGGTTTAACAGATAGGCAACCACACATTTCGGGGAATGAATACACCTAAGAATTAGCTGTTTCTATTATGCATATGATCGGTTGCTTGCATCATCCCGGATTTTCCTTATTTCTATTTGCAACTTCCCGTTTTTCTCTCTTTTTTTTTCATTCTTGCCTTTTTTTTCTTGACTTCTCTTTGTTTTATTCTCTCATTTCCTTCTCTTGTATTGCCATTGTTTCCTTCTCATGGTTTCTTATTTTCTCTCTTTTCCTTTTCTTTATTTCTCTTTGCTTTCCTCTCTTTTTCTTTCCTTTTTATCACTTTTTTTTTCTTTCTTTTGGTCATGTCGAATCTTATGGAAATTGTATACGTATCATGGCTTTCGTGAATCAAATCGAGCGTAGTTCTCGAGAATACGTGTAAAAAAAAGTAGTAAGATATAATTTTCATAAAAAGAAATGTTTGATTACAACGGCTCAAAAACTAACAGACTTAAAAGCAACCAACAGACTCTGATGAAGAGATAAATTACAGACTTAAAAACAAACTGACAGACTCCAATAGAAAATGAAATATAGACTCGAGAACAGACTAACAGACTCCAATGAAAATTGCGAATACATCAATGCCATTACCACTCCTGGAGCTTGCAGGATATCATTAGGTCTTGCCACGGGCCTACGTGCTAAATCCCTGTGTAGGTGGTGGAGATCTTCCATTACCTGGCAGACAAAAGTCATCGCAGTGGCAAAGAATATGGTTCTTGTCATATCTCCACAACTACAGCATTTCATTGCGATGTACTCGGTGATCCTTCCGACTCTTTCTCTTATGATACCCTTTTCTTGCAATAAACGCCCAATATGTTGTGCCCTGACTTCTAAAGTTTGTTCGGATACTTTGTTCTGCTCTTGAAGTGGATGCAAATCTTTTTCTAACCGTGCCATTGCTGTATAACAATATTCTCATTCAGCCTTAAAGTCTTTCACCTGCTTGACCATTTTGTTCTCAACGATATGGCCCTTTCTTTCAATCCCGCAACCTCATTGTCGTACTTTTCTTTTAAGGGTTTAACTAGGTACGCTCATTCCTCCACATTTTTAGCTAATTGATTTCGAGCCTTGGCTAATTCACCCTATGCTATGTTTAGATCAAAACTATATTTACCCAATTTCTGCCAAAGGTTATCTATAAGTTTTTCATCTTTTGCGCTTCTGGCAGGATTTTCTGCCGCTATTTTCATTTTTTGAATTGAGGCTCGAAGGGCCTTATTTTCTTCGGCTAGCTTTTTCTTTTCACCCTCATCCGCCGCGGCTTGCATACCACTCTCGAATTGAAGGTCTTTCACTTGCTTTTCTAGCTTTCTTATGGTAGCTCTATACTCATTTTATTTTTCCAACCAATCCCATTATGCTTGTGACGCCTCAGCAAATTCTTGAAGATAGGGTCTTTTGGCCAGCATTCCAAACTCTATTTCCCTTTTATACCAGGCAAGGTACCCTGGTAAAACTTCACCTTTGGATAGATCAGCACACCTGTACTTGACGTCAAATACTGACACTCGCTACAAATCTGGCGGACTGCTGCTTCATGAAATTGACTATCAGGACCAATCTCGACAGCTTAGGCACAAATATCTTCATCCTTTGGCACTATTTGACATCTCCCCAGCTGTCTCAAAACTTGGTATGGGCCATAAGGCTAGATACTCCTGAGACCCATCAAGAGGAAAAATAAGGCCCAGTAGCTAGCATATATATGATCCTATCTACAGGAAGCCATCCAAACGTCCACTCTATTTGGTTTGCAGTGATGGAGCGGAGGTGTAATACCCATTCTCCACCGAAGAAGAACCCGGGTCCAATTGACCCAACTCATTGAGTCTGAAAAGACTCGATTCAATTTCTTTCTGGGTTCGTTCAATATTTAAGAGCCCAATTTAAATATAACAAATCACCACTTTAAAAAGTGACCTAAAATTATCCAATAGAAAAAACTACAACGGAGATTTTAGCCCAAAACAAGAATAACTGTATTAATTTTCAATCAACAACAGGACTATGCTAATGAAAGAATCATGCATGGACCACTGACCCCGGAAAAAATAAACAAAGATAATCAAAAAGAAAAGAAGAAGTAGAGACGTAGACAAGGAAGAAAATTCGAAGAAAAGATAGCAATAGATGAAACAAGAAAAATACCTAAAATATTCGGCCAATAGACTGGAGATAGCCTTTGAATCTTCGATTTCGGCCCAATCCGAAATTAATCATGTGTTTTTGTATCAAATACACACGAATTAAGTCAACTTGGACCTCAAATCTTCAATGAAACCTTGAATTGGAACTTTGGGGATTTCATGGTTCATTCTCTAATTTAATATTCGAGAAGATTGGGCAAAATTCGAAGGAAATTGAATGGAGATTTGGCATGAGGGGATTGTAATGGTTCTATAGTGTGATTTTTGTAGGGGTTGGAGTTTTTTAAGTCCATGCCGCCGGGATTGATATGGGGAAAATAAAGGTGGCGGATTAGGGTTTGGTTGGGATTCACTAAAAGAGGAGATCGAAGAGGTGAGAGACGAGGTTTGGGGGGATAGTGAGATTAGGACAGTTATATACCCACCCTACCCCACTTCGCGACGGCCGGATCATAGAATCTCGATGGCTCCGATCTGATCTAACCTAAACGAGGTCATTTTGGTTGGGAGGATGGGTTGGACCGGTTTGGACAGGTATGGGATGGGCCTAGCCTGATTTTGGAGAAAAAAATATTGGCCTGGGTAAAGTTAAAACAAGGCAGCCCAAATTTTCTGATCTACTCTTTTATATTCCTATTTCAAAATTTTCCAACAATTTTTTTTCTTTTTCCCCCAAAATTAGATTAAAATATAAATTAATTCCTAGAACCTAATTAACTTAAACAAAAATACTAATTAAACTTAAATGATAATTATCACAACAAATAAAAAATAAATTAAAAAAAACTACTCAAAATCAGAGTTAAAATTAAAAGTGCAAGTTAAACTATTTTTGTGATTTTTCTCATTTTATTACATAAATAATTCGCTAATTAATCCTAAATATAAAATTAAACCCTAAATTAAAATACCTTTTATTTTATATTTTGTATTAACTAAATAAAGTAAACATGCACAGATAATATGCAAACAATAACAGAAAATGCCACAAAAATCTACAAAATTACAAATAATGAAAAAAACTTATTTTCTTGAATTTATGGGAGTAATTCATATTGGGCAAAAATCGCTTGCTCACAGTGGTGAAATACTACGTTATGTGAGATGTCTTGCCTATAAATGACAAGCTCATTCTATAAATTTTTCTGTGCTCAACTACTAACTAATAGCGAATCTTTCAAAAAAAGCAAGTTTTTTTAGCACAAATATGTCTCAACCTCCTTATGTACCAAGGTGCAAGTGTGGAAAAAAATGCCAGATGCAAAGTTGTTGGGATAATGGTAAAGCTGGACATCGCTACTAGGAGTGTTTGAACAAGTTTTATATGGTTCCCGGCGAACCTGTTTACGATTTTGAGGCATGGATTGATGAACCATATCATCAGGAGTACTACAAAGGGTTGTTGAATAATCGTAATAATTTGTGTTTAAAATAGTGGGAACGGGAAAAAACATAAAAAAGAGGTTGGGGAGTTGAAAACGAAACCTAAAGAGGTAAAAGAAGAAAAAAATAAGTTGTTAGAACAATTGAAGTGGTTGGAGCAGAGAATAATGGGTGACATAGACCAAATGTACGTGTTTTCTGTGTCATGTATTTTTATTAATTATGTTGAATTTTAATTATGTTAAGTTCTATGTTTGTGTTCGTGTAGTATTGTTAATCTAAAGTAGTAGTAATGAAGTTTATTTTCGGTCATTGTAATAGAATTTAATTTTTTGCGACTTGTGTTTGTGTTGTAGTACGAAAGTAGCTAATTAACGGAGAAATAAAAAAGTAATGCACATATTATATAAAATTTATTGTTAATGTATATACAAAAATATTTTTTACATCAAATACAAAATAGGAATAAAATCAATGTGTCTCACATCCAGTATGATTCAACGCAGCCGATGGCCTGAGGTGCATCGCATCCCGCCTGGGTACGCTATCGAGATCGTCATCATCTAGTTGCCCCATATATCCAGATGCCTCATTGCATGATCATCAGTGGTGTTGGCAGGATCATTATAAGCGGCCGACATCCTAGTAGAAACCTACATAAGAATAATAAGCTCAGCATAGCAAAGTATATAATAAGTAACAACAATTTAAATTGTCGTACTACTATCTCGTCGGGCTTCTGAATGTGATCATCTGTCGTAGCCATGTCAACATCGCGTTCATCCTTAAAAAGGAAATTAACAAAATTTATTGAAAATAAAGACAAATTATAAATAAATACTATAAAAACAACACCTGTGCCTGTGATGACGCACCATAACTCAGCCGGCGCCCACTATGTAAATCTCGGGTTGATCTATCTTCAGCAACAGTAGACGAGCCTGGAAAGTACGTATCCCAATCCATTTTAGAAAGTATCGTGCCTGTGATCAATAATTGACCTGACAGGGTCACCTGCGAAGTCCCAAGAGTAAGTTTGGCTTGCCTAGCTACTATCAGTAGGCACCATCACGATTCCCGAGGGTGGAAAATCCGGGTAATGACATACAATGCCCTTATATATGCATGAAAAGTGAAGAAAATATGTCATGAAATATGTCATTGAACATAAAACATATGTCATTAAGCATTTGACATGAAGATTATGGAGGAAGAGTGGACATCCACCATAATATGATGTTTATCATAACAATCCCCTTGAATATCCATAAATAATGTGCCTCGTTAAAACCTTATTAGGAAAAAAACCTTATGGGATAAAAATTCTAATGAAGGAAAAAGAGTACACATATTTAGAAATACGCCATTTAGTTTCCTCGTTAAAAAGCATACAAGAAACACCCCGCGGAACAAAACCTTGTGAGGGAAAAAGAGTACACTACATATTAACTCCCCCTTATGAGAGCATCAGTTCACATCCTTCAGCCCATCCTAATCTTGTACACTAGTTTCTTGAAGGTTGACATTAGCAGAGATTTAGTGAACAAATCAACCATGTTATCACTTGAATGAATCTGCTGCACATTGATATCACCATATTTTTGAAGATCATGTGTGAAAAATAACTTTGGTGAAATGTTCTTTGTCCTATCTTCTTTTATGAATCATCCTTTCAATTGGGATATGCATGTTTCATTGTCTTCGTACATTGATATCACCATATTTTTGAAGATCATGTGTGAAAAATAACTTTGGTGAAATGTTCTTTGTCCTATCTTCTTTCATGAATTATCCTTTCAATTGGGATATGCAAGTTGCATTGTCTTCGTACAAAATTGTGGGTAGTTTTTCATACTTCAAAACATATTTACCTCGGATAAGTATATTATATACCTGAATCAAATACACTCTCGACTTGCTTCACAAATAAAAATTATCTCACCATGATCAGAAGAACTAGCCATGATTGATTGCTTATTCGATCACCAAGATCTGACAGTGCTTCCATATGTAAACACATAGCATATTTGAGATCAAACCCTGCATGTGTTTGATAAGTACACTGCATTGACATAACCAACAAGATCAATATTGCAATGATTTCCATAAATAAGCCCAAATCGGTAGTCTCGTTTAGATAACACAATATGTGTTAGATTTCACTCCAGTGTCTCCTTATAGGAGCAACGCTATATCTTTCTAAGACATTAACTGAAAAAGTTATGTCAGGCCTTATAGTGTTAGCAAGATACATTAGTGCATTAATTTCACTAATATATGGTACTTCATGACGAAGAAGTTTTTCATTATTTTCATGAGGTCGGAATGGATCTTTATTTATATCGAGTGATTTCACAACATCATGGTACTAAATGGATGTGCTTTATCCATATAAAATCACATTAAAATCTTTTCTATGTATGATGAATAAAATTTTCGTCTTTTATATACTTAATTTATAGGCCAAGACAAAATTTTGTCTTAAGATTTTTTATTTCTAATTCTTTCTTTAAACATTCTACTACTTTAGGAAATTGCATGGGAGTTCTAATGATATTTTCATCATCAACATATACAGAGATTATAACAAATTCAAATTCATATCTTTTTATAAAGATACAAGGGCAAATTAGATCATTCTTCTACCATTATTTAAATAGGTACTCACACAGATGATTATACCACATCCGCCCTGATTATTTCAATCCGTATAAGGATTTTTGAAACTTTGTTTAATAAATTTCTTGAAAACATTAATATGCTTCACAACAATTTTAATCCTTCAATGATTTTTATTTTACACATATCAAGTTTTCGTATATTGTTAGATTAAAACCTCAAATGATTATATCCACCACAAGAGAATATGTCTTTAAACAATCAATGTGAGAATATTTACTAATTTTCATATGTCACAAGCGGTCTTTATGTCTATTAACGTGAACCATTTGCACAAGAACACATTTATACCTCAATTGGCTTTATACTTAGAGGTAGTGGGACTATCCCCGCAACTTCACATTTTTTCAAGTGAAATCAATTTTCATTGCGCATTTTTCATTTGGCCCATCAATTATTTGTCCAAATTTCATGACAGATTTGATCTTAAGATCTTTGTCAATATTAATAATATTGAGCGCTACATTATGTTACCAACATCGTCGACGATCATTTTATCTTGGTTCAATTATTACACAATAAATGCATAACTTGTTGAGATCTATTTATCTTATTATTTTTTTGTACCTAAGCCTCTCCCATGAGGTCTTATGAAGTATTATGTCGTGGTGCTCTTGTAGAGCACTTTCCTCCTTATTATGACCATCTTGAACATTTGTCCCTCTCCTTCTTCAAGGAGTTTTATCTTTGGAATCAATTGGTCAGTTACGCTTCATCCGTGACATAGACTCTGTCATTAGCAACTGAAATATGACATTTAGCTTTGGGTCAGCAAATCCGTCTGGCATTAATATGTAAATTAATTATCACTTTGTGATGACCTAGCCGGTCTTCTTAAGAATTAATTCCTTGATCCCTTATTAATTACTTTTCCCATGTTTGTTTCTGCTATTGCAAGTTGCCGGGAAGAATTATTCGGAGTTTCATAGAGTTTTGGGACACTTAGTCCCTAAATGAGAGCTTATGTTTTAGAAATTTGACCATAGTTGGAAAAATATGAAGAAATCTCCGGAATGGAATTCTGATGGTTCCGTTAGCTTCGTCAGGTAATTTCGGGTTTAGGAATGTGTCGGATTATATTTTGGAAGTTCGTAGCTAATTTAGGATTGCAATGTCGAAACTTAAATTTTTAAAGATTCTGGTTTGATAGTGAGATTTTGGTTTGAGGGTTAGAATGGAATTTTAGAAATTGGAGAAGCTCTAGAATGTTGAATATGACGTATGTGCAAAATTTTAGGTTATTCCAACGAGGTTTAATAGACTTGTTGATCGAAAGTGTATTTTGAGAGTTTTAAAGTTCTTACGCTTGAATAAGATGCTAATTAGTTGATTCGATGTTTTTTAAGGTGTTTGGAAGATTTGTATAAGTTTGCATATTGGTATATGACTTATTTGTGCTTTTAGTGGAGGTCCTGGGGGCCTCGGGATAATTTTGGGTGGTTAACGGGAAGTTGAAAAGTTAAAGTTGCAGCCGAAGTCTTTGGGCTGCTGCCATAACTGCATCTACGATTTTGGGGCCGCAAATGCGACTCCCATTGATGCGGAGTCAAGCCACAGAAGCGGCCAAGAGGAAACGAGACTAAAAACGCAGATGCGAAAGTTTAGCTCACTTGTAAGCCTGCAGATGTGATGAGTAAGTTGCAGGCATGGATTTCTGGGACATCAATGAGTTACACAAATGCAGTCATTTTCCCACATAAGTGGAAGTGGTGGACAGAAAAATCATGAATTCGAGGTTTAGTTTGAAAAGTTAGAAACTAAATTGGGAGCTCGGGATTGGCGATTTTTAGAGGGATTTTACATGGATGTTTTGGGTAAGTGATTCTTACTTAGTTTGAATCTTTTCCATGAATCAATGCTTAAATTTATCATTTAATTTCGGATTGGAGATAAAAATTTGGAAAAAAATTGGAAGAAAGTTCTTAGACCTAGAATTCAAATTTTGATTGGGAATTCGACCTTTGATTTGGATAATTTTGGTATGCATGAACTCGTGAGAGTATGAGGATTCTGAAAATATAAATTTTACCTAAATCCGAGACATGGGCCCGAGGGCATTTTGTCATTTTATCTAATTTCGCCTATTAGCTTAATTGTAAACTCAGTTACTTAAAATGTTATTTACATTATGCAATTTAACTGAATAAATTCGGGCCATTTGGAGTCGAGTACTAGTGCCAAGAGCGTGGATTCGGGTTGATTTTGAGTTGGTTCGAGGTAAGTGGCTTGCCTAACCTTGTGTTGGGGACATTTCCCTTTGGATTGGTAGTGTGATAATTTAAATGCCTTGTATGTGAGGTGACGAGTGCGTACTTGTGCTAATTGTTGAAAATCTTGTTTTTCACTAAAATAGGTTTAATTGTGTTTTTCCTTTACTGCTTACACTACTTGGAATGTAAGTACGCTATTAGCTTAGAGAAGCATGTCTAACTGACTTAATTTTTTATTTGGTTTAATTGCCTTATTTGTATTGCGTGAAGCATGCTAGGTTAGAATTTCCTGTGTTACTTTGGTATGAGGTTGGGGTTTATTGAGTATTCCTTGTGCTATTGTTGTGCGTTTTACTTTGGCAGTACGAAATGATATTTCGGGAGATCCCCTGTACGTATTTATGATTTGAGCTTAAGTGTAGGATACCGAGAGATCCCCATCACGAATATTAAGGAAACCAAGAGATCCTCTGGATACTAAGAGATCCCAAGCATATATTGGGGTTACCACAAGATCCCCAGCATATATTGAGGATACCAAGAGATCATTGGGATACCATGAGATCCCTGACATATATTGAGGATACCAAGAGATCCTCGGGATACTAATAGATCCCGAGATATTTATCTTTGTGAAAAATTGTATTTCTTATGATTGCTTTTGTCTCTGCTTCAGTTATTTTATCCTTATTATCCTGTATTAGCTCTTACTGTTATCTTTCAACTACAGTGTTTTACCTTATACTGTTATACGTTATATTTTATTTAGTCCCAGTAGGGCCCTGACCTTCCTTGTCATTTCTGACCGAGGTTAGGCTTGACACTTACTGAGTACCGTTGTGGTGTACTCATGACTTTTCTCTGCATGTTTTTCATATGCAGATCCAAGTATCTCTACTCATACTGATCACCCGTGCGGCGACACACTCGTAGAGACTCCAAGGTATAGCTGCCACGTTCGTAGACTAAGTAGTCCCTTATGTACTTTTTTATTATCCCATATGTACTTTTGTTTCTTTGTTTATTGGCCCTTATGTACTTTTGTTTCTTTGTTTGATGTTTTGGAGTTAGATTCTTTTAGACATTCAAAGGCTCGTGATCATGTGATTCTGGGTTTTGGGAATTGTATTAGTTTAAAGTGTTGTTATTGTGTATGCCGAACGGTATTTTCAATCACTATTTTATTTTACCATTTCGTCTTTTAAAAGTTTCTTCCATAAATTGGTTTATTTTTTGCATTATTAGGCTTACCTAGTTGTAGAGACTAGGTACCATCACGATGGTTCACGGAAGGCAAACCGGGATTGTGACACACTTGAACTTCAAGTTCATATTTTCTTGTACGAGCATACATATATATATGTATTCATAATAATTCATTTCACGTATCATTTTCTCAGCTTCAAATTTGCTCACCCTAAGTTGGGATCACCAATACATTTCCCAACCTCATTTGGGAACCCATCTTTCTGGAGGACCACAGACTCCCGTCGCCCGCACTCCTGAGTAGCGAGTGCATGTTGATCAGGTTCCAGAGATTATTGCGATACATCCCATAGTTCAAGATTAGCCCGAGGATAGGGCATCGACTTTCGAGGATGAGCAGCGGAGGTTTAAGAAGTATAAGCCTCCTATTTTAGCGGTTTATCATCAGATGATGCTCTGGACTTCTAGATGAGTGCTATTGTATTCTTCTTACCATGGGTATTTTAGGGTCGAGCGGGGTTTCCTTCACAACCTTCCAGCTTCGAGGGGCCGCCTATGAGTGGTGGCGTACTTATGAGTTAGACAGTCCGGACGAGGAAACTTTCCTGACTTTTGGACTCAGTTTTCAGATATGTTCCTAAGAGAGTATGTTCCTCAGAGCCTAAAGGATGAATGGCACGCAGAGTTCGAGCATTTGCACTAGGATACTATGATTGTCTCAGAGTATACTATCTATTTCACAAGTTTGGCTAGATACTGTTCACGAGAGGGTTCATCGATTTATTGAGGGACTTATTTCCAGCATCAGGTCTATCATGTCTTGCGAGTTGGAGATGGATATTTATTATCAGCAGCTGGTGAGAATTGTTAGGAAGATTGAGGGTATGCATGCTAGGGATAGAGAGGAGAGAGAGGCTAAAAGGTCTCGAGAGTCGTTCCACTGTTCTGGTACCCGTGCCTAGCTGCAGGTCACCATGGTATAGGTTATATGAGTGGCCATGTTCATTTAGCTCTTCCAGCAGCCAGTGATATTTCAACTCCTCCTAGGCCCTATGAGCCTTATAATGCACCTCCGGTATCTAGCACGCCTCCTGCACGGGGTTCTTTAAGTGATCAGTCTAGTCAACCTGGCTTGAGCCAGTCACAGCCGTCACATCCTCCAAATGATTGTTTTGAGTGTGGTGAAATATGCCTTATGCTTAGGGACTGCCCCAGACTTAGGAAGGGGAGAACCTCGACTGACTTCTCATCCACAGCGTGTCCCGCAGAGTTCTTAGGCTTTAGTTACAGCTCCAGTTGCTATCCCACCTGCTCAACTAGCTAGAAGTGGAGGTCGAGGAGGTAGAGGTTGCTCTAGAGGGGGAGGCCAGACCCGATACTATTGTTAGAATATACGCTTAGCGCTAGAGGGGGGGTGAATAGCGCTATAATAAAAAATAGCGTAAACTTGCAGAATTTAAAAATTGCAGGAATGAAATAAGTGCGATAAGTAAATAATAAGGAACGAACGCACCGATATTATCCTGGTTCACCACAACCCGTGGCTAGTCCAGTCCCCGAGAGACTCTCTCGAGATTTCCACTAACTTCGTTAAGCTTACGGGTGCTTAACAAACCGTTACAAACTGAGAACTTGCGTCACACAAGCCTCAACAACATTTGCTCGAAGATACAACACTTCAAGACTTCAACCAAAGGAATCACAACGTTCCTTCTTACAATACAAGGGATTAACACTTCCCTTCAAGTGTATAAAAACACTTTGCACTCAAAACAAGACTCTCCTTAAGAGTAGATATGAGTAAAATAAATACGCTCAAGAACGCAAAAACTTTCGTCAAGAATTTGGCTCTCAAAAAGTTATGTAATGAATAGAAAATGATGAATAAGAGAGTATGCAAGCTTTAGCAATAGTATGATCAGCTGTTGTGTTTAGAAGACTGATTTGAAGATGTATTTATAGTGTCAAAAACATGCATAACCGTTGCCTAATTGCCAATTAAGAATTGCTGATTTTGTGCTACGACAATCGATCGTCTAATTGGCACAATCGATTGTTTTCCAATCGTTTCAAAAATCATTCCCAGATTTTACGCAGCATAATCGATTATCTTAGACGTATAATCGATTACTGGCAACGTTCAAAAAATCATTTCCAGATTTTACTTAAAACAATCGATTATCAGAAATATACAATCGATTACTTGGCAACGTTCAAAAAATCTTTTTCAGATTTTACTTCAAACAATCGATTATCAGAACTATACAATCGATTACTTGGCAACGTTCAAAAAATCTTTTTGAGATTTTACGTAAAACAATCGATTATTAAAATCCTATAATCGATTATCTGACGGAGTTTGAAAATATTTTGGCGATGGTCATTTGCATAATCGATTATGCTATATGGACAATCGATTATTTTTCAGTCTTGAAATATCTAATAGACACTGCCTCAACACAATCGATTGTCATAAGGTTCACAATCGATTATTTTGTATCTTTGAAAAATCTGATAGACACTGCCTCAACACAATCGATTGTCATAAGGTTCCAATCGATTATTTTGTAGCTTTGAAAAATCTGATGGACACTGTCTCAACACAATCGATTGTCATAAGGTACACAATCGATTGTCATGCAGATTTCAAAAATCTGATGGACACTGCCTTAACATAATCGATTATTATAAGTACATAATCGATTATCTTTGTCCAGATTTTAAAGGCATGTTTGAAAATCATTTCGCTAAAATAAATATGCATGGTTTAAAATCATTTTGCTCTAAATTAAATATGCATGGAAAAATGTTTTTACGAGAGAAGCCAAGTCTTGAGTTAAATTGTCGGATCAAGATCACAATTAAAGAGCGACTCATGTATAACTTTGTTTAATCTTGATCTTTGTTTGTCTTGTGCTTGAACTTCGTTACGTGACATTTGCGTGCTTGTGCTTGGACATCGTCATATGTCAATTGCGCATCGTTTGTCATTTATCAAAACCTACAAATATGAACACGCGTTTAGTTTAATGCCTTGAAAACATGTTTCAACAATTTCCCCCTTTTCGATAATGGCAAACCTTAATCGGGATATGCATATTAGGTAATTCATAATGACGATCCAAGACAAGTATATATATATGCAATTAGTTCCCCCTCAACATATGAATTCCCCCTCAATTTGTGCCAATAAGTATTAAGTGCATAGCCCCTTATTCTTCCCCCTTTAGACATTAGCAAAAAAATTGGTAAATAACTTGTTCATCAAAAATTTCAACTTCATAAAAGGGATAATAAAGCAAATAATGTCAACATAATCGATTAATTATACTTGATAATCGACTATATACTAAAGAGAAATCGATTATTCTAAAGAGGAATCGATTATTCTGCACCAGTTTTTATAATTCCCCCTGCTTTTAGGGCGATACCTGCAAAAATACGTTTGACGCCTCCGATGCTCAAGTTAGTAATCATGTGAAAGGGAAAATGCAATGCATGACTTAGATCAATGTGGAGTCAAGAATCCCGAGTTCACTACGAATTCGGAAGAAGGACTCTTTCTCTAAAGGTTTTGTGAAGATGTCGGCCAATTGATCTTTGGTTTCAACAAATTCAATTTCGACATCACCTTTGAGAACGTGATCTCTTATAAAATGATGCCTAATTTCAATGTGTTTTGTTCTTGAATGAAGAACGGGGTTCTTCGTCAAGCATATGGCGCTAGTATTATCACATCTAAGAGGGATATGATCGATACTTAGGCCATAGTCCAGGAGTTGCTGTTTCATCCAAAGAATTTGAGCGCAACAACTCCCCGCGGCTACATATTCAGCCTCGGTTGTGGACAACGCAACACTTACTTGTTTCTTGCTAAACCAAGAAACTAGAGAGCTACCGAGCAAATGGCAAGTGCCACTAGTGCTCTTGCGGTCCAATTTGCATCCAGCGAAATCGGAATCGGAATAGCCAACAAGTTGGCATGAAGAACCTTTGGGGTACCATAGACCCACATTTACAGTACCAACAAGATACTTCAATATCCGTTTCACCGCAGTTAGGTGAGACTCCTTAGGACATGATTGATAACGAGCGCATAAGCACACACTAAACATGATGTCCGGTCTACTAGCAGTAAGATAAAGGAGAGATCCAATCATACCTCGATACTTCTTGGTGTCGACTTCCTTACCTTTCTCATCTTTGTCTAGATGGTCAGATGTGCTCATGGGAGTGGCCATTGCTTTTGCGTTGCTCATTTCAAATCGTTTTAGCAATTCTTTGCAATATTTAGCTTGACAAATGAAGGTTCCTTCTTTCATTTGCTTTACTTGCAGCCCCAAAAAGAAGGTTAGCTCACCCATCATAGACATTTCAAATTCGCTTGTCATTAAATCAGAAAATTCCTTGCACAAAGCATTGTTAGTAGCGCCAAAAATAATATCATCCACATAGATTTGAACTAATAAAATATCATTGTTTTTATGCTTAACAATTAGAGTGGTGTCAACTTTCCCCCTAATGAATTCATTTTCCAATCGTTCATACCAAGCTCGGGGAGCTTGTTTGAGACCATAAAGCGCCTTTTTATGTTTGAAAACATGATTGGGAGATTTAAAATCTTCAAAGCCCGGGGGTTGTTCTACATAAACTTCTTCTTGAATAACACCATTTAGAAAAGCACTTTTTACATCCATTTGATATAAATTGAAATTCATAGAAGAGGCAAAAGCAAGCAATAAACGAATAGCTTCTAACCTTGCTACGGGTGCATATGTTTCTTCATAGTCAATTCCCTCTTCTTGATTATAGCCTTTTGCTAAAAGCCTAGCTTTGTTTCTAGTGATTATGCCATTTTCATCTAGTTTGTTTCGAAAAACTCATTTCGTACCAATTATGGTATGATTTTTGGGTCTTGGCGCCAAATCCCAAACGTCATTTCATTTGAATTGGTTAAGCTCCTCTTGCATTGCCAAGGTCCAAAATTCATCCCCAATTGCTTCGGAGATGGTTGAAGGTTCAATTTGAGAAACGAAAGCAGTATGTCCTAAGGTGTTCTTAAGAGTGTTTCGAGTACTTACCTGTTGTTCAATGTCGCCAATTACCTGTTCTAGAGGATGGTCTTTGATTGTCCTCCACGCGTTAGGCAGTTTCGTTTCTTTTTCCAGTTGTGGCACTTCCTCCGATAATTGTTCCAAGATTTCATCTTGAGTTTCCTTAGGAGTTTCCTCTTGTACTTTGTCTTGAGGACTCATTGAGTTTAAACTACCTGCAAGTTCAAAACCAGAATCCTTTCTCACCAAGCGAGCATTATTTTCGGAAAACACAATATGAGGGGATTCCTCCACAGTTTCGGTTCTATTATTGAATACTCTATATGCTTTGCTACGTGAAGAATAACCAATAAAAATTCCTTCATCGGATTTGGCATCAAACTTTCCCAAAATATCTTTACCATTTTTATGAATAAAACATTTACAACCGAATACTCTAAGATGGGAGATATTTGGTTTCCTTCCCTTGTAGAGTTCATAGGGAGTTTTCATGAGTATTGGCCTTATGACTACTCTGTTTAAAACGTAGCATGCGGTACTCACGGCATCCGCCCAAAAATGTTTGGGAATCTTAGCCTCATCGAGCATGGTTCTAGCCATCTCTTCGAGACACCTATTTTTCCTTTCCACCACTCCATTTTGTTGTGGTGTGGGTGGAGCAGAGAAGGTGTGCTCGATACCGAGTTCGTCACAAAAATTCGCGAAGAGATTTTGATCGAACTCTCCCCCATGATAACTTCTTATTGAAGTGACGGTTCTGTCCTTTTCATTTTGAACACGTTTAAGAAAACATTTAAAATTATGAAAAGCTTCACTTTCATGAGCAAGAAATAGTGTCCATGTAAATCTAGAATAATCATCAACAATAACAAAAGCATAACGATTTCTACCAAGACTTTCAATGCGAGATGGTCCAAAAAGGTCCATGTGAAGAAGTTGCAATGGTCTAGTAGTTGAAACAATATTTTTCGATTTAAAAGATGCTTTTGTTTGCTTCCCTTTTTGACAAGAATCGCAAATGGAGTCTTTTTCAAATTTCAAATTTGGAAGACCAATAACTAAATTTTGTGAAACCAATTTGTTTAAAAGATGCATGTTGATGTGAGCTACTCTATGATGCAATAACCACATATCATCTTCTTTTCTCATAAGACAATTCACATACTCAGATGAAGAATTTTCGAGATCAACCATATAGATGTTATCCATTCTAAAACCACGAAGGATAATTTTAAAATCGCTACGGCGAAAAACTAAGCATTCATCTGAATCAGATAAAACAAGATTTCCCTTGTCACATAATTGACTTATGCTCAAGAGATTATGTTTTAGACCTTTAACTAGTAATATATGCTTAATGGAAGAAGGTTCATCCTTACCGACCGATCCAATGCCGATAATTTTTCCCTTGTTGTTATCTCCAAAAATAACGCTTCCTCCTTCCTTGTTATCTAGTTGAAGGAACTTGGATTCGTCTCCGGTCATGTGTTTGGAGCATCAACTATCAAGGTACCAAAGTATACTTGATCCCTTCAAACATACCTACAAGACAAATTAATGAGTCTTTGGTACACAAGCTGTTTTGGGTCCTTGAGAGTTAGGTGTAACATGCTGTTGTGCTTGACATGCAGTTAAGTGTCAATGTCTAGTGAAGCAAGAAGGAGCAATATGTCCAATTCGATTGCAATAATGACAAATGACATTAGGATTATGCATTCGTCTAGGTTGATAGTAGTTGGACGGACGATAATTGTTTACTCTATTTTCGACAATATGACTATTGCGCATTTCATGAAAATCCTTTCTCCTACTATTTGTTCTAGGATATGCAGCATTTCTAGGATAGTTATTTCTAGGTTGAAAGCCATTTCTAGGTGTCCTAAAATGTTCAACGTTTCTTCTAGTGTTTGGTCTAGGATATGCATCATTTCCAGAATAGTTATTTCTAGGTTGAAGGCCATTTCTAGGTGTCCTAAAATGTTCAAAGTTTCTTCTAGTGTTTGGTCTAGCATGCATGTTGATTCTAGGATTGTTATTTCTAGGATGAACATTTGTTTTATTTATCCTAGGTTGAGCCTTAGGTGGTTGGGGTTTGGCTTCAACTTTTTCTTTAGGCTCGTTTTTAAAACCTATCCCATGTTTGGTCGATTTCAAATTAACAAGAACCTCATTCAAATTTTTATGGGAAGAATTAAACTTATCTAAGGTGCCCTTAAGTCTTTCTACCTCATCTTTTAGATGCATGCAAGAAGTACAATTTTTACTAGAACTCTCGGGTTTGTCGGCGCTTCTCTTGCCGAAAAAATTGTTTTCTTCTTTCAACTTCTCATTTTCCAAAATCAGTTTTTCCAAATCCTTTTCTTTCAAAGAGAGTTGTTTTTCAAAATCTTTTTCTTTCAAAGAAGCATTTTCCTTAATGTTTTTAACAGTTTTGGAAGCTTAAATGAATTCATTATACAACTCATCAAAGGCATTTTGCATTTCCTTAAGAGAATAGAAGTTTTTGGAAGAAATTTGACATACCTCTTCTTGATTGTTTTCGTGTGCCATAAGACAAAGATTTGCGGTTTCGTCTTCGTCTTCCTCACTTGACTCGTCTCCGGAGTCGCCTCCCCAAGATATGTATGCTCGTTGTTTCTTGAAGGGTTTCTTCTCCTTTTTGACATTTGGGCAATTTGATTTAATGTGCCCGATTTCTCCGCATCCATAGCACTTTACTTGATCTCCTTGTTGTTTGCCTTTTCGTTCATACTCTTTTCGCATGAACTTTTGAAATCTCTTAATAACGAGTCCGAACTCGTTATCTCCGTCCTCATCATTTTGAGGTTGACTTGTGCTTGCCTTGAGGGCTATTCTTTGTTTCCTTTGATCATTAACAAGAGGGTTAAGTATAGTAGATTCATAAGTTTTAAGATTACCTCTTAATCCGTCGATGGTGACATTTGAAATTCCAATAGACTCTTGAATCGCGTCAGCCTTGGAGCGCCATTCTAGAGTGAGACTTCGGAGAATTTTTCGGACAAGTTCCTTATCCGTGAAGGTCTTCTTAAGAGCATGTAAGTCATTAACGATTTTTGAAAATCGTTCGAACATGTCATCGACCCTTTCGCCTTCCTTCATGTGAAACAGTTCATATGCATGGGTTAGAAAATCAACTTTAGCCTCTCTTACCTGGTCCGTACCTTCGTATGTGATTTCCAGCTTATCCCATATTTGCTTCGCCGTTGTGCAACATGATATTTTTCTGTAGTCATCAGCGTTTACAGCACAATATAATAAGTTGATGGCTTTAGCATTGTTCTGCACTTTTCGGATATCATCCGCATCGTATTCATCTTCGGATTTTGGAACCCATTCATTTTCAACCTTTTTGGTTGGAACTTGTTCTCCCTTCGTTATAACCTTCCACAGATGAAAACTATTCGATTGAATGAATATTCTCATCCTTTTCTTCCAGTACGTATAGTTTGTGCCATCGAATAGTGGTGGTCGGGTGGAGCATTGTCCTTCACCTATTCCACCAAAAGAATCACGAGTAGAAGCCATGGATTGTTTCTCTCAAACGGTTAAGTTTTTCAGAGAGTTGGGCTCTAATAACAATTGTTAGAATATACGCTTAACGCTAGAGGGGGGGTGAATAGCGTTATAATAAAAAATAGCATAAACTTGCGGAATTTAAAAATTGCAGGAATGAAATAAGTGCGATAAGTAAATAATAAGGAACAAACGCACCGATGTTATCCTGGTTCACCACAACCTGTGGCTAGTCCAGTCCCCGAGAGACTCTCTCGAGATTTCCACTAACTTCATTAAGCTTACGGGTGCTTAACAAACCGTTACAAACTGAGAACTTGAGTCACACAAGCCTCAACAACCTTTGCTCGAAGATACAACACTTCAAGACTTCAACCAAAGGAATCACAACGTTCCTTCTTACAATACAAGGGATTAACACTTCCCTTCAAGTGTATAAAAACACTTTGCACTCAAAACAAGACTCTCCTTAAGAGTAGATATGAGTAAAGTAAATACGCTCAAGAACGCAACAACTTTCGTCAAGAATTTGGCTCTCAAAAACTTATGTAATGAATAGAAAATGATGAATAAGAGAGTATGCAAGCTTTAGCAATAATATGATCAGTTGTTGTGTTTAGAAGACTGATTTGAAGATGTATTTATAGTGTCAAAAACATGCATGACCGTTGCCTAATTGCCAATTAAGAATTGCTGATTTTGTGCTACGACAATCGATTGTCTAATTGGCACAATCGATTGTTTTCCAATCGTTCCAAAAATCATTCCCAGATTTTACGCAGCATAATCGATTATCTAAGACGTATAATCGATTACTGGCAACGTTCAAAAAATCATTTCCAGATTTTACTCAAAACAATCGATTATCAGAAATATACAATCGATTACTTGGCAACGTTCAAAAAATCTTTTTCAGATTTTACTTAAAACAATCGATTATCAGAACTATAAAATCGATTACTTGGCAACGTTCAAAAAATCTTTTTGAGATTTTACTTAAAATAATCGATTATTAAAATCCTATAATCGATTATCTGACGGAGTTTGAAAATATTTTGGCAACGGTCATTTACATAATCGATTATGCTATATGGACAATCGATTATTTTTCAGTCTTGAAAAATCAAATAGACACTGCCTCAACACAATCGATTGTCATAAGCTTCACAATCGATTATTTTGTATCTTTGAAAAATCTGATAGACACTGCCTCAACACAATCGATTGTCATAAGGTTCACAATCGATTATTTTGTAGCTTTGAAAAATCTGATTGACACTGTCTCAACACAATCGATTGTCATAAGGTACAAAATCGATTGTCATGCAGATTTCAAAAATCTGATGGACACTGCCTTAACATAATCGATTATCATAAGTACATAATCGATTATCTTTGTCTAGATTTTAGAGGCTTGTTTAAAAATCATTTTGCTAAAATAAATATGCATGATTTAAAATCATTTTGCTCTAAATTAAATATGCATGAAAAAATATTTTTACGAGAGAAGCCAAGTCTTGAGTTAAATTCGACGATCAAGATCACAATTAAAGTGCGACTCATGTATAACTTTGTTTAATCATGATCTTTGTTTGTCTTGTGCTTGAACTTCGTTATGTGACATTTGCGCGCTTGTGCTTGGACCTCGTCATATGTCAATTGCGCATCGTTTGTCATTTATCAAAACCTACAAATATGAACACACGTTTAGTTTAGTGCCTGAAAACGTGTTTCAACAACTATGTCCTTCCTTCCTGTAACGAGGTTGTTGCCTCCGATTCTATCATCACATGTGTTGTCATTGCCTGTCATGGAGATGCATCGGTTCTATTAGATCCAGGCTTCACCTATTCTTATGTGTATTCTTATTTTTCTCCGTATTTGGGTTTATCTTGGGATTCTTTGAGTTCCCTTATTTATGTCTCTATTCATGTGGGAGATTCTCTGGTTGTGGACTGCGTTTATCGGCCGTGTTTAGTTGCTATTAGTGGTTTTGAGACTAGAGCCAATTTATTGTTGTTAGGATTTATACCCGTCACTAGAGGGGGGGTGAATAGTGCGGCACGAGAATATTGATAAATATTGTGGAATTAAAATTGCAGGAGTAAAGTAAATGTGGTAATTAAAATAGTAAGGAAAGAACACACCGAATTTATCCTGGTTCACCACAACGAGGGGATAGTCCAGTCCCCGAGAGACTCTCTCGAGATTCCACTAACTCCGTTAAGCTTACGGGTGCCTAACAAACCGTTACACTTGCTCGTAGATGTACACTCTACAAGACTTCAACTTGCTCGAGGATACCTCACCTCAAGACTTCACCTTGCTTGTGGATACCGCACCACAAGACTTCACACACTAAGATTGAGGGTACTTAGCAAACCCGACAATCAATGAGAAGATATGGTCTTCTCAAACACCTTTCTCTTCTACAACAAGAACTCTCTAAAAAGAGTAGATAAAGAGATACAAGATTAGCTATATGAACAACTCAAAGTTGTCTCTCAAACGGCTAAACAAAAGCTCTAAAATGATGCCCAAATAATATCAATATGTATATAAACAATGAGAGGTGTTGTGTGTTTAATATCAGCTCAAAAGACCTCTATTTATAGGTGTTAGAAGTTGTATGTCCGTTGCTTAATTGACAATCAATTATGCTGATTTTATGCAAGATAATCGATTATCCACTTTGCATAATCGATTATCTTCTCAACGTTCATAAAACGGAACGTTGGGAAGGCAACGGATATTGAAATAATCGATTATTCCAATCACATAATCGATTATGTTGCCTTGCGGAATTTCCAGCAAAGCTGGATTATACCAGAGTATACCAGAATCAAAGCTGGAGTATACCAGAATATACCAGAATATATCAGAATCGAAAACTTACTTCAAAAACCATTTTGGTTAAAATAAAGACGTTAAAATCATTTTGTTTGAAGTATATTAATAATTTTTATGATATATATGATTTAATAAAATGATTTTATGCATATTAATGATGACCTATGTTGAGCCAAAAGACGAGATAACTTAAACGTTGCTCTTACATTGGTTCTACCTAGCGACCTATGCCTTGGGTCTTCGGTCTTGAACTTTTGAGCTCGTCTTGGCTTTTCCATGCAATCCATTCATCAATATGCTTCTCGGCATTCAATCTTGATTGTTTGCTAATGCATCTTCATTGTTTGTCATACAATAACATTGTTTAACAAGTTGACTTCATTGTTTGTCATTCATCAAAACCTATACCTGAAAATCATGCTAGTACAACCAAAGCGCACATATCATGGATAGAATGATTTTCTACAATTGTTACTCATCATTGTGATTTTGATATTATCTTGGGCATGGACTTATTGTTTCCCCGTTATGCTATTCTTGATTCTCACGCCACAACCGTGACTGTAGCTATGCCAAATGTACCACATGTTGAGCGAAGGGGTGCATTAGATCACACTCGTAGTAGAGTTATTTCTTTCCTTAAGGCTCGGTGTATGGTTGAGAAGGGGTGTGACGCGTATCTAGCTTATGTGAGAGATGTCAGTATTGATACCCTTTCTATTGATTCAGTCCCAATAGTACGGTATTTTTCTAATGTGTTTCCAGCTGACCTTCTGGGCATGCCACCCGATAGAGATATTGATTTTGGCATTGATCTGTTGTCGGGCACTCAGCTTTTATCTAATTCTCCATATCGTATGGCTCTTCATGAGTTGAAGGAGTTGAAGGAGTTGAAGGATTAGTTACAGTAATTGCTTGATAAGGGTTTTATTAGGCCCATTGTATCACCGTGGCGTGCTCCTATCTTGTTTATGAAAAAAAAGGATGGTTCTATGTGTATGTGCATTGATTATCGCCAGTTGAACAAAGTTACATTGAAGAACTATTATCCTTTGCCTCGTATTGATGATTTATTTGACCATCTACAGGATGTACAAGTGTTTTCTAAGATTGATTTGCATTTAGGGTACCATCAGCTGAAGATTCAGGAGCCAAATATCCCAGAGACTACTTTCAGGACTCAATATGGTCATTATGAGTTACTTGTTATGTCATCTGGGCTGACTAATGCCCAAGCAACCTTTATGTATTTGATGCACAATGTGTTCCAGCCATATCTTGACTCATTTGTCATTATCTTTATTGGTGATATTCTGGTGTATTCCCGCAGTTGGGAAGATCTTGAGAAACACTTGAGAACAGTGCTTCAGACTCCAATAGAGAAGAAATTATATGCTATGTTCTCGAAATTTAAGCTTTGGTTGGATTCCGTGGCACTTTTGGGCTACGTGGTCCCGAGTGAGCGAATAAAGGTGGATCTGAAGAAAGTTGAAGCAGTGTAGAGTTGGACGACACCATCCTCAGCTACAGAGATTGCAGTTTTCTTGGCTTGGTGGGTTATTACAGTCGATTTGTTGAGGGGTTTTCATCTATTGCAGCACTATGACAAGACTGACCTAGAAGGGTGCTCTGTTCCAGTGGACGGAAGAGTGTGAGATTAGATTTCATAAGCTCAAGACAGCTTTGACAACAACCCTAGTTTTGATATTTCCTATAGGTTCGGGGTCTTATACTATCTATTGTGATGCCTCGAGAGTTGGCCTTGGAGCAATATTGATGCAAGGCGGTAGGGTGATTGCCTACGCGTCTAGATAGTTGAAGATACCTGAGAAGAATTATCCTGTCCATGATCTTGAATTAGCTGCTATTGTTCACACCTTGAAGAACTGGCATTATTATTTGTACACTATGCCTTATGAGATTTATATTGATCATCGTAGTTTCAACTATCTGTTAAATAGAAGGATCTTAATTTGCGCCAGATGAGGTGGTAAGAGTTACTAAAGGACTATGATATCACATTTTTGTATCACTCGTGGAAGACCAATATGGTGGCTGATTCTTTGAGTCACCGGGAAGAGAGTTTGGGGAGTTGGCTTATTTACCAACAATAGAGAGGCCCATGGTGATGGATGTTCAGGCCTTAGATAGTTAGTTTGTAAGATTAGATCTTTCAAAGCCTAGTTGAATTTTAGCTTGCGAGGTCTCTCGGTCTTCCTTGTTTGATCGTATCCGGGAGTGGCAATTTGTTGACCCCCATTTGCTTGTCCTCAAGGACAAATTTCAGTACGGTGATGTCAGTGATGTGACTATTGGTCATGATGGGGTATCGAGGATGCAGGGTCCGATTTCTATACCTAATGTTGATGGACTTTGAGAGTTGATTCTAGATGAGGCCCACAATTGGCGGTATTTCATCCATCCAGGTGCCGCGAAGATGTATCATGATTTGAGGCAGCACTATTATTGGAGGCGGATGAAGAAGGATACAGTTGGGTTTGTAGCTGGGTGCCTCAATTGTTAGCAGGTGAAGTATGAGCACCAAAGACCGGGTAGGATGCTTCAGCAGATAGAGATTCCAGAGTGAAAGTGGGAGCGGATCACCATGGACTTTGTAGTTAGGCTTCCATGACTTTGAGGAAGTTCGACGCCATTTGGGTGATTATGGATCGACTGACCAAGTCCGCACATTTCATTCATATGTGCACTATCTATTCTTCGGAGCAGTTGATTGACATTTATATCAGTGACATTGTTTGTCTGCACGATATTCCAATTTTCATTATTTCAGATAGATATACTCAGTTCACATCACAGTTCTGGAGGGCCCTTAAGCATGAGTTGGGTACTCGAGTGGAGTAGAGTATAACATTTCAGCCTCAGACTAACGGGCAATCTGAGCGCACTATTTCAGATTCTTGAGGATATGCTCCATACATGCGTGATTGAGTTTGGAGGGTCTTGGAATAGTTATTTCCATTGACGAAGTTTTTATACAACAACGATTATTAGTCCAGCATTCAAATGGCAACGTATGATGCTTTTTATGGTAGGCGGTGTAGATCTTTGGTGGGTTGGTTTGAGCTGGGTGAGGCTAGATAATTGGGAACATACTTGGTTTAGGATGCTTTAGAGAAGGTTAAGGTGATTCAGGATATTCTTCGTACAGCCCAATCCAGACAGAAGAGTTACACAGACCAAAAGGTTCGCGATATTTCCAATATGGTTGGAGAATGAGTTCTCCTTCAGGTATTGCCTATGAAGAGCGTTCTGAGATTTTGCAAGGAAGGAAAGTTGAGTTTGAGGTTTATTGGTCCCTTTGAGGTAATAAGGTGTGTTGGGGAAGTTGATTATGAGCTTGTCTTACCTCCCAGCTTCGCTAGAGTTCATTCGGTATTTCATGTTTCGATGCTCCAGAGGCATCAGAGTGATCCGTCGCACGTATTGGGTTTTAACTTAGTCTAGCTGGACGAGGATCTATCCTATATTAAGGAGCCAGTGGAAATATTGGATAGGCAGGTTAGAAAGGTGAGGTCAAAGAACATTACAGAAGTGAAGGTTCAGTGGCAGAGTCATTTGGTCGAGGAGGCGACATGGGAGACCGAGCAGAATATGCGCAGCCGTGACCCTCATCTTTTCACTACTTCAAGTATATCTCTATGCTCGTTCGAGGACGAACGAATGTTTAATTGTAGGAGGATGTGACGACCTGGCCGTTCATCTTATGAATTAATGCCTCGATTCACTATTAACTGCTTTCCCCGTGTTTGTTTTTGCTATTGTGAATTGCTGGGAGTAAATATTTAGAGTTTCAGGGAGTTTTGGGATACTTAATTCCTAAAAGAGAGCATAAGTCTTGGAAATTTGATCTTAGACAGAACCGTATGAAGACGGTCTAGGAATGGAACTACGATAGTTTTGTTTGCTCTTTCTGGTTTAGGGGTGTGTTCAGATTGTGTTTTGGAGGTCCGTATCTAATTTAGGCTTGAAATGCCGAAAGTTGACTTTTTGATGTTTCTAGTTCTATAGTGAGATTTTGATTCGAGGGTCGAAATGAACTTTCAAAAGTTGGAGTAGCTCCGTAGTGTTGAATATGATGTGTGTGCAAAATATTAGGTCATCTGGATGAGGTTGGATAGACATTTTGATCGAAAGCACATCTTGAGAGATTTCAAAGTTCATAGGATTGACTCCCATGCTAATTGGTTGCTTCGACATTGTTTGGGGTGTTTGGAATATTTGTATAAGTTTGGATAGTGATACATGACTTGTTTGTGCTTTTGCTTGAGGTCTCGGGGTCCTCGGGATGAATTCAGGTGGTTAACGGGAAGTTGGAAAATTGAAGTTTGCAACTGAAGTCTTTGCTATCATAACCGCATCTACGGTTGGTATGTCGTAGATGTGATTATCGCAGATGCGGAGTTAAGCTACAGAAGCGGCTAAGAGGAATTTGAGCAGGGACCGCAGAAGCGGTAGTATTACTGCACCTACAGGACCGCAAATGCGGCATCTGGGTCCCAGGTGCAGAGACAGAACCTTTAAGTGAGAACCACAGAGGTGGAATGGTAGACGCGATGGGTGGACTGCAGATGCGGGATTACTGGGCAGAAAATAGGAATTTTGAGGGTTTTGTTTCAAAACATGAAAAAATCAAAGATGAGCTCGGGAGATGGCGATTTTGGGAGGGATTTGAAGGGGAAGTCATTTGGTAATAATTCTTTAACCCTTTCTAGTTATTTTTCATCAATCTATGCCTAAATTATCATTTAATTTCGGATTTGAGATGAAAATTGGGAAAAAATTGGAGAAAGTTCTTAGACCTAAAATTCGAATTTTGATTTGGAATTTGACCTTGGATTTGATAATTTTGGTATGCATGAACTCGTGTGAGTATCAGGATTCTGAAACTATAAATTATAGACGATTCCGAGATTTGGGCCCGAGGGGCATTTTTGTCATTTTATTTAATTTTCGTATTAGCTTAGAATTTATTTGTAGAAATAATTACTTGAAGTGTTATTTACATTATGCAATTGAGTTGAATAGATTTGGTTCAATTGGAGTCACGTACCCCTTGCAAAGACGTGGTTTCGGGTTGACTTTGTGTCGATTCAAGGTAAGTGGCTTGCCTAACCTTGTGTGAGGGACTTTCCCTAAGGATTTGGTATTATTGATATTTGAAATACCTTGTACGTGAGATGACAAGTGTGTAATTGTGCTAATTATTAAAAATCCATTTCATTAAGTGATTAAAACTGTGTTTCCTTTTCCCGTTCATTTGTACTTGAAATTTAAGCTTGTTGCTAGTTTAGGAGAGCATGTCTAAATGAATTAATTGTTTGTTTCCTCAAACTGCCTTATTTGAATTATGTGCAGCATGCTAGGTTAGAAATACTTATTTTTCCTTGATATGAAGATTGACAATTTATTACTATTCTTTGTGTTGTTGCTGTGTATTTACATTGGGACTACGGATGTGTGATTCCAGTAGATCCCCTTATCTTTTTATTTGGGACTACAGATATATATCTTGGACTACGGGACGGTATCCCGGGAGATCTACTGGATAGTTGTGATTGGGACTACAGAACGATATCCTAGGAGATCCTCGGTAGTTATCTCTGTATTGCACTGTATTTCCTTTCCGTGATTATCTTGCCTCTGCTCTAGTTATTGTTGTTCTTTCTCATTTGGGTTATTTCTTGTTAATGCACTTAGTTATATCGTCTTATTCTACACTGTCACACCTCATATTTTATTTAACCTCAGTAGGGCCCTGACCTTCCTCGTCACTTCCTGACTAATGTTAGGCTTGCCACTTATTGATTACCATTGTGGTGTACTCATGCCCTTTCTGCGCATATTTTTATGTGCAGATCCAGGTATATCGACTCAGTCCTATCACTCTTGCGGCGAGGCAACTATTCCAAAGATTTCGAGGTTTATCTTCCACGTCCGCAGACCGATGAGTCCCTCTCTATTCTCTCTTTAAACATTTTCCCTTCTGTATTTTCTTTTGTTAGATATTCTGGAGTTAGATACTTGTAGACATCCATAATCTTGTGGTTTCATGACATTCTAAATTTTGTGAAATATGTTATTAGATTGAGAGTTTTATCGTATATGCCGGGCGTCATCTTAAATACTGTTTCCTTTGTTTATATAGGTTTTCAATCATTTCTTCCACAAATTGTTATTTCGCATATATTAGGCTTACCTAGTCGTAGAGACTAGGTTCCATCACAATAATTCACGGAGGGCGAACTGGGGTTGTAACAACTTTACGATATCTTGTCATGAATAATCTTATTCATCCGGAAAGTAACATATTATTATTTCCGGAGCTCTTAACAACTTTTGTACTACAAGATCTTTTATCATACCATTATTATGGTAAATGTGTTTCTTCACTGAGAAAATTATATGATAATAAATTATCATGATCAAAATTATCATAAGCAAAATTATTTCTTGCTTTAACTTTGCCTTAATAACTTTTATAAGGCATGCCAAAATATACGTATCACATATACAAGACCAATGACATATTCATATAACTACACAATAATATTTATATTTTTTATTTCACTGAAACCTCCCTTAGAGGTGAGTTGTGTAGTATTCATCCAATCATGCATTGCAAGTCTTTATTCATTATTTTTATTATATATTACCACATTCACCTTTAGGAATGGGTCCTTATTCTCAATTCTTATCATAAGTCACATTCTTTTTAAGGAATGGATCAAAATCAACGATGTACTTCATACCAATTGATGTAAGCATTGACTTCACAGTTTGAAGGACTATTTTTAGAACCCTGTTTGTTGTACTTTTATAATCAGTGTGATGATTATTATTGTTTGGAACAGTCGCCTTCATTGTCCAACCACTTAGCTTCATTTAGACTTATTGTGTGTCACTACCACATCACTTCAAGAATGGAGAAAATCAAGTGGGAAAATATTTATGACTTTTCATGAAAAATATATTGTTTTCTTTGGTCATCATTCTATCATCAATATAATAAATTGGGACTCAAACTCAATGTCTTACCAATATAAAGGCATGTAAGATCATAATAAATAGCCCAACCCTTATCATTATGGAGTATCACGATTTGATCTCGATGTCTTGCCCTCAATCAATGGCATAATATGCTAAACAATATTGAGATTCATTCTCAAGCCTTAATTTGGATCACATGCCAATAAAGTTGTACACATCTAGTTTTCAGCTTACCAAATCAAATTTTCTTTCTTAAATAAGTGTACAAATCTTAAATCAACGTAAAGCTTTATCAATTATTTGTAGCATTTATATGAAATACAACCATTTGTAGTCAGAATGTTTCTACTAAATTCTGTTAAGAGTTTAAATGGATTATAAAATCATTGCCATAATATTTTTTGAGCCTCTCTAAAAAATATCGTTATTTTCAGGATATACCCTACCTATTGGATTTGATTTAACGCTCTGACTTTCCTTCTCTCAATTCAACCAAACAATTAGTAAATAAATTTATCAAAAGTACAACATATAGGTAACAAAACATATATAATACTAATACACAAATTCAGCATTTATATTACCTGAAAAGTGACATTATAGGTAACAACTTACCAGTTGTAGCTTATGCATCATTCATATAAAATACTCGAAAATGGTAAGTCAGTAGCAAGTATCAAGTAGATCATGGATACTCGAAAATACCTCTTCTAGTAGTTATACTAATCGTTGTTTTCTTTCAAATGATACGACTTAAAATTATTATGTATACCTTCTCAATAACTGATTTGTTTTCCAAATTTAAAAGAAGTAATTAATCAACCTAGATAAAGATGTGAAGTATTTCTAATTTATTTCTTCAAGATAATTTATGCTTCTAATTAGTATGATAATTTTTTTTTCCCTTTTTTTTGTACTCTATGCAAGTGCAAAAATCCAAAAGGAAAAAATATTCATCCAAGTAAAAAAAATATTAAAAGTGGTAGGACAGATTGAAGATAATTAACACACAAATATGCATAAGACAACTTATATAACATATCCTCGGTTACCATGACATGCCTCATATCAACAATTAATTACTACTATGATTTTCACATATAGAACTTCGAAAATTTTATTCCATTCATGTGATATAAAAGATGTAATATTATTATGTGCCTACGCAATACTGGTATGGTATGAAGTTGTGCGCATACAAGACAATATAAGAATGACATGTATAAGACAATCATATATTCTTATGTTTCATTACTTACTATATGTTGTTTCACTTTATTTTCAATCATGAGATAATATGTATTGTTTCTGATTGCAATCTTTTCGGATGTAGGATAATTTTGTAGACATATATAGAATTGGTTAGAGACTATGTTGATAACACATTATAAAATGAAAATATTTTAGTAAAATATGAACAAGAAATAGAAATAGAGAGAAGGAAGATATTTTCTTCTTCAATTGTATGTATTTTTTTTATCTATTACAACGCCTTTATATAGACATGAAAAATGAAAAAAAATATATCATGAAATATGTCATTAAGTATTTGACGTGAAGATCACGTGGAAAAAGTAGACACCTACCATAATAATATTTATCATAACATATATCATATTTATGTCATTTATTATTATTATTGTCATTTACTTTCTTTCACACCCACGATGTCCCTTATTTATTAAGGCCTTCTCTACTTATAATGGGGTATCAATCAATATATCTACTTTTCATATACCCACGTTCCCTTTCCCATAAATGCCAGATTGTGATTTAGATTTGTGATTAAGGAGAAAAAAATGAGAATTACAAAATGTCAGAATCTTCCTATCTTGATTCCATCGTCCACGTCCGTTTGTGATTAAGATTTGTGTACACTTGCATTCCCTCAGTTTGGAGAATTTATTTACGGACTACTATTACTTTACTTTATTTTTTTTGTTTTTGCTTTCTTTTATTCTTAATTAAGGAATTTTTTAAAGACAATTATGTTCTAACTTACAGGCATATCAAATATATATTAAATAATACAATCGTGTATAAAATTATGTTTACCTACATAAATATATTTGCAAAAAAAGATATAATAATGAAAAAGGTAATTTCACCTAAAACTAATTATTTAGTAAAGTTTAGTATGTTTAGATGATAAAAACTAGAGAAAAATATTTTTGAATTTTATTTAGGAAAAATATTTCTGATGTGAAAGAAGAAATTTAGTATGAGATAACACTGTTATAACTTGCTACTTTTTATTTTCACCAGATTACGTTTGATTTGAATTTTTTGGCCTCATTTTGAAAAGCTTTGTGAACTTAATTAAAATTATAAAATTCTATCTTAAATTATCTATTGTAAGAAAAAGTTGAAATTATTTTAGTAGTTGCCAAAACCTACTTTTTAGTTATTTTTAATGTTGAAGAATAAGATAAAAAATTGTAACTACCATTTTACTAGTTACCTTAAAACACGGCGTCAATAAATTTAAAGAATTGAACTTCACCAATTCCAAGTAGCACAAGTATAATGCATTCTTATAAACTCAAACTTGTTAAGGTACATTTTGCGTGCATGAATAAAGTCATATTAACACAAACATATTAATACAAACACGTTATTCTCTTGTGATAAACTTGTGCAGAGCAAGCGTATTTCTCACATTAACCAAATGTGTGCAATGACAAAATATTCCTGCTGTTGTTTCTTGAATTCATGATCATATATATTGAGGAATAGATATTCTATTTCTGTTGTTATATATCCCTAATTTATCCTAAAACTTATACACAGCTCTTCAAGAACAGAGAATTAATGGGGTCAAATGAGATCAGTAAGTGAGAGTCATATGACACCAGCCTTCGCGGGTGCAACTGAACTCTTAATTTTCAATGCAGAGTATAATTTATATGTAAAAATTTATTAAATTTACTAAAAATAGTACGTATGAACCGATAACTTTAAAAACATAATGGATTCTATTGGTGTATATAAAAGTAAGTTTTCTCCGCCATTGTTGAACAATCTCAAATTCAACTCAATTATATACAATCGAAGAAATTAAGGAAAAAGAAGCAACGGAATTCTACAACTTCTGCAGAAATTTCACGAGAAATGAGGAACAAAGTGATGGCTTTCGATTTTGAAGAATGTGAGAGAAGATCTTACGAGGTTGAGCTTCGGAATCCATGAACCTATATCTCATACTCTGGTACCATATTAGATTCATGCGTAGAAGAAGAGAGTAGAGGATTCATAATTTGGTAAAATAGCTCAACTAATTATCTGGACGTAAACAACCGACTATATACAAGTATAACTAGCAATTAGGTACTAACTCCATAAAATAACTCTAACACACCACAACTACCAATATGTACACTTAGGCCCATAGTTAACCAACTAACTAACTTCTATGTAGACCAATAGTGCCGCTTTCACTTAAGGAAAAGCGCAAATTAAAGTTCATCAATGGAACATGCATTAAGTCATCCTTTGAAGCTAATCTCCATTAGGAATGGGAGAAATGAAATGCAATAGTGCTTTCGTAGATTATGAACTCTGTCTCGAAGGATCTATTGAGTGGAATCATTTACGCATCCGATGTACATGCTCCATGGGAGGATCTCAAGGAATGTTTTGATAAGGTAAATCGAGTGCGGATTCTTCAGTTACATAAAGGGATCTCGCGACTTTATAGCGATCTGACTCTGTAACTTTGTACGTCACAAAATTAAAGGAGCTATAGGCAGAGTATAATCTGTTGGTACCATCTCCAAACTATGGATGTGTGAAGTCGAAAGAGTATATAGTGCACTTACATCAATATAGATTGATGTAGTTTTTGGATGGCTTGAATGATACATATGATAAATCTAGACGGTAGATTTAAATGAAAACAATTAAGCCTACTCTTAACCAAGCATATGATATAATCACACAAGATGAAAGTCAATAGTCATTGGGTGGTAGTGCAACGGCAGAGAAGGTGGATCCTATGGCGTTGCAATCAGAATGAGGTCAAGGATTCAGAGGAAAGAAACAATTCATACAGTGTGAACATTGCTACATGAAAGGTCACACTAAATAAAATTGCTTCAAAATTATTGAATATCCTGAAGATTTCAGAGGGAAGAAGGGGCATCAAAGTAGAGATCATAGACCTAAAGGACCTTTTACTGTAGTTAACAATGAAGAAGGGCCAGCAACAACCTCTAATTCTGAGGGGACATCACAACATAAATGAGGAGATTTTTTCTTCACCGAGGCACGATACCAACAGATATTGCAACTTGCTCAACAAGGATGCACACAATGACAGTCAAACACAAGCCAACATGGCAGTTAATATTGTGACTCTTGCATCAAATGTCTATAATGATATCTGGATAGTGAATGATGTTAGCTTTAAAGTTTCACGTATTAATTTTGATGGTAACAAACCAACACAATTATTAATCAAAGAACATTAACTTGTAGTAATCTTATTTTTTATACATGGTTATTCAAGAAAGAAGATGCTGGTAAAGATCCAAATAAATATGGGAAAGAAAATATTATGTGAAGAATTTATCTAGGAAGCTTATTATGGAAAAGTGAATATTATGGGAAAGTGAATATCAAATATTGAATGACTCACTACAATATAAGAAGAAGAATCTACAGGATATTATGAATGAAAAGTTTTTCAACATCTTGAAAGAAAAGTTGCTAGAATCATGGAGAAGATGTATTATTTTGTGGAAGAAAAATACTACATGGAAAAGATACTAGAATATCAAGGAAGAATATATTTTTTATGGAAAGAAAATATATTATGGATGCAGTACAATTTATACTATGAAAAGAGATTATTTTTCAAGATAAAAAAAGGAATATATTTAATATATTATGAGAAGAATATAATTTCTATATGAAGTAAATATCTCTATTATGGAAGATGATTTTACAAGATCACGAAAGGATTTCCAATAGGAGTTCAAAGATCTCACTATTATTTTTGAGAAAAAATTCTTACTATATTTTTCCTTTGGTATGGAAAAAATAAATGTATGAAAATAAGCTTGAGTTCCATATAAAGAGTGACTATTGCTCTTATGGAAATTCATCAAGGTCATAAAAGGTTGAAGAAGATGCACGTGGAGATGGAGTTATGAAATATAAAGTTATGTTAAAAAGATCAACCAACATATTGCTTGCAAACAAAGAGAAAATATTCTACTAACATAAAAGGAAAAGAATCCTCTATACAAGGATTCTCATGCTGGTAGTCAATGAAGAATTTACATATTCAAGAAAGGAAAGTGCAAACAATTAGGATCTATCCAAGTACATGTGTGGCGACTCGACCCGTCGTCTCGTGAGTCACTGCTCCATCTTCCCCCGTTTTATGCTGATTTATGCTCCATTATAAAAGTCTTGTGTGAACGGGTTGATTTGGATTGGCTTTAGAAGGAAATGAGACACTTAGTCTCTTTAAGAAAGGTTTGTTTCGGAAAAAGTCAGCCAGATGTTGACCTATGAGTCAGAGGACTCGGATGTGAATTCTGATGATTTGGTTAGTTTCGAGGGATGATTTATATGACATAGGAGTGTCATCGGAAGTGATTTTGGAGGTCCGATATAGAATTAGGCTTGAATTGGTGAAGTTAGTATTTTGCGAATTTCGGTTGATAGGTGAGATTTTGATTTGAGGGTCGGAATAAGACTCCGAGGGTTACTATAGCATGTTAGGTGATTTGGGATGTGTGTTTAAAATTTGACATCATTTGAAGGTGATTCGATTGGATTTTTGATCGAATGCGTGTTTCGAAGTTTTGAAGAACTTATGCTTGAATTTGATATAATTTGATTTTTTTGATGTAGTTTGAAGTGTTTTAATGATTGAAGCAAGTTTGAATGATATAATAGGAGGTGTTGGTGCTTTTGGTTGAGGTCATGGCGCCTCGGGGTGATTTCGGATGGCTAACGGGGAGATTTGGACAATGAAAAGTTGCAGAGAAAGACATCAGCTGTTGCAGAGCATTTTGCTCTATGAAATCGTGGAGGGAGTGTTGCAATGGCATAGGAGTATTTGAGGGGTTGTTTGGTTTTTCAATGTGACCGCATAGAAAGGACTGCAATCGCATATTGTTAAGAGGATCTGGAGCTTGAATGGAAATTATTTCGATAAGAACGCGGGTGTAAGTGTGCAATCGCATAGGTCAGGGATTGATGAATTGCGATCACAGGTGTCTGTATGTGATCTCATAGTCTTAACTTTAGAGTTGCAACTTTTTGCATTGAGATCACAAGCCTCGGGCTGTGATCGCATAGAGGAAAAAGGGACTTGGGCAGAAGAGTTTTAAAATATTCTGTTTCGTGCGATTGAGCCATTTTCCACCATTGTGTAGCATCCTTGAGAGCCGTTGGACGAGAATTCAAGATGGTTTCGACTGAGACTGATTGGAGGTGAGTTCAATTAACTAAAAATATGATTTAATTGTAGAATCAACCTTGAAATTGATGAAAACTTAGCAAAATGGGAAGAACTAGGGCTTGAAATTTGGTATTTCAAATTGAGATTTGAGGGGTCATTTGGACTCCGATTTTGGTGTTCTTTATATGTATGGAGTCCTGGAGTGATAACAAACCGGTTGGTGAAAGAATTAATGAGTTTCAAGAAATGGGCTCGGGGCTCGGTTTTTGCTAAGTTCAAGATTTTTGCTATTTTTTGATTGTTTTTGATTGAGTATTATGCGATTGGCATATTGTGACGTATTCGTTATGGTTTTGATCAGATTCAATGCGCGAGAAGGTCGATTTGAGAGGCAAGGGAATAACGAGCTAGGATTTTTACCAACTTGGGTGAGTAATATATGTAAACGATGTCGTGAGGGTTTTAAACCCCAGAATTTCACATCGTAGTGCTATGTCGAGGTGACTTGCACGTCGAATATCGAGCGTGGGGTAGAGCACCATTGGGGATTGTGACTTGGTCCGCCCCGATAGATGACTTTACTATGTATTGGACTTAATATCACTTGTTTTCATTATGATTTGAGCTGATTGTAATATTTGAGCTTCGTGCCAACTGATTGAATCCTTCTGGAATTACTATCAGTAGTTTCTTACCATTTTAACGTATTATTGAACTCAATCCTGGTATTTAGTACTTTTTTTTGAACTCAGCCATTTTTCTCAAACTTGAAACATAACTAACATTTCTAATGAAGTTTGGGATGTATTTATAAATTATTATGTTCGAAGGGCTTATGTGATTTTGGAATGAGTATGATATTGGGCTGCGCGCCATAATGGTATTATTGATATGAGGCTGATGGCCTAGTTCATGCCACGAGATGGCTTATATTGTTCTTGGGCCGTAAGGGGCCCCTCTCGAAGTCTGGACACCCCCAGTGAGCGTCGTCGATGATAAATAAATGGAGTGGGCTGCCCGCCGCAGTGGGTACTAGAGAGTACCACACTATGTGTTGCATTTCTTATTTGACTGTCATTTACTTACTTATCTGTTGCAGTATTTCCTTAATTGTTTTCATTGGCTTACAGGCTTTATACTGCTTGGTTTACATTGCTTCATTTATAGAATTACTTTGTGCCTATTCAGAATTTCTTATTATCAGCTTTTATTTATGTTTATTACTCACTAGGTTGGAGTACTCACATTACTCCCTGCACATTGTGTGCAGATCCAGGGGCATCTGAGGCGGAGTGAGGACTTCTCTTCCGAGCAGCTTATCCGGGAGCATCAAGGAAGCTGCATGACATCCGCAATACTGATCTTCCCTTCTATCTTGTTGTTTCATTTCCGCATTTCTGTAGAATGGTATGTAGTAGGTTGATACCAATGTATTAAAGGATCAAACTTGTGACTCCTGAATTTTTGGGCTGTGTAGTAGTATTGATACTTTGGATTTTTGCATATTTTAACCGTATTTCAGAATTGCAGTATTATGACTTAGTAACTTACCTGAGTTAATTCATTCAGGAAGTGTATTAAAATGGTTAAGGTTATTAAGTTGGTCGGACTTTCCTAGGAGGGTGTTGGGTGCCATCACGACCGGGGTTGGGGTCGTGAAAGTTGGTATCATAGCCTAGGTTTACTTTGTCTCGCAAGTTGTGAGCCGGTTTAGTAGAGTCTCGTGGATCGGTATGGAGACATCTGTACGTATCCTCGAAAGGCTGCAAAACCTTTCGGAAAGCTTAACAATCTTGCATTCTCACCGCGCTTCATTGATTCAGCTTGAAAGGTAACTCTTGAAATTCCTTCCACGTGTTCGTATGCGCGCATGAACACTCAATATCAGATGTGCCTTAATGTCTTGTGATTCCTCGATCGAGGGGCGAGACGTGATCTCTATGAGCTTGATGTTAGGCCAGTCTGAAGGATTTGAGGTCGAATCTTTGCCTATGGCTTGAGCACCGAGGTGCTGATTATGTAAGTAAGGGGATTTTGAACTTATATGTTCGGTATTGTCCCTATTAGTAGGGGTGATGGCTGCATGGCTACCTGATGAGTATGTTATGTCTTCGAGAAGTATTTTTGTGACTTGGAAGTGACAGGGAAAGTCTGATGGATGATAGAATAACTATTAGGGGCTTGAATTTCGTCGTGATTTGAGGTATAGCCCCGAGTTATGGGCACGTGAAGAATCTTTTTGTGTCTTCTAGTAGGGGAGTGAAGTAAATTTTATGTTGTGGTATGAGTTCAGATTCAGGAAGATTATGTGGTTGTGTAATGTGTAAGACGATGGAAGGTATACAGAAATGTAAATTTGAGGTGAAACGAGTGGGTTATCTCCTGTAGAAGGTTCTGAAGTGGTGTGATCCCTATGTGTATGTTAGAATATCTCATATGTAACTGAAAGGTATGTAGTGAAATTTGAAATTTCGGGTCTCTTAAGAGAATGGGCTTAACTCTTGCGAGGATGAATTCAAGATTTGCAAAAGATTTATGATATTGGATGGTCTGTGTTTTCACAAATTTATAAATAATTTGAATTTAATCTCACTATGGTATTGTTGTATCAATAGAGTAAAAATGTTATGAGTTGTTGAGTGTATTTCGATCTATGGATTTGTGCCAAGTGGGGGAGTGTGCTGGGAGCAGTTGACTGCACTGTTAGGTGCTATGTTGGTTCTAGTTTGGGGCATGCAAATGAATTAGCTATGACTTGCGAAAATTGAGACCGAGAATGGTTCAAGAAATTTAAGATTTCGACAAAGGTTACATTATGCTTCATGGGGAAAGAGACTTTACGGGAGGTCTTGATTTGTCGTTGGCAAAGGATGCTTGGTACATAGAGTAGGAGTTTGATTGGTTGTACTGAGATGAGGCTACATCTTGCAGCGTCGGAATACTAATGAGGTACGAGCGGTTCTTTTCATTGATCGGGTAAAATGCAGCTTGAATAAGAGTGAATGACTTGCGAGAATAGTTCTAATGTGCTCAAGAGTTCTATATACATCAATTGAGTGCTCTAATGTTTCATATATGGTTAGAAACTGTTGTTTTCATTGGAAGAGGTCAGGTTTTGTGGTATTTATATGCGAATTATGGGATTATATTTATTAGTATCAGGAAGGTAAAGGTAACAGACTTAGATTTGTAGGAAGTTCTTCAAAGTAAAGTATTCTGGAATGTGGTGTTTCTGGGAATATTTGAGAGAGTATTCAGCGGCTGATGGGTCTTAGACTGTGTGGTTTTATGCTGAGGTCTCGTGCGGTAAACCTGGGTTGAGGCATTGTGCTGCTACAGTAAGAGGGAATATCAATTTGATTATGAATAGGAAGAAAATTTAGATAAATGGAGTAGCTTGAAAGAAGACCTAATCGGTATAGTGAGGATATGATAAATTCATTGTATGTGTTTGAGGTAATGGGTTCTTACAGCTATTTTGCAGCAATGCTCTTGAGTTTTGATGGTTTGCTTAGCTTGGTCTATTTAGAAGGATTATGTCCTGGCAGTTTGAGTTGTGAAAATGGAATTGGGAGAGTTCTTGTTGATTTCTACCATGATTTGGAGATGTATATCTTCTACGGGCATGCGGAGCATGGAGTGTATAGTGACTTTCTTCTAGATGGGATAAATAGAAAGTTCTTGACTAGTTGCCTGCTTTTAAGAGACTTCAATAGCTTTATTAATGTGTGAGGCCACATCCTTTGGCAGAAGGCAGCCGGGAAGTCGTCGGGACCTGGGGCTTTATTATTCAGATTCTCATTCTTCAAACGTGATCTCCCGTCTAAGCCACGGATTGTCCTCTGTGTCTCAGAGGGGAGATGATGTTCTCATGACTACCCTAGGATGGTATGGTATATGCAGTATGTGGTGGAGGATCGATATTCGCATGTGCCAGGTTACAGTTCAGTTCTGAAAGGAAGTTCATAAAAACTCTTAAGAAACAGGTAGCCTCAAATAATCGAGGAAATGGAACTGCTAATTGGAGGTGATTTGACGAGAGTATATGTCACGAAAAGGCTAATGTGATTAAACTGATGCTACTTTGGTAGTATTATGGAATTTTTCTTGTTTGAGCTACTAGTGGTATTCGAGTTTGCTTGATGGCATAGGGAAATTTCAATGTATCTTTCATGTAATGATTGGGTACTTGAGGTGATATGTATTCGGGAAGCGGAAGTTGGGATCAGGCACAGTGATTCATATGTCGTGTGGATTGGAGACAGAAGTTCTTATATTCAGGCTATGTTATGGTTATGGAATGCTTATGTCAGCACTGTTTAGCAACTATCGGGAATTTGGGAGGCCTGAGTGGATCTTTTATTACTTGTTATGTTTGATATTGGATATGATATTGGGGTGTAGACAGGTTGTCTTAGTGTTGGGTTATTCTGGACTATTGCGCTATGGGCTATGCTGGAAATGCCACGGGTTGAGTGGCAAGGTATTGAGATTATGTTCTAGTAGCGGGGTTTATATTTCAAAGACCTAGCGAATGGATGGGAAGGACTGCCTTTATTAATTGGGCCTTCGCGATGGATGTTAGTGCAAAGGTTTCTACCATTAATTCAGTTATGGTGTTGAGGGACTTTTCGGATGCATTTCTTGTGGCCGGGTATGTCGCCGGGCGAGGTTGTAGATTTCGGTATTGATCTAGTGCTGGGAACCATATCGTATGGCTCCGATAGGAGTTTTAGTAGTGGAAGGAGCAGCTTCAAGCTTCCTTGATGATGAGTTCATTGGCAGACCAATGTGGATGTATGTTCTAGTTTGAGTCGGCTTGGTTGGCCCCGAGTTGTATTGTTGAGGGATATGTCGATTCGATCCTTATTGAGCTTGTTACTGATCTGGGGAGATCTATGAGTTGCTTTTCTGTGTTGTGAGAAGTTATGATTTTGTTTTTATGGGCACATATGGTGCGGTTCCATTGGGGTTTCATAGTGGAAGTTGAGCCGGAAGAGTAATTGGGAGTTGCTTGGTGAATGACGTACCAGATATGTTCTATCGGGTTTGCGTGATATATGTTATTTGTTTTACCGTGGGTGTAATTAATTGATTTCATTCAAAACATCAATTGAGCATAGTGACTTGAGGTGTTTCATGTGGAGCACTATTTGGATAGGATCGCGCGTTGCAGCAAAGCTGTGTGGAATTATGACCTTGCGGGTAAAATTTGTGTGTTCTATTTCTATGATGTGAGACGGGTTCTCAGACTTGTGATGTGATGATTTTTGTGAGCTTGTGGTACGACTCTTTTGTTTGAGTTAGTTTCATGATGTGAGTATGTTCGGATAGTTGCTTATTGGTGCGTGGACTGCGCAAGTTGTGGCCTTGGCCTGTCTTGGTGTGTCATGTCACCAGAGTAATTGTGTTGGAGTAGATGAGTTCGTTGGGGCCTGTAATTAATACAAATGGATTCGATTTCAGCATGTTGATAGGTAAAAATCGAGGTTTGGTTCATAAATTTGCTGTAGTCCTTGCCAAAGGAGAAGTAACCTTATGGATGACTGATTTGAGAGATGGTTATGAGTTATTGCGTGATTCATTTATCATTGGCAGTACATGGAAGTGTTGGGATGAGACTTTTGTGGATAAGCGATTTCTACCGGTATTCTGGTGGTGTGTACAGCTGTTGTGAATGGAAGTTATCGCTATATGTGTTTGAGTTACATAGTTTATCGAATAATTGCACTTGGGATTATAGGTATGGGTTACTACAGCTAGTTCGAATCTATTCGAAGTATAGGTGTGATGTTTTGATCGTATTAATGGTTTCAGAAGTGAAAATGTGGTTCTACGGTTTGTGGACTAGATTGGATTGTGTAATTTTGGTTAAAAGATGTTATCGTGCCTATATGAAATAGGGTGACAGGGATCACCCCCAGGTATATTGATGGTAATGTTATTCAGCTGTTGGTTGGCTTCTAGAGCAACTATGGTACACATGAGGACGAGTGCTTGTTTAAGTTGGGCAGGATGTGACGACCCGACTCGTCGTCTCGTGAGTCGTCGCTTTATCTCCCCCATTTTCTGCTTCCTTATGCTTCATTATAAAATTCTTGTGTGAACGGGTTGACTTGGACTGGCTTTAGAAGAAAATGAGACACATAATCTCTTTAAGAAAGGTTTGTTTTGGATAAAGTCAACCAGATGTTGACCTATGAGTTAGAGGACTCGGATGTGAACTCTGATGATTCGGTTAGCTTTGGGGGGTGATTTGTGATTTAGGAGTGTGATCGGAAGTTATTTTGGAGGTCCGGTGTATAATTAGGCTTGAATTGGTGAAGTTAGTATTTTGATGAACTCTGGTTGATAGGTGAGATTTTGATCCAAGGGTCGGAATGGAATTCCAAGAGTTGTTGTAACTTCGTTAGGTGATTTGGGATGTATGCGTAAAATTTCAGGTCATTCGGAGATGATTCAGATGGGTTTTTTATTGAATGCGCGTTTCAGATGTTTTGAAGAACTTAGGCTTGAATTTGATGTAAATTGATTGATTTGATATGGTTTGAAGTGTATTAATGATTGGAGCAAGTTTGAATGATGTTATAGGAGGTGTTGGTGCTTTTGTTTGAGGTCCCGGGGGCCTCAGGGTGATTTCGGATGGCTAACAGTGGGATTGGACTATGAAAAGTTGCAAAAAAAGGCATCAGCTATTGTAGAGAATTTTGCTCTATGCGATCGCAGAGGGAGTGTTGTGATCGCATAGGAGGATTTTGAGGGGTTGTTTGGTTGTTCAACACGATCGCATAACAAGGGCTGCGATCGCATAGTGTTTAGAGAATCTGGGGCTTGAATGGAAATTTGTTCAATGTGAACGTGGGTGTAAGTGTGCGATCGCATAGGGTCACAGATTGATGAATTGCGATCGCAGGTGTCTGTACGCGATCGCATAGTGTTGAATTTGGAGCTGGAATTTACTCATTGCAATCAAAAGCCTTGGGCTGCGATCGCATAGAGGAAAAAGGGACCTAGGCAGAAGGGTTTTAATACATTTTGTCCCACGAGATTGAGTCATTTTCCACCATTGTTGAGCATTCTTGAGAGCTTTTGGATGGGAATTGTAGAGGGTTTCCTCTGGGATTGATTGTGGGTGAGTTCTATGAACTGAAAACATGATTTAATTGTATAATCAACCCAGAAATTCTTGAAAACTTATCAAAAAGGGGAAGAACTTGTGCTTGAAATTTTGTATTTCAAATTGGGATTTGAGGGGTCATTTGGACTCCAATTTTGGTGTTCTTTCTATGTATAGAATCGTGGCGAGACAAGGAACCAGTTGGTGTAAGAATGTATGATTTTTGAGAAGTGCACCTGCACTCGGGTTTTGCTAATTTCAATATTTTTGCTATTTTTTCGATTATTTTTGATCGGGTATTGTTCCATTAGCATATTGTGACATATTTGTTGTGGTTTTGATCATATTCGACGTGCCATGGGGTCGATTTGAGAGGCAAGGGCATAGCAAACTAGGATTTTGACCGGCTTGAGGCGAGTAATCGATGTAAATGATGTCCCGAGGGTTTGAAATCCTGGAATTTCACATCGTAGTGCTATATCGAGGTGACTTGCACGCTGTATAGCAAGAGTAGGTAGAGCACCGTTAGGGACTGTGACTTGGTCCGTCCCGATAGATGACTTTACTATGTATTTGACTGAATACCACCTATTATCATTATGATTTGAGCTGATTGTCATATTTTGGCTTCGTGCTAATTGATTGAATCTTTCAGGGATTACAATCACTGATTTCTTACCATTTTAAAGTATTATTGAACTCAGTCCTAGTATTTAACACTATTTTTCAAACTCAGCAATTTTTTGTCAAACTTGAAACTTATATAATATTTCTAATGAAGTTTGGGCTGAATATTTATATATTATTGTGCCCAAAGGGCTTATGTCATCTGGACTGAGTAAGGGATCGGGCTGCACGCCGCAGTAGTATTATATTGAAATTGATACAAGGTCGAGGGACTAGTTGATGCCACGAGATAGCTTATGTTGCGCTTGGGCCGTAAGGGCCCCATACCAGGGTCTGCACACCCCCACTGAGCGCCATCGATGATAAATAAATGGAGCGGGCTGCATGCCGCAGCGGGTACTAAAGAGTACCGAACTATGTGTTGCATTTCATATTTGATTATCATTTACTTACTTATCTGTTGCTACATTTCCTTAATTGTTTTTATTGGATTATGGAATTTATACTGCTTGGTTTACATTGCCGCATTGACAGAATTATTTTGTGCCTATTCAGGATTTCTTATTCTCAGCCTTTATTCATGTATATTACTCATTGGGTCGGAGTACTCACATTACTCCCTGCACCTTGTGTGCAGATCCAGGGGCATCTGAGTCAGAGTGAGGATTTCTCTTCCGAGCAGCTTATCCGAGTGCATCAAGGTAGCTGCATGACGTCTGGAGTCCTGATATTCCCTTCTATCTTGTTGTTTCATTTCCGCATTTCTTTAGAGTGATATGATGTAGGTTGATAACCATTTATTATAGGCTCAGACTTGTGACGCCAGATTCTTTGGGCTGTGTAGTAGTATTGATACTTGGGATTTCCACATGTTTTAACTCTATTTCAGAATTTCAGTACTATGACTTAGTAACTTATCTAAGTGAATTAATTCAGGAACTGTATAAAAATAGTTAAGGTTATTAAGTTGGTCGGGCTTGCTTAGCAGGGTGTTGGGCACCTCATGACCAGGTTTGGGGTCGTGACAACATGAAGTCAAACAAGGAAAGGAAATCAATGTTGTAAAAATGCCCATATCCATCTTCACAGAAGTGACAAAGTCAACTTACTATCCATATTCATACAAGTGCTGGAGCTACAAATTATGGAAATAAAAGAGCAACGGTCAAATCCCCTCGGAATGTGCAATAGCCATAACAAGTTGAGAGGACTATAAATATACAAGCTCAATGAAGGAAGAAAGTAGGCAACCTTCTATACAATTGTCTATCCAACTACAAGTTCTTTATTCTACTCTTAACAAGCATTGTAATTAACTTTAGTATATTTACCGTGTATCCAAAATAGAGAAGAAAGACAGAAAATTATTGAAGAGGCAGTGTGTCCTAGAGGTTTTGCCGTTGTTCGTTTCTTTGTTGAGCGCGTGAAAAATAAAGGGTCGTTGTTGGTGAGCGAGTGAAAACCAACCCTTTCAGCGTTTGTGGTGATAAATGAAAACCACAAAGGCAGTACTCAATTCAATTTACAAGAGCTCTAAAAGATAACACTCTTGCTACCCAAGTGGACTTGATTAGGATACCACATTAGTTCCAAACCAGTATAAAATTCTGGGTGTCCTTTACTTGATCACTATCATATTATATTCTGTTCTTTTACTGTTTATTATGATTAATACTTGTTTAAATCGAAAGAACTAATAGTTCTGTGCAGGCTGTCTCGCATAAGTCGACTAGGTCTGAAGAGTAGTAGACTAGAAATTTAAAAAGGCTACAATTCACCCCCTCGTGTACTTTCAATTGGTATTAGAGCAAGTCTCACATCTTTATTTTTTTTGCTTTGCAGCAAGTGATAAAATATCCATGGCTGGCCATCAAATTATTGGAACCGCACTTCAAGAGGGATACTCAACAAGAAGGACACCGTACTTTAATAATCAATACTATAGCCATTGGAAAGAAATAATGAATGTTTATGTCCAATCAATAGATTATGAAGCCTGGCTAGTTATTCAGAATGGACCAAAACCTATTCCGAACAACAGTGATGGAAAGAACCTTGTCAAAAGGGAATCCATATTTGATTACAAAAAAGAACAGTTGGATATTATGCAAATGAATGCTAGAGCAATCAACATGCTCTATTTTGCGATTAGTTAAGAAGAATATAAGAGAATATCCATCTGTGAGACTGCTAATAACATATGGGACAGATTGGAAAATATCTCGGAAACATCAATAGAGTTAAGGAAATTGAATCCACGTCAACTCTTGAAGAATCTAAAAATGGTGAAAGTCGAGAAGACTTAGCCGTGATACCCAGGACGAGAAAAGGGAAGAATAGAAAGAAGCATAATAGAAAATCTCAATCCATCCAGAATCACCAAAAGAATCGGAAGAATAAGCTTCAACAACAAGAAAACATATGTTGCTACAGATGTGGTAAACCTAGAAATATGAAATTAAAATGTCCCAGCCCTACGAAGAAAAATCATAGAATATCAACTTTGAGCAATGAGGATGATCAAGAAAAAATGACAAACATATGTCTCAAGAAAAGAGAAGAAACTGATGAGGCGTGCTTTAATGTTATTCTTGATTGTAATCTCAAGAAAAAGAATCACAAATCTTGGAGTGAGGAGGATGAATCTGAATAAGAAAACAATCACAAAAAATGGAGTGTGAGCACGTGATCTTTGCCTAGCATGAATTACTCCGACAGAATTCCTAAAATAAGAATTTTCCTTTTAATTATTTGGCTGTTAGAAATTATTGCATATATTTTCCTATTTACTTGCATTTCTGCGTGTATGTTTAATTGTTATTTGATTTATAAAAATACAAAAAATATATATTGCATTTTCATTTAGGATCCAATTTTATATTTATAGGATTATTAGTTAGTTAATGTTACAAAAATCATAAAAAATAGTTACTTGGCACTTTTAATTTTGTTTTCAGATTTAGATAGTTATCCTATAAAACTTGGTTGTTTGATAATAATTATTTATATATTGTTAGTATTGATTAGGCTAATTTGATTTAAGAATTAGTTTAGGTTTTATTTTTACTTTTTGTTTTCTAAAAAAGAGAATAAAATTGGAATTAAAAAAAGAAAAAAAATTAGTCTTTTTGGACTGAACTTATCTAGCCCAAACCATTAATACCCGTCCAAACCCGACCCACACCCGTGATCAACTCGGTCCCCCACCTCTCAACCTAAACGACCTCGTTTAGACTAAGTGAGTGTCTGGGCCGTCGAAGTTTTATGATCAAACGGTAGGGAAGTTAAGGTGGTTTAATACATATATGTACAAATATTAGAACCCTCCCCCATCACCGTCTCGACAACCCTTTAGAGAACCAAAATTACGCTGCCTCGAACCGCCGTCTGTCGCCCGTAAGAAATCGACCATGGCGGTGGCCGGTGGCCAAACGCCACCCTTTTTACACCATTGATCCTTCTCTACCCCCTCTTACCAAATATCCCAAAGCTTTTCGTCTAATCCACCCAGAACCCCTCGAATATTATATCGAAATTCGAAACCCTAGCCAGCCGCCTTGAAATCCCAACTTTTTCCGGTGGTGGCACCACCACCAACCACCCCCAAACCAACACCCCACTACCTCTTTCATCTCCTATTCCATAATCCATGGTCAATTACCCTCTAACAAACTTCAAAATCCTTGAATTGTGAATCCGAGTTTGACATCTAAAAGTTTGAAATTATTTTTCGTCAAGCCTGGTAACATGCACGACCTTGGATTTTTTTTCTTTTGGAGTTTTAAAGGTTGGACTTGATGAAACTAATATCGTACCGTTGTTCTTGACAAAGAACGAGGGATCGATATTTGTTTGGTTAAGTGCTTGGTCTCCGTTAGTTTTCGGACTAAATCGGTAAGTTTCTTTTTCTTTCTTCGCCTTTTTTTGTTCATTTTTTTGCTTCGTCTCTTATTTGTTATTTTTTCTGCCTCCATATATTTGAGAATGCTTTTAATGAAGCCAATTTTTAATTTAGTTCCCCCCCCCCCCTAGGATAGTTTGTTTTTGTATTATTTGTGTATTTATGTCTGCCTCATCTCTTCAATATTCTTTTTAAAGTCTTAACGTATTCTCTGTTTTTCCTTGATTTTATATTAGGCTATGATATTTTTTGATTAGATTGTTGATAAACTATTAACATGGTGTTAATTTCAATTTAGTATTTTAGAAAAGAAAATCGTTACGTTTAGCTTAGACTCCGAATTTTGATATCACTCAAATGTTACTCTTTTCTGCTTATCATTAAGTTTGTTGGATTTCTGACACCTTTTTTGTTTGGTCTTTAGTCCATCTGATTCATTCACTTGGACCTGAACCTTTGAGTCATTGACCCATAAGTCGTTCGAGGTTCAAGGGGTAGAATCTGTATCATTAAGGGGTAATTCGGGTAGTTAACTTAGGGAATGTTGCTATAACTGCCTTAGGAAGCTTCTTAGAAGCTGAAAAATAGACTTGCTTGGCAAGCAAGTCAATAATTTAGGGACAAAGTAGTAAAAAGTAAAAATTGGAAAATGATTGAAGGGCAAAACTTAGTCTATTTCTACTACCCTAATAGCTTGCCCAAAAAGGCATTGCTAAGTGAAGCTCAAATAAGATTTTAGAGGAGAAAAATAGGGAAAAACTTTGAAAAAAAACAGTTAGGAAATTTTCGAAAATTATTGTTCCATTGGGCCTTCTTTTGTGATTTATTAAGTTTTCAACTTCTAAAAAATCTCTGGTTCATCTTGGTTAAAAACGGACTGAATTTGATTTTCAAAAGTTTGGTTGAAGTCTGCTGTGGTTTTTGTTCGATAAAGATTGGTTTTGGACTACTGTACATCCTCTTTCTGGGTCTGAAATCAATTTTGTTTTGTTATTTTGCTGTTGCTAGGATTCTGCTCTATTGCTGCTTGACTATTGATTTCACCTTTGTTGTCACATTTTCATTTTTCCAGGTATTTCTACAAGCTATGGATAGCAAATGATTGTCCCAATGTATGATATAGTGGAAACTTGATTGAATATGAAGTTGTTACACCGCCTTTTTCACAGCTCGAAATTTATAATAAGGGAGTTTTTTCCCAACATAAAGTGACAACCGAAACACGATCATTTATTATTAGAAAAAAGAGTCGCCACTTGGGATAATTTATGGTGTCCTAATTCACCATTTCAAATCCCTAATCGAGGAAAAGATTATCTCTTTTTTACAATCCGCGAACCAGTAATCTAGGTAAGGAATTCTGTTAACCCAGGAGAATGTGTTAGGCATTCACGAGTTCCGTGGTTCTATCACGGTCGCTCAACTATTATGAATGGCCTAATTATATCATCTTAAAACACCTTTTTAACCTATGTACTTTTTATTTCAAAGACACTTTTATTTATTTTAAAGAAGATTTAACGTCGTCTAAAACATATCTTTGGACTATGCCACATGAAATGCACCCGCAATCCGGAACACATTTTATTTCACGTCATTAAGATTTGGATTTGGATCACATGAAATGCGCACCCGAGTTTAAGAAGGTAATATTATTAATATAATGCGCCTAAAGCAACTACGCGGTATTAACTTTGCGAGGTCCATGGAAATTTTGCTAAATGACACGCCTCAAATTCTAAGGATTAAGTCAAAACTAATTAAAACGAGGGCCACACAATTGTTTTTTTTTTTGGCATGGCACACCTCGAATTATTCTAACCAAGGGTTGCTAGATTAAATTACGAAGGCCATAAATTTTACAATTTGACTCGTACGGAATACCTTGATTTAACTAAAAAACGGAATTAGCTAACTTAAACGGGCCGAATAATTTACAGTTGCTAATGCAAAAATTTCAAACTCAACATTCATCACTCGTATGCTAGCAGTTCATGACACCAAATTGAACTAAAGAAAAACAAGTATATTGTCTTTGTCAAAAGTGGAAAGAAACCTAAGCATGTTTAAATATGAAGCCCAAACAAGCACGCAAAAGAAGGAATTCAGCGTAACTAGGCCAAGACTATAGCCCAATCCCAACGTTTTAGGCATTGGTCTCTGCAGGAGTGCCGTGTTGAAAACTTAGATTTTGAGCTACCCATTTATTAATGAGTTTTGCAGATTATTTGATCAATTCGAAATCCTCCATTCGAAATTCCACTAATAAGAACAACTTCAAAATTTCAAACAAAATTTATTCATTTGCTGGATCCAGGTTTCACTCTTAGCTTAAACAAAACTATATGATTTATATTTGCCGTGGAAATCCAATAAAAGAGGCAACCAACTTTCAGAATTCTATGAGACAAACTCAGGTTTCATTCAAGATCTAATTAAACTCCAAGGTTTTCATGTGTGAGGAATAATAGGATTTCATGAGAAAAAGGAAAATATTAAGCCTTACTTCAAATCAGCTGTAAGCAAAACTGTAGAGAAGTTAAAGAGCGATAAAACGAAACTAAAACAGACGAAAACTCCAGCATGAGTGAACCAAACTAGTAAGCATATAACCAATAGCTACAAATACTTTTCAAAAACCATCCAACCTCATCAAGGAACTCGGTAGCCACCATATTAACTTATACATGCCAAAATCGAAAGAAAATTCTAGTTTCACTCTTAGTTGAATAAAGTCTCAGTCTCAGAACAAACAGATGCTACAAACGATTATTCTTATGCAATCAGGTTGGCATGGACAATAAACCAAAGTTCAATAAGATGTTCTAGTCAATAAACAACAAGGGATCAACCCTTTTCAACTTCTCCAACTCGAATCAAATAACTCAGACCAAGCTTAGCCCAAAAACTTCATTTTTATTCATAGTGTGAAGAGATGTACTTGGAAATTACAAAAGGAAGAAGAGGTGAAAGCAATGAATAACAACATGAGACCAGCAATGAGATAATATCAATAGAAATCAAATACACCCAGCAATAGAATTGGAAGCCAAAACAAAACTCAAGTAAACTCTTCAAATAAACAGATTCAGTCCATTTTTTAAATCCAAAACCAATAAAATTACATATCCTTTTCAAAATCCTAGAGAATCAGTCCCAACTTCTAATTCAAACCATTTTAAAACTCCAAATGAATTAAAAGTTTCTTCGGAGATTAGAAACTTTAGGAATCAAAGAAGGAAGTTCAATAGAACAGTATTTTATCTCTCAAAGTTCTAGCCGTCTATATTTTCTATATTTTCAACTCTTAGAAATTTACCTTGAAAGACAAGAAAAGATGCCTTTATAGGCAAGGCAAGTAGGGCAGCCTCATGTTTTCAGTTTTGCATATAGGCCCAAATAAACCCAGCTTAATTCCTTTTGGGCTTAATTCCCAGGCGTCAAATGATATCAATCAGATATTCATCATTTAAAACAAAACCGACCTAAAATTGAATAAGAGAAAGGAATAATATAATTTTAAAACTAAATCTCAAAACCTAAAAGAGGAAAAAAATCTGATTCCGCTAATTCTATACAACCAAATAGATAATTGTGTTAAAAATCAAACGGGTCATGCATGAATAGACGACTTTTGAATTAACAAAAACAAAAAACAACAAATGAAAAGAAGATAAAGAAAGAAAAAATACCTAAAAGGAATTCAGACAAAAGGAGATAGGAGCCAACCTTCAAATCTTCAAACCCGTCCCAATCCAAAATTAACAGTGTTTTTTGTATAAAAGACACACGAATAAAAGCGATTTAGGCCTAAAATATTCCAAACCTCGTCGATTCGGGGCTTTGGATTTCAAGGGTTCTCTTTTAAATCCAGATTCGAGAAGATCCGCTAAGATTCGAGGGTAATGGATTATAGATTAGAAAAGAGGGGGTCGGGGTGGGCATGTGGTGTTAATTTGGTAGGTAAAGGGAGTGGCGCAGCCACCAGAAGCGATAGTGATTTAGTGGCGGCGTCTAGGGTTCTAAAGTGTTCTCTACGGAAATAGGTAGTGAGAAAGACGATAGATGGGAGGGGGCATTCCGACCATTATATATGGAAGAGCCCTCAGTTTCTAACATTTTATTTACTTAACCTAGACGGTACTGATTTGTCCTTCCAAAACTGGGTCGTTTGGTTTTAACGGGAAGTGGACCGGGTTGCAGCTAACTGGAGCAGGTTTCAAAGAGACAAGGATGTGGGCCTGAGTATTTAATCCAAATGTGGCCCAAAAAATCTCCCTCTCACTTTAATTCCTTTCCTTTTTATTTTTTCCACAAATTTTTTTCTTTTCTTTTCTTTTTAAAAAATCAAAACTAAAATCCTAAATTGAGATATAAAACAAAATTAACTTATAAAAAAACCAACTAATCCTAAATAATTAGTAAATTAAAGAAAAACTACTCAAAATCAAAATTAAAATTAAAAGGTTCAAATTAAACTATTTTTGTGATTTTGTTTTATTATAAAACAACTTAATTACTATTTAATTCTTAAAATTCAAAATTAACTCTTAAATTCACATGCAACAATTTTTTTGTATTTTTTCATTTATTAAGATAAAATAAACGTGCACATACAAATGCAAACCATAATAGAAAATGCCCCAAAAATCTACAAAATTGCAAGCAATGAAAGGGATTATTTTGTTTTGAAACTATGGGAGTAGTTCATATAAGGCAAATATCACTTGGTCACAACTGCTCCTCTTTGCTTGGAAAGACGAAGAGTTTTTGTTCAAAGATAAAGTGAGTGGATACGAGCGATTTTTGCGGTTTAAATACTCTGTGGGAAGCATTTTTTAAAGATTTGACCACACCCTGCTTCCGAGGTTGCCTACATATCCTTGTCTATTAAGGAATCAGGTCAATGTAGTTGGAAATGTTAGGTAGCTGGACTACCATGAAGCTGTGATCTCACTGCTGCTACTACTCCTTAATGAACCCCTTATTACACCATGACAAAATAAAAGAATCTAGACTAAACTATGACCTACGAATTATTAAAAAAATCCTATCTATACCTCCAAACTTGATCTTGTGATCCTTGATGCCTTGTTAACTTGTATTATCTCGGTGTAGTTCCTTTTTTGCTGACTTGAGTTGCAATCTGAGATGCTTTTACTTTTCTCAAGGTGGATGCTTGATTACTAGGCTTGAACTATATTCCTTCGAAACTTGGATTGTCTTCCCTCGTTCTCCAGGTGGGTGCCTAATTACCAAATATGAATTGTATTCCATGGTTCTCCAGGTGGGCTCCTGATTGCCAAAACATGAATTGTATTTCCTCATTCTCCAGGTTGTCTCCCGATTACCAAAACTTTAACTGTATTCCCTTGTTCTCTAGGTGGGCTCCTGATTACCAGAACCTGAATTATTTTCCCTAGTTCTTCATGTGGGCTCCTAATTGCCAAAACTTGAATTGTATTCCTTTATTCTCTAGGTGGGCTCCTGATTGTAAAAATTTGAATTGTATACCCTTGTTCTCCATGTGGGCTCCTGATTACCAAAACTTGAATTGTATTCCCTTGTTTTTCAGGCGGGCACCTGACTTTCAAAACTTGAATTGTATTCCCTTATTTTCCAGTGGGCACTTGATTGCCAAAACTTGAATGTTATTCCCTTGTTCTCCAGCTGGGTGCCTGATTGCCAAAACTTGAGTTGTACTCCCTTGTTTTCCAGGTGGGCTCCTGATTGCCAAAACTTGAGTTATGTTCCCCTATTCTCCAAGCGGGCTCCTGCTTGCCAAAGCTAGAACTGTATTCCCTTGTTCTCCAGGCGGGCTCCTGATTGCCAGAACTTGAAATGTATTCCCTTGTTCACCAGGTGGGCTCCTTATTGCCAAAACTTGAATTGTATTTCCTTGTTCTCCAGGTGGGCTCCTGATTGCCAGAACTTGAACTGTATTCCCTTTTTCTCCAGGTAGGCTCCTTATTACCAAAACTTGAATTGTATTCTTTTGTTTTCCAAGTAGGCGTCTGACTACCGAAAGTTGAATTGTATTATATTGTTTTCCATGTGGACACATGATTGCAAAACTTGAACCATATTCTTTTGTTCTCCATGTGGGCGCCTGATTGCCAAAACTTGAGTTGTATTCCCTTGTTCTCCAGGTGGGCTCCTGATTGGAAAATCTTTTGATGTACTCCTTTATTCTCTAGGTGGGCTACTGATTTCCAAAAACTTGAACTGTATTCCCTTGTTCTCCAGGTGGGCACCTGATTTCCAAAAACATGAATTGTATTCTCTTGTTCTTCAGGTGGGCGCTTTATTTCTAAAGCTTGAACTGTATTCCCTTGTTCTCCTGGTGGGCGCGTGATTGCCAAAAACTTGAACTATATTCCCTTGTTATCCAGGTGGGCGCGTGATTGCCGAAAACATCAACAGCTCCTCTGACACTGCTTCCTTTGAACCTGATTACAGCAAAACCAACAGAACAAAAGAAATTTTCCTTCCCCAGTTTTTTGTTGGGCGTATTTGTGAGTGTTAAGCTAAATCATGTTACCAAATATTACAAAGAATGTTAAAGCTAAATCCCATTATCCAGGAGGGTCTAGACAACTCTTAATTAAATGAAATTTTTGAATCTAAGTTATATCTTCTAAAGGTACTACTTCCACTTTATCTTGTTATCTAAGAAAGTATTAAAGCTACATCCCATTGTCCCGGAGGGTGTTGCTAACTCTTTGTTAAGTGACAATTTTAAAACTAAGCTATATCTTCTAAAGGTACAACTTTCACTACATCTTGTCATATAAGCAGACCTTAAAACTACGTCCCATTATCCAGGAGGGACGTGAAAATCAACATCAAAACTTATCTTTAGAGTTACAACTTTTAAGGCTGAATTATAATTTCCTACAGCAAAGCCTACACTAAGTATTGTTATTTAATGAAAATCCTAAAGCTAAGTCCCATTACGTAGGAGGGTCTTGAAAACTCCTGACTGAATCCTATCTTTAACATGTAAACTTTGAAACCAACTTATATTCCTTTGGGGTACATTTATGCTAGCTCATGCTACTCGTGATTATTTTGAATTTTGAACTAGGTCCCATTTCCAGCGTAGTCTTGAAAATCAAAAATCAAGTCCTATCTTAAGAGTGACGATTTTAGGCTGAATTATACTACCCTACAAAGGAATCGTATGTCTAATTATACTTCCATACCACAGATATTACACAACATCTTGTTATCTAATGGAATCTTACGGCTAGGTCCCATTATTTAGAGTGTCTTTAAAACTTCGAATTGAATCCTATCCTAAAATGAAAACTTTGCATCCAACTTATATATCCTTGGGGTAAGATTTGAGCTAGATCTTGTTACTCATGAATGTTTTGAATTTTAAACTAGGTCCCATTCTCTAGGAGGCTCCTGAATATTTACGGTCATACTTGTCTGGTGCTTGCTCTTCCTTTATGGAGGGTTCCTCCAAAACAACCGAAACTTTTTGCCCTTATTTCAATAAAATAAAAATCTTGTCAGTTTGAAATGTGGCGGTTAGTTTGTTGCATTCTTGCTGTCACGCTTTGTTTTGACTAGCTTCCTTGAACTGGCCCTAAACATCCTGACTTTCTAACTAACTTCAAACCCCCATGACATTGGATGAACCGAGTGTTCTGTATCCAAGCCGTTTTATTATATCCCTGACCCCTTTATCGGAATCTTTGCATCTCTCCTGAAATTACCAAACCATTCCACTGATGAAGCTTCCAATGATTTTTTATATCCCTCTTTACATCATGCTGTCTTTGGTATGTTCTGGCCACACTATTCTTTGCACTTTTGGGAGTTGGTAGTATGCTTTCAAATCCTTTATTACTTGCTCAAACAAAATTAAACTTGCAAGTTGCCATGCTTTGTTGCCCCGGAATTCCATAACTAGATTTCTTCAACCAAATCTTGACCTTATTCATCCTGCCGTGCCCTGAAATATTTTCACAAATAAGACTCTCTCATTTTATATTTCTTTTCAGCTCTCGTCACCCTACGATGCCCGTGAGGGTTTTCACCAATAAGAATCTCTCATTTTTATTTTCCTTGCTCGGACTAGGGTGTTTGCGCTAACAGGATCATCTATACTTGCTTGGCTTGGTATCTTTCGACGATTGATCAGAAGGTCTTTCTTTGGACCGTAACGTGGGCTTTTGGATAGGGTTAGAAAGAAACGGTGTCAAAAGGCTCAAAACAATTCAAATGGGTTCAAAATTACAACTTTAAAAATCAAATTTCTTACAACAACCACAACTTCTGCCGTAGTTTATTTGCTTAGGAGCTTTTGGATTTTTCTTTTGATGGGATCGAACCGTGAGGCTCCCTACATATCCTTAAATGGAATCAGGTCTAACGTAGTTCATGTCATAGAAATTGCTTTGTTGTTGTGATTTTTCTTTTCTTTTTCTTCCTCGTTTTTTTTTCTTCCTTCCTTTTCTCTTTTGTTGTTTTGTTGTTTTGTTGATTTTTCTTTTCCTTTTCCTCTATTCCTCTCTTTTTTTCCTTTTCTTCTATTTCTTCTCTCTCTTTTTATTATGTTTCTTTTCTCTTTCCTTTACTTATCTTTCACGCTTGCACTTCTGATTTTTCTACTGATTACTAAAGAGGGGAATGAAAGAAAAGAAATAAGGCTGAAGGAGGTAACAAAGGATAAAATATTTAGATAGCAGAACGAAATGCCTTCGTCATTCCAATCTTCAAAACATGCCAAGTACAAACAAATACAATTTAGCCAAAGAAAATCATACATAGTATCTCTTGACCACATCGGAATTAGTGGTCGTTTCTACACACTTGCCTTCTACATCTGTTAAATACAAAGCCCTATTGGATAACACTCTCGTCACGATGAATGGCCCTTGCCAATTCGGGGCGAACTTGCCCTTTGCCTCCGCCTGATGAGGGAGGATGTGTTTCAATACTAACTGACCACGTACCTTCTTATTATATGCTCTTGCCATTCTTTGATGATACAACTATCCATGACATACAACTACTAATATTTTCTCGTCAATCAGAATCAGCTACTCCATGCGGGTTTTTACCCACTCATCATCATCAATTTCGGCCTCAGCGATAATATGAAGGGATGGGATTTCAATCTCTGCAGGTATCACTGATTATGTGCCATACACCAACAAATAAGGAGTTGCCCCTACTGAAGTACAAACAATAATGCGATAATCTAACAGTGCGAACGATAGTTTTTCATGCCATTGCCTGGAACTCTTCACAATTTTCCAAAGTATCTTCTTTATGTTCTTATTGGCTGCGTCGACTGCTCCATTTTCCTTGTGGAGATATGGAGTGGAATTGCAATGTGTAATCTTAAACTGCTGGCATACCTCTTTTATAAAATGACTATTGAGATTTGCACCATTATCTATAATGACTTCAGGATCCCGAACCGAAAAATGATATTTAAGTGCACAAAATCGACCAAGGCTTTCTTGGTCACAGACTTGAAGGTTTTAGCCTCAACCCACTTGGTGAAATAATCGATGGCCACTAGAATGAACATGTTCCCATTAGATGTTGCTGGCTCAATGGGCCCAATGATATCCATGCCTCAAGCAATAAAGGGCCTGCTGCAGACACTGTATGTAATTTAGATTGTGGGGAATGAACGCGCTCCTGGAATTGATGACATTTCCGCACAAAACGGATACAATCTCGCTCTATAGTGAGCCAATAATAACCTGCTTGGAGAATTTTCTTTTCCAGAATGTACCCGCTCATATGCGGTCCACACATTTAGAAATATACCTCGGTCATGATGGTCGTGGCCTATTTAGCATCTATGCATCTCAACAGCCCAAAATCTAGCATTCTTTTGTACAATACCCCTCCACCGAAGAATAATCCACTTAATAAGAAACGAATTGTTTTATTTTGATCACTTGTGGCTTGTACTGGATACACCTGATCCTGATATATTCCTTGATATTGTGAAACTAAGTCTCACCATTGAGTTCTTATTCCACCACATTATATTAGGCATGTTGATCATGGACTTGGATATGAAACAGGTCAACATAAGCCTTATCTGGATGATGTAACATCGATGCTAAGGTAGCCAAAGCATCAACAACCTCGTTGTAGATCCTTGGAATTTAGCTGAACTCTATTGATCGAAGTCATTGAGAAAGGTCATGCAAACATTGGCGGTACAGTATGAGCTTCAAATCTCGTGTTTCCCATTCCCCTTAAATTTGGTGCACCAGAAGGTTCGAGTCCCCTAGGACTAAGACTTCCTAGACACACATGTCTGCAGCTAATCTCAAACCTAAGTTGCATGCCTTATATTCCTCCATGTTGTTAGTGGAATAAAAATGCAGCTGAGCCGTAACAGGGTAGTAATGCCCTGTCTCAGAAATCAGTACAGCTCCTATCCCAACACCTTTCATGTTAGCAACTCCATTGAAGAAAAGTAGTCAACCTGGCTCTCCAACTTGTTCTAACTCATTAACGTGCATCACTTCTTCATCGGGGAAGTAAGTCCTCAAAGGCTCATATTCTTCATCCACTGGATTCTCAATCAAATGATCAGCCAATGCTTGGGCTTTCATCGCAGTCCGGTCACATAGACAATGTCAAACTCCGTGAGCAAGATCTGCGACTTTGCAAGCCTTCCTGTAGGCATAGGATTATGAAAGATATACTTTAATGGATCCAAACGAGAGATGGGGTAAGTAGTGTAAGATGATAGATAATGCTTCAACTTCTATGCCACCCAAGTCAAGGCGCAACATGTCCTCTAAAGGTGAGTGTAGTTAACCTCGTATGACATGAACTTCTTCATGAGATAATAGATAACCTGCTCTTTCTTACCGGTGATATCATGCTGACCCAAAACACAACCGAACGAATTGTCCAACACCGTCAAATACGAAATTAAAGGCCTCCCTGGTTCTGGTGGGACCAACACAGGTGTGTTTCAGAAGTACCCCTTTATCTCATCAAATGCTTCTTGACATTCCTCTGTCCACTTGATCGCAACATCCTTTTTCAACAACTTGAAGATAGGCTCACAAGTTGTCCTGAGTTGAGCAATAAACCTGGTGATGTAATTCAATCTCCCCAACAGATTCATCACCTCAGTCTTGTTCCTCGGAGGCGGTAATTCTTGGATAGCTTTATTCTTTGACGAGTCCAACTCAATACCTCGACGACTAACTAGGAAAGCTAACAACTTTCCAGAAAGGACACCGAATGCGCGTTTTGCAAGATTAAGCTTAAGATTATACCTGTAAAGCCTTTGGAGGAATTTTATCAGATCTCCGACGTGGTCAGACTGCTTCCTAAACTTTACAATTACATCATCCACATAAACCTCGATCTCTCTGTGTATCATGTCGTGGAATAATGTTGTCATTTCCCTCATGTAAGTTTCCCTAGCATTCTTCAGTCAGAAAGGCATGACCCTGTAGCAGTATGTTCCCCACAGCGTGATGAATGATGTCTTTTCCACATCTTCCTCATCCATAAATATCTAGTGATAGCTCGTGTAACAATCCACAAAATAACCAATCTCATGTTTTGCACAATTATCAATCAATATGTAGATGTTCGGTAGTGGGAAGTTATCCTTTGGACTTGCCTTGTTAAGATCACGATAATCGACACACACCCTGCTCTTGCCATCCTTCTTTGGTACATGCACAACATTGGCTAACCAAGTGGGATACTGTGTGACTTGAATAACCTTTGCCTCCAACTGCTTTATGACTTCCTCTTTGATCTTTACGCTCATGTCAGTTTTAAAATTCCTTAAATTTTGTTTGATGGAAGGGCATGCTCATTTAGTGGGCAATTTGTAAACAACCAAGTAAATGCATAGACCCGGCATGTCTTCATATGACCATGTAAAAATATTCTTTTATTCAATCAACACTTTGATTATCTCTTTCCTGAGCTGCGGCTCAAGATGGACACTTATTTTAGTATCTCTAATATTATCTGAGTCTGCTAAATTGATTGCTTCTGTATCACATAGGTTTGGTTTGAGGTTTTCTTCATAGTGGCTTAACTTTTTACTAATTTATTCAAAGGCACCATCCTCATCATACTTTGATTCATTATCGCACTCTATTTCTTGAATTATTATTTCGAAATTAGACAAGCTCTCAAGACTGTGCCGAAGATTCCTTATGCATGTTATGTCATTGAAACCTGCATAAAAAGAAATGAATAAGAAGGAAAAGAAAAACAAAGAAAATAAAAACTATCAAAAATGAGGAAAAGGGAAATTGCTTTTCATTGAAATTGAAAGATAACAAGGTTTATACATCCAAACGGATGGAACATAGAATCTGAATTACAACCCTGCTATAATCCAGATAAACTAAAAGAAAATCAAAGTAAACTACTAAAACTCATTCCTGGTCGGGAGAGGACTAGCTTCCCAATTGTTGGTCTTTGCATTGGGCCGAACAAATTGCACATCCGCCTTTCTATTACCCTCTCTATCGTCGACCATATTCACATCTTCAAACAACCTCTCAAACCTTTCAAGCAATTCCTTATAAGGACTAACCATAGAATTGTGATTTGTTGATGATGGGTGCTTGTTGGTGCGGGGCCTAACAAATGATCTGAAGAGATGTGGGACATGCTTTGAGAGGGCCCATGCCTTTTATTTCATCCTTCTAGCTCTTTTTACGTCTGCAATTGTGGGTATTGAATCCTAAACAAAAAGTGTCCATGTTTTTGGGGAGAGATACCGGCTGTACGATACCTTTCAGCGACGCGCCCAAACCCTTCCCTAGGACAAAACCATTTCTCAACATTTTAACGGCTACAATGGCTGATACAGCGGATATCTTTGGAACGTGAACGCACTCTCCTTCTTCAATTTTATTTGCCAATACCATATCAAAAACCTGATATACCCAAGGTCCTTTGTCAACTTCAGCCTCAATGAATGGTACAATGGAATCACTGTGGGTATGCAGATTGTCCTCGTCAAGCACAACTATTTCATGTCTATCCCATTCAAACTTTACCATTTAATACAGAATAGAGGGGACTACTCTAGTGACATGAATCTAGGGTCAACCCAATAGCAGATTGTAAGAGACAACCACATCCAACACCTGGAATTCCAAGGTAAAATCGACTGGTCTAATTGTCAGCTCGAGTATTTTGTCACCGACCGAATCTTTCCCTCAACTATCGAACCCTCGTATGCAAATACTATTCTTGTAAATATTTTCATCATCCACTTTCAGCTTGTTCAGAGTGGAGGAAATGCAAATATTCGCACTTGAACAATTGTTGACAAATACTTAGATAACCACAAAATCTTCGCACTTCACTGTGAGATAAAGAGCTCTATTGTGCTTAGTACCTTCTGCAAGCAGTTCATCATCAGAAAAAATGACTCTGTTTACCTAAAAAATCTTGTTCGCTATCTTTTCCAAGTGATTGACTGAGATTTTGTTAGGAACATAGGCCTCGTTCAGGATCTTCATCAGTGCCCGATGGTGCTCGTCCGAATGGATTATCAATGATAATAGTGAAATTTGAGCAATCGTCTTCCTTAATTGCTCCACAATAGAATAGTCTTGCATCTTCATGTTTTTTAAAAACTCCTCTACTTCTTCTTCAGTCACAACATTCTTCACCATTACTGGGTTATGTTTAGAGGTTTTAGGTTTTCTCAACTTCTCGAGGGCAAAGAACCTCCCTGATGGGGTCAATCCATGGGTCTCGCAGGCTTGTTCTCTAACCTCTTTCCCTTTCCAAGTCACAATCACTCGCTCGTAATTTCATGGGACGGCCCTGTTGTTGACTATTGGAAGCTGAGTTACAAGTTTGATGATAACGGGCTCGGTGCTAGCACCTTCCACAACCACAACATGCTTGCTTGCCACCCTCGATACCACCATCTTTGATTTTCTTGTGTTACTGCACCATCACTCGAGGACCCCTTCTTGATTCCACCAAAAGGTTCACCACTTGTTCTGCTCAACTTGAGCATTGACATCTCGCTTGTTAGTTTTTCAATAAGCTCTGCCTCACTGGCTCGGATCATCATGACGGTTTGCGATGGCTTTTTGGGCTCTACTTCTTTATGCGCTATCTCAATTATTTTCATTTCTTGATATGTTGATAGCGGGTTCTAGTTAATATTGGGTGCCTCTAGGCTTGGACCTCAATCCGTTGTGAATCAATGAGCTATGGATAGCAATTTTCAAATGCCAACATTTCTCTCTGTCATGTCCCGTAGTACCAGTATAATATTCGCAACTGACAGAATAATCAAGATTTCTTGGGGGAGGATTTGGCGGCTTTGCTTCAATCAACCATAGAATATATACTTATAAACTATATAAGATTCTCCAAGTAGAGTGAAGTTTTCATCTTCTGCAACCTCTCATTCTTAAAGGTTTGATTGGCCCGGAAAGCTAGTCTCGGGGAGTTTTGGTAACACTCTTAGAGGTGGATAGGCATTTTGTGGAGCGGCATAAGTATTTTGTTGGGTTGGCACATGCCATTGTGCCTGGGCAGGAGGTTGAGTGTATATTTGTGCGTGATGGACAGAAAAATAAGGGCTTTGGGTTGGGTAGTAGTGTTGTGGTGGGCTATATAGAGTTGGGTGTAGGCTTGGTGGTGGGGTCGAGGCTGGTTGTAATGTGATGAACCCCTGGATCTGAACCAAGCTTCTGAATCAATTGTTGCTACCTCCTCTTTCTTCTTCTTTCCAATTGCAACCCCAGTTCCACTTTGAATACCTGGGTGGTTGCTTTAATTGCTAAATAGCTCATGATTTTGTTAGACTTGAGCCTCTCCTCTACCATGTTTCCCATTTTCACCACTTCATTAAAGGACTTTCCCACAACCGATACCAAGTGACCAAAGTAAGTAGGCTCTAAGGCCTGTCGAAGTAATCCACCATTTCACTTTCTTTCATTGGAGGTTCGACCCTTGCTGCTAGCTCTCTCCATCGGAAGCCATACTCCCTAAAACTCTATTTGTGCTTTTTGTCAAGTTTCGTCATAAATAAACGATCCAGAATAATTTCGAGATTATGCTGGAAGTGGCAAACAAATTCTGGGGCTAGATCATCCCACGTGTACCACCTTCCGTGGTCTTGACGGGTATACCATTCCAATGCTGAACCGCTCAGACTTTGACTGAAACATGCCATTAGCAACTCGTCTTTCCCTCTATCTACCTTCATTTTGCTACAAAACCCTCTCAAGTGTGCTAGTGGATCACATTGCCCGTCGTATAAATCAAACTTGGGCATATTAAACCCTGCCGGCAACTGCACAATTGGAAACAAACATAGATCTTTGTATGCTACACTTGTTTGACCTCCCAGTCCCTACATATCTCTGAATGATTTTTCTAAGCTGTTGACTTTCCTAAACATCTCTTCCTGTTCAAGATTTTTGGCTGCTACAAGAATTTGACTTTTAAGTCAAGCATCGCAAAGGAACGCAAAATCAAGTTGGATCATTTTTCAAGGTTGGAAGAAGAAGGAAGACCAAAGGGGGGTCTTGAAATCAATGATACATTCCCGTATGAGCACATAATGGCATTGTCTAGCACCTTTGCTCCTTAGTATGCCGATATTGCTAATTATTTGGTGAGTGATATTATCTCCGACGGATTTGAATCCTACCAAAGGAAGGAATTCTTGAGAGATTGCCGGTAATACTATTGAGAGGAGCCGTACTTGTTCCTCCCAATAGTATGCTACACTTATTTGTTCTCTCAGTCCCTACATATCTCTGATTTCCTAAACATCTCTTCATATTCAAGATTTTTGGCTGGTTTCTCTGCTTCTGCAAGGAGATCAAAACAAGGAGTGTATGAATAGGATGCTGGGGCTTTAAAAGTAGGCTCTGGGGGGTAATACTGGTTATCATGGGTTTGTAACTAAGGATCGCTGGAAAATTTGTGGAGTGTAGCGGGTGGGGGTGCCACGAAGATAGGAGCAACTGGTGGAGGAGGGTGTGGAACTAGTTTCGCTGGTGGAGCTGGTGGTCTCTGTGAAGTCGTGCCTAGTAGTGTTGGTAGATGGGAAAGCTTAGGGATGGATCAGTGGTAGGGTGACCATACGACTGGGATAATGGCGAGATGAAGGCAAGATTGGGCGGATAAGCTGGTGGTGCTTACCCTTTTGCCCATGCTTGGTACATTTAACCCATTTGTTGTTTCAGTTTACACATCTCTTCTTTCATTATATTAACATCCAAATCTTCCACCTCTCTTGAGGGATCGATGATACTTGCGTTAGTCACTTGGTTGGCCACGGTCAACTTGTTTTTGGAGCGGGTGTTGTATGGGTGGGTTGCCAGAATGCCACAAAACAAACCACATGTCTGTAATTGGATAGAAAACAACAAACTTATTAGAGGTCAGGGTTTAACAAATAGGCAACAACACATTCGAGGATGAATGCACATAAGCAGTAATCTGCTTTTATTTTGCATTTGATCGGCTGCTTGCGTCATCCTTGCTTTTCCCTATTTCCGTATAAAAACTTCTGGTTTTTCCTACATGCTTGATTTCTTTTGTTATTCTTTTCATTATCTCTCTTATTTTACCATTGTTTCCTTCTCCCGATTTCTTAATTTTTTCTCTCTTTTCTTGTCTCTCTCATTTTCTTATTTTTCCCTTTTCTTTTTGTTATGGTCGAATCCAATGGAGATATCCTACGTATTATGACACCGCATGAATCAGACCAAGCATAGTTCTGGAAGATAAGAGTAAAAGTACAAAATAGTTTTTTTGGATTTTCAAATTTCATAAAAACCAAATGCTTTGATTACAACGACTCAAAAACTAACATACTCAAAAAGAAACTATCAGAATCTGATGAAAAGACAAAGATATAGACTCCAAAAACAAAAAACTAACATACTCCAACAGAAAGAAAATACAGACTGTAAAATAAACTGGCAGACTAAACCATAAAAACAATACAGACTCAAATGGAAATCATGAATACATTAATGCTCCTGGGACCCGCTGGACATCATTCGGTCTCGCCACGGGCCTATATACAGGATCCATTTGAATCCTCACTAAGTCATTCATTATATGTCTGAAAAATGTCATCACTGCCTCGAAGAAGGTGGTACGAGTCATATCCTCACATGTTTGGCATTTCACAACAATATAGTCGGTAATGGTTTTGATCCTCTCTCGGATTCTGCTCTTTTCCTGAAGTAATCGCCCTATCTGCTGATTTCGGGCCTCTAACACTTGAGAGTCATGAAGATGTTAATCTTGCAACTGTTGTATTCCTTCCTTTATCTGAGCCATCAGATTATAACATTGTTCCCCATCAGCTCTGAACTCTTTAGCCTGCTTGGCTGCCTCATTCTTGGGAGTAGTTACTTTTCTCTTCAGGCTGGTGATTGTCTCTTCATAGTTCCTTTTAATTTGCTGCACAAATCGTGCCCGCCCTTCTGCCTTCTTTGCCCATTGTTCTTGGACTTTCACTAGACTGGCCTCATACTTTTCCAGGTCATCCGGACACTCAAGGACATTTTTTTTGGACTGCTTATAAGCTTTCCGTCCGCTCAGCTTGTTTACGAGTTTCTAGCAGCTATTTTCATCTTTCGGATTTAAGCTTTGAGGGCTTTATTTTCCTGAGTTAGGTTTTTCTTTTATCCTTCATCTACAGCACCTTGTATACCATTTTCAAACTAAAGGTCCATGAATTGATTTTCTAGCCTGCTTATGGTAGCCCTGTACTCACTTTTTTTGGTCAGCTAATCTTATTGCACATGTGCTCCGTCGGTGAATTGTTAGACATGGGTCACTTTGCGGGCCTTTCAGGCTCCTGATGAACACGAGATCTTTTACCATACCAAGTAGGGTAACCAAGATCCAACTCTACTCTAGATAGATCTCTTACTTGGGTTTTAGGCTCGAAGAATCTGCACTGATGTCAATGCCAAATCCGACATACGTTTTCTTCTGGAAGGCAGCTTTTGGTTCTAAATCAATGACCTGCCGACTCAAATCTTCATCATGTGGGATGGTTGGTATCAGTCTAACTAACGTAGGACTCTTTGCAAAGCATAAGGCTGGATACTCCGAAGTCCCATCAATAGCAACAAACACTCATCAGCCGACATATAGATTACTTCACTGACCGACAACCACCCAAACACCCATTTTATTTTTTTGCAGTCAAGGATCTCAAGTGAGCATGCCATGCTTTCATGCCCTTCGTGAACTCATAATCCTCTACCTGTTTTTCATGTTTTTCGTTGCATTTGAGATCAGTCATACCACAATTCAGATATCCCGGGCGATGGCAAAGGTGTTCCTCCATTCACACTTGTAACAACATATTGCACCCCTTAAAGAACTTTCCTCCTTCTCGGCATAGGGTCAGAGCTCGGTAAATTTCTTCAAAGATCATTGGCACTATGGTCCCATTTGCCTTTTTCATCATAAAGCCAGCTATCCCTACGAGTCCGAACTCTATATTCCCGTCTTTTTTGGGGCAAATCAAAATACCGAGGAATGCCATGATAAAAGCTAATCCTCTCCGAGCCTCCCAGTTGACTTGGTTTCCCGCATGAGTAAGACTGGTATCCGGCGTCTCAAAGCCATGGGGATTCCTGTAACTTCGGTATAAAAAACAGAAAGCACAGAATCCTTTGGCCAAATTTTCGTCTCGGATGTCCTGACTGATGCTTAACTACTGCAAAAATATATGAGGGGTTACTATTCTAGGCGTCACCGAGTATTGCTTTCTAAGATTCCCCTCGAAACCGACATAGCCTGCTATCTTTTCCAACGTAGGAGTTAACTCAAAATCAGCAAAAAGGAATACATTATGTGCTGGGTCCAAAAATTGTATCAAGGTCTTAATTATGTCCTTTCTCGACTTAACCTTCAAGAGCCCGATAAAGACTACCGAACGCTTTTGTCACAACATTCCTGCTGTCATTACCCAAATCATGCCACTACATATATAGCTCCAACATGATATCTTTACGGAGTGAGAAAGGTTCATTTTAAACTATGCTCATCCTGCACATTTATTAAGGCACTTTAAATTAAATGAAAACTATGGCTCATTTTTACTCAAGAAGAATAACTTCAAAATGATTATTTCAAACTAAAACGCAGTTTTGTAAATACGGCCTTTCAACACTTCGGGGAACAAGATTTTAAGGCTATGCCCGCTAACTGACCAAAAACTTTAAAAAGAAAAATGACCAAAAGTGGCCGTTCTTGCTAAAACAACCTTCTGGTGCCCTTTAGGGACATTCGGCTATTTTTGACAAGAATGACATCACCTTAATTATTTACCATAGAAATAAAATTTTGTCCTTTTCGTGCTAGTTTTTCAAAAACGAAGTTGGACCCGATGAGGGTTTCCTATGTATCCCACGCCTTGTAAGAATCAAATTGGCGTATTTCGGGCAAATAAAATAAAACCAACTATTTTTCAAAACAAAACCTTTTTTTTCTTTTCTTTTTTTTCTCAAATATTTGGTAGAATTTCAATATAATTTGGACATTGGTTTTTTTCTTTCAAAATAGGTGATTACCCCTCTTAGCCCTCACACTGCTATTTTCTTTCCCAATCTCTCCCATTTTATTCGAAAAAACTATCAGCATGTAAGCCCGAAGCAAACAAATGCGCAAATAGGATGCATTAGGATGGTCTGTTATTTTGGGTACACTTGTCGTAGACGGACCCAACCTCTGTGCTGAATCCCCTAAGTCAAATGCACATGATACAGATAAGCGTTTCTACTAGGGATCCGGCATGAGGCTGAGTCATTCTATGTTTAAAACTTGTGTATATTTGTTCTAGACCTGGTTTACTTAAGCGGACAACTCGATCCGGAAGGGGGGGAGGGCAGCGTACCGGGAATACAAAAGTTTTACCATCTTTGCAACTTGTCGCAACCTCATTCTAAATTTGGGATATGACTCTAATATAAGAGAAGTCACATGAAATGCACACTCTTATATGATTTAGAAGACTCAGAGAGAAGGGTTTCGTAGAAGTTATATAAAATTCACGGACTATCAAAGCGGTAGAAGCATCGTTTAGCACATTAGGCCCAAACATGTTAATAAATCAGATAACAGATAAATCGAAACTATAAAAATTTATCTAAGCTCGAATTCTGAACCCTGAACCAAAAGTTCAGGGTTCTTACCCTAGCAGAGTCGCCACAGCTGTCACACCTCCTTTTTCACACCTTGAAAAGTACAATAAGGAAGTTTTCTAAAACTTAAATTGACAATTGAAATGGGTTCATTTTTTATTAAAAATTAGAGCCTCCACTTGGGATAACTAATGGGGTCCCACGTCACCGCTCAAATCCCGAATCGAGGAAAAGATTGACTCTATTTTATTGTCCGCGAATAAGAAATTCGGGTAAGGAATTCTGTTAACCCAAGCGGGTTTTGTGGTTCTAGCACAGTCGCTTAACGGTTATGATTGGCCTAATTATCTGATTTTAAAATACCTTTTTAACGTATGTGCTTTTTACTTCAAAACTACTTTTATTTATTTTAAAGAAGATTTAACGTTTTCTAAAACATGGACTTAACATCGTCTAAAGCATGTCTTTGGACCGCACCATATGAAATGCACCAAGAATCCAGAACACATTTTATTCCACGTCATTAAGATTTGGATTTGGGTCACATGAAGTGCACACTCAAGTTTAAGATGCTAATATTATTAAAATAATGCGCCTAAAGCAACTACACATTTTTAACTTTGCGAGTGCCATGGAAAATTTTCTAAATGGCACACCTCGAATTCCAAGGATTAAGTCAAAACTAATTAAAATGAGGGCCACACAATTATCATTTTTTTTTGGCATAACGCACCTCGAATTATTCTAACCAAGGGTTGCTAGATTAAATTACGAGGGACATAAATTGTATAATTTGGCTAGTACAGCATACCTTGATTTAACTTAAAAGGGAACTACCTAACTTAAATAGCCCGGAGAATTTACAGTTGCTAATGCAAATATTTCATACTGAACATTCATCACTTGTATGCTAGCATCTCATGACACAACATTGAACTAAAGAAAAACAAGCATATTGTCTTTGTAAAAAGTTGAAATACACCCAAGCATGCTTAAATGTGAAGCCCAAACAAGCACGCAATAGAAGGAATTAAGCATAACTAGGCCAAGATTATAGCCCGGTCCCAAGGTTTCAGGCATTGGTCGCCGCATGAGGGCCTTGTTGAAAACTTAAACTTTGGGCAACACATTTATTAACGAATTGTGCAGATTATTTAATCATTTCTAAATCCTCCATTTGAAATACCAGTAACAAAAACAACTTAAAAATTTCAAACAAAGTTAATTCATCTGCTTGTCGTGGAAATTCAATGAAAGAGGCAATCAAACTTTGAGAATTCTATGGGACAAACTCAAGTTTCATCCAAGATCTGATTAAACTCTAAGGTGTTCATGTGTGAAGAATAACAGGATTGCATGAGAAAATCTAAAACATTAAGCCATACTTCAAATCAGCTGCAGGTAAAACTACAAAGGAGTTAAAGAGTGATAAAACTAAACTAAAGCTAACGAAAACTCCAATATGAGTGAAGCAAAATAGTAAGCATATAACCTGGAGTTACAAATACTTTTCAAAAAACCAAACAACCTCATCAAGGAAGTCAGTAGCCACCATATTCACGTATACATCCCAAAGTACAAGTAAAATTCGAGTTTCAGTCATAGTTGAATAAAGTCTCAGTATCAGAACAAACATATGCTACAAATGATTACTTAAGTAATTAAGTTGGCATGGACAATAAACCAAAGTTCAATAAAATGATCTAGCCAATAAAAAACAAGGGATCAGCCCTTTTCAACTTCTCCAACTCGAATCAAATAACTCAGACCAAGTTTTGCCCAAAAACATTATTTCTATGCATAGTGTGAAGAGATGTACCTGAAAATAACAAAAGGAAAAAGAGGTGAAAGCAATAAATAGCAATAATAGACCGACAATGAGATAATAGCAATAGAAATCAACTTCACCTAGCAAGAGAATTGTAAGCCAAAACTAAACTCAAGTAAAAACTCCTCAAACAAACAGATTCAGTCCATTTTTTAAATCCAAAACCAATAAAATGATAGATCCTTTTCAAATCTAAGAGAATCGATCCCAACTTCTAATTCAAACCATTTTAAAACTCTAAATGAATCACAAGTTGCTTTAGAGATTGGAAACTTTAGGAATCGAAGAAGGAAGTTCAATGGAACAGTATTTTATCTTATAAAGTTCTAGCTGTCTATATTTTCTATATTTTAAGCTCTTAAAAATCTGCCTTGAAAGGCAAGAAAAGATGCCTTTATAAGCAAAGCAAGCAGGGGAGCCTCAGGTTTTTAGTTTTGCATATAGGCCCTTTCCTAATTTTTGGTTTTGCTTAGCTAGCCTTCATTAGTTTTAGGAGTTGCAGAACAGTCCCCTCCCCAGATTCTAGGAAACTTCCCACTACCAGTAAAAGGACTTATGGCAACAGAAGGTAAACCGTTGCAATTGATAGGCAAACCATTGCCATATACGTATTAGAACGGGTCACTGGTCCTGACATCCGCTCGCGTGCCAAAAGATGTACAGCAACGGTTTTGGCAACGATTGTCATTATCGTTGCTATAGATACAGCTATCGCAACGTTTTTCCTTTGTTTGATGCAACGAGTATTCATTTCAATTTGAACGGTTAAAAACCGTTACCGTAAAGTTTATGCAACGGTTGTAAACTGTTACCATATTATTTACTGCAATGGTTGGAACTGTTACAATATCATTTATTGTAACAATTATGTATGATATTGAATGTTTGTTTACAGCTATTGTAACGGTTTTATTGCGCTACTGTAACGGTTTTGTTTCTATTGGTCAATTTGTCACTTTTTATGGAACAGTTTGTAAGATCTATTGGAACGATTCTGAATGTCTATGGCAACGGTTCTATGAGACTATTTTAAACATTTAGTTGATATTACCACCTGGAAATATTTGTAATTATGACCTAGAAATTATATGAATAAAAAGATAAAACACTTCAGAATCTTTCATATCCAATAAGCTAAAGAATAACGATAATAGCAAAATGTTTTAACCCAATTACACAGTTTCACAGTTCAACACTTCAAAAGTTAAAGTTTCAAATGCTATAACAAAAGACTCCAAGAATATCGACAACAACTCAAAGTTCTTAATTAAGGTCTAGATCTTCGCTTTCTTCAGTTGCTCCACCTTCTCCATCTTCCCTTTCTTTAGTGGCTCCACCTACAAAACAGAATAGATAAAGTCATTAAATAAGAATGGGTATAGTAGTTACAAACAGTAATTAAATTCCAGCAGTTACAATCATGGTTTAATTCTAGTTACAAGCATGGTAACTGGATGGAATAAGACAAAGATAGTACCACCACAATATAGACACCAACCTAGCATTCAGAAGACATCGAGTTCTTAAATAACGTTGCTAATCAACAATCATGTGGCAAGCAGAAGAAGAAAACAAGTAAAAGCAACAACGAGCTTATACTTATTTCCTCTAACTTATTCCCTGTGAACTATACTGGCGCAGTGAAGTTGCTTCTCCAGGAAAGCAAACACTCTATAATACCATCTTAGACCAGATTTCTAACATAAATGTGAAACTAAGCAAGGGGATACTACTTCATCTAGCACTAATACTCTGTCCTTATCAAAAGAATTAAATGTGACCAAGAAGAATTACCTACTTCTTGATAAGCCAATCTGAGATCATAAGATCATTTACAACAGTATATTCTGTTAAACTAAGATACTTAATAAATTTTTTACCACTTGAAATGTCAGCATCAGAAACTCCAGAAAGTAGTAGCCAACCTTGACAATACTCAGCATTATTGGCAGCTATTGAAAATTCAGAAATTGCTAAATCATATAATTTATATTTTTCAACATTAACTAAAGAACTCTTGAATAAACCTATTATTTGACCATACAAGTTGAGACATTGACCAAGAGATGACTTTGATTCGACTCCTGTAATATTTCCTTTAAGCTTTTCTCCAATGTATATTTGTGTTCTTGTAGCGTTTATTAGTCCTGTCTCGATTATTGGTAATGTTAGCTGCAGCAAATTCTCTGCTGATATAATCAAAGGACTTGATTTCAAAACGTCTAAACAGATGAGGCATTTACTTTAGTAACCAATATGGTAGCAGCAGTGAATACAAATGTTCAAGTATATAAAATTCCACAGAAGCTATATAGAACATCATCATCAAAATATAAGGTCATGAATAATACACGATTACATTATTAACTTTAAGATCTCAATTCAAGAATTTAGGTTGTTGATAGTACTTAGTGACATTCAACATGTATCAGAACACTTAAACAAATTAACCACAAATGTAAAACAAGGAGATTTCATAGCAACCACCAATAGATTAATCCAAGTTTAGAAATGTGAAGTGATGTTTTCCATGGGAGAGAGAAAACATGTATATTAACCTCACTAATACTATTGTTAGGTTGAAATTTTCAGGATTCCTTAACCAAGTTCAAGTACCTCAACAGTTATTTAGATTGCACTCACAACAATCAAAAGTTCATACACATGGTTACATCCTCATTATACTAGGTATATGGACTAATGGTCCTTTTCAGATTTCTTCTAAAGGGAATTAAGAGACAAAATATTCAACCAAGCATAGTGCATGATTCATTCAAACAGGGCAAGCTAATATCAATGGGTTTACCTTAAGTTCATAAGTGTTAGCAGCTAACTTTACATTTCAAATTATATGTTGTTAAGCTATCAAGATTCAGCTTCTTCTTTGTGGGATAATAAAGTTTTATGTGATGAGTATGAGAGCATAAGCATGAGTATCTCTCAAATGAAAGAAAAACAGGAAGACTATTAACAAAACACCTAAGTGTAGAGGCTCACAGAGGATACTCAAAATATATATATACAAAGATGTTTCTACAAGATAACAGAATATAACAGAAAAGTAGATGATCTAAAACAAAATTAGTATGCTTGTAATAGAGGCTCAAATCATAAGAACAAATAAGTTTTACATGTGATTAGGTAGACATGGTTCTAGAAGCAGTCAATCAATCCAGGCAGGCAGGTTAAGTGTGATAACATGGGCATCATGAAGAAATTCAGTTTGGATGCATTAACAATTGACATATCAGAAATTATGTGACCGCATATCCATTTTATGGGTCGAATTTTGGTGGAATAATCGTCCTTGGACATTTGCAGCGGAGGTTCTGCGGTGCATTATGCAACCGCAGAACTGGTCTGCGGGCCGAATTCGCGAGGCAGACCGGCCTAGTTCCCATGGACACTTTTTGCGGTCATTTCGCGAATTGAATAACCTATATCCAAATCAACAAGAGCAGTGGTGAAAAGCAATAGAAGAAGAAGAAGAAGAAGAAGGAGGAGGAGGAGAAGAAGAAGGAGGAGGAGGAGGAGGAGAAGATCAACAAGAGCAGTGGTAGAAAAGAAGAAGAAGAAGAAGAGAAGAAGAAGAAGAAGAAGAAGAAGAAGAAGAGGAGGAGGAGGAGGAGGAAGATAAGAAGAGTACGTACTGACCTCGATTATTACTCCCAGTAGATAGACGATTAATTAGTTGCACAGCAGCTTGTTGTGCAGAGGAAGCATCTCTAGGTGAACAAGCATTGAAACTTAGCATGCTGGGATCAACCCGTAAGTCTCGATTCAGATACTTAAGTTGTGAAATGATGTTAAATGCAAATTTTTGTTCCATGGCATCTTTTTGTGCATTGAAACTTTCCAGCATTCTTTGTTGACTCCTTTCTTCCATTTCTACAATTTTTTATTGCAGCATCTGATCGGTAGAAGTTGAAGTGGGTCAAATATCTCCCACTTTTCTTTTTAAGGAAGTCTTGGTAACCACACGTCCGTACAATCTTAGGCGTCCTGGATGTTCAGGTCCCATGACGGACGCAAACACATCAACTGATTGACTGTCATCTTCAATTTCTTGTGTTGATTGTATTCTATCCATTTCAGCCTACAAGAGCAAATTGAGTCAATTTTAGATTAGAAAGTATATAAAATTGAGTCAATAACTAATAACAAGACAAATGATATCACCAAGCTTTAAATTAGCAACTCATGCAATTTTACTAAGAGTATCCGCATACGAGGCCTTGTAAACTCGATCGGGCTTTTTTTTTGTAGCCACAAATATATCTTTATTTGATAGAGGTTCAGAAGTTTCTTTATTTTTTTCCTGATTACATAAAAAGTGGTATAAAATTGTTCAATTTATGCATAGCAAGTTTATATTTAAAAGAATAATAAGAAAAAAAATATCAAACCTCGCATATTATAGCAAAACTTTTTTCTCCAGCAGTATGTGGATATCTTAACTTTTTTGCGATTCTCAGTGGTTTCTTTCATTTTCTGCAACAAAAAAGAAACTTGACAAAAGCTCTTTTATTTAGACTTAGATTGTCAAATACAAAAAAATGTAAATGGCTTTTGCATCGGAAATAATATATGGGTGCAAATGTGTAAATTCCATAGATGAGCTAAATGATTATTGAAAAGTCAAAGAGGTTCAAACTTGGCAAGCATTGCTTATTCCCTTGGAAATCAAGCAAATAATGCAAGCATAGAAAGAATGTGCTGCTAATCAGCTCAAACCAGTGTAGTTGTTTGTTAATGGATTTCCCTTGAAGCATGATGAGATGGAAGAACTCTTTGGGTGCCCATTACCCCCACAGAAGTTGAAGCCCGGAAGTTATTGGTATGACAAGGAATTTGGACTTTGGAGAACAAGTAACTGTATTTATTGAAGTTTAACTAATCATTAATAGTAATCTCTATCGGGAAGTAAGAATGTTAATGGAGCATTAAATTCATAAGTTAACAGGAAGGAGAGAAACAAGATAGCATTGTGAGTTCAAACCTGAATTTTACTGGAAAACTTAGTCCTAATGCAAGAAATGGAACCACACAGGTCTACATTAATGGCCGAAAGAGAACTAAACTTAAACTCAAGGTTCAGAAGGTATTACATTTATACTACAGCGAAGTATCCATCTATGTTGCTCGAATTCTCTAAAAATATTGATGGGTGTGTGTCAGATCCTCCAAAAATACAATACATTTGGAGGATCCGTCACAGGTACAACGGCAACTGTTTTGGAGAGTCTGCGCAACAAAGTTTTCTTTTTATATTTCTGGGCAATAACTTGTCCTAGAACCATTAGTGTCCGCTATTTAAATGCCAAGGTAATGATTGCCTTCTATTTACTAGTCACAATTTATGTTTTTGCACTTTAAGCTTTCCTGTTTGTAGGTGGTGAAATGTATCTCCTTTTTGGTCAATATTGTCGGTTATAGTCATGCTGCTTCTTTTATGGATTTCTTTCACCAAATTTTAACTGCAACATTTATTTTTCTGACCATTTTGGCAATTACTACTGTAGCGATTTGTTTCTGGTTTATCCTTAAAAAAATTTGTTAGTTTTACCTTTTGTCATGGATTTCCTTTTAGGATGTCTTTTTGCAACCTTCTTTCTCAACTTCACACACATTCACAAGATCAACAAGATAATAGATTCAGACTATAAAATCTACTACGCAAATGTAACATATAAATGGCTTCAACATGAAAAGCTGAAGAGAAAGTTAAGCAAATTAAGCTGAAGAGCAACTATATTTCTTGCCTAAGAACATGATTTCTAAATAAACAAAAATTAGACATGTTAAGAAAATCATGAACAATATTAACTTTTACCTTGTAGGCATCAGAGTTCCAATATCTAAGAAGTTCCCTAAATTGAGAATCCGGAACATCAACCGGCCTATTCTCTATTCGAAGCTTGTCATTCTCATAGGGTTCAAAATGGTCTTTATATAACTGGTTTTTGTACTTTCTCCAAGAATTTAAAATTGAGTCAAAAACCCACTTTTTTGCACCTTCATGAATGGCATATTTTTCCTACAAATTTAGATTAGTTATGTTGGAGTAAACAATATGAAACATCCACACACACCTATTGAATATTGTGAATTTCAAACCTTGACATATTTTCACATATCTTCTTTTATCTCAAGTTTCCTCCAATCAAACACATTAAGAGGACAAAAGGTCGCAGTCTTTGCCAATGTACCAAGGAAGCTATCCAACTCATTCACTTCATGATTAGTAGGACCTATGGGTTGATTATTCTCATTTAGCACAATTTGCTTGTGCTCTTTCCTACCGTGAACACTTTGCATCTGAGTTTTTCCTCTTCTTCGTTTTTCGGCATAAGGACCTACGGAAATATGAAGTAAGAATAATCACCAAAAGTCATTACATTATTGAATTTGACGATTGAAATCTATTCTTGCCTTGTTCCTCGGATTGCTCGTTTGTTTCATGATTGGAAGAATCCTCAACTTGTTCTTGTACCATTTGTGAAGTACGAGGGGTGGAATCCAGTGGTAGTTGATGCAATTGTTTACAAACTAGCTATGATGCAAGAGAGGTAGAGTTCAGTGGAATTTGTTTCACTTGCTCATGTATTGTTTGTGCTGGTGCAGGAGTAGAATGCAGAGGCAGCGATCCACTTGCAGAAGTAAAATGCTGCAATTGTTCACGCATTGCTTGTGATGCAGAAGGTGTAGGGTTAAGTGGCATTTGTTGCACTTGCTCATGTACTGTTTGTGCTGGTGTAGAAGTAGAATACAGAGGCAGTAACCTTGGATATTTAATAACTCTATTTTTATTCAATGAGGAAACCTTTAGCTGCTATGCATTTTGTTAATTTTTTATTTTTTCTTGAATGCCTTTCCTAATTCATGATCCACTTTCCTCTGTTCAAAAGTAGATTGGACCTATGACAATGAATCATCTTTAGCCAAAAGCTTCATGATAAAATTAAATAGATATTCAGCCAAATGCAACAAGTTAGTTCGCTCATTGCCATTAGAGGCTGAAGCCAATAATCAAGCCAATATAGAAAATATTTATCTAAAAGGTAACTTACCAATTACCATTTGCGAATTAAAAGGTTTCACCAAACAAATATTAGCAGTTAAATTAGGCTTTTAGCTCATGTGCATCTAAAGTGCACTCACTTTGGAAGCACTACAAAAAAGACATACATCTCTACTAAATTGGATCATAAAATTTTAAAATGCTTTAGTTTGAAAAGTTTACTATAGATAAATGAAGAAGTAGTAAAAACAATACTTGATAAGACGTGCTTGACATGTAGTAAGATCAAGAAGCTTAAAGTATCAAATTTACCATGTAAGCTACTTGCTTCTAGGCAAAAAGCATACTGAGATACCAAATGACTTTCAATTTAACAATTTTCTCATGTATAGTCACTTTACATGTTACGCATATAAATAAAATAAACACAACAGAAAAAATACTCCTAATAAAGAAATAATAAAGCTTAAAATTCATAACTAAAGTAAATGATAAGTATTGAAAAGTTTTATAAATGTTATCAGTGCCTCAATTATATGTAGATTCAAGCTTCGACCGTTGCTATCAACAAGTGCAACAATATCACAAGATCTAAAACCAAAAATCCTGCAAAAATGAAGCATCAGAAAAAAATGCTAAGGAAAAACAAATAAATATATATTAAAAAGAGCAATATTAGAAACAAGAGTATTTATAAAATATTGGTAAAGAAAATTATCACTTACTCAAACCAGAATATATTTAAAAGAATTTCAGAATTTCCCTCTTTAATCATCTGATTTCATCCAGTCCCAATCAGTATCGTCAAACTCATCCTCCTCTTCCGATGTTTCTATAACTGTATCATTTGAATGTTCTGCATTTGATGGAATATCAATGACATCAATGGGTGCGTCATCTCTAGACCATCTAATGCCAGCATCAATTAATCCACTTAAGGGACCAATCTCATCATTAGGCTCTCTCAAAAATGAGTCTTCAATTTTAAGGCAATTCTCTTCCTCTAAATCATATAAATCAACAGGGATTTTATTCCTTGCATAATAAACATCTTTCTCAACTGGATCCTCCACATTAAAAACTTGATAAACTTGTGATGCCAACACAAAAGGGTCATCTATACTACATAATTTGTTAAAGTATACACGAGTTAACCCATATTCATTTATTTCATTATGAAACCAATCACACCTAAATAGTACAATGCTAAAACAACCCCAATAATCAATCTCAATGATATCCTGAATAGCGCCATAATAGATAACCTCACTTTCGATGGGATTTTGGTCCCTAGAGCTAGCAAAGCTATCAGTTGTTGCCGATAAAGTCACTCCATTATTTTGGCTTTTTCATCGGGAATCTCGTTCTATGGTATGAAATCAGTATACATTAAAAAAATATGCAGTATATCTTTTGGCGACATATTAGGCCCTTTAGCTAGCCATCTTAAATAATCGGGTTCTTCAATATTTTTAACTTTTTCTGCAAACCAATTGTTGAATCCCGACTATGCTTCCTTGCCCTTTCCCATGCATTTGATCTACTGTGACTACCAAATTCTTATGTTCCCTGAAATCATGAATTTTATAAATTCAATCATATCACAAAGAAAAACAAACATATAAATTAAATAAATCTTATATATCTTATCTTACTCAGTAAAATTATCCACTTGTTCATTGCCAATATTTAACAGAGCATACCGATGGGCTTCATAACATAACTGTGGATCCATGAAAAAATTAATTTTTTTCTTACTTCCAATTGGATTACCTATCATAGGGAACATAGGAAACAAATTTTGAGGGCAGTCATCATCCACAGTTATGTATCTACTGAATCTTGTCTTCACGCCATCATGTAGGTATTTCGAACAAAAATTCAAGCACTCTTCCGCCAAAAATCCATCTGCTATTGATGATTCTAGACAAGATCGATTACGAACACATGCCTTATACTTACATAGGTTCCTCTTAATAGAATAAATCCAACGAAGATGAGCCGGACCCCCAAGCTTAATTTCATTCACCAAATGAATAGGCAAATGTGGCATTATGTCAAAAAATGTTGCATGAAAAATCTTTTCAAGCTCACAAGTTATTTCAACAATTTCAGACTGCATTTTTCAAGATCTCTTCGCCTTATGACCTTACTACATATGGCTCTAAAGAAATTGCCCAACCTAATCAAGGCCAACGAGACGTTCTTGGGAAACACCTTTCTAACAGCAAGCAAGAGCAACTAATGCATTATAAAATGAGCCTCATGACTCTTGTATCCTGATATTTTCATCTCCTTCACTTGCGTGCGATTTTAAATATTCAAAGCACACCCTTTTGGTAACCTGGCATTATTCATAACGGTGCGAAATTTTTTTTTCTTTTCAGGTTTCATGTAGAAACAAGCCTGGGCCAAACTCACACTACCATTATCATCTTCTCTTGGTTGTAGATCCTTTCGTATCCCCATTTATTGTAAGTCATAGCGAGAATTTACATGATCCTTTGACTTTTTTTCTATTTCCAAAAAAGTACCTAGTAAACTGTCACATATGTTTTTCTCGATGTGCATCACATCAAGATTGTGCCTCAATTTATTATGCGCCCAATGTAGCAATTAAAAAAAAAGATCTTTGTTTCCACGGTCCCTTGTTATCCTGAGGTCTTTTTTTCCCTTTTCAATGGCATTGTTAAATTCATGGAGGTCTTCAAACACTTCCACACCTGACAAAGGAGTAGGTGCATGTCTATGCTCCTCATTACCATCAAATGACTTCTTATCTTTTCTAGATGGATGATCAAGAGGAAAAAATCTTTGATGACCCAAGTAACACGTCTTACAACTATATTTGAGATATCGTGAGCATGTGTCGTAATTACAAGTGGGGCATGCCAATCTACCCTTGGTGCTCCAGCCTGAAAGCATTGTTAATGCTGGAAAATCACTAACTGTCCACAATAAGCCTGTACGCATTTGGAATGTTTTCTTTGTCTCAGCATCATATGTTTCTATCCCAGTTTCCCATAGTTCCTTCAATTCTTCAATTAATTGTTGTAGAAACACATCTATATCATTTCCTGGAGATGAAGGACCTGGAATGATCATTGACAACATGATATATTCTGGCTTCATGCAAATCTATGGGGATAAATTAAAGTTCATTAACATGACATGCCACGTTCTATGAGAAATGGTCATGGTTCGAAATGGGTTGAAACCATCACTTGAAAGACCCAACCTCACATTACGTGGATCTCTGGAGAAGTCTAGGTGTAGAGAATCAAAATCCTTTCAAGATTCTCCATCAGTAGGATGCCTCGTATTCCCATCAGTGGGTCGTTCATTAGCATGCCCTCTCATTGCAATGGTTGTTTCAGGACACATGAATATCCTCTGAAGACTAGATTTCAAGGAAACTACCTTAATACCTTTACTGGGACTTTCCCTCGAGAAGCCCCACAAATAAAGAAGTTATTGGCATTTGCATTGTCTTTCATAAATAACGTGCAATCATTAAGGCATGCATGTATTATTTCATAATGAAGCCCCAAATCTTTTATCATGATTCTAGCCTTATTGAAAGATTCTGGCAACTGAGCAAAGGGAAAGACCTCTTTGAACAACTTTAGCATATTTGAAAAGGTCACATTACTCAATCCATGCAAGGACTTAAACACATACAACCGAATAGTAAAACTCAATTTAGTGAAGGTTTCACACCCAAGATATAGTTCTTGTCAGATAGAGTCTTTCTTGTTAGAACATACGCTAAACGCTAGAGGGGGGGTGAATAGCGTTATAATAAAAAACAATGTAAATTTGCGGAATTAAAAATTGCAGGAATAACGTAAGTGCAGTAATTAAAATGATAAGGAGAGAACACACCGAATTTTATCCTGGTTCACCACAACGTGTGGTTAGTCCAGTCCCCGAGAGACTCTCTCGAGTTTTACACTAACTTCGTTAAGCTTACGGGTGCCTAACAAACCGTTACACTTGCTCGTAGATATACACTCTACAAGACTTCAACCTGCTCAAGGATACCGCACCTCAAGACTTCAATCCAAGGAACTACTTTTCCTTCTTACAACAAGGAATTAGACTATCCCTTCAAGTGTGTACAAACACTTAGGACTCAAGACAAGACTCTCTTTATAGAGTAGATATGAGTAAAAACAATACGCTCAAGAACGCAACAACTTAGTCAAGAGTTTGGCTCTCAAAAAGCTATGAAATGAATATAAAATGATTGAATGAGAGTATGTAAGCTTAAGCAAGAATGTAATCAGTTGTTGTGCTTAGAAGAGTGAATTTGAGTTGTATTAATAGTGCTCAAAACACCCAAGACCGTTGCTTAATTGCCAATCACAAATTGCTGATTTTGTGCTAGGATAATCGATTATCTGATTCTGCATAATCGATTATCTGCCAATCGTTTAAAAATCATTCCCAGATTTTAAGCAGAATAATCGATTATCCAAATCGTATAATCGATTACCTGACAACGTTCAAAAATCAATCCCCGATTTTATGCTTAACATAATCGATTGTCTAATTGTACATAATCGATTATCTTTCAGTGTTTGAAAATACTTTAGCAACGGTCTTTAATATAATCGATTACCAGAAAAGCCATAATCGATTATTTTGCTATTTTGTAAAATCTGATGCTCACTGTCTCAACATAATCGATTAGTCTAAGGCACATAATCGATTATCTTGTCGCTTTGAAAAATCTTGTGAACACTGCCTTAACATAATCGATTATCATAAGGTACATAATCGATTATCTTGTAGCTTTGTAAAATCTGGTGTACACTGCCTTAACATAATCGATTATCATAAGGTACATAATCGATTATCTTTCAGCTTTGTAAAATCTGGTGTACACTGCCTTAACATAATCTATTATCATAAGGTACATAATCGATTATCTTACAGCTTTGTAAAATCTGGTGTACACTGCTTTAACATAATCGATTATCATAAAGTACATAATCGATTTTGTTTGTCCAGATTTGAATGACATGTTTAGAATTCATTTTGGTTAAAATGAAATGTTTGAAAATCATTTTGCTTTAAATTAAAGATGCATGGTTTGATAAAAATGATTTTACGAGAGAAGCCAAGTCTTGAATCAATTGTTGGATCAAGATCACAATTATAGAACGACTCATGTATAACTTTGTTGCTTTACTTAATCTTGATCTCTGTTTCTCTTGTGCTTGGACTTCGACATATGTCAATGTTCCGTTCACGTCGGTTTGTCATTTATCAAAACCTACAAATATGAACACACGTTTAGTTTAGCGACATGAAAACGTGTTTCAACAATTTCCCCCTTTTTGATAATGGCAAACCAATATTGGGATATGCATATTAATTAATTCATAATGACGATCCAAGACAAGTATATAGATATGCAACGAGTTCCCCCTCAAGTTATGAATTCCCCCTCAATTTATGCAAATATGTATTAGTGTGCATAGCCCATATCTTCCCCCTTTTGACATTAGCAAAAAAATAACTAACTCTTTATTGATTAAACAATATTGCCAATACATAAAAATAAAAGACAGAATATTATGCAAACTAGAAAAACAAAGAGACAAGACATTATTCATTATCATCATTGACTTCCGTCTCGACATCCGGTACATCTTCCCGAAGGACAATTTGGGCATACGGATAATTGACGTGATCAAAATATCCATGGAGCTTGTGAGTCAATCGATTGACATTCATATCAATACAATTTAGGGATGTGGACATGGAGGCAAGTTGCTCGGAAATAGATTGGAGGGATGCATCGGACGGGGCCGGATGACGACGTCTTTGAGGTGGAGGAGGAGGCGGATGCTCACCGATATTGGGAAATGAAGATTCTTGAATTTCCCAATGTTTTGTCGCCTTTTTGTGAGGACCGACGGAGGTGTCGATACCGGAAGCAACAAGAATGGTCATAACGACAAAAGCATAGGGGAGTGGCTTATCTTCCCCAATTACATCATATAAGTGAGTCATGACGAACTTGCACCAATTGATGCGAGCCCCGGTGATAATGGCATGCATGAGTTTTGAATCCTCATGAGAAATAGTTGTGTGATTGAATTTTCGCGGTTTTAGAACGTGGGTGATGAAATAAGAAATTAGACGATATTCCGGGAGCATGTTTGTAATGGTTGGACGACGATGGTCCGGAGTTGCAATAAATTCACCGATGCCAATTTGGGTGAAGAGAAGTTGTTCATCAAATAACGCGCCTTCTTCCCTAGTATAGAGAGAAATGTCTTCCCCATTGCGCGGTAGTTTAGTGAGGGCTTGAATATTTGCCTCAGATAGAGAAATTGAAATTCCATTGACGTTCGAAACGATTTCACCATCTTTGTCCTTCTCGAGATTTGAATAGAAGGCCCGAATTAGAGGAGGGTGAATGTAAGGAGTGTGAAGATATAGGAATTCAAGGAGTTGGCTTTGCATAAGCATATTTGCTGTGGATGGAGGGGCGCTGTGATTAAGGAAACGATCCATGGAAAATCGAGGAGGAAGGATTTCTCGATTTTCAAATTTTTCAATGAAGCGCATAAGTTCGGCTTCACTATTGAATCGTAAATAAGAACCATCTTTATAACAATGAACTATTGGACGAGTGACGGAAGAGGAGGCAACATTTTTGCCGGAACGAGCTCATTTGGAAGTTTTGCCCGTCATTTTGAATAAATAGTAATGGCCTTTGAAGAGTTTTGAGAGATTTTTTGAGAATTTGGGAGCTAAGATTGATGTTTGAGTGAAGACATTGAAGATATAATGCACCTATTTATAATGTGAAGAATGAAATTGCATTAAAGTTAAGAAATCTGCAAAAATTTAAGGAACAAACGGTCAGAAACGGTAACTATTTTGAAATACTGACTGAGAATAATCGATTATGGAATTATGGTAATCGATTATTCTGACACAGTGTGCCCAGTGATTTTCTGACTCGGGGAATAATCCATTGTGCTTTTGAGATAATCGATTATTTCAGGAAATGAAGTAATGGACATCCGAGACGGTAATAGGAAAATCGATTACACTGTTTTAAATAATCGATTATTGTCACACAGTGACTTAACACCTGAAAATAAATGTCAACATAATCGATTAGGGATATGTGATAATCCATTTTTATATTTAACAGCTAAAATCCTGCAAAGCCAAAACTGTTAGATAATCGATTATAGTATTGTATAATCGATTATGTCAATTTTCCAGCAAAAAAAACATAAAACGTAAATGGGGAATAATCGATTATTGACTTTAGAGAAATCGATTATTCTGCACCGGTGTCTGATAATTCCCCCTGTCTTTGGGGCGATACCTGCAAAAAAGAATTAGGCGCCTCCGACGCTCAAGTTAGTAATCGTTAAAACATAAAAATGCAATGCATGAATTAGATCAACGTGGAGTCAAGAATCTCGAGTTCACTACGAATTCGGAAGAAGGACTCTTTCTCTAAAGGCTTTGTAAAGATGTCGGCCAATTGATCTTTTGTTTCAACAAACTCAATTTCGACATCACCTTTGAGAACGTGATCTCTTATAAAGTGGTGCCTAATTTCTATGTGTTTCGTTCTTGAGTGAAGAACAGGGTTCTTCGTCAAGCTAATGGCGCTAGTATTATCACATCAAAGAGGGATATGATCGATACTAAGGCCATAGTCCGAGAGTTGTTGTTTCATCCAAAGGATTTGAGCGCAACAACTCCCCGCGACTACATGTTCAGCCTCGGTTGTGGATAACGCAACGCTTACTTGTTTCTTGCTAAACCAAGAAACTAGAGAGCTACCGAGCAAATGGCAAGTGCCACTAGTGCTCTTGCGGTCCAATTTGCAACCCGCAAAATCGGAATCGGAATAGCCAACAAGTTGGCAAGAAGAACCTTTGGGATACCATAGTCCCACATTTATAGTTCCAATAAGATACTTCATTATCCGTTTTACCGCAGTTAGGTGCGACTCCTTCGGACATGATTGATATCGAGCGCATAAACATACGCTAAACATGATGTCCGGTCTACTAGCAGTAAGATAGAGAAGAGATCCGATCATACCTCGATACTTCTTGGTGTCTACTTCCTTACCTTTCTCATCTTTGTCAAGATGGTCGGATGTACTCATTGGGGTGGCCATTGCTTCGGCGTTGCTCATTTCAAAACGATTTAGCAACTCCTTGCCATATTTGGATTGGCAAATGAAAGTTCCCTCTTTCATTTGTTTCACTTGCAGCCCCAAGAAGAAGTTTAGCTCACCCATCATTGACATTTCGAATTCGCTAGTCATTAACTTAGAAAATTCCTCGCATAAAAAATCATTAGTAGCACTAAAAATAATATCATCGACATAAATTTGAACTAATAGAATGTCATTGTTTTTATTTTTGATAAACAATGTAGTGTCAACTTTCCCCCTTTCAAACTCATTTTCTAAAAGAAATTTACTTAGACGTTCATACCAAGCTCGAGGAGCTTGTTTAAGACCATATAAAGCTTTCTTAAGCTTGAAGACATGGTCGGGAGATGTAAAATATTCAAAGCCCGGGGGTTGGTCAACATACACTTCCTCTTGAATAAACCCATTGAGGAAGGCACTTTTGACATCCATTTGAAATAATTTGAAATTCATAGATGATGAAAAAGCAAGTAATAAGAGAATGGCTTCTAAGCGTGCAACGGGTGCATAGGTTTCTTCATAATCAATGCCTTCTTCTTGATTATATCCCTTAGCAACTAGCCTAGCTTTGTTTCTAGTGATTATACCATTTTCATCTAATTTATTCCGAAAAACCCATTCTGTACCAATTATGGTGTGATTATCAGGTCTTGGCACCAATTCCCAAACATCATTACGTTTGAATTGGTTAAGCTCCTCTTGCATTGCCAAGGTCCAATGCTCATCCCCAATTGCTTCAGAAATGGTTTTAGGTTCTATTTGTGAAACAAAAGCCATATGTCCTACGGTGTCTTTAAGAAGATTTCGTGTACTTACACCTTTCTCGATGTTGCCAATTACCTTGTCAAGAGGGTGGTCTTTAGACGTTCTCCAAGCCTTAGGCATCATCGATTCTCCTTCTTGTGGTGGTACTTCTTCCGAAGGTTGTTCCATGACTTCATCTTGAACTTCCTTTGGATCCTCCTTTTGTACCTCGTCTTGAAGATGGATTTTCTTTAAAGCATCTGCAAGATCAACACAAGAATCCTTTCTCGCCAAGCGAGGATCATTTTCAAAAAATACTACATGAGGAGATTCCTCAACAGTTTTGGTTCGATTATTAAACACTCTATATGCTTTCCTCAGTGATGAGTAACCAAGAAAAATTCCTTCATCAGATTTCGCATCAAATTTTCCCAAGTTATCTTTTCCGTTGTTGTGAATAAAACATTTACAACCAAAGACTCTAAGATGGGAAAGATTTGGTTTCCTTCCCATATAGAGTTCATAGGGAGTTTTCATGAGTATCGGTCTAATGATAGCTCTCTTTAAAACATAGCTTGCGGTACTCACGGCATCCGCCCAAAACTTTTTGGAAATCTTAGCCTCATCAAGCATGGTTCTAGCCATCTCTTCGATACATCGATTTTTACGTTCCACCACTCCATTTTGTTGTGGTGTACGTGGAGCCGAAAAGGTATGTTCAATACCGAGTTCGTCACAAAAATCCACGAAGAGATTGTGATTGAACTCTCCCCCATGATCACTTCTAATGGAAGTGATGGTTGTGTTCTTTTCATTTTGAACACGTTTAAGAAAACTTTTGAAAGCATGAAAGGCATCACTTCTATGAGCAAGAAATAACGTCCATGTGAATCTAGAGTAGTCATCAACAATTACAAAAGCATAAAGATTTCCACCAAGACTTTCAACACGAGATGGTCCAAAAAGATCCATGTGAAGAAGTTGTAAAGGTCTAGTGGTTGAAACAACATTTTTGGATTTAAAAGAGGCTTTTGTTTGTTTCCCTTTTTGACATGAATCACAAGTAGAATCTTTTTCAAATTTCATGTTTGGAAGACCAAATACTAATTATTGTGAAACTAGTTTGTTTAAAAGATTCATATTTACATGAGCTACTCTACGATGCCATAACCACATGTCGTCTTCTTTACTCAAAAGACAATTCACATAACTTGATGAAGAATTTTCGAGATCAACCATATAGACATTATCCATTCTAATACCACGAAGAATAATTTTAAAATCACTACGACGGATAACTAAGCATTCTTCGGAGTCAAACAATACAAGATTTCCCTTGTCACATAATTGACTTATGCTCAAGAGATTATGTTTAAGACCTTTAACTAGCAAAATATGCTTAATGGAGGAGGATTCGTCCTTACCGACCGATCCAATGCCGATAATCTTTCCTTTGTTATTGTCTCCAAAAATAACATTTCCTCCTTCCGTGGGTTTTAGTTGAAGGAATTTTGATGCATCCCCGGTCATATTTTTGGAGCATCCACTATCAAGGTACCAAAGTACACTTGATCCCTTCAAACACACCTACAAAATAAATTAATGAGATTTTGGTACCCAAGCCATTTTGGGTCCTTGTGCGTTAGGTGCAACATATTGGTGTGATTGTCCTGCAGTGAAATGTCTATGTCTAGTGAAGCATACGGGAGCAATATGTCCAATTTTATTGCAGTAATGACAAATGACATTTGGATTGTGCATTTTTCTAGGATGATAATAATTTAGAGGTCTAAATTTATTCACTCTATTTTTAGGAATATAGTTTTGATGTAGTTTTCGAAAATCTTGTCTAGGTGGTCTATACATTCCAATATTTCTTCTAGTATTTACTCTATTGTTAGGAATATAGTTTTGATGTGGTTTTCGAAAATCTTGTCTAGGTGGTCTATACATGCCACTAATTCTTCTAGCATTTGTTCTAGGATGGGTTGCAATTCTAGGATTAAAATTTCTAGGTTGAGTATTGACATTTATTTTATTTTGCCTAAGTTGAGTCTTAGGTGGTTTAGGAATGGACTCAACTTTTTCTTTTGGCTCGTTTTTAAAGCCTATACCGTGCTTAGTGGATTTCAAATTTACAAGCACTTCATTGAGATTTTTGTGTGAAGAATTGAATTTGTGCAAAGTGCTTCTAAGACTTTCTACTTCTTCCTTTAGAGATTTGCAAGAAGTACAATCCTTATTTGAGCTTTCGGGTTTATCGGCGCTTCTTTTGCCATAAAACTTGTTTTCCTCTTTTAATTTCTCATTTTCAAGAGTAAGTTTTTCAAAATCCTTGTCTTTTGAAGAAAATTGTTTTCTTAAATCTTTTATAGATTTAGAAGCGCTAATAAACTCTTTATGCAACTCATCTTGCATTTCTTCTAAAGTGAAATAGTTCTTAGAAGTGGTATATACCTCATTTTGAGTTTCTTCGTGTGCCATAAGACACAAGTTTGCGGTCTCGTTTCCTTCTCCATCACTTGATTCGTCTCCGGAGTCGCCTCCCCAAGAGATGTATGCTCTTTGTTTCTTGAATGGTTTCTTCTCCTTTTTTATATTTGGACAATTTGATTTGATATGCCCGATTTCTCCGCATCCATAGCATTTCAATTGGTCTCCTTGTTGCTTACCTTTTCGTTCATACTTCTTTTGCATAAACTTGTGAAATTTCTTAATAACGAGTCCGAACTCGTTATCGTCGTCGCTTGAATCCTCATCATTTTGAGGTTGAGCCGTGCTTGCTTTAAGGGCGATTCTTCGTTTCCTTTGATCATCCAAAGGAGGGTTAAGAATAGTAGATTCATAGGTTTTGAGATTACCTCTAAGCCCGTCGATTTTGACATTTGTAGTGCCGCTTGACTCTTGAATAGCGTCGGCTTTGGAGCGCCATTCCGGAGTGAGACTTTGAAGAATTTTAAGAACAAGTTCCCTATCCGTGAAAGTCTTCTTAAGAGCACGAAGATCATTAACGATTTTTGAAAATCATTCGAACATATCATCTATCTTCTCGTTTTCCTTCATATGAAAAAGTTCATATTCATGGGTTAGAAAATCTATTTTAGCTTCTCTTACCTGGTTTGTACCTTCGTAGGTAATTTCCAATTTATCCCACATTTGCTTAGCCGTGGTGCAACATGAGATTTTCCGATAGTCATCGGGATTTACAGCACAGTACATCATGTTGATCGCTTTTGCGTTGTTCTCCACCTTTCTAATATCATCTGCGTCATACTCATCTTCCGATTTTGGCACCATTTCATTTTCTACCTTTTTGGTTGGAATTTGCTCTCCATTCTTGATAATTTTCCACAGTAGAAAATTATTTGATTGGATAAATATTCTCATCCTTTCCTTCCAATAAGTATAGTTTGTGCCATCGAATAGTGGTGGCCTTGTGAAGCATTGTCCTTCACCTAGTCCTGCATAAACACTGCGAGTAGAAGCCATGGAAAGTTCCTTTCAAACTGTTAAGTCTTTCAGAGAGTATGGCTCTGATACCAATTGTTAGAATATACGCTTAACGCTAGAGGGGGGGTGAATAGCGTTATAATAAAAAACAATGTAAATTTGCGGAATTAAAAATTGCAGGAATAACGTAAGTGCAGTAATTAAAATGCTAAGGAGAGAACACACCGAATTTTATCCTGGTTCACCACAACGTGTGGTTAGTCCAGTCTCCGAGAGACTCTCTCGAGTTTTACACTAACTTCGTTAAGCTTACGGGTGCCTAACAAACCGTTACACTTGCTCGTAGATATACACTCTACAAGACTTCAACCTGCTCGAGGATACCGCACCTCAAGACTTCAATCCAAGGAGCTACTTTTCCTTCTTACAACAAGGGATTAGACTATCCCTTCAAGTGTGTACAAACACTTAGCACTCAAGACAAGACTCTCTTTATAGAATAGATATGAGTAAAAATAATACGCTCAAGAACGCAACAACTTAGTCAAGAGTTTGGCTCTCAAAAAGCTATGAAATGAATATAAAATGATTGAATGAGAGTATGTAAGCTTAAGCAAGAATGTAATCAGTTGTTGTGCTTAGAAGAGTGAATTTGAGTTGTATTTATAGTGCTCAAAACACCCAAGACCGTTGCTTAATTGCCAATCACAAATTGCTGATTTTGTGCTAGGATAATTGATTATCTGATTCTGCATAATCGATTACCTGCCAATCGTTTAAAGATCATTCCTAGATTTTAAGTAGAATAATCGATTATCCAAATCGTATAATCGATTACCTGACAACGTTCAAAAATCAATCCCCGATTTTATGCTTAACATAATCGATTGTCTGATTGTACATAATCGATTATCTTTCAGTGTTTGAAAATACTTTGGCAACGGTCTTTAATATAATCGATTACCAGAAAAGCCATAATCAATTATTTTGCTATTTTGTAAAATCTGATGCTCACTGTCTCAACATAATCGATTAGTCTATGGCACATAATCGATTATCTTGTAGCTTTGAAAAATCTGGTGAACACTGCCTTAACATAATCGATTATCATAAGGTACATAATCGATTATCTTGCAGCTTTATAAAATCTGGTGTACACTGCCGTAATATAATCGATTATCATAAGGTACATAATCGATTATCTTGCAGCTTTGTAAAATCTGGTGTACACTACCTTAACGTAATCGATTATCATAAGGTACATAATCGATTATCTTACAGCTTTGTAAAATCTGGTGTACACTGCTTTAACATAATCGATTATCATAACGTACATAATCGATTTTGTTTGTCCAGATATGAAAGACATGTTTAGAATTCATTTTAGTTAAAATGAAATGTTTGAAAATCATTTTGCTTTAAATTAAAGATGCATGGTTTGATAAAAATGATTTTACGAGAGAAGCCAAGTCTTGAATCAATTGTCGGATCAAGATCACAATTATAGAACGACTCATGTATAACTTTGTTGCTTTACTTAATCTTGATCTTTGTTTCTCTTGTGCTTGTACTTCGGCATATGTCAATGTTCCGTTCACGTCGGTTTGTCATTTATCAAAACCTACAAATATGAACACACGTTTAGTTTAGCGACTTGAGAACGTGTTTCAACATCTCTCATCCATTCTTCTTGCTCTGCCTCACATTCTACAGTCCTAAAGGCATCATGAAGTAATCCATAAATATCATCATGCATGTTAGAACGTTCATCATCATTGCTTTGGTGAGGTGCATTTCTAGAGGAAAACCCTTCCCCATGGAAAATCCATTTGGTGTAACCATCAACAAAACCGTTAACAACCAATTGATCCTCCACCACATTTATATAGTGCCAATAGCGATTAATACACTTTTTGCAAGGGCATAATATTTCATTTCCCTGGAAGCTTGTTCAAATGCCTTATCAAGAAAATTGTTCACTCCACGAATATACTCATCCGTCCATCTTAGGAGATACATCCAACTTTTATCTCCATTATCCTTTGAAATCCTACATGATAAAATTAAATCAATAAAATTAACCAAATAAACCTACATATAATAAGATATTGACTTGTTCTTTTAAGAGTGAAAACTCATAAGGAGGAGCAACTGAAGAGAAGTGGAATATTTATCTTTAATTTTAACATAGATAATCAATTTTAACATAGTGCATTTGTATAATTTTTATGAGTTTTCTGCATGCTGACATAATAAATATCTAGCTAGTTGGGTTACTCTAAAAAAAAGGTTGACTTTTTTTGTATTCTTGCAACTATGAAGTTACGAAAAAATTATTAAATAACAATGCTTTCCTATTCTGTCATTTGTAGTACTTTAATTTAGAGTCGTACTCAACACATGCATTCAGTTTTAAAAAAATTAGACTTCAGCAACATGTTGTAACATAACTCAAGGCATCATTAGTTAAACCCCAAGATAGCAATAAAAACTAATTCAGAGTAACATACAAAACAAGATAAATAAGCGAAATACACAAATACACTACCAGCAAATTCAATTACCAAAAATTTAAATTAAGAAAACTTACCAGCATCTAGTGTTCCCTAAACTACCATCAATAATTTCTCCTCGGCTACCAGAAATAAACTTTCTCTCAGCTAATAGTATCTATGCTACCAAAGAAGGTTCTATTGTTCAACAAGGAGGAGGAGCATGCAAAAATTAAAAATATAAATTATCATAGACGGAGCATTCGAGCAAAGAGAACAAGAAATAATTTTGCCTTAGATACAAAAACAAACTTATTATACTCAAAGGAGTTTATGCTAATATAGATGTTGAAATATTCATGTCAACAATTTATGGAACTTATGTACTATTGGAAGCTATCAGAATCCAAGGCCAAAAGGCAGTTGAACTATCTGTGTCATCCTCTTATGCAATTCATTCACAATTGGTCAGTTTACTCTATATTCACTGAAAAAGGTCCAAACCGAGATTGTTGGAGCTAAAGTCAGTTTGCAAGAGTGAAAAAAAAACATTAAGTGTAGTTTCCCAAAAAAAAAGATTTAGACTATTTCCTTCATATTTTATTAGTTTTATGAACATATATACCAAAAAGATTAGTTCTAATACATACCCAAGTTTTTTATCACATAAATTATCAATAACTAAATTACTTCTTTTCAGATCCTTCTTTTTCATTAGAGAAGGAAAACCTTTAAAACACATTGCATAAAGAAAAAGGCAAATGTAAACGCCTCATGCCAAAATTTTACAACTCAGATTTTCTACACCTGACTGTCTTCAACCAAATAGCTATTGAGTAATTGTGTCCCTTTTTAAATATTGACGTGGAGCCTGGTCCAATAATAAAGGGATTAACAAACCCAGCCAGACCAGCAGATTGAAGCAATGGAAAACAACAAGAAACTCTTAAGTATGGCTTCAAGAAAGCAACTATATTCATAAGTCATAATAAACATATAAATCATAATTGCAGCCTATCTTGGATCCAAAATTCTGTCACAAAGGAACATTAGAAAGAGAATAACTATTTTATCCCAAAAGCAACTATGATGCAAATCATATCGGGCTACTACACTTCTGCACAATAATTGTATAGTGTCTGTTCAGATAGCATCCTATATAAGATCCTAAAAGGTACTTGAATGGTCCATCATAGGGTTTTCTGCAAAAAAGGAGCACTGAGCTCAAAGGACTTCAAAATGAGTAAGGATTTGTTGCAAATATAAATACGAACTTACAAAGAAGGAAGAGAGAGTGGACATATATGGCGATGATACACATAGTTATGTAAAATGGTACAGGTAATGAAGGGCACCTTAATGCCCTAATATTATCGGGAAAGAGAAAAATGATTATCCAAGTTAACAAACTGAAAGGTGATGGAATTTGAGTCTCAATGCTTGGATTGGAAAAATATAAAAAGGGGAAGGAAGAAGAGTTAAGAAAGTGCTGACATTACTCTAACCATCCCAGAAACATCACACTATGCTCCCCATCTTCCTTCTCAGCCAATTCTAATAATCGACTCTTCGGTCACCAGCCAGGATTTATGAACAGAAATTATAACATGTGCATAGTTTAGTATTTGGCTGATCTCTTCTGAGTTAGTAGCTATGGAACACTTCAATATCAGTTCAACAATCTCCAAGAAATTTTACAGCAAATAGTTTCAACCAATGGCAGCCTCAAGTCGAACTGCGAATTCAGTTCAATACTAAAAAAAATCAAGCTTAAACTACGTGAGTCGAATTCACATAGTCAAATCGATCAATCCCAAATAATAGTATAGAAGTTCAGTCTTCTATTAGATTAATCAATCAGAAATCCCTCAAAATCCAGAAAATGATACAAGTTTAAGCGTAGAGAAATCATACCTGATGCGTCGACGAGTGCATAGGCTAAGCAACAACTTCAGGCACTCAACTTAAGAAATTTGAAGCTGTTCTCCGAGCTTCAGCACCAGAAATCGATTGTCGACACCAAACTAATGAACCCAAGCTTCAACCACAACTTCTCGACACCAATTATAATAAAATCCCAAAACCAATTTGTTCAGAAATTCACGAAAACAACGAACCCAGGTCATCAGAGAGAGAGAGATTTGTGGGTATTGATGTTTTTAACAAGATTTTGAGAAGATGACCTAGGTCATCAAAGAAGAAGATTTGAAAGAGAGAGAGTTGAGGGCGGGTATGAGGGAAGAAGAAGATGGCTCGGTGTATTTTGGGGTATCGCCTAGTGGATATCACAGTTAATGGGAAATTAAGTGCCATGAATTTTTATTTTATTTTATATGTATTATTAAAAAATAAAATTAATAGGGTTTTTTTTGGCGGGTATAATAAAACTTACGAGGGAAAATAAGGGGGGAAAAAACTGTTCCAATAGAAATTTGTACAACGAAACCATTCCCGTAGATATATTTATTGGGACGGTTCATATAACCGTTGCGCCAGATGAATCTACGGAAACAACTGTTTTACCATTGTAACGGTTCTATAGTTAAAGTGTGCTGATATAACCTAAATGCTACTGTAACGGTTATAATCGTTACCATACAGGTTCTATGGTAACGGTTTTTGAGCCGTTACTAAAATAACTGTTGCCATAGGCACATTTTCTAATAGTGTCCCAAGTAGTTATACTCAAGATTCCCTCGATCAAATTCCTAAACTACCCACATGCCCCTGCTATTTAGCTTGCCAATCAAACAGAACCTCGCCTCCAATGACCAAAGTTAATGGGTCCAGATAAAACCAACTTAATTACTTTTGGGCTTAATTCTATGGCGTCAATTGAAATCAATAAGATATTCATCATTCAAAACAAAACCGACCTAAAATTGAACAAGTTGGAGTTTTAAAACTAAAGCCCAAAACCCAAAAGAGAAAAAAAGTCGATTCCACTGATTCTAAACAACCAAATAGATAACTGTGTTAAAAATCAAACTGGTCATGCATGAATAGATGACTTTTAAATGAACACAAACAAAACAACAAATGAAAAGAAGATAAAGAAATAAAAAATACCTAAAAGGAATTCAGACAAAAGGAGATAGGAGCCAACCTTCAAATCTTCGATCCCGGTCCAATCCAAAATTAATCGTGTGTTTTTATATAAAAGACACATGAATAAAATCGATTTAGGCCTAAAATCTTCAAAACCTTGGCGATTCGGGCATTTGGGATTTCTAGGGTTCTCTTTCATAACCAAATTCGGGAAGCTCCGCTAAGATTCGAGGGTAACGGATTAACGATTAGAAAGAGGGGGTCAGGGTGGATCTATGGTGTTAATTTCGTGCGGAAAGGGAGTGGCGTTGTCACCGAAAGCGATGGAGATTTAGTGGCAGCGTCTAGGATTCTATTGTGTTCTCTGCACAAATGGGTAGTGAGAGAGACGATAGATGGAGGGGGGGGGAGCATTCCGACCATTATATATGGAAGAACAGTTAGTTCCTAACCGTTGATTTTTCTAACCTAGACGGTCCTGATTTGTTCTTTCAAAAACGGGGTCATTTAAACTTTAATGGGAAGTGGACCGGGTTACAGCTAACTAGAGCAGATTTCAAAGAGACAAGGATTTGGGCCTGAGTATTTAATGTAAATGTGGCTCAACTGATCTCCCTTTCACTTGAATTCCTTTCCTTTTCAATTTTTTCCACAAATTCTTTTCTTTTCCTTTTCTTTTTAAAAAATCAAAACTAAAATCCTAAATTAAGTTATAAAACGAAATTAACTTATCAAAAGAGTACCAACTAATCCTAATTAATTACCACAATTAGTAAATTAAAGGAAAACTACTCAAAATCAAAACTAAATTAAAAGGTTTAAATTAAACTATTGTTGTAATTTTCCTTTTTATAAAATAAATTAATTACTAATTAATTATTATAATGTAAAATTAGCACCTAAATGACATGCAACACATTTTTTGTATTTTTTCATTAATTAAGATAAAATGAACATGAACAGACAAATGCGAACTATAACGAAAAATATCACAAATATCTACAAAATTGCAAACAATGAAAGGGATTATTTTGTTTTGAAACTATAGGAGTAGTTCATATAGGGCACGTGCTCAGATTAGTTACTTTGAGCTTTAGTATCTTGTTTTCTTCTACTTTCAATGATATTTTTCTATCAATTTAGAGTTATGCATGGTGTTTCCAATCCTTCCATGTCTTAGACATACTGTAAGGAGATATCTATATAAGTATAATGCTCAAGAGTTAAATATGAGAATTGCAATTAGCAATTTTATAATCATTTGAATGCTGGTTTAGGCTCCTAAATAAGTGTGATATAGTATTTGGATATACTGATTTGAATGGCTTAGCATTCTGCTGAATTGGCTAGGGGTGTCTTTTAGGTTGATGATGCTAGTTTTGACTAAATCTACTGAAAAAGTGTTGAGCATGGATGAGAATATAGAGGCTAGGTATACATGTCATGGATGCAATGTGTTAAAAGGAGTCATACCTTCTTTCATTTGATCAGGCTGCCAAGTTGGAACCAACGGGCTTGTCTTTTGAGTCCAATATATCAAGGTGCTGTTGTTGAATTATTCATATAGCAAACCTGATTTAAAAATGCATAATAGTATAATAAGGAGCTCAATTAGCTGGATTTGTTCTAGATTAGTTTGAATTCAGAAGTGAAAAGGGTAATTCAATTTTTGTGTTGCCCATAACATCAATTGGTTGGAGTTTATCTGATTCTGCGAATAATTTGGCTCTAAGCGTTGGACCTAAGGATGGCCCAGCTAATTAATATTTCATTTCTAGGTTCAATTGCATATCGCCATGTCACCTAGAGTTTGCCATTTAGCTGAATCTTGGACTCATCTTTGGCCCACTATTGAAAAGGCTAGTAAAAGAGGGCCATATACTTTAAACCATTTGGGTTATTTTGTCGGACCCAGTTGCTTGTTTAATTGTTGTTATTGAAGCAACCATTCTTTAAATCGTTGGCCATCCAACATAAGGCCCATTAGCAGGTTCAAACCCGTGATTTAAGTTAGAAACCTCTTAGTTAGAATAAATTGGGGTGTGTTGTGTCAATAAAATCTCAAAAGTGTAGTCCTAATTTAGTCACTTCTTTTAAAATTTCTAGAACTCGAGGCGTGTCATTTAGCAAATTTTCCATAGCCCTCGCAAAGTTAACAACGCGTAGTTCCTTTAGGCGCGTTATTTTAATAACATACTTCCTAAACACTGGTGCACATTCCAGGTGACCCAAATCCAAATCTCACAACGTTAAATAAATGTGTCTCGGGCTGCGAGTGCATTTCATGTGGCATGGTCCAAAGATACATTTTAGATGACATTGAAATCTTCCTACAATTAATTAAAAGCAGTTTAATAATTTTAAAATATACCATAGGCTAAAACATGCATTAAAATTAGATAATAGGCCAATTATGATAGTTTAAGCGACTGTGCTAGAACCATAGAATCCCGGGTGCCTAACACCTTTACTCGGGTTAAGACAATTCCTTATTCAGAATTTCTGGTTTGCAGACTTCAAAAGGAAAGTCGAATTTAACTCGATTTTGGATTTAAAATAAATCAGTGATTTGGGACACCAAACAAACTATCCCAAGTGGCGACTGTGAATTGAATAAATAATCCCATTTCGAATAATATAACTTAAATTGGAAAAACTCCCTTGAACTACCTTCGGGTGTTGTAAAAAAAGAAGGTGTGACAACTCTGGAGACTCTGTTGGGGATCCAAACCCAAAATTTTGGTTTAGTGTTCGAGAATTCGAGCTTATATTAGCTGTTATGATTGACTTTATTTTATATCTTATTTTCCTACATGTTTGAGCATAATGTGCTTAATGCTTTTACTGCTTTGATATTTTTTGAACTGTATGTAAAATGCTATGAAACCCTTCTTCTCTCTGTCTTCTAAATCATCTGGGAGGTGTGCACTTTATGTAACTTCTTTTCTATTAGAGTCTTATCCCAAATATTAGAATGAGGTGTGGAGAAGTTGAAAAGCCGGTGAAGCTTATGTATTCCCAGTGCATTGCCCGCCCTCGGCTCAGGTTGTCCACTCTGGTAAGCTAGGTCTAGAACAATAAACCCAGGTATTAAACCCAGTTTAACAAAATCTCATGCTGGATCCCAAGTAGGAATGTTTGTTTGCATCACGCACATTTGACTTAGGAGACTCAACACAGGGGTTCGGTCTTTCTAGGACATGTGTACATGAAATGAAAAGACCATCCTGATGCATCTTACTTGCTATTTGTGCATTCATTTGCTTCAGATTTGCATGTTGACCGACTTGTGAATAATAAAAGAAAATAAGGAAATGAAAATAACGGTGTGAGGGTTAAGAAAGATAACTCTGGCGGATTTTTGAAAATAAAATAAAAGGAAAAAGAATAAAATTTGCTTTAAAAATAGTTGTTTTTGTTAAAAATTTTCCTGAACTATGCTAGTCTGATTCTCACAGGATTTGGGATACAACCCCCATCGGGTCCAACTTTCCCTTTGCAAAAATAGCCAAAAAAGAATAAAAAATTTTATTTTTTGTCACAAATAAGCAATGTGATGCCGTTCTTGTTTAAAATAAGTTGAATGTTCCTAAAAGGGTGTCAGAAGGCCATTTTGCATGAACAACCACCTTTGGTTGTTTTTCAAATTATTAGCTAGTTAGCAAGAACAACCTTAAAATTTTCTTCCTCGAAGTGCTGAAAGGCGTTATTTACAAAGTTGGATTTTATATTTGAAATGAAATTTTGAAAAAATTAATAATAGTGTTTCCCCTTTTGCTTTTTGAGTCAAAATAAGTTATTAAATCACCTTAATAAATGTGCATGATCCGCATAAATGAAAATGAACCCATCAGGACCCCAAAGAGATCCCCTTACAGCTCCACATGTGGTGAAGTGATCTTGGTAAAGGCAGTAGAGAAACGATTGTAAAGGTTCTGGGAGGTGTCATGAACTATTGAACATAAAGCAAAGGTTTGACGTGATTGAAGCTTTAATACCATTTTGGTATCGAACTCGAAATGTGTTCTGTTTATTCTAACTTTGAGCTCGCACCTACGCTAGAGGAAATTGCGGGTTATGTTGGTCTTAATGGAAACCTTAGAAGTCGGTACCTTGTGTCACCAAGACCTGTATCTCCACACTTAGGACGGAAATCTAGTACGGAAATCAATCTGAAGGGTATTGCACTTTTCAATTATTGTATCAATGCTATGGTAACCCCCAAGGATTTAAGGCACCGGATATTGGTTTGACCCATGTCGAAAATAAAGATAAATGGGAGGCAAGGCTAGGTTTGGCCTTTGCAGCAGCATTTTTGGGCATTGTCGTCTGTCCGCGAGAGGATGATAATATATAAGTGGTTCTCGTAGGAATGGTCAATGTTGCAATCAAGAAAGCTAATGCACTTTGGTTCTCCTGATCTTATATGAAATCTATCGATCCTTAACTATCTGTTGAGAAGGGGGAAAATTCTTCCAAGGCTGAAATTTATTACTACAATTGTGGATATAGGAACATCTCAGCCACCGGTTTAGGTATATGAATTGCGGTATGACCGGTTTGAGTTGCATTGAAGAATTTGAAAGTCGAGTAGTAGGTATTGAATTCCCCAAAGGTACTGAGGATTGGTTTTCACATTTGATCTCTTTGACTACCGATAAAATTGAATGGGCATTCTGATGGCTTCCTGTCACCAAAGCAGTATACATGTCAGCAAAAGTATGTTATCTCCTCCTAATAGCCATCCGGAACATCCATCCATATGCTCCTCACAGGGTTTTGCACCAACTAGGCCGATTTCAAAAAATTTCCTACGATGAAGATTTAAGTAGACATGTCATTGAATTGAGCCCGAAAGCCGTATTTCCAGAAGGAAAAATTCGCCAAGTGTGGAATGAATGCAAATTTCTTGAACCTAAGACTATGGTGCGACATCTAGCTAGAGGTGAAGTAGACCCAAGTACATTGTTTGGTTCACTAAAAGGTTTCAGATTACCAAAAGACCTTTTAAGAGAGTCCATGTTCAGCAATTCACGAACGACTCGCAAGAGCAGTGGGGTTGGTTGGAAAAAGAAGAAAGCTACAGGTTCAAAATAGGTATGTTGGAAGCATAAATTAGGGACCTCGAATTTTCCAAGTGTATCCAAATTGCCGCAGATGAAGGGGAAAAGAAAAAACTCACTTAGGAAAACGAAGCCCTCAAAGCTCAAATCCAGATAATTAGAATAGCCTTTACAATCCCAGAGAGAAGCCGAGCAGATGAAAGTCTTATAAGCAGTCTGAGAAAGAAAGCACTTGAGAGTCAAGATGATCTAGAAAAGTCTAAAGCCAATCTGGCAAAAGTCCGAGCCTAATTGGCTAAGAATGCGGAAGGGAGGATATAATTTGTGCAACAAATGAAGAGAAAATATGAAGGGACAATCACCAGTCTGATAAGAAAGTTAACCACCCTTGAGAGTGAGGCTCCCAAGTAGGCCAAAGACTTTAAAGCTGACAGGGAACATTGCTATGCTCTGATGGCTCGAATGGATGAGGAAATGCAACAGTAGAAAAACCAAAACCATCATGACATTCAGGTGTTAGAAGCCAGAAATTAGCAAATCGGGTGGCTACTTCAGGAAAAGGATAGGATCCGAGAAAGGATTAGAGCTATTGCTGACTGCATCGTCAAAAAATGCCAAGCATGTGAGGATATGACCCGAACCACTTTCTTCACTACGGTATTGACGTTTGTTCGCCAAATAATGACTGATTTTGAGCAGTTACAAGGGGGTCTCGCACATAGGCTCGTGGCAAGACCGAATGATGACCCATGGGCCCTAGGAGTTGAAACTTTAATATATTCCTGATTTTACATTTATCGAGTCCGTATTTTGGTTTATTTTGAGTTTTTTCCAGTTTTATATTCCAAAAAAATGAATAGTTTGAAGTCTTTGTAATAGAAGTTTAAGTCCAAACTTCATACGTCATTGGAGATTGAAAATGTACTTTGAATTTGTGCAAAACAGAACTGAAAGTCAGCAACACTCAAACAAAATCATCTTCACAGGAATCCACAGCTTATGAGTAGACAATGAACCCAGAAATGTTTCCAAACACCCAGAAAAGTTTTAAACTCAAAATCAAGAAGCAAAAACTACTCAAACATCTCCAATGAACCAAATCCACCTAAACAGGAACCCTGGAGGATTTTAACACCATATACAATTAGCAACCTAACTCAAAATAGCTGGAATAATAAATTAACCAACCCAAATTGTTCCTAGGACTTATATTAGAAGCTTAGCACTTCAAATGTATGTTTTTCAGGCCATTTTCTATTTTTATGTAGCTAAATTCCTATTGGACAGCTAAAATTTAGATTATCTCCAGGAAAAGAGACCTAATGGAACAGTAACTACACTGTTGAATTTCAGGGATTTAATAACTTGAATAAGCTTGGGATTTTCTAGAAATGTTTCTGGAAGTTTTTGAGATTTTTTAGACTTCAAGATATTTGGAAATTTTTAGGGATTTTCAGAATGTGTAACCTCTCTTTTGAATGAATTGGGGTGCCCTTTTATAGCCAAAGGCTAGGGCAACCCTCTTATTTTGTTTTAACTACTAGTCCCTCTTTCAATTTTCAGTTTTTACCTACTTGGTCCTATATTTTCTGACTTGTTTCCCAAGTTACTGCACTAAATTAGTGATTTTTAGACTAAAGTCCCCTTCTAGAATGGGTTTAAAGGATTCTAGTATTGTTTCCTACTTATAGACTACCTATAGTATCCTTATTTTATCCTAATATTACCAGAACAAATCTAAAACTCTATATTACCCTTTTAATGTACTGGAATCACTATTTTACTAAGCTAAGTCTTAAAATTAATTACTAGCTAACTAACAGGTATAACCAAAACCATAATACTGAACTACAAATCAGGAATGATCCAAAATTCGACTCAGAAATTGTAAACATTACTAGACCAAAAATTCAAGCTAAATGCTGAAATTAATATAATTAAAAGAAAACATGCAAAGTTGTAACTACCATGACATTCTACCATTTGAAACAATCAAAATTGAAAACTGATTCTTATTCAAACTATTATCAAAATATTAATTGAACATTAGACTAATGTTGAACTAAACTAGAAAAAACAAATCGAAGCTAATGCAACAAATATCATAAATTGGTCTTGAAAACATGGTGGTAAACAAAATTTATGAAATTATCTTCAAAATGCGACCGTACTAAATGATAACTAAAAATACAAAATCAAAATAATAGAAATAATCAGGATTTTAGATTAAAACAAACAATTAAACTAGAGCGAGGCAGGTTATCCACAAGTAAAACAATAATAAAAAACAAACAGAAGAAAAAGAAAAATGAAACTTACTGATTGATCTTCAATTAGACTTGACTGGATCCAATTTGAATCTCCAAACGGAGTTATATATATATTTTTTTGGTCAAAACAAACATGCAACTCAATTTTAAAACTCAAGTAAAGCTTGAAAAATCCGTCTCAAAATTTAGGTCAAATTCAGATTTAAAGTTCAAAGATCTGTTAGATAATACGCTTAACGCTAGAGGGGGGTGAATAGCGTTATAATAAAATTTAGCATAAACTTGCGGAAATTAAAATTGTGCTTGAATCTCGTTATCCACCAATTATGCGCTTGTACTTGAACTTCGTCATATATCACTTTGCGCTTTGTTTGTCATTCATCAAAATCTATACATAAGAACACACGTTTTAGTATAAAGCCTTGAGAACGTGTTTCCAACAATTTCCCCCTTTTTGATAATGGCAAACTTTAAGCGGGATATGCAACTTAAACAATTTATAATGACGATTCAAGACACGTAAAGATATGCAATAAGTATGCGATTAGTTCCCCCTCAATATATGAATTCCCCCTCAATTTAAGCTTATTAATATTGAGAGTGCATACCCGTTATCTTCCCCCTTTTGCCATTAGCAAAAATAATATAAGAAGATGCCAAAAATGTAAATAGAACTTGTTTATTTATTGGAAAGAAAAATTACAGTAACAGGGAAGACAATGCAACATATAAAAACAAACATAAAAACAACAAACAAAGAAATTATTCATTTCCATCATCTCCCGCCTCATCATCCGGAACTGCATCATATGGAACAAGACCCGCATAAGGATAATTAACATGGTCAAAATATCCATGGATCTCATGAGTTAATTGACAAAGAGAAGAGGTCAATGAAGCAATTTGGTCGGAAATTGATTGGAGGGTAGGCTCTTGAGCTGGACGAGTTCGACGGGTTGGAGGAGGAGCAGGCGCTGTATGATCACCGTCATGATAAAAGGAGGATTCTGAAATTTCCCACTTCTTGGTACTCTTTTTGAGAGGGCCGTTGGAAGTGATGAATCCGGAGGCTTCAAGAAAGTTCATGATGAGGAGAGCATAAGGAAGAGGCCTATCATCTCCGATAGCGTCACGCATGTGAATCTTGACGAGCCGACACCAATTGATGTTAGCTCCGGTTATTATGGCATGCATGAGCTTGGTGTCCTCTTGGGAAATGGTAGTATGGTTATGCTTACGAGGCTTGAGGACTCGGGTGATGAAATAGAAAATCAACCGATAATTGGGATCCATTCCCGTAATTGTAGGACGACGGGAAGAAAGATTTGGATCATAAGACGGTTTGATGTAGGAGGGCTGTTTCATCAAAAAGGGCTCCGGCCTCTTCGGTGTACCGAAAAATGTCTTCACCATTACGAGGAAGATGGGCAATGGTATGGAGGTTTTCTTCGGAGATAAGAATTTGAACACCGTTTATATTTGTCACAAGATCACCGTCATCATCCTCATGAAGGTTGGAGTAAAATGCTTGAATTAAAGTAGTATTGATGTAAGGATGGTAAGAAGTAAGAAGTCAAGAAGTTGACAATTTTTGAGTATATTTGCAGCAGGGCCATAAGATTCAAGATACTTGTTGGTTGAAAAACGGGGAGGAAGAATGTCACGCTTTTCAAATTTTGTTAAAAATCGAGTAAGCTCGATGTCAGAATTAAAATAAAGAACGGAACCATCTTGGTAAGGATAGTTTGGAGCAGTAGAGGAGAATGCACCATGCCTAGCAGAACGGGAACGTTTAGAGTGACGGCCCGACATTTTAACTAAGTATTGCTGGAATTTGCAAGAGTTTTGAAAGAGTTTTGATAGTTTGAGAGCTAAAATTGATGCTTGAGTGAGTAAAAATGAACATGTATGGAGCCTATTTATAGAGGAGAGAAAGGCATTTCATTAATGGAAGAAATCTGCAAAAAAATTGAAAGCTGAAACAGTCAGAAACGGTAAAATAAATCTTACTGACCGTTGGACAATCGATTGTTGGGGTGAGATAATCGATTGTCATTAAGATTTGACTTAATCTCGGAACTGACACAAATCGATTGCAGAACCAAACGGTAACAATTTTGAATTTCTGACATGAAATAATCGATTGTCAAAATATGGTAATCGATTGTTTTGTTCCAGTGATCACAGTGATTTTCTGACTCGGAAAATAATCGATTATATATATTGAACAATCGATTGTTGTAGAAAAGCAGTACTGAATGGCTGAGAAGGTAATCGATTAAACAGCCAAAAAATCGATTGTTAAACAAAACTTCATAATAAGCATAAACTATAAATGATCGATTAGTGATACTTGCTAATCGATTTTCTGCACAGTAAAATAATCGATTATTTGCTGTAACAATCGATTGTTTTATGCCATTTCTTTATTGTTCCCCCTACCTTTTGGGCGATACCTGCAAAATGGAATTAGAAGTCTCCGACGCTCAAGTCAGTAATTTGTAAAGAAATAGTAACTTAATCTAGTGTGGCCGAGTGAGAGCGTGATCTCTTAAGAAGTGTGTCCTAGGGTGTTCTTAAGAGAGTTTCGGGTACTTACCTTTTCTCCGACGTCGCCAATTACCTGTTCGAGAGGGTGATCTTTATTTGTCCTCCACTCGTTTGGCATTTTAGTTTCATTCTCCAATTGTGGCGCTTCCTCCGTTGGTTGTTCCAAGATTTCATCTTTATTTTCCTTAGGCGTTTCCACTTGTATTTTTTCTTTCAAGCTATCTAAAATACCTGCAAGATCAAAACCGGAATCCTTTCTCGCCAAGCGTGCATTATTTTCGGCAAATACAACATGAGGGGATTCCTCCACAGTTTCGGTTCTTTTATTAAAAACCCTATATGCTTTGCTACGTGAGGAATAACCAATGGAAATTCCCTCATCGGACTTAGCATCAAACTTTCCCAATTGATCTTTGCCATTGTTATGAATAAAGCATTTACAACCGAATACTCTAAAATGGGAGATGTTTGGTTTCCTTCCCTTGTAGAGTTCGTAAGGGGTCTTCATGAGTATTGGCCTTATGATTACTCTATTTAAGATGTAGCATGCGGTACTCACGGCATCCGCCCAAATGTTTGGGAATCTTAGCCTCTTCGAGCATGGTTCTAGCCATCTCTTCGAGATACCTATTTTTCCTTTCCACCACCCCATTTTGTTGTGGTGTACGTGGAGCGGAAAAGGTATGCTCGATACCGAGTTCGTCACAAAAGTCCGCAAAGAGATTGTGATCAAACTCTCCCCCATGATCACTTCTAATTGAAATGACGGTTGTTTCCTTCTCGTTTTGAACACACTTAAAAAAATATTTAAAATTCTGAAAAGCATCACTTTTATTGGCAAGAAATAAAGTCCAAGTAAATCTAGAATAATCATCAACAATCACAAAAGCATAACGATTTCTTCCTAGACTTTCAATGCGAGATGGTCCAAATAAATCCATGTGAAGCAATTGCAATGGTCTAGAAGTTGAAACAATATATTTGGATTTGAAAGATGCTTTTGTTTGCTTCCCTTTTTGACAAGAATCAGAGATAGAGTCATTTTCAAATTTCAAGTTGGGAAGGCCAATAACTAAGTTTTGAGAAATCAATTTGTTCAAAAGATGCATGTTTATATGAGCAACTCTACGATGCCATAGCCAAGTATCATCCTCTTTGCTCATAAGGCAATCCACATATTCGGGTGAGGAATTAGCAAGATCAACCATGTAAATATTATCCACTCTAAAACCACGAAGGATAATTTTGAAATCACTACGTCTAAACACTAAGCATTCATCCGAATCAAATAGGGCAAGATTTCCCTTGTCACATAATTGACTTATGCTCAAGAGATTATGCTTTAAACCTTTCACAAGTAATATATGCTTAATAGAGGAATTTTCATCCTTACCGACTGATCCGATGCCAATGATCTTTCCTTTATTGTTATCCCCAAAAATCACACTTCCTCCTTCTTTGTGTTCTAGTTGAAGGAATTTGGATTCGTCTCCCGTCATATGTTTGGAGCATCCACTATCAAGGTACCATAGTACACTTGATCCCTTCAAACATACCTACAAAACAAGTTAATGCGTTTTAGGTACCCATGCCTTTTTGGGTCCTTGAGGGTTAGGCATATTATAATGATGCGATTGAGTGATATGTCTTTGTCGTGTAAAGCATGCAGGGGCAATATGACCAATGCGTCTACAATAATGACAAGTCACATTGGGGTTATGCATCCTTCTAGGTTCATAGTAACTTGATGGACGAAAATGAATTACTCTATTTTCATTATGACTATTGCACATTTCATGAGAACCATTTCTCCAACTATTAGTTCTAAAATGAGCAGCGTTTCTAGAGTAATGGTCATGTCTAGATGTTCTAGGAGGTTCAAAACTTCTTCTAGTGTTTGGCCTAAAATATGCATCATTTCTAGGGTAGTCTTTTCTAGGCGGTAAGTCATTTCTAGGTCTTCTAAAAAGTTCAACATTTGGTCTAACATGCATATTTGTTCTAGGATTGCTCTTTCTAGGATAAGCATTTGTTTTATTAATCCTAGGTTGAGCCTTAGGTGGTTGGGGTTTGGCTTCAACCTTTTCTTTAGGCTCATTCATAAAACCTATGCCATGCTTGGTTGACTTCAAATTAACAAGGATCTCATTCAAGTTTCTGTGAGAAGAATTAAACTTATCTAAGGTACCTTTAAGTCTATCTACCTCATTTTCAAGATGCATGCAAGAAGAGCAATTTTTAATAGAACTTTCGGGCTTGTCGGCGCTTCTTTTTCCGAAAAACTTGTTTTCCTCTTTCAGCTTTTCATTTTCTAAAACCAGTTTTTCTAAATCCTTTTCTTTTAAAGAAAGCTGTTTTTGAAAATCTTTTTCTTTTAGAGAAGCATTTTCTTTTATGCTCTTGACAGTTTTTGAAGCTTTAATAAATTCAGTATATAGCTCATCAAAAGCAGTTCGCATTTCTTCAAGAGTAAAGAAGTTTTTAGAAGAGATTTGACATACCTCATCTTGCTTGTCTTCTTGCGCCATAAGACAAAGGTTTGCGGCTTCGTCTTCTTCTTCTTCGCTTGACTCATCTCCGGAGTCTCCTTCCCAAGAAATGTATGCACGTTGCTTCTTAAAAGGTTCCTTCTCCTTTTTGATGTTTGGGCAATTTGATTTGATGTGCCCGGTTTCACCGCATTCATAGCACTTTATTTGCTCGCCTTGCTTTTTTCCCTTTCGTTCATACTCCTTTCGCATGAACTTTTGAAATCTTTTGATAACGAGTCCAAACTCGTTGTCTCCGTCCTCATCAACTTGAGGTTGGCTTGTGCTTGCCTTAAGCGCTATTCTTTGCCTCCTTTGATCATCAACAAGAGGGTTAAGTATTGTAGATTCATAGGTCTTAAGGTTACCTCTTAATGCGTCGATTGTGACATTTGAGACGCCAATGGATTCTTGAATTGCGTCGGCCTTTGATCGCCATGCCGGAGTGAGACTTCTAAGAATTCTTCAAACCAATTCTCTGTCCGTGAATGTCTTCTTGAGGGCATGTAGGTCATTTACGATTGTTGAAAATCGTTCGAACATTTCATCCACCTTTTCACCTTCCTTCATGTGAAATAATTCATAGGCATGGGCTAGGAAATCAGTTTTAGCTTCCCTTACCTGGTCCGTACCTTCGTACGTAATTTCCAGCTTGTCCAACATTTCCTTTGCCGTTGTGCAACACGATATTTTCCTGTAATCGTCAGCATTTACAGCACAATATAATAAATTAATTGCTTTAGCATTATTTTGAACCTTTCGGATATCATCCGCGTCATATTCTTCTTCGGACTTGGGAACCCATTCGTTTTCAACCTTTTTGGTTGGAATTTTATTTCCCTTCGTTATCACCTTCCAGAGATGAAAGTTGTTTGCTTGAACGAAAATTTTCATTCTCTCCTTCCAGTACGTGTAGTTTGTACCGTTGAATAGAGGTGGTCGTGTGGAGCATTGTCCTTCATCAATTCCTGCAAAAGAGTCACGAGTAGAAGCCATGGATGGTTCTGTCAAATTGCTAAGTTTTCAGAGAGTTGGGCTCTGATACCAATTGTTAGATAATACGTTTAACGCTAGAGGGGGGGGGGGGGTGAATAGCGTTATAATAAAATTTAGCGTAAACTTGCGGAAATTAAAATTTGCAGGAAATAATTAAGTGCGTTAAATAAACAAAAGGAAAGAACGCACCGATGTATTCTGGTTCACCACAACACGTGGCTAGTCCAGTCCCCGAGAGACTCTCTCGAGATTTTTCACTAACTTGTCAAGCTTACGGGTGCTCAACAAACCTTTACAACTTAAGGACACAAGCCTTAACACCTTTGCTCGGAGATACACCACTCCAAGACTTCAACCAAGGAAACACAAGTTCCTTACAACAAGAGAATCACAATTCTCTTACAAGTGTACAAAACACTAAGCACTCAAACAAAACACTCCTTAATGAGTAGATATGAGTAAAAGAAGTAGGCTCAAGATTACAACAACTATGGACAAGACTTTGGCTCTCAAAAGCTTTATGAAATGAATATAAAATGATAAACAATAATATGCAAGCTTATAGCAATAGAATGATCAGTTGTTGTGTGTTGTTGTGTTTAAAACACTGAAATGAAGCTGTATTATAGTTGAAAAACTTGGCATTACCGTTGCCTAATTGCCAATTAAGAGTTGCTGATTTTACTCTGTGACAATCGATTGTCAGGAAGCCACAATCGATTGTTTGCCAATTGTTCCAAAAATCAATCCCAGATTTTACGCTTAACAATCGATTGTCCAAGATCAACAATCGATTATTGGCAACGTTCAAAAAATCATTTCCAGATTTTTCGTAAAACAATCGATTATACCAAATCAATAATTGATTATTCAGCAACGTTCAAAATTTTTTTTTTGAGATTTCAATATCAACAATCGATTGTACAAAATCAACAATCGATTACTTGACGGTATTTGAAAATTTTACGACAACGGTCAGCTTCACAATCGATTGTGCAATGTTAACAATCGATTATTTATCAGACTTTTAAAATCATTTTAGACACTGCCTCGTGACATCGATTGTTATATACTCACAATCGATTATTTAATAATTTTGAAAAAGTCTGGAAGTCACTGCCTCAACACAATCGATTTTCATATGTTCACAATCGATTATTTTGTGACTTTTAAAAATCTGATGGACACTGTCTCTTCACAATCGATTGTCATTAGTTTCACAATCGATTATTCTGAGTTTTGAAAAACTTTGATGGACACTGCCTCATCACAATCGATTGTCATTAGCTTCACAATCGATTATTCTGAGTTTTGAAAAACTTTGATGGACACTACCTCATCACAATCGAGTTCATAAGGTTCACAATCGATTGTCATGCAGGTTTTGAAAAACCTGATGTTCACTGCCTTAACACAATTGATTGTCATTAGTTCACAATCGATTGTCATGCAGTCTTGGCTTAACATAATCGATTATCATAAGTACATAATCGATTATCTTAGTCCAGATTTTACAAGCATGTTTAAAAATCATTTTGACTAAAGTAAATATGCATGATTTAAAATCGTTTAGCATTAAATTAAATATGCATGATTTTGTAAAAATAATTTTACGAGAGAAGCCATGTCATGAGTCAAGTTGTCGGATCAAGATCACAATTAAGAACGACTCATTTAAACTATAAAACATTGTCTTGTGCTTGAATCTCGTTATCCACCAATTATGTGCTTGTACTTGAACTTCGTCATATATCACTTTGCACTTCGTTTGTCATTCATCAAAACCTATACATAAGAACACACGTTTTAGTATAAAGCCTTGAGAACGTGTTTCCAACACGATCCTGGGGTTCTTCGAAGGAAAAGGTATTTCTTTTGGGTAGGGGAGGCTAAGGGGAGTGTGAGGTGTTAATTTGAAAGCCATTATAGCCGGCACCACCGAGGACGGCGGAGCAGCCGCTCCTTTGAAGGGATATTCGGAGTGTTTGGTTAGGTTTTGAGGGGTGATTTTATGGGGGTTGGAAAGAGTAGAGCATGGGGATTACGGGATGTAAATTTTGGTGGATTTGGGGTTACGGCGCTGGCGGCGGTGATTTTCGGCCGGCACCGGGCGGTGTGGATATGGTGTAGGCATGGCGGTGTTACACCAAAAGAATTAGGATTCTTTTGGACATGGAACGATGTTCTCTGATAGGGGTGGGGGTGTTATATGACAGTTATATAGTGTGACATACCCCCCCCCCAATCTCGACCGTCTAATCAATATGGATCAATGGCTCAGATTTTATTGGCGTAAAACGACGCCGTTTTGTTTCTGGTGCTTTTGGACCGGGCATGGGCGTTGGGTTTGTGTCAATTCTAGCGGGTCTGGTGGTTTTTTGGCGAAATTTGTGACTAAAAGTGGCCCAAATCTTGGTCCTTAACAAAAGACCCATATTTATATACACTTATTCTCTTTTTATATATTTTTGTTTTGTTATTATTTTTTTTTCAGATTTTTAATAAATAAAACATAGTATATTTAACTTTTACAAAATAGACTAAATAAAATCCTGAATTCTAATTTAAAAGAAAATTGAACAAATGTAATAATAACCAATTTTGTTGTTTGTTTCCTTTTTTTCAACATTAACTAATTAATAACCTAAAAAATGTAAAATATTAAGTCCTAAATGCAAACATGTCATTTTTTTTTATTTTTTACGAGTTATATTTAATTAAAATGTACAACATGTAAATAAACACAAAATTATGCAATTAATTCCTAAAATTTCAAATAATAAAAGGAAAATGCAAATAAACACAAAATCACACAATTAATTTCTTAAATTCAAATAATCAAAGGAAAAAATGCACCAAAATCTCGTAAATAAATCCTAAAATTCAAATAATAAAAGAAAATTTCTAATTTAATGAATTTTATAGGAACATTTCGAGCAAGGCGAAAATTACGTGCTCACACAAATAACACGGTTAGGGGTCGTTTGGTACTATAGATAAGAAAATATAATTTCGGTACCAAAATTTTGTTTTGCCTTATCCCTTATTTGATTACTAATTCTAGGATAGTTATCACAATATTAAAAGTAGTACTAAACAACTTATACCTACTAAAGAGTAGAATATTAATTCTAAGATAAGCAATAAAATTAATAATTCTAAAATAAATATACATACTAAACAATCAATAAAATTAATACCAAAATAATTAATTACAATATAATTAATTTCAATATTACTAGTCTGATCATAACTTCTCTTCAAACCAACGACCCCTAAGAATTTCCATAAGAAAGTACAACAAAGCAAATTTTAGGTCAGCGGAATATGAATCTTAAACCTTGCATTTGGTGAATTATTCTTAATACCTCTAGGTACAAGACCATTATTTTGTGCGAATATGATATATTATTTCATCCATCTCATTTTAACTGTCGCCTTATCCTTTTTTTATGTCTATTAAAAAAGTAATAAATACAAGATATAATTTACCAAGTTATTCGTATTAAAATGCTAGCGCCGTCAATGTGCACCCATGATTTAGTAGAATTGGGTTAGAATGTTTTTAATCCATTTAAAAATGAAGCTTGGAGCCCGACCCAATTAAGCTCGTGACTCGTGAGATTTGACTGAGGCTGGATTGGGCCAACCTGTGGATCAGAAGGTCACGGCTTCAAGCTGCAGAAACAGTTTGTAGAAATACAAGTTGTGTTTGCGTACAGTAGACCCCTTGTAATTCGGGCCTTCCTTAAATTCCACATAACGGAAGTTTAATGCACGTGGCTGCCTTAATTTTCTAGCCGATTAACTAGATTATGTTATTATGTGCAGGGGTATGGTAAGGTACTAAAAGCAGTTTCAAAGCATTTCAAGAAGAAGAACAACAAGAAAGATTCCAAAGCTGAAGTTAATTTTTCCGAATGTTCGACTGACTATGGTCGTCTCATGCGAAGCTCTACATATCCATAATCTGTATGCTATTTTGAATTGATTTTGTGGACTTTTTCTTTTATTTGGGGGGGGGGGGGGGGGAAGGATTTGTCTTGTTTATTTGAGTAGTACTTTACTAGTTTTAGTGATTTGTAATACTCCACTAATAAGCACATACGGTGCTTAAGAGTGCATTTGTTGCAAATAACAAGTGTTTCTCCGCTGAAGTCTGTTTGATTAATGTAAAAGCAATTATACTATGATTGCTACTAAAGATGGAGCTCACTGGCTCTGACTTTATAACAGTATTAATTCTTAAATGATAAGTATTTCTTGTGTTACTACAATTTATTAAATCTCTCCATCTAGAGGAAATGTTTTCTTTGTGAATAAGCAGACACAATTTTTTGGAACAATCTGAAATGAATATGAAGATAGTTCTGTAAGTAACATCACTTGAAACAGCAAGAATTTTTGGTGTTTAAATGTAGAGTACAACTCTTCACTGATTGATTTTTCAACCGGCTAAAAGTTGTAGGGCTACAGTCACTTGAAAAGGACACGCACCATCTGATACGAACCCAAGATTTGAGCGCAGCGAGGCATCACTATTTTTGACATAAATAATCAAATACGGTCAAGATTAAAGACCTATTAAGCAATCCAAATAAAGTCTCAGTAATTGTTATTGAACCGATAGATATTTGTTACTTTGCCGAAGTGAACCTTGAAAGCAGAAGGGTTTTTGGAAATTTTAAAATACTATTTTTAGGAAATTTTTTGGTGAATTACTTAATTATATACATGTTAGGAAAGTGATAATGCATATAAACTTGGATATAAGATAAAGAAAGTGATTGACTTTTTATTAATGAAATATTTTATCCCCTTCTATGTACTAGTACTAAATTATTGTTCATTAACTTAGAAAAGATAAAGGAAAAAACAAAAACAAGTTGACCACTAAATACAAAATACTACACTATGTTGATATCAAAGAGAAAACAAATAAAATGAAAAAGAGAACTGGTGTTGGGTAAGGTCTTCTAGTGAGGGAGGACATAATGTAACTTGTTAAACAAATGGAGCAGTTCAGCTTCTGCTTGTGGGGCAATCAAAATTATTTGAGGGTCCTTCATATATATATATATATATATATATATATATATATATATATATATATATATATATATATATATATATATATATATATATATATATATATATACGATTTTTGCCGAGTCTAGCTGGTTCCTCTGACCCCTCTTATCTCCATGTACGTCCGCCTCTGCGCACAATAATTTAGGTGGAAGGCGATTGATTGTACATAGGAATGATGTTTACCTTAATGTTGGATAACAATTAAACTTATACGTGGTTTTAAGGATATGTATGTGATTTCACATGCAAAAACTGATAAATATGAGAATTAATGCCTAAAATTAACAGTAAAATAAAGCAAACCAAAGTGATGAGCAACTGTGCCCTTCGAGCTAAATCGCTCTCGAACCAAATGAGTATTCTATTGAAAAAGTATGAACTGAGCAATAGAGCTTAAGAGAGTTTAAGAGAGAAAAATGGTATGTTGCTTGATTATGCGTGAATGTATTATCATCACAAAATGATTAAGACTCTCTTTATATAATAGAGGAATTCTATTTATGATATAATTCTGATTACAGTAGCAAATCCCATGATAGGCTAAATAATCGATCTTGACTTGATATGTGCCGAGATTTCCGTCACGATCCTTGCCCGAACACGGATATCTTGAGTTTTTATTATTTGACATAGCGGGCTTCCTTTGATCTTGCTCGATCTCTTTCTTGCTTCAGTCCCGATCACGATTGGTCTCGATCTTGGTCCGCTATTGATGTGCGAGCTTACCAATACATCTTCATACCATATTCCGATATAGTCAAGGTCGGGTCTTGATCCTCCTTCCCGATTAGTCGTACAAAATTAGGCAAGCCCGATTTTGATAGTATATAGATAGTCCTCTCATTTTTTGGAGTGCAACGAAAAGAAATGAATTAAGTCTTTAACTTCCCCTTGGTTTATTGTTATGTAACCACTATGACGTAAGTGCTAGAGCTGATAGAAACGTCCCGTCGATTCAGTTCCCAAAGCATTTAAGGTGTGTCATTTGTCGGTCGACCACTTCCAATATTGAACCGTCGTCTTCAATCTATAAGTGCACCTTTCTTCATCTTTCAATCATTACTTACAAATCTCCTTCACTTTAATCTTCAAAAGCTTTGCATTCTTCATAAATCTGTATTTCCAGATCTCTAAACCTCTTTACTAGTTTCATCGTAAAACACCAAACGTTCTTTCCCCGTTTCATCCTTCTCTACTTATAAGAATGGCTAAAACTTCAAAAATCATTCTGCACAAGGAGACCGCGTCTTCATCAATGTTCGTCAGTGCAGCAGCCGAGGCTGGACATCCCCTTTGAGACTTCGTTCCGATGAAGTGTGCCACTATTGCTGATTTTAATATGGAGAATATACCCTCGACACCAGGTCAATATGAACCAATGTCAAGGTACAAATGTACGATTACAGAATGTCTCCTCGAAAAGGTGAAAGAGGAGTGCAACTGGGGTAGGCAAGGATGTAGTCATTCCTAGCCCCGAGGAATCCATCACTATTCACGTGGATGGGTATCTGTTGTTTATACCTACTCCTTCACGATAGGTCCCTTAGACCCGATCATAGTTATGCAAGAGGTACAATGTCACTCTGGCCAAATCCATATGTCGTTTTGGAGGATCATCATATTTCTCTGATTTTTTGTAATCAAGGTCGACGGGCATCCTTTTGCCCTCGATTACCTCATGCACTACAGCCCCCATCTTTATCAGGGAGGCATGATCAAGCTTTATCGCCGAGCAACTAAACCCCCATTCTCAAGCATAGACGAGACTCGAGACCGAGGTTGGATGGGAATATTTATACGGATAAAGACTTCAGATCTAATCCCTACAGAAGACATGTCATTCCCTAAAAGGTGGAATCAAAAGTGATCCCCGGCCTGAGGTAATGGGTCAAGGGATTAGTAATCCAAAAATCCTACACCAAACGTGCCTGGATGGAGTTATCGAGGGGTCAATGGGAGGCCTATAACTATGATAATCTTCTTTTCTTAGAAAGGTTTTTCCATTTGGCCTTTTTTATTATATTTACTCATCCTTTTAATTTTGTAGGCCTCGAAAAGGATGTACCAATTATGCCCTTCTCTGCTGAAGAAGAGGCACTTCTTTCCTTATTTTCCCCCAAGTAGGGCAAAGAAACTCCGAGTTCTCCGGGCTCGGAAAAGGAAAGGCTGGCCAGGAGGCCCCATAAGCCTAAGGGTAATGTTGTCTATGTAACTCTAGAGTCCGTCCAAAAGCTAATGGATGACACCAAAGATGAAGGCGAAGAAGAATATAACTCTGTATTGGTGACTCGTGCGTGAGCTGGCATAGAGATTCAAGGAACTACTGAGCTGGCGGGAGCCGAAACTGCTTTACCTTGACCTGATGAGCCTGAGAATGCCTCACCTTGAGGTGGGAGAGCTACCGAATAAGCGATCGATGTTGGCGCAGAAACTGGCCTCGAGGCCCCCAAAATGAAGAAGATGCCTCGAAGGCCCACTTGGGGAAATCGAGATCGGGGGCTTTTCCTCGTTCCCTCCAGTTTCAGATTCGATGATATGTGATGCTTAGGCTGTGGAGACTTGTCACTGTAAAGAGGTCCATGAAGCAGAAGAATGTTTTGATGGCTATTTTGCTAAAGTGGAAGATGTCACCAGTCTAGGTGACTTGGATGTACAGAGAAAGAGCTCGAATGAGGCTTTCTCAAGCTTTAAACTGACTAGCCAATTTCTGTCTCCCAGCATTGATCTTGAGCGTATGTGGCCACTTATCATCTCGATCCCGGACGATGCTCAAGTTTTCTCTGCCCCCATAGGGGTGGCAAGCTATCTACGATGCTTGGTCATTTAAGAGGACCAAGCCAAGATGGATGCAGTGGAATTTGCTTTCTTGTTCAAGGAGGCCCAACAAGCTCTAAATCAGGTAAGTTCAAAGGCCATTGCATTATCTTTTTATGAATTTGAATTATAGATATCTCTATTGCTTCTTCCTTTCTCGTAGGCTTTGGTATTGTATCATGAGGCCTTTCCACGAATCCGAGAGGAATGCAAGGTCGAGGTCCAGTGCCTCACTGAGAAATGCGATGCCTACAAGCTTCTTAGTGAGAAGCTTCATGTAGACTTGATGGCGGCTCGAGACGAACATGCTGAGATGGATGAGCATGTATTTCGAGTTCTTCGTTATAGTGAGGATGAGTCAAAAATAACAACTAGCAATCCAATTCTGCAGGTTTGACAGAAACTCGATTAGATCAAAGACCTCAAAAGGGAGATAGATAAAGTGCGAGCCTAGGCTGAAGAGTTCAACAGGTGTATGGATATTTTGGCTGCAAAAAAGGAAACTGTTCAAGCAAAGATGGATTCAGCCAAGTCAATACTTCGATCTTATAAAAGAGAATGCCTCGATTCAGGTAAAGAAGGCCGAGTAGCTTGAGTCCAATTTTGCTAGTTTGGCCAAAGTACTCGAGGTTTCCATATCTAAAGTGGTCGCAGCCAATACTAAGGCCCAGGCTACTGCGACCCAATACAAGGTCGATGTCGAAGCCACCCTCGAGCAAGCAAAGGGCATGGTGGACCATTGCTTCGAAGGAACTCTCGAATGGGTCCTTGCTTAAAGCTTTTATATATCTGCTGAACTAGAGATTGCCATGGTCGAGGAGGCAAAGGCTTGGAAGCTAGCATTTCCCAGTGAGGATTCTTAGAATGTGAGTGGATTTGGTGGGGAAGATTGAGGACGATGAAGCTTCCTCTAATAAGGAATGTGCTCCTTATGCCTAGTTAATTTTGTCTAACTTTGAGGCCGACCATCCTTTATAAAAAAATTTTAGATCGGGTCATGTGGCCCTTGTAAAAAGCTTTTGACATATATAAAGATCTTTTTTCTCTTCTGTCTTGTCTTGTGAAATTTTATTTCACTTTTGCCTTATGAAATTTGTGCTTCATTTATGTCTTATGAAATTGTCATTCATAGGTTCGAGGTTTAGGCAATTCGATCGAAACAGAACTAGCATAGTTTTGCGATCGGGTGAATGCTTACTCGGACTTGAAATAAGGTAACCCTTAGGTTTTATTTGAATGAGGATGATATTTCAAACTCAAAGCAAGAAATAGCCTTTAGGCTTTTGTATTAGGCCGGCATGGCCTTTGTGTAAAGAATGTTTATTGATTTTTTCCTCTTTTTCGGCTTGAAAAGTATTTATCATTTGCATTTGTACAATCTGTAATGCCTTAGAACGAAATAAGGGATTGTTCGAGAGTTCGAACAAATTTGTACTCATTAGAGTTTTCAAGGCTTGATATTATCGAAGCCCTTTATAATCTTGCAGAGGATAGCCCTTTCAACCAGTTTATGAAATTATTTGAAGGTTTGTTTTATTATGAAACACGGACGTTTTCAAATCGTTTTAATTCTATCTTTTTATTTGGGACTTGCCTCTTAGGCTTATTTTCCTGTTTCACTTCGAGCTTGTGCGTCAGTCCCCGAGTGGGATGGCTATGGCCTATAAAAATAAAGGGTCGCCTTTAAAATGTTATGATCTTGAAGTTTAATAATTCGATCTCATTTGTTTTTCGGACAGCAATCCCCGAGCGTGGGGGTAGTTATTTGAACTTTTGTTATGATCATCCCTTAAGCATGTTTACACAATAGATCAAGAGTATGAAATTATAAAGTAGAAAATTTTTCTAAGGCATGAGAGATCGTCAAGGAAAAACACTTCTTTCAATAGATGATTATACATGCATACATGTTTGGTGTTAGGGCTCAAGTAACCTATATGGGAATGGTTCTTTCAACCGTTTGACCCTTACAAAATTTACCTATCGAGACCTCGTTATTACAAAGTAATTTCCTTGCAACAAAGTTGACATTCGAGGGTAATGCCCCCAGTATTCGAGGTCGATTGAAAAGAAGCCCCGGGTTCTATTAAATTGTTCTAAGATAGCATGATCAAAGGTTGCCTCATTAGAAACCTCGCCAAAAAACCCAATTGGGACAAAACGGTCAAAGGGAATAAGAGTGAAACGCATGCTTTCAGACCTAAAGACTTCATGCTGAAGGATCCATCGACGTTCGTGATCGAACAACTGCAATTGTTAGTTTGAAATATAAAATATAGTGGAAGGGTCATTCCTTAGCAATAGTATCGTTTTAGGAGCGATATGTTACAATTATTCGATAATTGTTCGTTGTTCATCATGTCGAGCTTGTAATATCCTTTTTCGATGATGTCGAGGACCTGATATGGTCCCTCGCAGTTTGGACCCAGTTTCCTTCATTAAAATTTCAAGTATTGAGGGTGACTTTGCTTAGAACCAAGTCCCCGATTTTCAAAATGTCGAAGATTGGCTCTTCGATTGTAGTACCTTTCGATTCGTTGTTTTTGTACGGCCAATCAAATAAGAGAAGCTTCTTGTCTTTCGTCCAACAATTCTACGTTTGTATTCATGGCCTCGTGATTTGATTCTTCTATTGCATATCGGAACTTGAGGCTAGGTTCCCCGGCCTTGACCGGGATAAGAGCTTCGGCACCATAAACTAAAGAGAACGATATTGGCCCCGTATTCGGCTTTGATTTCATGCGGTACACCCAAAGAATCTCGGGAAGTACCTTTCTCCATTTCCCTTTAGCATTGATTAGTCTCATCTTAAGATTTTGGATAATGGTTTTGTTGGTCAATCCGGCTTGTCCTTTCCTACCGGGATAAGGTGTCAATAAAATTCTATTGATCTTGTGATCCTCTAGAAATTTAGTCACTTCGCTACCGATGAATTTATTTCCATTATCACACACAATCTCGATAGGCATCCCGAATCGACATATATCCCAAATGAAGTCTATAAGTTCCTTTTCTTTGACCTTCTCAAAAGTTTTTGCTTCAACCCACTTAAAAACATAGTTAGTCATAAATAAAATAAATCGAACTTTACATGGGGCCGAGGGGAGAGGACCAGTGATATCCATTTTCCATTTCATGAATGGCAGTAGGATAAGATTGAGTGGAGTTGTTTGTTGGGCTGGTGAATCATTGACGCATACCTTTGACATTTTTTGCACTTTCAAACGAATTCTTTTGTATCCTTTTCCATATCAACTCTATAGTATCCTGCTTAGATAACTTTTTGAACTAACGATTCGGCACTGGAATGGTTTCCACAAATGCCTTCGTGAATCTCTCGTATGATATGGTCGGTATCTCCCAGCCCTAAACATATCGCTAACGGTCCATCAAACATCCTTCTAAAAAAATGCTCCATCATCGGACAAAGTGAATTGTGTTTCCTTTATGCGCATAGCTCTCGATTCCTTTGAATTTGATGGGAGCTTCCTATTCTTTAGGTATTCTATGTACTTGCTTCTCCAATCTGAGGTCAGACTTGTAGAGTTTATTTTCGCGTGGCCTTCTTCGATCACTGATCTTGAGAGTTGTACGACAGTTCCCGAGTTAAGTTCGTGATCTTCGACCTATGACCCTAAGTTTACAAGGTCGTCAGCCTCGTTGTTCTATTCTCGAGGTACATGTTGTAAGTTCCACTCTTTAAATCGATGTAAAGTTACATATTGCTCATCCAAGTATCTCTGTATTTGTTCTTTTCAGACTTCAAAATTCCTGTTGACTTGGTTTACCACGAGGAAGCAATTTCATTTGGCTTCGATAATTTCTGCTCCCAAGCTATTAGCCAACTTGAGACATGCAATCGTGGCTTTGTACTCGGCCTTATTATTAGTTAATTTCAAAGTCCCGATAGATTGTCTAATTATATTACCCGTGGCTAATTTTAGAATGATACCCATCATGGACCCTTCACGTTCGATGCACCGTCCGTGAAAAGGGTTTATACGCCTGATGATGTACCTAATTTTTATAACAGTTCCTTTTCGACCTCAGGTATGAGGGCTGGTATGAATCAGCTACAAAATCTGCCAAAGTTTGAGACTTGATGGTTGTTCGGGGTTGATACTCAATATCTTACCGCTGTGTTTCACGACCCATTTAGCCAATCACCCTGAAAGTTCAGGTTTATGAAAAATATTTTGAAGGGGATAAGTTGTTACAACACATATGGGATGATGTGGAAAATATGGTTTTAATCCCCAGAGGCGCTTATCAAAGTGAGTGCTAATTACCTAACTGAAGATACCTAGTTTCGGCCTCACCTAAGGTCCGACTAACATAATATATAGGGAATTGCATACCTAGTTCTTCTCGGAACAGGACTCCACTTATCACTATTTTGGAGACTTCCATGTACAAGCAAAGTTGTTTTTCCAAGGCTTAATTAATGGCGAGCTCAATAAGTATCGCTTTAGTTCCTCCAAGGCTTTCTGGATTTTCGGGGTCCATGCAAAAAAATTTCTTCTTCCTAAGCAGTAAGAAGAATCAATGACTCATATATGAGGATCTCGAATTAAATTGCCCTAGGGCAGCTATGCACCCCTGTTAGCCTCTGCACGACCTTTACATTATTCATGACCTCGATTGCTTTGACTTTATCGGGGTTGATCTTGATCCCCTTACTGGACACCATGAAGCAGAGAAACTTTAGCGAGCCAACCCTAAACGCGCACTTTTCTGGGTTGAACTTCATATTGTACTTCCTTAGCGTATCAAAAGTCTCCTACAAATGCTTCAAATGGTCCTGTCTCTCTCTGGAATTTAACTAGCATGTCATTAATATGAACCCCCATAGATTTCCCTATTTGTTGTTCGAATATTCGATTTACTAGGCGTTGATAGTTTGCACGAACATTTTTTTGTCTGAATGACATTACATTACAATAGTAGGTGTTATATTTAGTGATAAACGAAGTCTTTTCTTGATCCTCTGGGCTCATCTGTATTTGGTTGTACTTGGAGTAGGCATCGAGAAAACTGAGAGTCTCGTGTCCGGCTATAGCATCAATCATACGATCGATGTTAGGCAAAGGAAAAGAATCTTTAGGGGCATGCCTTATTCAAGTCTTTATAATCTACCATATTCTAAGCTTGTTTCCCTTTTTAGGGACTACCATTATGTTTGCTAACCATTCGGGAAACTTTACTTCCCGAACGGATCTATTTTGAGAATTTTGGTTACCTCATCTTTGATGAAGGCATGTTTGACCTCGGATTGAGGCCTCCTTTTTGTTTCACAGGGCAGAACTTTGGGTCCAAGCTTAGTTTATGAGTAGTGATCTCCGGTGGGATCCCTGTCATATCGAGATTTGAACATGCAAAACAATTCATTTTAGCTATAAGAAATAGAATATGTTCTTTCCAGAGCTCGAGTGTTAATTGCATGCCAGGTATACCTTTTAATCAGAAAAATTCTCGATCAATATGATTTGTTCTAGCTCTTCGACTGTTGATTTTGTCGTGTTAGAATCATCGGGGATTATGAAGGATTGAGGTATCATATAGTCATCATACTATTAGTTCCCTGCCCCTCCGGTTGCATCAAGGCTGGCGACTGTAGTTGCTATTCGGCCTTCAATTTTCCTTTCGACTCTAATACCTTTATTGATGAAAGTGCTGATAGCAGTATCACTTCGTATATTGCAGATATTTATTTGGTGGCAGGTTTTTCCGCGTACACCATTTTGACTCCTTCCGATATTGGGAACTTCCTAACACGATGAAATGTCGAGGGTACATCCCTCTTGTTATGGATCCAAGGCCTTCCGAGCACTGCGTTGTACCTCATGTCACCCTCAATCACATGGAACTTTCTTTCTTGGTTATCCTGGCCATATTTACTGCCAAAATAATTCCCCTTTGGTGGTTTCACTTGAAATGTTGAAGCCATTAAGTACTCGGAACCAGGGCACAATTTGATCTTGTAGACTGAGCTACTCTATGACCCTTGATCGAATAATCTAAGACGAGCTACCTGGATCAATCAACACACGTTTACTTCACTTTTATTCATAAGGACAGATATTACCAGTGCGTCATTGTGAGTTTGTTCGATCCCTTCTGCATCCTCATCATTGAAAAACAAGGTCTCTTCCGGTAAGTATTCACCTGTGTGCGTTTGAATACCGGTCCTTGAGGAATATCGACCCCTCCAACGATCTTGTGAATAACGTGATGTGGGTCTTATTGCTCGTTTTGGAAGTGGTTCTTGGCCGAACCACTTAAGAATTCCCGAAGGTTCCCCTCATTTAACAAATGGGCTACTTCCTTCCTTAGTTGTCTGCAATCTTCTGTTTTATGGCCATGGGTTCCATGATACTTGCATATTTGGTTTGGGTTTCTTTGTGCTGGATTAGTCTATAGGCCACCTAGTATCTTTGATAGGCCCAATGACCGATACTATGGTGGAAGCATCAACACTGAAGTTATATTCTGACAATCGAGATGCTTTTTTGGACCCGGCATCCCTATTAAAACCACTTTTGCTCATGAACCCTCAGAGCTCTGTCCTTAATCATTCTTTATATTATTCCGAATGGGATTGTGTCCAGGCCAATTATCTCTTTGATCTCCAACTTATGGCTGATATAGGTCTGTGTTCTACTGTGATTTCAAATCAAAGCCCCTTTTAACTCTGTCTATGGGCCTATTAGGATAAACTGAACTGGTTGGAGCCCCCAGTTGATCATCCTCGACCCTGATATTCAATTGATACTGATTATGTGCATCGGCCCAAGTGACAGCTAGATATTCAATCAAATTCTGCTTCAATTGTTGTGAAGGCATGGAATTCCCATTGTTGAGACCTTGAGTGAAGGCTTGAATAGCCCAATTGTCGGTGACCGACGATAAATTTATTCTCTTCATTTTGAACCGAGATACGAATTTTTTGAGCATCTCGTTATCTCTCTTCCATACCTTGAACAAGTCCGACTTTCTTATTGCAAACTTAATGGCTCTGGCATTTGCCTTTACAAAAGAAACTGAAAACATAACAAATAAATCAATAGAATTAGGTGCAAAATTACGAAACCCTATCATGGCACCCTTTGATAGAGTCTCCCCCAATTTCTTCAGCAATACGAATTCTATTTCGTCATCTTCCAAGTCATTTCCTTCGGTGGCTCATGTATACGAGGTGACATATTCATTCGGATCAGTTGTCCCGTTATACGTCGAAATATCGGGCATACGGAACCTTGGGGATTAGCTTTGAAGCCGCACTTGGGGGAAGAGTTTTTGTCCAAACATTTTAGAATCTAGCCCTTTTAATATCGGGGGTGCCCTTAGGATTTGGCCAACCCTAGAATTATAAGTTTTCACTTTCTTAACATTTTCCTCGATCTTTTTTTCCCTAGTCTCGATTCGCTTCATTATATGGAGCAGTTCAACTTTTTTTCTTGAGGTAAAATTATTTGAGGGGTCCTTGATATATATATATATATATATATATATATATATATATATATATATATATATATATATAAATATATATATATATATAAATATATATATATATATATATATATATATATATATATGTGTGTGTGTGTGTGTGTGTGTGTATGTATGTATATATATATACACACACACACACATACATACAGACACACGCACGCACGCACATTCACATACACACGATTTTTGCCGAGTCTAGCGGGTTCCTCTGACACCTCTCATCTCCATGTACGTCACCAATAATTCAGGTGGAAGGCGATTGATTGTATATAGGAGTGGTGTTTACCCCTAAAATTGGATAACAATTAAACTTACAAGTGGTTTTAAGGATATGTGGTTTCACTTGGCACAAACTAATAAATATGAGAATTAATGCAAAAAAACTAATAGTAAAATAAAGCAAAGCAAAGTAATGAGCAATTGTGGCACTCGAGCTAAATCTCCCTCGAACCAAATGAGTATGCTATTAAAAAAATATAAATTGAATAGTAGAGCTTAAGAGAATTTAAGAGAGAAAAATGTCGTATATTGCTTGATTATGTGTGAATGTATTATCATAACAAAATAATCAAGACCCTCTTTATATAGTAGAGGAATCCTATTTATGGTATAATTCTAATTACAGAAGCAAATCTCATGATAGGCTAAATAACGGATCCTGACTCAATACATGCCGTGATTTCCGCCAAGATCTTTGCTCGATCACATATATCTCGGCTTTCTATTATTCGATGTAGCGGGCTTCCTTTGATCTTGCTGTATCTCTTTCTCGCTTCGGTCCAGATCACGATTGGTCTAGATCTTGGCCCGACATTGATCCACGAGCTTACCAATCCATCTCTGTACCACATTTCGATGTAACCGAGGTCAAGCCTTGATCATTCTTCCCGATTTTTGTTAGTCGTACAAAATTAAGCAAGTCCAATTTTGATCTTATAGACGTGGCAAACGGATGGTCGGATCGGGTATGGTTTGAATTGAAAAGGTGTAATGAAAAATAAATAAATAATCTGACACGAACCATATTTAATACGGATAAAAACAGGTTAGCCGGCATGACTTCTTGAACATGATCACTTTTGGGAGAATTCATAGTCTTCCAAACTTGAGAAACATCCAATTTGGGATTTTACAAATGTAAAAGTTGAACTCATTGGTTGTCCATTAGTTACCCATTAGTTAACTATTTTGTAAATGGATAATATGGTTATTTTCCATATTCGACCCGCTTTTAAAAAGTTCCTTATCCAACTAATTTTTAGTAGATAATGTTGATGATTAACTATTTTTCTTTAACCCTTTTTGCCACCATTAATTGTACATAATATAACCAAAGATTTGGTAGATTTATAGTTTTGATTCTTGTCCAAACTGTGTTTATTTTCCTTCCCCTAATATGCTGGTTTCTTTGCTTGTCCAACTACTATCACCAACCAGAAAGCTTCTCATTGATACTGGATTCAGTAGACGTGAATGCCTTGTATACTTCACTTTCATATTGTTCATTTTACCAATTTTCTTTAGCAATCACTTTCCACGGCTCCTACAATCAAATTATGTAGGTCCAAATAAAACAAAAATAATTATGCAGGTCCAACTTAGCTTGACTAATTCTTGAATGATTCATGAGATCACTAAGAACAAAATCTTGCTTATCAAATGAAATCATCGCTGGACCTATAAGTAATTTTCATGGGTTGAGAAATCAAAATCCTGTATAGGGGTGAAAATGACTTTGACACAGCTAAGTGGGTGGATAAAGGGATTACCTAGGGTGTTTGAATTTACGTGAATCTATTTGGCTGGGCATGAAATTTAAGAAAAGAAAAAAATATTTTTGAACTTATGGTGTAATGAGTCACATATATTTTGTGTGACTATAAATCATTTCATAAAAATAAATTGTTTTCAAATAAGGAAAGAAGTCATTCTTTTTCGCACAAACTAAAAAAGAAATAGGTTGACATAAATTGAAATGGAAAGAGTATTATTTTACGGAGCAATGTCCAAATTTCAAGAGGCAAAAAAGTTTTTCTTTGATCGCGATTCTTTTATGTCTTTAAATATATTGAATTATTAAATTATTACGACTTTTACTACTTTTAATATTGTTTTCAAATATTTAAATTTAATTTCAAAATATTTTAAAAAATTATATTTAAACTCATAATTAAAATTAACTCACTTGACCTTTGAAATCAACCAAACTCCAGACAAAACTGAGGGAATAATAATCAAATTGTGTAAATCCAAGACAAAGTGCTATACCGCACCATGCGAGAATAGTCGAGCAAAGTTTTCAGTAACGTTTCTACCTTAATACGTACAGTTACTTCACTACAGCCATATAGCATGTCAGGACCACACATCATACTGTGTGTTGTTTTCTTTAGAAGCATATTCATTCTCAATCACATCTTTTAATTTTCCACAAGGAAAAAAAATGAATTACCAAGAAAAAGACAACAAAACCACAAATTTTGACCTATCCACCGCAGTTATCAAATTGACACATCCACCATAGTTATCAAACTTTGACAAAATTGACACCTCTTTTGCCAAAACATTATCCTATTTATATAGGTAAAAATTATTATATATATATATATATATATATATATATATATATATATATTTAAAATATATATATTATGAGGTATCAATTTGATAACTATATTGGCAAAAGAGGTGTCAATTTTGTTAAAGTTTGATAACTATGGTGGATGTGTCAATTTGATAACTATGGTGGACGTGTCAAAATTTGTGGTTTTGTTGTCTTTTTCTGGTAATTCATTTTGTTTTTCCTTGTGGAAAATTAAAAGAATATATATATTATGTATTGAACTCCTTTAATTTTTTTGTATATTTATTTTTTTAAATTTTAATCCCTTAAATCTTAACTTCGCTACTACCATCGTAGACTAATAGCTTACGGGCCTTACTTCTACCACACATAATCAAAATGTGGTCTATATTTTTTTTAGAAATATGGTATTTATTTATCCCACCTATAATCAAATTATGATCATACCTAATATCTCATTTATAAGTTGGGTCAAATACACTAGTTCAAACTTTCACCATTAAATGAAAAAAGGCAGAATCCCACGACTACAAAACCTTTGACACATCTAATATATATAGGAATGTAGCACTTCTATTCATCAACATTTCATCTTCATTCTTCTGATAAACTTTATTTCAAAGATGAGCAAATTAGAGCTAGTTTTTCTACCAGCTCCAGCCGTTGGTCATCTTGTTTCCTCATGTAAATTTGCAGAGAATTTGCTCAGTAAAGAACAAAGGTTATGCATAACAATTCTTATCATAAGGCCACCTGCACCATGGGATGCAGGTATAGATGTCTACATCAAGCGATCTTCCTCTACTCCTCATGGCAGTAGAATTAGATATATCACACTTCCTCAAGTCGAACCACCATCATCAGACAAACTAGAAAAGTCAATAGAGAATTACTTCTCTCTTTTAATAGCCAGTTATCGACCACTCGTCAAAGAAGCAATCATCAGCAACAAATGGCCTGATTCGGACCCGAAAATCATTGGCTTAGTCATTGATATGTTCTCTAGTTCAATGATTGATGTTGCAAATGAACTTGGAGTTCCTTCATATCTTTTCTTTACTTCTGGTGCAGGTTTTCTTGGTTTCTTGTTTTATCTGTCTGTTTGGCATGAGAAATTCGGGAGAGAATTGAATAAATATGATGCTGATTTAAACATAGCAGCCTATGCTAATCCTGTACCCTCAAAAGTCTTGCCTACGTTCGCGTTTAACAAAGAAGGTTTCAACTCATTCCGTGAACATGGTGTTAGGTTTAAAGACACTAAAGGAATTCTTATCAATACAGTAGCAGAATTGGAAAATCATGCTGTAAATGCCTTAGCATCTAACCCTGAATTGCCTCCAGTTTATACAGTAGGATTTCTTCTTGATCTTGAGGGGCAAAAGACTAAGGGAAATTCCAATATTGAATATGACGAAATCATGAAATGGCTAGATCAGCAACCACCTTCCTCTGTTGTTTTTCTCTGCTTTGGAAGCTCAGGGATTTTTGAGCCACCACAACTAATCGAAATGGCAATTGCACTTGAACAAAGTGGAGTAAGTTTCGTATGGTCAATACGTCGGCCTGTAGATGATGAATACGCAAAACTTGAGGAGATATTACCAGAGGGATTTTTGGAAAGGACTAAAAGTAGAGGAATAGTATGTGGTTGGGCACCCCAAGTCAATATCTTGGCTCACAAAGCTACTGGAGCATTCGTGTCTCATTGTGGATGGAATTCGACTTTAGAAAGTTTATGGAACGGAGTTCCAATTGTGACATGGCCCCTTTACGCTGAGCAACAAATCAATGCGTTTCAATTGGTGAAAGATCTTGAGATGGCGGTGGAGCTGAGATTAGATTACAAGATGCGCGGTAGTGATCGTGGTGAAATTGTTAAGGCAGAAGAGATGGAGAGAGCTATAAGATGTATAATGGACAGCGAAAACCCCGTGAGGAAGCGAGTTAAAGAGTTAGGAGAGATATGCAAGAACGCGTTAATGGAGGGTGGATCTTCTTTCAATTCTATAGGAAGATTTGTTAAAACTATTCTTGATTCCTGGAATTGAGATTACAAGAATTTTCGAATCTATATTCTGTTAACGTAGCAGAATCTTATGTTATTTTTGAGGAATTAGTAGAATGAATCAAATAAGAGCGAATTTATTTTGTCCATTAATATATTTTATCATGTGAGAACCTTTAGTATTTATAGTTTAGATCCAAAACTTTAGTATTTGTAATGAGTCTTGTCGCCAATTTAATAAGGGAAGAAGACGGCAACCTATAAAATGGGAATAAGAAGATTAGGCAGCTATTTGTGTATGGGATGGAACTTTTAATTTTTTGGCAACCCAAAATATAGTCCAAATTTGATCGATACATTTATTATGAAGTTGACGATTAACTAAATTTTTCTCACGCTAGTTTGATCCCAAAAAATTTGCCTGTCTTTTAGTTTTCAAAATTATTGTCCAAATATGGCAACCACTACATTAAAATTTTAAATCTTATGTAATTACCATGTATAGTCAAATGGATGAAAGAAAAAGTCATGGAATTATCAAAGCGTCCGTGATAAGTAACTGGAAAGAAATAAAAGTACCTAATTCAAAATATGCGGACGAATTTGGTGTGTTCAAGAGATTTTTTTTTTTCAATTGACAATAACTTTGGTAGGAAGAAATTAGATAATTGAGTTCACACCTACTCATGATTTAACAAATAAATAGGGGGAAAAGGCTATATGAATGTATAATTATTGTTATGAAGGTGAAAAGTACAAATATTAATTGAACATTTTAATGGTTGAGATAAAATATACAGAGATGGAACAATTTTAGGGAAATACAATCCAAACGTCACAATAATAAGGAATTTTGGCCGCATGAATTGAATTCATCTTTTACTTTTGTATCTATACTATTTATTTTACCAATTATTGGAAAATAAATTTACTTTTTGATATAATAATATTCAATGCATGAGAAATCTTTTAGTGAAGGTTAAAATAGTCATTCAGCTTTTGATGAGTATTTTAGTACATTAATTTTGACTTAAAGGCTTCACACTTATAATAGTATGATATGAATTATTATATTTTTTTAAGTCTTTATTTAATAGAATTTTAAGAAATGTGTTGTGAACTTAGTGAGTAATTCAGTGGAGGGCATATTGAAAAATTTAAATAATTATTTTGTGGGACCCAGGTTGAATGTGTAGGCATGAAAAAATTTGTTATAATTATTGCAGAGGGCGTAGAGCATTCTTTATGTTGAAGTTGTGAGTCTTAGCTCTATTTTCTCTTCTCTGTTCTTCTTCTATATTTTTCATATCCAATTCTATATCAGTCTAATTCTTATCTCCTTTCTTCTTAGATTTTTGTTACCCTAACCTTACTATCGTTAGTATCTACATTGCAATCACAATTACTGTTGAGTTAATATAATCAGTTGGTGTGACGACCCAAAGAGGTCATCACTTATTTTCTTACCATTCTATACTTTCAGGCCTTGAAAGTCTCATTTAGGATTGTCTCGATTTACGTGCGCAGTCCGGGCGCGTAGCCGAAAAGCTCACATATGAATTATGTGAGAAAAATACTAAATATTGATATTAAATTGAATAAATTTGATTCGGTAAATATTTTGGGTAAACGGACCCGGACCCATGATTTGCCGGTCTCGGAGGGTCCGCAGGAAAATGTGGGACTTGGACGTATGCCCGGAATCAAATTCCAAGGTCCCAAGCACTTTCTTTAGAATGTATTAATATCGCGCCCGTATTTTAGTTCTGGTGCTCGGTACATGTCTTATATGTGGTTTAAGCACTTTCTATAAAGTTTGGGGCCTTTATGACTAGATACGCTTTGCTTAATTAACTAAAAGTATTAATTAGCTCTACTTAAGTAAAATTAATCGTTAAAATAAAACTACCCGCTAAAACAGACCTTGTTTTGTATTTTTCAAATATCATAGTAAAAGATAAAATAAAACTAAAAAATCATTGTAAATTAAAATAATATTCCTAAAATTAAAGTGAAACTATTTTTGTATTATTTTTTTGAAATTTTATGTAAAGAAGATAAATTAAAAGTAACTAGATTAACTAAAAAAGAAAAACTTTTTTTTTAGTTTTTCTTTTTGTAATAAAATAAAGTAAAAGGGTCACAGCAAGCTAAAATATCGATACTAGCCCTAAATTAAATATTTATATGCTAAAATATGCAAAGTCTTAGGGAAGGTCAAAAATCACATGTCTACAATAGGTGAGAAATGAAGTAGAGTAAGGGGTCGTTTGAAATTAAAAAAGGAAAGGACGTTTTTTGTTGTTGATGTGAGTGATCAACGGCCTGGATTTAAACGGGTAAGTAGGGATGTAGGCATGGATCGATTTGATTGTAGTTAGGTCGGGTTTAATAGAAATTGGGATGGCGTAATTGGGGTTCAAAAAGGGGTCGAATTTAGGCTACAATTGAAATGTAATTGGGTTATTGTTTAAATAACTAATTTTCTTATTTTATTTATAAAAAATAATAAACTAATTTTAAAAAATAAATTAATGGTACTAAAATTATTTATAAAACATAATTAGCTATTTAGAAATACCAGACCTAATTGTTTATGAATACATACATAATTAATCATAAAAGAGGCTAATGTTGCAATTATACAATTTTATCCTTAAAAATACTAAACAAATTTGTAAAATTATATGGAAAATATCTTAGCTAATTTAGTATAAGTATGAGAATCCAATAAATGAATCACCAAAATGATAATTCTGGGAATTATTATTGGGTCTTTTATGAATAAAATAGGGGAATAAATTGGTCTAAAAATCTTTTAAAATTAAAAAAAATATGGAAACACATGGAGATGCTTATATATGCATACATATGTTATTTTGAAGGTTTTTTGCAAATAAAATAGATATAAGGAAAAATTGAGTATCAACAGGGAGCCCACAAATCGGCCCAGACATCCAGAGTTTCCAATGCCAGATTCCCTCACGGCCTTTCATATAATTCGGGTGTGTTAGAGTTCCCTAAGAACCTCATGGAATCTCGGACAGTGCCCACACCAAGATTTCATGATCATAGTTGAGTAAGTGCAGTGTGGAAGGCCAGCTCTAATGTATCAAAGTTCAGAGGGATCTCATAGGGATCCTTAAGCTGTCACACATTAGAAGGGCTGAACATAAAACCTAAGAGTAGATGTGAAGTTGCTTGAAAAGATTTAAGCATGAAGCAGTTTGAAAAGAGACTTGTTTGAAATAGTTTTGTGAAAAAAAAACAGAAACAGTCTGGGATTAGAGAAAAGCTAGTGATAACAACACAGTATGGATTTCATAAACAATCATAGAATCAAACATTTAAAGTGATACATCAGTTTGCAAAGTAAATGCATATCAAAACTAGATAACAAGTAGATAAGTATTCAAAACAAGGTAGAGTCACATGGAAACAGACTACCATGGGCATGCTAGATAAAGCAATAATGTAAACGTATCAATTACACATCAAACAACAGAATCATAGATAAAAATAAATCAAAAACATCATAAACTGAAGTAGTAAAAGAAACATATTGGATTTGGGACTTGAACTGAAATTAGAACATACCAGGAAAGAGATAGTAAAGACAAAATGAAGAATAAGAGAGCACAATAACTAGTTTAGGCTTGCAGCCGACTGGCTCAGAATAAGAGTAAGTAGCCAAGGAAAGAGAGCAGAAAAGTTTAGAGTGTGAGAGAGTTTGAACTAAAATCTGACGTGTTAATGAAATGGCAGGGTACATATAGTTTGAAAACAAGTAGAAAATAAAGAAAGAATCATAGTTCAACAGTAATTATGGAACTATATATTAATTAGAATCAAATTAGTATAAGTAATTCCCTTTAACTAAGAAGTTGAATAACAAATAAGGAAAGAAATCAATGTACGACCAATAAGAGCAGACTTCAAATACAGTAGGTATACGGTAAACAATTAGGGTTAGGTTCATAAGGTTCTAATTAAGGAAATAGCATAAGCATCAATTAACATCATAGTCAATCACGTAATAAGGAAAGAAAATGATTTAAAGGTCGAAAATTGGAAAGGGTATCAATCACAGAAGATTAGGGAATTAACTAAAAATAGTATTGATTAGAGGAAATTACCACAAATTTCTGTCAACAAAAAAAGTAAACATGATATAGGTGGGAGAAGTAAAATCAGAAACCCTAATGAGCACAAGGAGGTAGAAAATCATAAAAGCTCATAACATATGCCTGAGAAACAGGTATACATACAAATCAGATAAGCAAAGACAGTTTCAGAACCCCGGATTAAAACCAAAATAATTAGGGTTTTCAACATGACAAATCAAATAAAAGGAAAAACTTAAATAAACCGCTTAAACATGGTATAAATCATAGAATAATACTAAAAATTAGAGGGAAAAGTCATTTTGAAAAGGGGTTAAGGAACCCTAGTTTCAAAGACGAAGAGGCATTATTGGGAAATCGAAAAGATTATCAGGAAAACAGTAAAGATCACTTAATATACTAAGTTCTGTGATAGATCTAATAAGTCAAGATATGAGTTATGTTATTAGAGATATGTAACCTAGATATGGAGAGATTCCGTCTTAGAAGCCATGGATCTAGCCGGAAAATAGAAAAAATCTTACTCATACGGGCCAACGTGACCGGAGAATGGCATGAATCAAGCCATAGGTGTGAGTGAAAAGACACTGGTCCCTTGAGGACCTTCGAGATGGCAAGAATCCGGTGTGTGGGAAAGCATGGAGGCTAGGGTGGTGGCGGAACCCATTGATGCCGGCAAGCCAATGGCCGGCGAGTAAGAGACGTGGTTATGCAAAGAGCTTGAGAGAGAATGAGAGAGTGTAATGGTGGAGTGAAAGAGAGAAAATATGGGTTTGGGGGAAGCTTATTATCTTATTAGGTATCTCTCATCTAGACAAATAAATATAAAGCATCAATTAAATTAGTATAATAAAGAGAAAAAGGACCTTGGTATAGACAAATCTCAACTCGAATTACAACAACTTGTTGACTTTAGCGGTTTAGCCAAAATATTTGCTAGCAACTTCAATCGGAATCGACGATTGGAAGAGAAAGTGACGATGAGAGGTTTTTCTTTCTTTTTCGGAGGTGTTATTTCTTGGCTTTTTAGAAACTTTTGTGCGTTGCCTTTTTTCTTCTTTTGCTTAGCAATTCTAAAAGTCCGTCGCTGCTCATTTTGGAAAGGAGAAAAGGGATCTCATGTATGTTTTAGGTGTAAGGTATTGTTATATATGGATAGGGATTAGGGTTATATTTTGTGTTTTTACTCATTAGTCCCTAGGTCTTTTTATTATTCCAAAAAAGAGTCTAGAAGGGTCCCTAAGATTAGCTTAATAGGTACTGGACATTGGGCTTAAGGAATAGGCTAGAAACATGGGTCTTTATTACTAGATACGTTTAGCATTAACTTAATTAACTAAAAGTATCAATTAGCTCTACATATGTAAAAATAATCACTAAAATAAAACTACCCGTTAAAACAAATCTATTTTCTATATTTTTCAAATATCATAGTAAAAGATCAAATAAAATGAATAATCATTGTAAAATTAAAATAACATTTTAAAAATTAAAGTGAAACTATTTTGTATTTTTATTTGAATTTTATGTAAAGTAGATAAATTAAAAGTAACTAGATTAATTAAAAAAGAAAAATATTTTTTTAGTTTTTGTTTTTGTGATAAAATATAGTAAAAGGGTCACAACTAGCTAAAATATCGATATTAGCCTAAATTAAATATTTATATGCTAAAAAATGTAAAATCTTGGGGAGGGTCAAAAATCACATGTCTACAGCTGTCCCTTTTTGACTGGAAACGCGAAGAGTTTTCAGACAAAGAATGACTAGATAGGTTTTTGACCCGACCCTTATTTGGAGAGACTAATAACTAAAAGAAAAGAGAATTTGACCGAGCCCTGGTATTTGAGCTGCCTACATATCCTTGGCCATAAAGGAATCAGGCCACGTGTAGTTCAAAGGTGAATGAGGTGATGGAATACTGAGGCTAAGACGAGCGAGGTGCCATCGAGGTTCCGGTTTGCGGTCCCATTATTACATCAAAATCAAAAACGAAAAATACTAACTAGGCCTATCAACTACGAGTGACAAGATTCCTATCTATAAATCTCTTGAAGCTTGATCTTTAGTCTTAGCTGATTTTGTTGTGGACCCCCATATGAATCTTGGTGCTCGCAAGCTTTATTTGTTGGTTCTTTCTTCAGCATTGATCAAAGCGGAATAGGCGAAGCCTGTGACTTCAATTAAAATTTTGAGCAGTCCGCATTTTTATCTGCTTCAGCATTTTGAATTCACTTCTTTTGTTCTTTTGTTCTTATCTTTATTTCTTCTTGAGACTCATCTTTTGGTCACCTCGAATCCTGTGCCATGAGGTAAAACCTGTTCGGACACCAAAACAAACAAACGAACAAAATTTTTCTGTCCCATTTTTACTAGGAAAATTTTTTGAGTTATTTGCAACACAAATTTAAGCTACTTTTTTATTGAAAGCAATAAAAATCATGATTGTGTATCCTTGGGAATGAAGCCTTACATTGGGAGGATTATCAGGTTATGCTAGAAAATGACCGGATTATGCCGGAAAACCAAAAGGTCCTGGGGTTATGCTAGAGAGATCCGTGGGTTATGCTGGGATAAAAGGAAAAGAGTCCTTTGGGTTATGCCAGGGAGGTCCACGGGTTATGCCGGGAGAAAAGGAAAAAGGCTCATTGGGTTATGCCAAGGAGATCCATGGGTTATGCCAGGATAAGAGAAAAAGGCTCCTTGATTTATGCCAAGGAGAAAAGGAAAAAGGTCCTCGGGTTATGCTGGGGAGGTCCACGGGTTATACCGAGATAAAAGGAAAAAGGTCCTATGATACCATGATTTTGGATTTTTTTTGAGAAAATCATTATTTTAAACAAATTTCCCCAACACCTCTTTTTTTTAAATCGAGACATCCTTTTTTAAAATTATCCTAGAAGAAAATTCGTCAGACTAGGTTTTCTATCTTAGGAGAAAGATTCATCAGACAAAGATTTTGATCCTAGGAGAAAGTTCATCAGACTAGGATTTTGATCGTAGGAGGAATTCATCAGACTAGGTTTTCTATCTTAGGAGAAAAATTCATCAAACTAAGATTTTGATCCTCGGAGAAATTTCATCAGACTCGGTCTCTTTTTTTGGTATCTTAGGAGAAAGATTCATCAGACTTAGATTTTGATCCTAGGAGAAAGTTCATCAGACTATGCCTTCTATCTTAGGAGAAAGATTCATCAGACTATGATTTTGATCCAAGGAGAAAGTTCATCAGACTAGGTTTTCTATCTTAGGAGAAAAATTCATCAGACTAAGATTTTGATCCTAGGAGAAAGTTCATCATACTATGTCACTTTTTTTTTGGTAGACTAAGACTTTGATCCTGGGAGAAAGTTCATCAGACTAGGTCACTTTTTTTGTTATCTTAGGAGAAAGATTCATCAGACTAAGATTTTGATCCTAAGAGAAAGTTCATCAGACTGGGTCTTTTTTTTTTGTTATCTTAGGAGAAAGATTTATCGGACTATGATTTTGATTGGGAGAAAAATCCATCAGACGAGGACTTTATCCCAGTAGGAAAAATGTGAGGATCAATGACAATAATGGCAAGACGAATAAAGGCAGAGATTCGAGATACTTCCCTTTATCGGCTGTTCTCTTCTTCTCTTTTTCTTTTCTTTTTTTTGTTTGTTTTTTTCTCTTTTCTTCTTCTATTTTTTGATCCACTTTTCTTGAACTGCTTTGTTCCTATTTCACACAAAGAAAAACTTGTTAGGTTTGAAAATGATGGTCGGTTTGTAGCCTTGGGTCTCGGGAAGCTTGGCTTCTGCTTCAATCGGCTTGAGTCAGCTTTGCTCTGCATCAACCCTAATTAGTTTACACCCATTACCATTTGTATTTGTGGCTCAATCAGCCTTGTCCTGATTGGAGATCTTGGCTCAGGTGACCTTTTCTTATTCTTTAATGACATTTTGATTTTTAAGTAATGTGTCTGTCAGAGAGAATCGCAAGTTACCTTTTCTTGCGCCAAGCAGGCTGACAAGAGTATTTTGGGGTAGCCCTTACATGAATCCCCAAGGCATTCTAACAGTAACAGCTGAATGCACTGGCCAAATTTACTTTGTGCAACTGAAAAGCTGGTAGCAGATTTTGATATATTTTCTTGCTTGTTTTGACAAGGATGGGCTCAAAGTGAAGGACACAATGATGCAAAGAAACAAATTTTGACAAGAAATTTCCCATGTCGGAAGGACAGAAGGAAGAGTAATTTTTTCTTTTTTTCTTTTTTTTTTTTAATAACTAGCCTTAATGATCATGACATGCATATTGGACTTAACGTCCTTATCTGTCAACTAATTCAATCATTCCTTTTACCATTCTTCTGACCTTTGAAATCGGGCTTGTCTATGCCAATCCTTTGTATCAGCTTCACGAATCACTTTCGACTAGTGGTGCCCGGAGGGGTTTTCACCAATAAGTCTCCCTTATTTATTGATCTCTGCTTACCGTCTCCTTACAGTGCCCGTGAGGGTTTTCACTAGTAAGACTCCCTTATTTTTCATTTATTCCTTTTTCTTTTGCTTCTTGTGTGAGTAACTTGATAGTGTTCTATGTCGCGTGACAATCATTGCTCTTTGCATTGTTTCTTGGCATTATTGAAGGCTTATCGGGGAGGTATTATTGGGAAGGTTTTTTAGATAGGGTTGGAAAGAAAGGTCGGCATAAAGGCTCAAAGTAGACTTAAAAATGAGGGGTTACATACATACAACTCTTGGAATCAACTCTTCAACAGTGAAATAAAACCTTTGCCCCAGTTTCAACCATTGGGGATTTTGTTTATTCTTGAATTCTTATTTAGTTGGACCGAACTTTGAGGCCGCTTACGTATCCATTTTTTAAAGCAATCAAGTCTAACGTAGATCAAACATCTAATCGAAACTATTTTTTATCTTTCTTTCTATTTCTATTTTCATTTTTCTTTTTTTTCTTTTTTCCTCTTTTTTTTGTTTGCCCCAGCTTCTATTTTTTGAGGGCATGGACCTTTGATAATTTTTTTCTTCTTCTTTTTTTTTATAATTTTTTTCTTTCTTTTTTTTCATTTTTATTGTTTTTTGACTCTAAACTTGATTCAAAAAGAAGGTAGTCAAAGAAAATAACATTTGCTCAAACGGGGTAGCGAAGGATATAAAGTATTTGGATAGCAGAAAAAAGGGCCTCCCAGCCACAAGAAGGCCAAACATAGTATCCTTTTGCAATCACGGCATTGATCAACATACCTGTTTTCTTGGTGTGCCGTGGTCATAAGAAACTTTCCATCCATAACGTTAAACTTTCCAACAATCTTCAATTGATTCATCCTCAAGCCCGATCTTTGCAATGATTTGAAGGTGACTTTTACTCGACCTTAATTCCCAAGTATTTCAACTCTTTATTCATCCACAAAAGTGCTTCTATTTTTTTCAGTTATCCAATTCCTGATTGAATCAGTTTCTAAGATCTGGCCAAAATTTCCGCATGCATGTCATGTTATTAAAACTAGCACAAAATTAACTAAGAACAAAATGACACAAAAGGACAAACTGTATTTTATTGAGTTAAGGATGAAAGGATTTGATAATGAGACAAACAACCTAAGATCCGAGTTACAATCCTAAAATAACCCGAATAATAAAAATAGTAACAAAATAGACAGGCATCACTCACACAAATAGGATAGTAGGATAGAAGGGTTTGACTCAATAAAACAAATAAAATCTGGATCAAACCTCTGAAATTACCCAGATAACAGAAAAAACATCAAAATAAGCTACCAAGATTCCTTCCTAGTTAGGAGAGAATGACTTTTCAATTGCTAAGCTTGATATTTAGCCTCAAAATTGCTCATGATAATCAGTATGGCCTTCTTCAATTTCAGTCGACAAGTTCCTGAGAGGATTCTCGTACCACACAGCCCGCAGTGCCGAGACCCATGTTTGATCCCACGACTTTCACATTTCAAACTCCCAAGCACCAAACTGAGCCTCCCTCATACCCCGCATACACTTACCCTCAACTAGCAAATGAGCTCACACCAGGGCAGGATAAAAGTCCTAAGACGCCTGAACAAGATGAGATAGCAAGAAGGATGAAAAGCCTTGAGCAGAGCTTGAAAAACATGCAGGGCTTGAGTGGGCAAAAGAGCGTTTCCTACACACATCTGTGCATGTTCCCGTATGTATATCTTCCCCTGGGATTTCAAATGCCGAAGTTTGAAAAGTATGATGGTCATGGCGACCCCATTGCTCATCTGAAAAGGTACTGCAACCAATTGTCTGGGGCAGGCGGAAAGGAAGAACTGTTGATGGCATACTTCGGAGAAAGTCTGGTAGGCATCGCTTCTGAATGGTACATGGACCAAGATATCAAATGATGGTATATTTGGGACGATCTTGCCCGGGATTTTGTAAGGCAATCCAGAATAACATTGACATTGCCCCGGAAAGAAATTCTTTAGCCAACTTCAAAAAGAAACCTTCAGAAAGTTTTAGAGAATATGCTGTCAAGTGGCATGAACAAGCATCAAGAGTAAAGCCGCCCATGGACGAGACAGAGATGGTCACTGTTTTTCTCCAGGTGAAAGAAGCGGATTATTTTCAAAATATAACGCCAGCAATAGGCAAACCCTTTGCGGAAGCAATCAAGATCGGCGAGATGGTAGAAAATGGCTTGAAAATAGGAAGAATTTTTAGCCAGTCAGCCATAAGGGCAACCTCCCAGGCCATCCAAGGCGGGGCAGGAGGACTAGCAAGAAACAAAAAGAAATAAGAAAATTCAATGGCAGCCTCCGGTATGAGAAGACACCATGCTCACAGACCCGTATTCTCATAAAGGACCTCTCAACACTACTATCCCCATCAAGAGATGAATTATGCTCCCCAACCTTATGCAGTTATGAATGCCCAGCCATTCGCTCGACCACAACAATTGGTCAACAAAAACCAGGCCCCGAGAAATCAGCCTCCCCAAAATCACTATAATCCTTGCCGTCCTCAAAATAATTTCCGTCCCAGAGAGCCACCCAGAAGACAAAACTTTACACCGATAGGAGAGTCTTACTCTAGCTTACTCCCAAAACTGGTCCAGATGAGTCTCTTGCAGCCCGTGCCCCCCAACAGACAAAACCATGAGCCACCTTCTTATCAGCGGGGTATACGATGTGCTTATCATTCAGGAGTCGAAGGACATGACACTGAAAATTGTTGGACTCTGAAGCGAGCTGTGGAGGATCTAATAGAACAAAGGAAAGTAGTGTTGAAAGATGAAGATGTCTTGAACGTTACTAATAACCCGTTACCGGCTCACACCAACGAGCCAATCATCGGGATGATTTGCGAGGACAAAGAATTTGACCCTTCTTCGAAAGCCATAATAGCCATTGGTGATGCAGATAGAAAGCAAAGGTCACCCCCAAGAAAAATGAAGAAAAGGAAAGGAGTGAAGCCAACCACTTGGAAGCAGAGAAGAAGGTTGAAGCTAAAATTGAGACGGCACTCGCCAAGAATACCGTCATTTACATCCCACGGGGTCGTCAAGAAAAACAGACCACTCTGAGTCCCCCAAGAATATTAGAGTTGAACGAGATTATATACGTACCCAAGGGAGCCTATGTGGTGTGGGGATTGATTAAACCATCACGGCTGAATGAGCTCGTGGTAATTGGTCGCGCGCCTCAGAAGCTAATGACAGACCCCTCTGCAGTCCCTTGGAACTATCAACAACAGTAGTAACATACAAAGGCAAAGAGATCACCGGGAAAACTCAAAAAGGCCACCCAACAAAGAAATATTCGGACCTGTAAGAGGTGAACAATGCCACCAAAAGGCGATTCCCACCCAAAAAGCTCGTAAATACTGAAGAGGCGGAGGCCTTCTTTTGAAAGATAGAAATGCCGGACTATGAGGTAGTGGACCAGCTCCAAAAGTCTCCCGAGCAAGTCTCTCTATTATCATTATTGATGGATTATCCAGATCACTAGAAAGTGTTAGCCAAAACTTTAAATGAAGCTTACGTGCCGGTTCAAATCTCCGTGGAACAACTGTAGAAAATGGCGAAAATATTTTTCACTATTAATCAGATTACATTCAGCAAGAATGGTTTTCCTCCAGAGGAAGCTGCCCATAACAAAGCCTTGCATCTCACCATCAAATGCAAAGGCTATTACGTCAAAAGATTAATGATAGGTGGAGGTTCGGGGGTGGACATATGCCTACCGTGAACATTAAAAAGAATGGAAATTGGGACAGAGAGGATCCGCCCCAATAATGTGTGTGTCCGAGCTTTTGATGGAATTAAAATAGACACCATTGGGGAAATTCACTTGGTATTGACCATTGGTCCGATCGATTTTGAGGTAACTTTTCAAGTATTAGATAACACACCCTACAACTATCTCCTAGGAAGACCATACATTCACGCAGCAGGAGCTGTACCTTCTACTCTGCACCAAATGCTAAAATTCGAACATGAGAACTAGGAAATCATGGTCCATGGAGAGGATGAACAGTCAATTTACCACGATCCCTCCGTCCCCTGCCTCGAAGCTAAAGAAGGAAGTGAGAATATAGTTTACCAGGCTTTTGAAATCGTGGTAGCTGATCAACACGAAGAAGGCAAACAATTTACCCATCCTTTCCTCTCCAATGCCTCAATCATGGTGGCAAGAGAAATGATACATCAAGGATTTAAGATAGGTAAGGGACTCGGAAGTTCTCTACAAGGCATTACTAAGCCAATCGCTTTGCCTACCGCGGAGAATGTTTTGGGCTATGCTTCCACCCAACACCAAAGGATATAACCTGGGCCAACCGTAGAAAACATCATGGATGGGCTTTACCTAAACCCCTACCCCACTTGTACGAAACAATTGTGAAGCCAAAGTACAGTAAGGAAGAAGAAGACAAGACCTTTACAGTAGAGGAAATTGAAGAGATACGTGGAGCCATGAGGAAATTATTGTATGAAGCCAACATGGTCCAGCTTGGAGAAGGCTCGAGCACTGCTGAGGTGCTCTACATGGGATCGGATGCCAAATTGCAAAACTGGAAAGCCACGCCTTTTCATGTCAAGCGGGAGGCCCGATTGTCCTGCCTTGCCATATTTTCTTGCATCACGAGTTATTTCAGGGTGTAACTCGGATTTTTTTATTTTAGTATCGTGTCCTTAAAATTTCGAATGTAAACCCTGTTATCTTACAATTTCAATGAAATGAAATCAATATTTCATCGTCTACATTCCTCTATTTGTCTGATTTTTGTTTTTCTTCTATTTCATTTTTCTTTCAGTTCCAATAATGCGGCTTTAAGTAATATGAAATGCTCGCGGACTTCATGCCCCGACCCGAACATGCCGCCTATTTGTGAAATAATGAACCAAGAACCAGAATATGATAAAGAATATATTAGGGAAATCAACCGAGAGTTGGAACATTTTGAAAATAAACCTAAGTCAAATTTAAATGATACCCAACTGGTTAACTTGGGCGGTCCCAGTGAAACCAGGGAAACTAAAATAAGTATCTGTGTGAATAAGGAAATTCGCGACTCACTGGTTCAACTTCTTTTGGAAGTCAAAGATGTGTTTGCTTGGTCTTACGACGATATGTCTGGGATTAGTGTAGATTTGGTAGTTCATAAGTTGCCCACATACCCCGAGTGCCCTCCAGTCCAACAAAAACAAAGAAAGTTCAAACCTGATATTATCGATAAGATCAAAGAGGAGATCACAAAATAGTTAGAGGCGGGAGTAATCTGAGTGGTTCGATACACCACATGGTTAGCCAATGTGTGGTCACGGTACCGAAGAAATATGGGAAAACCCCAGTATGTGTAGACTACAGATAATTGAACAAAGCGAGTCCCAAAGACAACTTCCCTTTGCCCAACATCCACATCCTTGTTGACAACTGTGCCAAACACGAGATACAGTCTATTGTGGATTGCTACGCAGGATACCACCAAGTGTTGATGGATGAGGAAGATGTTGAGAAAACTACTTTTACCACACCTTGGGGGACTTACTGCTACAAGGTTATGCCTTTTGGATTAAAGAACGCCGGGGCAACATATATGAGGGCTATGACCACAAGTTTCCATGACATGATGCATCAGGAGATAGAAGTGTATGTGGACGATGTGATTATCAAGTCCAAGACTCAGGGTGATCATGTAAAGGACTTAAGAAAGTTTTTTGAAAGGCTTCGCAAGTATGATTTGAAATTGAATCCAGCCAAGTGTGCATTCGGGGTCCCGTTTGGCAAACTTATAGGATTCATTGTCAACCGAAGAGGTATTGATCTGGATCCAACTAAGATAAAATCCAATAGAGAGCTACCTCCTCCAAAAACAAAGAAGGATGTAATGAGCCTGTTGGGAAGACTGAATTACATCAGCCGATTCATCGCCCAGCTAACTTCTACATGCGAGACCATATTCAGGCTATTGAAAAAGGATGCAGCAATTAAATGGACCAATGAGTGTCAAGAGGCTTTCGACAGTATCAAAAGTTACGTGTCCAACCCACTAGTCTTGGTTCAGCTAGAACTGGGAAGGCCATTATTTCTTTATTTAAAATTCCTGGAGAACTCTTTTGGTTGCATTCTAGGGCAGCATGACGCCATGGGAAAGAAGGAGCACGCCATCTATTACTTGAGCAAAAAGTTTACCACTTACGAGGCCAAATACATGCTTCTAGAAAGAACATATTGTGCTTTGACCTGGGTGGCCCAGAAGCTAAGGCATAACTTGCAAGCCCGCACCACCTACATCATAACCAGGCTAGACTCGTTGAGGTATATATTCCAAAAATCGATGCCCACTGGACAATTGGCAAAATGGTAAATCCTACTCACTGAGTTCGACATAGTCTACATCACACGTACCGCAATGAAGGATCAAGCCTTAGCGGATCTTCTGGCCAAGAATCCAGTTGACGATGAGTATCAACCTTCAAATACCTATTTCCCTTATGAAGAAGTGAATTCGGTGGAAGTAACATTTGAATACATCTCTTCTTGGAAAATGTTCTTCGATGGAGCAGTGAATGCGAAAGGCGTAGGAATTGGGGCAATTTTAATCTCACCCACTGGTCAACATTACCCAGCTACAGCAAGGCTCCAATTTTTCTGCACCAACAATAAGCTGAATACGAGGCTTGCATCATGGGCATGAATATTGCCATTGACTAAGACGTAGAGGAATTTTTGATCATGAGGGATTCAGATTTGATCATCTGGCAGGCCCAGGGAGACTGGGAAACAACAGACGTCAAAATCATCCCCTATCGGTAGCATGTGGAGGATCTCAGCAAACGGTTCAAGTCGGTACAATTCACCTCGTTGTCACAATGAGTTAGCAGATGCTCTCGCAACTCTGACTTCCATGTTGCCTTACCTTGGAAACGCCTACGTTGATCCTTTGGAAATCAAAATCAAGGAAAGGCAAGGGTATTTTAATGTAACCGAGGGAGAATCCAGCACCCAGCCTTGGTATTATGACATCAAGAATTTCTGAAAACACAAGAATGTCCCGAGCAGGCTACTGGGGAGCAAAAGAAAACCATCTGACGGCACATGAGTAGTTTCTTCTTGAGTGGTGATACCTTATACAAGAGGACCCTAGATCTAAACTTGCTAAAATGTTTTGATGCTAAGGAACCCGGGAGGATTATGCATGAAGTACAGGCAGGAGTGTGTGGACCCCATATGAACGGGTATGTACTGGCAAAAAAAAAAATACTTCGGGCAGGGTGTTACTGGATGACCATGGAAAAGGATTGTTTCAACTTTGCTCTGAAATGTCATCAATAATAAGTGCATAGTGATTTAATTCACGCACTGCCAACCAAATTATATCCTATGTCAGCACCCTGGCCATTCGCTGCCTGGGGCATGGACGTCATCGGGCCCATTGAGCCAAAAGCCTCAAATGTACATAGATTCATATTGGTTGCTATTGACTACTTCACAAAGTAGGTCGAAGCCATCACACTTTAGTCCGTCACCAAGAAAGTTGTGGTAGACTTTGTGCATTCCAACATTATTTGCCGCTTTGGTATTCCTACAACCATCATTACAGACAACGCGGCCAATATGAGCAGTTGTCTGATGGGAGAAATATGTGAATAATTCAATATAACACATACAAACTCCACTCCTTACCGGCCCAAAGCCAATGGTGCCGTCGAAGCAGCTAACAATAGCATCAAGAAGATTTTGAGAAAAATGATTCAAAACTCAAGACAATGGCATGAAAAGCTTCATTTTGCATTATTGGAAAATCGCACCACAGTGCGCACATCGGTAGGGGCAACTCCATATTTACTGGTCTATGGACTGAAGCTGTCATACCCGCAGAGGAAAAAATCCCTTTGCTCCGGGTAATCGTCGAAGAAGAAATTGAGGATAGCGAGTGGGTTAAGACTCGGTTGGGGCAGTTGTCAGTAATTGATGAAAAACGAATGGCCGCGGTTTGTCACAGGAAGTTGTACCTAGAAAGAATGGCCCGCGCTTACAACAAGAAAGTGAGCCCCAGGAATTTCGAAGTCGGACAACTTGTAATGAGGCGTATTCTCCCTCACCATCCGGAAGCTAAATAAAAGATCGCTCCAAACTGGAAAGGTCCATACATTATCAGAAAGATACTGCCCAAAGGAGCATTGTACCTGGGTGACGTTAAAGGAGACGAGCCCGAGACAGCAGTGAATGCAGATGCAGTAAAAAGGTATTACGTTTGAATTTCCTACCGCAATGATTCCGGCCGGTGGAAATGGCGAAGGCTTTTCTATCGCGCTACCCTAAACACTACCAATCATTCGCAAACCCCTTAAGCTGATTACGTTTCTTTATTCATCCTCTTTAGAACATAGAATTTTTATTCAAAAAGAGAGATAAAAAATGAAAAAAATGAAAGAAAAAAGAAAGAGAAAAGAAAAATGAATGAACGAAAACAAAAGAAACAACAAACAAATTATTTTAGGAAAAACTTCCAGAACTACGTCTGACTTGATTCTGAAAGGATACGTAGGCATCCTCTCCTTGAGGTTAAGTCATATCAAAATAAACCCCAGTTCCCCGAAAAAAATAAAACTGGGGCAGAGATGTAATGGTTCGGCCATAAACCCGCCAGAATGGTTCAAAAGTTGTAAATTTTCATCCAATTTCCTTTACCCAAGAGCCTGGCCCAAGTCCTTCTGATCAATTGGCCAAAGCAGGGACGTGACGAACATCATTGTTGGGATTTGGCACACCTAAAATTGGGAGAAATAAAATGAGAGAGTCTTATTGGTGAAAACCTTTTGGCACCATAAGGCAATGGTGAGTAGAGAAAATAAAAATGAGAGAGTCCGTTTAGTGAAACTCGTAAAAGATCACTATCGGGAGACGGGAGAAGAGAAATGAGAGAGGGTGATTGGAGAAAACCCGCAAAGGGCGCTGTCGACCGAAAAAAGGAAATACCACCATCCAAGAACAAGCTTCCATGGTTTTGAAAGATTCAAATATGGGTTACAAGAAGCAATAATGGATCCGGGCTAGGCATCTAGTCCAAGAAGCATGTCATTTCCATTTAAAGACGGCACGCACTCTCAGATAAGTCCATCCTTTTTTTTCTCCGAATTTGACACTTCCCTTTAACTCCATATGTTTGCTCTTATTGTTTCCCCACTCCCTCTCGGCTTAATCTTGATTTCATGACTATTTCGCAAGAGAAGGTGGTAAGACCGGTCTCACAGGGCCTCCCCCCGGCAACAACCAAAAGACGTATTCAGTATCAGCAGACGCATTTAGCCAATCCCGGCTGACCATGACGACTGACTCATTAAAAGCATGAAAGTGGAAAGAAAAGAAATGTAAAGTAAAAAACCCACAAAGATAAATGAAGATTGGAAAGGTCAAGCCCGAGCGGGCTAATTGTCTCCGCAAAAGTTTTCAAAAGGCAAGCCCTGAAGTGGAAATCGGAACGAAAGAAATCGTAACCAAGGGCCGATAAAGGCGAAACAAATTTGAAAGATGAGGCCCCCTGACCAACCTACGAGGCAAAATCTAGGAGTCAAGGGTTCTTCCCAACAGAAATGAAGTCGGGATCGAGCAAGTCAAGGCCACAAACCAACCACTGTTCGAATTAACAAATTGTGTTTTGATTGAAAATTTGGAATAGGTATAATCAAGAGTAATGGGGACAAATGACAAATGCAATCAAAGGAACAGCACAAAGGCTAAGAATAGCGTGGCACCAATGATTAACAAAAGCGGAGTTTCTCTTTACATCTTTTCCTACAGTTTTATAAAAAAAGGGAAGGAAGGGACAATCATAAAACATGATAGCATGGGACTCCTATCCCTGACTCCTTCCCAAGATTTAGGGCCACATCCCTAATTTTCCCCGTACAACTCATGGACCTCCTCGGCATAACAAAGGATCACACTCCACTCTCCCCAGCATAGACTGAGAAATTTCTTTCTTTCGTTCCCCGGCATAACCCGGGGGCTCCTCTGTATGTCCCCAGAATAACCTGAGGAACTTTTTCTTCTCTCTGTTCCCAGCATAACTTGAGGGCCCCTCTTCTTCCTTTATTCCCCAGCATAATCTAAAGGCTAAATCCCTTCTACTCCTAGCATAACCTAAGGTTCATTTCTTTCTTTCTCTATCCCCAGCATAGCCAGAAGGATTTAGGCCTTTCACTCCCCACCATTCCCCAGCATAACCTGAGGACCTTTCTTCTTTCCTCCTCAAAAGGAGTCTTTCCTTTCAATCCTGGCATAACCCGCGGATCTCCTTAGCATAACCTAGGAGTTTCTCTCCTAATCCTGGCATAACCCGTGGATTTTTCTAGTATAACCTAGGAATTTTCTCTTTCCAATCCCGGCATAACCCTCGGATCTCCCTAGCATACCCTAGGAGTTTTCTCGGTATAACATGTGAATCTCCCTAGCATAACCTAGGAATTTTCTCTTTCCAATCACGGATAACCCGTGGATTTCCCTAGTATAACCTAGGAATTTTCTCTTTCCAATCCCGGCATAACCTGTGGGTTTCCCTAGAATAACCTAGGAATTTTCTCTTTCCAATCCCGGCATAACCCGTGGATTCCCCTGGCATAACCCAGGAATTTCTCTTTCAAATCCCGGCATAACCCGCGGATCTCCCTAGCATAACCTAGGAGTTTTAAAAGAATAACGGCATAACCCGTGGATTTCCCTAGCATAACCTAGGAATTTTCTCCTTCCAATCCCGACATAACCCGTGGATTCCCCTGGCATAACCCAGGAATTTCTCTTTCATATCCCGGCATAACCCGCGGATCTCCCTAGCATAACCTGGGAATTTTCTCTTTCCAATCCCGGCATAACCCGTGGATTTCCCTAGCATAACCTAGGTATTTTCTCTTTCCAACCCTGGAATAACCCATGAATTCCTCTGGCATAACCAAGGAATTTCTCTTTCAAATCCTAGTATAAACTGCGGATCTCCGTAGCATAACCTAGGAATTTTCTCTTTCCAATCTCGGCATAACCTGTGGATTTCCCTAGCATATCCTAGGAACTTTCTATTTCCAATCCGGCATAACCCGTGGATTCTCCTGCCATAACCCAGGAATTTCTTTTTCAAATCCCGGCATAACTCGCGGATCTCCCTAGCATAATCTAGGAGTTTTCTTCCAATCCCGGCATAATGCGTGGACCCCCTGGCATAACCGAGGAATCATTTTTCACTTCATCCCCGCATAATCCATGGATTTTTCCTTTCATCCCCAGCAGGGACCCTTAATTCCCATCCCGGCATAACCCGTGGATCCTCCTCTTACCCTCAGCATGGACCCTTTCTCCTTCCCAGCAAAACCTGGCAATCTTTCCAAAGGATACGCAATCCTGACTTTTGTTGTTTTCAATAAAGAAATAGCTTAGATTTGTGTTGCAAATATCTCACGAAAATTTTCTCAGTGAAAAGTGGGACAGAAAATTCCGTTTGTTCGTTTGTTTTGGTGTTCGAGCAGGTTTTACCTCAAGGCGCAGGATTCGAGATGACCAAAAACGTAAGACTCAATCCAGAATAAAGGAAAAGAAGAAAAGAACAAAAAGAAGTGAATTCAAAATGCTGAAATAGGCAAGGGTGCGGACAACTCAAAGTTTGATTGAAGTCACAAGCCTCGTATGTCCTGTTCCAATCCAATGCTGAAAAAAAAACCAGCACCTAAAGCTCGCGAGCATCAAGATTCAGATCAAGGTCTACAAGCGAAATAAGCTAAGACTCAAGATCAAGATTCAAGAGATTTATATATAGTAATCTTGTAACTCGTAGTTGATAAGCCTAGCTAGCTTAGCTTTTGACTTTCCTTTGGTGTAATAAAGGGGTCAGCAAGCAGTAGCAGCAGTATCAGCAGAGAAATCGTAGCTCATGGTAGTCCCAGCTACCAAATACTCCAGAACTATACTGACCTGATTCCTTTATAGCCAAGGATATGTAGGCAACCTTTGAAGCGAGGTTCGGTCAGACATTTTTCAAAATGCTTCCCATGGAGTTTTGAACATGCAAAAATCCCTCATATCGCTCATTGATCTTTGACTGAAAACCCTTCGTGTTTCCGGGCAAAGAGGAGCAGCTGTAAGCACGTTTAGAATTTATTTGCGCATGTTTATGTGTATTGTCTTTTTTACATGCATGATAAGTCACAAAAAATACAAAAAATTGCATGAGCATTTTAGGATTTGATTTTTACATGATTTTGTTAGAATTAATTAGTAATTAGGCTTTTTAAAAAAATATAAAAATCACAAAGAAACTTTGATTTGTTTTTCTTTCTTTTTTTTTTAATTTTCATTTAAATAATAGTATTTTAATTGTAATTTAATAGGATGAATAACTTTTCAGATTTAATTTTAGCTGAGTTTTTAAATTTGAAACAATAATTGAACAATTGGATAATTGAAAAGAATTAAAGAAAAAAATATAAATCAGGTTGGCCTTATAATTGGGCCAAAGCTGGATGGCCCAAATTAAAACACTCCCTACCTATCCAAACCACCCAAAACCGGCTCAAACCCGTCCCTTACCCAGTCTCTCATTAGAGAAACCCCGAAACGACGCCGTTTTGGGGCGTGTGATCACTACCGTTCATAAGCCCTCATCTAACGACCTTGTTTCAGTCTTGATTATTAAATAAAAGTGTTCGAATTGTTACCAAACCCTAGAGACCAAATATCTCCTTCCTCGTACCCATCGTCTCCGCCATCTTCCACCTCACTGTCGCCGGCTGGAAATCGCTGCCGCGGCCGGCGCAGCTCCAAACTCACCCAAAAACACATCGCTGAATCACCTCTTCCTCCTCTTTCCAGTACCCTTAAAATCACTCCCAAATGTCATTCCAACTTCTCGAATATTCAAAAGAACATATGCCACCTCCGCCGCATACGGTGGCACCACCGCCAAAGCCCTTCAAAATAACACCCCAGGTTCCTCATCCTATCCCCATAATAGATCCAGCCTTAGCTTCTTTCAAACTTAAGCCCATCACCTCGAATATCCATTCAAAGCTCTGACAAATTCCTCAAGCTTCCCAGAATTCCCTGAAATCGACACCACACAACCCCCTCACCTCCCTCTCCTTGAATCTATAACCAATGACCCTCAAACATGACTAGTTCTTGTCAAAAACTAAATAAAAAAAGGGTCTGAAGCCCAACCTTTCCCAACCCCAACCAATCTTATACCCTGTATTGTTTTCACTCTCTTCCTCTTATACTCCTAATCAGTCTCTCTCAAATGTCAAAGACCTTTTCAAATTTGAAATCAAAGGATGGCCGGAAACCCTAAAGTTTAAAGGGTCATGGGTTTTGAACTATACTAGTCACTAAGCTAAGAATATGAGGGACTAAATCAACAATTTCAAAAATATTGAATAAACACAAAAGAAAAGGGTTTCCCTAAGTTGGGGTTATAAATAGGCAAGTGAGTGCCCTCATTAAAAAGACTGGAATCCCTGAAAAATCCCAAGGTTTGAAGTCTGAAAAATCCCTGGAAAAATTCCAAGCTTTCTTATTCTAAAAATCCCATTAGGTCTTTTCCTTTTAAGTAATTTCAATTCTCACCTGCCTATTAGAATTTTAGATATATAAGATGAAAACAACTTGAAATGTGGGTGTTTAAAAGTGTTAGAACCTCAGAATCTACTTTGTGTTTGATCTCAAGTTGGATAGTTTTTATTCAAGCTGTGTGGTTTGATTCGATTGTTGGTGATTGGTTTGGAAGCTTTCCTGGGCTGATTAACGATTATTTTCTGGGTTTACAATAAGAGTCGAGCTGCTTGATTTCTGTCACTATACTGCTACTAGCTTGTTGAAACATTGCTGACACCTTTCTCTTTTGATCATTATTACTCCAGGTACATTTTAAAACGCCAAGTGTTGGTTGGATTGAACTCACATGTACGACTATTTTGAGTTGAAGAATAACACAACGAAGAGCCTGTTTTGCCTCTATTAAACTACTCTGATTTGTTCAAAATGAATTTTGTTTTGTATTTAATCTGATAGCTTTGATCAAAACATTATTCATTTTTGTATAAAATGAACTGTCTAAACTGTTATGCTGGATTTTATAAGTGATACACAAGCTGTAGCATAATCTCAGTTAGGTGATAGAGTAGATAGAAATAAATGGATGTTGTAGCTCAGCATCATGTCAGCAAGTTTTCATTGAATTTCTGTATCGGTCAATATGCTCTCACAAACTTCACATTTGGGCTTTAACTCTTCATATTCCTTTGGGTTATCTATCATTCACATATAAAGAAAAAAAAACAAGTTAAGTTGAATATGATATAACATAGAGTTCTGTAAGATTGCAAGCATTTGCATACTTATTGAACCTTTTTAGCACAAGATAATCAGGCAATAATGTTAAGCCCAACGGTGGCTTATTTTCGTATCACTGAAATCTAAGGATGCTTCTTTGTTATATTGCTAGGTGCCAGGGTGTCATGGGCCCTGTTTCCTTGTCCCTTTCGACTTTGGGCTTGTTTGAAGGCCGAAACACGGACTGTCCTTACCAGCCAGCTTTAATTAAAACTTGACCAAGTTAAATTTGGCCTTTTCGAATCAAATCACATATTGGAGTAAAAGACTTATTTTCTGAGTCAAGTGTAGACTTGAGTTTAATAGACCGAGCTCCCATGCCAGCTTTAGTTACATCTTTTAGAGGCAAATTTTATAGAATCCTAGTTTGTTTAGAACTGACCTTTAAAAATAATAGCATACCAGGTGCGCGGCGTCAAACGAAACCTATAGATTATGCACCCCTCGTGAAATATTTACACTAAAATGCGTAGAGATTCAGGAGATTCCGTTTAGCAAATTTCACGGCTTCCGGTAAAGATAATAATATGTTAGTTACATTAGGCACGTCTTTACTAATTTTATCTTCTTAATTATAGGTACGCATTTATGTGACCTAAATCCAAATCCCGATGAAGTTGAAAGATATCAAAAACTACATGCGCATTTATGTGACGTGGTTTGCGATATATTTTAGCGGCATCGCAAACTTCATTTAAAAGCATTAAAAGCGGTGTAAGTAATTAAAATTGCATTTTTAGGATGAACATGTATAAAAATCAGAATTTTTGGCCATTTATAATAGTTCAAGCGACCGTGCTAGAACCATGGGATCCAAGGGTTCCTAACACTTTTCCTCTGGTCAGCAGAACTCCTTACTAAGAATTTATGGTTCGCAGACTCCATTTGGGTAGTCGAAAATTTTCTTGAGTTGGGATTTTATATAAACTGGTGACTTGGGACACCAAAGCCAAACCTATCCCAAGTGGCGACTCATAATAAATAAATAATCTCATTTCGAATAATTTCACTTTAATTTGAAAAACTCCCATATACGTGTCGTCCTTCGGAGTAGCCGTGTAAAAAGGAGGTGTGAGAGACCTGACTTACCCGAGCGGACAACTCGAGCTAGGGGGAGCAGCGTACCGAGAATACAGAAGCTTTGACGGCTTAGAAACTTGTTCGAACCTCATTCTAAAATGGGATAAGACTCTAAACAGAAGAGAATTCACACGAAGTGCAACCTTCTCCATGATGTAGAAGACTCAGAGAGGAAGATTTTCATAGCATTTTATATATACAATTCACCAAATATGAAAGGGACAAAGCATTTAGCACATTAGGCATGAAACATGTAGGAAAATCAAATAAAAGATAAAGCCAATCATAACAGCTATTATAAGCTCGAATTCTTGAACCCTGAACCGAAGTTCTTGGTTCTTTCCCCAGCAGAGTCGCCAGAGCTGTCACACCTCCTTTTAACACACCACGTCGAAGGATGATATATAAAGGAGTTTTTCCAATTTAAGTGACATTCTTCGAAATGAGATCATACATTCATTTTTATTCAGCGTCGCCACTTGAGAAAGGTTTGTTTTTGGTGTCCCAAGTCACCAGTTTATTTTAAATCCCAAATCGAGGAAAATTTGACTTTCCTTGTAAAGTCTGCAACCAGAAATTCTGAATAAGGAATTCTGTTAACTCGAGGGAATATATTAGGCACCCCTAGATTTCGTGGTTCTAGCACGGTCGCTTAAACTATTATAATTGGCCTATTATCTGATTTTAATACATGTTTTAACCTATAGTACATTTTAACTTATTTAACCGATTTTATTCGTTTTTAGGAAGATTTCAACATTATACAAAACATGTCTTTGGATCACGCTACATGAAATGCACCCGTAGTCCATGATATATTTATTTAGCGTAGTTAGGATTTGGATTTGGGTCACATGAAATGCACACCCGAGTTTAGGAAGGTAATTTAAATAACGTGCCTAAAGCAATTACGTACTTTCGTTATTCTTCCTAAATTTTGGAATTATTGCGGAAGGTCAAGAATTATGGGAAATATTGAAAGTCAGATGAGTTAATTTAGCTCAATATTTCATCAAATATATTTACTATACAAAATCCCTTCATTTTTTTATTAGCTCAAATCCCATAACTTAGAGAAATTTAAAGGCAACTACGAATGCACAGATATCTTTTGCAATTCTAAATTTATTCTCTGCTACAAAACTTACTCTTTAGCATGGCAAATTCATTATAATATCAATGAGCCCAAGAAAAGAAATTAAACTAGTTATTCATTTTTATAAAGAAAGATCAAAACTTTCACGTGTACAAACAAAAACCAATTTTATGCATTCAACTATGAATAAAAGGGCATTTCATATCTCTTCTTCTACAGATTCGGTAAACAAGACAATCACGCAACATGCATTTTTGGGAGATTTAACCAATGAAATAGTCGCAAGATCTCGGCTAGACCTATCAAAATAAAGCATCAATTAAATCAGTAGAATAAAAAGAAAAAGAACCTTTGTACAGACAAATCTCAACTCGAATTACAACAGCATGTTGACTTTAGCCAAAATATTTGCCAGCAACTTCAACCGGAACCGAAGATTGGAAGAGAAAGTGACGATGAGAGGTTTTTCTTTCTTTTCCCGAGGTGTCATTTCTTAGGCTTTTTAGAAATGTTTGTGCGTCACCTTTTTTCTTCTTTTGGTTAGCAATTCTAAAAGTCTGTCGCTGCTCATTTTGGAAAGGAGGAAAGGGATCTCATGTGTGTTTTAGGTATTAGGTATTATTATATAGAGGTAAGGATTAGGGTTATATTTTGTGTTTTTGCTCATTATTTCCTAAGTTTTTTTATTTATTCCAAAAAAGAGTCTAGAAGGGTCCTTAAGATTAGCTTAATGAGTATTGAACATTGGGCTTAAGGAATATACTAGAAATTTGGGCTTTTATGACTAGATACGCTTAACATTAGCTTAATTAACTAAAAATATATTTATTAGTTCTACACAAGTAAAAATAATTATTAAAATAAAACTACCTGTTAAAACAAACCTTTTTTGTATTTTTTAAATATCATAGTAAAAGATAAAATAAAACTAAAAAATCATTTTAAAATTAAAATAATATTTGTAAAATTAAAGTGAAACTATTTCTGTATTTCATTTGAATTTTATGTAAAGAAGATAAATTAAAAGTTACTAGATTAACTAAAAAAGAAAAATATTTTTTTTTAGTTTTTGTTTTTGCGATAAAATAAAGTAAAAGGGTCACAACAAGCTAAAATATCGATACTAGCCCTAATTTAAAACTTTATATTCTTTTGTGGGGAAGATAAAAAATCACATGTCTACAGTATGTGAGAAATGAAGAAAGTTAATGGGTCGTTTTGACTTAAAAAAGGAAAGGATGATTTTTGGTTGTTGATCTGAGTGATCAACGACCTGGATTTAAACGGGTAAGTAGGGATGTAGGCATGGATCGGTTTGATTGCTGTTAGGTCGGGGTTTAATAGAAATTGGGATGGCATAATTGGGGTTGAAAATGGGGTCGAATTTAGGCTACAATTGAAATGTAATTGGGCTATTTTTTAAATAACCAAATTTCCTTATTTTATTTATAAAAAATAATAAACTAATTCTTAAAAATAAATTAAAGGTATTAAAATGATTTATAGAACATAATTAGCTATTTCAAAATACCAGACCTAGTTTTTATGAATATAAACATAATTAATCATAAAAGAGGCTAATGTTGCAATTATACAATTTTATCCTTAAAAATACTAAATAAATTTGTAAAAATATGTAGCAAATATCTTAGCTATATTTTAGTACAATTATGAGAACCCAATAAATGAATCACCAAAATGATAATTCTGGGAATTATTATTGGGGTTTTTATGGATAAAATAGGGGAATAAATTGGTCTAAAAATCTATTAAAATTAAAAAAAATAAGGAAACGCATGGAGATACTTACATATGTTATTTTGAAGGTACTTTGCAAATAAAATAAATATAAAAAAAAATTGAGTATCAACAGGGAGCCCATAAATCGGACCAGACATCCAGAGTTTCAAATGCCAGATTCCCTCACGACATTTCATATAATTCGGGTGTGTTAGAGTTCCCTAAGAACCTCATGGAATCCCGGACAGTGCTCACACCAAGATTTCATGATCATAGTTGAGCAAGTGCAGTGTGGAAGGCCAGCTCTAATGTATCAAAGTTCAGATGTATCTCATAGGGATCCTTAAGAAGTCACACATTAGAAGGGCTGAACTTAAAACCTAAGAGTAGATGTGAAGTTGCTTGAAAAGATATAAGCATGAAGCAGTTTGAAAAGAGACTTGTTTGAAATAGTTTTGTGAAAAAACAATAACAGAGAGAGTCTGGGATTAGAGAATAGCTTGTGACAACAACACAGTATGGATTTCATAAACAATCATAGAATCAAAGATTTAAAGTGATAGATTAGTTTGCAAAGTAAATGCATATCAAAACTGGATAACAAGTAGATAAGTATTCAAAACAGGGTAGAGTCACATGGAAACAGACTACCAGGGGAGTAGAACATGTTCTGAGATGCCCTAAGAGTGTTAGAATAGCATGCTAGATGAAGCAATAATGTAAACGTGTCAATTACACATCAAAAAACAGAATCATAGATAAAAACAAATCAAAAACATGATAAACTGAAGCAGTAAAAGAAACATATTGGTTTTGGGACTTGAACTGAAATCAGCACATACCAAGAAAGAGATAGTAAACAAAAAGTGAAGAATATGATAGCACAATAACTAGTCTAGGCTTGCAGCCGGCTAGCTCAGAATAAGAGTAAGTAGCCAAGGAAAAAGAACAGAAAAGTTTTGAGTGGGAGAGAGTTTGAACTAAAATCTGACGTGATATGAAATGGCAGGGTACTTATAGTTTGAAAACAAGTAGAAAATAAAGCAAGAATCATAGTTCAGCAGTAATTATGGAACTATATATTAATTAAAATCAAATTAGTATAAGTAATTCCCTTTAATTAAGAAGTTAAATAACAAATAAGGAAATACATCAATGTACGACCAATAAGGGCAGACTTCAAATACAGTAGATATAGGGTAAACGATATTTTGTTTTTAAATTCAAAAGTTGCTTAAATACAACAGAAACTTCTCAGGGGCCAGTCAACAAATTAAAAAATTGTCAGACAACGATAAGATCTCTTCTCTTCTTCTTTTTTTTTTTCTTTTTAAGTGAAAAATAATAGAATTGTTTTCCTATTCTCTTTTCATAAGGGAGGGAAGGGGGATGGAACAACAGGTATTAAGAGGAGGGAGACTCGTTTTAAAGATATGTCCTATACTACCACAGCCGACAAAACTTTAGTATGTGAAGCTTGGTTCAACATCCATCGCCCAGGAAAACTTTGCTAGAAGAGACTTGTTGAATATCTTTTCAATGGGAACCTCATGGCGCTTACACCATGCCACTGTGATCCTAGGATCCAGATAGTTGATTTTTTATGTGCCCAAAGCCACAGTTTTCAACTCTTCTTTCGTTTCTATTTTCTTCTCTATGTTCTCAATCTTCACATTCGTTTGATCCATCTCTTTCTGTAATGCTTCAGGGGCCAAGTTCCTCTTTGCCTTGCCATCAGCACCCTTCAATGGAGGCTTCCCTTTTATGGCCCGAGCCAAATCCACTTTGAATTCTTCCAAAAGAGCCTTTAATTCATCTATCTTCTCATTCAATTTTGAAATTTGTACACTATGCGGCTTTGAAACACTACGCTGGTGATTACAAATTATTGCAACCTCTTTATTTGCCAAATTATACACCGCAACTTTCTCAGCGAGCTTCCCACCTTGTGTCAGCTTGGTCAATTGCTGCTCCAGTGTAACAGATGCAATATATGTACGAAATACTTTTGCCGTCAGGCCTGGCATGAGTTCCTTTAGATGGGCATTGAGCTTACTCGTGTCAAGCTTGTCAAAAAGATCATCACCGCCCTTTTTTCCACTTCGGAGCAGTTGAATAGCTTTAAAAACAGGCTCATACACAGCCACCTCATTTTGATACCTGATAGAATCTTTATCAAGAAAATCGAACTTCAAATATTTGGAGGTACTGGCTCTACATTCTCTACTTTTAAAGTACAACAACCAACTGTATCAGCTTCGTCGTCGTCCTTCTCATTCCCTGCCCTCAGAGCTAATTTATCAATAAGATAAGTTGCAACTGCGATCTGATGCTTCACAGGATCTTTACTTGTAAAATCCTTTGTATATGCAGATCTAATGCCTTCAATATAATCCTTTAAACGCCTTGCTTTTTCATACTTTTCTTTATCACTTTGCCCTTTCAAGGAACTAGGGTAAACAATTAGGGTTAGGTTCATAAGGTTCTCATTAAGAAAATAGCATAAGCATCAATTAACAGCATAGTCAATCACGTAATAAGGCAAGAAAATGATTTAAAGGTCGAAAATCAGAAAGGGTATCAATCACAGAAGATTAGGGAATTAACTAAAAATAATATTGATTAGAGGAAATTACCACAAATTTCTGTCAACAAAAAAAGTACACATGATATAGGTGGGAGAAGTAAAATCAGAAACCCTAATGAGCACAAGGAGGTAGAAAATCATAAAAGCTCATAACATATGCATGAGAAACATGTATACATACAAATCAGATAAGCAAAGACAGTTTCAGAACCCCGGATTAAAACCAAAATAATTAGGGTTTTCAACATGACAAATCAAATAAAAGGAAAAACTTAAATAAACCGCTTAAACATGGTATAAATCATAGAATAATACTAAAAATCGGAGGGACTTTTGAAAAGCTATTAAGAAACCCTAGTTTCGTAGATGAAGAGGCGTTATTGAAAAATCGAAAAGATTATCAGGAAAACAGTAAAGATCACTCAAAATATACTCAGTTCAGTGATTGATCTAAAAAGTCAAGAGATGAGTTAGGATTTTAGAGAGATATATATCCTAGAGATGGAGAGATTCCAGCTTAGAAGCCATGGATTTAGCCGGAAAATAGAAATAATCATACTCATACGGGCCAAGGTGACCAGAGAACGGCAAGAATCAAGCCATAGGTGTGAGTGAACAGGCACTGGTCCCTTGAGGACCTTCGAGATGGCAAGAATCCGGTGTGTGGGGAAGCATGGAGGCTAGGGTGGTGGCGGAACCACCATCGATGCCGGCAAGCCAACGGCCAGTGAGTAAGAGTCGTGGTTATGCAAAGAGCTTGAGAGAGAATGAGAGAGTGTAATGGTGGAGTGAAAGAGAGAAAATGGGGGTCTGATGGTAGCTTATTAGGTTAATTAGGAAAGAGGGACCAGGACCGTTGATTATAACTGATCAACGGTCTTGATTGGACCTGGATTCGGTCGGGTAATTTAAGAATTGGGATTTGGGGTATTGGGTTGATTTAATTGGGGTTTTGGGGCTGGTTTAATTAGGTTAAAATTTAAATGAAATTGGATATTTGTTAAATACCCAATTAAATTAAATTAAATAATTTACAAAAATAATTGATAATTGTACAAAATAAATTTCATGCATAGAATAAAGTTAAAAATGATTACTTAGTATTTAAAAATATAAATGATTAATTTCTAGATAAAAACTAGTACAAAATCATATGATTGAGCCATAATTGCATATTACATTTATAGTCAAAAGGAGCCAATTTGGCTAATTATAGAATAATTTGGTTTAAATGGGACCATAAATAATAAATTAAATCAAGAAATATTTAAAATCACTTGTGATGCAATTCTGTAATTATTTATTAGAAATAAAATGCTGGATAAATTAATAAAAATATAAAAAAATTGTAGAAAAATACCAATTGGTATTTAATGCATGATTTTGAAGGTATATATGTAATTGTAAAATATTTTGGGGAAAATTTGTGTATCAACACTCATATCAGGGAGCATAAATATGATGACCCCCATCTGCTCGCCCTTAATGACACAGTTCAGCACGGTGATGCTAAGGAGGTCACTATTGGGGAGGATGGTGAATTGAGGATGCAGGGCAGGCTATGTGTGCCCAATGTAGACGGGTTGCGTGAGTTAATTATTCAGGTGGCTCACACCTCACAGTACTCCATTCATCCGGTTCCACGAAGATGTATCAGGACTTGAGGCAGCATTATTGGTGGCATAGAATGAAGGACATAGTGAAATACTTAGCCCGATGTCTAAATTGCCAGCAAGTGAAGTATGAGCATCAGTGGCCAGGTGGATTGCTTCAGAAATTAGAGATTGCGGAGTGGAAATGAGAGCGGATCACTATGGACTTTGTTGTTAGACTCCCATGGACTCAGTGAAAGTTTGATGCAGTTTGAGTGATTGTGGATAGACCGACCAAATCATCTTATTTACTTCCTGTGATGACTACTTATTCCTCCGAGCAACTGGCTCGAGTTTATATCTGCGAGATTGTCATACTTCATGGTGTGTCAGTATCTATCATTTCTGACCGAAGTACGGAGTTTACATCACGGTTTTACAGGCGTACAGTAAGAGCTAGGTACCCGGGTAGAGTTGAGTACATTCACCCATAGACGGATGGGCAATTCGAGCATACTATTCAAGTTTTAGAGGATATGCTCCGTGCATATGTGATGGAGTTTGGAGGTTCTTGGGGTTATTCTTGCCACTTGTGGAGTTTGCATATAATAATAGTTATCAGTCCAGCATTCAGATGTCACCGCATAATGCTCTATATGGCACGCGTCGATCCACAATAGGTTGGCTCGAGCCGGGCGAGGCTAGATTATTGGGCTTAATGGGCACAAACTTGGATTAGGATACTTTGGAGAAGGTTAAGGTGATTCAGAATAAACTTCACACAGCCCAGTCCAAACGAAGAGTTATGTGAATCGGAAGTTCGCAGTGTTGTATTCATGGTTGGAGAGCAGTTCTTGCTCCGGGTTTCATCTATGAAGGGTGTTATGAGGTTTAGAAAGAAGGGCAAGCCGAGCCCTAGGTTCATTGGTCCATTTGAGGTGTATTTGTGAGTTAGGGACATTGCCTATGAGCTTTCCTTACCTCCTAGCCTAGTAAGAGTTCATCCAGTATTTCATATTTCTATGCTCCAGAAGTATCACGGTTATTTGTCTCACATGTTCGATTTCAACTCAGTCCAGTTGGACAAGGATCTATCTTATGCTGAGGATCCAGTGGCTATTTTGGACATGTAGGTTCGAAAATTGAGGTCAAAGAATATTGCATCAGTAAAGATTCAATATAGGAGTTAGCCGGTCGAGGAAGGCAACTTGGGAGACCGAGCAGGATATGTGAAGCCGTTATCCTCATCTTTTCACCACTTCAGTGATGTCTCTATGCTCATTCGAGGACGAACGATTATTTTAAAAAGGGGGAGGATGTAACGACCTGGCCGGTCATATTGAGTATTATAGCTCTGATCCCCTATTAACTGCTTCCTCTATATCTATTTCTGCTATTGTGACTAGCCGAGAAGTTTCGTTATAGTTTTTAGAGTGTTTTGGGACACTTAGTCCACAAATGGAGGCTTAGTCTTATGATTTGGACCGTAATCAGAATTGTATAAAGATGACTCTGGAATGAAGTTCCATCAATTTTGTTAGCTCCAGTGGATGATTTTGGGCTTAGGGGCGTGTTCGGATTGTATTTTAGAGGTCTGTAGCTTATTTAGGCTTGAAATGGCAAAAGTCAAATTTTTGGAGATTTCGACTAGTAGTATACTTTTTGATATCGGGGTCAGAATCCGATTCCAGAAGCTGGACTAGGTCCGTAATGTTGAATTGACTTGTGTGCAAAATTTAGGATCAATTGAACGTGGTTTGGTAAGTTTCGACATCGATTGCGGAAATTTAAAGTTTCAAGTTCTTTAAGTTTGAAAAGAGGGTGCTTCCTGATTCTAGCGTTGTTGATGCAATTTGAGGGTTTAACTAAGTTCATATGGTTTTTTAGGACTTGTTGGTATGTGTGGTTGAGGTCTCAGGGGCCTCTTGTTGATTTCGGGTGGTTAACGGACCTTTTGGACTTTATAAAAAAGATAGCAGATTTTTGGTGTTTTTGTTGCAGAAATTCCTTCATCGCATTCACGAAAGAGGTCTCGCAGTTGCATAAATCATCTGAGAGATCAGCTAAAGTTTTTCTTCATGTTCGTGAAGATGGGGACGTGATCGTGTAAGGTTATCAGGCTGTGCATCGCGGACGCGGGGTCTAGGACATGTTCGCGAAGAGGAAGTCAGACAGTAGTGAAGTCCAAGTTTTTACTATTTGCGGTTGCATGATTACATATGTGATCACGTATGTTTAAGCAGCTAGAGCATCACGTTCCTGCGGTGTGTTCTGTGTTCGTGTATAGTTAATTTCTAGAAGCAAAGTTGGTCTTCGAGATCGTGAGGCCGTTTCTGCGATTGCAATTAAAAAATCAGTGGGAAGTATTAAACATTTCAAAAATGAGGGTTTGACCATTTTTACCAAAACTTGAGTTAGGGGGCTCGGATTGGACGAGATTTTGAGGGATTTTCAGATATATCAATTGGGTAATGATTCTACACTTGATGTTGGTTATATCCAACTAGTCTATCATTTAATTTCAGATTTTGGGTGAAAATTTGAAACAAAATGGGAAGAAGTTCTTCAACTAAGATTTTGAGTTTTGATTGGGATTTTGACATTAGATTTGGATAATTTTTGGTACCATTGAACTCGTGAGTGAATGGGTATTCATGTTTTGTGACTTTTGCCTGATTTCGAGATGTGGGCCCTGGGAGGCTTTTTAGGGTGATTTTCCAATTTCTTGCTTTAGATTTGATTTCATTAGCTAGATTTGTTCCTTGTAGTTATATTTATATTATATAATTGATTTTGGCTAGATTTGGGCCACTTAGAGCCGAATATTTGTGGGAATGACATTGTGGCTGACTGATTGAGCTTGGTTCGAGATAAGCGGCTTGCCTAACCCTGTGGGGGGGGGGGGGGGGAATTCCCCTCAGGATTTGCTATTGTTTTGATATGTGAGCGTCATGTACGTGAAGTGACGAGTGCGTACATGGGATGTAACACTCCATTTTCATTAAGTAATAACCTATTTTACTTTCAATGAGCTAAACTAGAATATGTAATTATCCTGTTTAGTTTAGAACAACTTGTTTATGTGTATTAATTGCTTATCTGAACTCTGTGCAACATGCTTAGTGAATTCCATGCTTCTTCCTTAACTTGTACTTAGTCTAAATTGTAGGATTTTGTTTTGTAGCTATTATTTCTATTGTTTGATCTGTGTATTTACTTTTAGGACTACGGAATGGTATTCTGTGAGATCCACTAGCACATTTACGTTTGGGACTACGAGACGATATCTCAGGAGATCCCCCGTTGGTATCTTTGTGTAGTGAGCTATTGCCTTTCTATGATTTTATTCTTGTTAAATTTTTTGCTTCCATTTTACTGCGATATTTCACTCTGTCTTGTTTTTGTTATATATATATATATATACCGGTAGATCACTGACCTAACCTTGTCAGTACTCGACCGAGGTTAGGCTTGGCACTTACTGGGTAATGTTGTGGTGTACTCATGCCATTTCCTACACATGTTTTTCATGTGCATATCTAGCTAACTCCTACCTTCCTCGTTCTTAGTGACTCGAGATTATTTTAGAGATTTTAAGGTATATCTGCCATGTTCGCAGACCTCTGAGTCCCTTTTCACTCTTCCCTATGTCACACACTTCCTATATTTTTCTTTTGTTATACTTTGGAGTGTAGAGATACTATTTTTTTCTTCTGTAGTATGTGAATCATGATATTCCGGGTTTTAGAAAAATACTGTGTGCCTAGTGTTTGTCGAGCGGCATTATTATTGGTTATATAGTTAGTTGTTTAGTTTGTTTTCTTATTGGTATGTTTTCACAATTTGTTAGGCTTACCTAGTAATACAGACTAGGTGCCATCACGATATGTCTTGGAGGGATGTTTGGGCCGTGACAATGATCATATCCACTTCTATTGTCGGGTGAAGCAGCATCCTCCACAAGTTCAGCTAGCATTTCTTCATAAGTTTCCTCTTCCTCTGGTTGTGATTTAGCAAGTCCAAATTTTCTTCTTTCCGAAGTGATCCAATCTTCGAAAAGCACTGATTTTTCCTAGCTCTCCCTCTTAGATGCTCTATAATCACCAAGTTAAAGTCTTGCTTGACTACACTCTTCGATGCCACAATTGAAGCTTGAATAGTTATAATGTCTCAGACTATCCTTGAAAGAACCATAAAGTAGTTTTTTTGTCCTTCTACCATTGCAAAAGATTAAAGGGGCCATCAGGATTCACTTCCTCAATTTCCTATAACAAATAAACTTTAAATTTATTTGGTTGTGAAAAATCATTACTGCTAGAACCTTGAGTACCCCTAAACCCTGCCCAAGTACTATGTGTTCTTACTCGTGCAGTTATTTTAGATGATTGAGAATTAGGAGTAGAAAGAGTTGGAACATGTGGTCTAGCATGATTTAATGCAACTTGATAAGCATTGTAAATAGTTTGAGCATTTATTCTAATTGAGGTTATTGCTTCCGAAAGTTGAGACAACTCATCATCTTCAAGTGTTAAACCATTATAAACAGTTTCATACCAAAATTGAGGACCTCCTAATTTCATACAAAGATTTATCAAAGAAGCAACACCATAAATAGAGGGAATAGGGCAACATTATTTTTTAAACTTTTTTCTCATAGAATCAGTAGCAAGTTTATAAATTTCCGCGCTCATTAAAAAAATAAGCAAAATAAATTAGCAAGTTCTGCAATATAAACGAAATAGTTAGAAATAGTACGATAATATTGCCTAGAAAATTTATTTGTAGAAATATAAATTTTTTCTAAAACATCAACAAGCTTTTTAAAATTAGCCGAATCCCCATTCGTAAGATACTCATCATCATCACTTGCATGTGCATTAAACGTTGAGTTTATGGGGTTTCTATGTTCGTATGCAATAACCAAACTTTCATACATGTAATTTCATCTAATTGGACAAGGAGATATTTCCGTCCATTTGGTAGGTGTCTAGAAAAAGTAGGGGCAGTAACAGGAGTATCAGATGGGTCATCATTTGGATTAACAGGGTTATCACTAGATGGGTTAACATTAGGAGCATGACTAATGGATGTATCATCATCCGGTTGAGTTTCATCAAGATCAATTTTCTCATCATCATTTTCATCAATACTATTATAATTAGTAGAATAAAGTGCATTTATTAATTCATGATCTAATTATTCACCGGCTACAATATTATGGCAAAATTGACTCTCAAAAAATTGTAATAAACTAATATTGCTATCAAGAATAGCAGGTGTATGAATGATATGTGGTTTGTTTGGGGGAGCCGGGGGTAGGGGAGGAGGAACAACATGACCGCTAGATTCACCGCTCTTGGATTTTTTCTTATTTTTACCAATTTTTTTAAAGAAGACATCTTAATTAATCAAGTAATAGCAAATAATAAAACAAACAAAACTATAATATTAAAATTTAAGAGTTGGAACGATTTTACCGAATTAACGAAAAACTTGTTGAAAATTGTTTATCGTTGATAACTTCAATTCACCAACTTCACAATTTTTTCACAAATTGTAACAACCTCAATATTTTTTTACTGTCTTTTGGAATAAAGTAAGTAATAGTAGCAAATATAGAAGAAAATTAGAAAGAGATTGTGATAGATTGATATTGATTTTGTAAGAAAGATGAAAGTATGAGGGGTTATTTATATTTGAAAATAGAAAAAAGTGTAATGATTAAAAGCTTGGAGTTAATTAAATGGTTATTTTCTGAATAGCCAACTGTTGTTTTTTAAAGCCTACCAGTTGTTTTTTAAATTTTCCAAACGGCTATTCTTTTTTGAAAAAAATAAATTACCGTTTGGCCAGCCAAAGGATCGGACCGGTCCCTTGGCGGGCCAAACGGTCCCGGTTCTACCAATTCCAAAGCCAAGAACCGGCCCACCTTTACTAGTCCTATCGGTCCAGGCCTACTTAGCTCGTTTGGCTCTTTTGAACCGCGGTCACAGGCCGGTACCGGTTCCGGGCTGGCCCACTTGCCTCCTTAACTTACACACAAATAGCCGGTGAACACCCAAATAAATGTGTTGTTGCTGCGATGACGTGGATCTTTATTTTGTGGTTGTCTGCTTTCGTTGATTATACTTGGCTGCCAATATATCTACGAGAGCAACGCCTTCGGCTCTTCTTTAATGTAGAGCAGTTGAAATGAAGTTAGTAGATCAATACTCTTCAATATTCATTACCAAAAATGGGGAGCACAGAGCTAGTTTTCATTCCAGGCCCTGGAATGGGTCACCTCGTCGCCGCTGTTGAAATTGGCAAGTTACTCACCAGCCGAGCCAACTGTCTTTCAATTACATTCTTTATCATCGACCTTCCAATTGAAACAGCTACAGATACTTGTACAAAGACGCTAGCAGTAACTGATGATTCTACCACTTCACGCCTACGATTCTTGCACCTTTCTCCTCCTCAATCTCAAAGTAGCAATCGCAGTAAACCTCAAGAAGTTGTTCTCGTTGAGTATTTTGATAATTCCAAGCAATTAGTAAGAGAGGCAATTGTAGACAAATTCATGACCAATAAAAGTAAGTCCAGTACTCGACTCGGTGGTGTGATTGTTGACATGTTTAGTGACAAAATGATAGAAGTAGCAACTGAACTTGGTCTACCGAGCTATGTGTTCTTTACTTCTAGTGCTGCTTTTCTAGGCCTCCTGTTTTATGCACAGACGCTTAAAGATGATCACAATCGCGATATCTCCGATTTCGAAGACTCGGACACTTTACTGCCCGTTTCGACTTACTTAAATCATTTGCCAGCAAAGGTTTTGCCAAGTGTCATGCTGGATAAAGATTATCGTTTGGATCTACCTCTATCTACTGCTCGAGTGATACGACAGGCAAAAGGAATCATAGTTAATACTTTCTTAGAGCTTGAACCACATCCAATTAAATCGCTAGGTAAAGAAGATGGGGTTCCATCACTATACCCAGTTGGGCCTATAATCAACCTGAATCAAGAACCGGACGAGAGTATCAACAACTGGTTAGATGAGCAACCAGATTCTTCGGTACTGTTCCTCTGTTTCGGGAGCTATGGGAGCTTTGACGAAAAACAGTTGAAGGAAATTGCGATAGCCCTTGAGTGCGGCGGCTGCCATTTCTTGTGGTCCCTACGGCAGCCGCAAGTCAAGGGTGAAATCGGTGCTCCGAACGATCTTCCACGTCCGGAGCAGGTGTTGCCAGAAGGCTTTTTTAAACGAACTTCAGGAAGAGGTAAAGTGATCGGATGGGCACCTCAAGTGGCAGTGCTGTCACACAGGTCAATTGGAGGATTCATTACGCACTGCGGTTGGAATTCTGTACTGGAAAGCTTGTGGTTTGGAGTGCCGATGGCAACATGGCCTATGTATGCAGAGCAACAAGTAAATGCTTTTGAGTTGGTGGTTGATTTGGAAATGGCAACGAATATAAAGATTGAGTATCGGAGTGAGAGTCCTGTTTTGGTAACAGCAGAGGAGATAGAGCGCGGCATAAGGCGACTGATATTGGATAGTGCAGAGGAGAAGAATGGTATCAGAAAGAAAATGGAGGAGATGAAGGAAAAGAGCAGGAGAGCCATGTTAGAAGAGGGATCATCTTACTATTTTCTGGAGAATCTGATCAAAGATATTAAGGATCATTCACCCACTTAGAAAATTTTTGTTGCTTTCTACTACTTTCTACAACAATAACAAACCTATTGTAATATCACAAATAGCGTCTAAGAAGGATTATGTATACATAGACCTTACTCCTACCTTATTGAGAAAGAGAGGACGTTTACGGTAGCCATCGGCTCAAGGAGATGCTTTATACTACTTTGACAATCATAATTTCTATATGTATAGCCAGAGAAAGCATCATATGGCATTGATTTCCCACTAGACGTAGTGATAAACTCATACTCTAGAAATTCTAAATTCGCTTCAATATCGAATTCTTGAAGTAGTTCACTTTATAATACTGTTGATTCTCATGAATTCACCAGATAATTAGTTTATATTTGAAGTTAAGGTTCCTCTTTTGATTAACGTTAATTCTGAAATAATCCAGTTGAAGCACACTGAACAATTACAATAAATATAATGATGGTTTAAGTCTGAAGGTCAACTTCTTGCGAACATTTTCTTATTTTCTAATTTGATTAATAATTCAAGAGACTCCTTTAATTTTCTAGTTGAATCACGAAGTAAAACTAGAGATGAAAATAAATTTAATATAAAACTCCTAGTTTGATTAAGCAAAATAATAAACAACTTCATAATGCAATTCAAAACTCCATCAATTAAGTCAAGCAATTGTCAAGAATCGAATCTCTATTCAAATTATCAATACACCATGTATGTCAATACCATAAGGGAGAACTACTCCATTGCAATCGAAAAAGTCATCTAAAGAAGGTTTAAATACATAGAAAATATCAACGTTAATGATTCAATATAACCTCATGTATTACGCCGATCGTTGGTTGAAATCTTGATGAATTCTTGTGTCTTCTTGCTTAGTTGCTCCTCAAATTCTTCGTAGGTCAAAAGTTATCTCAAAATCGTATTTTTGTGTATTTATACCATATAGATGCGTGCCCGAATGAAATTATCCTTTCTATGCCGAAGTGAAAGATTATTATGACAAAACTGCACAAAAGCGGCACAAGGCACGGTGCCGCACACGGCACACACCAATGGAGAAGTTCAGAGACCTTATTTCTGTTAGACATTCCACTTTACACTATAGCGCTGCGGCTCACAACGGCCCAAGCAGAGCAGCAGTGTAAATTTTAGAGTAATATTTTTTTCACTTTTTTAATCTTCAAACTTGGTTCTCGACCCCCGAACACGATCCCGATTTAATTATTTGGACTTTTATTCAGACTTCAAGTTCTAAATTATTTAATTAGCTCAAAATTATCTTTTTAATCCGTGCAAATTATCATCGATTAAGCTCAAACGCGAATAAAATATAATAATTAGAGTATAAAATATAGCTAAAATACGAGTTTTTAACCTACCATTAATTATATATGTATTAGTAAATTTATCCGCGCTTCGTGCAGCATAGAAATCATAAGTAATTTACAATAAGTAAATTAGCTTAGGTAGGAGGAGACCAAAATTTTCATGAATGTATATACCTAACGTTAGGTAATTAAGTAAAAAATTAATAATAAAGAAATCACAAGACCTAATTTAGCCTCAATTATGTAACCAGAAGACAACGTACTAAAATGATATAAAATGAGGACAGTGACTTACTTATCTACTATAAATTGGAATGATTTTTAAATTGCGGACATGCTTAATTTTAAAACGGATTTGTCGAATATAATTACAGGCGAGTAGTCCAAATATCAAAATATATACACTGTTTATGCATGTATTGTGTATATTCTATGTATATTTATATTTAATATACAAAATATGTATTTGCCTGCTATATTTTCTGGATAGAGGAACATGAATAATTCCACATTTATAATTCTAAATAAAAAAGAAATACCACAATAGAGAATTTCACTATCAAATATACAAAAAAAAATATGTAACTACTTTTTAATTCGTTGATTATGTAAGAAGAAATGTCACAATTTAAGAAATTTTCTTCAAGCATCTCAAAGTAAGTTGTTCCCACTTATTACAAGTTAAATATATGATTTAGATATGGATTTGAACATGAAAATTAGTAAAAAACTTGAAATTAGAGAGAAAACCTAGAAAATTTGTATTTTTGGATTTTGACCATGATTTTGGATATGAAATTGAGAGTAAATTATATATTTGAGTTTGTGAGGTTATGGGTAAACTTTATCTTTGAAATATTTCGGAACACGTGAGCCCGAGGGCGTTTGTGTTCACTTTTAGATCGGGGTTAAGAATTATTACAAAATTATTATGAGTAATTGACCATATAGTATGGATTTACATAATTTTTTACAAGTTTTGGAGCGTTGTGCATCAATTTGAGTCTTCGAAAGGGCATGGAATGTTGGTTATAGAACTTCGGAGCGAGGTGAGTCTCATTTCTAACCTTGTAAGAGAGAACTGTCCCTATATGTATATTAATTGGTTATGTGCTCCTATTTGTGGGGGCTCCGCATGCACAAGGTGACGAGAATTCATGTGTAGCTACTATTATGCTTAAGTCTAGTTAGTTTAGGGCCAAAAAGCATGCTTGCTTGTAATACTTGCAACCTTATTGATAAACTTAAAAATGCTTAAAACATATCAAACGTGTAAATGAATTTCAAAAATGTTAGGTATCATTTCATGACTTTTAAGATAGCAACTTGCCTTTTCCTGAATATTTGCTCTTTGATTGATTATTTATTCGACTCTTGAATGTGTTTATCTATTGTGAAATGAGTCGAACGCGTCGGTAGATTAAATAGATGCATCTATGATTCGCTCCATTCGACCCTCTAGCAGTGCATATTTAAAATTTTTATTGGATCGGGTCGTACGTCATTGGATGATTTGTGCATGCTTATATTGCTTGCCTTGAAATTTATAGATGTTGATATTTGCTCTCTCTGACTTGAGATAAATGTATAAATGATGAAAACTAAATTTGGAAATCTCTTATTAATGGAAGAATTACTTACTTGCTTCATGCTATTGAGTTACAGCCGTCATTATAAAAATTTATGATTTACTATATTATTATTCGACTACTAGTAAGTATTAAAGTTGACCTCTCTTCTTTACTTCTTCGAGATTAGACGGGATACTTACTGCGTATATGTTGTTTTCGTACTCATACTACACTTGATGTGTATTTTTGTTGCACATGTTCATATGTGGCTAGTGACTTAGTGGCACAGCAGCATGGTTGATATGGAGACTTAGATGATCTGCATATATCGAGACGACTCACAACCAACAGAGTCTCGTTCAGAGTATTGTGCTGTGTTTTTATTTCTGTCCACTTTATATTCCAAACAGTTTCTGTAGTTTATTTCATTTCTTCATATATGCTCATGCACTTGTTACACCAGTTTTTGGGATGATCATCGGGTATTTTTTATTAACATCTTGACATCTTTATTTAATTTGAAATGAGTATCTTTTACTAGTAAAATTGAAAGAAAATCAGAGTTTTCACAAATTAAGTATTTTGGTTAGCTTTCTTGACAGTGGTGCCTGGCGCCATCACAACCCTTAGTAGATTTTGGATAATGACAATTCACTTTGCTGTTACATGAAAATATTCTTTCTTTAGAATAGAAATAAAAAAATCGATCATAATTGATTTGGTTTGGTTTTGACTAACAGTTTGTTTGGATGGTTGTTACGCATCGTTTCATAATGTATCGTATCGTACTGTGTTGTAATATACTGTATCGTTTAATAAATATAATATTTGAATAGATTGTGTCGTTTGTCTTCTTTTCATGATATCATGCACCAGCAATATGAAGAATAAACTTGCAATATTATCAAGAAAAATTATGATACAACGTAAAATTACTATATAAAAAGGTATGATAAATGATAAAATAAAATAATTTAATAATAATAAAGGGTGAGATGGAGAGCAAAAAATAAGGTAACGACGCGACCATACCAAATTGGTCGTTACATAAAATGGCACATTTTTATTGTTATGTAATGACGAATTTAATGATAGGATACAATAAAATTTAAGTAAAAATCAAAACAAACATTATATTTAAAGTATCAATATGATACGATACAATAGAATGGGTAATAACCATCCAAACAAGCGGTAAAGAAAGTTAAACCGAAACCAAACCACCTAACATTACATATATAGGAATTTTAGATATATTTAATACATAAATATACTTATTGTGATGTAATTTATAAATATTTCTTAAAATTTTTCTTAATTTTATTTTTTAAGATATTATTTCAAGGTTGAACTTAGAACTTTTGAATATTCTAATAAGTTTTATAGCCATTAATATTATTAGCTTAAATAATGCTAACAAAAGTCCGATCCAAAATCGAATCAATATTAGTGCTAATAAAAGACATTTAATTCAATACTACGAACGGCAATGTATTGAATATCTAGTTTTTGTATTGCAATAATTCAGATAAGAATGTATAACCAATTTTTATTTTTTCTTTAGTGTTTAGATATGTAATTAATACTCCCTTATTAGTCTACTTATTTTAGCATGACTTAGTACTTTTAGATTATTTTTATTTTTATTATGCTTTTTAATTAGCAATATTTATATTACATAATTTTATTGTCTTTATTGTTGAATATTTTAGGATAATCCACGACACATCTCATATTTTGTATTGTTTTCTTGAAAAATACCTTATATAGATGGATCTTACTTGGATTAAATAAATATACGATTGGTGCAGGATTGACGACTTCGCTATCCAAGTTACGTAAAAGACACATTTTGAAATTTTTTCCTATTTTAACACAAGCTATATGCTTTGTTCTACGAAGATTTTACACGGAAAAACTTGAATAACCCGAAATCCAAAAAAATTGAGATTGAAACACCAAAATTTTATTGGTTTGGTTTGGTCTTGTGATGGCCCAAACGGTCATCTTTCGTTTTAGAATCTGATTTTCGTGTTCTGATGCCTTAAAACCCTTATTTTTGTTTTCTTAGATTTACGTGCGCAGTTCGGGTGAGCTTCCTGAAAGCTTTATATGAAATTTGATAAAAATATTGAGTTTGTGCCTTTAATATTGATTTAAGTTGACTTCGGTCAATATTTTGGGTAAATCGACCTTGAAACATATTCCGACGATCCCGATGAGTCCGCAAAAAATATGGGATTTGAACGTATAATCAAATTCCGAGGTCCTTAGATGGAGAAATAAATTTTTAAAGAAAATTATTATCTGGAAAATATAATAGTTTTTAGAAATTGAATGATACTTGATCTTGTTTGTATAGGGGCATTTTGGTTTCGGATCCCGGTATAAGTCCACTATAATATTTAAACTATAGCTCTAAAATTTGGTAAAAACCGAAAGTAATTTGACGTGATTCGGACATCCGGTTGTAAAACACTAGAAATTTCAAGTGTTCTTAGGGATTCCATAAGGGTTGGTGTTAGATTAGGTTTTTTAGATGTTATTTTTGCAATTTGATCTCACGAGCAAGCCCGCAAGATATTTTTAGACTTATGTGTATGTTTGTTTTAGAGCCTTGAGGGCTTGGGTGAGTTTTAGATAGGCTACAGAGTGATGTGAAACTTAAGAAATTTTCTAGTGTGTTGCAGATCTGGAGACTCCGCATTTGTGAAGTCTAGCTCGCAAACGCGAGCATTGCATTTGCGAACATCCATCGCATTTGCGATGACTGGGCTGGGCGGGGTCCTTCGCATTTGCGAAGTTCATCGTTGCAATTGTGACTTTAATAGTGACCGCATTTGCGAAGGCATCAAGTAAGGCCAAGCTTCGCATTTGTGAAGCATTGGTCGCATTTGCAAACCTGTAATGGCAAATGCGATACCTGCAACTGTGTAGAACATAACTTAGACGGGATTTTCAATTTATTACAAAAATTTTCAAACCCTAAGCTTTCATAGGCAATTTTCTAAAAAGGAGTTCTTCCCCAAATCATAGGCAAATGATTTCTAACTTATTTCTTTTAATCTATTTCTTCTTCTCACAAGATTTCATCACAAAATCTAGGGATTTTCATGGGAAAATTGGGTGTCTATGGGTAGAATTTGGGAATTTCAAAATTTGGGGATTTGGACCTCCAATTGAGATTCGATTCCAGAAACCAATTGCATATACGGGCTCAAGGGTGAACAGATAATTAGGTTTTGTTCTGAACTTCGAGTTTTGACCAAGCAGACCCAGGGGTCAATTTTTGACTTCTTAGGAAAAATATTAGAAAACCTAAAATTAAGCATTGGAATTGATTTCTCTAGCATGTATTGATACTATTAAGTTAATTATGACTACATACAAACAGATTGGAGGTGGAATCGAGAGGTAAAGAGGGCAATTGAGATTTGATTGTGGTAATGGAATCGAGGTAAGTGTTGCGGCTAACTTTAGCTTGAGGAATTAGGTGTTGTTGTCTTATTTGCTACTTGTTTTGTTATTAAGTACAACGTATAGGTGTGATGACGAGTATCTATACAATTTGATTGAGTCATAGCATGCAAGTGAGTTTTATATTTGTGACTGTTGTGTTCCTTTATATGTAATTTTCATGCTTAAACTAGTTACTACTAATGTTAGACATGGTTTTGGATATTGGTTAGGTGTTGGACAAAGTTGAGACTTCTATAGTGAAATTAAATGATGAAACAAATTTGTTTGGTTATGATGCCCTTGCCAGGTTGTTACTATTTCTGTTGTTTCTGTATGGCGAGGAAGAGTGATAAAGTTCGAAGGGTAATGCCGTGCATATTTCTACTATTCATATGATAAGAAGAAATGAATTCCCTTTTTCTCCAGGTGGGCGCCTTATTACAAAAACTTGAAATTTGAAAAGTATTCCCTTGTTCTCCAGGTGGGCACCTGATTACCAAAACTTGAAAACTTGAAAACTTGAAAAGTATTCCTTTGTTTTCCAAGTGGGAGCCCGATTACTAAAACTTGAAACTTAAAAAGTATTCCCTTATTCTCCAGGTGGGCGCCTCATTACCAAAACTTGAAAACTCGAAAAGTATTCCCTAATTCTCTAGGTAGGCGCTTGATTACCAAAACTTGAAACATGAAAAGCATTTCCTTGTTCTCCATGTGGGTGCCTGATTACCAAAACTTGAAACTTGAAAAGTATTCCCTTGTTCTCCAAGTAGGCGCCTGATTACCAAAACTTGAAACTTATATAGTATTCATTTGCTCTCGTGTTGGGAACCATATTACCAAGACTTGAAACTTGAAAGATATTCCCTTGTTCTCTATGTGGGCGCCTGCTTACCAAAACTTGAAACTAGAAAACTATTTCCTTGTTCCCCAGGTGGGCACCTGATAACGAAAGCTTGACAACTTTGAAAGTATTTCCTGGTTCTCTAGGTGGGCGCCTGATAACCAAAACTTGAAAAATATTCCCTTGCCCTCCAGGTGGGCGCCTGATGACCAAAACTCTAAACTTGAAAAATATTCCTTTGTTCTCAGGGTGGTCACCTTATTACAAAAACTTGAAAACTTGAATAGCATTCCCTTGTTCTCCAGGTGGGCGCCTGATTACCAAAATTTGAAACTTGAAAAGTATTCCCTTATTCTCCAGGTGGGCGTCTGATTACAAAAACTCGAAACTCAGAAATTTATTCCCTTGTTCTCCAGGTGGGTGCCTGATTACCAAAACATGAAACTTTAAAAATATTCCGTTGCTCTGAAGGTGGGTGCCTTATTACCATAACTTGAATCTTGCAAAGTGTTCCCTTGTTCTCAAGGTGGGTTCCTGATTACAAAAACTTGAAAACTTCAAATTTATTCGCTTGTTCTCCAGGTGGGTGCCTGATAACCAAAACTTGAAACTTGAAAAGTATTCTATTGGTCTCCAGGTGGGCGCTTGATTACCAAAACTTGAAACTTGAAATGTTCTCCCTTGTTCTCCAGGTAGGCGCCCGATTACCATAACTTGAAACTTGCAAAATATTCCCTTGTTTTCAAGGTTGGCACCTGATTGCAAAAACTTGAAAACTTGAAATTTATTCCGCTGTTCGCCAGGTGGGCGCCAGATTACCAAAACTTGAAACTTGAAATGTATTCCCTTTTTCTCCCGGTGGGCGCCTGATTAAAAAAACTTGACACTTAAAAATTATTCCCTTGTTCTCCAGGTGCGTGTCTGATTACCAAAACTTGAAAACTAGAAAAGTATTCCCTTGTTCGATAGGTGGGCACTTGATTACCAAAACTTTAAACATTAAAAGCATTCCCTTGTTCTCGAGGTGGGTGGCTAATTTCGAAAACTAAAACTTGAAAAGCATTCCCTTGTTTTCTATGTGGGCGCCTGATTACCAAAACTTGAAACATGAAAAGTATTGCCTTGCTATCCATGTAGGCACTTGATTACCAAGACTTGAAACTTGAAAAGTATTACCTTGTTCTCAAGGAGGGTGCCTTTTTACCAAAATATGAAACTTGAAAAGTATTCCCATGTTCTCCAGGTGGCGCTTGATTATCAAAACTGGAAACTTTGAAATATATTCCCTTGATCTCCAGGTGGGCGCCTTATTACCAAAACATGAAACTTGAAAACTATTTCCTTGTTCTCCAAGGGCCGCAAGATTACCAATTCTAGAAAACTTGAAAAGTATTCCCAAGTTCTCTAGGTGGGTGCCTAATTACAAAAAGTTGAAACTTGAAAAATATACCCTTGTCCACAAGATGGATGCCTGATGGCCAAAACTTATACCTTGAAATGTATTCCCTTATTCTCCAGGTGCGCTCCTGATTACCAAAACATGAAACTTGCAAAGTAATCCCTCGTTCTCCAGGTGGACACCTGATTACCAAAACTTTAATACTTGAAATGTATTCCCATGTTCTCCATGTGGGTGTCTAATTACCAAAACTTGAAATTTGCATTGCATTTCCTTGTTCTCTAGGTGGACGCCTGATTACCAAAACTTGAACTTGACAAGTATTCCCTTGGTCTCCAGGTGGGCGCCTGATTACCAAAACTTGAAATGTATTCCCTTGTTCTCCAGGTGGGCGCCTGATTACCATAACATGAAACTTGCAAAGTATTCCCATGTTCTCAAGGTGTGCGCCTGATTACAAAAACTTGTAATGTATTCCCTTGTTCTCCAGGTGGGCGCCTTATTACCAAAACTTGAAATTTGAAAAGTATTCCCTTGTTCTCCAGGTGGGCGCCTGATTACCAAAACTTGAAAACTTGAAAAGTATTCCCTTGTTCTCCAGGAGGTAGCCTGATTACCAAAACTTGAAACTAAAAAAGTATTCCCTTGTTCTCCAGGTGGGTGCCTCATTACCAAAACTTGAAAACATGAGAAGTATTCCTTTGTTCTCTTGGTGGGCGCTTGATTACCGAAACTTGAAATAATAAAAGCATTTCCTTGTTCTCCAGGTGGGAGCCTGATTACCAAAACGTGAAATTTGAAATGTATTCCCTAGTTCTTCAAATGGGCGCCTAGTTACCAAAACTTGAAACTTGAAAAGTATTTCCTTGCTCTCCAGGTAGGCGCCTCATTACCAAGACTTTGAACTTGAAAAGTATTCCCTAGTTCTCCATGTGGGCGCCTGATTACCAAAACTTGAAACTTGAAAAGTATTTTCTTGTTCTCTAGGGGGCGCAAGATTATCAAAATTTGAAAACTTGAAAAGTATTCCCAAGTTCTCTAGGTGGGCGCCTAATTACCGAAGGTTGAAACTTGAAAAATATTCCCTTGTCCACAAGGTGGGTGCCTGATGGCCAAAACTTGAAACTTGAAAAATATTCCCTTGTTCTCCAGGTGGGCGCCTGATTACCAATACTTGAATACTTTCAAAAGTATTCCCTTGTTCTCCAGGTGGGCCCCTGATTACAAAAACTTGAAACTTGAAAAGTATTCTCTTGTTCTCCAGGCGGGAGCCTGATTACCAAAACCCGAAGCGTTAAAACATATTCCCTTGTTCTCGAGGTAGGCGCCTGATTACCAAAACATGAAACTTGAAATGTATTCCCTTATTCTCCATGTGGGTGACTGATTACCAAAACTTAAATCTTTCAAAGTATTCCCTTATTCTCCAGGTAGGCGTTTGATTACCAAAACATGAAACTTGTAAAGTATTCCCTTTTTCTCCAGGTAGGTGCCTGATACCAAAACTTGAAACTTGAGAAGTATTCCCTTGTTCTCCAGGTGGGTGCCTCATTACCAAAACTTGAAATTTTGAAAAGTATTCCCTTGTTCTCCAGGTGGGTGCCTGATTACCAAAACATGAAACTTAAAAAGTATTCGCTGGTTCTCCAGATGGACCCCTAATTAACAAAACTTGAAACTTGAAAAGTATGTCCTTGATCTCCACGTACGCGCCTGATTACCAAGTCTTTAAACTTGAAAAGTATTCCCTTGTTCTCCAGGTTGCTGCCTGATTACCAAAACTTGATACTTGAAAAGTATTCCCTTGTTCTCCAGGTGGGTGCCTGATTACCAAAGCTTTAAAATTTGAAAACTATTCCCAAATTCTCTAGGTGGGCGCCTAATTACAAAAAGTTGAAACTTGAAAGATATTCCAAAAGATATTCCCTTGTCCACAAAGTGGGTGCCTGATGACCAAAACTTGAAACTTGAAAAATATTCACTTGTTCTCCAGGTGGGCGCCCTATTACCAATTCTTGATAACCTGAAAATTATTCCCTTGTTTTCCAAGCGGGCGCCTCATTACAAATACTTGAAACTTGAACACTATTCCCTTGTTCTTTAGGAGGGCACCTGATTTCCAAAACCCTTAACGTTAAAATATATTCCCTTGTTCTCCAGGTGGCCGTCGTATTACCAAAACATGAAATTTAAAAATTATTCCCTTGTTCTCCAGGTGGGTGCCTCATTACCAAAACTTGAAAACTTGAATATTATTCCCTTGTTCTCTAGGTGGGCGCTTTTTTACCAAAACTTGAAACATTAAAAGTGTTTCCTTGTTTTCCGGGTGGGTGCCTGATTAACAAAACTTAAAACTTGAAAAGTATGTCCTTGATCTCAAGGTAGGCGCCAGATTACCAAGTCTTTATACTTGAAAAGTATTCCCTTGTTCTTCAGGTGGCCGCCTGATTACCAAAACATTGAACTTGAAAAGTATTCCCTTGTTCTCAATGTGGGCGCTTGATTACAAAAACATGAAACATTAAAAGCATTTCCTTGTTCTCCAGGTGGGTGCCTGATTACCAAAACTTAAAACTTGAAAAGTATTGCCTAGTTCTCCAAGTGGGCGCCCAATTACCAAAACTTGAAACTTGGAAAGTATTCCCTTGTTCTCCAAGTGGGCGCCTGATTACCAAAACTTGAAATGTAAATAGTATTCATTTGCTCTCCAGTTGGGCACAAGATTACCAAGACTTGAACATGTAAAATATTCCCATGTTCTCTATGTGGGCGCCTGATTACCAAAACTTGAAACTTGAAAATCATTTCCTTATTCTCCAGGTGGGCACCTGATTACGAAAGCTTTAAAACTTTAATAGTATTTCCTTGTTCTCTAGGTGGGCGCCTGGTTACCAAAACATGAAAAATATTCTCTTGTCCTCCAGGTGGGCGCCTGATGACCAAAACTCTAAACTTGAAATATATCCTTTGTTCTTAGGGTGGTCGCCTTATTACAAAAACTTGAAAACTTTAAAAGCATTCCCTTGTTCTTCAGGTGGGCGCGTGACTACCAAAACTTGAAACTTGAAATGTATTCCCTTATTCTCCAGGTGGGTGCATGATTACCAAAACTTATAACTTGCAAAGTATTCCCTTGTTCTCCGGGTGGGTGCCTGATTACCAAAACTTGAAACTTGAAACATATTCCCTTGTTCTGCAGGTGGGTGCCAGATTACCATTACTTGCAAAGTGTTCCCTTGTTCTCAAGGTGGGTTCCTGATTACAAAAACTTGAAAACTTGAAATGTATTCGCTTGTTCTCCAGGTGGGTGCCTGGTTACCAAAACTTAAAACTTGCAAAGTATTCTATTGGTCTCCAGGTGGGATCCTGATAAAACTTGAAACTTGAAATTTATTCCCTTGTTCTCCAGGTGGGCGCCTGATTACCTAAACTTGAAACTTAAAAATTATTCCCTTGTTCTCCAGGTGCGTGTCTGATTACCAAAACTTGAAAACTTGAAAAGTATTTCCTTGTTCGATAGGTGGGCACCTAATTACAAAAACTTTGAACATTAAAAGCATTCCCTTGTTCTCGAGATGGGTGGCTGATTAGCAAAACTTGAAACTTTAAAAGCATTCCCTTGTTATCTAGATTGGTGCCTAGTTACCAAAACTTGAAACTTGAAAAGTATTTCCTTGCTCTCCATGTAGGCGCTTGAATACCAAGACTTTAAACTTGAAAACTATTCCCTTGTTCTCAAGGTGGGTGCCTGATTACCAAAACTTGAAACTTGAAAAGTATTCCCATGTTCTCCAGGTGGGCACTTGATTATTAAAACTGGAAACTGTGAAATATATTCCCTTGATCTCCAGGTGGGCTCCTGATTACCAAAATTTGAAACTGGAGAACTATTTCCTTGTTCTCCAAGGGGCTTAAGATTACCAAATTTTGAAAGCTTGAAAAGTATTCCTAAGTTCTCTAGGTGGGTGACTAATTACCAAAAGTTGAAAGTTGAAAAATAGTCCCTTGTCCACAAGGTGGACGCCTGATGACCAAAACTTAAAACTTGAAATGTATTCCCTAATTCTTCAGGTGCGCTCCTGATTACCAAAACTTGAAACTTGTAAACTAATCCTTTGTTCTCCAGGTGGACGCCTGATTACCAAAACTTTAAAACTTGAAAGGTATTCCCATTATCTCCAGGTTGGAGTCTGATTACCAAAACTTGAAACTTGCATAGTATTTCCTTGTTCTCTAGGTGGACGCCTAATTACCAAAACGTGAACATGACAAGTATTCCCTTGGTCTCCAGGTGGGCGCCTGATTACCAAATCTTGAAACTTGAAATGTATTCCCTTGTTCTGCAGGTGGGCGCCTGATTACCATAATGTGAAACTTGCAAAGTACTCCCCTGTTCTCAAGGTGGGCGCCTAATTACAAAAACTTGAAAACTTGAAATGAATTCCCTTGTTCTCCAGGTGGGCGGCTTATTACAAAAACTTGAAATTTGAAAAGTATTCCTTTGTTCTCCAGGTGGGCACCTGATTACCAAAACTTGAAAACTTGAAAAGTATTCCTTTGTTTTCTAGGTGGGAGCCCGACTATTAAAACTTGAAACTGAAAAAGTAGTCCCTTATTCTCTAGGTGGGTGCCTCATTACCAAAACTTGAAAACTTGAAAAGTATTCCCTAGTTCTCTAGGTAGGCGCTTGATTACCAAAACTTGAAACATGAAAAGCATTTCCTTGTTTTCCATGTGGGTGCCTGATTACAAAAACTTGAAACTTGAAAAGTATTCCCTTGTTCTCCAAGTAGGCGCCTGATTACCAAAACTTGAAACTTATATAGTATTCATTTGCTCTCGTGTTGGGCACCATATTACCAAGACTTGAAACTTGAAAAATATTCCCTTGTTCTCTATGCGGGCGCCTGCTTACCAAAACTTGAAACTTGAAAACTATTTCCTTGTTCCCCAGGTGGGCACCTGATAACGAAAGCTTGACAACTTTGAAAGTATTTCCTAGTTCTCAAGGTGGGTGCCTGATTACCAAAACATGAAACTTGAAATATATTCCATTGCTCTGAAGGTGGGTGCCTTACTACCATAACTTGAATCTTGCAAAGTATTCCCTTGTTCTCAAGGTGGGTGCCTGATTACAAAAACTTGAAAACTTCAAATTTATTCGCTTGTTCTCCAAGTGGGTGCCTGATTACCAACACTTGAAACTTGAAAAGTATTCTATTGGTCTCCAGGTGGGCGCCTGATTACCAAAACTTGAAACTTGAAATGTTCTCCCTTGTTCTCCAGGTAGGCGCCCGATTACCATAACTTGAAACTTGCAAAATATTCTCTTGTTTTCATGGTTGGCGCCTGATTGCAAAAATCTTGAAAACTTGCAATTTATTCCCTTGTTCGCCAGGTGGGCGCCGGATTACCAAAATTTTAAACTTGAAAAGTATTCCCTTTTTCTCGTGGTGGGCGCCTGATTACCAAAACTTGACACATAAAAATTATTCCCTTGTTCTCCAGGTGCGTGTCTGATTACCAAAACTTGAAAACTAGAAAAGTATTCCCTTGTTCGATAGGTGGGCACCTGATTACAAAAACTTTAAACATTAAAATCATTCCCTTGTTCTCGAGGTGGGTGGCTAATTTCCAAAACTAAAACTTGAAAAGCATTCCCATGTTCTCTATGTGGGCGCCTGATTACCAAAACTTGAAACATGAAAAGTATTTCCTTGCTCTCCATGTAGGCGCTTGATTACCAAGACTTGAAACTTGAAAAGTATTACCTTGTTCTCAAGGAGGGTGCCTTATTACCAACACATGAAACTTGAAAAGTATTCCCATGTTCTCCAGGTGGCGCTTGATTATCAAAACTGGAAACTTTGAAATATATTCCCTTAATCTCCAGGTGGGCGCCTTATTACCAAAACATGAAACTTGAAAACTATTTCCTTGTTCTCCAAGGGCCACAAGATTACCAAATCTAGAAAACTTGAAAAGTATTCCCAAGTTCTCTAGGTGGGTGCCTAATTACCAAAAGTTGAAACTTGAAAAATATACCCTTGTCCACAAGATACGCTCCTGATTACCAAAACATGAAACTTGCAAAGTAATCCCTCATTTTCCAGGTGGACGCCTGATTACCAAAACTTTAAAACTCGAAATGTATTCCCATGTTCTCCATGTGGGTGTCTAATTACCAAAACTTGAAATTTGCATTGTATTTCCTTGTTCTCCAGGTGGACGCCTGATTACCAAAACTTGAACTTGACTAGTATTCCCTTGGTCTCCAGGTGGGCGCCTGATTACCAAAACTTGAAATGTATTCCCTTGTTCTCCAGGTGGGCGCCTGATTACCATAACATGAAACTTGTAAAGTATTCCCATGTTCTCAAGGTGTGCGCCTGATTACAAAAACTTGTAATGTATTCCCTTGTTCTCCAGGTGGGCGCCTGATTACCAAAACTTGAAAACTTGAAAAGTATTCCCTTGTTCTCCAGGAGGGAGCCTGATTACCAAAACATGAAACTAAAAAAGTATTCCCTTGTTATCCAGGTGGGTGCCTCATTACCAAAACTTGAAAACATGAGAAGTATTCCCTTGTTCTCTTGGTGGGCGCTTGATTACCGAAACTTGAAATATTAAAAGCATTTCCTTGTTCTCCAGGTGGGAGCCTGATTACCAAAACTTGAAACTTGAAAAGTATTCCCTAGTTCTTCAAATGGGCACCTAGTACTTGAAACTTGAAAAGTAATTCCTTGCTCTCCAGGTAGGCGCCTCATTACCAAGACTTTGAACTTGAAAAGTATTCCCTAATTCTCCATGTGGGCGCCTGATTACCAAAAGATTAAACTTGAAAAGTATTTTCTTGTTCTCTAGGGTGGCGCAAGATTATCAAACTTTGAAAACTTGAAAAGTATTCCCAAGTTCTCTAGGTGGGCGCCTAATTACCGAAGGTTGAAACTTGAAAAATATTCCCTTGTCCACAAGGTGGGTGCCTGATGACCAAAACTTAAAACTTGAAAAATATTCCCTTGTTCTCCAGGTGGGCGCCTGATTACCAATACTTGAAAACTTGAAAAGTATTCCCTTGTTCTCCAGGTGGGCCCGTGATTACAAAAACTTGAAACTTGAAAAGTAATCCCTTGTTCTCCAGGCGGGAGCCTGATTACCAAAACCCGAAACGTTAAAACATATTCCCTTGTTCTCGAGGTGGGCGCCTGATTACCAAAACATGAAACTTGAAATGTATTCCCTTATTCTCCATGTGGGTGACTGATTACCAAAACTTAAATCTTTCAAAGTATTCCCTTATTCTCCAGGTGGGCGCTTGATTACCAGAACATGAAACTTGTAAAGTATTCCCTTTTTCTCCGGGTAGGTGCCTGATATCAAAACTTGAAACTTGAGAAGTATTCCCTTGTTCTCCAGGTGGGTGCCTCATTACCAAAACTTGAAATTTTGAAAAGTATTCCCTTGTTCTCTAGGTGGGCGCTTGATTACCAAAACTTAATACATTAAAAGCATTCCCTTGTTCTCCAGGTCGGTGCCTATTACCAAAACATGAAACTTAAAAAGTATTCCCTGGTTCTCCAGATGGACGCCTAATAAACAAAACTTGAAACTTGAAAAGTATGTCCTTGCTCTCCACGTACGCGCCTGATTACCAAGTCTTTAAACTTGAAAAGTATTCCCTTGTTCTCTAGGTGGCCGCCTGATTACCAAAACTTGATACTTGAAAAGTATTCCCTTGTTCTCCAGGTGGGTGCCTGATTACCAAAGCTTTAAAATTTGAAAAGTATTCCCAAATTCTATAGGTGGGCGCCTAATTACCAAAAGTTGAAACTTGAAAGATATTCCAAAAGATATTCCCTTGTCCACAAAGTGGGTGCCTAATGACCAAAACTTGAAACTTGAAAAATATTCACTTATTCTCCAGGTGGGCGTCTCATTACCAATTCGTGAAAACCTGAAAATTATTCCCTTGTTTTCTAAGCGGGCGCCTCATTACAAAAACTTGAAACTTGAACAGTATTCCCTTGTTATTTAGGAGGGCACCTGATTTCCAATACCCTTAATGTTAAAATATATTCCCTTGTTCTCCAGGTGGCTGTCGTATTACAAAAACTTGAAACTTAAAAATTTTTCCCTTGTTCTCCAGGTGGGTGCCTCATTACCAAAACATGAAACTTGAATATTATTCCCTTGTTCTCTAGGTGGGCGCTTTATTACCAAAACTTGAAACATTAATAGTGTTTCCTTGTTCTCCGGGTGGGTGCCCCATTAACAAAACTTAAAACTTGAAAAGTATGTCCTTGCACTCAAGGTAGGCGCCAGATTACCAAGTCTTTAAACTTGAAAAGTATTCCCTTGTTCTCCAGGTGGCCGCCTGATTACCAAAACATGATACTTGAAAAGTATTCCCTTGTTCTCCAGGTGGTTGCCTGATTACCAAAGTTTTAAAACTTGAAAAGTATTCCCAAATTCTCTAGGTGAGCGCCTAATTACCAAAAGTTGAAACTTGAAAGATATTCCCTTGTCCACAAAGTGGGTGCCTGATGTCCAAAACTTGAAACTTGAAAAATATTCCCTTGTTCTCTTGGTGGTCGCCTGATTGCCAATTCTTGAAAACTTGAAAATTATTCCCTTGTTCTCCAAGTGGGCGCCTGATTACCAAAACTTGAAACTTGAAACTTATTCCCTTGTTCTTCAGGAAGACGCCTGATTTCCAAAACCGGAAACGATAAAATATATTCCCTTATTCTCCAGGTGGGCGCGTGAGTGCCAAATCTTGAAACTTAATAATTATTCCCTTGTTCTCTAGGTGGGTGCCACATTACCAAAACTTGAAAACTTGAAAATTATTCCCTTTTCTCTAGGTGGGCACTTGATTACCAAAACGTGAAACAATAAAAGCATTTTCTTGTTCTCCAGGTGGGTGCTTGATTACCAGAACTTGAAACTTGAAAAGTATTCCCTGGTTCTTCAAGTGGACGTCTAATTACCAAAACTTGAAAAGTATTTCCTTGCTCTCCGGGTAGGCGTCTGATTACCAAGATTTTAAACTTGAAAAGTATGCCCTTGTTCTCCAGGTGGGCGCCTGATTACCAAATTTGAAACTTGAAAAATATTCCCTTGTTCTCCACGTGGGCGCCTGATTACAAAAACTTGAATCTTGAAAAGTATTTTCTTGTTGTCCAGGGGGTGCAAGATTACTAAAGCTTGAAGACTTGAAAAGTATTCCCAAGTTCTGTAGGTGGGCGCCTAATTACCAAATGTTGAAACTTGAAGGATATTCCCTTGTCCACAAAGTGGGTGCCTAATGACCAAAACTTGTAACTTGAAAAATATTCCCTTGTTCTCTAGGTGGGCGCCTGATTACCAATTCTTGAAAACTTGAAAATTATTCCCTTGTTCTCCAAGTGGGCGCCTGATTACCAAAACTTGAAACTTGAAAAGTATCCCTTTTTCTTTAGGAGGTCGCCTGATTTCCAAAACCCGAAGCATTAAAATATATTCCCTTGTTCTCCAGGTGGGCGCCTGATTACCAAGACATGAAACTTAAAAAGTATGCCCTGGTTCTCCAGGTCGACGCCTAATTACCAAAACTTGAAACTTGAAAAGTATGTCCTTGCTCTCCAGTTAGGCGCGTGATTACCAAGTCGTTAAACTTGAAAAGTATTCCCTTGTTCTCCAGGTGGCCGCCTGATTACCAAAACTTGAAACTTAAAAAGTATTCCCTTGTTCTCTAGGTGGGTGCCTGATTACCAAAGCTTTAAAACTTGAAGAGTATTCCCAAATTCTCTGTGTGGGCACCTAATTACCAAAAGTTGAAACTTGAGAGATATTCCCTTGTCCATAAATGGGGTGCCTGATGACCAAAACTTGAAACTTGAAAAATATTCCCTTGTTCTCCAGGTTGGTTCCTGATTACCAATTCTTAAAAACTTGAAAATGATTCCCTTGTTCTCCAATTGGGCACCTGATTACCAAAACTTGAAACTTGAATAGTATTCCTTTGTTCTTTAGGAGGGCGCCTAATTTCCAAAACCCGTAACGTTGAAATATATTCCCTTGTTCTCCAGGTGGGCGCCAGATTACCAAAACTTGAAACTTAAAAATTATTCCCTTGTTCTCCATGTGGGTGCCTCATTACCAAAACTTGAAAACTTGAAAATTATTCACTTGTTCTCTAGGTGGGCGCTTGATTACCAAAACTTGAGACATTAAAAGCATTTCCTTGTTCTCCAGGTGGGTGCCCGATTAACAAAACTTGAAACTTGAAAAGTATTTTCTGGTTCTCCAGGTGGACGCCTAATTACCAAAACTTGAAACTTGAAATGTATTTCCTTGCTCTCCAGGTAGGCGCCTGATTACCAAGACTTTAAACTTGAAAAGTATTCCCTTGTTCTCCAGGTGTGCACCTCATTACCAAAACTTGAAACTTGAAAAGTATTCCCTAGTTCTCCACGTGGGCGCCTGATTACCAAAACGTGAAACTTGAAAAGTATTTTCTTGTTCTCCAGGGGGGCGTAAGATTACCAAAGCTTGAAAACTTGAAAAGTATTCCCATGTTCTCTAGGTGGGCGCCTAATTACCAAAAGTTGAAACTTGAAAGATATTTCCTTGTCCAAAAAGTGGGTGCGTGATGACCAAAACTTGAAACTTGAAAAATATTCCATTGCTCTGCAGGTGGGTGCCTCATTACCAAAACTTGAAAACTTGAAAATTATTCCCTTTTTCTCTAGGTGGTCGCTTGATTACCAAAACGTGAAACATTTAAAGCATTTTCTTGTTCTCCAGGTGGGTGCCTGATTACCAGAACTTGAAACTTGAAAAGTATTCCTTGTTCATCAAGTGGACGCTTAATTACCAAAACTTGAAAAGTATTTCCTTGCTCTCCGGGTGACGTCTGATTACCAAGATTTTAAACTTGAAGAGTATGCCCTTGTTCTCCAGGTGGGCGCCTGATTACAAAACTTGAAACTTGAAAAATATTCCCTTGTTCTCCACGTGGGCGCCTGATTACCAAAACTTAAATCTTGAAAAGTATTTACTTGTTCTCTAGGGGGCGCAAGATTACTAAAGCTTGAAAACTTGAAAAGTATTCCCAAGTTCTCTAGGTGGGCGCCTAATTACCAAAAGTTCAAACTTGAAAGATATTCCCTTGTCCACAAAGTGGGTGCCTGATGACCAAAACTTGAAACTTGAAAAATATTCCCTTGTTCTCTAGGTGGGCGCCTGATTACCAATTCTTGAAAACTTGAAAATTATTCCCTTGTTCTCCAAGTGGGCGCCTGATTACCAAAACTTTAAACTTGAAAAGTATTCCCTTTTTCTTTAGGAAGGCGCCTGATTTCCAAAACCCGAAACATTAAAATATATTCCCTTGTTCTCCAGGTGGGCGCCTGATTACCAAGACATGAAACTTAAAAAGTATTCCCTGGTTCTCTAGGTCGGCGCCTAATTACCAAAACTTGAAACTTGAAAAGTATGTCCTTGCTCTCCAGGTAGGCGCGTGATTACCAAGTCTTTAAACTTGTAAAGTATTCCCTTGTTCTCCAGGTGGCCGCCTGATTACCAAAACTTGAAACTTAAAAAGTATTCCCTTGTTCTCCAGGTGGGCGCCTGATTTCCAAAGCTTTAAAACTTGAAAAGTATTCCCAAATTCTCTGTGTGGGCGCCTAATTACCAAAAGTTGAAACTTGAGAGATATTCCCTTGTCCATAAATGGGGTGCCTGATGACCAAAACTTGAAACTTGAAAAATATTCCCTTGTTCTCCAGGTTGGTTCCTGATTACCAATTCTTAAAAACTTGAAAATGATTCCCTTGTTCTCCAAGTGAGCGCCTGATTACCAAAACTTGAAACTTGAATAGTATTCCCTTGTTCTTTATGAGGGCGCCTAATTTCCAAAACCCGTAACGTTGAAATATATTCCCTTGTTCTCCAGGTGGGCGCCAGATTACCAAAACTTGAAACTTAAAAATTATTCCCTTGTTCTCCATGTGGGTTGGGTGCCTCATTAACAAAACTTGAAAACTTGAAAATTATTCCCTTGTTCTATAGGTGGGCGCTTGATTACCAAAACTTGAGACATTAAAAGCATTTCCTTGTTCTCCAGGTGGGTGCCTGATTACCAAAACTTGAAACTTGAAAAGTATTCCCTGGTTCTCCAGGTGGACGCCTAATTACCAAAACTTGAAACTTGAAATGTATTTCCTAGCTCTCTAGGTAGGCGCCTGATTACCAAGACTTTAAACTTGAAAAGTATTCCCTTGTTGTCCAGATGTGCACCTCATTACCAAAACTTGAAACTTGAAAAGTATTCCCTAATTCTCCACGTGGGCGCCTGATTACAAAAACGTGAAACTTGAAAAGTATTTTCTTGTTGTCCAGGGGGGCGTAAGATTACCAAAGCTTGAAAACTTGAAAAGTATTCCCAAGTTCTCTAGGTGGGCACCTAATTACCAAAAGTTGAAACTTGAAAGATATTTCCTTGTCCACAAAGTGGGTGCCTGATGACCAAAACTTGAAACTTGAAAAATATTCCATTGTTCTCCAGGTGGGCGCCTGATTACCAATTCTTGAAAACTTGAAAATTATTCCCTTGTTCTCCAATTGGGCGCCTGATTATCAAAACTTGAAACTTGAATAGTATTCCCTTGTTCTTGAGGACGCCTGATTTCCAAAACCCGAAACGTTATAATATATTCCCTTATTCTCCAGGTGGGCGCGTGATTACCAAATCTTGTAACATAAAAATTATTCCCTTGTTCTCTAGGTGGGTGCCTCATTACCAAAGCTTGAAAACTTGAAAATTATTCCCTTTTTCTCTAGGTGGGCGCTTGATTACCAAAACGTGAAATATTAAAAGCATTTCCTTATTCTCCAGGTAGGTGCCTGATTACCAGAACTTGAAACTTGAAAAGTATTCCCTGGTCCTTCAAGTGGACGACTAAATACCAAAACTTGAAAAGTATTCCCTTGCTCTCCGGGTAGGCGTCTGATTACCAAGATTTTAAACTTGAAAAGTATGCCCTTGTTCTCCAGGTGGGCGCCTGATTACCAAACTTGAAACTTGAAAAATATTCCCTGGTTCTCCACGTGGGCGCCTGATTACCAAAACTTGAAACTTGAAAAGTATTTTCTTGTTCTCCAGGGGGCGCAAGATTACCAAATCATGAAAACTTGAAAAGTATTCCCAAGTTTTCTAGGTGGGCGCCTAATTACCAAAAGTTGAAACTTGAGAGATATTCCCTTGCCCATAAATGGGGTGCCTGATGACCAAAACTTGAAACTTGAAAAATATTCCCTTGTTCTCCAGGTTGATTCCTGATTACCAATTCTTAAAAACTTGAAAATGATTCCCTTGTTCTCCAATTGGGCACCTTATTACCAAACTTGAAACTTGAATAGTATTCCCTTGTTCTTTAGGAGGGCGCCTAATTTCCAAAACCCGTAACGTTGAAATATATTCCCTTGTTTTCCAGGTGGGCGCCAGATTACCAAAACTTGAAACTTAAAAATTATTCCCTTGTTCTCCATGTGGGTGCCTCATTACCAAAACTTGAAAACTTGAAAATTATTCACTTGTTCTCAAGGTGGGCGCTTGATTACCAAAACTTGAGACATTAAAAGCATTTCCTTGTTCTCCAGGTGGGTGCCCGATTAACAAAACTTGAAACTTGAAAAGTATTTTCTGGTTCTCCAGGTGGACGCCTAATTACCAAAACTTGAAACTTGAAATGTATTTCCTTGCTCTCCAGGTAGGCGCCTGATTACCAAGACTTTAAACTTGAAAAGTATTCCCTTGTTCTCCAGGTGTGCACCTCATTACCAAAACTTGAAACTTGAAAAGGATTCCCTAGTTCTCCACGTGGGCGCCATATTACCAAAACGTGAAACTTGAAAAGTATTTTCTTGTTCTCCAGGGGGGCGTAAGATTACCAAAGCTTGAAAACTTGAAAAGTATTCCCAAGTTCTCTAGGTGGGCGCCTAATTACCAAAAGTTGAAACTTGAAAGATATTTCCTTGTCCAAAAAGTGGGTGCCTGATGACCAAAACTTGAAACTTGAAAAATATTCCATTGCTCTCCAGGTGGGTGCCTCATTACCAAAACTTGAAAACTTGAAAATTATTCCCTTTTTCTCTAGGTGGTCGCTTGATTACCAAAACGTGAAACATTTAAAGCATTTTCTTGTTCTCCAGGTGGGTGCCTGATTACCATAACTTGAAACTTGAAAAGTATTCCTTGTTCTTCAAGTGGACGCTTAATTACCAAAACTTGAAAAGTATTTCCTTGCTCTCCGGGTGACGTCTGATTACCAAGATTTTAAACTTGAAAAGTATGCCCTTGTTCTCCAGGTGGGCGCCTGATTACAACTTGAAACTTGAAAAATATTCCCTTGTTCTCCACGTGGGCGCCTGATTACCAAAACTTGAATCTTGAAAAGTATTTTCTTGTTCTCCAGGGGGCGCAAGATTACTAAAGCTTGAAATCTTGAAAAGTATTCCCAAGTTCTCTAGGTGGGCGCCTAATTACCAAAAGTTCAAACTTGAAAGATATTCCCTTGTCCACAAAGTGGGTGCCTGATGACCAAAACTTGAAACTTGAAAAATATTCCCTTGTTCTCTAGGTGGGCGCCTGATTACCAATTCTTGAAAACTTGAAAATTATTCCCTTGTTCTCCAAGTGGGCGCCTGATTACCAAAACTTGAAACTTGAAAAGTATTCCCTTTTTCTTTAGGAAGGCGCCTGATTTCCAAAACCCGTAACGTTAAAATATATTCCCTTGTTCTCCAGGTGGGCGCCAGATTACCAAAACTTGAAACTTAAAAATTATTCCCTTGTTCTCCATGTGGGTGCCTCATTACCAAAACTTGAAAACTTGAAAATTATTCCCTTGTTCTATAGGTGGGCGCTTGATTACCAAAACTTGAGACATTAAAAACATTTCCTTATTCTCCAGGTGGGTGCCTGATTACCAAAACTTGAAACTTGAAAAGTATTCCCTGGTTCTCTAGGTGGACGCCTAATTACCAAAACTTGAAACTTGAAATGTATTTCCTTGCTCTCTAGGTAGGCGCCTGATTACCAAGACTTTAAACTTTAAAAGTATTCCCTTGTTGTCCAGGTGTGCACCTCATTACCAAAACTTGAAACTTGAAAAGTATTCCCTAGTTCTCCACGTGGGTGCCTGATTACAAAAACGTGAAACTTGAAAAGTATTTTCTTGTTCTCCAGGGGGGCGTAAGATTACCAAAGCTTGAAAACTTGAAAAGTATTGCCAAGTTCTCTAGGTGGGCGCCTAATTACCAAAAGTTGAAACTTGAGAGATATTCCCTTGTCCATAAATGGGGTGCCTGATGACCAAAACTTGAAACTTGAAAAATATTCCCTTGTTCTCCAGGTTGATTCCTGATTACCAATTCTTAAAAACTTGAAAATGATTCCCTTGTTCTCCAATTGGGCACCTTATTACCAAAACTTGAAACTTGAATAGTATTCCCTTGTTCTTTAGGAGGGCGCCTAATTTCCAAAACCCGTAACGTTGAAATATATTCCCTTGTTTTCCAGGTGGGCGCGTGATTACCAAATCTTGAAACATAAAAATTATTCCCTTGTTCTCTAGGTGGGTGCCTCATTACCAAAACTTGAAAACTTGAAAATTATTCCCTTTTTCTCTAGGTGGGCGCTTGATTACAAAAATGTGAAACATTAAAAGCATTTCCTTGTTCTCCAGGTAGGTGCCTGATTACCAGAACTTGAAACTTGAAAAGTATTCCCTGGTTCTTCAAGTGGACGCCTAAATACCAAAACTTGAAAAGTATTTCCTTGCTCTCCGGGTAGGCGTCTGATTACCAAGATTTTAAACTTGAAAAGTATGCCCTTCTTCTCCAGGTGCGCGCCTGATTACCAAACTTGAAACTTGAAAAATATTCCCTGGTTCTCCACGTGGGCGCCTGATTACCAAAACTTGAAACTTGAAAACTATTTTCTTGTTCTCCAGGGGGCGCAAGATTACCAAATCATGAAAACTTGAAAAGTATTCCCAAGTTCTCTAGGTGGGCGCCTAATTACTAAAAGTTGAAACTTGAAAAATATTCCCTTGTCCACAATGTGGGTGCCTGATGACCAAAACTTGAAACTTGAAAAATATTCCCTTGTTCCCCAGGTTGGCGCCTGATTACGAATACTTGAAAACTTGAAAAGTATTCCCTTGTTCTCCAGGTGGGCGCTTGATTACAAAAACTTTAAAATTGAAAAGTATTCCCTCATTCTCCCCACGGGCGCCTGATTACCTAAACCCGAAACGTTAAAATATATTCCCTTGTTCTCCAAATGGGCGCCTGATTACAAAAATTTTGAAGCTTAAAATGTATTCCCTTGTCCTCCAGGTGGGTGCCTGATTCCAAAACTTATATCTTGCAAAGTATTCCCTTATTCTCCACGTGAGCGCTTGATTACCAAAATATGAAACTTGAAAAGTATTCCTTTCTTCTCAAAGTAGGCGCTTGATTACCAAAACATGAAACTTGAAATGTATTCCCTTGTTCTCCAGGTGGGTTCCCGATTACCAAAACATGAGACTTGCAAAGTATTCCCTTGTCCTCTAGGGGGACGCTTGATTACCAAAACTTTAAAACTTGAAATTTATTCCCTTGTACTCCAGGTGGGCGCCTTATTACCAAGACTTTTAACTTGAAAAACATTCCCTTGTTCTCCAGGTGGGCGCCTGATTACCAAAACTTGAAAACTTGAAAATTATTCCCTTTTTTTTCCAGGTGTGCGCATGATTACCAAAACTTGAACTTGAGAAGTATTCCCTTGTTCTCCAGGTGGGTGCCTCATTACCAAATCTTAAGAACTTGAAAAGTATTCCCTTGTTCTCTAGGTGGGCGCTTCATTACCAAAACTTGAAACATTAAAAGCATACCATTGTTCTCTAGGTGGGTGCCTGATTACCAAAACATGAAACTTGAAAAGTATTCCCTTGTTCTCCAGGTGGGAGCCTAGTTACAAAAATTTGAAACTTGAAAAGCATTTCCTTGCTCTCCAGGTAGGCGCCTGATTACAAAGTCTTTAAACTAGAAAAGTATTCCCTTGTTCTCCAGGTGGCCGCCTGATTACCAAAACTTGAAACTTGAAACTTAAAAAGTAATACCTTGTGCTCCAGGTGGACGCCTGATTACCAAAGCTTGAGAACTTGAAAAGTATTCCCAAATTCTCTAGGTGGGAGCCTAATTACAAAATGTTGAAACTTGAAAAATATTCCCTTGTCCACAAAGTGGGTGCCTGATGACCAAAACTTGAAACTTGAAAAATATTCCCTAGTTCTCCAGGTGGGCGCCGGATTACCAAAACTTGAAAAGTATTCCCTTATTCTGCAGGAGGGCGTCTGATTACCAAAACCCGAAACGTTAAGATATATTCCCTTGTTCTCCAGGTGGGCGTCTGATTTCCAAAATATGAAACATAAAAATTATTCCCTTGTTCTCCAAGTTGGTGCCTCATTACCAAACATGAAAACTGTAAAAGTATTCCCTTGTTCTCTAGGTGGGCGCTTGATTACCACAACTTGAAACATTAAAAGCATTTCCTTTTAAAGTAACAAAAAGAAAATGACTGGAAACTACGAAAAATAGAAAATTGCATTAGATAGACGGTGAAAGGGTTTGGACAACAAACAAGCAAACTAAACTAGAGTTACTAACCTAGAACAAACCTAACACACTACTACGATTAAACAAATTAGGCAGGCAAAATATAAGGATAGAAGGATTTGAGTCACAAGATAATATCCGGATTTCAACCCTGCAATAACATGGACAACAAAAATGACAACAAAATGAGCCACCAAAAACTCCACTTTGGCTGATCAAGAAATTGAGTGTGTTCCCATTTACCAAGCATGGAACTTATCCAGCGAGTTTCGCATCAATATTGCCAAGCCTATTGTTGGCTTTAACCACCAAGTTCCTGAGAGGGTTCGCACGCACCCTGTCACTGCCGTTGGCCACAACTTCCCCTTCTTGAACCATTCTTTCTATTTCCCTTTTCATAGAACGACAATCCTAAAGGCTATGCCCCTGGACATTAGAGTGGTACTTGCATCGAACAGCAGGATCAAAGCCTTTCGCATGTGGGTCTGGAGTATAATAAAGGAGTGGCTTAATCAGGCCAGCATGCTTTAACTTTTCGAAAATGTTTGTATTGGATTCTCCGATGGGCGTGAAGGTATCTTCTTTGTTCAGTAGTCTTTTCATTTTATACTCTGGCCTTGGTTGGAATCTTTTACAGGTAGGTGGTTGACATGCTTGAGGGTGCACGTATGACATTTGGGAAGTGGTACCGGCCATTGCGGGCCTTGTGGGCATTGAGCATATGGTGTTGCATTACAGACAGGGTACTGGGAGACTGGTGCACGACTTCGAGGGTTCTGTGGAGAAAAATAGCACTGGGGAGGGTCATGTGGTGCACAAAGGTATCAGTGGGGCCGCTATTGCAGCTGAAAGCAGTTAGCAAGAACAACTCTGTACCCAGTCGTCAGCGGGGCTCAGCAACATCTTTTCTATCTGAACAACTAGTTCGTTCCACCTGAGCGACAGATCCCTAAAGCTTTCCTTGGGTTTCTTTTCTATATGAGGTGGGGAAGAGCGACCTACAGCAATGCCTATGTCGTGCTAAAAGTGTCGCACAAAAATCTTGCGCCATGTCATCCCATATATGCCACCTACCGACATCTTGACGATTATGCCATTCCAAAAACGCCCCAGTCAAGCTCTTACTAAAATATGCCATCAAAAAGTCATCTTTCTCTCTAATTCTTCTCATTTCATTGCAATCAACCTTCAAGTGGGCTGCCGTATCTCCACACCCCTCATAAAAGTTAAATTTTGGCACTTTAAATCCCGTGGTCAGACGATTGTCAGGGAACACTGACAGTTCTTTGTAACACATGCTACCCTGATCTCTCGTCCCTTGCATGTTCTTTGATGACTGTTCTGTGCTTTTCAGCTTCCCAGATATCTCATCCCGCCCTTCCTTTCCCGTAACCTTTTCATTTTCAACATGAAGCTTATCCTGAGGGTTCTTCTTGTGGGCAACCATTGAGGGGTAATATTGGGCATCGTGATCTTTGAGTGGGTATTCAGTCCGATGAGTGATGGAGCTACTGGGGTGATTGGAAAGGGCCATAATTATGTTAAAGGGAGCATCTAAGAAGCTATGTGGTGGCAAGGGCGGTGCCTTCCCGATAGTCCAGGCATGATACATGTTCGTCATGTTTTGTCTTAACATCTGCACCTCTTCAACCAACCTGTCATCCCGTTCAACCAACTGCTTTGGGTCACCAGTATCAACCAACTCAGTTTTGATATTATCTACCATTATCTTTGACTTTATGTTGTAGAGAAGAGTTACCACTTCAAAATCCACAAACCAACCACCCTTTTGCTATGAACACAACAAAATGAAGACATCACGTTAGCGTTAGGACATTTAACATAAGATAATTTCACTTTATGTGCAATGCACCTAGCCACAATTATCAGTTCTATTGTGCGCTAAATTGGCTGCTTGCGTCATCCCGGCTTTTATCCTATATATTGTTTTGCCTACCTTTTATTTGTTTTATTATTCTCTTTGTTGTTTTACCGCTGCTTCTCTCGTAATTTTCCTTTCTTTCCCTTTTTTATTTTGGTTGTGGTCGAATCCTATGTGGATTGCCTGTGTATCATGAACCCGCATGAATCAGACCATGCGTAGTTCTGGCAAATAAATATAGAAAATATTTAGAAAACTTCTTCAATTTCCATAAAGTAAAGCACTCGATTACATATTACTAAAAGAAATTAATGGGCTCCAACTCAACTGAAAACAACAGACTCTGACTTAAAATGAAAATAACTAGACCTGTAAACTTTAAATAAAAGAAAATACATACTCTCAAATGGACCAACAGATTTGACAATCATGAATACATTAAAGCCTCTAATGCTCCTGGGGCCTGCGGGACATCATTCGGTCTCGTCGCAAGCCTGCGTGCTAAATCCCCTTGGAGGTGGTGGAAGTCTTCATTACTTGACGGAAATAGGTCATGGCATGGCAAAAAAGATAGATCTTGTCATATCTTCATAGTGGCTGCACTTCATGGTGATGTAATCGGCGATCATCCGTATCCTCTCTCTTATAGCACCCTTTTCTTGCAACAATCACCCAATTTGCTGGGCCCTTGCCTCTAAAGTTTGTTCAGCTACACGATTCAGTTTTTTGAATTGCTGCAAATCCCTTTCCAATCATTCTATTGCTACGTAACAATGCTCTCTCTCAGCCTTGAAGTCCCTGGCTTGCTTGGCTATTTTGGTTTCAGCCATGATGACCTTCCTTTTCAACCCAGCAACCTTATGGTCGTTCCTTTCCTTTAATTGTTCAATCATGCAGGCTCGTTGTTTTCGGGCCCTGTTCATCTCACCCTCTACTTTATTCAAGTCAAAACCATATTCTGCTACTTTTTGCCTCAAATTGTCTATGAGCTTTTCATCCTTCACACTCCTGGCAGGATTCTCCGCGACTGTTTTTATTTTCTGAATTTAGGCTCGCAGAGCTTCATTTCTTTGGCTAATCTTTTCTATTCTTTGACTTGCTTTTTTAATTTCTCTATCGTGGCCCTATGTTCATCTTCCTTGGCTAACCAATTCCATTTTTAACGCCTGAGCAAATTCATGGAGATGTGGCCTCTTAGCCGGCTTTCCGAACTCTATTTCTTTTTTATACCCAAGCAAGGTAACCTGGTGCAACCTCGCCTTCAGATAAGCCATGTACTCGAGTGTCCGTCATCAAGTACTAACATTCACTTCAAATTTGGCGGACTGCTCCTTTGGGAAACTGACTATTACGACCAATCTCGACCACATGGTGACTAATGTCCTCATCCCTAGGAATTATCTGGCACCTCCTTAATTGTCTTAAAACTCTATATGGAGCATAGGGTTGGATACTCCGGAGATACATCAAAAGGAAATGAGGCCTAGTAGCCGGCATATATATCATTTCATCAACAGGAAGCTACCCGAATGTCCACTCTATTTGGCTTGCACTTATGACATGAAGATGTGATACCCATTCTACAGCACCCTCTAGTAATCTAAGCCCACCAACCCTATGATAAAACTCATTTATGCAGCTTTTGTTGACGACACATAACTCATGAATTGAGATCGATGGCACAAGTGTTCAATCATCCATATTTGTAACAACAGGTTGCATCCTTCGAAGAAATCTCCTCCGTCTTTACAGGCGGTGAGAGCAAGGAAGATTTTGGATAATATCATCGGTACGAGGGTGCTCTTGGCTTGAGTGATTAAAGGGCTGACAACCCCTGCTATCCGTATATCAATGTTCCCATCTTTCGATGGAAACACTAAAAGGCCTAAGAAGAATACCATAAATGCGAAACACTGGTGTTCCTCCCATTTGAGTCAATTTCCCTTGCTACGAATATTATTTTCTAGGTCATTAAATCCCCTGTGTGCCCATACCTCTCATATATAAACTGTGGAGTACAAAAGCCGGCTGACAGGTCTGGATTGTGAACCTTCCTACTGATATTTTATGAATCCAAGAATTTGTGTACGACGATGGCCCTTGGTGCAATCAGATACTGATGCCTAGGAGGAATTGTGAGAACCTCAATATATCGAGCTATTTCTTCCAGGGTCAAAGTGAGTTCAAAGTCCGAAAAATTAAATACGTTGTGGGTCGGGTCCTAGAATGTAACCAATGCTTTTATGATGTCCCCTCTAGGATTAATTTTCAAAAATTCAATAGGTCCTCCCAAGTGCGTGTTCACCCTGTTTTGCCCCGATTCACCTAGATCATTCCACCACAGGCGTAGCTTCAAAGGGATTTTTTTCATGACTGAGATCGGAAAATTTTCATTTGTGCTCATTCTACATATTTATTAGGGTGATTGAGCAAAAATCATGATTTATCGGACTCAGAACAAAATTTTAATTTTTCTCCAAATTTTCATTTCAAAAATAAAATCCCGGCCTTGTAAATACGGCCTTTCAGCACTTCGAGGGAAAGATTTTAAGGTTGTGCCTACTACCAGTAAAAATTGGAAAATAATCCAAGGCAGCTGTTCTTGCAAAAATAGCCTTCTTGCACCCTCTTAGGGACACTCGGTTAATTTTGACAAAAATTGATTTATTTATTAATCACAAACAAAACTTGGTTCTTTTTTTATCTATTTTCGTAAAAATGAAAATGGGCCCGATTGGGGTTGCCTACATATCTCACACCTTGTGAGAATCAAACTGGCGTACTTCGGGAAATTTTGATAGAATTAAAGCCAACTTCTATTTTTCATTTCCTTTTTTTTGTCTTTGTTTTTGAAAGATAAAAATCCTTTTCTTGAAAACAGACTCCTCTTTTTGGGGTTTTGTTGCTTTTTTTTTCTTTTTTTTTTTAGGTCAAAATTTTGGAAGTATTTCAGTATCAGTTTGTGATACGGGTAAATTCATTTCTCACCCCTCACACTGTCAAATTTTTCTTTCTCTTGTTTTCTCCTATTTTTCTTCTTATCTTTTTTTATTCTTGTCAAAAAGTCGGTCGGCATGCAAATCCGGAATGAATGCACAAATAGCACGCAAAAAATGCATCATGATGGTCCATTATTTTGGGTGCACCTGTCCTACATGGAACAAACCCCTGTGTTGAGTCCCCTAAGCCAAATGCATGATGCAAACAAGCACTCCTACTAGGGCTCAGGCATGTGGTTAAGTTATTCTAGGTTTAAAAACTTGGTATAGGGTCTAGATTGTGTACCCGAGCTGACAACTCGAGTCAAGGAGGGGGCTCCATACCGGGAACCAAAAGACCATCCGGCTTTGTAACTTGTTCGAGCCTTTTTCTTATTTGAAGGTATGATACTAACAGAATAGGGAGTCTCGATCAGTGAAGATGAGAAAATAACGGTTTCACAGCAATGTATATACAGTCCAAATATTATTAACGCGATAACACAACATTTAGCACCTTGGGCGCAATTATGCAACAAAATTAGATAATAATAACGCCAGATACAACAACTATTTAAAGCTCAAATTCTTGAACCCTGAACTAGAGATTCTGGGTTTAATCCCCAGCAGAGTCGCAAGAGCTGTCACACCTCCTTTTAAGCATCTACAACCCCAGTGAAGGGCGTAGATAAGGGAATTTTTCCAATTAAAGGACAATCGAAGTGGGGTATATTGATTTAAGAGATTTCAGAGACGCCACTTGGGATAATTAATGGTGTCCCAAGTCACCGGTTTAAATCCATAATTGAGGAAGGTTTGACTCTGTATATAGTCTGCGAGCCAGAAATCCGGGTAAGGAATTCTGTTAACCCGGGAGAAGGTGTCAGGCACTCCCAGAAATCGTGGTTCTAGCACGGTCGCTCGCCTGTTATATCTAACTTAACTATCTAACTTTAATGCATTTTTGTGCCTATGGTGCAATTTTAACTGCTTTTGTTCATCATTTTTTTAAGAAGATTACAACGTTATCAAAACACGTCTTGAACCACGTCACATAAATGCACCCATGGCTTTTAACATATTTTAACATCGTTGGGATTTGGATTTGGGTCACATCTGTGTGCACCCGTAATTAGGAAGATACATTATTTAACTAGCGCGCCTAAAGCAATTGCGTTTCTTTAAATTTGCGAGGGGCCATGAAAATTCGCTAGATGGCACACCTCTAATTATTGTAACTTAAAAGTTTCTAAGCTAACTCGTGAGGACTATACCCTATGAGTTATCTAATTATGGTTCACCATGTCTAATTAATAGACCTAGTTAATTAGGACTAAATGTGATTGAAGGTTTCCATCTATTTAACTAATAATTCACACAAGGAGAACTTCTTATTTTGAACGAAAGATCAACTCAATCATAAATAAACCAATGGCCCAACTGATGATCAGACGCAATCAAACATGGCTACAAAATCAGTGCATAAAGAATTAGGCTCCAAATGAAGCCAGGCCAATATGTGTGCTCATAAAAGGGCAGTGGTTCTAACTGCGCCCTTGTTAGGACTAGTCTTTGTGACCTGATTGGCCCACACCCAAGACACATTAAAATAGGCATAATTGATTAACACATAAAATTGAGGTCTAATTAGCATATTTGAATTATGACACATCAACTGAACCAGAAACTAATTATTTGATCCCAATATGTTATGACTAAGCAATAGTCACAATGTACTAGTTATACACCAGCCCAGAACGATTAAAAACATCTAAACCTACATTATAACTTATACAACATTTAAATCCTAATTTTACCAATGACAATGAAAGCACACATAACTTGCAACTTTAAGATCTGTTGAACCACAAATTCATTACTTGTATTCTAGTTCTTCGGTGACACATATACATTGCAGATGCTTTGCTTTAGGACATAGGGCAGGGTGAGTTAAGTATGTATGAACTCAATACAATGAATTCCCTTTTTGACTCACCCAATTGTAAGAAAACTTAAACCATATTAGAGCTGAAATAACAAAACAAAGTCCAACCTGTTGGACAATACGCTTTACGCTAGAGGGGGGGGTGAATAGCGTTTTAAAAATATTAAGCGTTTTAGTGCGGAATTTAAAAACTTTGCAGAAATTAAAACAAGTGCAGTAGAATAAACTTACACAATGATGTATCCTGGTTGGCCACAAACGTGGTTAGTCCAGTCCCCGAGAGACTCTCTCGAGATTTCCACTAAACTTGTCAAGCTTACGGGTGCTTAACAAACCGTTACAGCTGAGGACACAAGCCTCACCTAGTTGCTCGGGGATCACAATCCCAAAGACTTCAATTGCTCGGGGATACCAATCCCAAAGACTTCAATTGCTCGGGGATAACAATCCCAAAGACTTCAACTGCTCGGGGATAACAATCCCAAAGACTTCAACTGCTCGGGGATAACAATCCCAAAGACTTCAACTGCTCGGGGATAACAATCCCAAAGACTTCAACCGAGGAATCACAAGTTCCTCAACAAACGAGAATCGCAATTCTCTTACAAACACAAA